>CM070722.1:57511523-59919896 GCA_036346275.1 Otatea glauca
GCTGATACAGCACCAGCACAATGCGGTGGATGCCCATGGTGGGGCTTGGGCTCTCGTATGTTACGATCTCTCGCCCTGCCATCGAATTGAGAGATAAAGGTAAGTTGCACGAGAAATTTTATGAGTATACTCTTAGATCTAGCTATTTTATTTGTTAAAGATATTTATACTATTCTACTACTAGATAGATTATAAATAAATATTAAAAATCTAATCCATTGGATCAGAAAGAATGAAGAGTATATATATATTAAATTTAGTATACCGTAAAAGAGCTCAAGATACATTTGCTATGTTATCATAAGAGTTCCTTCAAAGTTCTACTGTGCTCTCTCTCTTGAGATCGTTAATTTGCAGTAAGGTGTGAGGGAGATAACCACACCTTTAGGTTCAAGGGTGTAAATCACGCTTGTTCGTATATCAGATTAGCTTGGAAAAATTCCACATCCAAATTCGACACATGTTGGGCGAGCAAGAGAAGTTAGTTGAGGATAGTAAGTACTGTATTCCCTTTTTTTTCTTTGAAATTACTTTGCTTACCTTTAACACGGGTTGAGCGTGTAGTTGAAACTTTACTGTATACAAAAATTCCAGAGAACCTCAAGTACTTTGATACGTGTGTCATAAAACCTAGATTTGAAATTTGTTTTCAGTTTACTCTAGATTTTTTTTGTAAGATATTACAATTTATTCTCACTTCCATTATTTGATCGTTAGATTTGACAGTTTTGCCACATGACCACCATGTGCTGATTTGGCAAAGTCACGTAGTATTAAATGCTTAAAATTAAAAAAAAGGAGTAATTACATATTAAAATTTAATTTTTAACAACATGAACATGTCGTCCTGTAGTTATACTTTCAGTACAAAAATAAAACTCTTTTAAAAGTTAGAAGCGTATGTAAATACTAAGTGTAACACCAAATACAAAAGTTAAGTCTATTACGTATTTTAGTTAACGGTTAAAATACAAGCTTCTAGTCAATGCATCTTAGTATGTGCGAGTAACTGATGTAACATTTTGTTTACACGATTGCAACACCAAAGCAATATTGCACTAGCTGAAGAAAAAAATCTAACTACCTCTGGAAATACTTTTCCAAATACAAATAATTAAGGTTTACAACCAAATGATAGAGATAATATAATCTAAGACTTAATAAAAAAATGAACTCAAATGTATGAACTTCTAATCAGTGCACACATTGAAACATTTTGATTGAATCGTAGCTATCACATAACGTACATGCACTGCTTTGTTAACTAAATATATATTAGACGCCTAGTGGAATATCGTAAAAAGATCTCCAAATTAAGTACTGTAAGTTAAGTTGGTGCATGGCTATAAAACTTCACCGGAAAGATGATCTAATATGAACCTGTTGGCAACAAGAATAAATCAAACCTGAGCATTTTGCAAACTTTATGTAATTCACCACAAGAAGGAACACGTACTCCCATATAACTAATAAGGTTATAGTAGGTATATATGAATATATAAGTTGTAGCTGTGCATGTTTGCATACAATGTGAATATGCTCACCAAAGCTATCGTCTGTTGATGCTGGGATATCAGTAACCATCCTGTCAAATTAAAAAGTAGATAGTTCAGTTGATCAAAGTGACAAAAAAACAAGAATGTACAAGCAGTAGAGTATTACAACAAATGCAAGAGCTATGGCTCACCAATGCAGGTATTCCCTCAGGGTTGGGTTGCTGGGATTAGGCGCATCGGGATCCACCATAACCTAATAGATTTGCAATTAACACAAGCACATGGTCAACATGTTAGGGGATTAAAATAAACCTGAGTATTTTTGGGCTGGGCACCAAACTAGTTGAGGTAAACATGTTGAATTTAAGCTTGGCTGGGTGAAGCCTTTGTTGTCGATCTTGGCTCCAAGCTCAGGAGTTTAGGCCATGCCTAATCTTCTCTATGACCCTTAGATTAAGAAAAGTACCCGATACCATGGCCATACGGCCTACCATCGATCAATGGACGCTTTTTGGGTGCAAAGTGATGGGCTTACTAGGGTATAGGCCACTCGAAAATCATCACCTCCAATCTCAACTCTAGGTTTCACAGAGACTGCCGATGAGCGAAACTCCATGCCATTAAACACAGGCCTCCCCTCATACATGACAGTTAGAGGCACTGAGCTAGTAAACTGGTCTAGAACATCTCCAACTATCTGTCCCCTTGTCAAGGAGTCATCAGCCATGATATATTTGAGTATGAGAGAGAGTGTACTAAGAACTACAAAAGCGAATAGGCCTTTCGATGGCTTGAGCAAATCACAAGGTTTTTGGGCTATTTATAGTGGCCTAGAGGACGATGCTCTCATTGCGCACGCATGTGATTCCCGTTTTAACAATTTTAATAGCACTCTATGCATCTACTGCCCACAAGATGCTCTTCTACTTGTTGATGGGATTTCAGACATTATTCGTCGTTCATTTTGCTGTTTCTGAGCATCACAAATGTTTGGGATATATCTATGCCATATCAGTTATATACAATTCTATCTGCAGAATCTTGCCTGAACCAAATTCCACAGGGAGACATATGGAAGACCTCTTCTGAATTCACTTAGAATCTTCTGGTGTTTTGGAAATTGGCTCTTTCGTTCTCCATGGGTTGAGGGATATGGCGCACGCGCCGTCTCAGTTGGCTAGTGTGTCGATCAGTCAGAAGGCTTGATATATTGTTATGCATCAGTAGATAGCTTGCTCTGTGCAAAATCAAGCTTTCAAATTGCTACCTGTTGTCTAAATATTTTTAATATATCATTGCTCTATTGTAGTATCGGTTTACATGTCAATTCCTGTATAGAAGTGTTCATCCTGTCCCGCACCTATCTTTTTCAAACTTCCATTGATATGTGAAAATGTGTAGTCCATTTCTTGATGAATCTAAAGCTATAACAAAAGGAATGTTTAGCATGCATTATCTCCAAAAAAATCCCTACTGTCGAGAATAGATTCAATGAGGTATGTGCACATGAGCACACCTTTGATGCTTGAATGCTTCCCTATTTTCTTCGAATAATTCTCCAATTTGTCATAGAAAATTATTCAAAACATTATTTGAGAAGGCAGCTAGTATGGAGAAAGTGTACCATTTTGTCAAAAAAAAGTTTAACCTTGGAAGCCTATCTTAGTACTATCTATGTTTTTAAAAAAAAACAAAGTTGGTATCCATTAGAGTTACCTTTTGTCTCTCTTGATATTGGAGCTATATATAACAAAAAGAATTGTTTAATTAGCATGCATTATCTCCAAAAAGGAATTGGGTGATGTTTTTGGAGATGCTGTTGCACATAATGCCAGCGCGTTTAATGCGCCCAGCTATATATTCTCCTCCCGCTTGCCGCCCGTCTTCCCGTCGGCGGCCATTGTGGGGAAGCTCGAGAAGGTTGCGTTTATTTCCTACACCAGCACCTCACGCACGAGGCAGCTGAAGATATATCCACTCGATGCTTCCGGCATGAGAGACGACACACACACGCCATGCTGCCGAAGACCACGACGCCTGCTGCTGTGCCACAGCCAGCCGATCGCCATAGTCCTTTTACCTGCTGAGCCATTGTGGCGGAGCTCAAAAGGGTTGTTGTATCTATATTCACGCATTAGGACATCAGCAGAAACATGTTGAGAGTCCTCTTGGCGATTCCAACTCGAAGTACAATTAGGTGGTGTTATATGAAAAGATCGCTTAGATCTGGTGTTTTGTGTTCCTCGAGTCAAAATAGGTGGTTGTAACGTGCAATTTATTCAAAACAAATAATCATGGACGTATCTAAAATTGCCATGCAGATGTCTAGCATGCACAATTAGTAGTACCCATGAAATGCTACAACTTTGGCTTCACTTTTCGAAACAACCGGTTTTATTAAGCCAAATAAAATCATTAACATAAATTGATAATAATCAAAATAGAATTAAGCAACAAAGATTAACTGCATATTTTAATTATTACAAATTTGTACAATGAAATGAATTACATTACACAAGAATTTAATTAAATAATTACATCGCAAAAATAAAAATTTACAAGATTCCTAAAAGTTATGCCTCCTGTGATCTTCATCTATAGTCTGCATGTTAGTATGATTGCATATATAAATAAAAGCAATAAACTAAAAAGGCAAAAAAAATTTAAAAAGTAGAGTTGCCGTTAGACCCGTATGAGATAGTATCGCTCACTGAGATATCAGATTCGTCCAGAACCAAATTGGTACCTCTCACGAAATTAGGTTTCATCATCCGGCAATGATACAAACCTGTGAATTTAACTATAGACACGTGAATAGTGGAAATGTCGCGTGGTAAAATCAATAAATTTCCACCGTAGAAAGGTAAAAATCTTCACAGTAGAACAGGATAAACTTGGGTCTACTATGCATCACAAAAGAACAGAGCCCAACCAAAGTCTCCCCAGTCAAGCTTCCAACCGAAGCCTCCTCCTGAACCTTAGGACATAAGGCACCAAACCTTCCAAAGCAAGCCAGTAAAGTTCACACACCACTCACAGACAACAAGCACAAGCCAGGACACACCAAGCCCAAGCCACCCTAGGAGTTCAAGGGAGCAAGAACCACAAGGAACCAGAGGCCAGGAGGAGCACCAAGCTAGGAGCAAGGCCACCCATCATCCTCATCGCCAGCACCACCAAGGCAGCCACTCCATCACCAGCATAACACACCCCAGCATATCATTTCATTCCCACATCACAGGTAACAATCAATTCTTAACTCTCAATAGCAGACATATGAATAGCAATAACAAAAATCAACTAGAAGCTAAAGACAGTAAAATTAGTGGTCTCAGTTAGTCGATGCTGAGGGGGTTGCGTCGTGCTTGCCCAGTAACCTAGTCATGCTCCCCGGTGCATTGTAGATTAAAGGGTGTTGCCGCGGCACTGTCCAAAACCCGAGCATCAATCTTAAGATCATCATAGACCGAGTATTACCATTCAACATCACAGCACAGAACACAATAAAGCAAAAATCAGTAGTGAATCACAGTGAACCATGGTGTACCAAACCCTAGCTTGGCCAGAGGGAATCGGCTAGGGAGCAAAAAAGGGGCAACCAGTGAGCGGGAGGAGATGGCCTGGAGAGGTGAGGCGGCTGGGAAGCCGACAGTGGCAGCATCGAGGCAGCCAAGCATGCGCGAGGCCGAGTCGGCTCAAAGGCAGTTGGGGCGGCACCGAGTGGCTAGGCGTGGGCGTGGGCTCAAGAGCGACGTGGCCCAGCAGGAGCGGCCGGGCGTAGTCGCGTGGAGGAGGGAGATGGCCTGGGCAGGGCCAAGCTGGGAGAGACGGTGGGGAGAGGAGCCAGTAGTCGGGCGCGACCAGAGAGGCCAGAGCCGGTGCTGGAAGTGGGCCTGCCTAACCAAATCGAGAGCAAGGAGGAGAGCCAGGAGAGGAAGAGAGGATCCAGAGAAGAGAAAGAAGGTACGACCAAATGGATAAGGTTGGGGAAAAGAAAGGAAATAAAAAAATAAAAAAATAATAAAAATAAAAGAAAGAAAGAGAAAATAGAAAAATGGGTAAATTCCTAAACATGTTAAAAACAGATAATTAATCGGGGAAAATAATGATAACATAATGCTGGCACTAGTAATCGCGTAGAATAGATGCAATTAATGAATTATCAAAAAATAAAATAAGAGAAAAGGAAAGAGAAAAATAAGAAATATGTATTTTTAATAAATCAGCTAAAATATTAATCAATCTGTTATTGTGCACGGTTCAAAATAATTTAAATCAATTAAAATCTATAACTTCAATCGGTCAAATTTTCAATTAAAGTGACAAAAGAAAATTATATAAAGCCTTAGAAAGCACAACGTAAATTTTATAAATCTTAAAATATTAAGAAATGGGGTTGAACACCTTAAAATACGTAAAAATTTATTATCCACTAAAATATGGTATTTATGTAATTTCAGAAATTAAATCCAATCAGTCCGCTGATCCGCTATACCAATCGGATGAAGACGATTTTTTTTACCAAAATCCAGGCAAGGATTCTTTGATCATATTTAATTAAATTCAAGCAAACATTTTTTATTATATGTGATATCACCAGTGCATTGGAAAATTCTCATTTATAGAGAATCTATAAATCGGTTGTGGTTGGAAAAATAGTTTGTTGATAAACTGTTGAGGCAATAATTGACATTGATGTGATTGGGAATGGCTCATCCAACAAAAGGAGTTGGTGATGTATCTATATACGTGGCGGGTAGGGGTACTGATGAGAAGGATTATCACGCCGGTGGGACCCTCTACATAAGCTATGATATAAGGATAAACCCCCTACACTCGAGCAATGAGTCGTAATAATGGTATCGACCATAGTGTGTGAAAACGACCAGAAAAGGTTGTTCTATAGCAGTGTCATGATCTCCACATTGGGATAAGAGTAGTTAACTAAGAGGGGTGTGAAACTGGGATACACCGGTTTGGCCCAGAGAGGTACACGAAAAATCAGCTATGGTTGATCAGGCGCTATATTTAAAGCTTATGGTTGAGTACTCCGATTTTGAGATAGAGTACAAACTGGCCACCCAATATAATAGTACCACTGAAGGAGTACAACTGGTAGGTGGTTAGGGTTGGAGATCTAATACCTAAGTAGTCATAAATATTTTGGGTTTCCAATTGTGGATGGGTTCACTATGGGTAAAGTGGTACAAAATCTGTGCAGGGTTAAATATCGTGAATTCATGCCTATCTCCTGGATTAGAGGCTACGGAAGCTATGTTTGGCTCATATACGAGTGCTAGTAGCATTTTAATAATTAAAAATCAGAAACATAGATCTTTCTAATAAAACCTATTTTCGGTGAAAGGATTTGGGGAAAGGATTCGAGAGATGGTTTGGAAAGGAAATTCATATAATGCATTTTGTTATTAACACTTGTTGAGTACCTATTGTACTCACACTTGTATAAATCCCTCTTTGCTTAGAAGCTAAACTCGATGGATTCACTGAGGAGGAGTGGTTGGAGAGTCACCCGCACGATCAGGGTGACGAGACAGTGGAGGACTACCCGGAGGACTGGGTGGAGTAGTAGTCCTTATTGCAGTAATCGTCGTTCACTGGGGTATAATTATATTACTATTTATATGTAAGCTTTTGCTATAAAGGTTATGTAATGACTTGTGAACTTTAGACTGGTAGCTTGCGTGGCATGGATTGTAATAAAGTTCCATCGCTAGTCTCTAATTATTGTTCTGCTGCAACACTCTGAATACAGTATATTAACTGATAAAATATTGGGCCTGCTCGATGTTTTATTAGCTAATATGCCCATATCAGCGTAATTACCTCATAGTTAATGATAGGGTTACTGTCGTTACCCTGGATTAATTATGCGGGTTGACACATGTGGTATCAGAGCAATGGTTACGAGAAACACAAAACTAAATAAATAGGGACTTCTAAGGAACTTAAGAGAAAAGATTTCACTCGCTGTATGGCACTAAATATATTATAACTCTTATCTTGCCAAAATATATTAGTAAGTATTTTAATATTGTATCGATATTAATTAGACTGTCAATACTGATTAGAACCTTTTTGGTTTCAGGATGGCTCGTTTTAGGATTTTGGCCGTACATCTTTAGGGGCAGCACGTGATGCTGTTGTGACAGATGATGCAGCAGTTGGGAGGGGGATGTTTGGAGTTCTTTGAGGAGCACAACGAGGATGGGTCTACACCCTTGGTAAGAGTGACGATATCTGGGATACCAGCCCAACCTAGCTATCACATAGAGCACTTGACCTCATGGTATGGCTCCAGTTACTTCTTACCCCTTTAGGATGTCGCCAGGCAGGCGATGTTGTCTCTTAGGCACCAGTTTATGAGACACCTAGGAGGCTCTTCTTTTGGACTGATGCCTGCTTCTCTTCTAGGACTGACCAGTTACCCACCACCTGTTATCACTGGCCTAGCAGATGTCGGTGAGACCTTAGGGATTTTAGCCCGGAGAGTCACCGGCAACATCATGATGATTGTTGACGCCATATATGGAGATGGTTTGAGCGAAGCTAGAGATAGAGCTGAGGGGTGAGCTCTCCATTGGCAGCAGCTGTGTAGTGCTGTTGAGATTGTAACAGCCCAAAATTTAATAAAACGAGAAATACAGTATCAAAAATATTCATGTGATTTATTTTTGTACTAATTTATTTGAATAAAAGCTAAAAATCGAATCCTTGTGACGCACTGATACTCATGCTGGTGAAAATGAACTGTGGGAAATCGAGTTCTTGCTCTGCCGCCGCTCGGCCATGGCCGCCGCCGCGGGTCCACGGTGGCGACCATCTTTCCGGCCATCTTCGGCCACCGCGTAACCACCCCTGGGTGCGCCCTATCATGCTGGTACCTATGGTGCTACCCATTCCGTCACTCCGGTGCTAGTTCGTCGCCGATGAGCTTCGGCATCGTCGTCTCCGTTTCGGGTCACTGCTAGTTGGTGCCCGCTTGGCAGTCACTTGACGCGCTGTTTTTCGATCTGGCCGACCCGCCGATCGATCGCACATTCGCGACTCGCGCAAGCCCGCCACGTCGATCGCCTGGCGCTTCGAGAGTCGCTGCCAACTGGGACCCGACTGTCAGCGCCTCGGCCCGATGCAATCCAAAAGTGTAAAGCGGCTTTTCGTCGCGAAAGCGCACTTTCCCTTTTCGGCGGTTTCCTGATTTTTAAGTGTTTTTCCAAACCTAGAATATTCAAATGATTATAACTTTTGAACCATCAAGCCAAATAAGATGAAATAAATTTCTAAATTCACGATAAATCATGCAGATTCAGACTATGCAAAAATATTTTGAAAATTAATTTTTATTTAATTTTAAATTTAAATTCAAAGAAAGAAGTTAAAATATGCTCTTCATAGAATTTTTGCAAATGACCTCCAAATTAATTAAAATAAATTTTGTTAGCCTCCTGGTAGTCCTAAGAACCTGAATATGTAAAAATACTTAGGGTTTGTTATAAGAAAGATTTGAGTTAATAAGTATGTAGTAAAGTAATTCAATATTAATCCAATTAAATTAAATCCTTTAAATCAAGAGTAAATGATTCATACATTTGTTAGCTTCCTGGTAGTCCTAAGAACCTGAATATGTAAAAATACTTAGGGTTTGTTATAAGAAAGATTTGAGTTAATAAGTATGTAGTAAAGTAATTCAATATTAATCCAATTAAATTAAATCCTTTAAATCAAGAGTAAATGATTCATACAGCTATTTCTAATTTATGAAATTGTTTTATTTGAATTTTTCATTTGATTTCTTTTTGCCCTATTGAAATTTATTATTTTTATGCTATTATTATTCGACGTGTAGAACCCGGAGTAGTCGTCGATGATCAAGAATTTGACTACGAAGATAATCAACAAGGCAAGCACCCCCTTTAATCATATTGACCCCAGTTTTATAAATATTTTCATTAAATATTTTATTGCATACGTTACTTTCTATTAAAGTCTACTATATTGTGGGTATTGGTAGTTGTACCTGTAGTTTCATAGAACTTACTTGATAAGTATGTATTTGTTTTACTTTTGGTATTGTAAAAATATTATGTACTTTGCTACCGCTGTAATAATGAAGTTTATGTATGATTATGATATCAATTTGTAATTGTGCGTACTAGCCACTGATCATGGGACTAGTACGGAAAGCACATGGTACCCATTATTGATATTTATTATCAAAAATAGGGGCCTGATAGAGATAGAGAGAGACTTTCTTCAGGCCACCCTTCAATAGTTTGTGTCCCCAGACCCATATGCTTCCTCAGAGCCGTCTACTGTAGCTCCTACACCACTTGTTGTGCCACCACCTATAGTTTTAGCCTCCACCATAGACTTCCATACTTTTATTCCTGAGTTTAGGCCCTCTTCTTCTTCACAGGCACCTGCCATACATGTTCCTAGTTACCCTTCAGCACCTCAAGGGCGAGCATTATTTCGTAGTGCTCTCATGTCAGTACACCCAGACCGAGCACTAACACTTCTTATTTGTCTGCTTTCTCGAGTCAATTAGATCCAGCTCATACTGGGGGTAGTCAAGGTGAGGAGGAGGAGGATCCTGAGGAGGTGATCCCCGATGAGTAGAGTGGGGTTGGTCTTAGTGTATAATTATTGTATAATATGATATATTATATGGCTTGTAGTGAGATGTGTGTATAAAACTTTATGTATAATTAGTTCCTTTATATATATGAAAATGGATGTGCATGGTTATCTTTTATTGCGATGTTGCATTTAAATTTTCTGCTTATTCTTGTGATAATTGTATGCATTAGTTACATTTAATTTCTCCATAATTATTGGTTGATTGTCATGCTAGAAATAGAATGTTATTTATATTATGTAATTAATGCATGATGATGTGTATATAAATAGATGAGTATAACAACTAGAAATAGGAGCTAAGGTTAGGATATGAGTAAGTAATGGTATTAGGTGAATTTGAAATGAGCAACAGGAGAGAGCGAAATGATCTCGTTCTTTCCTTTTCTAAAGATAAAAACTTATTTAGAACCATAATCTTCTTAGTAAATGAAATAATTCTTACCTTGCAAACGAAGTGCTATTAATAATAGTCCAACTTATTTCTAAATAAAAGCAAGGGCAGTAGAATTAAAAAGGACATATCCCAACCAATCTATAATAAGTGAAACTAATTAATATCTAAAGAAGAAAATGATCTCTTTTGCAGGATATCAGACCATGGAGTTGATGAATGAGATCTGATTCTTAGGCTAGGTTCTTCCAGCTAGCCACCAAATGTAGCAGATCAACATACTACACCTCTTCAAGACTTAAACCAACCTAATGCTTCAAAACCAAGACAACCTACACCAGAAGGATCTACAAATACAGGCAGGACTCTAGAAACTCAAGAACCATTATAAAAACCTAGACAACCTACACCAGAAGGATCTACCAATACAGGCAAGACCCCAGAAACTCAAGAACCATTAGAAAGAGTCCTTATGTATCTAGAAGATTCTAGGAAAGTGCCCCATGAGAGCCAAAATCAATTCATAGAAACACTTTTGACAAATTTGATTCCAGCAATCCAGCAGCATCCTAGGGGCAGGGTCACCTTAGGGGAATTTCTTTAGGCTCGCCCTCCAACTTTTGCTAAAGCCACTGAACCACTCGAAGCTAATGACTGGCTTCAAAATATAGATAAGAAGTTAAACATTGTAGGCTATACTGATGAGGAGAAGGTTCAATTTGCCGCGTACCAGCTAATTGGTCCAGCTGCCACTTGGTGGAAAAACTACTTTGAGGCTCGCACGGGTGAACCACCCATCACTTGGGCGAGTTTGCTTCACAATTCCGTAGCGCCCACATCCCTACTGGTGAGTTGGATATTAAGAGACGGGAATTTTGGGATCTGACTCAGGAAAACAAGAAGATAACGGAATATCTCCAAAAGTTTAACGAGTTATCTCGATATGCTCCTGATGAGGTGGATACGGACCCTAAAAAGATAAACCGTTTCAAGAAAGGGACGAATCCTTACATTAGGATGCTTCTATCCACCCGAGAAATAACAGAATTTCGAGATTTAGCGAATCGAGCCATAATTTTAGAGGATGAGCAATCTCATCTCAATGAAGAAAGAAAGAAGAAAGCAAGATTCGATACTAGGACTTCTACTTCCACACAATCTCGATCTTATAGACCTCCAATGCTAAACAGAAACCCAATGCCTCGATTAGGACTAGTTGCATCAAACCCACATCCTAGTATGTTATTCTCAAGACCCCCAACTAAATGCTTCAAATTTGGAGTTCCACATTTTGCCAATAACTGCACCCACTCAACAATTGGTCCTTGTTTTCATTGTGGTCAAGAGGGGCATAGGAGGTACAACTGCCTACTTCTGCAGGGTCAACCTGGGCAGAATAATCTGAATAGGCCACAAACTCGTGCTCCAGCTGCAGGGCGCAGTCAAGGAGGTTCCAACATTGCATCCTCCAAGAAATCCAATCAAAGAGCACCAACGGTGGGTTCGGCTTGCTTAAATGCTATCTCAGCAGAACAGGCAGAAGGTGATACCGATGTGGTGACGGGTATGCTTTCCATTCCTCCATCTTTTGGTACCATACTATTTGATCCCGATGCCACGCACTCATTTATCTCTAAGGGCTTGTTAGTTCAGAATAAATTGGAATGTGTGCCTTTGGTTAAGCCTTTAAGAGTAAGCACACCTATGGGGGAAATCATAGTAACCCACATTAGAAGAAATCAAAGGATAAATATTCAAGACATTCCATTCCTAACTAATCTTCAAGTTATAGATCTTTATGGATTGGATGTAATATTAGGAATGGATTGGTTAGCTGCTAATGGAGTTAACATAGACTGTGAGCTAAAGAGAGCATCCATTAGAACATCTGATGGATCCGTATCACTTACAAGGGAACCAGGACTAAGCAAAAGTAACGAGACTCTATTCTCCACCATTAGGTCACTTCAAAGTTGATCGGTATACCAGTAGTCCAGGAATTTCCAGATGTTTTTCCTGAGGAACTGCCATGTATGCCACCTGATAGAGAATTAGAATTTCCCATCAATCTTATTTCTGGATCCACTCCTATAGCAAAACGGCCGTATAGAATGAATCCTCCAGAGCTTATTGAGCTCAAGAAGCAATTAGAAGAGTTGGAAGAAAAATGATTCATTGGAGAGAGTGTGTCTCCATGGGGAGCACCAGTCCTATTTGAAGATAAAAGGATGGTGTAATTAGGCTATGCACCGATTATAGAGAACTCAACAATGTCACCATCAAAAATAAATATCCTTTACCTCAGATAGATGATCTATTCGATCAACTCAAAAGTGCATACCTATTCTTAAAGATAGACTTAAGGTCTTAGAACCACCAAATCAAAGTCAGGATAGAAGATATAGAAAAGACAGCCTTTGTATCCAGATATGGATATCATGAATACACTGTAGTACCATTTGGATTAACTAATGCACCTGCAGTATTCATGAACTTAATGAATAAAGTCTATCCGGATAAGTTCGTAGTCGTCTTTATAGATGGCATTCTCATATACTCCAAAAATGAAGAAGAACATAAGGAACATCTGAGAACTGCTCTGCAACTCTTAAGAGAAAATCAATTTTATGTCAAATTCAGTAAATGTGAATTTTGGCTGAAACAAGTATCCTTCCTTTGACATGTCATCTCGGGAAAAAGAATAGAAGTGGACTCGAGTAAAATCTAGACTATCAAATTATGGAAGCAACCATCTACTCCTACAGAAAACATAAGTTTTATTGGTTTAGTTGGATACTACCGTAGGTTTATTAAAGGATTTTCACAAATATCATCACCTCTCACCAAGCTCTTATGAAAGGACCACAAATATTTCTAGACCGAGAAATGTGAAGAAAGCTTCCAACAGCTTAAACATCTATTAACCTCTGCACCAGTATTATCCTTACCTGAGGATGGGGTCAAATACGTGGTGTATTGCGACGCATCTAAATCTGGTCGATCTAGGATGTGTACTAATGCAAAATGATAAAGTGATTGCCTATGCCTCTAGGCAATTACAACCGCATGAAGTTAACTATCCTACTCATGATCTCGAGTTAGTAGTGGTGTTTGCCCTAAAAATCTCGAGACATTATATATATGGCGCAAAGCGCCATCTATTCAATGATCATAAGAGCCTTAAGTACATATTCACTCAGAAGGAATTAAATATGCGACAAAGAAGATGGTTAGAGCTTATCAAGGATTATGATCTTTCTATTAACTACCACGCAGGAAAGGTTAATGTGGTAGCAGATGCTCTAAGCCACAAAACTCAATGTTATCATATACCCATCCAAGACTTTATGCCAGAACTACTTCAAAATCTAGCCAAAATGGAGATTAAGTTCCATCTTTCTGCATCCAGTGCCCTTTTGGCAACCATGTCTATTCAATCGACTCTTCTTTATCAAATTCAGGAAAAGTAGACCAGAGATCCTTTTATCACTAAGGAAATCAAAAGATTCAAATAAGGTCAACCTTCAGAATTCAAGTTGGATGAAAATGGAAGTTTGAGGATTCAAAGTCGTATATGTGTTCCAGATGACTAAGAAATAAAAAGAATAATTCTTGAAGAAGCACATGACACTCTATACACCATACATCCGGGCAGTACAAAAATGTATGGAGATCTAAAGGAACATTTTTGGTGGAAGGATATGAAAAAAGAAATAGCAGAATATATTAGTAAGCGTGACACCTGTCAGAAAGTCAAAGCGGAACATCAACGTTCTACGGGATTACTTTAACCTCTTCAAATTCCTGAATGGAAATGGGAAGATGTCTGTATGGACTTCATTACAGGCTTACCCATGACCAAGGCTAAAAAGGATGACATATGGGTAATTGTAGAAAGACTTACTAAATTTGCCCATTTCATTACCACAAATCAGAAATATTCTGCTCTCAAATTGGTTGAGGTTTACATAGAGAAAATAGTCACACTTCACGAAGTACCCAAGACAATCACATCTGACAGAGGTTCTATATTTACCTCAAATTTCTGGGGAGGTCTACAACCCGCCTTGGGAACCAAACTCAATTTCAGTACTGCATACCACCCTCAAAATGATGGACAGACTAAGAGAGTCAATCAAATTTTAGAAGATATGTTGAGGGTATGTGTACTGAATTTTGAAGATACTTGGGATAAACATCTACACTTAGTCGAGTTTACTTATAATAATAGCTATCAAGCTAGTATACAAATGGCACCATATGAGGCATTATATGGCAGAAAGTGTAGATCCCTAATCTGTTGGTATGATGTTAGAGAGAAATCTTTAATAAGATCCGAGTTAATTCGTCAAAATGACGAAAAGATAAAGCTCATTCATGAAAGGTTGAAAATTGCCCATAGTAGACAAAAGAGTTACACTGATAAGCGCAGAAGAGATTTAAAATTTCAACCGGGCGATTATGTGTACCTGAGGGTATCACCAAAGTAGGAGTATACAGATTTGGAGTTAAAGGAAAATTGAGTCCCTGTTATGTTGGACCATACCGAATTATGGAGCAGAAGGGAACATTAGCTTATTAACTAGAATTACCTCCACAATTGTCAAAAATTCATAATGTTTTCCATATTTCTCAGCTTAGAGTCTGCCTCCAAGAACCCTCTTACCATATAACATATCTCAATATTCCTCTTCGGTCTGATCTTACCTATGAAGAGCGCCCAATCAAAATTTTAGCCACAGAGGATCGTCAGCTTAGAAAGAGATCTATCCGATTTTGCAAAGTCCAATGAAAGCACCATTCTCTCAAAGAAGCTACATGGGAAAAGGAGGATGATCTTCGTGAAGTTTATCCCCATCGATTTAGGTGAGTCAGATTTCGAGGATGAAATCTTTTTAATGGGGTAGGATGAAATGACTGTGATTTTATTAAGTCAAATAAAGTCATTAACATAAATTGATAATAATCAAAATGGAATTAATCAACAAAGATTAACTATGTATTTTAATTATTACAAATTTGTACAATTGAATGAATTACATTACACAAGAATTTAATTACAAAAAATTAAATTACGTGAATAACTAATTACATCGTAAAAATAAAAATTTACAAGATTCCTAAAAGCTATGCCTTCTGTGATCTTTATCTATAGCCCGCGTGTTAGTATGATTGCATATATAAATAAAAGCAATAAATTAAAAAGCAAAAAAAAGTAGAGTTGCCGTCAGACCCGTATGAGATAGTATCGCTCACTGAGATACCAGATTCGTCCAGGACCAAATTAGCACCTCGCATGAAATTAGGTTTCATCATCCGGCAATGATACAAACATATGAATTTAACCGTAGACACGCGAATAGTGGAAATATTGCATGGTGAAAAAATAAATTTTCACCGTAGAAAGGTAAAAACCTTCACAGTACAACAAGATAGACTTCAGTCTACTGTGCATCAGGACAGCACAACCGAACAAAGCCCAAGCAAAGTCTCCCCAATCAAGCTTCCAACCGAAGCCTCCTCCTGAACCTTGGGACATAAGGCACCAAGCCTTCCAAAGCAAGCCAGTAAAGTTAACACACCACTCACAGACAACAAGCACAAGCCAGGAACCACCAAGCCCAAGCCACCCTTGGAGTTCAAGCAAGTAAGAACCACAAGGAGCCAGAAGGCTAAGAGAAGGAGCACCAAGCTATGAGCAAGGCCACGCATCATCCTCATCGCCAGCACCACCAAGGCAGCCACTCCATCACTAGCATCACACACCCCAGCATATCATTTCATTCCCACATCACAGGTAACCATCCATTCTTAACCCTCAATAGCAGACATATGAATAGCAATAACAAAAATCAACTTGAAGCTAAAGACAATAAAATTAGTGGTCTCAGTTAGTCGATGTTACCGGGGTTGCGCTGTGCGTGCCCAGTAACCTACTCATGCTCCCCGGTGCCCAGTAACCTACTGATCCGCTATACCAATAGGGTGAAGACAATTTTTCTGACCAAAATCCAGGCAAGCATTCCTTGATCATATTTAGTTAAATTCAAGCAAACATATTTGAGTAAATGTGATATCACCAGTGCATTGGAAAATTCTAATTTAAAGAAAAATCTGTAAATTGGATGTGGTTGGAAAAATGGTTTGTTGATAAACTGCTGAGGCAGTAATCGATATTGATGTGATTGGGAATGACTCATCCAACGAAAGGAGCCAGTGGTGTATCTATATATGTGGCGAGTAGGGGGTACCGATGAGAAGGAATTGTCATGTCGGCGGGATCCTCTACATAAGCTATGATATAAGGATAAACTCCTACACTCGGGCAATGAGTCGTAATAATCGTATAGACCATAGTGTGTGGAAACGACTAGAAAGGTTGTCCTATGGCAGTGTTATAATCTCCACATTGGGATAAGAGTAGATAACTAAGAGGGTTGTGAAACTGGGATATGCCGATTCGGCCCATTGAGGTACACAAAAAATTAGCTACGGTTGATCAGGCGCTATATTTAAAGCCTATGGTTGAGTACTCCGATTTCAAGATGGAGTACAACTGGCCACCCCATGTAATAGTACCACTGAAGGAGTACAACTGGTAGGTGGTCAGGGTTGGAGATCTAATACCTAAGTAGTGATAAACATTATGGGTTCCCAGCTTCGGATGGGTTTACTATAGGTAAAGTGGTATAAAACCTGTGCAATGTTAAAAATCGTGAATTCATGACTGTCTCCTGGATTGAAGGCTACGAAATCTATGTCTGCCTTATATACGAGTGCTAGTAGCATTTTAATAATTAAAAATAAAAAACACAGATCTTTCTAATAAAACCTATTTTCGGTGAAAGAATTTGAGAGATGGTTTGGGAAGGAAATTCATATAATGTATTTTGTTATTAATGCTTATTGAGTACCTATTGTACTCATCCTTATATAAATCCCTCTTTGCTTAGAAGCCGAGCTCGATAGATTCACCGAGGAGGAGTGGTTGGAGAGTCACTCACAGGATCTAGGTAACAAGGCAGCGGAGGACTACTCGGAGGACTGGGTGGAGTAGTAGTCCTTATTGCAGTGATCGTCGTTCGCTAGGGTTTAATTATATTATTATTTATATGTAAGTTTTTGCTGTAAAAGTTATATAATGACTTATGAACTTTAGACTGGTAGCTTGCGTAGCATCGATTGTAATAAAGTTCTATTGCTAGTCTCTAATTATTATTCTACTGCAACACTCTGAATACGGTGTATTAACTAATAAAATATTAGATCTGTTTGATGTTTATTTTGCTCGTCGCCACACTTTTGAAAAGTTTCCAGGACTAAAATGCCAGTAATATATTGCTGCTTAGTTTTCGAGCTTTCCCCTTATGATTGAAGTTGACATGACCTCACCCAAAAGAACCAAGGAACCTCCATGATTGCCTCCTTTTCCTCACGTTTTGTATTTTTTGTATAGACGCTAGCCCCTATTTGCTAAAGTGTCTTAGATAGAAATAGGCAGATCAAGCGAGATGCACATCTAGCTAAGCTAGCTCTCGGTATCTGTACTGCTTTGCATTGCAGCCCGATGTTCTTATTCCACCCAAAGATCGACCACAAAAAAGAAGTCATTTTCCAGCTCTGACAAACTTTTTTTTTAAATCTCCCTCCTTTCTGAACACAATTACATAAATAGTTTTTTCTCCGACTGTGGAAGCACCGACAGGTGACACTTATCATTTGTCACGCTGTGACACCATAGTAGGAGCTGTCGAGGAACACATGCCCGGTACTTGATAGGGGCTAAATGGACTAATCAATCATTATTAATGGATTGATTAATCGATTAAGGGACTAATGGTCAAGAAAGTGATTAATTTATCATTAATTAAGTACCAGATTCCTACCGAGCAGGTGACTCACGTGCCCACACTTTCGTGGTTGGGGAGGAAGCTATTTTTATAATTACGTTTGTACGGGCAAGATTTGCAAAAAAAAAAAAAATAGTTTGAGAGAGCTAGAAATGCTTTGTTTTTTTTATATAAAAAGTGACCACGTCAACTGAACGAAGAAGCAACATTAGCTTGTTCCTATTCAAATCAATACATGTAACTGCAGGCCTAATATTAACGCTATGTGGAAAAGTTATTCCTATATACAAAGCAAGGTGCATATCATTGTTCAAAGGCCTTACGCCATGCATGTAATTTTCTGTCCGCATCTCTTCATTATCTGTCTGTGAACTAATTCTAATTCCATCTGTCCTAATAGAATAATCTCACCTCCACTACTAACTTCCATTTCTATTCTCCCGTCGACATGATATGACACGCCACTATCACTTGCGGCTCAACCAACACTTGTCCAATCAATTTGCCTAGAGCTTGTTCGGATTTGCAAAATTAGAACCAATCTTTTTAGATGAGCAGTGATTTCAACTAGATGCGTGGTCGCGGCGCACGCCGCGCCAGCCGAAACGCACCCATGCATCAATGGAATAATTTTCGAGGGTCTTCCCGCAATTTTAGAAAATTTTGGGTTTTTTTACAAAAAAAGTCTGTGAAACCGGGATTTTTGGATGTGTTGTCGGGGAAAATGGGTCTATACGTAATTTTATAAATTTTCGGCTGTCTTTTCATTTTTTTGTCTTCTGGGAAAAGGGGTCTATACGTAATTTTCAAAATTTTGGAGGCCTTTTCCCAAAAAAGACGAATTGTGGATTTTTGGGTGGTCTTTTACGTATTTTTATAAATTTTAGGGGGGCTTTTTTAAAAAAGGGTGAATTCCGAATTTTTCTGGGTTCTTGCACGCAATTCTAAAAATTTTGGGGGGCCTTTTCCAAAAAAAGGGATTTGCACGTAATTTTTAAAAAAATTGGGGCCTTTTCCAAAAAAGGGCGAATTCCGATTTTGTTGAGGGGCTTTTCGCAAAAAGGGACCTGCCCATAATTTCTGGAATTTCCGGGAGCCTTTCCACAAAAAACACAGCCCTACGCACTCACGTTCGCACGGAGAAGCCATTCCACTACGCTACGACGCGCTAGCGTTCAAACGGGTTGGACAAAATACTTAAGCCGTATAAAGGGTGACGCAACGGTGAGCGACCACGTGGGTCCGAAATCGACGGTTTAATATACATAGTATTCAATTTAATCCCCATCCATCCAAACAAGGTCTAAAGATACATTGTTTCAAACTATATAAGGACATATTAGGATACTTAAGACTTCTCTAATAATTCCACATATTAGGAGGATCTTAAAATATATACTCCCTTTGGCCACAAATAGTTGTCATTTTGGATATTGACATAGTCCCTAAAACTCAACTTTGACCACTAATTTCTATTGTAATATATTTAAAAAATAAAATAAAATAATAATATTATGAAAGTACGTTTCGAGACGAATCTACGCGTATGATTTTCATGCATCCAATCTAAATATTTAAAAATATATCGATAGTTAAAGTCCAAAAGTTTGACTGCACGTATCCCAAATCGACAAGTTTTTGTGAACCGGAAGGACTAACATCGAAAGAAATATCAAGATCAAGTTGAAAAGGAACCGAGAGTGACTATAGTTCGATTATAGTATTTTTTTAGCCACCATTAGATAATCTTAACAAGTTGGGCTTGTTTGGACACGAGGGATTTGGATGAAACAACCCAGAAAATGAAATCAGGAAAAAGAGATATCAACCGATTAATAATGCATATAATTAAAACAATCAACAATTCTAATCATCATTCTCATTCATTAACCATAATGTCATACAAAATTTATACATCGAAATCAAATAAAACAGTTGTTGCAACAATTGAAATACAAAAAAAAAGATTACAATGACCTACAGTCTAAATCTTTAAGAGACCTGCAGCTGCAATCACCTGAAACAATAGCAACTAATACAAAATATATACACATATACAAGCAAATAAAGAATTATAAAATATATACCATCAGACCCTTTTTGCATCAATTAGTTCAAGATTCGCTCATCGAGATATCAGACCGTCTGAGGCTAGTTAGCACCTCTCGCTAACTAGGGTTCATCATCTGGTATTATACAAACCTTTAGTTGTCGGGTAACCGTGACATTGCATAAATAATGCACAAATATCTCATGATAGAAATATGAAAGCCCAAGGTAAAAAGGTAAAAGTACCTTTGTTAAAATGGATAAGACCCAGTCTAGCTAAAGCCATCCCCAGCTCAAAACCTTAGCCTTTAAGGCAGCCATGCCTTACCCATATAAGGAACAAGGTCATCAGGCAAAGCCCCTGTAACAAGCCAACTCCAGTAGAAGCCCCCAAAGCAACACCACCACCAGAGCACCACCAACACAAGGAGCAAAACTCCCAAGAGACCAAAGCTCAAGCACCAGCCACCTCTCAAGCACAAAGCCTCCAGGAGGCAAACCAAAGCAAGCCATTTTCATAGCACATAGCCAAGCAAGCTTCCTGGAGCACCTCCTCTCAAGACTAAGGCCACCACAAGAAGACCACTAGGAGCTCACACAAGAGGAGGCCAAGAAGACCACCAGGGGTAAGAACACTCAGATGCCAAGCACCACAAGAGCAAGACCACCACCAGAAGGATCTCTAGGCTAGGACATCCCAGCACTCCCACTTCACCATCTGCATCTTTTCTATTTCATCATCACACCACAGGTAACCCCACATGCTTGACCAATTGCAGACATAGGAGTAGCAGTAGCAAGACTTTAACTAGAGACTAAAGATCATAAGTAAATTAGTGGTCTCAGTTGTAATGGTTGCAAGGGCAGCATTGTACGTGCCCACAGACTTCTCACACTCCCCAGCGTGTGACAAGAATTGCAGGTATCGCCATGACACTGCTAACTTACCATCCAACTAACTTAAAGAATCGTCATAGATCTTGGTTAGCAATTCAAGTTACAAGCAATCAAGCCTTAGGTAATCCCTCAGTTCATGAACCAATAAATCATATAGTAAGGTGAATCGGTTGAAGAACAAATATAAAAAGGGGAGCCTGTTACCCAAACCCTAGCTGGCGAGGGCTTTGTCCATGAAGAGAGGGGGTGGCAGCCGGCTCAGAGGCAGCTATGGCTGGGCCCAGGGCCGAGTGGCGCAAGGTTCAAAGGTGGAGCCTAGGAGGGGGAGCGGCTGGTGGGCGTGGCTAGGATGACGGCTGAGGCAGCCACAAGCGAATGCTAGCCTAGGCCTAGGGGCGAGGAGAGGGAGGCGGCCCAGGGCGCTGCGCCAAGAGAGAAGACTGGCCCGGGGAGGCAGGTGAGGTCAGGAGAGGCCCTAAGCGGCGGACAGGGAGGCCAACTGCGGTGGGCTAGGGAGGGGGGCACCGACGACGGGCCGATCAGACTGGATGGCTGCGCCAAATCGGGAGAGCTAGGAGAAGGAGAGAGGGAGTAGGGGAGAAATGAAGAGGGAGAGGATAAGGGCCAGGAGAGGAGGAAGTAAAAGAATAGAGGAAGGAAAAGAGAAAAAAAAGAAGAGAAGAAAAAAAAGAAGAAAGAAGAAAAGATAAGAAGGAAAAAGGAAAGAAGAGAAGAGAAAAGAAAAGAAAAGGGGGGAAAAAGGAAAGAAAAGAAAAGAAAAGAAAAGAAAAGGGAGTTGAAAATTTTAAATCAGTGATTCATCAAAAGTAATTGTACTTAATTAAGTCCGTTAACTAAAAGCTATCGAGCATTTAAGTAAAAGACGTTAAAATAAAAATATACTAGAAAAATTAAAAGAAGCATTATACGTATAATAAATAATAAAGGTTGGACACAGCAAAATATGCTAAAATATACTAAAATATAGTATTTTGTAATTTGAGGAAATCAATACAATCCGACCGGTGATCTCTTTCAGAATCCGCGTGAGGACGCCTTTTTCAATTCAATTTCAGACAAGCATTCCTTGATCACATTTTAATAACTTTCGATAAATTTATTTGGTTATATGTGATATCACCAATGTATAGAAAAATGCTTTTAAGAAAACCATAAATTGGAGATGGTTGGAACATTTGAGGTAGTAATACATATTGATGTGATGGGGAATGTATCTATATATATGGTGGGTAGAGGGTGCTGTGAGAAGGGTATCACCGGTGGGGACCTCTACATAGGCTATGATATAAGGATAAACAATTACACTCGGGCAATGAGCCGTATAATTCGTATCAACCATAGTGTGTGGAAACGACCAGAAAAGTTTATCCTATGAGGATGTTATGATCTCCACATTAGGTAAAAGTAGATAACTACGCGTATGAAGCTGGGTATGCCAGAAGGCCCAGTGAGGTGACACCGAAAATCAGCTGCGGTTGATTCTTTCAGGCTATATATGTATAAAGCCTTGGGTTGAGTATCAGGGCTGCTGCGGTAGCATGGTACAACTGGTAGGCTGCCAGTGGGTGGGGAACGTTGTGAATGACACTACGGCTCGTTAGCTACCAGGGTTGGAGATCTAATATATGAGTAGAGATAAACATTCTGGGTTCTCAATTGAGGTTGGGTTCACTGTGGGTAAAATGGTACAAACCTGCACAAGGTCAAATAATAAATTCATGCATGTCTCTTGGATTAGAGGCTACGGAAGCTAAGTCTGCCTTATATACGAGTGCTAGTAGCAAATTCAATAATTAAAATTGAAAACCCACGTTTTCCAAATAAACCCTATTTTTCCTGAAAATGGATTTGAGAAGAGGATGTCTATGAGATTGAGGTTGATAAAATTTCATATGGTGTATTTTGTTATTAATGCTTACTAAGTACTTTTGTACTCACTCTTGCTAAATCCCCTTTGCTTTGAGAAATGCTCTAGTGGACAAGTGTATGGCTGGGACACAGACCCCAATGGATTAGACCACAAGACATGGAGTGAAGGTGGCGCAGGATCAAGACCACGAGGAGGCGGACTATTGGGAGGGCTAGGTTGATGGTTGTGTAGTGCATCAGCTTTTGTCAGTCTTTTAGAGTAATTAGTACTTTTGATTTGTATTTTTGTTGTACTTGGATCGTGTGTATAATTAATATATCGGATCTGTAGCCTGCGTGGCAATGGATTGCAATAAGCTTCCATTTTAGTCTCTAATTATTGTTCTGATGCAATACTCTGAACACGGTGAATTAACTAATAAAGTACCGAGGGTGCTCGATGTTTTGATTAGCTAATATGCCGAGATTCGCGTAATTATCTTAGAGTAATAGCAGTGTTATTGTCGTTACCTTGGGTTAATTATACGGGTCACCACATTGAATCTAAATCCTTAGGATTTATTTCAAATTTAAACTAAATTCTAAAAATTCTTAGAGCAATCACCTCGTCAAAACAGACCCTAATTGGTGAGACGCACATACTGAGTGCTTTGCCCCCAAAATCATACTTAAAGAAAGGGAAGTTCAAAGAATCACTAGTCTGTATTCTGTACGTTCATTTGAACTGAATGCACTTGAACATCTATCGACCTAATTTTCACACTATTGAGACTGGTCTAAGTCGATATATATGTTCGTTTGACCTTTAACTTTTTTAGACTCATTGATTCTTTGATCTAATGTATCGAGCTGACTGGATATAAAGAACATATTCTAGCCCATACTATCGCCTGACTGTATATATACTTTATATTATTCCCTTTTTATCTAAAAGCATGCAATCTTTTTTGTAAAAGGATGAAGGAAAGAACACGAGGGGTACAATCCAGGATTTTTTTAAAAATAATACACGAAAAATAAAAAATTACAAAAATAATAAGTCGAAAAAATAACAGAAGTAGGCTATCGTCGCCGTTCTGAATAGTGACAGAGTTCTATCGCTATTCAGAACGGCAATTTAATGATGTGGACGCCATATAGACTTTCTGTCGCTATTTTAAAAGGCGACAGAGTTCTGTCACCATTTCAATTCGCGACAGAACTAGTAGCGACAGAGTTCTGTCGCGAATTGAAATGGTGACAGAACTCTGTCGCCTTTTAAAATAGCGACATAAATATGTTGCTAGACAATACGGCGATATTGTGGGAAGCTAGAATTTTTTTGAAAGTAATACACGACAAATAAAAAATTACAAAAATAATAAGTGGAAAAGAAAAATTACAGAAGCAGGCCATTGTTGCCGTTCTGATTAGCAGCGTGTTCATTTTTTTGAATTGAAAATAGGGCATCGTGGCATAGGTTTTAAATGATAAGAAAAAAATCAGAACAGTGATGATTACTATCGGTAGAAACATAGTGAAGGTAGGGACTATATGGCTCATATGGAAGAAAATGACAAAGCAGGATGTAGAAAACGATGAGAGGAAACGTACATACAAATATTAGGGCACGTAGAATGATAGTGAAATATTAGGGTGGTACATAGCATGACATAGGAAATGACATAGCTTGACATACAAAATGAGAAAAGAGGCATAGCACAACGGCACGGAAGAACCACGATACAATTTCGCCTTTTGGAATTGTAAAAGGGCAGGATGGACTACGGTTTATGGGCGGAGGACGTTAAGGCTCGAATGGGTAACCGTACGGCATCCACATGGAGTGCTAATACGGACGACGTGGACAAATGGTATGTAAGAGTTGTAGTGTTTACCATGAATTGAGGGTATCGGTAGAAATGATGTCCTGGGATGGAATTGAACTCTTTGCAAACCTGCACAACGGCGTCGAGGTCGTGCTTGTATGTCGGCCACTTCAGGAGGCGGAGTGGGAGGCCGTCGTGGATTGGATTTATAAAGGTGTAGTAGTCCTTTTTTTCTAATAGGAAGATCTAGGGTGGGGGGATCTGGGTCTTGGGGAATGTATATTTGATGGACCTCAAGTGAAGGGTCGCGGCCAGGGTTTAAAAAACTGATGAAAACCGCTCAAAAACCGCGGTTTTCGATCTTATCATTGCGGTTCGAGATTCAAAACCACTCGGTAAACTGGTCTAATTAAAAAATTGAAAAAAAATTATGTGTTGAAAACCGTTGAAAAACCGCGGTTTTCAAAACCGCTCGCAAAACCGTTTTTAAGTAACATTCAATTGATCGGTTGGTTTTTGATGAAAACCAAGTGGTTTTTTTGTTGAAAACCGAATGGTTTTTGATTTTTTTAAATTTTATTCAATTTTTTTATTTCTTAACCCTTCGGTTTCTAACAGTTTTCGAGCGGTTTTTGAAGTTTTCAAAACACGAATTTTGAACCGATTTTTCAAAAACTGTTTCTGAAACCCTGGTCATGACCTCAAAACCATGAAGGGTTAAGGCCTCGAGGTGATGTCTAACCCCGTCTACCCCTCCCATAGCTTGAGGTGCCTCCTCTATGTGTCATTGCAATAGAGAGGAGGTTGGGCTAGTGAAGAAGTGCTTTCTGGGTGGCCGTTTGTTTTATAGGTAGTGTGTAGTCCATGTAGGGCAAATAGAGTGGGGGCAGCGTGTCCTCACTTTGGTCTGAGAAAGCGGGCTACAGCGTATTATCACTTCGGTCTGAGAAAGCGGTGGGCAGAGTGTTGTGAAATTATGCTGAAAAAGAAATAGGTAGTGTGTTGTCACTTCGCTATGAGGAGGTGGAGACAGTGTGTTGTTAAATCGCGCTAAGAAAGCAATAGACAGTGTGTTGTACAATCGACCTAAAAAAGCTGATGGATGCGTGTTATCAAATCGACCTGACAAAGCAACTAGGTGGGACTGTGTTTTCACGTCCATTGTTATCGTTATCAGCAATCGTTCATTACTCGTGAGTGTAAACGCATAGACAATTGGGCAATAGGAAGTAACAAATTGGTGTGCGAGGAACAATTCGATATGACAAAACGTGTGCGAAGAGCAAGTTACGAAACTTATGAAAGAACAAAAATTATGAACTAATTAAAAGTACGTCTGGATAGTACATAAGTTATGAAAGAAAGAAAAACTATCCGCGATTCTTGCATGGTGGACCCCTCGTACGACCCCAGCTCTCCCACGTCGCTGAACATGTCCCGACAGATATGTTAGCTGGTTCGGGGCCTATCCTCTAGTGCTCCTGACGGGACGTGTAGGTGGAGGCAGCATAGTGTACACTGGCTCGGCTGACTGGCTGGCTCCAGGTGCACCGGACAACTGCGATAGACTAAGCACATCCCATGTGGTCTCTTGGGGGTCAACAAAGTAAGTGCAGTAGTTGACGTCATCATCACCGACGTTCGAGTTGGCATGGCTGTACTAGAGGACATCATCATCATCGGCGTCTGGAATGTCGGCTACATACGGAAAAACTTCACGGCATTAGAACTACATGTGCAAATTACGAAGAATTTGTTAAGTACGAATAAGCACCAAAGGTTTACCTGGGAACATTCGGTTGTACGGCATATCTCACTACCAGCTGGAGCCCCCCACCATGTCAGGAGGAGGTGCAGCACGTGGTGCGCAAGTTGGCGTGTGCTGGGTATATCGCTTGCATACCGAGGATGAGCAACCGACATGTGGAATGGCGTCCTCCTGCACGATGTCAGCTCGATGATGCGCCGAGACTTCACGATCACTCGGTCCACCATCCCTCGTACCTCGTCCAACGTGGCCTCCAACGCGTGACCGAAGCCGAGTGTGAACCTAAGTGCGCCCGCTTCATTGTGCACCTCCCTAGCAAGGTCACTTTGCATGCAAATATTAATATGTTCCATTAGAAGAAAGCATGCGTAGGTACATATTTTTAATCACGTCAATTGACTCATCGAGCGATGGAAGGCTGAGTCTGGCAGTGTCGGGTACGTGTCCGTCGTGGTAGCCACGTGCCTAGGAGGGTCCTCCATTACATGGACAACTCTGACGCGTGTCCGTGTAGCGTACCACTGAATGTAGTGGTCGAAGGGGCGGCCTCCTCGTGGATGTCCTCCAATGCATGGGACCACTGCTGAACTTGAGTCTGCATGCATTGTGTCTAACCTGCACAGCCTGCGAGACCCTTTCTTGTTTGCCTGCAAAATTAAGTAACACATGCACATCATTTGTTTATTAAAGAAACATATAACCAATGGGAGCAAGGCGGAATAGAAAACTCATGAGTGGACGTGTGGTGGTATGACGACACCCGTGAGGATAGGAAAAACCTGACGAAGTTCGAACTGGCGCATCACCCGATGAACCGCATACGTCTCTACAAACACGTCGAATACCAGGTGACGATGGTGAGCCAGAAGGCGGCGTCGCGGGTGCATTGCACGGAGAGGCTAGAGGGTGCTTACGCGGCTACGCACTCTGGTATGTCCATCAGCTGGTCGAACATCGTGACGTACTCAGGGTACGATGCGTGTGGCTTAACTGGCGTGAACGTGGGCTACACAAGTAGTAGTAGAAGTTACGATAGTAAATACCAGGCTGCACTGTACCGTAACATACGACAGAGGCAAGATACTAACCCGTCGGCGACACCACAGTGTTCCCATCATCGGACGATCAACGTTGTCCCCCGCTGGCCCCTATAAGACATCCCCGTAAGGTCCCAATTTGACGTGTGGACGTTCAACCTAGAAGCGCTCGAAGGACCACAACTGGAGGAGGAGTGGGCACCCGGTAAGGATCGAGTTATTAGCGAAGCATCGACAAACATCGTAGAGGACCCTATAGGTGGCGCACAATACAGCTGGGCCCCAAGCTGGCTGCGGGATGTCGTCTAACTCTGCATCCGCTATCTGTCGACTTTTGTAGTCGGCAATAAATTTATAGGGTAGGCGCTAGATCTCAAACTCGATGGTCACACAAGACAAGGGATTATACAGGTTCAGACTCTCGCGGAGGAGATAATACCCTAATCCTGTGTGCTGGAATTATCTGGATCTCTTGGGTCTGAAGATGCTCAAAGCATAATATGCTCTGGGCGATATGAGGAGTGCTATGCTCTATGACTTGATTGCTCTAGGCTTGGATCATCGGATGCCTATGTTGCTACCTGTCCTCACCCTTATATAGCAGGGAGGGGGCGGTTTACAGAGTCCTGATCGGTTAAGAGATTCCGATCGGTTACAAGATTCTAGTCAGTTACAGGATAGAGTTTACATCTTTATCTACCCTATTAACGACTATGATTACAACCGTATCTATTATATCTAAATATAAGTTCAACTTCCTTTAGGATATGTCCCCTTGCGCACGGCAGTGGGGCCTGACGCAGGGAGTATCTTTTGAGCCTCCCTCTTGGGTCTGTCATAAGGGTACCCGGGTTCTTATATTCCACAGTAGCTCCCAAGTCCTTTGCGATCGAGTTGCCGCCTTCCTGGTTGCAGCCCAATTGAGTCATGCTTCACACCGAGTGCTTCCAATTCTTGATGCAGCTTCCCAACTAGTTTTCCTTTACAGCCGAGTGCCCTGTTGTAGGCAAAGAGATTGTGAAGGACTCAATAGAGCTCCACGCGTTAAACTTTTCGAGTGGTTCCTAGCCCTATTATTGGAATTTTGGCAGTCGGCTCATCTTGGGACATACTGTATCCCAAACTATATGCAGAAGTCAAAACGCTTTTCTCGCTCAAGGCAAAATTCAGCGCTGCTCCCTTTAAATTCATTCGTCGCCGAAGTTGCTGATGTCGTTGTTGAAGCGTTGGCTCACACACGTCGCATCCAAATTTAGTAGCCCTGAAATCATGTATATGCAGAACTTAGGCAATGTAAAAACAATTCACTCGGATGTGATGTCCGACTGGTGTATATATAATTTTAGAGTTTTTTACTCTTTTTCCTTTTTTATTTTGAATTCATCCGAGTGGTTTGACTCTTTTTGTTTAAGTACTCTGCCCGACTAGTCTAGCCCCCGAGCGTTGGGAGTCGGCTCATGGCTCTTTTTCCCAGACACATGTTTTGGGTGACTAAAGTTCGCCGTTCATGGGGTCATAGCTTCACAACTCGGAGTTATCGCACTCGGATTCACTTGCAATCGTTAAGCAAAAGAAAAAAAAATACAACTCAGAAAAAGATGTGCGCATGCGCGCACTATTAGGTGTAGACCCCGACTTACTGCTTAGTTGTGGGTCAACTAAGTAGCAAGTCAAGAAAGTCAACAATTTTATTTATAATGACATAATTGAGTAAAAAGCGACTTAGCTGCTTTATGCTCCATATGTTGCTGACGATCATGCCATCTTTGCTCGTGGTGCAGGCGTAGGCTTGTAGATGAGCTGTAGGCGGTGCTTGGGGAGTAGGCGTGGCTCGTGGTCGTGCTGAAGGTGGCGCTCGGGACGCAGGCGTGGCTCGTGGCCGTGCCGAAGGTGGCGCTCGGGGCTCAGGCATAGGCTCGTGGCCGTGCCGAAGGTGGCGCTCGGGGCATAGGCGTGGCTCGTGGCCGTGCCGAAAGCCGCGTGGGAGCGCGAGTGCGCTTCACCTACCGGCTTTTCCTGATTTTGCTGACTTGCGGCCGCCGTCACCATGGCCTTGATCTGGGCCACGATCGGGGCCGCCGGGCTATCCGATGCAATCATCGGGTCCAGTTTGTCGAGAAGCGTCTTGGAGGCGACGACGTTCTGCATTGGCGTGTGGAAGACGACTTGATCTGCCAACCTGGATTGCAAGATATCCTCGCGGACATTGCGACGGCGAGATCGAAGTGATTGCACCTGCACCTCCTTACCCTTACGAAGACGATCTTCCCCCGCAGCTTCTTGTTCTTCTTGTTGGCGTTGGAGATCGGTCTTCTGCTCTTCTACCGCGAAGGCGCCACAACGATCGCAGCAATTCCTCGCGACGCCGACTGGTTTGCCGGCCAAGTCAAAGTGACATACCTGAAATGAGTCGGCCTGATCTTTACCAGATTGGATCCGGTTCAAGTCTAGGCGGACAAGTTCTTCGCGCGCATCTGCGACGAAGTCCAGGCTCCCGAAGCGGAAAGCCTGGCCGGAGATGAAGGTGGCGGTGATTCCGCCGATCGCTGCAATCGAATCTGTAGGAAAAGATTATAGCGCTTCCCCTACCTGGCGGGCCAACTGTTGACTTTTGTAGTCGGCAATAAATTTATGGGGTAGGCGCTAGATCTCAAACTCGATGGTCACACAAGACAAGGGATTATACAGGTTCAGGCTCTCGCGGAGGAGATAATACCCTAATCTTGTGTGCTGGAATTATCTGGATCTCTTGGGTCCGAAGATGCTCAAAGCGTAATATGCTCTGGGCGATATGAGGAGTGCTATGCTCTATGACTTGATTGCTCTAGGCTTGGATCATCGGATGCCTATGTTGCTGCCTGTCCTCAACCTTATATAGTAGGGAGGGGGCGGCTTACAGAGTCCTGATCGGTTAAGAGATTTCGATCGGTTACAAGATTCTAGTCGGTTACAGGATAGAGTTTACATCTTTATCTACCCTATTAACAACTCTGATTACAACCGTATCTATTATATCTAAATATAAGTTCAACTTCCTTTAGGATATGTCCCATGCATGCACGGCAATGGGCCCGACGCTGGGAGTATCTTCCGGCCTCCTCTTGGGCTCGCATGAGGGTACCCGGGTTCTTATATTCCACACTATCGTCCTCGTGTACTGGATCATGTGCCTGTTGACGCTGTCTCCGTGGGAATAGCATAATAGGACCCAGTCGAAGATCCACAACAGGTATGCCTCCAAGTGGCGTCGCACAATGTAGTCCGTAGCACCGACTGCTATTCCCTCGGGCTGTAAAAACAACACGTTAGTATGGTTTTCTTCTGTTAGCGGACTCCCACCCACTTATTTTTATCCTGGTTAGCCACCGAGGGCAAGCAACTTTCTACACGATGGAGGTTGATTATTCTGGAATCTTTCTTAAGCGATTTACCTACCTATGGGGCAGAGAGGGCCAAACGGGCCGCCCAGCACGGCACGGCCCATTTTGGCCCGGCTTGTAAACGGGCCGTGCCGTGCCGGCCTAGTCCTTCGCGGGCCTAACGGGCCGGGTTGGCCCGGTAGCCCGTTAGCGCCAGAAAAATTCAAAACAATTAGAAAAATAGACAAAGTATGACAAAAAAAATGCAGAAAAAGTATGAAAAAAATTCAGAAAAATGGGAGAAATTTAGAATAATTAGAAAAACTCGAAGGATGTAGAATTTTTTTTAAATATATATATAAATTTAGAAAAAAGCTAAAATATGTGATAAATTCTAAAATGAGACAAATAATTTGAATTAAATAATGAGCTTTATTGATGTTTGGCTGCCTCGTTAAAAACTTTGCCAAGTAAAAACTCAACACGAGAAAACCTTGGCAAAGAAAAAAGAGTACAACCTATAGCTCGGTGGTACAAGAAAAAAGTGAATATTACAATTATTCTTCCTCATTATCTAGATTAAGATTTTCGAACGTCTCCGCCAGCTCAGCATTTTCTACAGTATGTTGAGCTCATTGATCAGCTTGTTCCCAATCTTTCACAGTGAGAAGTATTTTCACCATCTCACTTGTCAAATTTGTTCTTCTCTCCTCGATTATTCTTCCGAATATACTGGAAGCAGACTCCGAAGAAACCGTGGAGACAGGAACTGTTAACACATCCCGTGCTAATATGGAAAGCACTAGATATGTTATCTTGTGCTCGTGCCACCACTGCAAAATGCTGAAGTCCTCCTCTTACTGCTCTTGGTAGTTGACATTGTCGCTGTTGAGATATGCAACTAGCTCCTCACCACTTTATGTGTCCGCACTTTTCATTGATGTAGTCGAACTCCTTGAGAAAGAGCCACCTGCATCCCATATCTTTTCCCACGCGGTTTTCTTCTTACCTGTTTGGGTGCTGGTGGCCAGCAAACTTCCGATCGTACTTATCATAAACTTGAGATAAGTTAGCACGGACAGTTGAAAAATAACTAGAATAATCAGTACCTACCGCATCACTTAGAAGTGAGAGAACATTAGAGAATTCTCGAACTTTAGCTCTAGGATTTAAAATAAATGCAAATGCATATAACATAGGAATTTCTTGCTAATATTTTAAAATTTTAGTTTTCATAGCATAAACAACTTCACACAAGATATTATCATTTTCGTGGCTCTTTAAGTGGGTATCAATTTCTAAAATATGATGCACAATTAAAGGAGAGATTGCGTAATAAACTCCAGATAAAGAAACAGTAGATTAAAAAAAGTTCTAAAAATGACAGCAAGTATTTAGCAATATACCAATGTTGCTTTGTGAGTAGCGGCTGATCATCCCGTTTACGACAGTGCGTGTTAATAAAAACAGAAAATGTGCTCTCATATGGTATGAGATTCTTAAGCATCAAGTAAGTAGAGTTCCATCTAACAGGCGTATCCAAACCAAACTTACGCGGACGCACATTCATTGCAATACAATAAGTCTTAAATGCTGCTACTTGTTGATTAGAATAATTTAAGTAAGATATTGCAGTGCGAAAAGGTTCAAAATACTTATCTAACCTCTTCAAACCAGATTTAACTATAAGATTAATAATAAGGCAAGCACAACGCTGATGTAATAAGAAAGATTCAGCATAAGAAGTGAAAAGCAGAGTAATAATGTTCATAGTAGAAGTATTTGCAGAAGCATTATCTAATGTTATTGCAAAAATCTTATCACTAAGACCAAAATCTTCCACAACTTTTATAATACAATCAACAATATTTTCACCAGTGTGTGCTACATCAATTAATTTGAATCCTATAATTCTCTTTTCTAGTTACCAATCATCGTTTACATAATGAGCAACTACACTAAGGTAATCCTCTTTAGCTCTACCACTCTATATATCAGATGTCAAAGACACAGAAAAAGTACAGGTACTAAAATTTTCTTTTAGATTATTGTGATAATTATTATAATATTTAATCAAATCTCTAGTTGTTGTCTATCTAGAAACTGCAGAAAACCTAGGATTATGAGCGGTCCTAATATAGCTTTCAAACGCAGCTGATTCACCAAAGTTTAAAGGAAGATCTTGAGAAGCGATTAAACGACAAAGAGATTCACGAGCTACCTCAGGATTGTAGTCCCGCTTCGCATCTGCATCACGTCGAGATTGTATCAGAGTCGCGTCTGTCTCAAAGTCATCCCCGCTTTTTTTTCTATAGCTCTCAGCATGCCTCTTCAAGTGCCCCGTTCCACCTGAATATTTCGCAGTTAATTTATGCTTACAATATTTACAAACAGCATACCTGCTCTGGACGTCGTTTGATGTCTCAAAAATCAGCTCAAAATCTTTCTAAACTCCCGATGTACTGCATCTTGTTCTTTTCACCCCGGTGCTTGCCGACGCAGTAGCACTTGTAGAGCCTGAGGATGGCACAACTCCTGCATCTTCTTGGGCTTAATATGATGCAAGAAGCTCCTTGGGTGAAATACTGAAATCAGAAGTTGGGAACGACGAAAAATCCCCGGGCTCCATAAAGCAAACTACAAGAAATAATTACGCTATTAATACTAAAATATGATTTAAAATACTAATAAAATGAAAAAATAAATCACAATTATCACCTTGATTTCTTGATGAAGTTTAAAGCCAATTTGGATTTTTGGATTTTTGACAAAACTATTTTGAATTTTGCCAAATTACCACTAAGAGCAAAAGAATTTCCACAAGAGAATGAATAGAAGAGAATGCAAGATTGCTGGTGTGGAAATGGGGGGCAATCACTTATTTATAGGAAAAAAATTCTGGATTTTTTTTGAATTTTTTTGGATTTTTTTGAATTTTTTAAACGTCCAACAACTATAAAACGGCTATTTTTTTAAACGGGCTAAATGAGTCAGTCTTTGACCGGTCAGAACGGGCGTGCCTTGCTTACCTCGTCGTGTCTTGAAGCCTAAACCTAAGCACGGCATGGGCTGGTAGGCCGTGCTGACACAGTCCGTTTATGACTGGGTCGTACCATACTCGAACCGAACCAACAGTGACATACCTTGTACCGGCCCGTTTGACCATCTCTTAGTACGGGGTTCTATCTCCTAACCAAGGGTTTACACCACTCTTTTTACAGCATCAGGTCAAGAGCAAATGGAAAGCTCATACACAATATGGTAAATCGCAGGCGTCTTACTTGGCCAGCAACAACGAGGTCTTCCCAAAGTCCCTTGGTAAATCGCGCCGAGAGCCATCCGGTCGCAGCGCCCGTCGATCGCCTCCTTCATCTTTGGTGCCCATGCCAGCTGTTCGTGAGCATGGAGCGACATCGTCCTCTCCTTTTCTCGTGGCTTGGATCCATCCGCACCGCCGTCGCCGTCCTTGGACACGATCAACGCGTCGCCACTGTTTCAACTTGACGTGAGACTGTGAGAGAGTAGCTTGTTTGGGGAGATTTGATGATTGACCCTGTTTTCGTTTTCTAGTGAGACATACGGAGCAAACGATGAATGGCAAAGGAAAAACGGTGCAAATCGTCGATTTTTTCGCTTGTTTTTCGAGCGAGCTGCTTATTCCGTAAGTTGTTTACTCCTCCACAGATCACTTGCCGCCATCTCCAACCCCCCACCCCCAAAATCCCCTTCTCCCCCTCCTCCACGCTGCGGAAGCCCTAGCTTGTACGACCTCGGGAGACTCGCGGCAGCGTCCTCGCTCGAGACTTCCAGGTGGCGGCCTCCAGCACCACTCGCGAGCTCGGCGTCTCTCTCCCACGCACAAGTGAGGTAACGCCCCCGATCCGATCGCTTTCTGGTGCCGTTGCGAACGCGGCGGTTCCGGGTGATAGTTTCGCGATTTTATTACCCTTAATGTGGGCCATTTTGTGTGGATTCCCTTGCGAAACCTAGCTGCTTGGGGGAGATACGGCTGGATCGGTGTCAGGCTACCGCTCCTGCACGAAGCGGTTAGGGTTTCTCCATCCGATGTGCTGTGCCCAACAAGGCTTCCATTCGATCGTTCGTACCTAGGGGAATTATGCCTGGATTTTCAGTTCCTTTGTGGTGATTTCCGGGTTGGTTCGCCCATTTCGAGTGTGGAACATGCTCGTCACAAGGTTTGGTGTGCTTAATTGTTGACGAGGGAGATGTGGAAAGTTTTGGTTACAGGTCATAGCTTTGAATTTAAAGGTACGCTGGAGCTTGCTTCTATTTGGAGCTTGACCGTTTATTTCTTCATAGCTCTGCAGTTTAATAGGTGACTGCATGCACATGATATTTGATCTGAATCAGTAACCAACGCGTGTAATGCGGCGTAGTACTGTAGAGTATGTCATTATCCTTCTTTTATATGTATAATTTGGCTCCAATAGACAAGTTATTCACCTATTTAAAATTTCGAATCAGTGTGTTCTTTGTATTGTCTTCGGTGCTGATGGTACTGGAGTTCCACCATCTGTGTCCATTTGAACGAATAAATCGTATGGCTTAAATAGGTTGGATCAGTTCAAATTGATTGGTCAATTTTGTGTTGTCTCAGCCAAGTCTCCTACAATAGCTAATTACAAAGTGATATACTGTGGCTTCTTATAGTGGTTGAAAATGGTTATTCATGAGCTCTGCATTGCCATGATGGTTATTTCTGCCTGGCAGCTTATAATAGTCTTGGCATCACATCACACTTGATTTGAGAAATCGTGTCCATTCTACAACATAGATTGGCTTGAATAAAAATGTAAACAAATTAACACAAAATATATCTAGTTGAGTGTGACATACATTGGATAAGTGGAATCTACATGGCATATTTGGATTCGCTAGTACCAAATTTGCATATAGCAGATTTCACAAACTCCAAATGTTATCTCCTTTTCTTGTAAAATTGTAACTACTATAATCGTTAAATTGATTTTAGCCATGGAGACCATAAGAATAGCTTATCTTGTACTCCACCATAGAGTAGTAGCCCCATTTCTGTAAATAAATAAATATATATAGTAGTAGTCCCACAAATAGCTTATATTGTAGTCCCCATAAGTGGTAGCCCCAGAAATTGTTACCACATTTCTAACACCTGTTCTAGCATGAAAATCATCCTGTTTCCATGTTCTTTTTTCTTTCCCCTGGAATAGCTATGGGTTTCTTTTCAGTCAAATGGAAAGTTATCTGCCTTGACGTGTTCAGATTAAAATATAAGCAAAACAACTAGAAACAAACAAATGCAAAGAAGAAAATTAATAGTATAAACAGTACCGTTGAATTCGAGAACTAACCAAATTTATTGAGTAAATGGAAATTTTGATAGGTAAGGTATCAAATGAATTTCACTGAGCTTTGAGTAAGTTTGTTTGCTTTACCTGCAGGGTACAACTAATAAAATCAGCAGTATGCCTTTCACTAAAACTGATGAGGTGCGTGAAAAAAATGTGGATTTCTATACATATATAAATTAAACCACAGTTTACTGAGAGCAATAACAGCTCTGCAATCTGCAATGCGTAACAAATGAGAGTGGCAAATGCTTATCTTCAATCAATTTTAGATGTGATAACTTTCAAGTTGTCACCTGAGAGTAGGGTCAATGATTCCTTGGACTACTTATGCCAACAGTTTAGAGCAGAAAGGTCACAAGTCCTGTATTGACTTGTCAAGTATTGGTAGAGATCGTTTTTTAGGTCTGTTAGGGTATAAAATACAATTCTGGTGGCTATTATACATTTATGCTGGATTGAATTTTGTGATGTGCCATTTGATATTCGGTATGTGCTGTACTTCACCGAAATATATACAATGTTTCTCTCTGTAGGTTTATGCAACTCTGTATTGCCACCTTGATTTAGCAAAATGAGATGGTTATTATCCATTTCTGCTGGATTAAATATTTTCATGTGTGGTTTGATATTTATGTGTTGTACTTCACTTGAGTGCATACATGTTTCTGTCTGTAGGAATCTACAACTCTGTGTTGCCATTTCAACTTAGCAAAATGAAGTGTAATGCTTGCTGGGGGGAATTGGAAGGGCAAGCCATATCAACAACCTGTGGTCATCTTTTATGTAATTATCAGCTCCCTTTACTCTTATTTATGTTGATTGCTGAATCAGAATACGTGTTCTGCATAGCATAATGAATACCTACTTTAATTTGACTTGTCTACCTGTTCTGTAGGTACTGAGGATGCTAAGAAAATACTGAGTAATGATGGTGCATGTCCAATATGTGATCAAGTGCTTTCAAAAAGGTCAGTAGTGTGCACTGGAATCTATATTTGTTAGATTATATTGAATGGAGCCGTCTTCCTGCTCATATCACATATCAACATGTGGACATGAAAATTCAAGTATTTCTAGCAAATACCTGTTTAGTATGCCTATTTTACCATATTGTGGTACTTTTAGTGAGGAAATGAAACAGGTAATTTAGTTTTGAGCATATTCTCTATATGCCTAGTGCTTTTTTTTGTTTCTACAGTGTTATGAGGCAGCCTGAATACTGTCAATCTGTTGTTGCTCAGCCTTATGGGACCAGTGGACATAGATCCAAGTGATGATTGGACAAATGTAAGTGTTCTTGACTTACTAGTTACGAAATGTTTTTCTTGTGATCCATCTTTTCTGATTTTTTGGCCTTCTTTCAGATGGTGATGGTGGGGATTTCTCCACAGATACGTATCGTTAAGTTTAAAGCTGCTACCTGACCATTTACCAATTTTAATGTGGGATCTGTCATGTTTTGCTTTAGCGAATAACAACCCTCTAGGTGATCTAGTAATTTGAGCTTAATAAAGACAGCAAGTTACTCATCTCTTTCTGTCATCAGAACGCAACTACTCTAAGAAAAGAATGTTGCAGAAATACACTGAAGCAACAGATAATGTCAGCCTGAAACGTACTACAGTCAAAACCTTGTTTTTTTGTGAATATTTAGATATTCATTGTCATTTTCCCTTAACATGATGTTAATCAGTCATGAAGAGTGCATATAGAAGTGTCATGTTTTACGTTGGACAAAAGGAACTGGAGATGCAGTACAAGATGAACCAGGTTGTTGGTCAATGTAGACAGAAGTGTGAACTTGTGCAGGCAAAGTTCACAGAGAAGCTAGAACAACTGCACGCTGCATACCAAAAGATGGGTAATAAACGCCAGTTGATGGAACAGGAAATTGAAAACCTAACAAAGGATAAGCAAGAGCTTCAAGAGAAATTCGCAGAGAAATCCAGGTTAGTGTAATACAGCCAAATATGCTTTATCTGACATGGGCCCAGTAACTGAATGTTCTTTCCTTTCCAGGCAGAAGAGGAAACTTGATGGGATGTATGATCGGGTAAGAACTGAGTATGAGTCTCTAAAACGTTCAGCCATCCAACCTGCCAGTAACCTCTTCCCAAGAGCCCAGCCAGACTTGTTCCAGGGCATTCCTAAAATAATGGATAGCAGCAAACATCTCAGACAAGGTAACCTAAGCACTCTGCAGTCTGTCCCACAAACTACAAACTAATTGAATTATATATCTCGATTCATAGGTTAGCTACGTATGTTATTCACTCTGAAACATATCTTAATTGCATTTCTTTGGCTTGCTGAGAGCTAATACATTCTTAGCTAGCTTTCCTCAAATACAACTAATTTACTGGTTGCAGGTCTGGTTTTTACCCCTGAAACTCCAAGGCGGAGAGAGGAGTTATGGGTGCCAGCACCACGGCAGCGACGCTCCAACTCTGATACATTTGAAATTTCTGGGGTATCTGCTCACACCAGAGTGCCTCCAGTTGATGGTAGACCCCGAAAACCAGCAGGACCTGTATTTGGAGCTGGCACAAACAACCCTTCGTCAGCTCTGCGGAATATCTTAATCTCACCGGTGAAGCGCCCTCAGCTCTCCCGAAACCGTCCACACATGTTCACGTAATAATCTATTTTTCCTGTACGTATATTGACCCAGGTTGCCTTATACTTTTGTATGCTGATTGATCAAAATGATGTTCTCAGGTTGTAGAATCGGATCGGAAGATCTGAGTGGACATCTGTAAATGCTGTGAAATCTCTCTTGAATTTTTTTTCCCTGTGTATCCCTAAACGTTTACCTCATCACTTAGAAGTCAGACAAAAAAAAATTACTTACTAGGGTTGTAAAACCTTTTTTTGCCAATTGCAGTGAAAATGCATTTGCATGAGATCCTTAACCATTCTTACCATTTTCTATGGGAAATCTTGCTTCTACTGTCATAATGTGTACAATGTTCTGAACTGATGGGTTATATACTATGTAGGGCTACTTTTTTCTCATAGTTCACTGGAGTTTGACTTCATTAATGTCACTGAATTGTCCTTACATTAATCATGTCCAATACAGCTCGCTAGTGGCGAGTTTCGATGTCGATGATGGCAGATATATCTCAGGACTCAGGGTGGCGCTGGCTCGGGGGAGGCAATGGAGGAGAGTAGAGGAGTTGTTTTGTGATTCAAATTAATTCTCGTTTTGTTGGAGCGCAGGGCTGGATTTTAGTTATTTTTTAGATTTGTTTCCTTTTTTAACTATGAGTCTTACGCAACCACACGACACGAGTTAAGTAGTCACCGTAATGTCCATTGTTTCTCCTCACATAGTTGATCTTCGCCTCGATGTGTTCGTTTGCCGTGCGTTTACAATGACGTGCACCAATGAAGGTGTTCGGGTGAATAGAAAGTGAAATTAACAACGTGGGCGCAAAATTTATAAGCCGACAAGGCGAATTATGTGGGCTGGTGCTTAGAGACAGGATTGGAGATGTTCTCAAGAGTTATTGATATATGATATAATACGAAGGCACTTGGTAATTTAGATAGACCAAAGAATATCTTACTGTTACCGGTCGATATTTAGTTATCGGTGAAATCTCCGGAAAAACAGGTTACAAAATCTTTTTTTTAAAAAAAACTGTTCAGAATTTCGGATGTGATCTTTACGACATGCAGAAGAGGCTAAAATAAGTCTTCTATTTCAACTAGTTAAATGATTGTATTGGTCCTACTGGAGTCCTTGAGGAGGAAGGCGACCATCTGCTTGGGCCTGCGCTCGGTCTCCTGCACGCGGCGCCACATGGCGGCGACCCTGTCGTCGATGGTGCGCTGCTCCTGCTTCAGCCGCACCACCTCCGTCGCCACCATCGTCATGTCGTCATCGGCCGCGGCGTCCTTGCGCTTGCTGCCGCCGACGCTGCTACGACGGACGATGTTGCGCAGGAGGTGGGTCTGGCCACGTAGGAACGACGAGTGGGCGAACTCCCACCGGTCCGGATCCACCTTGCGAAAGCTCTGATATATATTAAGCGAAAATAATAGAATCAGGGCCAAAACTCTTTTTTTTTTATAATGAAAGATTACATCTCCTAGCCTCTGCATCGTAAGATGCACACAGCTAGAAACTAGTGCAATCTCTTAGCTGTTTGTCAAAATCAAATCTACAAAACGTCTCTATACTTATCACAGTCGTGCGTGCACTTGATATTTTGATTTTTCACTGGAAACTGAAGAAAACCAGGCGCTTCCACTCATCGCTAGATCTTCAAAGGATGAATTCACGAGTAACTTGGCATAAACAATTTGTGCACGAGATTGTACGTACGGCTAAAACAATTTGTGTGTCTTCGGTATGTACAACGGTACATATCAGCTCTATATGAGAGTATATGTTATATAGGATTTTAGATGATATAGATGAGAGAAAGATGTTGTCTAGTATTTATCAGATGGCATTATAGATAGTTTTATACTGTGTATACTATTGTACAGATAATCTATTAATTGTATAAGAGACTATTATAGACAATCAAGTAGACATTCTATTATATGAGTTGTCTTTAATTTTATCTATAAACGATATGGAGATGTATTATAGACGGTCACCGTCTATACCACTTTAGATGCTCTTTGCAGAACAAATTAATTGGGGTATGTTTTCCTCGACAGTTTTTGACATAATCTATATATCTATACCAAATTTCATGACGAATTCCACTCTTCAATCTCCACGACAGAAGTTAAGGTGTTTTGAAAATCTCGTCTACGTAGCGAGTTGAAGTATTTTCTGCTCTTGCCTCCATCAAAAAGCACTTACAGCAAAGTTTCGCTCAGATACAGTACAGCTCATGGGCTTTCTGATCTTGTCTACAAATCAACACGCCGACCACCACAACATTTTCTATTTTCTTTCTCAAGAATCTCACATGCAGAGAGAGTATGTACAGATCCACCATATACCCCTCTCAGATGACCATTATTTACTATTGATAAGTTATTTCTCCATTAATACTATGTTCTTCTTTACTTATGCATATTTAATGATTGCAGAGACTAATGTAACCACGGAAAAACTGATGACCATGAGTTGTGATGGTCCAACTGCACCAGTGTAGCACAAGGAGAGCTTGATTCAGAAATGCATGGTAAAATATCTCAATCGACAATAGAATTTGATTTTGCAGAAGGATTGTAATTAGATTTTATGATTCATGTTTTTTTCAATTGAGCTAGAAGGCAACCACTTGCTGACTAATTTTGCTTTTCTCAGCTATAGACAATTGCTAACAGAAAATTGTACTACATGTTATAAGAACATTACTATAATGCAAGTTACTGCAGTAAAACAGTCCTCTGTTTGCTTACATCCAGCCTGCTAATTGTACGAACATTACTTCTCTGTGCTGATGCATCAGTAGTTCTTTTTCTCATATGACCATTGTTTCTTCCACACATGATTGGAACATACTTAATTGGAAACAAATTTCAACTTTTTTAATGTGCCTATGAGTACTAGTAAAATTTGGCAATCTACATGTCTATATTGAAGTGTCGAGTGTAGTAACTTCAATATCCAATTATAGATAGCTATTCTGTATGCATGCTTCGTAGAAAAGTTCATTTATTTTCTCGATTGTGCAAATGAACTTGACTATCGTGTACCAGGGAGTAAATTGTTAATGTTTGTATGGAAACTTCAAATCTTATCTGTGCGACTAGAAGATCAAGAGGTTCAGCAAGGTTAAATACCTGATTGTTGCGACGCTAACCAACTGCTTGATGATGCATATTGTGAAGACATGCCACGAAGATTATTTGTGAAATATTTATTGTGTTTGACTGTTAAAACTGAAGGTGAACTTGCATTGTCAAATATTATTGCAATTGATACTTTAGATAAAATATTAAATGTGGCTTGCTACTTGTGGATGATTGTATTTTTTTTTTCATTTGTGGTGGTAGTGGTAGTAGGCACACCCTAATTGTAATTTCTGTTGATATATCCAGTCTTTTTGGGCGTTTTAGATCAGAAGATTTATAGCTAAGGCGTTCTGTAAATGCTTACAGATATTATCTGAGGCGAGTTGAAGAACGCTTCAGTGGTTAGAGGCATTCTTGGAAAACGCCTCGAAATATTGGAGCCATACTTCAAATCGCCTCGGATATTATTTGTAGGCATTTCTAAAACTCCTTAGCTATAGATCGTCGATCTGATCTAAAACGCCCCCTGAACCTGAAGGCTTTTTCCCTTTGGCGGTATTTCGGACGTTTTAAAAAATGAAGCTTTTAGAGGCGGCTTTTTTTGGCCTTTCGAGGCGTTTTGAAACGCCCTGTAAAGTCTACCGTGTTGTAGTGACAGTTGACATGCCCAAGTGCTGTGACATCTTCTTTTCTAGCTGAAGTCTTTAAGATAGCTATGGTAAACAATATTCTACCTCAATCTAAAAAAAAGAGGCGCCTCATATGGTCACCTGTCAGTGCTGCATTGATGGTGTTATCAAACTCGAGTGATCTTCGCGATAGTAGGGAGCAATTCTCCTCATGTCATTTTTTTTCCTACCATGTAGTGTAGATGTGTTAATATGTGAATCACTATATACACAAGTTATATGTGCAGCCATTTCAATTCCTTTTTCTTCAGGGGAAAAAACAGCTGTACGTAATTCTTTGAAAGCAAAAACAACCATTTAGAAAAGGGAAAATAATTATATCGAGTAAATATTACATCCATCACCAAGCTGTCCTGAATAGAAACAAGTGCATGCTAGAACTCATGCACTTCGTAAAAGCGGCGACCACACTAAACAACCAACTCTTCTTATTCTTACATCACCAACAACGACAAGAAAGCAAAGCATCACTACTGCACCGGACAACGAGACGGCATGCATGCTTCATCAAATGTTCATAGGCGACACTAGCAGGTACGTAGCAGCTGAGGACACACACACATGCATGTCGCGTCCATGCATGCGTGGACTTATGAACTTAGTAGTGGCAGGCGTAGTTGGCCTTCTTGAACATGGCGGCCTGCTCGATGGCGGCGGCCTTCGAGGTGAGCGCGACAGCGATGCAGTCCTTGACATGCTGGGTGGTGTAGGCGTACTTCTTGGCGGCGATGGAGTTGATGTACGCGGCGGCGCCTTCGCGCAGGAGGTCGCCGTAGCAGTCGGTCCGGGTGTTGCACAGCGCGTCCTTCAGTGTCTGCAGCTTGCTGCCGAAGAAGGAGCTGCACACGTCGCCAAACGAGCCCGCGATGCTGCCCAGCGACCCGATGCACGATATGATCTTGTCCGGGTGGCTCTTCCAGTAGCTGCATTCATATGTGCATGCCGTGTAATTCACTCAAAATTCCAGCTTATTATGCATATGCTGATCATGTATGTACGTATAGCATAGGACGAGGGTCTTACTCGCAGGTTCCGGTGTAGCTAGGCGTCGACGGTGTGTAGCCGCCGCCGCCGCCGCCTCCGTACCCACCACCGCCTCCGCCTCCGTACCCACCGCCGCCCCCGTAACCGCTACCGCCGCCTCCGTCTGTTGAGATCGATAGACAGTGTGCCACATACTCAGCGAAGTATATATAGTATCCAGTGTTTCAAGTGCATGCGTAAGTACTAAGTAGGGACGAGATTGTGAGATCTATAATTAATACATACACTTCTGTTCAGGCAAGTGATTTCCCTGCAGGCTCCTGGCTGAGCTCTGAGAGGCTATGCCCACTAAGAGAACGGTGACCAGAAGCATCTTGCAGCCCATCTTCCTCTCTCTCTCTCACTTTCTCTCTTCCTCCTGTTTCTAAACAACACTGAAAGAGAGAGTAGCTAGTAGAGTAGTAGAGATGCTTGGGCTTGAGCGAGTGCCTTGGGACACTGCAAGGGGCGGGGTATATATACAGGCGCACAGTACCTACCATTGGATTAATTGCTGCTGTTGCATGGACCGTGTGATCTTGCCACGGATTGAGGGTAGGTTGCCACCATTAATTGAATGCCTACGTTTTGATCCATCCAGCTCAGTACTATAGTGGTCTCCTGGCCTCACGGTCGAATGATCTGCTTCCACTGCCGCACGTGTTAAATCCCCAGTTCTGTAAAGTTATTCTTCCATACGCGAAGTATATATGTCAGTATTCAGTAACACTGTCCATGCATGTATGCATTCAGCTGAAGCTTTTGGCTTGGCACTCAACAGTTAGCAGTACAAATTGAAGAACCATGCGTTACTAAAACTCAATTAAATATATACGGTACTTGCTCGGTTGAGAAATATATAGTCTATAGTTTGAAGGGTCTTACTGATAAATATAAAACTTGTGCGTAGATTTAATAAGGCTTTTTTTATATGCTCCTATTTATTTTCTCTCTATTATATGCATTTATTATTTATTACCACCCATACAAAGTGTTGTCAGCCATCTTTCCAAGATAATTATAAAGAGTACCAAGTCATTTTCTTATATAACTTTCTTAATTTTACCATCTTCTTTGCTCTTATACAAAGTTAAAATATGTTATATATTTCTCAAAGGGAGGGAGTACTAAAAATGAGACATACTAGTTGGAGGCTTGGAGCTAGCTTGGACGAAGAGGCCTCGTACATCGATCAGTACATCCATGTTTACTACTGCAGATATGCTTTCTTTTGACAGAAGATGCGGATCCAGCTAATGGACGTGGGTGTACAGATATACACCCAAAATTTTTGATAAAAAACCTAATATATAATAAGTATATTCGGTGTATATATTAGTAAGTGGGTTAAAAAATACATATTTCAATCTAAGTCTATTTCAGCATATCCCACCCACTCCGTCTCCCAATTTTCCCTGCATAGCCAAATCGCCTAAGGTCCAGTCTTTCTCTATTCCTTAATCCCAACACACAACTCCCTCTCATCAATTCCGCACGCCCCACTCCATCTCCCAATTTTCCCTGTATAGCCAAATGCAAGCCGGCAGGGAGCAAGGTAGTGGACAAGCGTCGAGCACCAACCGGCACCGGCGAACGGGCGGAGACTGCAAGGCAAGCAGCGACACAAGGAGCTACAGGATAGCTCTAGCCCTTATGGCCACAACCAGCACTAACTCAGGAATGAAGGGTGAGACACTAGTGACAGCCGGCATGTTAGGTCGGAGGTGTCTAGTGGGGCATCATGTTGCAGGGCAGCCCTGTGGGCACGACGAGCATGAGCTAGGGATGGAAGGTGCGAAGCCAGTGGCGATCGGTGGGTTAGGATGGCGACACACAGTACGGCAGGAAGCGGTGCCAAAACAACAGACATCAGCTGAGCATTTGGCATCAACAATCACACAGGTGAATTTCATTCTTGATTCCCTAGTCTGAAATTCCCAATAAACAAATCTATCAGTGTTATGTTGATTTGTAACGATGAATTGTGTTTTTGAAATGTAGCATGTAGAGCATTCAAAAATGAAGAGGAAGTATGTAGATTTTAAATCCCCAATTCACAAACTTCTAAATTATTTCAGGTGTTGTTTATAGTAAAAATAATTTGTACTTTGTATTTTTGTTATTATAAACCTTTATATTTTATATTAAATAATATTTTTGTAACTCCGAATACTTATCCTAAAAATCCTGAATTCGCCACCGTGACAAAGGACATGACGCTATCATCACTAAACGGGTGTCGTTCCAATGGAGCGGATTAAATTGTATTCGGCGCTTGCCAACTACTTGCTATCTACTTAATTAGATGGAGTGTGGCCTTAATTTGCCGGTCCTTTGCCAAGGGAAGTTGCGACGTCGCCTAACTGAAACACAGTGTATCCCATTCTCATATATGGGCCGCTGTCCTTTTGGTCCAACGCATAGATAATTAGGAATGTCAGAGCCGATCGATCCAGCTTGACTTTCTGTAGTTAATTCTGTTGATCATGTAACTGAATTTGACAAACTGAACTGAAATGTAATTCCATGATTAGATGCATCGTCACATATGTTTGAATTCGTGATGCAATTTGACTCTGATGTTTTGTTACTTGTTGCAAACTTGCGACGATGGAGTTTCATCGATCCTTGACCTATTTATTTCGAACTGATTTCTGCTACCAATATATCCAGCGATCTTAATAATGGCAGACGTTGTACCAGCGCAATTCCGCAAGTATCGTGCCAACTATTACACTGTACTAGTTCAAGTAGAGAGTAGCTAGCCACCTGTCACTGCCTTTCTTAATTTTTTGTTTGCATGGGAATTAATGATGGAATGATAACCACCGCCATTTTTGTTTTGAGGAAAAGAAAAGGAACCAATGACCTAGCTCGCTTCACTGTTGTGATGAAACTGCATCCATCATATATAAAAACATAGTAGGAAATATAGAAATCATATTGTTATTGGTCACTATCGGATAACCTGTTTGCACCGGCGGTCATCATAAATAATCTGGGCTCCAAGACAAATGCAACTATCGTCGTCAACTCAAAGCAAGGCGGCGCATAAATACTAGTGATGACAGGATATGTGATCTACACTTAACAGGGTGAGTCGAGTCAACTTTACAGTTGAGTTTCATGCGGCAGCTAATTACTAGTTAATTCGCTCGTGGGCTGTACGTACGTACGTATGGCCGGGATCGAGTATATTTACTCATAATTTTATGACCAATGAAAATTATTCAAAATTATATTACTTCGACCGCATATACGTACACTGTTGTGGCGAGAATTTGTGCGGTAGTAGACTCCGACCGATTAATTAATGGAATACAATGGGAGACGGAACAGAATCTATTGGTTTGTAGTTTGCGCAGGAGATTTGGTTCAGACACATGCCATGTGATCTTCCAAATATTAGTTGGCAGAGTTTGCAGGGCGAGCTAACACAGAGCAATTCTGCGGCTACAGCGGATCGCTTGAATATGGCTTGTACAGGGACGGTTCAACTAACAGAATATCATAGCATTGTCATCATCACCAACGATTTTCACGGCTTTGTGATAAGGTCCCAGAAAAGCAACAGCACTCGTTAGCTATCTCGAAAACTATCTTTCGTCATATTTTCAGTACTATTTTTTTTAAATAAATATGTATATAATAAGTCACCTCCAAACAAATATAAAACCATGGTACTTTAGAATGTATTAATATTTTTATAATACGAATATGAGTCAAGTCCAAAAACAACAAACATGCTAATACATATCAAAGACCTCATAACTATATCATAATATTTTTAACAGCAAGTACTTGATCACTAAAAAATATAAAAGCTGAATTATTGAAAAAAGGTGAGATAAGATCTTTTACTAGGTTTTCTTATAGTTCAAACTTATAAGAAATGCATTTGGACCTTTTAATAATGTTGAAGATAAGATCTTTTACTAGGTTTTCTCATGATTCAAAGTTATAAGAGATGTACTTAGGCCTTTTAGTAATGTTGGGTTTCACAATGGACACAATGTTTTGATCCGTAGTTACCTACGAAGGATAGTGGCCAGCTATATGTTTCCGCAAGCTGTTGGTGGTGTGAGTGTGAGGCCACCACACGAATTGGCACGCGTGGAGCCCATTTGGTGCATTGATAGGAGTCGTCATGCTGCACAGGTGACTAGCTAAATACTTAATATACGGTCCCTAATTAAACGCTCTGGCTCATCAGCTAATCAATCTCATGATCTCTTTTTTTGAAAGCCAGCAATTGCCAGGGCATATATTAGAAAGAATAAAAATAAATACAAGTTATGTTACAGGTAACACAAGCAGTGCTTGTGATGAAAAATAACGCCGCTCTTTACGAAGAAAGTGGGGGCGGGAGGGGGTGGACACGGATTGCTACACAACATTGTTTGTCATTGTTGTTAACTCTTTTAATCATTTTGCTCCAAACATCTCCCAAAGCTTGGCCTCTTTCTTGATGAGGGCTACGATATCACGGTGCGTCGATATTTTATTTTGAAAGACACATATGTTCCTCTCCTTCCGCCATTGCCAAATTACAAGAATGATCAGTGTGCTTGTGGCCTTTGTGAAAGCCGATAGGTAGTGCACCTGTTTGAGCCACCAATTCTCAATTGTCATCGTCGGTTCCTAGTTTGTTGGATTGATATCGGCAGGTGGAGCAATTGAGCAATTTAGGTCCATGTTTGCTGGACTATCGGGAAGTCAATGAAGAGGTGTGTTATAGTTTCAAGGGTGATGTTGCACATTTGGCAAAAGTGTTGATTCGGCCATCCCCGAAGTTGCAACCTTTGAGCTGTCCATATTATGTCTTGCAGCATCAAATAAGCAAAAAAAAAAAAAAAACTTGCAACATGAGGGTGCCCATGTCTTGTAAATGATAGTTCGATAAGAAGTTCTAACTAAACCTAGAAAATGTGCTTGATAAGTTGAGGACGTTGAATATGCTCCAACTGTTGTTAGTTTCTATTAGATCTCATCCTTAATGTCTAGGTTTATACCAATCTATTGCACCTTGCCCCATAGGTCAACATAATCAACTGATAGGTTAAAGGTAAGACGATATTGGAAGTCTTGTATCTAGTTCATGTCTTGGATAGCAATTTCGACTGTCCCGTTCTTTCTTCTTGAGTGTGCATATAGTTTTAGGGCCAAGAAGCATGGTGCCACACCATTCATCCAAGGAGAGGTCCAAAACCTTACTTTGTGCTCGTTGCCTATTGTTACATTGGTGATCGCTGCAAAGAGTGTTTTGTCCTTGTTGCTTCATGGCATTGGTAATCCTACCCAGGGTTTTTGAGGAGCATTCCATTCATACCAGATCCATCTAAGTCTTAGTGTTGTTGCAAATTTCTTTAGGTCTAAGACTCTCAATCCCTCTAGCTCTATCGGGCGACAAACTTTCCTTGTATGTCTCCAGTTGCTACCAACAGGAAATTTCGTCTAACCTTGTCAAAATTCTTCAAGAGTTTTTTTGGTGGTTTCAATGTTGTGCTTAAGTATGTCAGTAACGAGCTAAGTACTGATTTTAGGAGGTAAGTCGCCCTCCTGGTGATAGATTTCGCAACTTCCAGCCTGCTAATCTTCTAGTTGCCTTGTCATGCATATTGGATATGGATCATTCTGACTCAGTTCCCCCAAGGTTAGTAGTAAACCAAGGTACTTGATTGGGAATTTGACCCGGGCTTGTGTGAAAGGTTGCATGATGGCTTGGAGGTCAGTATCTTGGCATTTTATCATGGCAGCAAGCTCTTGTCCAAATTTACTTGTAGACTAGAGGCATTTCCAAATTTCTTCAAAATTGCAATGGTCGCTTCTAGTTGTGCCCTATCTGAGTTGAGAAACGAGAACACATCTGTAGTGTAAAGAGACTCTCATTGTGGTGACTCGACCTTTTGAGGGATTAGAACCCCTCGCTCGGTGGCGATTTGTAGGATACGTTACAAAGGGTCAATTGCCAGGATGAAGAGGAAGGGCGAAAGTCGCCCTGGTGCAGCCCTCAATGATTCTTGATCTTGTGGCCTATCACTTCATTAAGCAAGATCATTGATATTATGTAGCAAAGGAGATTGCCATCCATTCTCTTCATTTGGGCCCAAAGCCCCTAGCCTGTAGGAAGCCCAGTCTATATTCCCAGAAAACTAAATCAAAGGCTTTTTCTATGTCTAATTTGAACATCACTGCCGGTGTATGAATTTTGTGATATGATCTGGCTCGGTTCCTAACGAAAAGGAAGTTGTGCTGGATGCATCATCCTTAATGAAAGCACTCTATGCACTAAAAACCAGTGTATCAATGTGTCTAGAGAGTCGCATTGCAAGCACTTTCGAGAGCAATTTGGCTATGAAATGTATGAGGCTAATTGGCCTGGAATCTTTGGCCTTTGTTGCTCCGTCCTGTTTCTGTATTAGTGCAATGGTTGCTTCATTAAGGAGATCAAATCAGTTCAGCAAACAGTTGTGGATGCATTGAAGGACGGTCATCACGTTATCTTTGATGGTATCCCAACAATGCCTATAAAATATGCCAGTGAAGCCATCCGGTCCATGGGCCTTTTCTGTTAGCAATTGAGCAATCACATGCCTCACTTCTTCCTGAGTGAAGGGGGCTTTCGGCCAGGTGCTATAGGTCATCGGAAAGCAATGGAAGTTCAGCCTAGTCAATGCCGTGTGATCGTGATGCCCTTATACCTAGGATGTGAGTGAAGTGGTTGTGGAGTTCTCTTGCCTTATCTTGGTGCGAGCTGGCAATGCCACTTGAAGTTTGGAGTATGTAGATGGAGTTTTTATGCCTTCTAGCATTCGCTTTAAGGTGAAAAAATGTGTGTTTGCATCTCCTTTCTTAATCCATGTGATTCTAGATGCTTGGCATTTTCGCGCTTTTTCTATTGCCACTAGGCCAAGAACTCTTTGTTTCGTTGTCTTTCTTTCAGTTGGCATCAATGTTCTTTTCTCCTATGCCACATCCAGTGAGAGGATTATTTCATTGGCCAACAGGAGTTGTAATTTCACACCGCTAAGAATTTTCCTACTCCACTCACGTTGTTTCTTGGCAGTGAAATTCATTTTTTATGCTAGGCGTCTCATGTGGTTTGTGTGACTACAGGGAGTCGACCATGCTTTTTGAAGTATATGTATAAACCCGGGTAGTCGTGGCCAAAAGTTTTCAAATTTGAAGGTCCACGATTTCCTTGGCCCATTTTCTCTAGTTAGAAGGAGTGGGCAATGATCCGACATGGAGGTGGATAGTGCCTTTAGCAGGTGGTTTGAGAAGAGAATATGACACGCATGGTTGCAGAATACTCGATATAATTTAACAAGGGTTGGGTCAGTGTAATTACTTTTACCTCACAGCCATTTAGTGCTGCCCTGAATTGGCCCATTAATCTCTGGTTTGAGTTGTTCTTGTCGCGTGCCTCGTATATTAGATTGAAGTCTCTAAAGGTTATCCACGGTACCGAAGCGGGTGGCGCAATAGAGGTGAGTTCCTGAAGGAATGATGGTTTGTCTCTGTCTTCCGGCGGACCATACACAGTAGTCAGTAGGAAGGAGATGTTACTTTACTGGAGTGATACCTTGGTCGTAAGACAGTATTGACCCAAACTAGGTGAGGTAACTTTAACCAAATTATTATCCCATAGGAGCAGCACACACCCCTTAGTTACATTGGCTGGCAGGTAGACACCGCTTCAGAGTCTCAGTCCACCAATTTGTAGGGTCAAATTTTGATCGAGAAATTGAATTTTTGTCTGCTGGATGTATGCAGACAACAGAGCATCGAGTCGTATCAATCAATTGCCTGACCGTGCCTCGTCTTGCAGCATTATTCAAGCCTCGCACATTCCAATTGAGTATAGTGCAGACATGAGAACAAGAAATCGACATGGTAGTACCTAAGTCATCATACAAGTGGAGGGCGTGAAGCCGAAATACATAAAGGACAGCACTAATTAACTAAGTTTAAGCCTTACTTGACTGATGCTGCAGCCAGATTACGGTTGCCTTACTTGACTGATGCTGCAGCTAGAATCCGCCAGGATGATGGGGCTCTAGCCTCAAGCTGTGTAATCCATGCATGGCGAATTTTGCCGGGCTTTAGTTACCACAGCCACTGCACTGAAGCTGTTTACTACCTGGCTGCAATCGCCGGTTCATGGGCCGGACGACAGTGTGAGCGGCCACTCCTGGTCCTGGGCTCCTGGCCTGGTGTCGGTCGTGCGCCGCTGTATGGGCTTCGGCTGTGAGACCGGGCGGCAAGACGGTGCACCGTGCCGCCCGCTGTGGGGAAGCCGGCACCTGAACAAGGCTGGGGCGTGCGGCTGAGCACAGAATTCGCGCGATCTCACACGCCGGCCAACAAGCACGACACGAGCCGAACGGAACGCCGGGGCCCGTAACGACGGCCTCAGGTTGAACGGAGCCTCCACAAGGAACCTTCAGCCGTGCGGCCGTCTCTTCTGCCGCGTTATCGCTGGTCTTACGTGTATGAGGTATCCGTTGATTTTCGAAAGTAATTTAGTTCCTCCGGCTTTCTGTTTTCAGATTGTTTAGCTCCTTCGTACAGGCTATTCAAGGTCTTCTGGCTTTGTTACCTGGTACTTGGACCGACCGCCAAGACTCGCTCTTGTTTCAGCTGCCCCCACCGCACGCATGCAGACCGGAATGGGGAGGCAGATTCTCTGTTTGATCTCGAAGTCACTCACTCTGCTCTTGGGCTCGTTGACTTCCTCTGGTAGAATGGCTCGAGTCCTGGTTAACAACACAAAACAGAGAACGTTGGCCACCAATGGAACAAAATTTTAGTATCAACCGTAGCAAAAATAAACTACTGCTACTACCAATTCCGCTACCTAACGGGCATGAATTTCCGCATTGAAGTCAAACTTTGAGCTGGCGATGTTTCACGCAAGCTAGCTAGCTAGCAAAAGGTCGCAATAACGTTAAATCAAGGAGATACGGTGCGTTTGATTAGCCCATGCAAACAACCAGATATGGCGCATGCTACGTGAACACCGACCGAAGCTAGCTAATTAATTATACAAACTTCACGCATGCCGGACTGCCGTCCACATATGGTTACTGTTGGCATGCAAGGAGCCTAGCAGCCTGCATACATGTCCCATCAATTCAACTATTGCTACTAGTATTTTCATGTGGTAATTGAGTCAAGATATTTTTACACACGTCGTAGTCAAAGTTTAAAATGTTAGACTGGATACATATCATGTTGAACTACATTTAACTAACGTAGTAGTTATATAAAAAAATATGGGGTGACCACTCCTACATAATGATACAATACTATCTCTTCATCTGAATCGATTCTCAACTTTTTATGAAAAAAATCGACAGTGATATATGATTCGGCGTAGATGAGAAATATGATCTGTCCTCATCACTATTGGTTCTGAGGTCAGAACCGATAGTGATGTTATTGGTATCACTATCGGTTCTGAGGTTGGAATCGATAGCGATATTTTACTATCGGTTTTGATATCATAACTGATAGTGATGACTTGGTCATGACAATCGATTTATGAGGTTAGAACCAATCGTGATAGTACATATACCAAATGCCTCATCGCGCTGGGCCTCTCAGTTTCTCTTCCCGCGCTTGACCTCTCGGCTTCTCCAGAGCTATTCAAATACCAAAAGCTGAGGCGTCCACCTCACGCTTGACCTCTCAGCTTCCCCTCCATTCTATATAAAAAAGGAGTTTCGACGCCCGCATCGCCCTTCCGCCTCCACGGTGCCTGCATCGCCCCTCAGCCTCCCTAGCTCCCGTGGCGCACCCCATCCTGCCGACAAGGAAGGTGTCAGTGCGACGGTGGAGCACTAGATCCGGCCATTGACATCTCCATCGTCACATCCGGCCACCGCACCGCCCCTACCCACTGGCTGCCCTCCACCATTGTCTTAGTCGACTATAGCATTAGGCCAAAGTTAGTCACATCGCTGCCAGTTGTATTGCTACCAGTCATATGCTCAATGATATTGTGGGTCTATTAATGAACTAAAACAATTAAAGTAGCAAATATGGCCTTGAACTATAGAGTTGATTCCTATTAATGCTAGAAATATTGCTTTTATTTCACTGTCTTTGAGATTGATCATCATATTCAGTATCTAGTTTGATACTAGTTTGATTATTGCTGAATATACTGATTATGATTGCTTAGTTTGTTCTGTTCATAGCCTCTGTTTAGTTAGTTATTGATATATCTGCTTGGTTGAACTGTTCATAATCTGATTTTGATCATTTTGATAGTGAAATTGACTTTAAATACTTTATACCTGCTTGGTCGAATTGTGCATAATTTAGAAAGGTAAGAGTTCAAGATCTTATTTGCTTAGTTAATTGTTTAGTTCAATTTTGATTATATGACCTGGTGTAGTAGAGGTGAAAGATTAGTCTCTAGTAGCCCTACACCTTATGGCGAGGAGGCTAAAGGTCTAATCATTAGTACCCCGACACCTGAGAGTACTCTATCCTGCAATTATTCATTAATCTGTTAAATATATATGATTCAATGTCAAGTCGACATAATAATTATGAATTGCCAGTGACTGCACATGGCACATATATATAAAATGGAGCCTACAAACAGGATAGACAACATGAAAAAGCTGTTGGATGTTAAACGAAAATTTGAGGTGGAGATAGAACAATTGAAGGGAAAGTTTGAGTTAACAAAGAAGATTTATGAGATGAAACAAAAGGTGAAAAACATAGAAGACAAATCGCAAGATATTAAATCTCTTAATAAAGTACTAATCATTAAGGAGCGCAAGACAAATGCAGAGTTGGAAGAAGCTAAAGCTGAGCTTATAGAGGTAATATAAAGGTACTTATAATATACCAAGACAGCCTATATTCATAACAAAATGATTGTTTTTGTATAGATGAAGGGATATAACTGAAAGTCAATCAGTTATTGCGGTCAAACAAATGGCACTATGCCATAGCTGCAGGAAGAACCAAAAACTCTCTGTTGTGGAAGCTGTGACACATATGATAGCAGACAAGGAAAAGCCCTAAGGTCTTCTTGTCTTGATCTATCAAATAATGTTGTTTCTCAATGTATGCTTGTTAATATTTTAACTAGTTTATTGTATCCTTGTAACATAACAAGAATTACTTCGGACAAAAATTGACTATAGAAACGATACGAAAGACTGTTCTTGTGCCAAGAAATTCTGCAAGGAAAGGATGCTAGAGGATTGTGCCACTAATTTCTACATTGAGTATATATGTATCCTGAAGAGAGTTAAATTAGATGATTGTGCTACTGATTTCTGCATTGAGTGTGTATCCATAAATTAATACTATCAGCAGTACAATGAATGTGAATATACTGTGAATTTGTCAATCTGTGAGTATACTGTGAATTTATCAATTGTGCATATACTGTCAATATGTGAATATATACACTGTGAATTTGTCAATATGTGAGTATACTGTGAATATGAATATATTGTGAATCTGTGAATTCCTGGTGCTGTTCTAAGAAAATTGCCTGGGATTTATCTCTATCGGTTCCACACTCATAACCGATAGAGACGTGTAATCTCTATTGGTTTCGAGCGTGAAACCGATAGAGATGATGCACGAATATCTATCGATTTCACGCTAATAACCGATAGAGATTAGGAGGATATATCTATCGGTTCTAAGGGTGGAACCGATAGAGATTCGTGTATTATCTCTATCGGTTCTACGCTCAGAACTAATAGATATAATTGATCTTCTGGGTTAGCTCGGAACCGACCTGGCCAAACGACGGTATATCTCTATCAGGTAAAAATCGATCGTGATAGTTGCTCATTATCATTGTCTAAGGACTTTGTATCATCATAAAAACTGATCCAGATGACGAAAAAGAATCGACCCAGATAATCATTTCTTAGTAGTGAACTGTGGTATAGCTAGCTCTCTTAGACCAAAAATGTTTCCGGGCTTCTTAATTCTTTGGAGTTTATTTTTTATTTCTTCCACCTGCCCATCTTCCTCCTTACTCCCGCCTCTACTAACTAGATGTCGGCTAGCTGTCGTTCCCCTCCCGCTGTGACGTGCAGTCTCCCCTCAGCTGCCATCGGCGTCGCGCCCTACGACGGCCTCCTCCCAAATACGGTCCTCCCTTTCCCTCCCTTGCGGTGTGCTGCGCTCGACTGCGCCTCCCTCCTTGCTATCTCGTCACTGTCGCCACAACTGAGTTTGTCATTGCCCGCCACACACACACACACTTTTTGCTGCCCTCTTCTGCTTGCTTGCACCGCCAACTCCACCCTCGGTGCCGTTGTTGCCGTCGATCGACTCCTCCAGCAGCTAGATATACCACCGCCGATGCCTGTCATGTCATCATCGCCCACCTCGCATCGCCGCCCGCTAACCACCGCGTGCTTCCTGGCAGATTTCTAAGGTTGGGAGCCGGGTAAATCGTAAAACCTAACATGCATGAATCTAGTATAATGCAGATGAGAGTAGGAAAAAGCTGTGTGTAACTTGCATTAAAAGAGTTAGTTGTATACCATAGTAACTCTCATCAAATATTGTTTTTTCTTGAAAATACGACCGTAAGTCTATTCAATAAATAGGAGAAATTTGTTGGGCCTTAATTAAAGCTAAGACTTCAAATGGATCTACATATATAGTTTAACAGTTTGCTAGTTGGAAGCTCTTGGCCTCTTGATTTGGAACTCACTATTGATTCTGTCCTATGCATCAAGCAACTACGTGGGAGGCAGTACTATCCTATAATCTAGTAAAGGAGCTGCAGGTACTTGCCCCGGCCAAAACCAACGTATGGAGCTTGTTAATTAGCTAACCCATAGCTTTATCAATGTGTGTGTGTCGAACTGTACAATTGATCTGGCAGGTTGCATGAGATGATGACCGGTGTCCTTGCCTATGTTCGGAGTGCTATACATATGTGTACCTCGGCGACTATTCGATGTGTAAGTAGCACTTACTTTGTACTGCAAACATGTGTCCCTAAGCCTGGTCTATAGTTTGGAATCTCCATCTAATGATGCACTCCAGATCATCAGTGCACTACAGCAAAAGAGATCCAGAATATTGGCTTGTCCATTGCGGAGAGCTGAACACGTACGAGAGAGAATCAACAAGGACACGACACCGTCAAACCCTCTCTTCCGTCGCTGTCCGAGCGGTGTGCTGCCCAGTGACGAGTGGCCAGCTCTTCTTTGCTGTGCGCCGGCACGCATCATGCGTGAGACTAGAGCAAAGATCGAGTTTGTTACGTTACCATGCACATCCTGTCACGTGCCTATTGACCTGGGCCAGTATAAAGCTAATTAAGCCCCTTTTTGACTGGTCCCAGTGCGTACGGTACGTGCTTGTCCCACGACGAATGGTCGAGGCGCATCGCATCCGAGGGCTATTCAAGTGTGCCCGTGTCAGGGAGTGTCGATCGATCGCCCCGTCGACTTGTCAAATGGTTGCATGCACGCCTATGCGTGCAGGTGCAGCCATATATATATGCACATTAATTGCACACGCGGTCGAAACCGAGCCACACCTCGCTAGCCAACGACGCAAAGATTATGTGCCCTTTGTGATCCATATCCATAACGTTAATTTTGCTGGTCGTCATGCATGCAAAAAAATTTATCTGTTGCTCACGTCTCATAACAAATCTAGCTAGCTAACAGCATAATGTATACCTTTATATAAAGCTGAAGACGTCGGCGCCCTCTCAGGGTTGCCACGTCACCTCTCTCTCACAAAAATTTTCTTTAAAAAATTAAAAATTACGTTCAGGTTCTTCAGTCGGTTTTTTAATCAGCTGAATACATTGGCGTCCTCTCAGGGTTACCATGTCACCTCCCTCACGAAAATTGTCTTCGAAAAATTAGAAATTATGTTCAGATCCTTCCGTCGGTTTTTTAACAAAATAGATCCGAAAAAATTGAAAATATGTTTAGGTCCCTACGCGGTTTTCGTTCAGGTCCTCACGTTGGTTTTTAATAGAATGGACTCGAGAAAAAAACGAAATTACGTTTAGGCCCCAAAAAAAGTTCTTTAGCTGAATTGATTAGAAAAAAATGAAATTAGGTTAATGTCCCATCGCATTATTTTAAAAAAAAGTCCACAGATTTACCGACGGTTTATAGCAATCCGCAGATTCGACGACGGCTCTTAGTAGCCTGTTTTTTAAAGAAAAAAACAAGAAAACCGAAATTACACGAAAAAACCCACGTTTTCGCATCGGTTTTCCCAAAAAAAATGGGAGCTACGGTTTCACAGATTCGACGACGGCTCCTAGCAATCCGCAGATTCACCGATGGCTCTTAGCAACCTATTTTTTTAGAAAAAAAAACCCGAGAAAACTGAAATTACGCAAAAAAAAAAAACTCACGTTTCCACAGATTCGACGACGATTCCTAGCAGTTCCTTACCACACAAAGATGACCCGTGGTGTCGTAAATTCGCCGATGACTTCTAGTTAGCGCGTTTTTTTAGAAAACTCCGGAGAAAAAAAATGAATTCATGTTTATATCCTCAAACTCATTTTTTCAGAAATAATTATTGGACCAAATTTCACGTGACACAGCGTCACGTAATTAAATTTCACACGACACAGCGTAGCGCGTAAACCCTGTATCTTCAACACTCGACCCATGCATGCCCTACCTCTCACATCCGAACACATGCATGCATCCGTGCATGATTCCTATTTTCCTATTCTTGATCTGACCATTTACCTGTCCTTATTTAGCTGATTTTTTTTTAAAAAAAGTTTAGCTAGTAAGCATAGCATTGCTTCAATTTAATGTTATCAGTGAATTCTTTACACGATGAGGCATAAAGCTAGTACGGATTGTACATATTCTCGACAGAGGAAACCAAATATGTTATGTAAATGCACATGTAAACACTTGGACGACGACTAGTCGACACATCCCCACATTCCACTGTCCTACCAATGCACCCACTCTATGATCGTACTACGCACCCATCTTACTTCCAAGTTCCAACAGCAATATAGCGCCTCCCTCTACGTTAGATTCATGCACGCTTAGCCTAGCTATCTAGCTAGTATGACCCAAAGTCCCATACACACGAGGTGAAACAGATATTTATATTAGGGAGACAGTTCAGGACCGAGACACTATGAAACGCATCTCCAATGCCTCTCCGTTGGTCCCTACGTGCAGTCAGGTCCAAATCACCGAAAAGCTCAAAATAAGCATGCACAATGATCTCAAGGTAATGATCAACACTACTACAGAGTCACTTATCACAGATGGTTCAAAACCGTCGTTACAGACGATTTTTCAAACCGTCTGTATCAAAGTGTAAGTGATGACAATACATCATCATAGACGGTTGCAAGGTTCGGAACCGTCATCACAGACGGTTTTCTGAACCGTCTGTATCAAAGTGTCAGTGATGACAATACATCATTACAGACGGTTTTGCAACCGTCTGTGAAAAAATATATCTCAGACGGTTCTAAACTAGAATTATCTGTGATATGGACTGGAACCGTTTGGGATGATCTCCATATCACATACGGTTCCAAGCTCATTACAGACGGTTCCAGTTTGAAACCATCTGGGATGTTGATTTTCTATTTTTTTTCTTTAATTTTGTTTATTGGCTAGCCTCAGAAAATGCTAGCCATACCCTCCGAAAAAAAGACAATACAGAACATCACCAACCATTATTATGACATACAATTCAGAAATGAGATCGGATCTCATATGAAAATACGGCGCATCCATTATAGAAATGAACTCTGGTCGCACAATAAAATGTACAACGCATCCATTTGAGAAATCAACTCATATATACAAAAACCAATTTAATTGAGAACTAGAAATGACAAATTCACAGCACAAGGTTTACAAATTAATCCAAACGATGTCTAACAAATTCGCAATTCATCAGGCAAGCTTGAGTGGTATTCGCCTTTTGGATTAATGACCTCACGCATGAAGAAGGCGCAGAGTTGTCCTCAGATACCTAGGAGGTCAGCCTGTTCCAACGCAGATTCAGCGCATTGCCAAGCCTGTCGATGGGAAGAGTAAAGTCTTGCGTGTATATAAATTTGTAGGTGGAAACGATTGTTGCAAAATTGACAAACCTCTATGACGTTGGTCTCCTTTGAACCAATGAGGAGTTGCATGTTGTGGCAAGCATAGAATCCGCATAGGTTAGTCGCCTTTGGTTGCTGATGGTACTGCCAAAATATAATAGGTTAATTAGTTCGGAAGGTATTATTATAGAGTGTGAAGGATTATTACGTACTAGCGCATATTGGAAACTTATAAATATGCTTCAGCGTCGCTGGGTTCTTCCTGTGTGGACCTCCATGAGCTTTGTAGACACCAAACGACGCGTCGAGTAAATCTTTGACAGGCTTCAAGTCGTGCGTGCCGCCCTTTTTGGAATCAAGGTAAATTACTTGGTTTCATCTGGGTATAATTGTGAGTAGAACCTAGTGATACCTGCACAGGTACCTAGTGATAACTGCACAGGTATGTCGTCATGGTCATTCAACCTAACTTCAAACTGCCTTAAATAGTACAAATGTGAGACCCCGTTTTTGCAAACAGGAACCTCCATGTGATTACTGTACTAGTCCCATGATCAGTGGCTAGCACTCACATGTTTACAACATTCATATCACATCCACAAGATAAATACCTGACAGCACATATTACAAGCGATAATAATTATACAGGATAAATTTTACAACAATGAAAATAGAGGAATTAAAAACTCCAAAGCCACGTGGTTTGCCCGCTAACCCTCGAGCAACCGACTTGGCAAACCTAGGGAAACTCATCGTCAAAAGTTCCGCACCCTGCGTGAAAGTAAAAGTCGTCGGGCGCTTCGCAGGCTTCGTCCTCTGAGACAGCAGATGCAAGATTGAGTACTTTGGTACTCAGCAAGACTTATAGTGTTTGGCAGATGCATTTAAGTAATTATGCAGGCTAATCAAGGCAGGTTAATGGTTATTTTGCAGTTGCATAAACATTTAAAGATTATGACATAACAAATTGAAACACCGCATTTTCAAATGAGCATTTAGAATAATAAGTGTTAATCAAGTAACCCAGTCCCTCGACCCAGTCTACCCGATCGCAAAGATCCCTGAGTCCGTCCTTTGACCCAAAAAGCTAGTTGCAAAATGATTCCCTTTTCAAACCCGCTTTCGAAAAGTACCAAAACACTCTAACATTGGAATGACTTCACCAAGCGTCCATAACCGTGGACACGGCTAATCGATTAGTTCTTACACTCTGCAGAGGTGTACACTTTACCCACAAGGAATGATCAACCTCTTTTGCCAGGCCAACTTACACACTTCCTTTGGTGTGTCGGCAAGGAGATCATACAAAGCCGTTACATTATTTAGATGTGGCTTTGAACCAGCCCGGGACGTTTGACCCTCGCCATGAAAACAGAAACACTCACCCAAGACGTGGATCCTTTCACATCACACCCAACACCATGTTTCTGTTCACGGCAAGGCGTACACCGTTGCATTGGTAAGTAAACCCCCTACAGACAGACCGAACAGGAATGCCTGTGCATTACTCCCACATTCCTTAGATGCAAAGCCACACCTAAACAACTTAATAGGCTAAGACTGTCCCATACCAGCCCTCGTGGTTGTACGAAATTCTTGGATCTATAGCGTCCCATTGCTCGGTCCTTAATCCGACACGGGCGATACTCCACCCTAATTACGTGCAAATCCCTCTGCACCTCCGGCTACTGCCATTAATCGCCCGCATCAAAACCATAGTTTTATTTTGGGTTTTTAATCAAAGTACCAGCAACATTTCCCAAATGAGGACCATACATTTGTTTGAAAAGATTGAAAGTACGATCTACGACTTTGAGCAGATATTCTATACCAAATTATACCCAAAATGACATTAAGCATGTCTAGTTTTTCCCAACTAAGGCTTACAAGGTTCTCATGTTCATACAGATTGAGACAAACCATAATTTACAGGATCAACTACTGTTCTAACCCAAATCAGCATTTTTAGGGTGAACTATCCGGATGCATTGTACATAAGCAAAAACAACATAGAGTAGGTAAATTATTAGGCTCGACATGTTCAAGGAGGTGCTTGCCTTGCAGCTCGCTGTCTAACTCAGGATCTGGATCGGCGATGGCGTCGTTGTGAGACCCCGTTCTGATGAACAGGAACCTCCATGTGATTACTGTGCCATTCCCTGGATCAGTAGCTAGCACTCACATGTTTACAACAATTGGAATCACAACCATACAACAAATATTAATTAAGCGGAAGCTATTACATAAAGAAAACTCTTACAAATCGTAGATAAAGCAAGATAAGAAGCAAAGTCTTGTAGTGTGCCCATCCAACACCCGCAGCAACCGACAAGGCATAATCCTAGAAAGATTCGACGAAGAAAAACCCGCAACTCGCGATTTAAAGAAACCTTCAAGCTCGGCAACTTAACCACCTAAAAACCACATATAAGCAAGGGTGAGTACTTTCATACTCAAGACTTGAGCAAAGCCTAATATATATGCGAGCCATTTCAAAGGAGGCTACTACAGTTAATTTGCATAAAGCGGAATTGACATTGTAAAACAAGTTATTTGCAAACGGAATTTGTAAAAGCATAATTGACTGATATGAAATAAGTAAAGCATAAGTAATACTCACAACCCATCGTGAATATCGAATAATCCAGAAATGGAATCCAATAATGTCGATCCTTTGACATGAAACAAAAGCTGATAAAACAGGTTCCAAACCAAAACCCAATTTTGGAAAATACCAAAGCATTCTAGCATTGGAATGACTTCACCAAGTGTCCTTGACCGTGGACACGGCTAATCGATTAGATTTACACTCTGCAGAGGTGTACACTTTACCCACAAGGAATGATCAACCTCTTTTGCCAGATCAGTTAACACACTTCCTTTGGTGTGTCGGCAAGGAGATCATACAGAGCCGTTACATTATCTAGATGTGGCTTTGAACCAGCCCGGGACGTTTGACCTCGCCATGAAAAATGTAAACACTCACCCAAGACGTGGATCCTTTCACATTACACCCAACACCACGTTTCATTCACGGCAAGGCGTACACCGCTGCATTGGTAAGTAAACCCCTACGAGACAGACCGAACCGAATGCTCGTGCATAACTCCCGCCTTCCTTAGATGCAAAGCCACACTTAAATAACTTAATAGGCTAAGACTGTCCCATACCAGCCCTCGTGGTTGTACGAAATTCTTGGATCTATAGCGTCCCATTGCTCGGTCCTTAATCCGACACGGCGATACTCCACCCTAACTACGTGCAAATCCTCTCGCACCTCCGGCTATTGCCAATAATCGCCGCATCAAAACCATAGTTTTATTTTGGGTTTTAACCAACATACCCATAACCAACAGCTTTATTTCCAACATTTTCCATTTCTTAAGAAACAAGTTTTGATATGATCATCAATCCTCAATGATTCTAAAGCATGGCTAAGCATGGATAAAAGTAATCGCATATACCCACAATGACATTAAGTAATTGTCTAAGCTCAATCTATGGGTATCAAGGTACACATGTTCATACTTATCAAGGAAGTTTCATGAGACAACAGTATAACTACGGCAAGACCACAAAATAGCGAATTTACGTAAAGTAAACGCGCATGAAACATTTTAATAAACACAATGCAAATTAAATACTGGGATCAAGATGGTCAAAGGGGTGCTTGCCTTGCTTATATATCGCTTACGATTTAAGACGCGATCACAAATGACGGAGGCAACGGCGGAGGAAGGGACGTCAATTCTACACGTCGATTGATCGGAAAATAGCAAATAATAAACTTCAATAAGGGCGAAAAGAAGATGCATGAAAATCAAATAAGGATTCATTGCGAAAACAGGATGATATAGGGTTCGGATTATATGATTTCGAGATCTCATGATTTAGATAAACACACATTTTTATACTTAATGGCTTTTACGATGAGCAAAACATGGTTTCTTCTGATAGATTATCTATTCTTGATTTACGAATTTAAGAGGCTAAAATTATGAATTCTAGTATTTACGATTTCGAATTATAGATGCTAAAATTATTTGGATTAAAAGAAATAAAACACTAATTAAGGTTTACGCAATTAGTACTTAACCTTAAGATTTTGCATAAGAAGGGTTTTCATTAAGTTATGAGTGATAAGCCAGCTAATTAGATTTATTTATAGTTTTTAAGAAGATTCTGGTGATACAAATATATTAATTACAAATTTCTTATTACTAGGATCACTTATTCTTGCTATGACAAGGTTTATTAAACATACAACTAAGGGTTATTTGACTATTAAAGTTTTTAAGCAAAACATGAAGGAATAAGGTTATTTCTTCGGAACTTAATAGCATATACTTTGAATAACATATCTAAGCTGATTTCATATATTTTAGCTTTTTAGACGAGACATTATTTTCTTAGTTGAAAACGCTTGTATGACGTTAAAGGTTACGACAATCATACTTTTTAGGGGTATTCAACTAGCAGGATTTAATTGAAATGAAAGTTGTAAATGAAATATTTTTCTAGAATATTGTAGACCATACCCTAAATATCATTTCTAAACTGATTTCTATTACATTTTCGTTTAGATGAGAGGTTCTACGGATCGATGAAAAAGCTTGATAGTTCAATTTATTACTCGATAAGGGTTCAGCTTTTGATATTAGATTGCGACTACACCGCCTAGGATAATCTATCCATTTTTCAGGCATTAATAGGGCGTGACACTAGAAGTGATTTAAAGTTGGTTTCGCGACAAATGGCTTTTATCCGCGATGTTTTTCCTATAAGGATTCATTAGGGTTTAACCTTATTTTATTTCAACCTAGTATAAACATAAGGTATTTTTGTATTCACAGCAGGGTACTATTTTTCAAGGTTATAGGATTTGGTTTCGCCAAATTCTGAGTATATTTGCGATAGCTACAACTATTCCAATTATGCAATTATTAACACTTTAATTATTTATCACTTATTGTTTTATGTAATAATATTTAAATATTATTTTATATCTGAGATCCTTGCAATGACAGAGGTATAATAAAACTGGTTTGGTTACTATTTGAATTCATTTGACTTATTTTAAATATTCCACTTTCTATACATATATACATGCACTTTATGTTTTAAATCTTTTCATATTTTTCAAGTTAATTCAAATCAAGTTCATTTATTAATTATCTTGGCAAAGTAAGGTATTCTACTGCCATGCTAATATTTAGATATCAATTTTTCTTATTTCATGTTTCATTTATTCAATTTATGTATGTTTGAATTCCTAGTACATTGAATACAACTTTTATTGGAAAGTAATTCAAACATAAGTGGAAATTAAATATTTTTATATATTTGAACTTCTGGAAACATGATTATTTCACTAAAATTGGTTCCATTCATTTTTTAGTTCATTTACAACTTTTTAATATGAAGTGTGCTTTTAACCCCTTTCTTTCATATTTGAATTTCAAATTTATCCAGTGAACATTTTCAAAATATTATTTTATATTCTGATAGAGCTAGATTTTAGGTGAATTTAGAATTTTATTTCACTCAATTCGGAGTTACAAAGCAAAAGTTATAAATGTTTGAATCAATTCGGGTATTGAAAATAAAGTGTAAAATGAAAATACGTTTTTAATCAGAGAAGGCGCCTTTTACCATTTGTACTCAGTTTGCTTCAGCCGGCTGACAAGGAGGTCCCACGCGGCAGCGACACAGAACAGAGGAGTGGCTCGGGCTCAACGGCGACGAAGTTCCGGCGGGGTTCCGGCGGAATGGGTGGCACGGCGAGCTCCAGGGGATCTTGGCGCATTCGGGGGTGGTATCAATCATCGGCGGGGACGGCCGGAGAGGGCTGCCACCGGCGGCATGCGGCGGCAGGAGGTGCGGCTCGCCGGAGAAGAAGAGCAAGCTAGCTCCGGCCGAATGGGTAGCATTTTAGGCATCCATGAGGCTAGAGCGTTCCATTTTTCCAGTTGGCCGAGGCGGAAAAGGGCTGTGGAAGCGCGCCACCGTGCGACCGGAGTTGGAGAAGAAACGGGCATGGTGGGGAAGCTCTGCCGATGAAAAGAGATGAAATTTCAGGGTGCTTAGTAATCTACGGTGTCGAGTGAAGCTAGAGAAAGAATCGATTTCGAGAATTGTTACCGATTTTGCTCAATTCCTTGATTCCCCTCTTTCCGGGTTTTTCCGTCGAAACAACGAAGATCCTGAGTTTCGCTTGATTGCTTGGTTCTTGGAGTAACTGAAGAGGAAGGGAGGTTCAATGCGACGCTCAGGTGCTATTTATAGCTAGAGCAAAGAGGTTGCACCAGGGTTTGAACATGGGGAAGGGATGCGGCTCGGTTTGGCGCTTGCGCAATGAAGCAAGCAGTTGTCTCGCCGCAGGAAGCGACGTGAGAACGTGACCGGTATGGCGTGGGAAAGGTCAGACGACGTGGCCTTGGTCGGGTAGAGATGGCACGCGATGCGTTGAATCGGCGAGGAAAGGAGCGGGCTCGGAGTGTTCTTCACCGGCAGAGAAGGAAAAAGAGAGGAGAGGAAAAGGTCGCTGGCAAAGGGTCCGGACCACCGGTCGGTGAGAGAAGCGTTTTCCGTTGCTTCCAGCGAACCGTTACGGAATAAAGTTGGCCCCACATGTCGGTGAGTGAAGGCGAGGTGAAAGGATAAACTCAAGGACAGCTCCATGTGATCATTCAAATCGCTATCAAATCAGTGTGTAATTTTGTAAAACTTTTGACCGACCTCTACTGGTAGTCTTCTTACTTCAGTAAAATTTGTAGGCCAAAATATCTTGTAATTAATTATTTAAAATTCTGACACTGTGGACTTGTACAGGAATTGAATTTCAGTATTCTATTTATTTTGGGGTGTAAATCATATTAATTATTTTCCAGACTTTTTATAGGGATTATTTTTGTCTTATGGATAGCTCCATAAAAATTTCAAGTCAAAACCTCAAGCTAATATTTTATAAAAATTCTGACATTAGGATTTCTAGTTTTTGATGGTCTCTATTTTTGAATTATTAGAGGGCTTTGCCGACATGATCAAATCCTGAGATTTTTAGCAGGTGTAAACACTGCACTGAGGGTGCTATGGTAATTTTTGCAGCTTCAGATATACTTCGAATATTTTTCATTAATTTTGACTTGTACTGTTTCTAGTCAAAAAGAGGTGTCATTCATTTTATTTACCCATTTTTCTGTGCATAAAATTTTACTTCTTGATTTTACTGACTTACCAGAGTGGTTAAGATTCTATGGTAATTTTTCCAAAATTTATCTTTTACCATTTTATCTTTTCACCATTATCCATTCCTTTAATTCTATTTGTTTGATTTTCATTCAATACAAAAAATCCAGGGAAAATCCAAATAAATTTCAATCATGTCAAGAAAAATCAGAAATAAATATATTCAAATTCAAAATATGAATTTTTATATTATTGCATTTTTCGGGATGTTACAAATCTACCCCCCTTACAGAAATCTCGTCCCCGAGATTTGCAAGGACTAAATGGGTTAGAAAATTCTTTCTCGGATGTGGTTTTGTTGTTTCCTCGTCTTCTTGTTTCCAATATAGTCGCTTTGCAAAACATCGTTCTTGCGATTCCAAAGTGATGTATCTAGAATGGAGAAGATTTCTATTTGGGTTTCGCGTAAGCAGATGAGGAATATTACTAAATATCTCTTTTGATTGTATAACTAGGATTGTTAATAATGATAATCTAATTTAGAGGGTGACATGCGATATGTTTAGAATATTTGAGGGGAAAGAATTAATGTTTGTTACTTGATTCATTTGGGAAGAATTTAAATATTATCATCAAGAAATGATATTTGAATATAATGGTTGATCTGCACGATTTAACAACAGTTGACGAAATTAGATGAGAATGAATGTTATTCTAGGTTGTCTTTAGATTGCAAACAAAGTATGATAAGTCAAGAATTTAGGTTGAGGTAAGAGGATTATAAAATGATCCTGACGATTTAATTTACTTGATCATCTTGATAGACAAAGGGTTTTGATTTTCTTTGCATTTGGCAAATATGATAGAATATAATGTACAGAGCGAAAAGGGTTGATTGCAGGAATTGCACATATAAAGGATGTTTTCGATATTATATTAAGTGTCGGGTGTAATTACATAAGGAAGATCTTTACATAAGCCTAACATCGAGGCAGGGGTTGTTCTAGGTACTTGACACTTCCTAGGTCTTGATACAACTTGGAAATCATTGGTGTCATCCTTGACAAGAGGAAGAACTTTTCTCGGGTAGATTTTGGTGAAGTGATGAGATTCTTCTCGATCGACGCAAGCGGCGATGTCCATCTTATTCAAAACAATAGTGGATTATTCATTGATGTTATAAAACAGATAGGGGATTGATCGAGCAATGGTTAAAGATGAAAACTGAAAATTTAGCATTTGAAATTATACCGGCTATTTAAAGGATTAGGATAAGATATATTTTGATGAGAGTTCAGTTAAGTTCACAAGGCAATATTCCGCTTATCGAAATATTACTTTAAGATTAGACACAATGATTTCAATTTAATCTAAGTTCTGGTAGAAACTATATTTTAAGGGATGTACCTGGCATTGCATTAGGCATGCCATGATTGATGTCTTGAGTTGGAGCGAATGTAGTGATAGGGATTGCCGGGCCTTGAGAACGGTTGATCTCTCTTCTTCTTTGGGCATTTGTTGGCATAATGTCCACGCCACGACAATAAAAGCATGTAACATTAGTTGCCCGGTTTTGGATACGACGGTGTTCACAAGTGTTGTTGGAGGAATGAACAAATGATGGTTGAAATTCGGGATGGAATTGAGCGAAATTCCTCCCGGGCAAGCGTCTTCATTCAAGCGCCTCTTCTTGAACCGATTCTTGAGTAAATCAATCGATTTTATTCCTCCTACTCTTGGAGTTATAATCTTAACTGATGTAACTTCTGGTATGACCATGGTTGCAGAAAATATTTGTTCTCTTTGCGGGCATCGCTTAGCAAGATGACCCTTCTGGTGACAGTTGAAGCACTCACGCTTCTCTTGTGGCGTCTTGATGGGTATGATTGGATTCTCAATACCATCTTCCTTTTTAACCTCAACTTGTTGATTGTTTGGACATTCCCTTGCCCAATGACCTTCTTTATCACACAAGAAACATGCTGATGGTGATGGCCATTTATTACTTCCTGGATGAAGGCGATCAAGGTCTATTTGTTGCGTCTTTAACTCCTTAGGCAATATTTTGGTGTAGCTAGTTTTTCCTTCGATTGCCAAATCTTGAGCAACTAAGGCTCGAATTTTTCTCACGATGTTGAATTGCATTGGTAACAATCGGATCTAAGAGACATTGAGTTGGGAAATGATCTTGTCCTTCACAAAGATAACAAGTGATATTGTTCATGGGACATTTTCCAGGAGAATGATTTCCTTCACAGCTAGAACAATTGATTGCATGTTCATCAGCAGTATGTCCTATTTCTCCACAGCGAATGCAACCACGATCTTCGGATTGGCTGGGTTGGTAACATTTCAAAGAACATCGTTTAGGTGTCGAGTGTGATGTAGGAGTAGGTTTCTGATCTAAACCATTTCCTCTTCTGGCGAGAATTTCACCAAAGTTGGAAATGTTCTGCTCTAGATGTTGGGAATTTGGTAGGACTAAGGCAGGATTATCCGTTGATGGCTGAAAGCTTAACATGGCTTCACTTTCCAAGATTTTATTGAGGAATCTTGTCACAGGTATCCTGCAACAATGATTGTTAGGAAAAGTTATTTCGATGGAATCCTGTTGGTTTTCACAAAGTGAATGAGAAGTGCTAACAATTTATACCAAGATTCTTTAGCAATAATGAGCTAACTTAAGGAGAGGTACATGGTATACTAAAGTGTTTGAAATGATTGAAAGGATATATCTCAACTAGAGTTATTTGGAAAGAGCCGAATGTCGGTTATAATGGTTGAAAAACTTATTACTCATTACTTGTGGTGGATGCATTAATGGATTGTGTCGGAGGTGTCTTCAAGATGTTGAACTTGGGAGGATATGGTTAGATGAAAGTTATCCATTTTACAAAGTATCATTCTGTTTATTAAAATATTATTTTGAGAATAACCTATATCTGGATTTGGTAATTGCTGGTTAATTTATAAGGCAGTGTCTCATTCCTTAAAACATTGTTTCAAGGTTGGTTATTTGTTAGTTATTAGTTCGTAAGGCAACTTTTCGTTCCTTAAAATTTTCTTAATTAGATTTTCTTATTAAATAAGGGTTGGCACATCGTAAATTTCCACCTAATGGTTTAACATTTACGAGAGTAACCCGAAAGCAATACAGAAGTTTCAAAACTTAAAATTGCAACAACACAAAATATATATATATATGCTCAACTTAGTATGCGGGAGGGGTATCTAAGTTTTTTTTTTTTTATCCTAACCATATGTATTTCTACATAAGGGGTTTACTATAACTAAAGTATCGTGCAATTTGAATAGTATTATCTTTCATAGTAGGTTGTTGATTCGTGCTTCTTTTTTAACGTCTGTACCACTTGCTAATGTTAGTACTCCAAAACTTCCATGCAATCAGAGAGGTTTTGATGTTTCGTTATCTCCATCCTCTTAAGGTTTGTTGATGTAGATGTCACGACGTTTATTGATTTATTACCAGAATTGTTTTCAAAAAGATTTGTCGATAGTTTTTACTAAGCATGATGAGAGAGTTTCTTCTAGATAGGATAACTAGAAGTGAAGAAAGAAAATTCTACAAGGAAGAAATGGGTATATGAATTATCCATTAAAAGGAAGGGTATACAGATAAAGAAACTAAATCTCACAAATGGGAAAAGAGTACATCTACAATTAATGTGCTCTTTTTATATTCCTATTAGAAAATAGGATTTTCAAATATTTTTTTGTTACAACCAATCTAAGCTTTCCATTTAAAAGTATATAAATTTTCTGGTTCTGGCTCATTTTCCTGGTATATAATCTAGACAAGGTAATAAGGTGAATGGTTAAGAATTATTATTGGAAAAATTAAATTTTAACTAGCCAAAAGTGACCTAGGTAAGTTGGTCGTTAATAGCATCTTGACCTTGATTTATATACGGATAGTGTAATCTCTGGAAATGCCAGAAATGGCATGGAGACTATACTATTAATCTGTTGAGGCTTGATTAACCATAATGGTTTCACAAGTGAGAAGTTCTACAGAAAGAAAGGATAAGTTTGGAAGAAATTTTATAGAAAAGAAGAGATAAGCTATCTTATGATTTCCAATTTATCCTATGGGTTAAATTTTACATATTTATACATGAGGACAACTTATTGTGAAACTTTAACCTAGCGGTTAAGTTCACATATAAATCAGTCCTAACAACCAAAATAAAAATCAATCTTTAAGTAGCGAGTTATAAACACCACATAAAAAAAATACTTTATATAATTAGAGCAGAATAATACGCTATGCGTAAGGGTTTCTTATCTTAAGGTGAATCTTAACATACCCTAATCTTCCGTATTTTACTGTTAGGTGAAGTCGTCTCTTTGTGAAGTAAAATGTTCGAGTTTTACTTTTGCTTTGTCGAGGTTAACAAAGCGTTGTCGGCTTCCTTAAGGTTGTTGGTGTAGTCCTCATTGGCAAGCATAAAGGGTGGTAGCGACATGTCTCGGACGTCTTCAAAAACAAATTGCGAAGATACACTATCTTTAAGGAAAGAGAATAATTTGTTTACAAATCAAAATGAATGTAGTGGTAAGTATAAGAACTTAAGAATGAGGAGAGAATAGCAAAGCCTACATTTTGCAAATATAGTAGCTTTTGAGAATAAGATTTTGAACTTGCTTATTCCAATGCTAACGACCATTCTATCTAGGGTTTATCCTACAGTCAGCATAGCTCTGATACCAATGCTGTGAGACCCCGTTCTGATGAACAGGAACCTCCATGTGATTACTGTGCCATTCCCTGGATCAGTAGCTAGCACTCACATGTTTACAACAATTGGAATCACAACCATACAACAAATATTAATTAAGCGGAAGCTATTACATAAAGAAAACTCTTACAAATCAGAGATAAAGCAGCATAAGAAGCAAAGTCTTGTAGTGTGCCCATCCAACACCCGCAGGCAACCGACAAGGCATAATCCCTAGAAAGATTCGACGAAGAAAAACCCGCAACCTGCGACGAAAGAAACCTTCGAAGCTCGGCAACTTAACCACCTAAAAACCACATATAAGCAAGGGTGAGTACTTTCGTACTCCGCAAGACTTGAGCAAAGCCTAATATATATGCAGGCCATTTCAAAGGAGGCTACTACAGTTAATTTGCATAAAGCAGAATTGACATTGTAAAACAAGTTATTTGCAAACGGAATTTGTAAAAGCATAATTGACTGATATGAAATAAGTAAAGCATAAGTAATACTCACAACCCATCGTGAATATCGAATAATCCAGAAATGGAATCCAATAATGTCGATCCTTTGACATGAAACAAAAGCTGATAAAACAGGTTCCAAACCAAAACCCAATTTTGGAAAATACCAAAGCATTCTAGCATTGGAATGACTTCACCAAGTGTCCTTGACCGTGGACATGGCTAATCGATTAGATTTACACTCTGCAGAGGTGTACACTTTACCCACAAGGAATGATCAACCTCTTTTGCCAGATCAGTTAACACACTTCCTTTGGTGTGTCGGCAAGGAGATCATACAGAGCCGTTACATTATCTAGATGTGGCTTTGAACCAGCCCGGACGTTTGACCTCGCCATGAAAATGTAAACACTCACCCAAGACGTGGATCCTTTCACATTACACCCAACACCACGTTTCTGTTCACGGCAAGGCGTACACCGTTGCATTGGTAAGTAAACCCCCTACAGACAGACCGAACCGGAATGCCTGTGCATAACTCCCGCCTTCCTTAGATGCAAAGCCACACTTAAATAACTTAATAGGCTAAGACTGTCCCATACCAGCCCTCGTGGTTGTACGAAATTCTTGGATCTATAGCATCCCATTGCTCGGTCCTTAATCCGACACGGGCGATACTCCACCCTAACTACGTGCAAATCCCTCTGCACCTCCGGCTATTGCCAATAATCGCCCGCATCAAAACCATAGTTTTATTTTGGGTTTTTAACCAACATACCCATAACCAACAGCTTTATTTCCAACATTTTCCATTTCTTAAGAAACAAGTTTTGATATGATCATCAATCCTCAATGATTCTAAAGCATGGCTAAGCATGGATAAAAGTAATCGCATATACCCACAATGACATTAAGTAATTGTCTAAGCTCAATCTATGGGTATCAAGGTACACATGTTCATACTTATCAAGGAAGTTTCATGAGACAACAGGTATAACTACCAGCACCACAAAATAGCGAATTTACAGAAAGTAAACGCGTGCATGAAACATTTTAATAAACACAATGCAAATTAAATACTGGGATCAAGATGGTCAAAGGGTGCTTGCCTTGCTTATATATCGTTTACGACGAAGACGCGATCACAAATTGACGGAGGCAACGGCGGAGGAAGGGCGTCGAATTCTACACGTCGATTGATCGGAAAATAGCAAATAATAAACTTCAATAAGGGCGAAAAGAAGACAGATGTAAAATCAAATAAGGATTCATTGCGAAAAACAGGATGATATAGGGTTCGGATTATATGATTTGAGATCTCATGATTTTAGATAAACAACATTTTTATACTTAATGGCTTTTACGATGAGCAAAACATGGTTTCTTCCGATAGATTATCTATTCTTGATTTACGAAATTTAAGAGGCTAAAATTATGAATTCTAGTATTTACGATTTGAATTATAGATGCTAAAATTATTTGGATTAAAAGAAATAAAACACTAATTAAGGTTTACGCAATTAGTACTTAACCTTAAGATTTTGCATAAGAAGGGTTTTCATTAAGTTATGAGTGATAAGCCAGCTAATTAGATTTATTTATAGTTTTTAAGAAGATTCTGGTGATACAAATATATTAATTACAAATTTCTTATTACTAGGATCACTTATTCTTGCTATGACAAGGTTTATTAAACATACAACTAAGGGTTATTTGACTATTAAAGTTTTTAAGCAAAACATGAAGGAATAAGGTTATTTCTTCGGAACTTAATAGCATATACTTTGAATAACATATCTAAGCTGATTTCATATATTTTAGCTTTTTAGACGAGACATTATTTTCTTAGTTGAAAACGCTTGTATGACGTTAAAGGTTACGACAATCATACTTTTTAGGGGTATTCAACTAGCAGGATTTAATTGAAATGAAAGTTGTAAATGAAATATTTTTCTAGAATATTGTAGACCATACCCTAAATATCATTTCTAAACTGATTTCTATTACATTTTCGTTTAGATGAGAGGTTCTACGGATCGATGAAAAAGCTTGATAGTTCAATTTATTACTCGATAAGGGTTCAGCTTTTGATATTAGATTGCGACTACACCGCCTAGGATAATCTATCCATTTTTCAGGCATTAATAGGGCGTGACACTAGAAGTGATTTAAAGTTGGTTTCGCGACAAATGGCTTTTATCCACGATGTTTTTCCTATAAGGATTCATTAGGGTTTAACCTTATTTTATTTCAACCTAGTATAAACATAAGGTATTTTTGTATTCACAGCAGGGGTACTATTTTTCAAGGTTATAGGATTTGGTTTCGCCAAATTCTGAGTATATTTGCGATAGCTACAACTATTCCAATTATGCAATTATTAACACTTTAATTATTTATCACTTATTGTTTTATGTAATAATATTTAAATATTATTTTATATCTGAGATCCTTGCAATGACAGAGGTATAATAAAACTGGTTTGGTTACTATTTGAATTCATTTGACTTATTTTAAATATTCCACTTTCTATACATATATACATGCACTTTATGTTTTAAATCTTTTCATATTTTTCAAGTTAATTCAAATCAAGTTCATTTATTAATTATCTTGGCAAAGTAAGGTATTCTACTGCCATGCTAATATTTAGATATCAATTTTTCTTATTTCATGTTTCATTTATTCAATTTATGTATGTTTGAATTCCTAGTACATTGAATACAACTTTTATTGGAAAGTAATTCAAACATAAGTGGAAATTAAATATTTTTATATATTTGAACTTCTGGAAACATGATTATTTCACTAAAATTGGTTCCATTCATTTTTTTGTTCATTTACAACTTTTTAATATGAAGTGTGCTTTTAACCCCTTTCTTTCATATTTGAATTTCAAATTTATCCAGTGAACATTTTCAAAATATTATTTTATATTCTGATAGAGCTAGATTTTAGGTGAATTTAGAATTTTATTTCACTCAATTCGAGTTACAAAGCAAAAGTTATAAATGTTTGAATCAATTCGGTATTGAAAATAAAGTGTAAAATGAAAATACGTTTTTAATCGAGAAGGCGCCTTTTACCATTTGTACTCAGTTTGCTTCAGCCACGACAAGGAGGTCCCACGCGCAGCTGCTACGAATGAGGAGGAGTGGCTCGGGCTCAACGGCGACGGTTCGTGGGTTCCGGCGGAATGGGTGGCACGGCGAGCTCGAGGATCTTAGCGCGTTCGGGGTGGTATCAATCATCGGCGGGGCGGCCGGAGAGGGCTGCCACCGGCGCATGCGCGGCAGGAGGTGCGGCTCGCGGAGAAGAAGAGCAAGCTAGCTCCGGCGAATGGGTAGCATTTTAGGCATCCATGAGGCTAGAGCGTTCCATTTTCCATTGGCCGAGGCGGAAAAGGGTCAGGTAGCGCCCACCGTCGGCGACGGAGTTGGAGAAGAAACGGGCATGGTGGGAAGCTCTGCGATGAAAAGAGATGAAATTTCGGGGTGCTTAGTAATCTACGATTGTCGAGTGAAGCTAGAGAAAGAATCGATTTGAGAATTGTTACCGATTTTGCTCAATTCCTTGATTCCCCCTCTTTTGGGTTTTTCCGTGAAACAACGAAGATCCCGAGTTTCGCTTGATTGCTTGGTTCTTGGAGTAATCAAGAGGAAGGGAGGTTCAATGCGGCCTTTCGGTGCTATTTATAGCTAGAGCAAAGAGGTTGCACGTGGTTTGAACATGGGAAGGATGCGGCTCGGTTTGGCGCTATGCAATGAAGCAATGATGTCTCGCCGGCAGGAAGCGGCGTGAGAACGTGACCGGTATGGCGTGGGAAAGGTCGGACACAGACGTGGCCTTGGTCGGGTAGAGATGGCACGCGATCGTTGAATCGGCGAGAAAGGAGCGGGGCTCGGAGTGTTCTTCGCCGGCAGAGAAGGAAAAAGAGAGGAGAGGAAAAGGTCGTGGCAAAGGGTCCGGGACCACCGGTCGGTGAGAGAAGCGTTTTCCGTTGCTTCCAGCGAACCGTTACGGAATAAAGTTGGCCCCACATGTCGGTGAGTGAAGGCGAGGTGAAAGGATAAACTCAGTCGGACAGCTCCATGTGATCATTCAAATCGCTATCAAATCAGTGTGTAATTTTGTAAAACTTTTTGACCGACCTCTACTGGTAGTCTTCTTACTTCAGTAAAATTTGTAGGCCAAAATATCTTGTAATTAATTATTTAAAATTCTGACACTGTGGACTTGTACAGGAATTGAATTTCAGTATTCTATTTATTTTGGGGTGTAAATCATATTAATTATTTTCCAGACTTTTTATAGGGATTATTTTTGTCTTATGGATAGCTCCATAAAAATTTCAAGTCAAAACCTCAAGCTAATATTTTATAAAAATTCTGACATTAGGATTTCTAGTTTTTGATGGTCTCTATTTTTGAATTATTAGAGGGCTTTGCCGACATGATCAAATCCTGAGATTTTTAGCAGGTGTAAACACTGCACTGAGGGTGATATGGTAATTTTTGCAGCTTCAGATATACTTCGAATATTTCTCATTAATTTTGACTTCTACTGTTTCTAGTCAAAAAGAGGTGTCATTCATTTTATTTACCCATTTTTCTGTGCATAAAATTTTACTTCTTGATTTTACTGACTTACCAGAGTGGTTAAGGTTCTATGGTAATTTTTCCAAAATTTATCTTTTACCATTTTATCTTTTCACCATTATCCATTCCTTTAATTCTATTTGTTTGATTTTCATTCAATACAAAAAATCCAGGGAAAATCCAAATAAATTTCAATCATGTCAAGAAAAATCAGAAATAAATATATTCAAATTCAAAATATGAATTTTTATATTATTGCATTTTTCGGGATGTTACAGTCGTCTTCCTCTTCGAGGACGTCGGACTCTACACGACGATCAAGCGAAAATATAGTAAATATCCAAATTCAGAAAAGGGCGAAAAGAAGACAGACAGTAAGTCAAATAAAGAAAAACTGCAGAAAACAGGGTTATCCTTTTGAGAGTTGAAAAATAAATTTTTAAGACTTCACACGGCAAATAATTTTACAGTTAGAACGCTAATACATTTATGCAATAACAACATGGTTTCTCTTACAGATTAATTGTTTGGAATTTACGAATTCAAGAGGCTAAAATTGTGAATTCTAGTATTTATAACTTCGAATTATAGATGCTAAAATTATTTAGATTAAAAGAATTAAATCACTAGTTAAGGGTTACGCTAAACACTTAACCTTAAGTGATTTGCACAAGAAGGGTTTTAAATAAGTTCTAACTGGTAGCTAGCTAATTAGATTTATTCTTGATTTTTGAGAAGGTTCTGGTGATACAAATTTATTAACTACGAATTCTCTATCAAGCTAGGTTGTTAGGTTGTTCACGACTTGAATCAAATAAACTAGATTTTAGCTATTTAACCTACAAAGCACACACATATATATATATATATATATATATATATATATATATATATATATATATATATATATATATATATATATATATATATATATATATGTATATATGTGTGAGTGCATTTGGCACCAAAATGATTACATGATTCAAAGTTAATTCAACCCAAAATTCCTACTTGATCAAACTTAACTATGCTACTGCCATCCTGTTACTTATAATTAAACTTTTGTTTCTTTTATATTTCTTTTAATATTTATTATACATATTTGAATTGCTAGTGTATTGGAAACAAAGCCTAACTAAAAGAAATTCAAATAAGCATGAAAATTAAATATCCTTATATATCTGGGTTCCTAGTGATATAAGGATTCTAGAAAAATTAGTTTCATCAATTTCCAAGTTTATTTACAGAAATTTTGTATAGAGCATATCTCTAGCCTTTTAACTCAAACTTGAATTTCAAAATTTCCCACAGATGATCTTCAAAATATTTTTGCATATTTTGAATCTACAGAATTTTTCATGAATTTAGAAATTGGTTTCACTATTTTTGGCTAGATGATTCAAAAGTTATGGGCATTTGAAGTGGCTCGGTTTCTGAAAATTAACTAAAATGCCAAAATACGTTTTCGCAGTTGGAAAGCGTATTTCACCGAATGAACTGAAGACGCTTGATCGGCTGACAATCGGGTCCCACGGTCCAGTGAGACAAAAGCAGGGGCGCGGCTAGGGCACGGCGGCGACGGAGCTCCGGCGAAGGTCTCGTCGGATGGGTGGCACGGCAGGCACTAGGGGGCTATGGCGCACCCGGGGAAGGTGTTGGTCACCGGCGGGGCGGCCGGAGAAGGCTGCCGACGGCGACTGCGCGAAAAGTCTGCGGCTCATCGGAGAAGACAACGAGTGAGTTAGGGACCGAATGGGTAGGATTTTGAGCATCGGTGAAGTTAGGGATTTCATTTCTGGGTTGATCGGTAGGAGTTTGGCCGAGGAGCCCTACCACCGTGCGCCGGAGTTGGAGAAGAAAGGCGCCCGGTGAGGAAGCTCTGCAGGCGAAAAAGAGTGGAATTCCGACGTGATGAGTAATCTATGGTGCCGAGTGAAGCTAGAGGAAGAATCAATTTCAAGAATTGCTAACCAATTTGCCCGAATTGAAGTTTCTTCCCCTTTTCGGTTTTTCTGGCAAAATGGTGAAGAACACGGTTTTTGGCTCAATTGGTTGGTTCTGTGAGTAGCTGAGAAGAAAGGGGAGCTCAAAGCGATGGCGCATGTGTATTTATAGCCGGGGATGAGGCGGTTTCACAGTGTTTGAATCCGAGAAGAAACGGCAGTGCCTCGGTTCTGTGCGGAGGCGAGCTGGCGCGGGATTTTTCCGGCGCGTTACAGCAGGGTATGGTCACGATGTGGCGTGGGCAGGCTAAGGATGAGCCGAGGTGACTCGCAGGCGTGGGCTTGACGGATTTCGCGCTGAGAGGCGGCGGGGAAACCGGCGAACTCTCGCGATGGCGCGAGCTCCTCGCGGGCGTGGGGGAAAAAAGGTGAGGGCAGTGGAGAGGGAGACTGACGGGTGGGTCTGGCCCCACCGGGCAGTGAGTGAAAACGGTCCACGCCCCTTGCCAGCTCGCCAAGCCACTGTAGTGCCCGGGCCCGCATGTCAGCGAGGGGAGTTGAGTTAAAAGATAACTCCGGCCGGGACAGCTCCCATGTGGGCATTAAAACTACCATCAAATCACTTTGAAAATTTCTCAAAATTTTTGACTGGGTTTATCTTGTAGTCCCCGGCGTCCAGTTAAATTTTCAGAGTAAAATACATTATGGTTATTTTATAAGAATTCTGATACTGTGGACTGGTACAGAAATTGTATTTCGGTATTCTATTTATTTGAAGTTGTAAACATTATTAATTATTTTCCAAACTTTTTATGAAAGTTAATTGTATCTTATGGATGTCTCCATAAAAATTTCAAGTCAAAATTTTAGGTGAATATTTTATAAAAATTCTGACATGAAGATTTCTTGTTTTTTGTAGCCTCTGTTTTTGAATTTTTAGGAGGCTTTACCGACATGATAAATTTCTGAGATTTTTAACAAATGTAAAAACTGATTTGATGGTGCTATGGTAATTTTTGTGGCTCCTGATAAATTTCTATTATTTTTAATTAATTCGAACTTTACTGTTCTTAGTCAAAAAGAGAATTAAGATATTTTTTTTTTCCAAATCAGCACCAAGGATTTTTACTAAGGATTTTTACTGGATTACCAGATTGGTCATGGTCAAATGGTAATTTTTCTTATTTTTACTTTTACCTTCTTACCATTTTCCATTTGATAATTCTATTAATTGGACTTTTCATACAAAGCATAATTCCAGAAATTCCAATAAAAACCAATAACATCAGGAAAACTCAGAAATAAATATATTTGAATCCAAAATATTCATTTCCATTTTATTATATACTGTTCTTTATTTTCGGGCTGTTACAAATCTACCCCCTTACGTAAATCTCACTTTAGATTTGGCGGTCTAAAGCGTAAAAGGATCTAAAAGAAATCAGGAAATTCTTCCTTAAGCTTATCTTCTTGTTCCCAAGTTGCTTCTTCTTCTGTATGGTTACTCCATTGTACTTTTACCATTTTATGAACTTTATTCCGAGTGTGCCTTTCTGCTTCTTCGAGAATTTTAATTGGGTGCTCGCGGTAAGTTAGATCAGGCTGGAGTTCAATCTCTTCTAATTTGGTAAGTTCAGCCGGGATGCGCAGACACTTCTTAAGCTGCGACACATGGAAGACATTATGTACACTGGATAATTGAGATGGCAGCTCTAACTTGTATGCTTTTTCCCCCATCTTTCCCAGTATACGATATGGACCAATGTATCGAGGGGCTAGCTTGCCTCGAACTTGGAATCGACGGATCCCGCGAAGAGGTGAAACCTTCAGATAGACATAGTCATCAATTTCAAAACTCAAGTCACGTCGACGAGTGTCGGCGTAACTTTTCTGGCGGGATTGGGCTTCCCTCAATCGGCTTCGTATCAAGTCTACATGTTCTTGGGCCTCATTTATTAAATCTGGGCCAAAGAACTGTCTTTCCCCCACTTCAGACCAGAAAAGTGGAGTTCGACACTTTCTTCCATAAAGGGCTTCAAATGGCGACATTTGCAGACTAGCTTGAAAACCATTATTGTAAGAGAACTCCGCAAATGCTAAGCACTTCTCCCAATTGGTGCTATAAGTTGCACACGTGCCCTTAACATATATTCCAGGATTTGATTCGTTCTTTCGATCGACCATCGATGCAGGGATGGTAAGCGATCTTGAAAGTCAATTTAGTTCCCAAGAGACCATGCAATTTTTCCCAAAAACGGGATGTGAATTGCAACCCCCGATCTGAAACAATGGTTTTTGGAACCCCGTGCAAGCGCACGATATTGCTGATGTAAAGTTCTGCCAACTTATCTCCAGAATATGTGGTCCTGACTGGAATAAAATGAGCCACTTTGGTTAGTCGATCCACGACGATCCAAATAGAGTCATTTCCTTTTTGAGTCCGAGGAAGGCCAGTAATGAAATCCATACCGACATCATCCCATTTCCATTCGAAATTTGCAATGGTTGAGTAGCCCACCGGGCGTTGATGTTCGGCTTTGACACGCCGGCATACATCGCATTTCGCGATATATTCGGCGATATCCTTCTTCATACCAGGCCACCAATATTCTCCCTTAAGGTCTTGATACATTTTGGTACTACCCGGGTGAATAGACAATGGTGACTCATGGGCTTCAGATAGAATCAACTTTTTGATATCAGAACTATTGGGCACACAAATGCGAGTTCCTTTCATAATTACCCCATTTGGACTTTCTGTGAACTCAGAATTTATGCCCCCAATTGAATGATTCCGTATTTCTACAATGGCTTCATCCTGGAGTTGAGCATCCTTAATCTGATTTTTAAGAGTTGGCTGAAGTTGGAGAGCGGCCACATATCCATTTTCCACTAGATTCAAATTGAGCTTTTGGAAGGCATTGATTAGGTCGGACTGGCGAGGATCCAAAGACACAATACAACTTCCGACTAAGGCGTCGGCTACAACATTGGCCTTACCAGGATGGTAATGAAGACCTATGTCATAGTCTTTGATCAGCTCCAGCCATCTTCTTTGTCTCAAATTCAATTCTGGTTGGGTAAAGAAGTACTTAAGACTTTTATGATTAGTATAGATCTCCGTCCTATTCCCAATAAGATAATGCCGCCAGATTTTAAGAGCATGAACCACAGCGGCCAATTCAAGGTCATGAGTAGGGTAGTTCTGCTCATGAGGACGAAGTTGTCGAGAGGCATAAGCGACAACCCGACCTTCTTGCATTAATACACATCCCAACCCTTGGAGCGATGCATCACAATATACTTCAAAATCCTTATGAATATCTGGTAGTATGAGGATCAAGCGGAGGTTTGCTTTTCTTTTAACTTCTGGAAACTCCGTTCACAATCAGAAGTCCATTCGAACTTCTTTTCTTTCTTTAAAAGTTGCGTGAGTGGTTTGGCTACCTTAGAGAAGTTCTCAATAAACCGGCGGTAATAACCGCAAAGCCTGAAAACTTCAAATTTTGGGATGATTGTGGCCTTTCCCAAGCCAACACCGCTTGCACTTTACTTGAGTCGACAGCAACTCCGCCTCCTGATAAAACATGCCCGAGAAATGCCACTTCTTTCAACCAAAACTCACATTTCTCGAACTTGGCATATAATTTATTTTCTCGAGTTTGCTGAGGGCCATGTGCAAATGTTGCTTATGCTCTTCTTTAGTCTTGGAATATATCAGGATGTCATCAATAAATACCACTACAAACTTATCCGGATACTCCATGAAAATCTTATTCATTAAGCTCATGAAGCTTGTTGAGCATTAGTGAGCCCAAAGGACATCACGGTGTATTCATATAATCCATAACGGGTAGTAAAGGCAGTCTTGGGAATGTCTGATGGTCTGACCTTCAGCTGGAAATACCCCAACTTCAAGTCTATCTTGGAAAAAATTTGCGCCCCGTTTAGTTGATCAAATAGATCATCAATCCGGGGTAACGGATATTTATTCTTGATGGTTACTTCATTTAAGGCACGGTAGTCTACACACATGCGCAGACTATTGTCCTTTTTCTTGACGAAGAGAACCGGACTTCCCCAGGGTGAGGTACTGGGGCGAATAAATCCCTTGTCCAGTTGTTCCTTGAGTTGCTTTTTCAGTTCCACTAATTCATTTGTGGGCATCCTATATGGACGCTTTGATATTGGTGCCGTCCCCGGCACCAAGTCAATGATGAACTCCATTTCTCGATCCAGAGGCACTCGACAATTCAAGCAGAAATACCTGCGAAATTCATTAACTATTGGTACATTTCCCAATTCAAGCTGTGGATGCTAAACACGGATGGTGAGATGCTAATTCATTGACTCTTGAGGCAAATTCCACGGATATTCCATCATGATTTACCAGAGATATAGATCGATCGGCACAGTCTATGCAGCCCTTATGTTTGGCCAACCAATCCATGCCTAAGATCACATCTAGCCCAGATGTCTCTATTAGGATGAGATCAGCATAAAATGTAACCCCATTGATTTTTATGCTAACTCCAGAACAGAATCTAGCAGTTCTAATGATGGCTCCAGGTGATTGCACGACCATGGGAGTAGGCAACAGGGAAACTTCCAACTTGTTTTGTTCAGAAAACTTCTTAGAGATAAAAGAATGAGAAGCTCCAGAATCAAACAACACCAATGTAGGCACAGATTGCACAAGGAACATACCAAGCACAACGTCTGAGGCCTCCTGCGCCTCCTCAGTCGTCATATGGTGAAGGCGTCCAATATTCCCGCCTTGCGCAGGTGGCGGCGTCGATCCTTGAGTCCGGCCTTGAGCTTGTGGACGAGGTTGTATAGTCTTCTTCTTGGGATAGGAATTGGCGTAATGTCCACGCTCATTGCAATGAAAACACGTGATATTGGGCGCCTTCTTCTGGGCAACAGCGGCGATCCTAGGTCATTGCCTTTGGCGGGCGAACAGATCTGCGCGCTACTGCATTGTACAAAGCGAGTAGCCTTTGCCCACAGGATCTCTCGAGCACGAGAAGCCGGTCGTTGGGCTCTTGGTGCTGGTGATGGTGGTGGTGGTCGACGGAAGCTAATCGACTGCCACCCTTGTGGCCTAGATGATCCAGCTCGAGATGAGCTACGTGCAAGCCACTTGCGCTTGCGGCTCTCCATCACACCGCTATCGCCATGCTCCACTCTTACGGCCTTGTCTACAGTGCGTCCGAAGTCGTCGATGTCTTGGGCAATTAAAGCCCACTTGATCTCTTCATTTAGACTTTCCTAAATCTCTCAATCCTTCTTGCCTCATTAGCTACCTCATAAGTGGCATATCTTGACGGTGATTAAAGCGGTGCAGTACTCCATCATCATCATCGATCCTTGCTTGAGATCAAGAAACTCCTCTTTTCACTTCAATCACATCTTTGGTGGAATGTGTGTGCGGCGAATCGGCTCTAAACTCGAGCCATAGAACCACCCGACCTTCAGTAGCACCGCTTGGTAGTTCTCCCACCAAACGGCAGAGCCCCTTGCAACCGATAAGAGGCATCTGAAACCTTCTCCTCTCATCACATTGTGCAATATCTAACTTGCTTTCCACAGCCCGCAACCAATCATCTGCATCGAGAGGCTCGGCAGAAGGGGAGAAAGCTGGTGGCTGGGTCCTTAGGAACTCATTCAACTTGGACACTTGAGGAGCCCCACCATTTCCTCCACGGGCGACACCCTGAGCTGCAGTATTCTGGGCTATCTGCTGCAGTATCAGAGTATTCGCCTGCCTCCCTTGTTCAATTAAGGCCAGCACTTGAGCCATGGTAGGTGGTGGAGGCAGCCGTTCCTCATGAACTTCATCCCCAGCCGGAGATGGGACAGGGGCATCTTGGCGGGCTGTTCGGGATGTCGAGGCCCTTGTTGCAGGATGTTGAGGATTAGGTTGTGCAGGTGTCGAGACACTCGCTCTGGGGTCGCGAGTATCCTGCGGTGCATCAGTTTCCAGGATCCGATTGAGTGACCTGGTTGGCCTCATCCTGAAATCAGTACCATTTTAGTATGCGACAAAAAAAACTTAGAGTAAAGTTTCAATGTACCCAGCACATATTTGCTCTAAAGTTCTTAGTTTCACTATCGCCTCATTTGACATTTTATTTATTGCTCCATCATCATCATTTTTATATATATATATTTTTTATTATTATTATTATTTTCATTTTTAGGATTTTCTCATCGAAAACTTTCACCCCATAGTTACAATTTGCGAGGGAAAATCCATTATTATTATTCATGCCAAAGAGATACAACTTAAAAACTTACAATACCAAAAGCATTTCATGCAACTATTAGGGATACATACACATACCATCTATTTTACAAATTATTTCTATAGCACAAGATTTCTAGGGATAACCTATCCACTATTATTCCCCAGAGGCGGTGATGGCGTCCGATGTCACAACTGCTCCCAGGCTGGAAGGTTCGAAGTGGCTCGGATTCCTGCGGTGGCCGACGTGATACTCCTGTCTATTTCCAGTTCTACGCCTCCTAGGTCCCGATTCGACATCTTGGCCACCTATGCGCGCTTCATATGAGCGCACGTATGCACCCATATCCACTTGATGCGCTTGACAAATCTTTCTCGCCAGCTTACGACTTGTCTCTTGGACAGCTTGGACTCTATTTGAACTAAAATGCTTAACTTGATGGTGCACGCGACGCTCTCTCTTTAAAGTAGTAGCGTGAGCATACACTTTAGACCCATCAACTATCTGCCTAACTGTGAGCATAGGACGATGTTTTTCTTGCCCATAATTTTCCGCTAAGTCCCTAGCTATAGCCGCCCAACTAGAGGGGTTGGTCATCTGGAATTTTTAAAGTAAGATGAATTAGCATTAATATAATGCCAGTAAAAAAAATAATGGCTGTGCTACTTTTTGCATGGGTCGATTTTATCACAATTCTTATATAATTACTCCTTACAGCTTTTATGAACTAAGTTATTTCTATATTATTCTTTATCACATGGTTCTCAACCTTAATTTAACTGATTCCTCATTTACTTACAGCAAAAGTACCACTTTATTTATTTCACACTTCCCATATTTACAACAACTGTTACATCCATGCACTCCTATCTATTCTATCTCATCTAAAGTCCTAACGGTGTAGGCTCTACGCCTATACACTCGAGGGGCTTCAGGCTGAAACTCACAAGTGCTGCGGGGATTTATGCCCTTATCATTAATAAGGCGCGAGCAACTACCTATGCAGGACATCCTGGCTCCTCTGGGCACACCAGGTGTAGATACATAGGAGTCAGGTGGAGAGCGATGTGCGGATGGGATTTGGGAAGTCCCCTCGCTTAGCACCGTGCGTGGTATTGTACCTCTCGCTACGCACGGGGCCAAGCGGGCTTCCAGAAATGCCATCCGTCGTCGAGTCTCCATCAGCTCCTGCGCTAACTGCACATAGTGCTTGTCTAGCTTATTTACAAAGTCCAACATAACCCTAAAGACCATTATTTCTAACTCTAGTGTGGTCCCTATATACATTATCTCCAACTGGGGGTCTTCCAGGAAGATAGCGATAAGCAGGATCCAGGTCTGGAATCACATGACGGAGATGGATCATGGCTTGGTAAGCGGCTTCATTCATCGAAGCATCGATGGATGATCCATATCCTTCAAAAGTTCTTTCACCCTCATTAAAAGCCGGTTTTGGAGGTATAAAGACCCTAGTAGCATACTCCTTAGTCTCCGAGCTCAAGTATGCTTGGAACACCACATATCTCGGAACACTCTCGTAATGACAGTCCTCTAGTAGATGATGTAGTACCCCCATCATTCCACCTAGCTCTGGAGTGACCGACTCATGGCAAGGTACATAACGTGCCATCTACAAAATAACAGAAAAGGAGAGATTAATAATAATTATTTATGAATAGATAAGAGACCACAAATAAGAAAATTAGCATATATGCTAAAGTTCATTATTAGTAGAGAGTAAAGTTTTGTTTATTCTTCAAATTAAGTTTCCATTCTAATAACTAACGACCCTTCACCCAAGGCTTCCTACAGTCAGTGTGGCTCTGATACCAACGCTGTGAGACCCCGTTTTTGCAAACAGGAACCTCCATGTGATTACTGTACTAGTCCCATGATCAGTGGCTAGCACTCACATGTTTACAACATTCATATCACATCCACAAGATAAATACCTGACAGGCACATATTACAAGCAGTAATAATTATACAGGGATAAATTTTACAACAAATGAAAATAGAGGAATTAAAAACTCCAAAAGCCACGTGGTTTGCCCGCTAACCTCGTGCAACCGACTTGGCAAACCTAGGGAAACTCATCGTCAAAAGTTCCGCAACTGCGTGAAAGTAAAAGTCGTCTGGCGCTTGCGAGCCGTCCTCTCGAGACAATAGATGCAAGATTGAGTACTTTGGTACTCAGCAAGACTTATAGTGTTTGGCAGATGCATTTAAGTAATTATGCAGGCTAATCAAGGCAGGTTAATGGTTATTTTGCAGTTGCATAAACATTTAAAGATTATGACATAATAAATTGAAACACCGCATTTTCAAATGAGCATTTAGAATAATAAGTGTTAATCAAGTAACCCAGTCCCTCGACCCAGTCTACCCGACTGCAAAGATCCCCGGAGTCTGTCCTTTGACCCAAAAAAGCTAGTTGCAAAATGATTCCCTTTTCAAACCCAGTTTTCCAGAAAAGTACCAAAACACTCTAACATTGGAATGACTTCACCAAGCGTCCATAACCGTGGACACGGCTAATCGATTAGTTCTTACACTCTGCAGAGGTGTACACTTTACCCACAAGGAATGATCAACCTCTTTTGCCAGGCCAACTTACACACTTCCTTTGGTGTGTCGGCAAGGAGATCATACAGAGCTGTTACATTATTTAGATGTGGCTTTGAACCAGCCCGGGACGTTTGACCCTCGCCATGAAAACAGAAACACTCACCCACGACGTGGATCCTTTCACATCACACCCAACACCACGTTGCTGTTCACGGCAAGGCATAAACCGTTGCATTGGTAAGTAAACCCCCTACAGACAGACCGAACCGGAATGCCTGTGCATTACTCCCGCCTTCCTTAGATGCAAAGCCACACCTAAACAACTTAATAGGCTAAGACTGTCCCATACCAGCCGTCGTGGTTGTACGAAATTCTTGGTTCTATAGTGTCCCATTGCTCGGTCCTTAATCCGACACGGGCGATACTCCACCCTAACTACGTACAAATCCCTCTGCACCTCCGGCTACTGCCATTAATCGCCCGCATCAAAACCATAGTTTTATTTTGGGTTTTTAATCAAAGTACCAGCAACATTTCCCAAATGAGGACCATACATTTGCTGAAAAGATTGAAAGTACGATCTACGACTTTGAGCAGATATTCTATACCAAGTTATACCCAAAATGACATTAAGCATGTCTAGTTTTTCCCAACTAAGGCTTACAAGGTTCTCATGTTCATACAGATTGAGGCAAACCATAATTTACAGGATTAACTACTGTTCTAACCCAAATTAGCATTTTTAGGGTGAACTATCCGGATGCATTGTACATAAGCAAAAACAACATAGAGTAGGTAAATTATTAGGCTCGACATGTTCAAGGAGGTGCTTGCCTTGCGGCTCATTGTCTAACTTCAGATCTGGATCGGCGATGGCGTCGTCTTCCTCTTCGAGGACGTCGGACTCTACACGACGATCAAGCGAAAATATAGTAAATATCCAAATTCAGAAAAGGGCGAAAAGAAGACAGACAGTAAGTCAAATAAATTTTTAAGACTTCACACGGCAAATAATTATACAGTTAGAACGCTAATACATTTATGCAAAAACAACATGGTTTCTCTTACAGATTAATTGTTTGGAATTTACGAATTCAAGAGGCTAAAATTGTGAATTCTAGTATTTATAACTTCGAATTATAGATGCTAAAATTATTTAGATTAAAAGAATTAAATCACTAGTTAAGGGTTACGCTAAACACTTAACTTTAAGTGATTTGCACAAGAAGGGTTTTAAATAAGTTCTAACTGGTAGCTAGCTAATTAGATTTATTCTTGATTTTTGAGAAGGTTCTGGTGATACAAATTTATTAACTACGAATTCTCTATCAAGCTAGGTTGTTAGGTTGTTCACGACTTGAATCAAATAAACTAGATTTTAGCTATTTAACCTACAAAGCACATATATATATATATATGTATATATGTGTGAGTGCATTTGGCACCAAAATGATTACATGATTCAAAGTTAATTCAACCCAAAATTCCTACTTGATCAAACTTAACTATGCTACTGCCATCCTGTTACTTATAATTAAACTTTTGTTTCTTTTATATTTCTTTTAATATTTATTATACATATTTGAATTGCTAGTGTATTGGAAACAAAGCCTAACTAAAAGAAATTCAAATAAGCATGAAAATTAAATATCCTTATATATCTGGGTTCCTAGTGATATAAGGATTCTTGAAAAATTAGTTTCATCAATTTCCAAGTTTATTTACAGAAATTTTGTATAGAGCATATCTCTAGCCTTTTAACTCAAATTTGAATTTCAAAATTTCCCAGAGATGATCTTCAAAATATTTTTGCATATTTTGAATCTACAGAATTTTTCATGAATTTAGAAATTGGTTTCACTATTTTTGGCTAGATGATTCAAAAGTTATGGGCATTTGAAGTGGCTCGGTTTCTGAAAATTAACTAAAATGCCAAAATACGTTTTGCGCTTGGAAAGCGTATTTCACCGAATGAATCAAGGCGCTTGATCGGTGACAATCGGGTCCCACGGTCGATGAGACAAAAGCGGTAGCGGCTAGGGCACGGCACGCGACGGAGCTCGGCGAAGGTCTCGTCGGATGGGTGGCACGGCAGGCACTAGGGGGCTATGGCGCACCCGGGGAAGGTGTTGGTCACCGGCGGGGGCGGCCGGAGAAGGCTGCCGACGGCGACCTGCGGCGGAAAAAGCTGCGGCTCGTCGGAGAAGACAACGAGTGAGTTAGGGACCGAATGGGTAGGATTTTGAGCATCAGTGAAGTTAGGGGATTCCATTTTACCGGTTGATCGGGCCGGAGTTTGGCCGAGGAGCCCTACCACCGTGCGCCGGAGTTGGAGAAGAAAGGCGCCCGGTGAGGAAGCTCTGCAGGCGAAAAAGAGTGGAATTCCGGCGTGATGAGTAATCTATGGTGCCGAGTGAAGCTAGAGGAAGAATCAATTTCAAGAATTGCTAACCAATTTGCCCGAATTGAAGTTTCTTCCCCTTTTCGGTTTTTCTGGCAAAATGGTGAAGAACACGGTTTTTGGCTCAATTGGTTGGTTCTGTGAGTAGCTGAGAAGAAAGGGGAGCTCAAAGCGATGGCGCACAGGTATTTATAGCCGGGATGAGGCGGTTTCACGTTGTTTGAATCAGAAGAAGCGGCGGTGCCTGCTTACGTCGGAGGCGGTGGCGCGGGATTTTTCCGACGCGTTACAGCAGGGTATGGTCACGATGTGGCGTGGGCAGGCTAAGGACGAGCCGAGGTGACTCGCAGGCGTGGGCTTGACGGATTTCGCCGAGAGGCGGCGGGAAACCGCGAACTCTCGCGATGGCGCGAGCTCCTCTCGGGCGTGGGAGAAAAAGGTGAGGCGGTGGAGAGGAGATCGACGGGTGGGTCCGCCCCACCGGCAGTGAGTGAAAACGGTCCACGCCCTTGCCAGCTCGCCAAGCCACCTGTAGTGCCGGGCCCGCATGTCGTGAGGGAGTTGAGTTAAAAGATAACTCCGGCCGGGACAGCTCCCATGTGGGCATTAAAACCACCATCAAATCACTTTGAAAATTTCTCAAACTTTTTGACTGGGTTTATCTGGTAGTCCTCGGCGTCCAGTTAAATTTTCAGAGTAGAATACTTTATGGTTATTTTATAAGAATTCTGACACTGTGGACTGGTACAGAAATTGTATTTCGGTATTAATTCTCTTTTTGACTAAGAACAGTAAAGTTCGAATTAATTAAAAATAATAGAAATTTATCAGGAGCCAAAAAAATTACCATAGAACCATAAAATCAGTTTTTACATTTGGTAAAAATCTCAGCAATTTATCATGTCGGTAAAGCCTCCTAAAAATTCAAAAACAGAGGCTACAAAAAACAAGAAATCTTCATGTCAGAATTTTTATAAAATATTCACCTAAAATTTTGACTTAAAATTTTTAGGGAGACATCCATAAGACACAATTAACCTTCATAAAAAGTTTGGAAAATAATTAATAATTTTCACACCTTCAAATAAATAGATATTTTTTTTTTCCAAATCATCACCAAGGATTTTTACTAAGGATTTTTACTGGATTACCAGATTGGTCATGGTCAAATGGTAATTTTTCTTATTTTTACTTTTACCTTCTTACCATTTTCCATTTGATAATTCTATTAATTGGACTTTTCATACAAAGCATAATTCCAGAAATTCCAATAAAAACCAATAACATCAGGAAAACTCAGAAATAAATATATTTGAATCCAAAATATTCATTTCCATTTTATTATATACTGTTCTTCATTTTCGGGCTGTTACAACAAATCAACAAGTATAGCAACTGGTTGAAGCACTTACCCTGGGTTGTGGGGTAAAAGTATGAATTTTTTGTTCCATTGAGCCAGCAAGACTTTTTCCACGTGCTCGTGGACGATTTGTAAATTTTCATCCATGGTTTGCTTGGACGCCATGTGTGGGTGACGAAACTCACTGGTTGTTTCCTTGCTTCTGCTTCCTTCACCTTGTATCTACATATACAAAATCAAGAATCATATATATCTTACATTTATCGGTATGACATGAATGTACGCTGTGATTGCACGCACTTATAATGTTCAGCATCTCATGAGCGATGTGTCAAGGGCAGTGAGGTTGTACAGATCGAATAGGTCGTTGAAGCCGACCACAAAGAAGCCATCCAAAAACCGGTGAAAGAAATGCTCCTCCTTGAAGCTGATCAAGATACTCGATGCACGTTGTGCCACCGGCTTGTTGGTTTGTTCCATACACCAATCTTGCAATCTAATGCATGTTACTGTAAGCGTGTCCTCACGATCTTTCGGTATGAATGGCTGTCCCAGCTCGAATTGTCGCACCAACGGGGCGAACAAAAAGTCATAGGCTGATGTGGTCCACCCTTTCGATTTGTCCTTGTCGCCGCCTCGCTGTCTACCAAATGTCATATTCATGGGAGGCGACTTGGCCCGAACTGCAGCTTTGGCCTGTGCCTGACGGGACACGGTAGCCGATTTGGCTAGCTTCTTCGGTGCAGCACATGGCTCCGGTAGTGCTAGTAGCTTCGGTGCAACACGTGGCTCTAGTATGACTTGTAGCTTCGGTGCTTCTGGGCAAGCGTCGAAGGAGATGTCCTTCTTGGGCTACTGGATGAATATGCCGATGGCATCCCCTAGTGTGACGATCTCATCGTTTGGGGGCATCTCCAGCGTGATGGCCTTGAAAAGTTCATGTACACCGTCGACATGGACCTTCGCGTAGCCCGATTCTAAAGTACGACCATGCACAAACGCCCCTACACTGGATGCATACGCTCGTCCCCAAGCAGCCTGCAAGGAAACAGAGCCGTTGGCAAGCCTCACTTGTAGATTGCACGATGTGACCACCTACATAAGGGTACACAAGTAATTAGATAACACGTCCAACAGGTCTATGTAAGGAGGATTGCAGACATGTTACTCGGGTATCGTCAGGAGGAAATCTGGCTTCATCCACGTCCATCTCAGGGGCGGACGCGCAGCTGCTCCGACGGTTGGCTAGGCTGAACTGCACCTGTGCTTCTTGGGCTTGCACGTCCCGTGCCTGCCTCTCCGCAGCCACCCTTTGCTCAATCCTTTTTTCAAGGCATCGTAGCTGACTATCGAACTGCGCTTTGAGCCTTTCCTCAACCTTTTCCTCAATCAGGGCTACTAGCCGTTCCTCACGCTCGGCTTTGCTTCTCTTCCTACTCCAGTACGTGTTCGAGTCATGTGGGAATCCCATTTTCCAGGGAACGAAAATACCTAGGCCTCGGGTGCGACCTGGGTGCTCCTTGTTTCCTAAGGCTGTGGAGAGTATCTCTCTCTCTCCCTCTTTGAATTGAAAGATCCCTTCAAAGATTCTGTGCTCAATGATATTAGGCGTTGGGACACTTCGTCATCAGCGAGGTTAGCAATGGACACGCCACTCGAAGATGTGGGACGTGACCTCACTCTTACCCAGTTTCGAGCGCATGGGTCCACGATCGAGGCAAATGGCGACGTGTCCTCCTTTTGGGCTGCCTCGTCGTCCTCCCTCATCCATTGCACGATCTTGCCAATCTACCCAGTTGAGCTGAGTCTGTGTGGGTGGGTGTTTTTTGACTGGACGGTCTTATGTGTCGTACTTTTGGCGCACGAACTCTTCCGTTGTCTTCAACTCAACAAATTATCCCCACAAGTCTTCAGTGATGAACCCGTACTTCTGGAATGGAGTTATTTCCTTATTCACGTAATTAGTGACGAGGACGCTCTTGAAGTTCTTCCACGCCTTTCCTACCACTAGCAACGCGTACCGTCGCAGTGCAGGCATGGCTTCTTGTGAAAACTTGAACGACGTGTATCTTTCTGTCACCAAGTTATCGCGCTCCTCATCTATCAGCGTCTTTCATGATGGATAAGTGATGGGGATCCTTTCACGCCCAACGATTCCGCACATGGTCTGGAAAGCTGTCGCAGCCTTTGGAGGCGCAGTAGGGGCCCCATCGTACGGATCGACCGAAGTGATGGTGTATCGGCTTTGAAGCCTTTTACTAAGCCCTCTTGGACCGCGCCTGTTTTCTCCTACGTTGGGTGCCTCATCAGATCTATTCGACGATGAGGATTGAGGGGACGCCATCTTGTATGATGCAATATTAAGGGTAGGTAAGTTAAGAGATGGGTATTTCAGAGATTCCATGACACAAACAGAAAATATACAAAATAAAAAATAACTGGACTTGCTAAGAGATTCCATAAAAAGAGAAGCTATATGGCAGCTGAAAACAATAACAGATCATAGAATAGCATGTTATAAATCATAGAACATATATGCATCTTTAATGCAATTTGTAGTTTTTGATTGAAGTGTAGTCTACTTTAAGATATTTTCAACAGTGTGTATATTAGTTGCTATTACTCATCATAAATCCAAGTATTTGCCTTAAACTAAGATCATATGCATTTCTTCAATAGATATGACAAATAAAGCAGCACAACTATGATATTAAAGGATGGCATTATTTGACATTGAAGAAAGCAAGAATTTATTGCTAATCCAAAATAACAATATGATAATCAGTACATAATTCAAAGACAGCATTAAAGACATAACCAACAAAATTAAGCAATATAAACCTTATGTCTTTTAAGCAATGAATCATGTGAGGTATCTATTGGTGTTGAATGCCTGTATTGATCAACACGGCAAGGATATCCAACTAAAAAAAATTCCTATCATTCAACTTAGAGCTGCTCAAATCAACCAAAGAAAGCCAAATGAAGTTCATTTCAAGGTAGTAGGAGTGTAGGACTAGTGGAGGCAGCCAACTGAACTTACAAAGTCTATTTTGGAACAGAAATCTATGAACACATTTGATTAAACCAAGTGAATTACAACACTAACATATAGAGCACTGGTATATAGAGCACTAACACTCAGTAAGTAATATATGAATCGAATAACCAGAAATAATTGTGATACAAATCGAAGAAATAGCACCCAAATTTTCTTGTTCTACGTTTATGTCTGAATGAATTTAAATGAACTGAACCTATGCTTCTCTCTATATATCCCACATATATCCCTGCACCTACAAATCCTCCTTTGTCCCTCTCAAAATCGTGTGGACTTATTTTGTCAATATCTTCAATCACTACTAAGGAAACAAGTAAAACTGCAGCACCCATTTCCAGCTAAATAAGCATACTCTTAAGAATCAACATGCACCCATTTCCAGCTAAGTAACTGCTACAAATTCTGCGAACCCACCCTAAGTTTAAGCCGTAAATGAAATCCCCAATTCGCAACCCCCAACCGAATAACCAGATCTGCACGCCGCTCCCAAATCTCGGTGGCTTCGACAAGTTATCGAGTAGGGCGTAAGGAGTACCGACCTGTCACAAACTAGGCGCAAATCGTGTCGATCGGCAGAGCTAGTGTCGGGCGGTGGAGGGCCAACGGAGGGAGGACACCGCGTCGGGGAAAGGTCCAAGCAGCGGGGGTCGAAAGCCGCACCAAGGGTATGGGAGGAGGGGCGTGCGGGTGCTAGGTTTGGGGAGGCGGGCGAGAGGAGGCCGGTGGGAGGCGAAGGGAGATAGATGGGGGGAGGCGGCTGTGCGTGTGGGTGCTAGGGTTTGGGGAGGATAGGGGTTTAGGGTGCGCAGGACCTAGCCAAGGAGAGGGGGTTTAGGGTGCGCGGCTACCCGCAGGACTTAAGCGAAGGAGAACCTGTTTTATTTTTTGACGCAATGATAGGCGGCAAAAGGCCCATCCCAGACGGTTTTAGGCTTGAACTATCTGGGATGAGGTCATCACAGACGATTCAAGCCCAGAATCGTCTAAGATGAGGCAGTTTTATTTTTTTTATGTCAATATTTATTTAAGTTTGTGTCATTATTGCAATACATATATCACATTAATTATAATACATACATACATCTCATTAATTATAATACATACATCTTATTAATTTTAATCAATACATCTCACTAATTATAATTAGTGTACATGTCATTAATTATAATACAAACATAGATCTCATTAATTATAATACAAACATACATCTCATTAATTATTTTTTTGTACAAAAATTAGCCCTTCACGATGATCAACACGTGTGTAGCTAGCTTCCTTAGGTTGGTCTTCCTGGATCGTGACGCCGGTACCAATAGGAGGCAACTCGTCAAACTAATTGTATTATTCCTCCTCTACCACATTCTCGACTCCAACAATCCTTCTTTTTCCCTGAAGAACAACGTGCCACTTCTTGTTGGACGGGTCGGTTATATAGAAGACTTGAACAACTTGATTAGCGAGAACAAATGATTTGCCTTGGTATCCGACACGTTCGAGATCTACAGTTGTGACGCTGTACTTGTCAACCTTCACGTTGTAAGGACCAAGTTGGCCTAGAGGGGGTGAATAGGCAACTTTTAAAATTTTTAATTATTATGAAAAACGTTTCTCAATAAAAATAGAAACGGAAGCAATTAGTATAAAAGTCCAGCACAACACTTGTTCAAGAAAACTTTGTAAGAAAGGGAATTTCGAATGACAAACTGTAAGAGAAAAATGAGCAATGATAAACAAGAACAGGAGAACTCAACGATTTTCCACCGAGGTTACTCCTACGTCCCCGTTAGAGCACTTCCTCAGAAGTATTGCTCCACCAAACAGCCAATCTCAATAGCTTTTAGTTTTCCACTATCTTGACTCATTCACTACTCCAGTGAGGTGAGTCTCAACCTTTCACAGCAATGGTGGCCTTCCACAATTACTGTTGGATAGGTCACAACAACAACTTCTCCAACCGTCTAGAAACAGCTAGTTCCAAGAGTAATAGACTATCCACAAGCCCTGTCTCTTGGTTCAGTAGCTGGATGCAAACTAGACTTAGCTTGGAGCAAGCACTCTAAATATTCAGAATGAATGTTTGTGATTTTCTGAGTTGAAGCTCTAACTCTTGATGAGAATGAAGCTCAGGAATTCTAAAGATCAAGAGTTGTATAGGATTTGAATGATGTCAAAGATGTTCAGGATATCAAAGATGTGAATGTGCAAAGCTCTTCTTCTTGTTTGTGAACCCAGGCATTCTATATATAGATCCTGAACGGAAATAACCGTTACACCTACCATTTGCCCGTTGGGGTTCGGTAGGTTAGATGGGGTAGGTCAACTGCTACCCTTTTGCAAGAATTCTATGGTGTATGGCTCATAAGTCAAACTACACACACGCCGGATCGAAAATTGTGGTCCGGGGTACATAGGATAGAGAAGCTTTGTTGAACTCGCAGAGACCCATTTACGCCGGACCAAAAATATCGGTCCGTCGTACATATGCATTGTTTAGCTTTGATACTTGCAAGACAATGCTTGCGCCAGACCGAAAAAGTTGGTCTGGCGTACACATGTTTTTGTTTCTTTTGAGTACCAGCAAATAACGTTTGCGCCGGACCGAAAAAGTTGATCCGGCGTACATGGGAAAACAGCTGGTTTAAATAGAGAGAAACAAGTTTGCGCCGGACTGAAAAAGTTGGTCCGACGTACACAAGGAATTCTGGTCTGCATCAGACTTTATATTTCTGGTTAAAATAGATTTTAACACAGACTAGAATTTTATTTCGAGTGAAAGTATAACTTATGCCAGACTAAATTAAAGAAAGAATTCAGATTGGTCCGAAATATGATAGTTATACTTGGTTGAAAAAGAATCAATGAAGAATTCTTAACGCCGCACTGAAAAAGTCGGTCTGGCGTACATAGAGTACGCTCGGTGAAGATAATTCTCAGCGCCGGACCGAAAATATCGGTCCGGCGTACATGTTGTACGCTCAGTTGGAATTTTAACTAAAGATCTTTGAGCGTCTAAACCAGAAAGAAGTTTTGGTCTAGAGAGAATTGTTTTAACTAAGAAGATAGAGCTTTGGATTTTTGAGTGAGAAATATGAAAAGTCCTATGCTCCAAGTAATCTTAGTGATTTTGCATATGAACCAAGATCATTTCTTATGTATAATCCCTCTTAATAGTACGGTGATTTTAACTATATGACTTCAATCAACTCCCAATCCATAACTAGAAAAACACCTTGCCTTGATCATCAAATCTGACTATTTTCATATTACACTGAGTATCCTTTTTAGTCATCAACACCAAAATCTATATAATAAGCATAATTTATACAAATAGGGAGCTTAGATGCTCTCACACGTGTTGCAAGTTAACCCAACAGCATTGAAATAAGGGGATCTTGAATAGTACGTAGCTAAGCTTCGAAATTTCCTCAATGAACCCCTAGTACGAGCTCCTCGTCGATCCAGTGGTATTCAATGCATCAATGCGAACACTGCTGTTCTGGTTTGTGCTCTTTATGTCCTGATCTCTCGTGTAAATTGCGTACCCATTTAAGTCGTATCCTTTCCATGTTACAACCGTAAATGCTGGCTTTTTTGCCAACCATGTCAACGTATCACCTGACGAGCTTCCAGTGATGGGTTGTCGCTCCTTGAACCATCTGTTGAACTGGAGGTTATGCTGTCTGATGATCCAGTACTCCTGTCACAACGGATTCTCTTTCCGTAGCCAGTTCTTGTGCTCATCGATATACAGGGCCACAATAGCCATGTGTTCCAAAACTGTGAAATGGGCTTTACCGCACGCAACCGGATCAGGCATGATTGCTTTCCTTCTGATGGTCCCGATACCCTGGAGCCTCCCCTCATGGCGAGATCGAGGCACACCTATCGGTTTGACCTGAGCCATGTAATCCACGTAGAATTCGATAACCTCTTCGATTGCATAACCTTCGATAATGCTACCCTCCGGTCGAGATCGATTCCGTACGTAGGACTTGAGAATTCCCATGTACCTCTCGAACGGGTACATGCTACGCAGGAACACAGACCTGCACATCTTTATCTCCATCACAAGGTGAACAATGAGATGGACCATAATATCGAAAAATGACGGAGGGAAATACATCCCAAAATTGCATAGAGTTATGACCACCTCGGTCTGCATAGCATATAGTCCTTCGAGATCGATAACCTTCTGAGCAATTATGTTAAAAAAAACACAGCCTTGTGATTGTCTCCCGGACCTTACTCGGTAAAATACTTCTAATTGCCACAGGGAGCATCTGTGTCATAAGCACATGGCAATCATGGGACTTCATGCCAGTTAAACTCAAATCTTGCATCGAAACAAGTCTCTTTATGTTGGACGAGTAGCCGGATGGAATTTTCACATCATGCAAGCACTAGCACAGTTCGGTTCTCTTGGCCTTGGATAAAGTGTAATAAGCAGGTTCGTAGTATGTTCAGCTTTTATCGGTCTCTTTCGGTGCTAACTAAAGTCTGATGTCCATATCGACCAAGTCAAGTCATGCGTTGATACCATCCTTTATTTTACCCTTAATGTTCAGTAAGAGACCAATCAAGCTATCACAAACATTCTTCTCTATGTGCATTACGTCAATGCAGTGCCGAACTTCTATGTGTGCTCCTAATAAGGTAGGTCCCAAAATATTGATCTCTAGTCCTCGATTTACGTCCCTTTCTAAACGCAACATCCAATTTCTTAACCATATCATGAATGTCTGTCCCGTTTAAAGGCTTTGGAGGTAAACCATCTTCGGTCGTACCGTCGAATTGTTTCTTCATCTTACGGTATGGGTGATTCCTCCGAAGAAACCTACGGTGATGCATGTATACGGTTTTGGGCGAGCGATTCAGCCACACACACTTAGTATCATCAAAGCAGTGAGTACATGCTTTGGCTCCTTTTGTACTCTGTCCCGATAGGTTAGCAAGGGCAGGATAATCATTTATGGTGCAGAACAACAAGCAGCGCAAAGTGAAGTACTCCCGTTTGTGAGCATCCCATACCTGCACCCTAGGAGCCTACAATGTGTTTAGACCTTCCACCAATGGTGCTAGGTACACATCAATATCGTTCCCAGATTGCTTCAAGTCTTGGATGAGTATGGACATCAATATGTACTTCTGCTTCATACACAACCATGGAGGAAGGTTGTATACACAGAGATTCACTGGCTAAGTGCTATGACGGCTGCTCATGTTGCTGAAAGGATTTATTCCATCCGTACTCAATCCGAACCTTATATTCCTCGAATATGCTGTGAATTCTTCAAACCTCCTATCGATATTTCTCCACTGCGTGGAATCAGCAGGGTGTCTAATCATTCTATTATTCTTACGCTTATCTGAGTACCACTGAAATAATTTTGCCTCTTTCGGGTTCACAAACAAACGCTTTAAACAGGGAATTATAGGCAAATACCACGCCACCTTAGTAGGAGGTCCTTTCTTCACCTCCATGCCCTCGTCGTCATCATTCGATCTATCTTTACGCTTGTACCGGGATGCATTGCGCACCGACATACATGCAAGTTTGCGTACTCTTTGCAGTAGAGGATACAGTCGTTCGGACAGGCATGTATTCTTTCTACTTCCATTCCCAAGGAACAAAGAACCTTTTTGGCTTTGTAGGTGGTCGTCGGCAACTTGTTTCCCTCTAGAAGCATATCCGCTAATAGACCCAAAAGCGCCGTGAAACTCTTATCAGAACAACCGTTGCTTGCCTTTAATTTCAGCAATTCAGAACGGATGACAACCTTATGAATTTGGACTTGCAACCTGGGAACAAAGGTTTCTCCGAGTCGTCCATCAAACCCAGGAATTTTACGTACTCCCGCTCATCACGGCTCCCTTCTGCATCCCGTAGCATCTGATCTAGATTGTCATCATGAAATCTATTCTTATCGAAAGCACAGTCGATATCATCCGGAGTATCGTTGACTTCGTTGACAATATCCAGAGTATCGTTGACTTCGTCGATGATGGTAGTATTACTTGGTCCTTGCATAATCTATTCTTCACTGTGACTGGTCCAACATGTATACCCTCTTTTGAAACCCCGTAGAATCAAGTGTGCTTTGATCTGTGCTGGGTTTCGAAACATCCTCAGATTCTCGCAATCAATGCATGGACAAGGCATAAATTCCACCTCCCTTGTTCAACATATCTTCCTCTGTAACTCTTCTAAAAGCAGAGACACCATTTATGTACTCGGCGCTCGCACGGTTCGCAGTGTACATCCAGCTTCGGTCCATCTACGGTACATATGTAACAATATGTGTTAAATAATGAATTAAGTACACTACGAGTGCACATGGGGACATATGCTACACATAAGCTACATTTCAACTTGCCGATTAACTTACATATGTAGCTCCTAACATCAAAAAGAATGAATGAATATGTAAACATATGCATGTAAGCTACATCTTCAGTGTAATGCAATTAGAACCAATTACTAATTTAGATAAAAAAAGAATAAATGGATCTACACAAAACTATAGCAAATGTATTTACTTTACATCACAGAGAACAAATATATCTACACCAAGCTAGATCGAGAAATTAACCGGATACATTTCCCTCTTTACCAAGCTAGATCTTAAATATAATACAAATTTGAACCAATTACTACTTTACATCACAGAGAACAAATGGATCTACACCAGGCTAGATGTAACAGCCCAAAAATGAAAAACAGTATATAATAAAATGGGAATGAATATTTTGGATTTAAATATATTTATTTCTGAATTTTCTTGATGTTATTGGTTTTATTGGATTTTCTTGGATTTGTGTTTAGTATGAAAGTCCAACAAATAGAATTACTAAATGGAAAATGGTGAGAAGGTAAAAGTAAAAATAAGAAAAATTACCATTTTACCATGACCAAGCTGGTAAACCAGTAAAAATACTTAGTAAAAATCTTTAGTGCTGATTTGGAGCAAAAATAAATATCTTAATTCTTTCTTTTGACTAAAAACAGTAAAGTTTGAATTAAATAAAATAATAGAAATTGATCGGAAGCCCCAAAAAATTACCAAAGAACCCTTAGGGCATTAGTCACATTTGGTAAAAATCTCAGAAATTTATCATGTCGGAAAAGCCTCCTAAAAATTCAAAATCAGAGGCTATTAAAAACAAGAAATCTTCATGTCAGAATTTTTATAAAATATTCACTTGAGTTATTGACTTTAAATTTTTATGGAGACATCCATATAACAAAATTAACCTCTATAAAAAGTTTGGAAAATAATTAATAATTTTTTCACCTTTAAATAAATAGAATACCGAAATACAATTCCTGTACTAGTCCACAGAGTCAGAATTCTTATGAATTAACCGTAATGTATTTTAATCTGAAAATTTAACTGGACGCCGAGGACTATCAGATAAACCCAGTCAAAAAGTTTGGAAAATTTTCAAAGTGATTTTACGGTGGTTTTACTGCCCACATGGAGCTGTCCGAAGCAGAGCCTATCTCCTAATTCACTCTGTCCCTCTGACATGCGGGCCCGGGCGCTGGGATGGCTTGGCGAGCTGGCAAGTAGCGTGGACCTTCCCTCTCGCTGCCCGGTGGGGCCGGACCCACCCGCCAGTCTCCTTTCTCCCTCTGCCTCGCTCCTTTTCCTTTTCGCCCGAGGAGAGCTCGAGCTCTCTCGTTCCTTCGCCGACTTCGTCTCTGCGTCTCAGCGCGTTTCGCGTCGTCCCGGGCTGCTGGTCGCTGCCACGCCGAGTCTCGGGAGTCCCGCGCCATACCTCGCAGTTCTGCGTCACGTTCCTGTCGGCGAGAGACTTTGCGCCATTTCACCGAGCGTGCGCCAAGCCAGCCGCATTGCCCTACCATGTTCAAACACTGAGAAATCTCGCGGGGCGTCTATAAATACTCATGTGCCTTCACCACTGAGACTCCCCCCCACTCCGCATCACCCATTTAACCCAGCATTCCGGCCGTAGCCCCTTTTCTTCATCATCTTTGCCGGGAAGACCAGAAAAAGGGGAATCCAGCCAATCAAGTGGTTCGGTGAGCATCACTTGAAATCGGTTGCGTCTAAAGCATCCTAGTGCACTCACAAACCTTGGCGCATCCTTAATTCCAGAGATCATCACTCAATTCGCCGCTGCCACGGTTGTCTTTCTTCCTCGACTCGGCAAGACGGTGGTAGAGATCCACGACCTTTCTCGGCTCGGACAACCGGTAAAATGGAACCCCTGATCTCTCTAGTGCTCAAGCCGTTACCGATTCTACCGGAAACTCACTGCTTTTCTTCCCCGGCGAGCCGCCTCTTCTTCTGCCGCAGGTCACCGTCGGCAGCCTTCTCCGGCCATCCTCGCCGGTGACCAACACCTCCCACGTGTGCGCCGTGACACCCTGGTGCCTGCCTTGCCACCCATCCGACGAGACCTTCGCCGGAGCTCCGTCGCCGCCGCGCCCTAGATCTCCCTCATTCGTGTCGCTTTGCCGTGGGACCTCCTTGTCAGTCGGCCGAAGCAATCTCAGTGCAGTGGTAAAAGACGTTTTTCAACTCAGAAAACGCATTTCCAAATTCCAGTTAATCTCCAAAAACCGAGCCACTTCAAATGCCCATAACTTTTGAACCATCTGGTCAAAAATAGTGAAACCAATTTCTAAATTCATGAAAAATTCCGTAGATTCAGAATATGCAAAAATATTTTGAAGACCATCTCTGGAAAATTTTGAAATTCAAATTTGAATTAAAAGGCTAGAGATATGCTCTATACAAAATTTCTGTAAATAAGCTTGGAAATTAATGAAACTAATTTTTCTAGAATCCTCACATTTCCAGGAACCTAGATATATAAAAATATTTAATTTTCATGCTTGTTTGAATTATCTTCTATTTAGGTTTTGCTTCCAATGCTCTAGTGATTCAAATATGTAAAATGGTAGTAAAGAAATATAAAAGAAACAAAAATTTAATTATAAATAGCAGGATGGCAGTAGCATAGTTAAGTTTGCTTAAGTAGGAATTTTGGGTTGAATTAACTCTAAAGCATGTAATCATTATTGTGCCAAATGCACTCACACATATATATGTATATATATGTGCTTTGTAGGTTAAATAGCTAAAATCTAGTTTATTTGATTCAAGCCATAAACAACCTAACAACTTAGCTTGATAAAGAATTTGTAGTTAACAAATTTGTATCACCAGAACCTTCTCAAAAATCAAGTATAAATCTAATTAGCTAGCTACCAGTTACAAATTATTTAAAACCTTTTCTATGAAAATCACTTAGGGTTAAGTGTTTAGCGTAACCCTTAATTAGTGTCTAATTCTTTTAATTCAAATAATTTTAGCATCTATAATTCGAAGTCATAAATACTAGAATTCACAATTTTAGCCTCTTGAATTCATAATTTTCAAATAAATAGTCCATATGAAAAACTCATAATGTTCATTCAGGAAGTATTAATGTTTTAAATGCATAATCAATTACCTCGTGAAATCTTAATAGTCATGATTCAATCCTCAAAAGGATAACCCTGTTTTCTGCAGTTTTTCTTTATTTGACATACTGTCTGTCTTCTTTTCGCCCTTTTCCGAATTTGGATATTTATTATTCTTCCGCTTGATCGTCGTGTAGAGTCCGACGTCCTCGAAGAGGAAGACGACGTCATCGCCGATCCAGATCCAGAGCTAGACAGCGAGTTGCAAGGCAAGCACCTCCTTGAACATGTCGAGCCTAATAATTTACCTACACTATGTTGTTTTTGCTTATGTACAGTGCATCCGGATAGTTCTCCCTAAAAATGCTAATTTGGGTTAGAACAGTAGTTAGTCCTGTAAATTATGGTTTGCCTCAATCTGTATGAACATGAAAACCTTGTAAGCCTTAGCTGGAAAAACTAGACATGCTTAATGTCATTTTGGGTATAACCGCTGGTATAGAATATCTGCTCAAAGCTGTAGATCGTACTTTCAATCTTTTCAACAAATGTATGATCCTTATTTGGGAAATGTTGCTGGTACTTTGATTAAAGACCCAAAATAAAACTATGGTTTTGATGCGGGCGATTAATGGCGATGGCCGGAGGTGCGAGAGGATTTGCGTAGTTAGGGTGGAGTATCGCCGTGTCGGATTAAGGACCGAACAATGGGACGCTATAGATCCAAGAATTTCGTACAACCACGAGGGCTGGTATGGGACAGTCTTAGCCTATTAAGTTGTTTAGGTGTGGCTTTGCATCTAAGGAAGGCGGGAGTACTGCACAGGCATTCCGTTTCGGTTTGTCTGTAGGGGTTTCTACATACCAATGCAACGGTGTACGCCTGGCCGTGAACAGAAACGTGGTGTTGGGTGTAAAGTGAAAGGATCCACGTCTTGGGTGAGTGTTTCTGTTTTCATGGCGAGGGTCAAACGTCCCGGGCTGGTTCAAAGCTACATCTAAATAATGTAACGGCTCTGTATGATCTCCTTGCCGACACACCAAAGGAAGTGTGTAAGTTGGCCTGGCGAAAAGGTTGATCATTCCTTGTGGGTAAAGTGTACACCTCTGCAGAGTGTAAATCTAATCGATTAGCCGTGTCCACGGTTATGGACGCTTGGTGAAGTCATTCCAATGTTAGAATGTTTTGGTACTTTTCGAAAAAGCGGGTTTGAAAAGGAAACCATTTTGCACCTAGCTTTTTGGGTCAAAGGACAGACTCCGGGGATCTATGCAGTCGGGTAGACTGGGTTGAAGGACTTGGATTTTTGCTTATCGCTTTATGTTTCAAATGCTCATTTGAAAATGCGGTGTTTTCAATTTATTATATTGTATTCTTAAAATGTTTATGCAACTGCAAAATAACCATTAACCTACCTTGATTAGCTTTGCATAATTACTTAAATGCATCGCCAAACACTATAAGTCTTCTTGAGTACCAAAGTACTCAATCTTGCATCTATTTGTCTCGGAGGACGAAGCTGCGAAGCGCTTACGACTTTTACTTTCACGCAGGTGCGGAACTTTTGACGATGAGTTTCCTAGGTTTGCCAAGTGAGTTGCACGAGGGTTAGCGGGCAAACCACGTGGCTTTTGGAGTTTTAATTTCCTCTATTTTTCCGCTGTTGTAAGAATTTAACTCTGTATAATTATTACTGCTCGTAATATATGCCTGTCAAATATTTATCTTGTGGTTGTGATATGAATGTTGTAAACATGTGAGTGCTAGCCACTGATCATGGGACTAGTACGGTAATCACATGGAGGTTCCTGTTTCCAAAAACGGGGTCTCACACTAGATGTAAAACCAAGCTTTATTTCCATCTTTACCAAGCTAGATCTAAAATATAATGCAAATTTGAAGCAATTACTAACCTTAGATGACCTAGAGCACAAGGATCTACAACTACACCTCCAAATCTAGAGTCTCTTTCACCAGAACACCTCTTAATCGTAGCCACCTCAAAAATATGTGACATCCTGAAAAATGAGTAATAATAAGAAATTAAATGATATATTTTAATAAGTTTTAATTTATTTTTCCCTGGATTTTTCTGAATTTTATATGAGTTTTCTTGACTTCCTTTGATTATTGCTTGTAAGGAAAATTCTTTTTCTAATCAATCAACCATTACTTAAATAATAAGAAATGATTTTTAAAACAACAAATAAGAAAAAATTAATGAAAAAATTCGTGGAGCTATCCAGAACTCAAAATATAATTTTTAAAATTTTTGCAAAATATTAAATGATGAAAAGAAAGGTAATTAATGAAACAAGACTAGTAATAGTGAAAATGTCAAAAATTAAATGTTCATAATTTCGATGGAAAAATATTTATATTATCTTCTCCCTGGATAGATTCATATACAGTAAAAATATCATGAGATGATCTTTAGGTTTGATATTTATAAAAATTCAAAAACTAAATAGTTAAAAATCTGGAAACTTCAATGTCAAAATTTTATTAAATAAAATGTAAATAATATGAAGCTGAAAATTTTACAAGAGGATAATGTGAATATAAGTAACCTTCTCAAACAGTTTCTAAATTTTTTAGTAAGATATAAGTATCTTAATAAATATAAAGCAGAATGCATCAATATGTGCACAGTGCACTGTAAGAATTATTGTAAATTCCTCAGGCGACAAATAGGTCTGAAATTTTTATGGTAGACCCTAAACTAGCTCAGTTACACTCAGTAAATTTCTCATTAATTTACCGACTGGATAGGCAATGGATTCAGTGAATCAAATCCAGCCTCTTGCAGTTCAAGCCGAACTTCTCCTTTTCTCTCTCTGCCATGCGGGCAAGATTCACTGTGTGGTCCCACCTGTTAGCCGCCTTCTTCTTCCTCCCTCGCAGCCGAGCTCGCGTGTGACCAAAGCCGTTTCGCCGGCTGTAGCTCGCGCCACCGCAGTGCCTGCGCTTCGCTCGAGGTAACCGCCTCTGCCAAACTCTGCCACGCATCGTCCTCGCCCGAATTTTCCGCAAACCGCCCATCCCTTCTCCTGTTCTAGCACCGCAAAACCCCACCGAGTTCATACCAGGTGTTGGCTCGTCTACAGTGTCTCCCCGGCCTATAAATACCGTAGCCTGATCGCCAGAGAGTGCTCATCAAAAACCCTCTAATTTCATCCAGTATACTCCACTGATCACTGTCAATTTCACGTTTTCCTGAATCAGCCGAAGAACCCTAGCTTTCGGTTCCTGGTCGATTGAAGGTGGTACAAGCAACCATTCCTCAATTGCTTTCTGCTGTAGCACTCCCAGCTCACAAGCATCAAAAACCCTCTGTTATTTCCAGGAAATTCCGACCGGAGCTCCGCCGCCACTACGCCCCCTTCTTCTCCGAAACCGACGATCGGTGGTGAGCTAATCCGACCCTTCCCTGAGCTTCCTTTTGGCAAAAATGAAACCTCTAGAACCCATGGATGCTAAAACCGGAACCCATTCCACCGGAGATGCCTTTTGTCGCCGGCGCGGCTAGTCGCCGTGACCTCCGCCGCTCGGCCACGACGGCGACCCATCTCCGGTCATCGTCGAAAGTCATTAGGCTGTCCCCTAGATGCGCATTAGCATGCTGAATCCGTAGGTGCTACCCATTCCTCCTCGCCGGAGTTAGTTCGCCGGCGGCGAGCCAAAAACCGAGCCCCTCTGTTTGGAGTCACTGACCGGTGGGCTCCCGCTGTCAGTGACCGAGTCAGGCGCAGGTTTGCGCAAGACCAAGGTCACTGACGAGTGGGCCCCAGATGTCAGTACCCCGACGGGATTTCAACATGAAATCCGGCGCGCAGTGAAAGGCGTTTTCAGTGCATTGAAAGCGTATTTCATTATTTCCATTTGATTTTCAGAACTAGTTCAAATTCAAACTTGAATATCTTTCGCATGTGAAATCCAAATGAGGTGAAACCAATTTATAAATTCATATAAAATCAAGAAATTCCAGAATATGCAAAAATATTTTGAAAATATATTTCGGAAAAATATTTTAATACAAAGGTGAATACTACATATGAAAGTAGACTAGATATGGAAATTTTGCAAACAAAATTAATATTATTTGGAACCAATTTTATTCAGATCCTTATTTTGCTATGAACCCATTTTTATAAAAATATTTGGGTAACTAGTTGTTTTATGTCTTTTATATTGAAGTTTAATATTAATAGTAACTATGCTATAATAACTATTTGGATAAAAAGAGAATTTTGGTAGTCTGTTAAACATATTCCTTTTCAGCATAATGGCAGAATAATGTTAGGCTAAGTAAAAATATTGAACTAATAATGTACTATGCAAATAGGATAAAATTTAGTATGAAGAGTATAATAGGTGTGTGGGTGTGTGTGTATATATATATATATCTATGTGTGTGTGTGTGATCATTGAGACCATGCTGGCATCTAGCAATTAGTTCATGCAAATGAAGTAGATCACTTAATGTGTTAAGGCCAATAATATGGCAGTTAGAAATTTAGTAATGAATGTTTGATTTTTAAAATCTTTAAATGCATTGCTTTGCATCTGAATCCTATTAACAACATACTATTTTACGATATCACCATAAGACAAATCTTTCTACTTCAAATAATTTTAGCATCTATAATTCGAAGTTATAAATACAAGAATACATAATTTTAGCCTCTTGAATTCGTAAAACAAGAATAAATAATCTATAAAAGAATATATACCTGTTTCTTATAGCATGTTTTATTCGATTTTTTGTCTATTTTCTTTTTGCCCTTATACTTGTTTGCTATTTGTTGTATGTTATTCTTGATGGTCGACGAGTAGATTCCGACGAACCTGAATTAGCAGACGACGACCTCGTCGATGATCCGGACTTTATACCCGACTACGATCAGCAAGGCAAGCACCCCCTTGATCATTTTGATCCTAATACTTCAAATATTTACTTTCAATGATTGCAAAACTATTATGCATGCGCGTACTTGTCATAAAAATGCTACGTTGGAATATTGGTAGCTATACCTGATGTTTCATGGAACTCCCTTGATAAGTATGAATATGTGAACCTTGTTAATCATAGATAAAGGGGTAGACATTACATAATGTCAAACTTGGGAATACACGACTAATAATCATGCTTAGCCATGCTCTTTAGCAACGAAGTTGATGATCAAAGTTAAATTCTTGAAAATTTGAATGGTGGGTATGACATGATGACAATCGTTGGTATTTTGACTAAAAATCCCAAAATAAAACTATGGTTTAGATGCGGGCAATTATTGGCAATAGCCGGTTGTGCAAGAGATGGACTTGTACGTAGTGTAGGGGGGATTATTGCCCGTGTCGGATTAAGGACCGAGCTATGGGTTGTTTTCAAGCCAAGAAAACTGTACAACCACGAGTGCTGATATGGGGCAGCCTTAACCTATTAAGTTGCTTAAGTTTGGCTTTGCACATTGGTAGGCGGGAGATAGTATGAGCAATCCTTTCTAGGTTTGCTTATGAGGGGCTTCCACACTTCGTTGTGCGTAAATGCATATCGGTATAACGATGTACCCCTTGATATGGGAAGGAACCCTTATCGTAGGGATTTACTGCCTTTAATGCAGGGAATTACTGCTTGTGCTACCACTTTAAATGACAGGGATTCAATGTCATGTTCCTTCTCCATAATAAGGATCTAACGTCATCGGGCTGGTGCAAAGTTAGGCTTAAACAATGTAACGGTTATGTGATGATCACCATGCCGACATTCCAAAGGAAGAGTGTCAACTGGCCTGGCAAAAATGGCAGATCATTTCTTGTGGGTAAAGCTGTATGCCTCTGCAGAGTGTAAATCTAATTAATTAGCCGCGCCTACGGTTAAAGGCACTTGGTAAATTCATCACATGGTTAGAGTTTTAATATTTCCAAGATGATTTGATGGGAAAATGGTGTTTTGTAATATGTATGTTTCATGTCAGGGGATGACATGGGAATGAATTAAGTCAGTCGGATAGACTGTGACATGATGATTGATTTACGCTAAATTAATACTTACTTATTACAATAAGATGCTTCTTTACAAACTTCAGTTGCAATCTAGTATGTGCTTATGCTTTATTTTGCCAATGCAAAAATAACTGTAGAAACCTTACCATTGCTATATCCTGCATTTACTTATAATTGCATCTGTGATACACTATAAGACTTGCTGAGTACACAATGTACTCAATCTTGCTACCAATATTATTTTAGGTGAATGTATCGAATACCTCAATGATCTTTACGACGATTCAGGATTCAGGGGTTATGATGACGATGTTTTCTAGGGCTTTATCTTGTCTGTTGCCTGAGGGTGAATGGGCATACTACAGGAGAAATAAAGTTTCTGCTGCTGTTTTTCAAGTTTTTAGCTTGTAATACTATTGTGTAAATTTCAAGACGCTTAGCATATGTAATATTATTGTGTATGGATGTGATTTTAATTTGTAATCTGTGTGTGCTAGTCACTGATCATGGGACTAGTACTTATGCACAGGGAACCCATTGTTAATATTTAATATCGAAAATGGGGGCCTTACAAAATATCTACGAAACCCTAAAAATACAAAGGAGGTCGAGGCTTCTTATTTAGCAGAATTGATCATCACAAATGGTTTGTGGATAAAACCGTCTGTGTTATTTCCCTTATCGCAAACAGTTTTATCCACAAACCGTTTGTGATATTCCCAAAGCCTTTCGTCTTCCCAAGACATGCGTAGTGTTTCGAGTTGATCGTTTCGTGTTCCGAGATAATTAAACCATCTGTTCAAATTCCAGTTTGAAGACCGTGTTCCATGGTTTTCGTTTCCCTAATGCAGATCGTTAATTGCACTTGTGCGACGATATATACTTGATTGATCGATAGCATTCCACATTTGGCCTCCTCGATCGTTAATTGCAATTGCCTCCGACGCCACCATGAGCAACAAAAAAGACTTCCCCTCCTCTGTCTTCACCTCCGAGACCCCTTCACCACCGCCACCACCACCGCCGACTAAACCTCCGCCACCGCCACCGTCTTCACCTTCGAGACCCCTATGGCAATGGCTGCGGCGCAACGCCGGCGCCATATCAATGAATCCGTTGGTCAGTTCGTCGCCCACCGCCTCGAGCAGTACTGCTCCCTCCGCCTCAAGTGTCGTCGTCGGGCAGAAGCTTCCGCCGCCAACATCAATCTCCAACGACGACGACGACCACAATAGCTACAACTCGTCGGAGGGCTATCGTGACGGCGGGGAGCTGGAGGATGACCCAGATAGAGCCGGTTCGAGCGAGGACCCCGAATGTCGCAGCGACAACTCCGATGACGACGACTCCAGTGACGATGCGGACCAGATCGACTAAGTGGTATTTCCCAGTAGTATCTTTCCCATCCAGAACTTTTGGAGAGAAATTTTTGTATATATATTGTGATGATTATATATATATATATATATATATATATATATATATATATATGATGTTTCGTTTTACTGTTCTGAATGATTCACTGGCTGACTAACCATCGCAGACGGTTTGTGGATAAAACCGTATGTGATATTTTCCTCATCACAGACGATTTTATCCATAAACCGTCTGTGAAGTTTTCGCTTTCATCATAGACGGTTTGTTGATGAAACCGTTTGTGATGATCTAACATCATAGATAGTTTCAGCCACAAACCGTCTATGATGTACCCAAAACACATCACAGACAATTTCCGTAAAAAGTAGTAAGTGACGAAGTGGCTAATATAATTCCTTTTACAGTTATGCGATGATATATGAACGGCAGAGCCATCAGCCCATCGGTGAAGACAACGACATAGGACGGATCCATAAGAGGATATAACCTTCCCCCAGCTGCCCTGGTACTTGTGCATAGTGCTCCTGACGCACGTCCATCCACAGGGCGAGATCGGTGCTTGCACACCTGGGGTTTTGCTTCCACAGCGTGAAGAAACAAGAAATTGTAGAGTCGCATGGACATCACATGGTCTTTCTTCTTTACCAAAGGCACAGAGAAACAAGAAAAATAGAAGGGTAGCACAGAGCCTTGCTCGTGATTTTGTATGTATGACTAGTTAACATGGCACTATCACCATAAGTTAACATGACACCGTGCCATCATAATATATGTTAGGTAGGTGCAACGTGGGTACCTCTAAACTATCCTAGCATAGTGCTACCCAATATTCTTGTGCCAATTAACCATTTATGTCGCGTAGGAGGGTTATATAATCCATTGTATCACTCTCATGTAACTAAGACCACGTTTTAATTCAGAAAATATATTGCTTTTGCATCTACACAACATTCAACGCTCGTTCTTCCTATTGCTTGGGACATCCGCAACATATAAAGGGGAACTAGATAAGCAACTGCGGCGTGCCACGCCGTAAACGTCGCTCCCCACGCGAGCAAATCGAAAAAACGTGCGATATTCGGCGTTCTCTCACGAAGGATCTGTGATTTCGCTAAAACGAAAGGTCATTTTCGAAAAAAAAACGGTAGATGAGCCAACGTGGCGTGCCACGCCGCGACCGCCGCTACGCAGATAAAAAACGGCAAAAAGGACATAAACGCATTTCCCTTTTTTCCGCAAGAGGAGCAAAAACAAATTTTTTCCCGAAAAAGAACCTAAACGCGATGATCTAAAATACACAAAGGACCTAAGCGCAACTTGCTTTTTCTTTTAAAAAAAGGGCCTAGCCGTATTTTTCCTTTCCGAAAAAGGATCTAAACGTAATTTCTTTTTTCCGGAAAAAGACCTCAACAATACGCTTAAAAACGCATAAAGGACATAAGCGAAATATTATTTTCCCTTTTCAAAAAGGATCTATCCGTAATTTGTTTTCCCTGAAAAGGACTTATCTATAAATTTTTTTCACAAAAAAGGACCCGAACGCAAAAAAAAAATCCGGCTCGGCTCCGAGCCGGAGCCCTCCCGGCTCAAACGCACGGGAGTCCAGGAAACCTCCCAAGTTTAATGGAGGTAGTATTGGGCGCTCTTCTATCAAAGATTGTTCTCTTTTTTCGCTGAGAGATTGATCTCCTCCAACCTGTGGTCTCGGTGGAGCTGTCATCGTGTGTGTAATTAGGCGAATAAAGAGTTGCAAGCTCATTGTGTGTGGCAGCGGGTGAGCAGATATGATTCGAGTCTGCCGTGCAGGTTATATTCAATCCTATACGTTGAGAAGACTAGCAACCCTTATCACCTTGTGTATCTTAATCAACGATTTTTATATTTGTATGTTGCTTTTTTTTGTTAGCTCGAAGTTAGATTTTCCTAGACTAGATTTTGTTTGAGATGTATAAGAGTGTTCATTTCTGGATTTGATCCAGCAATGGTTCCAAAATATGATTTATATTTAAGATAGCGCAAGTCATCTTGCAAATAGGGACATCCCACTTAATTAGATAGATGATATGCATATGCCATCCGCACATCGATTATCAGCTTGGTTGGGTGTCACAAAATTGCAATGCGCATGGAAGCTGATCGATCACTCAACTGTATAGGTGTTACTAGATGAGTGACCGCGGCGTACCACACCGCGACCGCCGCCCCCCCCCCCCACCCCGCGCGAGCAAATCGAGAAAACGCGAGAAACAGTTGAAAGGATATAAACGTATTTGTTTTCTAAATTTATTTGGGGTCCCCTCATGAAGGATCCGCGATTTTGCTGAAACGAAAGGTCCTTTTCGTAAAAAATGGTCAAAAGGACGCGACCGCCCCACGCGAGCAAATCGATAAAACGCAAGAAACATTCGAAAGGATATAAACATTTTTTGCATTTATTTGGGGTCCTCTCATGAAGGATCCGCGATTTCGCTGAAACGAAAGGTCATTTTCGTAAAAAAAATAGTCAAAAGGATCTAAACGTAATTGCGTTTTTTCATTTATTTGGGATCCTTTAACGAAGGATTCGCGATTTCGCTGAAACGAAAGATCTTTTTTACGAAGGACCTAAATGTAATTACTTTTTTCGGAGGAGCTTTGGTGGAGGGAGAACATGTGTGCTTGCTCTCCTTCCATGAAACCTCCGGACTATAATATAGGTAGTATTTCGTAAAAACGGTCAAAAGGATGCGACCGCCGACTCCCCCACGCGAGCAAATCGAGAAAAAGCGAGAAACATTTGAAAGGATATAAACATTTTTTTTTTGCATTTATTTAGAGTCCTCTCACGAAGGATCCGCGATTTCGCTGAAACGAAATTTCATTTTCGTAAAAAACGGTCAAAAGGATCTAAACATAATTACGTTTTATTTATTTATTTGGGGTCCTTTAAATAAGAATCCGCGATTTCGCTGAAACGAAAGATCTTTTTTGTAAAAAACACTCAAAAGGACTTAAACATAATTACATTTTTTTTCTAAAGATCTTTGGTAGAGGGAAGACACGTGTAACATCCCAAAATATACAATAATCGAAAATTAAATATTTTGAACTTGAATATAATTATTTCTGATTTTCCTGGTATTATTGGAATTTATTTGGATTTTTCTGAATTTTTGTATTGAATGAAAAATCAAACAAATGGAATTAAAGAATGAATAATGGTAAAAAGATAAAAAAGTAAAAGTAAAATTTTGGAAAATTTACCATGGAACCCTAACCATGCTGATAAGTCAGTAAAGTCAATAAGTAAAAATTTTATGCACACAAAAATAAATAAATAAATAAGTGACATCTCTTTTGACTAGAAACAGTGTAAATCAGAATTAATGTAAAATATTAGAAACTTATTTGAAGCCATAAAAATTACCATAACACCCTTAGAGTAGAAGTTATCTTTGGAAAAAATTTCAGGAATTTATCATGTCACTTAGACCTTCTAAAAATTCAAAAACTGAGGCATGGAAAACCTGAAAATCAGCATGTCAGAATTATTATAAAATAAATACATAATATTTTATCTTGATATTTTTATGGTAGGATACTTGATCTAAATATAACTCTTTATAAAAGTTTCAAAAACAAATACTATCGTTTGTACCCTTAGATAAATAAAAACCCAAAATGAAAATTCTGGCTGATGCACAGTGTCAGAATTTTAATTAATTCATTATAGGATATTTTGGTCCGAAAATTTTACTGGATGATGAAAACTACCAGGATACCTCATTCAAAAAGTTTTACAATTTTTCAACTTGATTTGATAACCATTTTAATGCCGAACATGGAGCTGTCCTGAAGCCTTATCTCCTTATCTCGTCTTTCACCTCTGACATGTGCGCCAGCCCTTTACCGAAACCGTTCACTGGCAGAGCTGTGGGAAAAGATCCCTCTCACTGCAGGTGGACCCCGGTCCCACTTGTCAGCGCTGTTTTTCCTCTCCCTCTCTTCTCGCGTGAGCCTGCCTCTGTCGACCGAGCTCTCGCGCCGTCCCCGCTGATTCCGCGCCTGCCCCGCCCGATTCGGTGCATCACCACGCCGCCCCTGCTCAGCCCTTCCAAGTTTGTCCTCAGCCCCTTCTGCGCCATAACTTGTCGGCTTCGTGTCATTCCTTGCCGGCGAGAGACTTTGCGCCACCCCGCCCAAACCGAGCCAAGCTTTCAAACGCTGTGCCGAGCTTCTTAGCTGTTCACCACCTATAAATACCAGTAAAGCATCACTAGGGAATCCCCTTTACTTAGCCATTCTCTGCGCTGAGTCTTAGAAACCAAAACCGAAGTCCCTTTTCTAAACTACTCATGTCTAAAGCTTCATAGCACTCCTGTGGATGCTCATTCACCCTCAACCTCAGGAAATATCCCCAAAATCGCCGCCGCACCGACTTTTTCTTCCCTACGGCCGGCGCCCGGTGGCAAAGCTGCTCGGCCAAGCTCCGTTCCAACAAACCGGCAAAATAGAACTTAGGTAGCACCCTGATGCTCACCACGTTACCGATTCGACTGGAGGCTCACTTCTCTTTCTTCTCCGGCGAGCTTCCACCATTGCCGCCGACCCCTCTCGGTGGCAGCTCACTCCGGCCATCACCGGCGCCATCTGACTCCACCAGCGTGTGCGCAACATCCCACTGGTGCTCGTCATGCCCTCGGCCGAGCCCCTCCGCCGCGCCTTCGCCGCCGGCGAGCTGCCCTAGCCGCCTCCTCTGTTCGGTGTCACTGCGCGGTGGGTCCCATCTGTCATCCAGCGCAAGAGCTCCAGTCCATCCGGTAAAGATGCCTTCGCAGTGGGAAAACGTATTTATGAATTTCATTTTGATTTTTCAGAAACCGAGTTAATTCAAATGCTTATAGATTTTGCATTATAACTCCAAATTGAATAAAATAAATTTCTATATTCATGTAAAATCAGTTAATTTCATAATATGCAATAATATTTTGAAAATGTTCATTGGGTGAAATTAAAATTGAAATATGAAAGAAAAGGGCTAAAGATATGCTTTATATAGAATTTCTGCAAACAAAATTAGGAATGAATGAAACCAATTTTGGTGAAATCCTTATGATTCCAGAAGTTCAAATGTATAAAAATATTTAAATTTCATTTATGTTTGAACTACTTTTTATTAAAGATTTCATTCAATGCATTAGAAATTCAAATATGCATAACTTGTATGAAAGAAAGGTGAAATAAGTAAAATTGATTTATAAATATTAGTATGATAGTATAATACCTGAATTTGCCAAAATAATTAAGAAGTGAACTTGATTTGAACTATCTTGAAAAAAATATAAAATAACCTAATTGTAAATGTATATATATGCATAAAAAATCAGATAGTTAAAATATGGATCAAATGAATTCAAATAATCACCAAACCAGTTTTTTTATACTCCTAGTTTCACAAGGATTCCAGATGTATAATAATATTTAAGGTTTACCATGGAAAACAGTAAAAGTTTAGTAGTCGGAATATTACCGCTTGTATAATCCAAATAATTATAACTTTCACAAGCTAACTTTAAATTTGACAAAACTAAATCCTAATAACCTGGAAAATAATACTCTTGCTATTTATACAAAAGTATCTTGTGTTTGTGCTAATCTGAACTAAGTCCATAATAGACCCTAATGATCTCTTATATGGAAAAACATCTCAGATAAAAGCCAATTATCGCAAAATCAACTTAAAACACTCTTAGGGTCATACCCTGTTAATGCCTGAAAGGTGGGTAGATTATCTTATAAGTCATAGTCGCAAACTTATATCAAAAACTGAATCTTTATCGTGTAGTTATACTAACACTTAAGCATTTTCAACAAACCCGTAGAATACCTCGTCTAAATCCAAATATTATGAAGATCAGTTTAGAAATGATATTTAGGATATGTACTATCGTATTATGGAAAAATATTTTATTTACAACTTGCTTTTCAACTAAATCCTGCTAGTTGAATACCCTTAAGTATTATGGTCGTCGTAACCTTTAATATCATATAAGCTTTTTCAACAATGAATATGATGTCTCGTCTAAACACTAAAATGTACGAAATCAGCTAGGAAATGTTCTTCAAAGTATATACTATTCAATCCCAAAAAAATAACCTTATTTCATCATGCTTTCCACATAAATCATGTTAGTTAAATAACCCTAAATATTATGATTAATGAGCTTCATAATATGAATAAGTGAACCTTGTAATAACAAAGAAGTTTGTAGTTAATATGTTTGTATCACCAGAACCTTCTTAAAAACCCTGAATAAATCCAGTAATCTAGCTTAATAGATCTATCTCATTCAAAACCCTTATTATGCAAATCACTTAAGGCTAAGTGCTATTCGCATAACCACTTTAATTAGTGTTTTAATTCTTTTAATCCAAATAATTTTAGCATCTATAATTCGAAGTTATAAATACAAGAATTCATAATTTCAGCCTCTTGAATTCGTAAATCAAGAATAGATAATCTATCAAAGAAACCCTGTTTTGTTCATCATAAGTCATTAACTATATGAATGTGTATTTATCTAATTCATGAGGTCTTGAAATCATAATCCAAACCTTAAAGCATTCTTGTTTTCTACAGTAAATCTTTATTTGGGTTTTCTGTCTGTCTTCTTTTTGCCCTTATTAAAGTTGGATATTTGCTATATTTTTGATTGATCGACGTGTAGAATCCGACTTCGCTGCCTCCGTCGTCAACTCCGTCAGCTGCGACCACGTCTTCGTCGTAAGCAATGAATAAGCAAGGCAAGCACCCACTTTGACCATCTTGATCCCAGAATTTAATTTGCATTGTGTTTACTAAAATGTTTCATGCATACGTTTACTTTCTGTAAATTCGCTATTTTGTGGTACTGGTAGTTATACCTGTTGTCTCATGAAACTTCCTTGATAAGTATGGACATGTGAACCTTGATAACCATAGATTGAGCTTAGACAATTACTTAATGTCACCATGGGTAAATGCGATTACATTTTATCCTTGCTTAGCCATGCTTTTAGAACTAAAGAGATTGATGATCAGATCAAAATTTGTTTCTTGATAAATGGAAAATGTTGGAAATGAAGCTGTTGGTTATAGGTATTTTCATTAAAAACCCAAAATAAAACTATGGTTTTGATGCGAGCGATTATTGGCAATAGCCGGAGGTGCAGAGGGATTTGCACGTAGTGTAGGGTGGAGTATTGCCCGTGTCGGATTAAGGACCGAACATAGTGTTGTATGATCCAAGATAATCCGTACAACCACAAGTGTTGGGATGGGGCAGCCTTAAACCAATTAAGTTGTCTAGTTTAACTTTGCATTTATGGAAGGCGGGAGATTGCACAGGCATTCCTTTCCAGGTCTGCTTGTAGGGGTTTCTACATACCATAGTGTTGGGTGTGATGTGAAAGGAACCACGTCTTGGGTGTGTGTTTCTGTTTCTATGGTAAGGACTTAATGTCTCGGGCTGATGCAAAGTTAACTTAGATAATGTAAAGGTTTTCGTCATGAACATTCTGGCCACACGCCAAAGGTCCGTGAAACATGCGGCAAAAAGAAAAGGTCATGACTTGTGGGTAAAGTTGTACACCTCTGCAGAGTGTAAATCTAATCGATTAGCCGTCCCCTCGGTCATGGGAAACTTGGTGAACTTGCACTAGTTAAATGTTTTGTATTTTCTAAAATGGGTTTTGGTTTGAGCTTGTTTTAGCAACTGTTGCTTTATGTCAAAGGACCGACATTGTTGGATTCTATTTCTGGATTATTCGATGCTCACGATGGGTTGTGAGTATTACTTATGCTTTACCTATTTCATATCAGTCAACTTGCTCTTTCAAATTTCGTATACAAATAACTTGATTTACAATATCAATTCTGTTTTATGCAAATTAACTGTAGTAGCCTCCTTTGAAATGGCCTACATATATTATAGGTTTTGCTAAAGCCTTGCGGAGTACGAAAGTACTCACCCTTGCTTATATGTTGTTTTTAGGTGGATAAGTTAGCGAAGCTTCGAGGTTTCTTTCGTCGCAGGTCGCAGGATTTTCTTCACCGTGATCTTTCTAGGGTTTATGCCTTGTCAGTTGTCTGCGAGTCTGGATGGGCACACTACAAGACTTTGCTTCTTTTGCTGCTGTAATCTCTGAGTTGTAAAGTTTCCTTTATATAATAGCTTCCGCTTAATAATATGTGTTTGGTTGTGATTCCAATTTTTGTAAACATGTGAGTGCTAGCTACTGATTCAGGGAATAGCACAGTAATCACATGGAGGTTCCTGTTCATCAGAATGGGGTCTCACAACACATGTGCTTGCTCTCCTTCTAGAAAACCTCCGGTTTATAGTATAGGTAGTATATTCAGGTCACTCGCCAAGAACATGACTGCACGTGGAGGCCAGGACGCTAGCCGCGCTGCCATTCAGCCATATTGAGTAATGATCGACGGATAGGTTTCCATGCAATAGATATAGGACTGCAGTTTAAGTAGTCTTTATGTCTTAGAGCTGTTCTATAGAAAAGTTGAACAGCCTAGATCTCTAAAAATGTGCACTACAGTAACTTGCTATAATACAAGATCACTGTAGTATTTGCTACGGTACTACTGTAGATCTGGACCGTCGTTTACCAACAGAACGGTCCACGCTTATGTTACACCTACTTGTACGTACTGCAAGGTAGGAGGAACAAACGCTCGAATCGCGACCAATCATGCCGCGCGCTTTGCCGCAAATTATTGGAATCTCAAGGACACGTTCGATGGTGCAGCAAGTACTTCTGATTCCCCAGCGCTGCAGTAACTAGACGGGCTCGTGGTACAATGGTAGGCCATGCAACTGTGCATGCAACTACATGCTTATTTACTGTCAGTTAAGGGTACAGTGACACAGTTAAGGGTCTGTCAGTTAAGGGTACAGTGACACAGTTAAGGGTGTGTTTGGTTGATAGGACGAGGTTAAATGAGATGAAATACTTCTAAACCATTTGATTACATTGTTTTGTGTGAATGACATGGTTCGTAGCATTTATAGAAAATATTCCTCAAATTTATATCTCACCATTCAAGATAGGATGATTCTATTAAAACCAGCAAACATATAAATGACTTTTTCTTGATACATCTCATACATGTACCACTTGGTGCAAACAACCAATACACCCTAAGTGAACAAGGGCGGAGCTTCTCTACGGCAAAAGGGGCTATAACCCCTCCCATAGAAAAATAAAGTGCTTAGTTTTACCACTAAATGCTAACATAACACTAAAGTAGTCTCTCTCATTTTTCCTTATGTTATCTAAGCATACCTGGTTAGATTGGCACCACTAGTCTTTAGGACTAGGATCAGCTTCTCTCTGCGGTGCAGAGTGAGGCAGAACTTTTATTAGTTCCTCCCAATCGAAATGGTAGATCATATTCACCAGCATAATCTCAGTCGAGGAGATAGAACACAGCCTTCTTCCAGCCCCAAATGTCCTGAACTGAAAGTAGTGGCCCTAGAAGTTCCAAAAATCTCTTGTATGGTGCTTGAATTGCTCTGCATCCTCCCACACACATCAGCATTCCTTCCCAGGCAAACACATTTGATGAACACAGGCATGTTGAACGAAATTTAGTAGCCAGCGACGTGGGCCTCCCTCATGGAGAGATGCGTTTAGAATCTCAGATTGGGTTAGGATAGAGAAGAGATGGGAGAGAAAAAGGAAGAAAATTGGATCCCCGCAGCTGGTGGCTCCTGCACGTGCCCCTACAGCCGCCGCCGCTGCTGCCTGTGAGTGTGCTGCCGCAGCCTTCCACAAGCTCCGGTGGAGAGAGAGGAAAGGGAGAAATTAGCTCGACAGGTGAGGTTGGCCGTCGGGGAGATCCTGGAGAGAGAGGAGGGAGAAAGGCATTTGGCACTGACGTGTGGGTCCATTGTTTTTATTTTATGCTGATTTGTAAAGAAATAAAGGGATGCGATGTCCACGTGGACATCCATGTCAGCAAAAACAAGAACACATAGGTGCCATGTTAGCAAAAAAATCACAGTGGTTTAAGGCGAGATATTTTAAGAGTTTGTATGTGTCGAGTGCCTGTTTTTGGAATTGAAGGTTGATTTATGGATTTGGACAAAAGTTGAGTGATATAAAATGAATTTTTTCCTTATTTTTAAGTTATATTTAATATGTTTATGCAAGCGAAGTGTGACCAACAGGAGAGTAATCACTTTTCTGGCCCTTATGACTATTTTTTTTTTTTTGCAAATCTAACACTTTTTCGAACGAAAATTGCAAATCTAGCCCATTCCTTACCGCGGAATGTACCTATCGTGCACGTTGGCTGTGGCAGGTCCTCCCACGTTCTCCTACCGCTGGAGGTCAGCTCCCCAGCCACCCGGCCGCGGCAGACCACCTCCCACACTGCTCGGCCATGGCATGCTGCTACTCCCGCTCTCGCCCGACATCCTCCTGCGCCTGGCTTCCATAGCAAATCGGCATGCTCCCACGCTAGTGCCTGGCAGCTGTTCTCCATACGAGGACACTACTATGCTCTCTGCGACGATGGAGGAGACTAAATTTACAATTTTGATTGAGAGTACTAATTTTGTCAAAAAAAATTACTACACTAGAAAAATGATCACTTGTCAGACAGGAACAATAGAAGGTTAAAAATATGGGAGTTCGTGCAGGGAGTGGTACAACCGACGGCGACGTGCTCCTGAGGTGCCGACAGAGAGAGCTATCACGGAGACCGACCTGTCTAAACGTGGGATTTTATGACGTACGGGCTAAGCACGTCTAAGACTAGGCCGACCTCTTCTGCAGTTAAATAACCTTATCTGCAGTGTGTGCACCCTTCGTCACTATGAAAACATAAAATAATCAAGTTTAGGGTTGGATCAATACCGATTAAGGCAACATATACAGGGAAACCATCTTTTATCATGAAAATTTCGTAGAACTCATATATATACAATTTTCGAATTTTTTTTAAAAAATTCCCATACGTAGAGAAAGCAAGCTTCTACGGTCCTGCAAAATTTGAAGACCGAATTCAATCACATTCGAAAGATATGAAAAAGATAAACAGCAAAATAAATAGTGTTGAACAATGAAAAACCACTGTTTAGATTAAATTTGTCTTTTTCATATTTTTTAAATGTGATTGAGTTTGATTTTTAAATTTTGCAAATTTCTAGAAGCTCACCTCTCCTACGTATGATAATTTTTTGAGAATTTTTCAAAACTTGTACATATGTGTTTCAAGAAGTTTTCACGTAAAGAGGGTTTTTTCACTAAGTATGTTGCCTGCAGATTAATGACCTATGCACCAAAACTAAGATTTTTTTTATTTGAAAATAACTAGGTTAGGTAAGTTACCTTAACTCGGCCAATATCGTGTTTAGCAACTACTCCTAACTTAGATGGTTTAAAATGTTGTTTGGCCAGATTTGGTGAATTAGCTATATTAGCGGTACAAATAACTAAGCTTAGACCATATATGTTTAGGCTTAGCCTTTTTGTTTATAGCTTAAATTCAGTTTTTTTGGCTTAACTAGTTTAAAAGAAATCTGTTTTTATACATAATAGATATGAGTAATTTTACCCTAGCTGTAGTGACATTGATCTAAAACCAACCCACAATAAACCAAAAAAACACATTTTCGATGGCTTTTAGCTTTTAGTTAAATGGAGACTTGCAACTTTTAAAAAACAAGAAATCTACTAAACGCTATAGCGTTTAAAGTAAATTCAACGGGATAGCAATATACCGTTTGATCCTCACAATTTGTTGATGTCCAACGTAACTTTATCCACTCTACCCCTCAAACTCATAGGAACCAACCACTTCCTCCTCTCTCTCTCTCTCCCTCCCTCTCAGCCATGGCCTTCTTCGTTGAGCCATCTTGTAGCAGTGACAGGGAGCGAGATCCTCTGGACATGACGGCAGCAAGCACAAGCATGCACAGTGGAAACCATTCGATAGAATCATCCAAACTTATTCACGTTATAGACTTCTCTATGTTGTTGTTTCTTCTTCTCTAAACAATTCCCCACCTCCAAATGGAATCCACATGCTCCCATTCCTCCCCCCAAATGGAATATTGCCTTGATCTTCTCTATCGAGGATCCCCCTTCTTCTCCATCAATCTACTTGTGGAAGAGGCGTGCGGGGAGCAGCATCGAGTGGTGAGCGGCCGTTGTGCACAAGAGGTAGCGGGTGGGCGCAGATGAGCCATCACAAGCAGGCAGTAATGATTAGGCGTGGTCGGACAGAGTGATACAATGCCGACTTTGCTCACGTCACCTCGTGGTTGAGCTTCGCGCTGCACATGTGACGGGCAACTTTGAGCTCTAGCTTCACCCCTTAGGCGAGTAGGGGGAGGAGGCGGTGGTGCTGGTGAGTGGCAAGGGCATAGGTGAGCATGCTAGGGATTTGTTTTGTTTTTTCTTTGTTTGTTCTAGTGAAAATTTGATGAAACATGTGCGAAACTTGATGAAAATTGTTGAAACTTCTTGAAACTTTTGGGTTGAAACTCAATGAATCCTATTGAAAGTTTACAAAACTTTTGGGTTGAAACTTGATGGAACCCCCTGAAACTTCTGTAACTTTTTGGGTTGAAACTTGTGAAAACTTAAGTTCATAAATCTAGAATATGTTGAAACTTGATCTTGAAACTTTCTTGAAAACTTCTTCTCTCTTGATCACTCCCACTTACACTTGAAAACTTTTTTTGAAATACCAAGTTTCATATATGAAACTCGGTGAAACAAAGTTTCAGTTTCTAAAACCTAAACTCACATGGAAATCGAGGTTTTAGTTTTTGAATCTTGGTGAAACTTGCTTGAAACTTTCTTTCCATCAATGTTTCATTTGGATTTTTTGTGAAACTTACAAAAACATTGATATGAAACCTTTTGAAACTTCTTGAAACCCACTGAAACTTGTTGAAATTGCTTCGAAAATTACCAAAAACATGCATGAAATTTCTCCGAAACTTGCCGAAATAGGTATGAATTTTTCTTGACTTTTTCTTCTAACATGGATGAAACTTCGTTATGTTTCAGTTCTGAAACTTGAGTTTTCAATTTTGATGTAACGTGTTGAAACTCTTTTTAAAACATTGCTGAACCCCTTTGAGACTTGGTTGAAACGTCAACCTAGAACTTTTGATCAAACATAAGACTCATTGAAACTTTGACAAAACTTGAAACTTGACGAAACTTTGCTATATCGTTGGGAGCACTTCCAACGGTATAGGGTTGGGTAGTAGCTCTCTTTGAAAAAACCCAATTAAAAAGCCGTCTCTTTGTTTAGACTTTGACTTTTTTGTTTTTAAGCTAGAGAAAAAGCTCAAACAAAAAGGGGCTTAGTAGGGTTAGCTGTGGGGGATAGCTTATTTCATTTTTTTATGGGTTAAATTAGGACGGTATAAATACTTTAACTGGATTAATTAAATTAATCCTCTGTAGCCCATGGTGTTTTCTTGGTTGAACCCTTAACCCACCTCTCACGGCCTCGAACCAAAGGTAACATAAGTACGAGGAATAAAAGTTCATATTAATGTTGAAAACTGTCGAGGTTGAAAGTAGTACGGTAAGGGTAGATACCCATAGTCTAGGTCTTGCTTTGGGCCAACTTAATAATGTCGTGCAACTTGTGCTCGACTACAAGTCTACAATTAAGATGCTTGGCCCGGCTTACTTCGACTAGGTATTAACGCAACTCGATGGTATATACTAAATTATTGCTCTCTCTTTATAAGAATGTAACAGCCTCAAAAATTATAAAATAAAGAAAAATGAAATAAAAATCTTTTGTGTATTATTTTCGAAATTTCTGAATTTTCTGTATATTCTTTTTGCTTTTCTTTAATGCAAGAAAGTGAAACAAATAATATGGTAAATAGAAAATGGTAAGAGGTAAAAATGTTAATTCAACAAAAATTTACCAAAGTCCCCATAAATATCTAAGGGCTCTCCTCAGCTTGCTTAAGTCGGTTGGTAAGCTGAATTAGTAAAAATAATAATAAATCAAAGATAATCATGAGTAAATATCTCAGGGTAAAATGGTAAAACAGTTTGGTGAAAATATCTATAAGTCATCCTGACCCAAAATCTTTATCTTGCCGACATCAAAACAGTATAAACCTCCAGTAAAAATATCAAGAATTTAATAATTCATTTTATAATTTTAAAAATTCAAAAACAGTGAATAAATAAACTGGAAAACAGTAATGTTAGAATTTTTAAAAATTAAATAATAATAATTAAAGTCTGTAATTTTTACATAAGGTGTATAATATCATTTCAGACTATAATAAAAAGTTTTGTAAAATAATCACTTCATTTAAATCGCAAATTAAAAGAAAAACCGAATGGGCAATGCAGCAACTGTTGCAATGTCAGAATTTTATAAAACACTGCATGCATCATAAAATAGCTAAAATTTTTCAGGAGACTGGTAATATCCTTGCCGATCTATGGTAAAAATTTTATAAAATTTCGCCTCGTTTTGACCGTCGAAAACTCCGTTGAAAACCCGTTCAGTCTTGAGCCTTCGCGGACTTCTTTTACGCTCACGACATGTGGGCCCGGTGCATCGGTGAGACAGCTCACCGACAGCTGCCAGCTCGCCCCACGCGTCAGCGACCAGCCGCGTTCTTCTCCCCTCTCCCGCTCTCTCGCGCGAGACCAGCCTCTCGGTTCTTGCGCGCCCGCCGCGTCGCACCGCCTTAGAGCCCATATAAAAGCCTCTCCTCGCGTCGCAGCCGACCCAGCTCACCTCCTGTGCAGCTATTCCGCCGTTGCTTTGGTCATCCTCTCCAATTCCGGCGAAAACCCGAAAGAGGGCAAAACTCCAATTCTTTCGCCTCAAACCATTTCGCCCCGAACCACTTCACTCGAAGCTTCCTTGAGCCTCCAGGAACCCGTTCCAAGCTTTGGGCCAACTTAATAATGTTGAAAACTGTCGAGGTTGAAAGTAGTACGGTAAGGGTAGATACCCATAGTCTAGGTCTTGCTTTGGGCCAACTTAATAATGTCGTGCAACTTGTGCTCGACTACAAGTCTACAGTTAAGATGCTTGGCCCGGCTTACTTTGACTAGGTATTAACGCAACTCGATGGTATATACTAAATTATTGCTCTCTCTTTATAAGAACGTATTTCTTTTTAGCATATAGATAAAAAAAAGATATTGAAAATGATTAAGTTACTGCTCTCTCCATCTAAGTTAATAAGAATGTATGTCTTTTTAGCATGTAGATAAAAAATATATTGAAAATGACTAGATTACCCCTAATTATTATCACTAAGCACTATATTAAATATATGCATGAAGAGAATATGAAATAAATATGGGTATTTATTAGGGATATATAGGGAACATCACACTAATTTTGTATTGGAATATGAAACACACCCTATATTTATAAATAAGATCATTCAAAACATTCGTCTTATAAACTTGGACGGATGGAGCACTACTACTAGCTAAGGGTGGGTATTTTTAAACCGAAATCGAATTACCAAACTGAACCGAATTAACCGATTATTTCGGTGTTCGGTTCGGTTTTTCGTTTCCAAAAACCGAAATAACCGAATAGCCCATGCACAATACTACTTTTGTAATATTCTTTCTAAAACCACTAAACAATTCTGTAAGGCCCCCATTTTCGATAAATTAATATCGAAAATGGATACCATGTGCATAAAGTACTAGTCCCATGATCAGTGGCTAGTACGCACAAATACAAATTGATATCACAGTCATACACAACTTTATTATTACAGCGGAAGCAAATACTTAATATTCTTACAATACCAAAAGTAAAAGCATAACAGTGGAGACATTCATCTTGTAGTATGCCTTTTATCCCAAAATCCCCCACAGGCAATTGACAAGGAGAACCCTAATAAAACTCATCGTTCACATCCCCGAATCCTGCGTCTAAAAGGTGTCGTCGGGGTAATCTGTCTCTTCACCTAAAAATTATCAACATGGCAAGTTGAGTACTTACATACTCGCAAGACTTTTGCAAAACCTATTATATATGCAGGCCATTTCAAGGAAAGGCTCATGGTTGTTTTGCATAAAGCTAAAATTGAAATGTAAATACTGATTAATAGATTGAAAAGCGAACTTTAAGTAAAGGCGACTTAATATAAAAAGTAATGAGAATGTAAGTATAAATAAGTCACATGTACACAGGTATCATGACCATTTCAAGAATCATTTCTCATCACAGCAGAAATTTCCGAGTAACCATTCCTACCAAATCGGTAGAAATTGAGTTTTATGAAAATAACAACCATCTAACTAGTCTTTGGCGCACCAAGATTCCCATAACATGGAACGGCTTTTGAAAAGTTTGACACTCTGCGAGTTGTACATCTTTACCCACAAGTAATGATCAACCTCTTTTGCGGGCCCAATAACACTTCCTTTGGTGTGTCGACAAGGAGATCATAACAAAACCGTTACATTGTTTAACCTAACTTTGCACCGGCCGGTGGCGTCAAACCCGTACTATGGTATTTATGTTTGCACAATCCTTTGCACAATAATGATTAAGCATGTCCATAGTATGGTATTCACCGTTGTATTAGCAAGCGTGACTCCCAACACCTCGGTGTGGGCGCCCTAGAGCAACCGATCATCGAAGAGGCTCGTACTACTTCGGCCTACCAATGTGCAAAGCTAGTTTTAAGCAACTTAATAAGTTAGAGCTGTCCCATACCAGCACTTGTGGTTGTACGGTAAATTCTTGGGTTTAACGAACACGTAGTTCGGTCCTTAATCCGACACGGGCAATAGTCTCCACCCTACAAGATGCGTACAAGTCCCTTGTACACCCGGCTATTGCCAATAATTGCCCGCATCAAAACCATAGTTTTATTTTCATTTTGATCAAAATACCAACCAAGAAAGGTCATACCCATTAATTGTCATATCCAACATTTTTAATCATGTCAAGGTTTTATGTTCAATTAAGCACGGCTAAGCATATCACTAAATGTGAATAACCCAAAGTGACATCAAGTATTGTCTATGTTATTCTAGGGTTTTCAAGGATCACAAATCCATACTTATCAAGGAAGTTCTATGAAGCAATAGGTACAACTACCAATACCCATAATATAGCAAACTTTAATAAAATAAAGTATGCAGTAAAATATTTAATGAAAACATTTATAAAACTGGGATCAATATGATCAAAGGGGGTGCTTGCCTTGTTGATGATCTTCGACGTCAAACTCCTGATCGTCGAACTCACAAGTTTCGTCGGGTGCTACACGTCGAATAATAATAACATGGCAATTTCAATAAAATAAAAGGATCAGACATAAGAACCAAATAAAATCAACTGTTTGAATTAACATATTTGTTGTTCATTGATTTACAAGTTTTATGAACATTTTCTGATTAGGCTCTTATAATAGCAAATCTTAGTTTCTTGAATAATTCACTTTTATTAATCATTTTCAGAGACTATTTTTACAGGTTTCATTAGTCTGGATTTTCAATTTCTAAATTCTGAAATTATTTAAATTGCTATTATGGAACTACTTTCTTACCCTATATTATACTTCAAATAGCTTCCATGGTACACCCTAAGTATTTTTGCATATTCAGGTTCCTAGCAAAGCATGGAATCTATTAAAATTTATTTCATTTAATTTGAAGTTGAATTGCGAAATTCTATTCACAACATATTTCAAATTCTTTCTTTAAATTTAAATCTGAAATTCAAACAGAGTTCATTTTGAAATATTTTTGCATATTCTGAATCTACTTGATTTTAGATGAATTTAGAAATTTATTCCACTTCATTTGGTTGGTTAGTTCAAAAGATATTCAAGTTTGAATATATTCGGTTTTGTAAATCTGAAAAATTAAAACTTTACTAAATTCGAAAAGTGCCGCAAACCAAACGCTTTCCTTTTCCGTATTGCGCTGGGTGAGGCTCGACGGTAGGGCCCATTCGCAGAGAGCCGAAAGTGGCGCGGCCGACACGCTGCCCGCGAGTTCTCGTGTCTGAGGTCGGCAGTGGTCCCGCGACGTCGGTGTTACCAGCAGCGCAAGAGACCCGAGGGAGGCCCACATGATGGTGACACCGAACAGAGAACTCACTCCCGAGCTCACCGCGGCGAGAGGTGGCGGAGAAGGAATGGACTCGATTCGTGCTCGGGGACCTCACGCGTCTAGGGAGGTGATGCTTGGCCGGAGGTGGCACGCCACCGGAGAGGCGGCGGCGGAGCTCACTCGCTCACCGGCGTTCCGTGAAACGACGGCATCCCGAGACGAATGGGTACCACGAGAGCATCGATGGACCACGGAGATCTCATTTTAGCTTTAGCGCAAAGAAATAAGTAATGGAGAGGTGATCTCACCGTGCGACTCTGGCGGGTGGAAGGAGGTCGTCGCAAGGGCTCGCCGGGAAGAAGAAGGAAAACGAGGTTGCGTGAAGAAAGTAGAGGTTAGGAGGATGCTTTTGGTGAATTGGTTCGAGCAATGGTTCTGGAGAGAGCTAGTTTGGGCGATTTCCCTCTTTCGGCTTTTTGGCCGGAGATGGGGAAGAAGAGGGTGGTGGCGATGAAGCGCTTTGGTTCGGTTTTACGTTTCGGGAGGAAGTATAAGGGCGTGCGGCGCTTTGGCGGGTTTAAATAGACAAATGAGCGGTGCCACGTTGCTTGGACAGAGGGGTGAAGACGGCGGCTTGGTGAGGCTTCTCGGCCGTTCCTCAACATGGAGAGAGCGCGCAGCCGAGGCGGATCTGGCGTGGCGAGGCGACGTCGCGGCGCATTGGGCGTCGAGTTGCGGCGCAGGTGGCGACAAACGGAAGAGGCGGCGATCTCAGGCGAGAGAGAACGGGAAAGAACGGAAGAAAAACGGAGAGAGTGAAGCTGACAGGTGGGACCGGGCGGTCAGCGAGAGAAAAGGAGTCGGCCGCAGGGACAGCTGTCCAGGCGGGGCCCACATGTCAGCGAGACAAGGGTTTAAAAATCAGGAATTCTCTGGACAGCTCAGGGTAAAATCGGAAGTTTGGGCTAGAAGATAAAACCAAAATTTTACAAAACTTTTTACAGAGATCGACAAGGTAAAGATAAAGGTCTAGAAAAATTTTCAGATTAATTTGATGAATATAAATATTATTAAAAATCTGACAATGCACTGTTACTGATTTTAATTGATTCTGTTTTCCATTTAATAGAGGGACAAATTAAATTTATTATTTTATGAAACTTTTTTACAGGATTTGAATTAATATTATATACCTTTAATAAAATTTTCATAATTTTATTATTGATATTTTATTTTTAATAATTCTGACACTGCATTTTCCAGCTTTTCTTATTGACTGTTTTTGAATTTCTAAAATTACTAAATGAAGAGATAAATTCATGATATTTTTACCAGGGTTGGGTTAAGTTAATATGTCGGCTTGGTTAAAATTTCAACTATGGTTAAGGTAATAAATATCCTGATCAAAGCTTTTGGTTCAGATTTCCTTTTCTCTTTTCATGATCATTTTGTCTTTTTATTTTATTATTATTTTTTTTTAATGCCAAGACAGAACAAGTGGCAAAATCATGATTCTGAGATTTTTAAAGATTTTACTGACTTTGTATTTTTACCTTTTTGCCTTTTACCATTTTACTATATAGCACCTTTGGATTTCTTTTAATAGGAAAAGCCAAAAGAAACTCTTTAATTCAAGAAAAATCAGAAAACATAATAATAAATCATATGGGTATTTTTAATATTATATTTCTGACTTTATTGAATTTTGGGTTGTTACAAATTCTCATGTTCTAACACATTTATGTATATATTTAGTATCTATACCCCTTTATAATGCACCTAAGCATTCTTTTCTACGTCCACCCCAAATAATGCACTCCACTAGAGATGGCCCAACCTTCATGCACCCAGCGAAACGTCCCCAGAAACTTGCCTCCATCAAAATTAACCTCTCAGATCTTTCCTCAGCTTTACTCACCCACATCCGATGGCCATTGTTTAATGTGTCTAACTCATCCGTGTGGCCCACAACAGATCTCCCCCACCTCCAGCATCATCTCAAGGAAAAGGAAACAAATATCCTGGAATTAAGGAAAAGGAAACAAATGTTCTAGAAAAGGAAAAGACCATATATTACGTGCTGGAAAAAGGAAACCGGAAGACAGAGCACTATACTAGTATTCATATGTTCTATTATGCTTATACTGTAATGACCTATAAATATTGTGTGGGTTTATCCCTACTTTATGTTTGCGATATGGGAATGACTAAATCTAATCCAGCTAGTGTTTATTCATATTTCGTTAACCGAATTAACCAAACTGAAATATTTCGGTTAATTTGGTTCGGTTTTTTATTTTGATCCAAGATATTCGGTAGCCAGTTTCCAAAAACCGAATTATTTTAAAACCAATAAAACCGAACCGATTAGACCGAAAAAAACGAATGCCCACTCCTACTACTAGCTAGCTAGCGTATCACTATTGGACATACATATAGCAATTGAGCTCTTTTATAGTACACTAAATTTAATATAACCATTCATTCTTTTTTTTTTATCTAATAGATCAGATTAGCTACTATTTATTTATACTTCCTCCAATAGTAGAGTAGTAGAATTCTCTTAACAAATCAATAGCTAGATCTGATTTCTACTATCTATTATATATTATCAGTATAATATACTGTAAAATTTCTGATAGCACTTATTGTCACCCTAATTTGCATTCGATTGACACTTATTTGGACTTAATGCAGCTAGCTATATCTTTCAACTTTTTGGGCGGAGAGATTTGTTAATTTAAAACAGTTGGGTTACTCCTATATATCTCTATTATACTTCGCATTCCACTTATCTTTCCTAGGCCGGCCTAGAACGATTGCCTTGTCAATGTCCTGATCACTTGGCAATTTTCTGGGATAAATGATATCTTCAGTTAGGAACTAGCCAGGGATCTGAGTTTGTGAATCTAGGTTCTAAATTTCTTGTAGTGTTTATTCTGGAACGGACTGCCCGCTTCAGGCTTGACCCTCACAGGTCGAATTTGGAAAATTTGAGAGTAAAAATAGCCCGATTTAAGAGTTTTTTTAGAAATTCTTTTGGGAATCAGGGTTAAATTTCATTACTCAACAGTGGAAGTACAACCCTGGGTCAGACACTACAAAAAAAGTCAGCTAGTTGCCTGCTTAGCACATAGATGGGCAGTTAAGTTACACTCTCGGCTAGCAAAAAGCCTAATTTAAAAACCGAGAAACCCCACTAAGCCCCTGAACTTCGGAGAGGATAGCTGAAACATCCGACCGGCGGTAGTTGTCGTTATTTCAAAGATTGACCGGCGGTAGTTTCTTTATAGAATCCGTACGTAGGAGATCGGTGTGTCATCGTTAAGCGTGAAGAAAAACAACGGCCATGATACAAGCAGGAGGGAACGACTGCTGCCCTGACAGCCGATCCTACAAACCGAGAAACACCACTATACAGAAGTTAAACAACCAAATACAATTTACAACCCCAATCTCTGAATACCACTAGCTCCAGAAGCCTTCCACCACTGAATTTCATCCTTGATTCCAGTAGCTAGCAACCTGGGAGGCTGGGACGCATGCTTACAGGAATTCCTGGAAATTCTGGCATTTCGCTCAAGCCAGATATGTCTCAAAGTCAGCGTCAGAATGATGGAATTGCATCCCCTGGCCTGATCGGCATGTAAGAAATCTTTTAACGACAACCACCAATCCCTGAGAACATCTCTGTTGCTGGGGTTAATCGTTGCCTCCTGAACCATCAGAAAATTTAGGCCCTGATTGAATATTACAGTATTTACAAAAACTGCAGTATTTGAAACCACAGTTTTTTTAGACCCAGCCGTAGCTCAGATGGCAAGGCTGGCCGTGGTGTAGCTTGTCCGCTCGGGTTCGAATCTTGAGTTTGGCTCGAGTGCTCACCGAGCCGAGTGCGTGCGTGTGTGTGGGTGTGGGTGTACGTTTGTAGCTCCGTTGCTGTTCTCCTCCTTTAATAAAATGTCAGAGTTCTTGATCAATTTTTTTTTTTAAAAAAAAGAAACCATAGTTTTTAATGCCCCATCTATAAGGTACTGCAGTTTATTAAATACCTTTTATTTTGCAGTTTTAAGAAAAACCAAGGTGTGTTTGGATGTTGTAGTATTTAATGCAGTACTTCCCTAGAGAAATAATGTGAATGATTAAATTTAATAAATTTAATCGAACCTTCCAAAAAAACAACGGGGATTTAACAACTTGATTGGTTCAAATGAAATGTTATTTTTTATATAAATTCCAACATATTGCCTAAAAATTGATATACCTTTATATTTGCACATAAAAAGGAGTATCTAAAGTGTATATACTACCTTCGGAGAAGAATACATACCACCTAAAAGTGTACATACTATCCAGTGGTTAGAGGTGGTATTTATATTTTTAAACATGCTCTCTTTTATATACGAATGTTTTACCATTAGTATACGAGTATATTAAAACTAATAAAAGAGTATTTCAAATTCGTTTCACAGACAAATTAGCTGTTGGGGGTAACTACACCTAGCGGTCCAGGATTAAGCTCGTGTGGCTGTAACTACCGGCCAGAAGTACGTTTCACGTGCATTATTTGCCCTTCATTCTCGCAACCCGTTAAAAAACATTGCCAAAGTACATGGACACAGTCCGAGAATAGTACAGATGTTCAATCACAATCACTGAAATTTAGCTTGCATATTCATACAGGATGGACAACAGTTGAATTTATTTATTCCTTTCGACCGGGGATACAAATCTCGCCGAAATTCGGCAAATTTTCTTCACCACGAAATCCAAACTATCGACTGGATAATAAAAAAAATACTACAGTAAACCGATATTTTTTTTCTTGGCGAATTTTCGTGATTTTTGATCGGTTTTCAAACTTTTAGGGCCGGATTTGACCAGGTACGGTCCAATAACCCTTAAGAAAGTCATCTTCTATGAAAATTTGTTGAAAACCCGAATTTTTGAGACATTTATTTTGGCAAAAACATTGTCAGATTTTTATAAAATTTTACAAGCTTGATAATGATCTGAAAAATTTATGGTACTATCTTTAGTAGTGTAGGATCATACAGAAAATTTTTCAAAATAATTGCAACAACGAACGGTTGTTTATGCCTGCTTGTTTGAGTTCTTTTATAGTTTAAAAGTCAAAAAGTTAAAGTCTATAAATAAAGGAGTGGGTTTTTAATTAGAATTTTTCAAACGTCGTAAGTCTCTATATAACTAAAAGCCAAATGTCACTATTGATTATTTTTTTGTTTATTAAGGGTTCATTTTAGACTAATACCATTGAAATTAGGGTAAATTACCCACCTCTACTATATATAAAAGTAAACTTATTTTAATCTATTTAAGCTAAAAGTCTGCCTTTAAGGTATAAGCCATAAAGCATAAACCCAAATAAATATGACCTTAGCGGTGGAAGTGTGAAAATGCACAACGTCTATCCCGATTCGATCCCTAGAGGCAAAGGTAGAAAATACTCTCATTAAAAAGAGCTCAACAAGTTAAAGACTATAACGGTAGAATACCCAACACTTAGGTTGTAGAAGTGTAGAATATTAGTTGGATTTTTGTTTTGTTGGCATGCATCGTTAGTACTTTTTTAAAAAAAATGTTAGGAGTTCTAGTATTTATTATAGAAGAAAGAATAATAGAAGAGCTACAAACGCACGAGCGCACACCTCTACACGTATGCACACACGCACACTCGCGTATGTACTCGTCTCTATGAGAAACGTCGGGTTCGAGGATCGAATCCGGATCGACTGGGCGAGCTCCATCCCTCGCGCCACTGAGCCATACTCAGTCCTCATCGTTAGTACTTTAAGACATGGAACCAATACCAGTACTATTTTTTCTGTGGTCCAGTTGTTTTACCAATATGTTAAAAACAGCTCTACTAGCGGAATGCTCATAACAGGATCACCTCCCCTATTATGAGTACGCAAAACCGGGTAATTAACATGTTTTATAGGTATAACCGCTGATTAGAGTGACAGATTGCTTACAAGGCCGCTTACAATGTGGTAAATGAGGGGGAGATGCAGTGGCTTTGCGCATGAGGAGTCAGGGAGCGGCAGCTCTCTGCTCTTTTGTGACCCTCTCTGTGTTGTTTATTTATGCTATTATGCTCCTGGAAAGTATTGAGTGAGAGGAGTAGATAATTGTGCAAATGTTCTAATTTAATTCTTTCCGTCTTCTCTTTATCTCTAATCTCATATGCCATGGTTTAATTAACCCACCAAATCCAAATGAGTGGTGTTTCATATGGCCATTATCTTAAGATTGCAAATCAGTCCACCCGTAGCATTCAAATCCTATTTTGTTCAAATATGTATGTCTATTTGATGGCATCCTGCTGCTACTACATCAAAACAGATTCGTTAAAGTTTAATTTTGATGCTATATGAATATACATGTATAATGAATAGACAAAAACCGGTTATAAGGTCGAGTACAAAGCCGACTACTGTATATTAGCCGGTACCTGCTACATAGTTTTAGAACCTTAGGTTTTAAATATCGCTCGATGGTTTTGTGGACAAGTCATTAGACACGCACGATCTATATGAAGAATTCTTATAGAGAAACTGATAATTAATGGAGATGAAGGGCATCCAAGTGATTGCCGATATGTTTCACAATTGCCAAAATATCTTAACCAAAGGATAAAACATCTATATAAATAAAAATAATGTTTAAGGAAACTCATTCATTTTAAGGGCAAAAAAATCCCACAATAATTCTAAAAAAGAAAAAATCCTATAAATTCTCACATTAATCAAAAGAAAAAAAGAAAGATCTCCAACACTTATTTTGATAGGGCCTGATTATAATGGTGCAGATTAATTATATATAGATATTAGAGTTATATAACAAATACAATTGTATTTCAATTATAGAAAATAGAGTTGCATATCAAAGACCTAACCGCGCAGTTACGCAGGTAAATCTGCTAGTTGTCTTAATAACAGGGGCAATATCTGCACCAATAATACTATCACAATTATCTTGTAACAACTTCTATCATAAGCAAAGACTCTAGCTATGAACATATTTATGGGTTGCCACAAAACCATCCAATTCTCTAATGTATCCCCTCTAGTTGATATTGCAACGTCAAACCGAAAACCATCGCTTTGAAATTTGGTAACCAACAAATCGTAAAATGCACTCATCTCTCTGAAAAAAAACAAGTAAATTGTGCTAGTAAGCAACAAATTAAGTTGATGTTCGTAAAACAATTTTATCCTGCATATTGCAACGGTCTCTTTGAAAATTTATCCGTTGCACTAGGTAGCATTCTTCCCCAGTACATTCACTCCATGACCAAGAACAATGGAAAACTCAGAGGTCATCAGATAGATACATCTAGAGAGAGAGAGAGAGAGAGAGAGAGAGAGGAGAGGAGAGGGAGGGAGCGTTGCTGACGACGACGGCCGCGACAAGGACGTCGTGAGAGAGCAGAGTAGCGTTCGTTGAGCCGTCAGCGTCATACGCTCCCACCAACCACTACTAAAACCCCCTTGAGCTTCTTCCCACGCTTCAAACATCCAACCATCGCCGCGACTCGGTCTCGCACGACTAGCTGCTACTACACCACAGGCTAGCTCCGCTGCAATAATTTGCGTTGCACCGTTGCGCGCAGGCGCGAGCTTGGCGTTGGCAATGCCGGACTCTGAGGTCACCAGCCCAGCGTCGTCGTCCGCCTCGCCGCCACCGTCGCCGACCGAGGCGGTGAGGCGCGGCGGCGGGGAGAAGCGGGGGAGGGGCGCCGGGGCCAATGTTGCGGGTGGCAGGCACCCGACGTACCGCGGCGTGCGGATGCGGGCGTGGGGGAAGTGGGTGTCCGAGATCAGGGAGCCGCGCAAGAAGTCGCGCATCTGGCTCGGGACCTTCCCGACGCCCGAGATGGCGGCGCGCGCGCACGACGCCGCCACGCTCGTCGTCAAGGGCCCCGCGGCGGTGCTCAACTTCCCCGAGATGGCAGCGTCCCTGCCGCGCCCTGCCTCCGCCGATCCCCGCGACGTGCAGGCCGCGGCCGCGCGCGCCGCTGCCATGGACCCCGTGGGCGCGGCGCCAATGACGGAGGCGGCGTCGACGGCGCCCGCGTGCCAGCCCGGGCAGATGTTCGGCCAGGTCGACGACGAGCTGGAGGAGATCATCGAACTACCGTCCATCGACGAGGACATCGCGGCTGAGCTCGTGTTCGGGGGCACGTTCCACGACCCCGCCGCCGAGCCGTGGTACGAGTCGGCGTGGCTGTTGGACCACGCCGGCATTGCCGCGCATGACGAGCTGACCGTGGCGGGGCTCGGGCTCGAGCCGGAACAGGTCTGGGCGCAACCGGACGGCATCGTGGCGTCCGGGTTCGGTGCGCTCTTGTGGAACCTGTAAATACTAATCATCTCTTTTTGACTCGTGAATAGCTAGCCCAGCAGTGTTGGCTTAATTATGAGTTGTTTCGCTCCAGTGTCTTTTGGTGAGCCTGGCACTCTAGCCTCTGAATTTTCCGTCCTTTGATTTGACTTCTCGTGGCTATATATATATATATATATATATATATATATATATATATATATATATATATATATATATATATGACATATATATGACTATGAGGTGGTTGTTACTTGTTACGATACTTCAGTAATGGCCTATCAGTTAAAAAGCATGTACATGTACATGCATGCAATGCAACATTAATTTACGTCAGAGATGTACTTATAGAATCTCTCGCCATACTATATTGTAGTATACATGAGTCTAATCGGATCGGATAGACGTCAGCCAATCGATCAAATATCATCGGTTTGAATTCAGCTAGTCTTGTTGGAGAGTTGTTAGATTTAATATCGGTTTCGGATAGTTGATTTCGAATTCGTGATACCACTATACGTCGGATCGAGACATTTCGATTATATTTTCAGATAATTCTGAAAAGTTTTATTTTGGATATTCACAGTTCATATTCTAGCAGTTTTAATTAGGCCTAAGCAAATAGCCAAGCTAGGCCCTTCCTCCACGGCTCCACCCTCTTGACTCTGTCCCATCCACCATCCCATCGTTTACCATCAAAGCTTGACATATAAGAATATATTTCCACTTATCTACGTGGATACCTAGTATTCTTTTACAAAATATAGAGGAATGTTTTATATTGTTGCAACTTTGTTGAACTACATGATAAAATGACTTGTTAAATTGCGAAAATCCTGTTGCATGTTTAATCATTGCTATATGCAGTATCTGTTTTTGCGCGATATCCAAAAAAATATTCGGTACTGTATCGATTCCGCTCTGTATTAGCTTCGAATTCGTGACCGATATTATATGTACCGATTCGTATCCTTCACTATCTGTATCTGTATCCGGTATTATTCATATCTAAATCTAAATCTATCAAAAAAACAGTTTAGAATAGCAAATAGAGATATCTGACTAAATCCGAGCCGAGTGCACCCTGGTACCATGCATGTATCCGGTCGAGAAAGCTTGAATTCAGTCATCCATGTCTGTTATGTACAGAAACACCTTTTCAGTGAGACGAATGTGGAGATGTAAACATCTGGATGATGCCATTCCGATTCTGCTGGTTCTCCGCGTTTTTGTTTTCCTTTTTCTTCCGAGGCAGTGTCCTTCACAAATATCTCAATCCCAGCACGGCTCAGCACGACAGGCGAGTGGTTGAGGGAGAAGAACGCATGAGAGGGGCCGCGTGCGTGCATGTGTCCCTGGAAAGATCCAAGTCGATCGTCGACGTACGCAAATGGATCGCTCTTGACTTGTGGCATAGCCCCCTCCGCCTTGGATATCTTCGAACGACGCGAAGTTAATTAACACCACATGGCATTGCAGTACGAGTCCACTATGCTTGGCTCGTTCCCAAACCACGAAACGTGCGATGATATGGCTAAGAATCCGTTATTCAGTGCTGTCAAATGCGATTACCAATCTCAGCCTTGTAGCTCGTATTATTGCGGCGGCGAGTGGTGATCGATCGAGCTGCACAGGTGGCTGGCTCGAAATACGTACAGTGAATGCGATCAACGCAACGGCTCAACATCAGCTGCAGTGAGGCGATCGACCTCCCGAGATCGGAGAAACCGGGGGGTCGGTCATCGTTATGCAACGGTTGCAGTATGTGTCTGTCATCTATACCCCTTTATAATGCATCTAAGAATTTTTTTCTATGTCCACCTCAAATAATACACTCTACTAGAGATGGCTCAACCTTCATGCACTCAGCGAAACGTCCTCAGGAACTTGCCTCCATCAAAATTAACCTCTCAGATCTTTCCTCAGCTTTACTCACCCACATCCGATGGCCATTGTTTAATGTGTCTAACTCATCCCTGTGGCCCACAACAGATCTCCTCCCACCTCCAGTATCATCTCAAGAAAAAGGAAACAAATATCCTGGAATTAAGGAAAAGGAAACAAACATTCTAGAAAAAGAAAAAGACCATATATTACATGCTGGGAAAATAAAATCGGAAGACAGGCACTATACTAATGTCACTTAATCGGCATTTGCGAGTGACTTGACTCGCCAAAGTTTGACAGCTTCTAGAAGGCCCAGCTTCAGGCCTAGCTGGAGTCTGAGAAATTATTGGCCATATATGGCCCGTCCAAACCTCTGTATATTTCTGAATTTTCCATTTTGCTCCCTGGGCGTTGGAAAATGGCTGACATGTAAAACCAAGCAACTAAAAGAAATCGATCAACAACGCGGAAACTTTTATGATTCCTGTAAAAATCGAACTATTTCATATAAAACTTTTACGTTCCAAAGGGACTCTCGAAGTTAGCGGAAGCGAACATTTTCTCAGTATAAAAAGGCGTGGCGGTCGAGGTGGCCTCTTGTCTAGTCTTCCAAGTCAAAAGAAGCAGAAGAAGGTTTATCCGATTGTACGTACTGCATACCTGATGTGGCCATTGGGACCGATTTTTTTTCCCGACCCGTGACATAGTAGACACAACACGGCTAGAGCATGATACAACATATATGCACACGAACTGAGCGGGTATAGCAGAAATGATAAGGTCATACCGGACCTTACAGTCGGATATGATAGATGGCACGGCACGTCTGCATGAGCCATACTCGGGCTGACATGACATGAAACCGGTCCAATGGCCCCAAGCAGGTACGGCACATGACAAGACACTCTATGTTATGGCTCATCCTACGGTCAATGCCTTTTGCTATCATCGTTTGAGGAGAAATGGGAGATAATGGAGATGCTAAAAGTTGAAGAATGGAGAATACATACTCACTGACATCGAGTACTTGCACCGAGTCGCTTCGTACTACGGTACCCTAACTGGGTGTAAGGTTTTTAACGATATAGTAACTTTGCACCTATTTAAGAATGAATAAAATTTTATTTTTCTCTAATATTTGTGTCCACTGTCTCAGCTCAGTACGTCTCCGGCTCCTTTTCTCTCGTCGTAATAGTGCAAATAGATCAGACATGGACCGTCACGAAAATGGGTCATGCCTGAACTCGCCGAAGACCGTGGTGGCATGGTATAGTTTAGACACACGGGTCGACTGACCCATACCATGTTGACCTAGCCAACGCCCACCTCATACCCAAACAAAACAGATCGCCCACTATAATTGATTGTTGGCACTACTATTAACTGCAGATATGGAGTTTCGGAAATTCTGTGTCGCCCGAATGATGAATGGAGTTCAAGTCAAGATACCAAGTTTTCAGGGTTGCTTCGAGTTACTCCCTCTATCAATTTCTATAAGGTGTTTGTGCATTTCAAGATTTTAAGCTTGTAAACTTTGACCAATATTTAATCCAACACATAAAAGTGTACCGTTAGATTCGTATTTGAAAGTTTTTTTTCTATGATTATAATTTTATAGCTATGAATAAAGTATTATAAAAAAATTAACGGTTAAAATTTAAATTTAAATTTAAAGATGTACCAAAATCTGTTAGATTATTATGGGGTTGACCCATAATTAATTTAATAGAAATTCCAAAAGGCCCATTAGAATACTAGGAGTCATGAAATTGGTTTAGTACCATATGGATAATTGAGAGAAGGTTTGACCAACTTAAATAGTTGAGTTGTGTGTCTCTTAATTAGCAAGGTGGAAAAGGGTAAAGGCATGTACCACCTGCCTTGCGAGCCGAGCCGAGCCGAGGCGTGGCGTGGCGTGCGAGTGCGAGTGCGAGTGCGAGACGAGACGAGACGAGACGAGACGTGACCGATCCGATCCGATCCGATCCGCGATGATCAATGTGACCATAGCGCCGTCGATTACACATAACGGACGTGGTTGATGGTCGCATAATGACCGTCGGTTTACGTAACGGCTACATGAGTTGATGGTGGTAACTCCTGCTCCCGCCGTTGCATGTCGCGAGGCTATATAAGGAGAGCCACGGTGTGCTTTTCTTGATCTCGCTTGACTCTTCCGCATACTCCATTGTTCTGCTGCTTGTCTTTGCATTCCCGCCTCTGTTTTTGCGCGCACAAGTAGCGAGAGGAGCGAGGCCTCGGAACCTCGCCCTTCTTGAGATCTTGTTCGAGATAGAAGGCCGATAAGGTTTTTGGGGAGCGACCACGCGACTGCTCGAAAGGTGTTCCTGGAAGCGCATCTGCACTGCAACGCGTCTGCACTGCATCAACCTCTTCACTGCACCAACGCTTCACTGCGACAACCTGTGATCGTCTACTTCGACCGTCATGGCGAACGAGAATGTTACACTGCACTGTGCCAACGGTGGCACCGGCTCAAGGGTATATTAACTTATACCGTGTTTTATTCATGCTGATTTCTTGTTCATTAGTCTTTGCGTATGAGATAGATAATTTGTTATCTAGTACCTTTGGCTTTGAACAAAAAATGCATCTTTGTTTAATCATGATTTACATAATTCTGTGGATTAAAATATTGAGAAAATTCCTAATATTTCCAAAAATCCAAAAACCTTATCCTAGGAATTTTACAACTCTCGGTTTTTTGCGCACTTAAGCCAACTATATTTGTGGCGCAAATTACAAGCGTTAGCGCGCCAAGATGATTTTGTGGTTGGCGCCATGAGCGTGTATCACGTTGCGCAAGGCAAACCACGGCTGAGTGGGCTCTCTCGGCGGAGAGAGTGCCTTCACATTCTGGATAACTTGTTCGAGGCGCCGTGATTAGTGTTCTTGGAGAAAATCTTGTTGATGTGTACATGATTTTGCCAAGTGGTAAAGAAATGTGGAATGCACTTGAGGCAAAATTCGAGTCTCGACGCGGCGTGAACTCTATGTCATGGAGCGTTTCATGACTACAAGATGGTTGATGACCACTCTGTAGTAGAACAGCTCATGAGGTTCAAGCTTTTGCGAAAGAACTTGAGAATTTTACATGTGCATTACCCGACAAGTTTGTGGCGGGATGCATCATTCTTGAAGCCCACCTTCTTGGAGGATTTTGCCACTACTCTAAAACACAAGAGACAAGAGTTCGGCGTTCTTTGGTCTCATTGGGTCTCTAAATGTTGAGGAGAAAGCGAGGCAAAAGATATACGTGGGAAAGAAAGTTCTAGTGCCAATGTGGTACAAAAGAAAATCTTTCAATTCAACAAGAAGAATAAAAATAAGTCGAAAAGCACGAGAACAAGAACAAGGCCGCTCAAACTACTAGCTTCAAGAAGAAGAAGAATAAAGGAAAGGAAACGCTTTGTTCAGTAATGGTATGCGATCATTGGGCAAAGGATTGCCACGATCGCAAAGACAATAAGCGTAAAAGTCCGCCAACGTTGTTATTGGTAATACTAAGGAGGGAACATCCGGGTATGTTTCAATACCTACCGTTCTATCAGTATGTCGTTCACCTGATTGGTGGATTGACACGGGGGCCAATATACATGTTTGTCTTGATGATCCTTATTCTCTTCTTACCGTCGCAGGGCTACCTCGTGTTGATGGGGAATAGGTCGCGAGCATTTGTGCGTGGAGTCGATGCAGTTGACTTGAAGTTTACTTGAGAAAAGTCGTCTGATCGAGGAACGTGCATCACGTGCCGTGATAAATAAAAACCTTGTCGTGGTCTCTATTGTGTAGAGATGATTTTAAGCTAGTTTTTGAATCCAATAAATGTATTGTTTCTAAAATTGGAACTTTTATTGGAAAAGGCTATGAGAGCGGAGGCTTGTTCCGCTTGTCTTTGACGGACATGAATAAAATTGTGAATCATGTTTGTAATCATGAGACTGATGTTTGGCATTCACGACTTTGTCATATTAATCTTGGTTGCATGATGTGGTTAGCCAGTATGAATTTAATCCCAAAATTTACCCAAGTCAAAGGTTCTAAGTGTCAAGTGTGTGTGCAATCTAAGTAACCTCGCAAGCCTCACAAGGCAGCTGAGGCGAGAAATTTGGCTCCGTTAGAACTAGTTCATACCGATTTATGCGAGATGAACGGGGAGTTGACAAAGGGTAGTAAGAGGTATTTCATGACTTTGATTGATGATTCTACTAGATATTGCTATGTGTATTTATTAAAGTCAAAAGATGAGGCTTTTCACTATTTTAAGATCTATAAAGCTGAAGCTGAGAACCAACTTGAGAGAAAAATCAAACGGGTTAGGTCAGATCGTGGTGGAGAATACTTTTCTAATGAGTTTAATTTATTCTGTGAGGAACATGGAATAATCCATGAGAGGACGCCTCCCTATTCGCCCCAATCAAATGGGGTTACCGAAAGAAAGAACCGTACTCTAACTGAGATGGTTAACGCCATGTTAGAAACAGCGGGACTTTCCAAGGAATGGTGGGGTGAGGCTATATTGACTGCTTGTCATGTCCTAAACAGGGTTCCTACAAAGAATAAAGAAATCACACCATTCGAGGAATGGGAGAGGAAAAGATTAAATTTCTCTTATTTACGTACTTGGGGCTGTTTGGCTAAAGTGAATGTGCCTATCCCAAAGAAGCGTAAACTTAGACCAAAAACCGTTGATTGTGTCTTCATTGGTTATGCTTTTCACAGCGTTAGATATAGATTCTTAATAGTGAAATCTGGAGTACCTGATATGAATGAAGGTACAATTTTTGAGTCCAATGATGCCACATTCTTTGAGGACTTATTTCATATGAAAGAGACATTTAGCTCATCTGGCCAAGAATCTATCTTCTCTCCTAAACCTTCCACTCCTATACAAATTGAGCCCATTTTTGAGGAAAACCCAATAGATGAGGGCAATGAAGTAACTCGTAAGAGTAAGAGACTAAGGACTACAAAGTCTTTTGGTGATGACTTCATTGTATATCTAGTGGATGATACTCCAAGAACCATTGAGGAGGCTTATTCATCGCAGGATGCTGACTATTGGAAGGAAGCGGTCCAGAGTGAGATGAATTCCATCTTGAGCAATGGAACTTGGGAAGTTGTTGAACGTCCATATGGGTGTAAACACAGTAGGATGTAAGTGGGTGTTCAAGAAAAAGCGAGACTGATGGTACGATTGAAAAGTACAAGGCAAGGCTTGTGGCCAAGGGTTATACCGAGAAAGGCGAGGACTTCTTTGATACTTACTCACCGTTGCGATTGACCACTATTAGAGTACTCACTGTCTTTAGCGCCTCCTACGGTCCGATCATCCATCGGATGGATGTAAAGACGGCTTTCCTTAATGGAGAGTTGGAAGAGGAAATCTATATGGATCACTGATGGATTTGCGGTAAAGGGTCATGAAGGAAAAGTGTGTAGGTTGTTGAAGTCTTTGTATGGCCTTAAGCAAGCACCTAAGCAGTGGTACGAGAAGTTCGACAGAACTTTAACATCTGCCGGCTTTGTTGTGAATGAAGCTGACAAATGTGTGTATTACCGCTATGGTGGGGGTGAAGGAGTGATTATGTGTCTGTATGTTGATGACATACTGATCTTTGGGACGAACCTTAATGTGATTAAGGAAGTCAAGGACTTCTTGTCTGAAAACTTTGAAATGAAAGATTTGGGAGTAGCGGATGTCATCTTAAACATTAAATTGTTAAGAGAAGGTGACGGTGGGATTACTCTTGAGCAGTCCCATTATGTGGAAAAGGTGTTGAGTCGCTATGGCTACTATGGCTATAGCGATTGCAAACCTGCTCCAACGCCGTATGATCCAAGTGTGCTATTACGAAAGAACCAACGAATAGCAAAGGATCAATTGAGATATTCCCAAATCATTGGTTCTTTGATGTATTTAGCTAGTGCAACAAGGCCTGATATCTCGTTTGCTGTGAGCAAACTAAGCCGGTTTGTTTCAAACCCGGGAGATAATCATTGGCATGCTCTTGAGAGAGTAATGCGCTATCTAAAAGGGACATCAAGTTATGGAATTCACTACACCGGGTATCCTAGGGTACTTGAGGGTTATAGTGATTCAAACTGGATATCTGATGCTGATGAAATACAAGCCACAAGTGGATATGTGTTCACATTGGGTGGTGGAGCTGTTTCTGGAAGTCTTGCAAGCGCACCATCTTAACGAGGTCTACAATAGAAGCGTAACTCACGGCATTAGATACCGCCTGCGTGAAGCCGTGGTTGCGTGAACTTGTGAAGGACTTACCGGTGGTTGAGAAGCGGTGCACGCTATTCTTTTGAACTGTGACAATCGACGGGTGATTGTCAAGGTAAATGATTCTAACGATAACATGAAGTCATCAAGGCACGTTAAGAAGCGATTGAAGTCTGTCGGAAAATGAGAAACTCCGAGTTATAGCGTTGGACTATGTCCGACGGCTAAAAACTTGCGATCCTTTTACAAAGGGACTATCACGAAATGTGATAGATGAAGCATCGAGGAGATGGGCTTGAGACCCACATAAAGTCATGTCTTAGTGGTAACTCATCCTATTTGATCGGAGATCCCGTGAATTAGGATGTTGAGACAAGCTAGTGATCGGTGAGAGGAGAGTACTTCAGATTTGGCCCACTCCGTTTGAGATGCAATAACTCTCCTATTATGTATGGCAGGTTGGTTATACCTTAATGTATTCCGAGTGGCTTTAATAAGCAGAGATGTTGTCCTACAGAACATCTTATGAGGAATACACCTATATGAGTTCGACTACTAGTCACAGTCTATGAGATTGGGGGGTGATCTCTAGAGGCTCATGAAAGGCTAAGGAGTATGACTTATAAGCTCCAAACCGAGGGGATGCATTTAGCAGCCTAGTAGCAGTAAAGGACTTTGGTGAAACTTGTTCGCACAAAACTGTCAATTCAAGGCATAATCCATTGTTCAGTTGTGGATGAGTGTAACCTTTGTTCTAGGTGGAAGTTCAACTTAACAGTCTCCATCGAAAAACTGGTATATCAAACTATATTGGGCGAGAGTATTTCAAATGTGCCTTTGAAATTTGGTGGGGATTGTTAGATTATTATGGGGTTAGCCCATAATTAATTTAATAGAAATTCAAAAGGCCCATTAGAATACTAGGAGTCATGAAATTGGTTTAGTACCATATGGATAATTGAGAGAAGGTTTGACCAACTTAAATAGTTGAGTTGTGTGTCTCTTAATTAGCAAGGTGGAAAAGGGTAAAGGTTGTGCCACACGCTGCGTGCCGCCGAGCCGAGCGAGGCGGCGTGGCGTGGCGTGTGCGAGTCGCGAGTCTTGAGTCGAGTCGAGGCGTGACGTGGCGTGCGCGTGCCGCAGCAGATCCATCCGGGCGTGATGTCTTTGGCGGGGGCGGTTTGTTTTGCCGTTTGATGAGTCAATATGACCGAGAACCGCAGATGATCAATGTGACTAGTAATCTGCCGTCGATTACGTAACGGACGTGGTTGATGGTGGTGCCGCCGCGATTACATAACGGACGTGGTTGATGGTCGACATAATGACCGTCGTGCTTTTCTTGATCCGCTTGACTCTTCCGCATACTCCATTGTTCTCTGCTGTCCTTTGCATTCCCGCCTCTGTTTTGCGCGCACAAGTAGCGAGAGGAGCAGCCTCGGAACCTCGCCAATGACCACGCGATCGCCGAAGGTGTTCTGAAGCGCATTCGCGCGCGCAACGCGCGTCGCGACCGCATTAACCTCTTCACCGCACCAACGCTTCATCGCGACAACTGTGATCGTCTACTTCGATTGTCATGGCGAACGAGAATGTTACACTGCGCTGTGCCAACGGTGGCACCGGCTCAAGGGTATATTAACTTATACCGTGTTTTATTCGTGCTGATTTCTTGTTCATTAGTCTTTGCGTATGAGATAGATAATTTGTTATCTAGTACCTTTGGCTTTGAACAAAAAAAATACATCTTTGTTTAATCATGATTTACATAATTCTGTGGATTAAAATATTGAGAAAATTTCTAATATTTCCAACAAAATCAAACCACACTGTATAAAAATCGACGGTTGTCTTGGTTATTTTACTCGCTCGTTGGTTCTGGAATTTGGTTCCGTGGCCTTGGTTCTCGGTGGCTCAATCATTTATGCATATGCCCATAAAAGTTGCGAATCACCCGTACATTTGTTTTATCTCAAAAGTCATCACCAAACTGAAATAAAAAGGGACTTCTTGGCTCTTCTTTAGAATTTTTGTCCAATTAAATAAGCTAGATCAGTACCTCTATCACAAATAAAATAATAAACCAAATTGATGGATGGCTTAATCTGATCAGCGTGCATGCAATAAATTAATTACACTCTGGGGTCTTCGACCGCACTCTACAGCACAGAACCTTGGATCAATAAAAGTTATAGTAAAAGCTGTCGCAACGACTCGTGCTAGGAAATAAGTAATCGTAATTCTTCTTAAATAATAAAATATGTCCACACGAGGTGAAACATATTTACTACAGGCAAGCATCTAGCTATAATTAGCTCGCTAGCGGCAGTGGAAGATTCTGCGGTAGCGAGGAAAAGGACACTTGCAGAGGAAGTGACGAGGCGCCGTGGCAATCTGGTCGATGCTGCAGCCACGTAAAACATCACGTCGTGGCCAGGCACACCGGCCTTTCCACGGGGGCCCCGGCCCGGCCGGGTGCTGCCACGTTGTGAGACTCGTAAGTCCGTAACCGTTAGCTAGCCACAGCCCACGAGATAGGGATGCCATACTGGTTCGATTATAGCATCGGGCAACAGGTTCACAAAACCGTGATAAATCTCTCGGTTTTCATGGTTTTCGATCATACCATTTCGGTTCGAAAACAGAAACAGATCGGTTTATCGATAGAATTTTTAAAAAAATCAAAAAATTTGAAAAAATTGTGCGTTGAAAACCGCTCAAAAAACCGTTTTTTAAGAACATTCAATTGGTCGGCTGGTTTTTCGCGAAAAAACGCGGTAAACCGCGAAAACCGAGCGGTTTTCCGTCAAAAACCGTGGTTTTCGCACATAAATTTGACCAAAATTCAAATTCTTTGAATTTGCAAATCGTTCGGTTTCTCGCGAAAACCGCTACCGCTGGGTTAGCGATTTTCGGCTTCGAAACGAAATTGTGAACCCTGTCGGGCAGGAGTTAAGGGGCTCCATGGACGGATAAATCACCATTTTTTTAATTCTTCCTCCACTGTATGCAAACATGGCGTAGAAAGAAAAAAATTCTTAGTTACCGCTGAAAGTTAATCGGATCTCTAAAATATTATTGTTAAATTGCTTTTTCTTTCATTGCCATCGGATCTCAAATGTCATTCCGTTTTTGCTACTCCTATCAGTGACCCGTTATTCGGCCGTTAACTTGTAAGTGAAAACGCGATTATGTTTATCTTCATCCTCATTTAAATCTAACAAATTTATTTTGTATTTTATAAAATTTTTTGGAGATGATCCTGAGACAGTGCTAATGTTTCTCTTAAAAATTTTAGAGCATGATCAGCTCTGTGAATTTCTGGAAAAAAAACTTTTAGTGCTTCTGTCTCAGCGAAAGAATATAGATTTTGATTTTTAAGAAGCATTAAATAAATTCAAAATTTTATGAAAATTTTTGGAGGGGATCCTTGCATTATTTGGAACTTATATAAAATATTTATAAGTTTTTAAATATTTTTAATTCAAAGCTTCAAAATAAGAACATCAACTAGGTTATGTGATTTTCCAATAACCTAGTTGTTGTTCTGATTTTCATGCTTTAAATTAAAATATTTAAAAGCCTTAACATATTTTTATTTTAAGTTTAAAATAATCCAAGGAACTTCTCCACAATTTTTTTAAATTTATTTAATGCTTTTGAAAAATAAAAATCTAGATTCTTTCATTAATACAGAAGCACTAAAAGATTTTTCCCTGAAATTTATAGAGTTGATCACGCTCTGAAATTTTTACAAAAATGTTAGCACTGTCTCACAGGTCATCTCCAAATTTTTTCATAAAATTTTAAGCACATTTGATAGATTTAAATTAGGATTAAGGTAGGCAAAATCGTCTTTTCACATACAAGTTAACGGTCAAAATAACGGTCCACTAACGGGAGTGGCAACAATAGGATGAAAGTAGAGATATGATGGTAATAAAAGTAAGAGCAGTTTTGTAATAGTATCTTAGATATTCGACTAACTTTTAGTGACAAGAGCAATGCTTCCCTGCTTTCCATCTCAATACAATTTGCACAAATCTTGAAGCCAACGAAAGAGTAAGTAATCACTATTTACCCTTCATTGATGCTTTAATATTTATAAAACTTAAAATAAAGCATGGAAGTACCTTTCCAGTGACAAATAAGAAAATTTCTCAAAATAGTACGAGTGCACACTCTGCTAGTCTAAAAGGCATGCGTGTGCAAAATCGATCAGCATCATCTCTGTATATCGACATGTTGTCCCCATCTCACATACTCAGACGACACTTCTGGATTGCTTCTCGTAGTTTTAGGAAAGAAAGTTTAGCGGTGTACGCGTATATACTCCAGTGCGGCATGGAAATGTAAAGTAATTGCTCTGCCGGCCTCCGTCTCGGGCGACAACGAGGGTATCGCACGGGAAAGCGACTGTCGGCATCCGCTCCGGCTGCCACGCGGGATATCCCGGTGGGCCCCGCACAGCTGACACCTTGCATGCATACTGCACACACAGCTCCGAGATGCAACCTGGTGGCTAGCGATCACGCACGGTCGTCGACGCGTCGTTTCCTCTTTTTGGTCGAAACAGATCGAGTGTCGTGTGCATCAACGTTCGTGCAGCCGTAAGAACCGGCCACCGTGAGCATCTTGTGCAAGTTGCGCACGGTTGGCCACGTATGCATGCCCGGGCGCGTGCGTGGGCCAGATAAATGCAACCAGATCAACCGGATTGACGTCGATGTATGTCCGGTCGAGTATTTTTTTCAGGGTGAGTATACAAATACTCGACACAAACTACACTAACATCATTCGTCTAAGTACATATGTATCCTCTACACATACTTAAAATTTATTAGAGGCAGGTCTCGAAGCGGACACATGATTTTCTACTAAATACACACATATACTCTGAAAATGGTGGACAACATCGTCAAGTCTAGGACTTACCATGTGGACTGGGTGCACAACCACATTCCTAGCCATTTGGCCACAGGCCAGCTTCTGATCGAGTTGGGCACGCTGATGGCCAAAGAAATCAATTTGTTTGTTTTCTTTTGTGAGGATTAAATTGTCTAATTAACACTTGTTCTTTGATCTTTCCTATGACTTCTTCTCTTCTATCTATACTAATCGAGGACTTCTATAAGAGCCTTCATGTTAGTTCTTTGAATTAAAAAGGATAGAAAATCCTACATTAACCCAGGGAAAGACTAGAAATTCGCACATTGATCCAAGAAAAAAAAAGTCTTAACTATTGTCCATAATGTCCACAGATATAGACTATTGCAGTCTATTAGTTTGGTTGATGGATATACGCTCGATTAAAGGTGGACGTTATGCCGTGCCGGGTCGGTCCGGCATAGGTTTATTGTGCTTTATGTCTGAATCATACCGAGCTGCGACGGCCCGTCGTGCCAGCTCGCCTTCGGCGAGCCTAGGCACGGCCCATTTGTGTTTCGTGCCTGCTTCGTGATGTGCCGGCCTAGATCCGACCCATTTGCACTATTGCAACGAGAGAAAAGGAGCCGAAGACGCATAGAATTGTGACAGTGAATGAAAATATTATGAGAAAAATAACTAAAATTTATTTATTCTTAAACAGTTACATAGAGCGAGGGGGATGTGCTCAACACAGGCGAAAGAGGAGGCAATGGGCAAGAGAGAGTGAGCGAGATAGACGAGAGAGATTGAGAGGGACTGGTGAGAGAGAGAGAGCCGGGAGAGATTGAGAGGGACGAGCGAGAGAGAGCAGCTTCTTGCACTGTCTCTCATTCTCTCTCAGCTCTCTCTCCTGTTTTGTCCGTCTCTCTCAGGTGTCGGCGATAGAGGTGGCGTTCATGCTACTGAGTGTATCCATAGTGGTCATGCTCTGTGAGTCAGTGACCTTCATGCTAGGCTTCTTCCTCATACCCTGAGTTATCAGACCCAATACGACCCATTCTACAGTGTCGTACCAGGTCATACAGTCCATCGTGCCTGATTCTCGAACTTGGTACGATCCGTGCTACAGTGTCGTGCCGGACCATTATGTCGTGCCTCGGGCCGGCCCAAAAGAGCCCGGCCCGAGTGCCCACCTCTACGCTCGATGGATACGTAACACAATCAGACTCATAAAAAAAATCCATGAAGTAGGAAAGGAAAATTTTCTTGTGCCGTTCCTGATACGGATGCAAGCTAGTAGCAAAGGTGTAACCGCTAGCTACAAAACAAGGGGCACGACACGACGATATTTGCCTCTAATTGATAGTTCGATTCATACACACTCTCGACAAATCATTACCATCATCACTATTTTTTCAATAGAAGGTTCAATTCCGCTCATGATAAATTAGTTGTCATATAAAAAAACTGCAAAATAAATAAAAGGGTTCTCTACTTGCATGCTCACGGACACTGCAACACACGCTGGTTCATCATAGGAGGAGGAAACAAGAAATTAGGACATTAATCGAACAAAACAAAAGCTTGAAATTCCCACTGCACTATATTAAAGAAAAAAAAATCTCACTCATAATAATTTTTATACCGTCATCGAGAAAATCATATTACTGCAAGGCTACCGTTAGACATAAAAGATTGATGAAATATTTATATTTTTTTAGATAATAAAAGATTATATCTCCCGGTCTCTACATGGTGAAATGCACATAACCAACTGATGAAATATTTACATATCACCTGATGTATATAAAGTTCTGAATAAAGCTCCTTTTTTCTAGGGTTTGTTTCGTCCAGACAAAAGGTGTGCATACTTGGAGATGCACTAGTGTTCAAGAAAAGAAATCACCAAAAAAAGTCCAAGAAAATTCAGGCAATACGCTACTGTACTCCCTGAAGATGCAAAGACTTGAAGAATCCTCATCAATTACTGCACCTTTAGTTTCCTACCACAATATTACTTTTTGTGGTTCAACCAAAAAGGCCGATAATTAAAAACAGAGGAGTTCATGTACAAGAAAGCAAGTATGAAAAACATGGGTGTAAATAGAGAATATGAGTGTTTTCTTGCTAAATAGCATTCAAATTTTGAGTCTTCAGATCTAGATCGAATGGATAAAATTAAATTGCCTTCTCTCCTTCCATTTGAATATTATTTTATCAAGGAGTACTCATTTTTTTAAGGTATTGAACGAGGAATATTATCCTTTTCTATGTGGCCTTTTACATCAATTATATACTAGTTTTACACAATTAAATTACTAAAAATTATGTGATAATTTGTAAAAAATAACATTATTATTTTTTGCATGGCTTTTTTTACACCAATTATATAATAGTTTTACACAAATTAAATTATGTAAAAAATAATGTTACATTTTGTAAAAAAAAGAACAAAATAAACTATAAGAAACACAACAAATAAAAGCGCGGATGACAAAAGTTAAATATTGAGGACTGAGCATATCTTAGTGGCATGGGATGCAGGAGGGCGCCCAGTCAACCCGGGTTCGAGTCTCGAACCCAACGTTTCTCGCAGAGACGAGTGCAGGCTCGTGCGTGCGTGCGTGTGGAGGTGTGTGCGCGTATGTAGCTCGTATGTTATTCTTTCTTCTATAATGAATGCTAGTGCTCTTGATCATTTTTAAAAAAAAACAAAGTTAAATATTGACAAAGTCAAAATGATAAAGCACAATGTGAATCACAGAGCAATATCTAATAGATAAATAAAATTGAGTGTTCACAAGCAAAAAAAAACCCCAATATCTAATAGACAAAAAAATTGAGTGCTCACAAACTAAAAAAACACTTGAAAGTCATTTAGCAATGCCCGAAAAACATAGTCAAGCAGCATGTGGCAACTATATTTTGTAAACCACGTTTATAGATAATATAAAAGTAAAACCAATTCGGAATTTGAAATTTAAACCGGCCTTATCTATCCATGTATGTACAAACTTTGAATTCCCATTTGATTTTTTTAAAATTTTCAAATATTAAAATTTTCAATCTCTAAAGTTTGTTGATTGATTATAGCATTGCAATGGAAGCCCACCATGCCAACTAAGAAATAAAGTTTTATTCATTCGAACTAAGTTAGGATTCTACATGTTCTTTAACAATAAAAAGTACTATTTTTTTTACTAATGTAACCCACTGTAGGCGCAGGAGCACGAGTTGACGTCTAGTCGGCTAAAAAAGTGAATATTGGTCGAATCAACCAAATTATTCCGTATTATAATTATAAAAAAAGTCCCCGATGGAGTATATATCTGGTTCAAATGTAGATTTTGGTTTGTTCTTTTGCTCAAATTTTCATGAACACTTTTTCTTCGGAATGCATCGCATATGACCACCCAAAGATTTAATTTGTAAGTTTATATTAAGACTTCTTTTTTGGAATGCAGACCACCCAGCAGACGATTTATTTTATAATTTCCAGCTAAATTGAGAGAGAAATCGTAAACCACACAACCTTGGCTGCCTAGGATGCAGTGTCAAAACTCAAAACAGCAAGAATACGGAGAAGGCTTGGCGCGGCTGCAGAGATGGCGCCAGAGGCCAAACCTTTGGCTTTTCTTTGCACAAAAGACGCCGTTCCTGGCAGTTCAGAGTCGAGCAGAGAGGAGCTCCAAATCGTTGCTTTTTGTACCTCGAATACTTCACATTTTTGATATCAAAATTAAAGTTTTACTCTTCAAATATCCGTGTGTTACAACGAAAACATATTTATAAATCAAATAATCGAGACATATAACATGTCTACGAAAATAAATTTGCACTTTTTAATTGCTACGTGGAGAACAAGTGGAGAATGGTCAGCTAGAGAGAGGAGTGTAGGTGGAAAGAAAGAGATATGATTGATTTCCTTTTTATTCACGACGTGGAGAGCGTGTTGTGACCCTCAACTCATATATCGGTGTGCTGATTTTCTCAAAGGAGAGGAGAGGGAGGACAGACTATCACCAACAATTCGTAATTATATAGACAACTAGTTCAGTCCATCCGGAGGTGCAGGAGGTGTTAACACCTCTGCCAAATCTCACCGTTAGACAACTAGTTCAGTCCATCCGGAGGTGCAGAAGGTGTTAACACCTCTGCCAAATCTCACCGTCAGTTGATTAAGGGTAAACTTGTACATGCATTCATTCTCCTCGTCAGTTCCACTTCCATCCACGGGCCACCTACAGAGGAAACCACCAGACCAGCCCACCACCCAAGCCGAGCGAGCCTCAAGCGGCAGCCAAATTTCCTCTCGTCTTCGCTGCCTCCTCTCCGTCTCTCGCGCGCGCCCAGAGATAGAGCCCCCACACAGTACGATCGTCGACGCCAATGACGGCGCCGCGGGCATAACGGAGAAGGCAGGGCTCGGCCTCGTTCGTCATTCGGCGTCCTAGAGAAGACATGACAGTACTGAAACGTATGACTGAATCCGAGTTCCAAACATACTGGGAGGTAAAAGGAGTAGTAGGATGTCTTGTACTTAACAATGCGATGGTAGCTGCAGGGCAAAAGAAAAGGAAATTAATGTGAGAAATCCTAATTGTTGGAATAGTGAGATCAATCACATACCCTTCAATACTGTATTTTGCAAGATCGTCTGCTCCAGTATGCGTGACAATATGATCAAGAATCTGTCCTAGAGAAGTCTGCAGAGCTAACTGAACAACGCATCCGAACAATACTATTGGCTATGTAAAGTTATACTTATTTATTCATTTTTTCGGTGGAAATTAAGAAGGAGGCTGACCTCGTTCCACAATTCCAAGAGATCAACAAAGTAACTCTTTTCTCTGAAGTATTGCTCTCTTAGGAACAACTGAGATTGCTGGATGTCTCACTGATTATGTACTATTATCGTATTGTTGGTTGAGTGCATCTAATTACTATGGCAAGAAAAGATAAATAATTTTGTAAGTACATCACATAAAAGTTGACAAAATACAGCCAGTTTTTTACTAACTGGAGCGAAATATTTGCTGGTTCAGATTCAGGACAGAAAAGGGAGACTCTGGTTCATCTGGTCTGAAATCTTTATGTATCACATTGCAAAATTGCGAACAAAGGGGTCCTAGATAACCAGGATTCTTGTTCAAGCACTGAATGTGTAATGACTTTCTTGCCGATTTCCATGAAAATCTCAAAGGACATGGGTGTCTTGAGTCGAAGAGGTGCTCGGCGGTGACGCAGTCCACGGTCCGGCCAGGGCTGCGCCAGACGCACACCTGCGACTTGTCACGGGTGTGGCGACCGTACGCGGCCTGCAGCAGTGCGCAGAAGACGCTCCCCCACGCCCCGGCGCCCACGCCAAAGATCTTCGGTTCTCTGATGAAATTACCTTTTTATCCTCTTGGCCCAGCACCTCCCTTAAGCATCGGTCTTTTGCATCTGAGGTGTTGATATCATCGGAGCCGTACGATAGACCGTATTGGACGGCTAAGAACAAAGGAATGTACTGAACGAGGACTCAATTATATATTAGTACAGTTAAAATTATTTTCTTAGATATATTACCTTCGTTCTTTTTGGCAGTGTTCTAACACGGGCCGGGAGCGCGCACGGGAATTCAAGGCCGGGGGCGCATCTGCGCCCAACCATGGCTGACGTCTCCGCTTTTCGTGGCCCGGGCCAACACATTTGGGCTGCGACGTCTCCGCTCCGGCGCCGCCGCCCGGACCGCAACCTCCACGCCGCACTCCTCCGACCCCCTTCCTCTCATTCCCAGCCCAGGTAACAACCTAACGTAACCCTTAACCACGCGGAAAAAAAATAGAACGCGCGCGTCACAGAGATCTTCCTTGCTCAAGTTCCCTTTTTCTTTCTGTAATTGTGTGTTTGGCCCTTGCGTTCTCCTCCTTGGGTATGCCTGTGGGGCAGGGTTAACATTATCGTTTAAGGAGAGAAAATCGCCGGGCTGTCGATACCAAAAATCGCCGAAAATCGGTAAAAATCGGGTGGTTTGCAAATTCAAATTCAAACTGAAAATTTGAGTTGATCCGTATCGGTAGAACCCGAAAACCGGCCGAAATGGGCCGAAAATCGGCCGAAATGTACCGAAAACCGGCCGAAATTCTCTGCAGATGGGAAATAGCGGGTAAAAAAGGAAAAAAGGGGGGAATTTCAGAAAAATGTGGGAAACTAGTGGAATGCCTACAAAAAAATCAAAAAAATATTGAAAATGCATAAAAGATTATGTACAAAAAATAACAAAATTCCTATAGTACAAGTGTACAACTATCGAAAAATATGAATAATTTTGGAAAAATTTCGGCATGACCTTTGCTATATTTTGGACAATGTGAAGTTGTGAAATAGGCTAATATGTGAAGTTGTCAACAAATAATATTTCATTTCAATACAAACACAAATCAATTGATGAAGTCCACATTTCAGTTACATTTATTTCAGTAGCATAGCAAATGATATTTGAATTGAGCCTTTCTCACCTAAAATGCATCTTCCCATTTGACACAGCTTCGTCAGTCTTCCATGATGATACATATGGCATGGTGTACCTATATGTATTGCTCAATGTTAGTAAAAAATCGAGTTGGAATGAAATGGAACGTACAAATGAAATATTACCTTACAGGCTACGAGTAATATTGTTGGTTGTGCACTTGGTTGGCCATATTGTATTCTTCTGTGGACATCATCAGCAAACCTCGTGTAGCTAGCAACTCCGCCTTATATTCATGCCAACTTTGTCCGGTCCACGGGCTAGTCGTTTCCCACTGTTGATACAGCATGGCATAAAATTGTGGGTCTTGCCACTCATATACCCATTGAGTGGCAGGTTGTGTGGATAAATCTGGGATGGAGTAGTCATATGGGCCATACGAACCATAACTCTTCTGCGTCTCAGTGGCGCTGTACGAGCTACAGGTATATCGCGGTGCATCACGACCGTATCGACGGCCCCCCTGGCTACAGTCGTTGTTCTGGGTGATTGTGGAGCCCCATGGTCTCTGTCCTGTGTGGCATGAGTGTACTGTGACTCTCCTGTAAATTTTATGGCAGAAGGAGCTTCTGAGTGAGAAGTGGGACGGATGGAGGCATCACCAGGGGCCTGACCGTTATCGCTATCCGTCTTGGAGCTACTATCATTAGATTCTTGGTACGGTGGGCTCCGACGGCCGTGGGAGTACTATCGGTCAGTCATCACTCCTACGTCTCGTGCTCGTTGTTTGGGAAGCTTACCCTTCCCTTTTGATGGAGCTCTCCTTTTTGCTTGCTCCCTCGGTAGCACTGTTTGGTGCTTCCTCTTTCCCATGTGAGTGTCCTCCACTGTCGTGTCTGCCCATTCGGGGATGCTTGCAGCCCCAGTTTTCTTTTGCAACACAAGAGCGTCTACCGGGTCTGTCACGAGGTGTGATGGAAGGGGGGTGTCACTCTCTGTCTTTGTGTCGTCGTCATCATCAAGTAATGGATCAGCATTGGGCCTCCCTTTGTCCATCCACTGTCGGATTGGATTTTCTGTGTCGCATAGTGTGAGCTCCATAAGGCGCTAAAATGGATCGTCTTCGGCCGCGGACTTATCACTTTCTTGTTCTTGGATTCTGAGCCGCAAGTTGTAATTCACATAGACCAACTTATGGAGCTTCTTATATGACAGGCGGTTGCGAATTTCGGTGTGGATGAATGCGAACGTGCTCCAATTACGCTCGCAACCGCTGGAGGAAGCGCAATGGGAAACGATCTGTTGAGCCAACTTTTGGAGCGTGGGTGTATCGATCCAAAACACCCCACCAATGTCTTTGCAAGTAATGGAAGACAACAATCGGTAGGAGGTGGAAAATATTAGATTGCTACTAGATTTAAGATGACACAAGGAATATACCAATGTAGTTTTATGATCATGCGCCATCCTTTCACTAGCGTAGTAGAAACGATCCAACATTTCTTACAAAATATCGGCCTCGTGAAGACCTCGCATTGCAATATCGATATCATCGGAAAGAGCTTCAAAAGCATCCCGGAGGTTTGGCAAAAAGGTGTTGGTCGTCCCATACGAGTAATGCGTTCGGGGGTTCAAGGCAGCAGCTGCATGAAATTAAATGAAACATGTTATGACAAGTATTTGCAAGTATAAAATATATTGTTAAAAGAGAAGAATATACTACCGGCATTCATATAAGTATCACGTGTTAGGTCACCCATTCTAGGGTCCACGACATTCATGTATTGCTCGAAAGTAGCTGGAGAGTCATGGAATAAGCTCTCATATTCCTGTCGCATTATATTGTACCATAGTACCACCTCACTTAATATAGGAACCTTGTCTTGGTCGGCGAAACGCAGGAAAACGTACATCGGTTCCACAGATTTAACGATCAAACTAAGGTTGTCCCACCACTCCAAGCTCGACAGGCACCCATACACGTACCTCCCCTCTACAGTATTAACAAAGCGCGATGACAGATACTCCTCTGACGCCCATCCATTGCAAGAACTTGTCCTTGCGACGAAGGAAACTGTCCAGAAACATGTAGTTTGTTCCAAAGCGAGTAGCATTCCACTTGACTAACTCGCCCCCAATGTGCTTCTTCATCATGGCATGAAGCTTGGAATGGTTATAAATCCATCGCGAGATTTTTCTACTACTCTCAATGATAGCGGCGTGGTCAGGGAACTCTCCAATTTGCTTCAACATCAAATTAATCGTGTGGGCAACACAAGACCGCCACACGATATTGCGGTGCTCACGTGCGATGAGTTTGCATGCCTTCTTGTAATTCGCACCATTATCCGTGACAAGTTGTACGACATATTGTGCACCCACCTCGTTAACCACTGAAGCAATTTCCTGCATCAACGAAAAATAGGATCAACGAGACGAATGAGAGGAAATACCTTGCGCAAGTACTTCAAATAGATTTCAAAATAGGAGCAATGAGAGGAAGTACCTTGTGCAAGTACGATGAATCCTGACTTTTGCCCATCGCATCAACGGACTTGTGGAAGAACATGGTGTTGTTGCAGTATAGCATGAAGTTTATAATACTCATGCGTGTCGGTCCAATCCAAGAATCGCACATGATGATTACACCATATGTAGGCCATTCCTTCTTGAACTTCATCATCTTTTCATTTATATCCGCTTCGTTGGCGTCTAGATATTTGCCGTCTATGTCTCTCCCACTGGGAGACGGGACACCCTCGCCTGCAAATGAGATATAGGATGACCATGTGAGCTATTATTGGACATACAAAGTTGTATATAGTTTGAAATCTATTATTAGATTACCCTATTTTTGAGTTTCCCTGACGGCGCTAACGAAGTACGGATTGTCTGCTTTCCTCCCAGCTATACCAGCTGTGTGGAAGGATTTAGCCCATGCCGAGCCAAGCGCTTGCTTCGCATTCCTCCCCTTCTGTGTCCAGCTCCCAGTGTCAATCCGTGATTGCACAGGGCCACGAGCTGCGCCAAGGTTATAATCCCCCACAGCCGGTTTGTCCCGTTGCGATGAACTCCGAAACATTCTTGGCAACACACCACCGCCCCCTCTTCCAACCCCTCTAGATCCCCCACTGCCCCCACCATGCTCATTCCTGCCACCTACCCGCCTCATAAATTCTGCCTCCACCCTTGAGGTATCCATCGCATGCTGCAGTTGGTCCTCCTCATCAGCACCACCCGTGTACTCAGAATATACACTTCTTCTCGACGAGGAATCGCCAGCTGCTGCTTCTTTCCTGAGCCTCTCCCTAGCTCCTTTCTTCTTGTCCTTCGTCCTGTCTAGGTCGCGCTGAAAGTACTCGCAAACCTCCTTTGGAACTTGAATGCACTGGACGACATTCCCACCGCGCCCTGCCAAGTGATGCTTCAATCGGGTTGCACCGCCCCCTTTCTTCTCTTGGTGACAGTACTTACATCGAAAACCGGTCCCTATCTTACTGCCATGCTCCCACACAACGTCACCCTGCTCTGCCATCTATACATCAAAACAAGAATAAGTAATTTAACATTAGGATTGTCACTAGGATTGAGCATAGTAATGAGAAATGCTACATTAACAACTCTAATGTTAAGAATAATTCAACACGAACACACATAGGCAAACATGTATTGTACGACGAATATAACATATAGCAAAATACATATCACATCTTTTGTAAGTACAGCATGTCTACAAGCACTAACCTAATCTAACCCTAACCCTAACACTAACAGTCTAACACCTTCAGGTCCGACTAACCCTAACCCTAAACTATAAACCTCACCCTAACACTAACAAAATAGGCACTGTCATACACTCATACTGCCACTTGTTAACAAATAAACAATAAAGCACATGCTAATGAGCTAATCAACCGACATTCATCACAAAAATCAGAAAATCGCGAAATTTTACCGAAAATCGGTCGATTCCCCGCGAAAATCGGTCGATTCCCCGCGAAAATCGGACGATTTCTGTTGATTCTCCAGGAGGCCGAAGCTGGGGATCTCCGGCGGCGATTTTCGGGCCTAATCGGCCGATTATCGCTGTTCCGGCGGCGATTTTCCTTCCATCCTCGCCGGATCTGGCCGGAGTCCTCCTGGTCGGGAAAGCTGGTCTCGAGGTGAGTCTGGAGATGCAATTATTGTGCCCGAATTCGCAGCCGAATGGGTTATAACGCCGCACAAATATTCACCAGGCCGGTCGGGCCGAGTGGGCCACTGGGCTGGGCCTGCACTGTTTGTGCACGGCCCACTACTGTTTTTCATTTTTTTGGCCTTTTTAATTTTATTTTTCATCTTTTCATTCAAATCTGTGTCAAACATTCGAATTTTTCCAAAACTTTCGTCTCATAAATCATAAATATGTTAATACTAATTTTAGAAAATTTCAGGACAAAATTTTCCAAATTGTTCAAAATTTGCGAATTTGGATTTAAATCCGGCCGGTTTGCTGACTGATACGCAAAGCCGGGCCGGGCCGATACGGGCAATTTTCGATCGAAAATCGCCGGCTTTTGAAACCCTGCTGTGGGGGGGAGGAAGGCGGACGGGGCTCGCGCGGTCGCTGCACAGCGCGGTCTCGCCGGCTCGGCTGGTGCGCGGCGAGGCCTGGGGTGGCGCTCGCCATGTAGCAGGGTACGGTCTGCATCTCTTACCCGGGAGTCTAATTCTGATTGCATATGGTCCGATCTGCTTCTTTTCTCTTTGCTTCCTTCCTTGACTGTTGGAGCGAGTCACCACAACCACCGGAGTTTAGTGTAAGTCGCAGTTTTCCAATCTGCAAATGCGATTGATCTGTTCGGAGGTTGCTATTAATTACAGGTTTCATCTTGGATCAGGATGGTGATTTCCAAAGCGACACCTTGCCCTTCCCTTCCATGAAGGTTCAGTTCTGCATATACATCATCCTGGTTATTCTGCTTACCGTGAGAATGAATTCTCTTGGGGCCTCAGACAAAAATTGGGTCTGTTGAAATTAGTTTCAATATGGTTCCCAAATCTAAAACCCAGTGGTGGTGTGACATGGAGTAATTCGAGAATGCCAAAGCAGAAAAAGGCTTTGGTTCAGTATTTGACTAATATAGAGAACAGTGAAATTATAAGGGAAAACCTGGCTCAGGTTTCGTTGTCTAAAAAAGCAGTGAGGAGGTGAAGATTCAGTTCTAGGTTTATGTTATACGAGTAGCACTGAAGGAATTAATCAGTAGACCCCCTTCCAAAAAAAAAAAAAATCAGTAGACGGATATACAAAATTGTAACAAGACTATTTATGTTTATCCAATTTGAATGAATTTCCTTTCCGAGACAATGGAAATTAATCACAAGTTCACCACATGTAGAATGTGCTTTTAAGAAAAATGTTAGGTGTCATACTATGGATGTAGATAACAATGTCTCAGAAATGTGCTGGTAAATTTTCATATTTCACTTTCTATGCATCCAAACAGCAAACTGCATATAGGTTCCTACCATAGGTAGTGGGGGATGCTTTTGGTAGGACTAGCTTGTCCAGTTCAAATGAGATGGCAGGCAGGTGAGTTCATCAGAGTTGAGATTACTAGAAAGGGTTAATTGGTCCAACCAAGTGTCTCATCTTACATCTTGATAATTTTACTTGCAACATTCCCATGATTGAATTGTTCTAATGATGAGAATGTTTGTTGGTTGTGGATTCCCTTCGAGTTGAGCACAACCGCATCGATGACAAGTTGAGTGCCTGAGTTTCATGATGCGATTGCTGCGATTAATTGTTTAATTATATAATGTGCAAGCATAGTCTTTTTCTAACACAATATGTTGCATATATAGTGAACTAGTTTGTGTGACTTAACTGGATTCACCTGTTTTCATTAGTTTCTGTTTCACATCAATGAACAATGATTGATCTTTTGTCTGCATTCAGAAATAACCACGTTGACCTAGATAATAATTACATACTTTAGATAACGTTTGATTAGTTTTCAACAAGAAAGTATCTACTTCAATTATTATTCCTCTTGAAGCGTATAGGCATGTCTATAATCATCAACTTCCGACAAATGGTTAGTAAGCCAAGGAGATGCACTGAGCTCTTTTATAAGTTCTTGTTATCATAACTAATCTTTCAATAGTAAGGAACTTTTGGCTTGGGTTGTCTATTGCTTCCAGATGATTTCATCCCTGTAGTCTGCTTTGATTTTGATGCTTAGTTGATATTACACTCTCCACTGTGCTTATAAAAATTTGTAAGTCTATAGGATGTGGCCAATTCCTGGCCTGCCTTAAGTTTTACACTAGGAATTTTATTGCTTCATCTTTTGATGATTGGTTGTGTTTTTGTTAAGACACCTACACTTCTCTACTTACCATTGTTTCTTTAAGCAATGTTTGTAAGTTATAACTGAAGGTCCTTATTTATGGTAAGAGCATTTATTGCTGATTTTATTATTGCTATTCTCCTAAGTAGTTTCAGATAGGCATATATAATTATATATTTGTACAGATGAATAGATAAGGACGGAATTTTTTAATCCTGTATCTGCTATATGTATTTTGTTCTCAGCTCTCTGTGTTTTTACACCTTGTTTGTTCTGCTCTCTAATTAGTGTGTGTCCTAGCAATGCCTCTGGTGCATGTCTTCCACTTTTCTTTGTTTTATTTATTTCTGTCTTCTGTATTTGTACATGTTGTTACAAGGTAGTGTTATTATTGCGACATTTTTGTGCTGAAGAGGGAAGACCAAGATTGATGGACCCAACTGAAAGAGAGTTGGCACTTTTGTGCGACCCATCCTGTTTGGTTGCAGTGTAGCCAAGTTTGTCGGATCCAAAATTTTCATGTACAAGTTCTGTTATTGTTAACTGTACAATAACTCTGCTTCCCTGCTAACCATCAGTTGATACAGTTTAGCAAACAGTTGCTTTTGCTGCGGCTGTACCACAGCCTAAAACCTTATCTCTTGATGTTTTGCAGGGACTGATCTCCGTGTGCCTCGACAATAAAAGAAAACGTGGCAGCAATATTAACCATAGTTATCAATACCGTGTTGGTACAGGTCGGTATGTTCCATTTCGTTACTTAAACAGTTACAAAATAACCCTATGTATCATGCTTGCCTCGATACCGGTCATACTGCCTAGATATCGGTCAATACCGACCATACCGGCTTTGATAGCAACAATTCTAGCCACATTGGCTTCAACATATAATAACAGTCGTACCGACGGAATTGATACTATCATCTATTGAACTATAAATGTTATATTGGATAGTACTGTTATATATTTAGAGTAATATTATAAGTGAAATTTGGTGTATATATAATTAAACATGTGTATACATATAAATATATATTAATATAATAAATCTGAAACGGTATGCCAGAATTGACCGGTACCGACCATTCCAGATAATAAATCTGAAACGGTATGCCAGAATTGACCGGTACCGACCATTCCAGTATAGACTCTGGTATGGTATTGACAAGTTTGACATCAACTCCTCCGAGAGTTGCGCTCCTATATGAGCATGTTTTTGCCCTTGGATGAATTACTTTCTTTATTTCACACCGCACGCGTCTTAATAGAATATTTAAACTGCTGTTTCAGTTATTTCTTGCTTCCTTTTGTCATTTCCCATTTGCCCGTAACTAATATTCTGCTTTTTAGTGATATGGAATTACCGTATAAGGTAAGACTTCTTTCCACCCACCTCCATCAAGAAAAAAAAAGTCCGAACAGAACAAAATCATTCTGTAAGCAGTTTGGTCAAATTAGATAGCTTCCATGCATCATCCAGTTGCCAAGCTGACCTTGTCAAGCACAACACTGCTTCTGGTTAAGTTAGCCCATGATTTGGTATACCTGGTCATTGAGACTTGGAAGGATTGTCCTGTGGGCTTACCCAAAGTAAACTTGCCCGAGCTGCCTCCTCTTCTTTCCTCTTGTAGCTTGCTTCACTCCCCCGTAATTCTCACCTTTGTGGTCTTCTCCTAAGGCACTCAACGTACGCATGCATCCGAGCGTTCGGTGACCTAGCCTTACATAGCTGATATCCCCAGCTCGTGCCATTTCATGCAAGAAAGGAGGAACGTGTAGTCGATGGAGTCGAACTCCCTGGCGGCGGCGAGCGCCGAGGAGGCGTCGACGCGGCGCGTCGCCAACCGCATCATCCGCGCGATGCAGCACCAGCTCAGCCTGCTGCACCGCGCCGGCGCGGACTTCTTCGTGCTGGGCGCCACGGGGAACGTGTACACGGTGACGCTGGCCACCACCCCGGCGTGCACGTGCCCCGACCCGGCCGTGCCGTGCAAGCACATCCTCTTCGTGCTGCTCCGCGTCCTCGGCCTGCCCCTCGACGAGGCCTGCGTCTGGAGGCAGTCGCTGCGGCCGTGCGAGGTCGCGCGCCTCGTCGGCACGCCCACGTACCCGGATGTTCTCGCCGGCCCTCGCGCCCGTGAGAGGTTCCACCAGCTGTGGTCGGCCCGGGCGGCGGTTGCCAAGGCCGACCACCGCCGCCATCAGGAGGCTGGCGTGGCGTCGTCGGGGCGGCTAGACGGCGAGGCCTGCCCGGTGTGCCTCGAGGAGATGGCTTCGCCGCAAACGCAAGCTCAAGGCGGGGCGGCGGCGAGGCAGGGGCAGGCGCTGCTGACATGCCGCACGTGCCGGAACTCGGTGCACGCCGAGTGCTTCGCGCGGTGGAAGCGCAGCCGCGCGAGGCGAGCGGCGACGTGCGTCGTGTGCCGGGCGCGGTGGCGGCAGCCGAGCCGGGAGCGGGAGAGGGAGCAGGAGCAGCAGTACATGAATCTGTCCGCTTACATGCACGAGGAGAACGACGTTGTGATGCAAAGCGACGACGGGGGGCTGTGCGCTGGATAGACGTCGTCGTCAACTTGTTACGGATAGTTCATGAGGTTGTGACATGGATATGAAGAAGCTGTACATATTAGCACCTCAATTCATTGGGTTTCACGATATTTAATTTCTTCCTTGTTTTTCTTAGGGGCTGACGTTAAGTGACTTAATTACATGCATGTACAAATTGATATGTCAATAAAACAGTTTTATGTTAACGCAAATATGAGCGGCTCGTCTCAAGAACAAAAAATTTCCCCGAATTAATCTGTCTCCTATTACGCTCATGCGTTTCAAATGAGTTTATTTTCTATTCATGTTTCTCTTGTATTATGTTACCTTGTTCTTTTCATGTTCCAAGTTTAGAAGCTAGGGAAACAGCTAGCCGTCCATGTTTCATTTTCTTCTACTTCCATTTTCTTAAGTTGAAAGAGCTAATATACTTTGGCACCTAATTTACTATTTTTACAGCGAACTACAATTACCTATTCTCGTGGTACAATATTTGGAGTAATACATTCAAATTAATTAATCAAAACACAATAAGCACCATGCATACAAATCATTTGCATTTTAATTATGGATGACAAGGTCAAGAGTACTAGTCCGTTAATACATGTATACAAGCATACTCCATGAACACGTACAAATTAAAAACGGGCATGGAATTAATGGAAGACGGGGCTGACCTAACCGCTCCTTGTGATGAGGAGGGCCAAACAGAAGCTCCATCCAAAAACAACACCTAAACCACAACCTAAGCACTACCAAATTAAGGGCAGAGGAGGACTGTCCATCCACCATATCCAGTTAAGACAATATGCATGGTCGACGCACTGAACATGACCTACTACAACACTTCCCATCTCTTCCAAAGTTCTAACTTAAGCTAGAAGGGCAACAAAAAAACACCATAAAGGCATGTAAAAATATGCACCCCCGGCCTAAAACGAAGGCGAGCAAGCTTTCAAACTATCCATCTAGCTAATCAAGTACTTGTCATGCTCAAAATTACCCAGCCAACCAACTCTCTCTAGTTGATGGACACCCGGTCGTTGAACTCGTCGGTGATGAACGGCATGCAGCTGGAGCTGCGCGCCATGCCGCCGCCGGCCGCGGCAGCGGCGGCCTTCGCGGCGCCTTCCCTGACCTCCCTGGGGTTGATGCTGGACCTGGACCTCGGCCCCAGCTTGGACCGCTTCCTCAGGATCTTCCTCATGGCCTCGGCCTGGAACAGCACCGGGTGCGTCCTCCCGAAGCCGTTGAACCTCTTGCACACGCCCATGTGCGCCCAGAGCGCCTCCTCCTGCGCGCCGCCGTTCTTCCCCGCCTCCTCCGTCACGGCCTCCGCGCACAGCCCGCAGACCCACCGCCCCGAGAAGCGGCCGCGCACGTCGCGGATGTACTCCGGCGTGCACTCCTCCGACATGCCGCAGCACTCGCACTTGGCGTCCTCCACCTCCGGGCCGGAGTGCTGCTGCTTGGCCACCTCCTCCTTGACGCCTACGTGGTGGTGAAGCTCGTAGGAGACGTCGGATACGGTGCGCTGGAGGGCGTCGAGCGAGGTCCTACGCCGCTTCTCGACGCTTCCGGGGCTGATATTGCTTGCCATCGCAATGAACGGCACCGCCATGGCCATGGCGACCGCGCACGCCTCTCTGCTGGGAGCCATGAAGATCAATCTGTCTAGATCTTGGTGTTTCTTGGCAATGTGATCGATGTATATATGTCCTAGTAGGCTAGTAGTGACTTGGCTTAAGATTGTTTGCTGTTGCTTGTATGATAAGATGCTCAAGATCAGAATGCATGGGGCCAAGAGGGGCCATTTATAGAGGTTTGAGCTGAGCCAAACGAAAGCTACGTTCATGCATAGCATGACATTGGCCACAAGATGTGTCAAAAAGGTGATGTACAACTTGATGAGTATAAACTTGTGGTGCACCTAAAGGGATATATATATTGCAAATTGTGACCTCAATATGTGGTAAAAGGGATGGTAATGATCGTATCTTTGCGTCAAGTGGGAGACGCAGTGATAGGTTTATAATCTTATGCACGTGATGGAGATATGATCTTCCATTATCTAAAAAACCAAAGTAGGGATGAAAATGGCCAGCATTTGCAAAAAGGTGATTGTGAAACGCAGCCAATTGCGTTGTGGTTTAATTCCGGTCATACTTTTTTTTAGGCTGATAAGTTGTTGTGGCAGCTGTTTTCATTTGTTGCCATTAGTTAACATAGATTTTGCTGAAAATGAAACGAATGGCATGCAAATCCTCATCTGCATAGAGACGAATATTGCCTATGCATATCACCAAGTGTCTATAATATAAGCATATCCATTGGTTAAAGTGGAGACTACCAGCTCCTTTTTGAAATGCATATATGAAAACATTGCATCTTGCAAGTTTGTGATGCATGAATTCTTCTCATTGGGATACTCTACATTATTTCATATTTAGTTACATTTTTAGGATTGATAATTGGTTTGTGTAGTTGCTTAACTTTTGGTTTTTCAAGAGTGGACAGTTGATTAGCATTTAGCACAACCACCCTTAGGATATGCGTACAAGATGTCACCCAATCAAACACCAAACATCTACAAATAAACCATCCAACTGCATAGTTGATGCGAATCAAACACGGGCCTTAAGCTCGACAGAACATGCACCACACCTATTGAATATTCAACGGTTTGCACGTAGTTAACTAATTGTGTAGAAATGAGTAGAATTATTCTTCAGTAGATTTCAACACAAGATAAGCATCATTGCGAACCTTAGCATTAGCCTAACGGCGTGGACTTAATTTGTATATCCAGCTGATGACCAGGGCGCACTAGCCAATTGTTCCTACCTTCTAGAAAAAGATAAGTACCATCCACAAAATTTCAAGAGGAAATGAAGTGAATGATCAACAGTGTCATAAATTTTGCTGTTTTAATGGATTTGATTCTTACCCACGTAATATTCATATATAAAAGGATCAATATCAGCTATGTAAGGCCCCCATTCTTGATAACTGAATACCAAAAATGGATACCATGTGCATACAGTACTAATCCCATGATCAGTAACTAGTACGCATAAATACAAATTGATATCACAGTCATACACAAACTTTATTACACAGCGAAAGTAAGATTACATGTTATTTTTACAATACCAAAAGTAAAACTGCAGTGGAGACAACTTCTTGTAGTATGCCTTTTAACCCATTGTTCCACAGGCAACTGACAAGGGAAAAATCCTTAGATAAATTCATCGTTAAATTCCCCGTATCCTGCATCAACGTAAGAATCGTCGGGGAAATCTGTTTCTTCACCTAAAAACATCAACATTGGCAAGTTGAGTACTTACGTACTCGCAAGACTTATGCAAATCCTAAAATACATGCAGGCCATTCCAATGAAAGGCTATTAAGGTTAATTTGCATAAAGCTGGTTTGAAATGTAAATACAGAATAATAGATTGCAAAATGAAATTTAAATAAAAGCAATTTAATATTGAAAGTGATAGAATGTAAGCATCAATAAATCACGAATGTTTGGGTATACTGACCATACTCAAAACCATTTCCTCCCGCACACAGCGGAGATGACCAACACGTGGTAGAAACCACTTTTTATGAAAATAAGCAAAACTGCTAACTATGTGATGACTTTACCAAGTGTCCATGACCGCGGACGCGGCTAATCGATTAGTTTTACACTCTGTAGAGGTATACAGCTTTTCCCACAAGACATGACTGACTCTTTGAGCAATCGATATTTGCACACTGCCTTTGGTGTGCCGCAGAGAGTCATGTCATAACCGTTACATCATTTAAACCTAACTTTGCACCAGCACGGTGGCGATAAACCCATTCTGTGGAGTAAGAACTCAGAGCATAGAAATGATGGAACTACCCACAGTATGGTGTACACCGTTATATTGGTAGACGTTTAATCCATGATCACCTCGGTGTGGACGTCCCGTCGAGCAATTCATTAAGAAACAGCTCGTACTACTCCGGCCTTCCAAGTGCAAAGCTAGTTTTAAACAACTTAATAAGTTAGAGTTGTCCCATACCAGCACTTGTGGTTGTATGAATATTCTTGGCCTGAAAACAACCCATAGTTCGGTCCTTAACTCGACACGGGCAATAATCTCCACCCTACACTACGTGCAAAGACATGCATAGCCGGCTATTGCCAATAATTGCCCGCATCTAAACCATAGTTTTATTTTTATTTTCCAACCAAAACACGAACCATAAAAATGGTCATACCCATTAAAAGTCATATCCAACATTTTTAATCATGTCAAAGTTTTATGTTTCTTTAAGCATGGCTAAGCATGTCACTAAATGTAAGTAACCCAGATTGACATTAATAATGTCTAAGCTATTCTAGGGTTTTCAAGGTTCACAATTTCCTACTTATCAAGGAAGTTCTATAAGTCTACTGGTACAACTACCACTACCTGAAATATAGCAGACTTTAATAAAATAAAGTATGCAATAAAACATTTAATGAAAATATTTATAAAACTGGGATCAATATGATCAAGGATTTTTGCTTGCCTTGTTGAGTATCCTCGACTTCGAACTCCTGGTCGTCGAATACACCGGGTTCGTAGGATTCTACACGTCGTACGGCGACATATAACAAATACCAAATTTCAATAGAGCCAAAAAGAAATCAGATGGAAATATTCAAATAAATAACTTCACAAATTCAGAAATGGTTGCAAGCATTATTTGTTCTCATTTGCAATTTAAAGATTTAATCTATTTAAACCATTATTGTATTATTTACAACCCATTTTTATAACTTAAATTTTTCTTCTAACACACCCTAAGTATTTTTACAGATTCTGGTTCCTGAGATTACAAGGATTATAATAAAATTTATTTTACTAAATTTGGAGGTTATTTGCAGAATTTTCATGTATAACATATTTCTAACCTTTTCTTTGAATTTAAATTCGAAATCCAAATAGAATTAAATTCTGAAATATTTTTGAATATTATGAATCTACTAGATTTTAGATGAATTTAAAAATTTATTTCATCAAATTTGGTTAAGTGATTCAAAAGTTATAGCTATTTGAATGTCTAGGTTTTGAATAAATACTGAAAAATCAGAAAATTGCCGAAAATGGAAAGTGCGCTTTTGCGGGGAAAATGCGCTTTCCCTTTTCGAGCGAATCATGTTGAGCGCGACAAGCGCCGGGTCCACAGTCGTCGTCCGGTAGCATGTGCTGCTGGCCGACGCTACGGGCTCTGTTGCACGGCGCACACGAGGTCGACGGGCGAGGCGACGGCGGCGACTCACGCATGCGCAAGCGGCGACCGGCTGGTCCACGCGACGGTGACGCTGCTCAGCGCAAAGAGGTCGACCGCCAGATGGCGGCGACGCAAAGATCATGCTAAGCGTGTCGGTGACGGCCCCAGACGGACAGCGTGGTGCGCGCGACGACCGGTGACAGTCGGGCCCGCTTAGCGGTGACCAGCATGAGGCGTGGCACATCCGAGCTCGCCGTGGCGAACAGTAGCCGGGCGACGGAATCGATTCCACCAGAGGCACCAGCGGACCAAGGCGCACCTTTGGGTGGCGGCGGTGGTGAGGTGGCGGAAAGGCGGTCGGCACCGTGGCGGCGGAACTCACGGCCGTGGCCGGCGAACACCGCAAACGGCTATCCTAGGCTTGAAGATCACCACTACGAGCATCGGTGAGCTACAAGGGTTCCATTTCGCTTTGGTTCAAGAATGGATGGCGGAGGAGGTTCTCACCGCATGCGGCGGCGGCGAAAGAAGATCACGGCGGAGGAGCTCGCCGGGGAAGAAAGAGCTTCGGCCGAGGTTCGGGACGAGCTCCTGGAAGCACGAGGGAGCTTCGGGTGAAGTTAATTTGGACAAAATGGTTTGTGGCAGAAGATTTGGGGTTTTGCCCTCTTTCGGGTTTTTGCCGTTGCCGGAGAAGACGACCAAAGCAGCGGCGGAATGGCTTCTTAGGGAGGCAGCTAGGTCGGCTGCGACGAAATGAGAGGGGTTTATATAGGGAGAGGAAGTCGGTTTGGGCGCGGGTGCGAGAAAATCCGTGAAGCGGCGTCGGCGCGGGAGAGAGGCAGAGAGAGGGGAAGAAGAACGCGGCTGAGACGCTGACACGCGGGGGCCAGATGGCAGCGACTGTCGGCTGAGGTGTCTCACTGACAGCCCGGGCCCACATGTCAGCGAGAGGGAAAAAGAACTCTGGCGAAGGCTCGGGACAGGACGGGATTTCAACGGCGTTTTCGATGGTCAAAACGACACGAAATTTTATAAAATTTTTAACATAGGTCACCTAGGATATTAACATCTTTTTGTAAAAATTTAGATATTTTATGATGCATGTATATTTTAATAAAAATCTGACAATGCAACTTTTGCCGCATTGCCCAATCGGTTTTTCATTTAATTTGCGATTTAAATGAAGTGATTATTTTACAAAACGTTTTATGGAAGTTTGAAATGGTATTATACACCTTATGTAAAAATTACATATTTTAATAATTAATATTTAATTTTTAAAAATTCTGACATTACTGTTTTCCAGTTTATTTATTCACTGTTTTTGAATTTTTAAAATTATAAAATGAATTAGTAAATTCTTGATATTTTTACTGGATGTTTATACTGTTTTGATGTCGGCAAGATAAAAATATTGGGTCAGGATGACTACCAGATATTTTTACCAAATTATTTTACCCTTTTACCCTGAGATATTTACACATGATTATCTTTGATTAGTTATTATTTTTATAAATTCGGGTTACCCACCGACTTAAGCAATCTGAGGAGAGTCCTCAGATATTTATGGTGGCTTTGGTAAATTTTTGTTGAATTAACATTTTTACTTTTTACCATTTTCCATTTATTATCTTCTTTGTTTCACTTTCTTGCATTTAAAGAAAAGCCAAAAGAATATTCAGAAGATCCAGAAATTTCAGAAATTTCGAAAATAATACACAAAAGATTTTTCTTTCATTTTTTCTTTATTTTATGATTTTTGAGGCTGTTACAGATCTACCCCCCTTACAAAAATCTCGTCCCCGAGATTTGGAGATGACTTAGAGGAAATCGGGGAACTCTTGTCGAAAATGATCTTCCCTTCCCCAGGTGGCTTCGTCTTCAGTATGATTGCTCCATTGGACTTTCAACATTTTGATGGTCTTGTTTCTTGTTTGGCATTCGGCTTCTTCCAAGATACGAACTGGATGCTCCCGATAAGATAAATCTGGCTGAAGATCTATCCCTTCCAAATCAGCGAGGTCGGAGGGAACACGAAGGCATTTCTTAAGCTGAGATACATGGAAGACGTTGTGAACGTCAGATAGTTGAGGTGGCAATTCCAATTGATATGCCATCTCACCCATCTTTCCAATAATCTGATAAGGTCCAATGAATCGAGGAGCCAATTTCCCACGGATTTGAAATCGACGAACTCCACGGAGAGGCGAGACCTTGAGATAGACATGGTCACCAACTTGGCGAGTTCACGGCGGCGATTGTCGGCAGAACTCTTTGACGAGACTGAGCTTCTTTCAGTCGGCTTCTGATCATGTCTACTTGCTCTTGAGCTTCCTGAATAAGATCTGGGCCGAAGAATTTTCTTTCTCCAACTTCAGACCACAAAAGAGGGGTTCGACATTTCCTTTCATACAGCGCTTCAAAAGGCGACACTTGAAGACTAGATTGGAAACTGTTATTATAAGAGAATTCGGCGAAGGCCAAACTTTTCTCCCAATTAGAGCCATATGACAGCACACAGGCTCTTAACATGTCTTCCAAAATTTGATTGGTTCTTTCCGTTTGTCCATCAGTCTGAGGATGATAAGCTGTACTGAAATTCAACTTAGTACCCAGAAGACGGTGCAAACTTTCCCAGAAACGAGAAGTAAACTGGGAACCTCGGTCAGAAACAATTGTCTTCGGTACGCCATGAAGACGGACAATATTCTCCAGATACAACTCGGCAAGCTTATCTCCAGAATGAGTAGTCTTGACCGAAATAAAGTGAGCTACTTGAGTTAATCGGTCAACGATTACCCATATGGAATCATGCCCTTTCCTGGTTCTTGGCAAACCAGTAATAAAATTCATGCTGACGTCTTCCTATTTCCACTCTGGAATCTTCAAAGGCTGAAGAAGTCCAGCGGGTCGTTGATGCTCGGCTTTAACACGCTGGCATACATCACAGATTGCGACATACGCAGCAACATCTCTTTTCAAACCGGGCCACCAATAATCCCGTCGGAGGTCTTGATACATCTTTGTACTTCCAAGGTGGATCGAGAGGGGAGACTCATGGGCTTCTTTGAGGATCAACTCTTTCAATTCTGGATCATCAGGAACATATATTCGATTCTCGAACATAAGCACTTCATCTGAACTTTCATGAAATTTAGATTCCTTTCCTTGCTTCAATTCTTCACGGATTTTGATAATTGCTTCATCTTTGAGCTGAGCTGCTCTAATTTGGAACTTAAGGGTTGGTTGCACCTCTAGTGCGGCCAAATAACCTTTTTCGACAACTCCCAAATTAAGCTTCTGGAATTCTTTCACAAGATCAGATTGATCGGTCAAAGATGAAACCGAAAGACAATAAAGCTTACGACTCAGAGCATCTGCTACGACATTGGCTTTACCAGGATGGTATTGAATGCTAAGGTCGTAATCTTTTATCAACTCTAGCCATCTTCGTTGTCTTAGATTTAGATCAGGTTGGGTGAAGAAATATTTCAGACTCTTATGATCGGTGAATACACTGCATTTGTTTCCAATCAGGTAATGACGCCAAATTTTCAAAGCGTGCACTACCGCAGCTAATTCCAGATCATGAGTCGAATAATTGAGCTCATGAGATCGCAACTGACGGGAGGCGTAAGCTACGACTTTTCCTTCTTGCATAAGCACACACCCAAGCCCATTCTTGGAAGCATCACAATAGACATCAAAGCTTTTATGGACATCGGGTAACACTAGCACAGGAGCTGATGTTAGCCTTTTCTTTAATTCCTGAAAGCTTTCTTCGCATTCAGGTGTCCACTCAAACTTCTTTTCCTTTTTGAGAAGCTGGGTCAAAGGACGAGCGATTTTAGAGAAGTTCTCGATAAAGCGGCGATAATATCCTGCTAGACCAAGAAAACTTCGAATTTTCGGAACAGACTGAGGGGCTTCCCAATCTAGAACAGCTTTGACTTTACTAGGATCAACGGAAATACCACTTTTAGAAAGAATATGATCAAGGAAAGCAACTTCTTTTAGCCAAAATTCACATTTTTCAAATTTGGCATAAACCTTATGCTCTCGAAGCTTTTCAAGAACCATGCGCAAATGCTGCGCATGATCTTCTTCGGATTTGGAATAGACGAGAATATCATCAATGAATACCACTACGAACTTATCCAAATACTCCATGAAAACTTTATTCATAAGGCACATGAAATTAGCAGGAGCATTTGTAAGTCCGAAAGACATTACGGTATATTCATATAAACCATAACAAGTGGTAAAAGCGGTCTTAGGAATATCTTCTGGCCTGATCTTCAACTGATAGTACCCATGTCTTAAATCAATTTTTGAAAAGATTTGAGCACCAGTCAACTGATCGAACAGATCATCGATACGAGGCAAAGGATATTTGTTCTTAATTGTGACATCATTCAACGCACGATAGTCCACGCACATGCGTATTCCACCGTCCTTTTTGGGCACAAAAAGAACTGGACTACCTTGTAACATCCCAAAAATTTGGCTTATAATTTCGCTCATATGCTTTTTGGTGATTTTCTGAATTTATTGGATTTTTTTCCAGAAATTAATTGAATTGAATTTAATTAAGTATATTGAACCTTTTGTGAAAACTAAATATATATAGATAAAGTTAATATAAAGTTTTACCAAAAATATTTTATTTGTGCTCGTAATGTCTCAAAGTATTTATGAGAATTTTCGGGATTTTTCCCGATATTTTAATTGCTTAAAGTAGATTAATCTAATTTCGGAATTATTTTAAATCAAAAGCTTTTGAAAATCGAGTGAATAATCTTGGGCGAAGCCCAAGATCTTGTCGCGTGTCGCCCATCGACGTGCGGCCCGATCGACTGCCATTGCCGCCTCGCGCGGGCCGTTGGATGAAGATCGGACGGTTTGTCTCCTTCGCGAAACCCTAGCGCCTTGGCCGTTGGATTGAGATCGGCGGTCGGGATCGTTTAGCGTTGTTTTGGTAAGTTTAGATCTCGCCGTTGATTTTGGAAAGAGCGGATCGGATCGTATCACCGGATCTAATCTGGCCGCTCGTTACCGTCGGACGGTGTCGTATAAATCTCCGATTCGGTTATCCGAATCCGTCACCGCTTGCCGTCGCCGCCGCGTGATTTAGGGTTGCCGTTTTAGCGCGCATGCCGAGGCTATAAAAGCCGCAGCCCGCACACCGAGGTTCCTCATCCCAGAGCGCATCCGCCAGTGCTAGCCTTCGCCGTTGAGTCACCGCCGTTTAGCCCCGAGAGCTCGCCGTAGTTTTCTAGCGCCGCCGCTTTTTCGCCGTTCGCCGTCGTCAAGCCGCCGTTCGGCGTGTGGGTTCGATTCGGGTTCGCCACGTCGAGCCGCACTGCAGCGCTACCTCTTCGTCGCCGGCAGGAGCCAGAACGCCGTCTGGGTCGTCGTCGTCCTCGTCTCTGGGAACTCAGCGCCGCCGCGACATCGCCGTGCTTCGGAGCTTCGCACAGCCGTCGGATCTCCAGCGGACCATCCAGATCGAGCCACGCCGCCGTCTGCGATAAAACAGCTCGGGTAAGCGTGACCGTTGGATCAGGGTTGTTCGGGTGAGATCGCGCCGCGTGTGCAGTAGAGCGTTAGCCGTCAGATCGTCGCGCGGATGCGCGCCGCGTGTCGAGCATCGGCACGGGCGGCGTCGCAGACCAATCGATCTTGCGCCGCGTGTCGGCGCGTGGTGCGAGGCGCCGTGGGCGCGCCCACGGTGGACGAGGCGGTTCCGTGGACCGAGTCCATGGACGAGCGACGTGTCGGCGCTGATTGGTCCGAGTCGGGGCTGACGTCGCGTTGCGCAATAAAATCTTTTCAATAGAAAATAATTGAAAAAATCGAAATTCTATTTTCTGTATTTTGATGTTATTCAAACTTCAAAAGGCTATATCTTTTGCATTTTAACTCGGATTTGAGTGTTTCAAATTTCTAAAATTTGTAAAATCAAGATCTATTTATTGGTGAATTTTATTTTATTTTTGGAGTTTGGTTGCTCTCTGGTTTGGTGTTTATTTGCTATTTTGGCATCGTTTAGCGTGAGACGTTGAACCGCTCGGTGATCCGGAAGAAGATTCGTCGCTCCAAGACCCAAGCTCAGATCAAGACCAGCACCTACTCCAAGGCAAGTTGTGCTTTGATCATGTTGCACCTAATTTTCACCAAATTACTATTTTGTCTTTTAAACTTTATGCATGATATTTTATGTGTATAAATGATTTCAATTAATCTGGGAATTAGATAATATGCCTATTTGAATTAAACCATACCTTGTCAATTATATGCCATGATCTATTTGTCACCCTAGGATGTGGAATTATAGTTGATAATCAACATGGGCTAGTTAGATCGTCATAGATTGCTTAGCCATGCCACGTCATCACATGTGTCCGAATGTCGATACTTAATCTTGACTAATGGAATATGGAACAATGTTTATGAATTGGTGTGTCATGTGTTGTCACACAATGATATCAAGTTGTCGTGGCGAGGAGGTCACACATCGGGATTGAAATGTTGATGGCATGTGGTGCTTGGTAATCAACCGGGTGGTAATGATTTTAGATTGAGGCAAGTGGCAAGGCGGTGTGCCAAGGTGGGCCAGTTTGGCGGGGTATGTGGAAGTCTTGCCTTAATCACCTTAAGGACTTAACCTTGCAAGCCTTTGACTGAGTCTCTCTTGCAACCACATGTGCGGAATGGGACTGACCTAGTGAATAATTTGTGAAACCTAGATTTGATCTTGTCGTGGTGAATAGTGAGTCCCGGTTACGGTTTAACTCACATGGCGCAAGAGGGGGCCTGTTGTGGTGGTTTAACCCTTGATGTTGAAACCTTAGCGAGCGATCTTGGTCTAGGTGTAGCATTGTAAAGGCTTTGTTATGATCACTCGCCTTGGTGGTGTTTGGTTGTATCGTGTGGGTAAAGTGCATAACCTCTGCAGAGTGTACAATCTATTCGAATAGCCGTGCTCACGGTATTGGGCAATGCTCGGGAATTACAGTTAAGGGTTAGACTTTTGTTAAACAAAACTTGTTGGGATGGCAAGGTGCCATGGAAAGTGGAAAATTAATTTAGGATTGGAAACTTGGTGTATTTGAAATCTGAATTTATTAATTCTTGTATTTGTTTTATCGCTTTCCAATCTATTTATTGTATTCTTGTTAAATCTTGCTTTATTGCAAAAATACCCTTACTAGCCATTCCTTTGGATTAAGCCAAACATATAGAATATTAGACTTGCATTATTTTGCACAACTTGTTGAGTGCTTTATGTACTCACCCCATCAACAACAACTTGGAAGAGGAAGAATCTCGCCATCATGGATGAGGATTATTTGGATGCGAATGCTTAGGGTCCGAGCCTCGTCGGTTGCTGTTCGTGGCGAATCGAGCGCCACTGCGTTTATTCTATTTCCGCTTCTCATTGATACTCTTTTTAAGCCCCGTGAGGCATTATTCATGTAAGACAACAGTTATTATTAATTAATGAAGTTTATGCTATATTTCGCTGTGTGTGACTATGATAGCGTCTATGTTGAGCCTGTGTGCACTAGCGTGATCCTGGACTAGTGCGGTATACACAGAGGGTCCGGATTTGCAAATTCGGGTCCCGACATACCTCAAGGGGAAGAGCTAGGTCGAATAAAACCTTTTCTTAATTGCTCTTCAATTTGATTCTTTAATTCGACTAACTCATCTGGGGGCATTCGATAAGGGCGCTTGGAGATTGGCGCTGTTCCAGGAACAAGGTTTATGACAAACTCTATATCCCTATCTGGAGGCAGGCCTGGCAATTCATCTGGAAAAACATCAAGGAACTCGGAGACAATTGGAATTTGGCTAAGATCTTTTATTATGGCTGAACAAAGGGAAGCTTGAGAATTTGAAGAGCTTTGAATGGAAGAGAAATGAACTGGAATTCCTTCAGGGCTAATCAAGGAGATGGATCGATTGGCACAGTCTATGCAACCTTTGAACTTAGACAACCAATCCATACCAAGGATTACTTCTAACCCTGAGGTTTCTATAAGGATAAGGTCAGCATGAAACATGACTCCATTAATTTCAATGCTAACCTTAGGACAAAACTTAATTAAATTCATGACTGAACCAGGGGAATAGATTATCATTTTGGCAGAAAGGAGATCAATTTCCAAGTTATTCTGATCAGCAAATTTCTTAGAAATAAACGAGTGCAATGCTCCAGAATCAAACAATACCAAAGTAGGTACTGAGTGCACAGGAAACATACCCAGTACCACATTTGGCGCTTCATTTGCTTCTTCAGCGGTCACATAATGAAGACGACCGCTACTCGCACTGCGATTAAGAGCTGCAGCAGGCTTGACGACCTGAGAATTCCCAGCTCCTGAGGGTCGACCTGGGGGTCTCTGAACTCCCTGCAACGACTGCTGCCCTGACTCTTGACCTCTTTTAGGGCAGGCATTTGCATAATGCCCACGCTCTTTACAATGATAACAGGTCACACCGGCTGCTTGATTCTGAGTTCCAGAAGTCTTGCCTTCATTGCTGCTCGAGGGACGAACAGATGACTGCTGGGGCCGGGGCGCCTGACCTTGACACCTTTGCTGCTGCTGCTGACGAGGCAGAGGAGGTCGAACATTGGTCGGCTGACCAACACGCGGCCTCGGCAAATTCGGGCTGGCAGCTTTCCGTGCCATCCACTTCCTCTTACGACTCTCCATCACGTCTCGTGAACTATGCTCGGCTATTATAGCCTTGTCCACAAGCGTTTGGAAGTCATGAAAGTCGTGAATGGCTAGAAGATGCTTGACTTCATTATTCAGATTGTCCCGGAAGTGCTCAATTCTTCGGGCTTCTGAACTAACTTCTGACGACGCATAGCGTGCAAGGTAATTAAAACGGTGAAGATACTCCATTACGGACATATTTCCTTGACGCAGATCAAGAAATTCCCGTCTTTTCAAATTCACCAAGCTCGAAGGAATATGCGTCTTCCTGAAGACTTCAACGAAAACATCCCAAGTAACTTCTTGATCTTGGGGCCTTGCCGCTTGAAAATTTTCCCACCAGACTGCAGCGGCTCCCTGGAGTTGGTACGACGCATATAGGACCTTCTCATGATCATTGCATTGAGCAATGGTCAGCTTGCTTCCAATAGCTCGTAGCCAATCATCAGCGTCCAGGGGATCTGATGAAGAAGAAAAGGTTGGAGGCAGGGTCTTCAAAAATTCCCCCAACTTGGATTGATGGGAGGCTTCACCAAATTCGGGCCTAGAACTTGCAGCACCAAGGTTAGTCGTATTTTGGACCAACTGTTGGAGCAACAGGGTATTCGTCTGGCGACCCAGTTCTATCATCGCAAGCACTTGGGCCATGGTTGGCGGCCCTGGCAACTGCCCCTCCGGAACTTCTTCTTCTTGGACTTGCGGGGGCGGCGAATCTCGACGGCTTGGACGACGCGACGAAGATCCTCGGACTGCCGACGGATGGACTGGATTAGGCTGGGCTGGAGTGGCCGAAGTCACTTACCGCGGGTGAGTTTCCGGGGTTTCCTCACTCCCCAGAATCTCATCCAAGGATCGGGTTGCAGGCATCTGGAACAGGATTATTAATGAATTAAGATATACTTTAATTTTAATCTCAGTTGTTACCATTTGTTTTGAAAACAAGATTCAATATTGTTTATGAATTAATTGTTATTATTAAGGATCACAACATCGTAAAAATATTAACTGAAAGTTAAATATTTACGAGTGGGAACCAAAAGCACTCAAAACAATATAAAGCAAGAACTTTATTTCAACTTATAATATTCACAGCAAAACATAACATTTATTTTTGACGTTACTACATAAAAGGACAACACCAAAAGCCTCATCTAACACTACTCATCATCTAGCAAACTCACGGACTGTTACTATCTCTACGACTAGAACTCTCGGCATCAGGAGGATAAGGGATCTCCTGACAGCGACGCTCCTGCAGTCTCTGAGGACGCCGCGGAGGAAAACTATGGGGGTCTACCTAGATGCTCGACAATCTAGGGCGACTACCTATCACTGACATCCTCGCTTGGCGACAGCCCGATGGTACTCGGGGGTCGTCAGGCGCGGCTGTCTGTGGGGCTTGCCCTAGAACTGAGCGAGGAACAATACCTCTGGCGACACAGGGGGCAATGGCATTCTCTAGGAATGCTATACGGCGACGTGCCTCCCTGTATTCAGTTACTGTCTGACGGCAGTACTGGTCAGAGGCATTTATGAATTCCACTTGGTTACGTAGAGTGGGATTTTGTAACCCAGTGGCATCCATATAACTATTCTCCCCACCCGGTGGCCGAGATGGAATCCTCCTATATACCACTGCCAGTTCAGGTAAGGTGTGGCACAAACTGACAACGGCCATATAGGCGGCTTCATTTATGGCCATCATGAGGGAAGATCCAGGACCCTCAAAAGACAAAAATTCCTCATCGCGGGTAGGGATGTCCACCCTAGCTATGTATTCCACAAAGACAGAACTAACTGCTACGTGGAATACTATATATCGTGGATTTTCAGGAAAATGGGCGAATTCTAGCAAACGAGCAAGAAATCCCGCCATGCCAGAATTCTCCCTATTAGTGGAAGTATAACATGGGGTGTATCCGCCCATCTGCACATTTAACAAGGAATTAGCATTCCTGATTAAATGTAAGACAGTAAAGAAATTTTTGGAAGAAAAGATTCTAGCAGAAATTTAAAAATAGGAAAGAGTTATTAACAAGTATATACATAACCAAAAGAAAAGTTTCATGCATATAAAGAATAGACAGGTAAGATGTCCTAATTCAGAATTTTAGTTTGTTTGGATTCTTATGTCAAGTTTTAAGTTTTTATTACTCCCAGACTACCTAAGGTTTCCTACAGTCAGCATGGCTCTGATACCAACTTGTAAGGCCCCCATTCTTGATAACTGAATACCAAAAATGGATACCATGTGCATACAAAGATTAGTCCCATGATCGATAGCTAAATGCGCATAAATACAAATTGATATTACATCATACACAAACTTTATTACACAAATAAAGTAAGATTACATGTTATTTTACAATACCAAAAGTAAAACTGCAGATGGAGACAACTTCTTGTAGTATGCCTTTTAACCCATTGTTCCACAGTAAAGCGACAAGGAAAAATCCTTAGATAAATTCATCGTTAAATTCCCGTATCCCGCATCAACGTAAGAATCGTCGGGAAATCTGCTTCTTCACCTAAAAACATCAACATTGGCAAGTTGAGTACTTACGTACTTCATAAGACTTATGCAAATCCTAAAATACATGCGAGCCATTCCAATGAAAGGCTATTAAGGTTAATTTGCATAAAGTGGTTTGAAATATAAATACTGTAATAATAGATTGCAAAATGGAATTTAAATAAAAGCAATTTAATATTGAAAGTGATAGAATGTAAGCATCAATAAATCACGAATGTTTGGGTATCTTGACCATACTCAAAACCATTTCCTCCCGCACACAATGGAGATGACCAACACGTGGTAGAAACCACTTTTTATGAAAATAAGCAAAGCTCATTAACTATGTGATGACTTTACAAATGTCCATGATCATGACGCGCTAATCGATTAGTTTTACACTCTGTAGAGGTATACAGCTTTCCCCACAAGACATGACTGACTCTTTGAGCAATCGATATTTGCACACTGCCTTTGGTGTGCCGCAGAGAGTCATGTTATAACCGTTACATCATTTAAACCTAACTTTGCACCAGCACGGTGATGATAAACCCATTCTGTGGAGTAAGAACTCAGAGCATAGAAATGATGGAACTACCCACAGTATGGTGTACACCGTTATATTGGTAGACGTTTAATCCATGATCACCTCGGTGTGGACGTCCCGTCGAGCAATTCATTAAGAAATAGCTCGTACTACTCCGGCCTTCCAAGTGCAAAGCTAGTTTTAAACAACTTAATAAGTTAGAGTTGTCCCATACCAGCACTTGTGGTTGTATGAATATTCTTGGCCTGAAAACAACCCATAGTTCGGTCCTTAACTCGACACGGGCAATAATCTCCACCCTACACTACGTGCAAAGACATGCACAACCGGCTATTGCCAATAATTGCCCGTATCTAAACCATAGTTTTATTTTTATTTTCCAACCAAAACACGAACCATAAAAATGGTCATACCCATTAAAAGTCATATCCAACATTTTTAATCATGTCAAAGTTTTATGTTTCTTTAAGCATGGCTAAGCATGTCACTAAATGTAAGTAACCCAGATTGACATTAATAATGTCTAAGCTATTCTAGGGTTTTCAAGGTTCACAATTTCCTACTTATCAAGGAAGTTCTATAAGTCTACTGGTACAACTACCACTACCTGAAATATAGCAACTTTAATAAAATAAAGTATGCAATAAAACATTTAATGAAAACATTTATAAAACTGGGATCAATATGATCAAGGGGTTTTGCTTGCCTTGTTGAGTATCCTCGACTTCGAACTCCTGGTCGTCGAATACACGGGTTCGTCGGATTCTACACGTCGTACGGCGACATATAACAAATACCAAATTTCAATAGAGCCAAAAAGAAATCAGATGGAAATATTCAAATAAATAACTTCACAAATTCAGAAATGGTTGCAAGCATTATTTGTTCTCATTTGCAATTTAAAGATTTAATCTATTTAAACCATTATTGTATTATTTACTACCCATTTTTATAACTTAAATTTTTCTTCTAACACACCCTAAGTATTTTTACAGATTCTGGTTCCTGAGATTACAAGGATTCTAAAAAAATTTATTTTACTAAATTTGGAGGTTATTTGCAGAATTTTCATGTATAACATATTTCTAACCTTTTCTTTGAATTTAAATTCGAAATCCAAATAGAATTAAATTATGAAATATTTTTGAATATTATGAATCTACTGGATTTGAGATGAATTTATAAATTTATTTCATCAAATTTGGTTAAGTGATTCAAAAGTTATAGCTATTTGAATGTCTAGGTTTTGAATAAATACTGAAAAATCAGAAAATTGCCGAAAATGGAAAGTGCGCTTCGCGGGAAAATCGCTTTCCTTTTGGCGGAACTCACTGTTGGCGCCGACAAGCGGGGTCCACAGTCGACTTCGACAAGCAAGCTGCCTTGGTATGTGACGCTACGGTCTGCCTGTGACGGTGACGAGGTCGACGGCGGGCCGACGGCGACAACTCACGCATCGCGCAAGCGATCGACCTCTTGGGTCCACGCGGCAATGACTAACGCTGCGCGCGATCGACTAGCCGGGCCCGCTTAGCGTGACGCGACTCGGCGCAAGAGGTCGACCGATCGGGCCCGGGCAAGCGGACGCAAAGATCGCATAAGCGTGTCGGTGATGCGGCCGGCCCCAGACGACAATGGTGGTGCGCCGCGGCCGGTGACAGTGGGCCCGCTTGGCGGTGACCGCGAGAGGCGCGGCACATCCGAAAGCTCGCGGCGGCGAACCAGTAGCCGGGCGGCGGAATCGATTCCACGAGGCACCAGCGGACCAAGGCGCACCTTTGGGTGGCGGCGGTGAGTGAGTGGCGGAAGCGCGGTCGGCACCGGTGAGGTCGGCGGAACTCACGGCCGTGAAGCGAACCCGCAAACGGCTATCCTAGGCTTGAAGATCACCACTACGAGCATCAGTGAGCTACAAGGGTTCAATTTCTGGCTTTGGTTCGAAGAATGGATGGCGGAGGGAGGTTCTCACCGTGCGCGGGCGGCGGCGGAAGAAGATCACGGCGAAGGAGCTCGTCGGGGAAGAAAGAGCTTCGGCCGAGGTTCGGGACGAGCTCCTGGAAGCACGAGGGAGCTTCGGGCGAAGTTGATTTGGACGAAATGGTTTGTGGCAGAAGATTTGGGGTTTTGCCCTCTTTCGGGTTTTTGCCGTCGGCGAAGAAGATGACCAAAGCAGCGGCGGAATGGCTTCTTAGGGAGGCAGCTGGGTCGGCTGCGACGAAATGAGAGGGGTTTATATAGGGAGAGGAAGTCGGTTTGGGCGCGGGTGCGAGAAAATCCGAGAAGCGGCGTCGGCGCGGGAGAGAGGCAGAGAGAGGGGAAGAAGAACGCGGCTGAGACGCTGACACGCGGGGGCCAGATGGCAGCGGCTGTCGGCTGAGGTGTCTCACTGACAGCCCGGGCCCACATGTCAGCGGGAGGGAAAAGAACTCTGGCGAAGGCTCGGGACAGGACGGGATTTCAACGGCGTTTTCGATGGTCAAAACGGCACGAAATTTTATAAAAATTTTAACATAGGTCGGCTAGGATATTAACATCTTCCTGTAAAAATTTAGATATTTTATGATTCATTTATATTTTAATAAAAATCTTACAATGCAACTGTTGCCGCATTGCCCAATCGGTTTTTCTTTTAATTTGCAATTTAAATGAAGTGATTATTTTACAAAACTTTTTATGGCAGTTTTAAATGGTATTCTACACCTTCCATAAAAATTAAATATTTTAATTATTAATATTTAATTTTTAAAAATTCTGACATTTATGTTTTCCAGTTTATTTATTCACTGTTTTTGAATTTTTAAAATTATAAAATGAATTAGTAAATTCTTGATATTTTTTCTGGATGTTTATACTGTTTTTATGTCGGCAAGATAAAAATATTGGGTCAGGATGACTGCCAGATATTTTTACCAAATTATTTTACCCTTTTACCCTGAGATATTTACACATGATTATCTTTGATTAGTTATTATTTTTATAAATTCAGGTTACCCACCGACTTAAGCAATCTGAGGAGAGTCCTCAGATATTTATGGTGGCTTTGGTAAATTTTTGTTGAATTAACATTTTTACTTTTTAGAATTTTTCATTTATTATCTTCTTTGTTTCACTTTCTTGCATTTAAAGAAAAGCCAAAAGAATATTCAGAAGATCCAGAAATTTCAGAAATTTCGAAAATAATACACAAAAGATTTTTCTTTCATTTTTCTTTATTTTATGATTTTTGAGGCTGTTAGAAGCTAACTCTGTGCTCTCTACATCGACCATTGATGTTTGCATGCATGGCCAGAGTTCCATCTCACGCATATGCTGGAAGGAATTGAAAAGAGTCAAGGAGATCACGAGAAGCTCGTCACGGCCACCACAGAGATGTCTGGAAGGTAGCTTCATAGATCTCACTTCGACATTGCAAGCGACTACTCCTGGCCACAGGTTACTGTTCTGAGCAACTAAGAATCTGATTTACGCATTAATGTCCGGAAGCCTGCCAGATATTATTTGTCCGGCCGGCCACACTTGAACCACATATATAGAGACTATATAATAGCGCCTGGGATTGCCGGTCGCTCGTCGATGCCACGTCACGTTTTTTGCGGGCAGGTCCTCCGGAGAAAACGGTATCGCAGCAGGTCCTTCGTGCCTCCGCACGCTCGGCTGGTGCACGCGCCCGTGCGGGCCCCCACCCCTCCGTTCCATTCCTCGCGACACCGACCCCGTCCTGCTCGTGGCGCTCTCCTGGCCGTCGCCTGTTGCGATGGCTCTTTGCACAGCCTGGATTCGCGCCACGGGTTGTCGTCGTGCCTCGATCGGAGCTCCTGAAATCCCTGTGCCTATCTCGGCCGCTCCGTCCGCTTTCCTTCGGGAGCTTCGTCGTCTCCCCAAGTCTCGCTGGGTAGGTGCTTCAACCGCGACTCCTGTCTTCCCTCCTCTGGGAGCTACGGCGCCACCTCGCGTTCGCCTCTGTTGCTCCCGTGCGCTCGCCTTCTAGCAGAGGGGTGTTCTTCGCCTTCTCAGCCCCAAGGCAAGTACGTCCTTTCGCTTTGCCTACTATCTTACATCGATGTTTACTTTGTTTAGTCTTTGGATTCTTGTTTGGCCGCCCGAACTGCTGGTTATGTGTAGTCGCTGGGCTCCTTGCGCTGTGTTATGTGTCTACTCATGGCGCTAGCGCCATGTAAGGTTTGTGTGGTTCAACATATAGTTCAATTTGATATTTCAGTGAGGCAAAGACAAAAAATAACGTCGAAACCTTCTTGCAAATGGTGTTTGATACGCTATCACTGTTTGTATGCTTATGTAGCCAAGTGAGATGAAAATGCCATTTCTTTTATCTAAGAAAGGCTTCTTGCGATGCATATAGGTAGCGAAGCTAATTGCTCTTGCTCTTTTGCTTTGCTGATGTGTAGGCTGGATTCTATTAGAAGGTTGCTGATGTCGCTGCTAACAAGAGAAAAAATTGAAGAGAATTCCGCCAGTTCAAAGTAAGGTGTATAGAGAACTAGCGTACGTTCGCACGCTTAATACACAATTACAGAACACAAATTTTCTCTGAATTACTAGCGCATATCAACCGGTGTCACCGTCCGGAACCATTGTCGTCCTATACACACGCTTGGTCGCGCCTTCACCTACATGCACGGCTTCAGCTGCATGCCATACCTGTCCTCACATCCATCCAAAGCGACGTGGCGTAGCACGCAACCATTTCTAGTATACCATCAAGGCATCAAGTTGTAGCTTAGCTTGCAGCTATACTTTCTTCTAGTAATTAGTGCTGTATTATATGCGAATTGTAGTTATAGTGTTTGGGATGCTTATTTGTAATTTTCTCTAAGAAAAAGAAAAAAATAGCTCAACAACACCGCAAATGTTGGTTTCCTCCCTAGGAACAACTGCAAATAAATAACACATCAAAGAAACACACGCAAACAAATACAAAAGTTTTAAAGCAATTTTCTCTTGTGTTATTCATCTCAACCTTTGAGGCTAGTATTTATAGTACACACATAGACATATCTATGGAATAACTTGAAAATTAAGAAATAAATCGATTAGATCCGATTGCTGATTGCATTGTGATCTCTACTTGACTTGCAAATAGCTAGCAAACCTATAATGGAAAATATGGATTATTTTTCAATCTCTTCTTTCCCTTCCATAACATGGCAAGGCAACGATAAAAAGTCTTGATTACTAATCTAGACTTGGTTGCACGAGATCTTTGACGCCTAGCAGATTACGCATAGCTGCGAACATGACTTGAGCAAGTACCTTTGTGAGGATATCTGCACATTGTTCCCCTGTGCATATGTACTTGACAATAATCAGTCCTTTCTCCACGCACGCTCTAGGTATCAATGTGTTTGCTTCTCCCATGAAACACAAGATTCTTCATCAATGCGATTGCTGATTTATTGTCACTGTACAAGACGACTGGAGTTAGGACTTCTCCCGTTACCTCATTTAGCATGCTTCGCAACCATATGCCTTGACATGTTGCTACCGTGGCTACCCTGAATTCATCTTCACATATCGACAGGGCGACACTTTTCTGTTTTTGAGACACCCAAGTGATTATGTTCCCATTGAAGTAGAACGCTATGCCGCTTGTGTTTTTCCTGTCATCTACATCGCCTGCCAAGATGCTATCGCTGTAGCCTACAATCTTCTTGATGGCACCAAGCTCACTTTATTGCTTCCTGCCATTGGTGCTCTCATGAAGCTTCACCATAACACAACGGCTCTTCTGCAGCTATGAGGTATAGATCATCCATGCCATCTATCTCCTCGGTCACTGTGTAGATGTCGTCGAGATTCTGATATCTGCAAGGCCTCCTTTCATCATCTGTTGATACAGACGAGATAGACCTCGCGCCTATTCCATCTCCTGTGGCTGCTTGTGTACCCACGGGTGTCACAATACCTGTGCTTTCTGGCTCCTCCATGACAGCGATAGTGTTTGGCGTCGTTACGTCTAGCGAGCCAAATGGTATCAAGCCTAGTGACCATGGTGCTATTGGGTCGTGTGGAGTAGCCTTCTGTTCCCCCCTCCTTTAAGCCCGTCTCACCAACACCTGTATTGTTAGAGATAGTAAACGTCGTCCAAGGAACATTGTATACATTGTCGATGATGTCATCATTCCATGACCATTCCTTTCCTTCCTCGAACACCACATCAAGACTGATGTGAAGTTTCACTTGACGAGGATCATAAAGTTAGTGAGCCTTGCTGCCAGGATCCAAGTCTAGGTACACTAAGGCATTGCTACGATCATCAAGTTTCTTCAAATGTGGCTTTACCACCATGGCATGTGCGACACACCCGAACACTCGCATTGAGGGAGATTCTCTTCAAGATCGATTCGAGGGAGAAATTCAGAGCCCAAGGGAAGGAGTTCATCAAATAGAGAACAATCAAAATGATCCTGTTCCTGCACAAGACTAGAGTGAAAATAGGCTGTTTATAGTATTCTCATTCGAGGATGAGGATGAAGTGGAAGATAAATCAGAGCATGACCACTTTTAGGATAAACTATGAATGAAATTGGATTTTGCCTTGGAATCTATCAATATTAGAATAAGAAAGCAGATGAAAGTGCTACAAACGTTCATATTTTAATTATGGCGATCATGATCATTAGACAAGCTGTGCCTCGAAGCATCTCGGATGTTTAGATATTCAATTACAAAATCTATAACCGGTTGTACGTGTCTTGTAAATGTCGTTGCATAAATATCTAAGGAAAAGAAAATTTCTAACAACAAATACTAATTATGGAAGTTCTTTCGAGAGAGGAAGAAACAAATGTGGATCACAGACGGTTCTTGATACAAACTGTCTATGATAGCCTATCACAGATGTCATAGATGGTTTGTATCAAAAACTGTTTGTGATAGGTGGTTCACAGACAGTTTTTGCCGTATGTGATACACCGTATTATCACTGACACATGCTTACAGACAGTTTAGAAAACCGCCTGTGATGATGTTTTGAACCGTTTGTTATAGCCTTTTCTATAGTAAAGAAACCTCCCTCTAATTGAATCCATTTTATGACGAATCTTATCTAGCAGCTTATAAAAACCCATAGCATACATGGGAACACTTGACAAACAACTATTTAAAGTACAGCTCTCTCCATATGACAAATATGCGCATTGCCAAGTATCCAGCCTTTTTTCCACTTTTTGACGAACACAACCTACTCAGAAGCAGAAATGTTTTCATCTCCTATTGGGAGACCAAGGTATTTCATTGATAATTTCTCAATTTACAATTAAATTTATCAGCAACTCTTTGTTGTTCTTCCGTCTCAACTCCCAAGGCAAATATTTCACTCTTCTGGTAATTTATTTTCAATCCAGATATCTCTTCAAAACAGTACAGAATGAATTTCATCACCAAAATGTTCTCCCCATTGTTTTGCATGAACAAAATTGTGTTATATTAGACACATGAACCCGCGCGCCCGAAACTGGGTAAGAGCGAGGTCACGTCCCACGTCTTCAGACAACATGTCCTTTGCCAACCCCGCTAATGAGGAAGTGTCCCAACGCCTAATATCGTTGAGCACAGAATCTTTCGAGGGCTCTTTTCACTTCAGATAGAGAAAAAGATATACTCTCCACGACCTTGGAAAACAAGGAGCACCCGGGTCGCACTCAAGGCCTAAGTGTTTTCGTTCCCTGAAAAATGGGATTCGCACATGACTCCAACACGTATCGGAGTAGGAAGAGAAGCAAATCCAAGCATGAGGAACGACTTGTAGCCCTGATTGAGGAAAGGGTTGAGGAAAGGCTCAGAGTGCAGTTCGATAGTCAGCTACGAAGCTTTGAGGAAAAGATGGAGCAAAGAGAGGCTGCGGAGAGGTAGGAACAGAACGCGCAAACCCAAGAAGCACAGGCGCAGTTCAGCTCAACTAACCGTCGGAGCAGCTGCGCATTCGCCCCTGAGACGGACGTGGACGAAGCCAAATTTTCTCCCAACAAAATCTGGGTAATATACATGTCTGCAATACTCCTTAGATAGACCTGTTTGACGTCTTAGCTAATTAATTGTGTACCCTTATGTAGGTGGCCATACTGTGCAATCTCTAAGTGAGGCTTACTAATGGCTCTGTTCCCCTTCGGGCTGTTTGGGCACGCGCGTATCCATTCGGTGCAGGGGCGTTAGTGCACGGTTGTACATTAGATCCAGGCTACGCAAAGATCCAAGTCAATGGCGTACATAAAATTTGCAAAGACGTCACGCTGAAGATGCCCACAAACGATGAGATCATCACACTAGGGGATGCCATCGACACATTCATCCAATAGTTTAAGAAGGACATCTCTTTCGACGCCCGCCTAGAAGCACCGAAGCTACAAGCTCTACCGGAGCCATGTGTTGCACCAAAGGAGCTCGCCAAATCAACTACTGTGTCCCATCAGGCACAGGCCAAAACTGCAGTTCGGGCCAAGCCATCTCCCATGAAGACAATATTTGGTAGACGACGAGGCGGCGACAAGGGCAAATCGAAAAGGAGTACCACGTCAACCCATGACTATCCGTTTGCCCTGTTGGCACGACAATTCGAGTTGGGACAGTTGTTCGTACCGAAGAGCGCGAGGAGATCCTTACTTTAGCGTGTATTAGATTGCAAGATTGGTGCATGGAACAAACCAACAAGCCGGTGGCACAACGTGCATCGAGTATCTCGGCCAGCTTCAAAGAGGAGCATTTCTTACACCGGTTTTTAGATGGCTTGTTCGTGATCGGCTTCAATGACCTATTTGATTTGTACAACCTCAACGTCCTCGTTGCATCACTCATGAGATGCTGGACATTGTAAGTGTGTGCAATCACGGTGTACATTCGTGTCGTACCGATAAATGTCAGATATACATGATCCTTGATTTTGTATATGTAGATACATGATCATATAAGCAAAAGCAAGGGAACAACCAGTGGGTTTCGTCGACCCACACATAGTGTCTTAAGCAAATCATGGACAAAAATTTACAAGTCGCCCACGAGTACGTGGAAAAAGTACTGCTGGCTCAATAGGACAAAAAATTCATACTTTTACCTCACAACCCGGGGTAAGTGCTTCATCCAGTTGCTATACTTTTTTATTTGTACTATATAACGCAGCTTGAAGTTAGGTTGAATGACCATGACGATATACCTGTGCAGGTATCACTGGGTTCTACTTGTAATTGTATCAAGATATAACCGATTAATTTACCTTGATTCCAAAAAGAGCGGCATGCACGACTTGGCACACATCAAAAATTTACTCGGCGCGGCATTCTCTGTTTACAAAGTTTGTGGAGGTCCACACAGGAAGAACCCAGCGACGCTGAAGCATATTTATAAGTTTTCGATATCCACTAGTACGCAATAATCCTTCACACTTCATAATAATACATTTCAAACTAATTAACCTGTTATATTTTGACAGTGCCATCAGCAGCTAAAGGAGACTAACCTATGTGGATTCTACGTTTGCCACAACATGCAACTCCTCATTGGTTCAAAGGAGATCAATGTCATAGAGGTTTCTCAATCTTGCAACAATTATTTTCACCTACAAATTTATATAATGCAAGACTTTACTCTTCTCATCGACAGACTTGGCAATGCGCTGAATCTGCGTTGGAATAGGCTGACCTCCTAGGTATCTGAGGACAACTCTGCGCCTTCTTGATGCGTGAGGTCATTAATCCAAAAGGCGAATGCCACTCAAGCTTGCTTGATGAGTTGTGAATTTTTTAGATACCGTTTGGATTAATTTGTGAACCTTGTGCTGTGAATTTGTCATTTGTAGCTCTGAATTCAATTAGTTTATATATATATATGAGTTGATTTCTGAAATGGATGTGCTGTACATTGTATTGTACAACCAGAGTTGATTTCTAAAATGGATGCGTTGTATGTTCATATGAGATTCGAGCTCATTTCTAAATTGTATGTCATAATAATGCTGGTGATGCTCTATACTGTCTTTTGTTTCAGAGGGCATGGCTAGCATTTTCTGAGGCTAGCCAATAAATCAAAATTTAGTAAAAAAATAGAAAATCAACATCCCAGATGGTTCTTCTTAAGAACCATCTGTGATGTGGGGCTCATCACATACGGTTTTTCTTTAGAACCGTCTGGGATAATATCCTCATCACATACGGTTCCAAATTGGAATCGTCTGTGATAAGCTTTTTCACTAACGGTTAAAAAAACCGTTTGTGATGACCTATTATCATCACTGACACTTTGATACAGATGGTTCACAAAACCGTCTGTGGTATGATTTGTGAACGGTCTGCAATGAGTTGTTGTGTAGTAGTGTATCTGCATGCTGTAAATGCGTGAGCCTACCCTCAATCAAGTTAGGAACCAGCCCACTTAACCTGTCACTCTCCTTCGCAGCATCTAAAATATTGACAAAGCATCACCAATCAAATTGAACAACAAAGGGGATAATGGATCCCCTTGCCTCAAACCTCTGAAAGTTTAAAAATAGTCCTCCAACTCTGCATTTATTCTCACACTAACTCTACCATTCTCCACTGCAGATTTAATCCAGCTCACACAGGAAGTTTTTCTTCTGTAACACCTCATACAGAAAGTCCCATTGAACTCTTTCATAAGCCTTCTCAAAGTCTAGTTTCAAAATTACCCCTTCTTGGTTATTTTTTCAGTTCATGTAAAACTTCATGCAGCAGAACACACCCATCTAGAATAAATCAACCTGGGCTAAAAGCAGTTTGATTTCTGCTAATTATTGACTCTGCAGCTGTTGTCAACCTTTTTGTCACCACTTCATTGATCATCTTGTAGCCCACATTCAAAACACGTCTTGGCCTGTATTCCTCGAAGGTATTAGCATATTTAATCTTAGGTATCAATGAAATGACACATTTAACCAGCTTAGTTCGGCTCTTCACTATGTAACAGCCTAACAGGTCAAGCGCTAGCATTTCCTTCAGATTATTTTTAACCTGATCCCAGAATTCTTTGTAGAAGCTCAGTGTAAACCCATCTGGACCAGGGGTTGTAATTTTTCATTTCCTTAACAGCAGTTTCCAACTCTACATTGCTGAAAGGTTTAATCAACTCAACCTTCTACAGTCACTCAATCTATGTTTGTTTTTCCAGATGTCTGGATGCAGATGTATTGATCCTTTAGTTTCCTTACCAAACAAAGTTTTGTAGTAATCATAGATACGCTTTTTCAACTCTACCAGTCCTGTAATCTCCCTATCCTCAAATAAAGTAAACTTACTCACATTATTTAAACAAGTGAAAAAAAGCTCTTGAGGCGGTACTCGTGTAATTAGATATATCTGTATCGTTCGTGCTTAATAAAGGTGTTACTAGATTTCATTATATAAATTCGTATGAATAATCTTTACGAATTATTCGTATGCGTACGAGACTGTTGTAGCTTTTACTTACGAAAATTTTACTAGAATATGTCATCTATTCAGGAACTGAGGGAGAGTAATTGACTATGAGTATCCGTGGAGAAGAATCCATCGCAAACTTGCGAGATGCATGGGCGCAATCGTCTCTTTGCGTAGCTTAGAATTTGCTTCATTTCATTTTCAGAAAATCAATGTTAATTAATCGCAGCAAACGAAAAACAGCGGTCACAAGTTGACAACAACTTATCAGCTGCAGAAAAAGTACGATCGAAATTAAACTGCAACGAATTGGCTGCGTTTGACTATCACCTTTTTTTTGCATACACTAGCAATTTTCAAGCCTACTTTGATAATGTCTCCGAAACAAAATCACGTGCATCAGATTGTAAACCTATCACCGCGCCTCCCATTTGACACACAGGTATCATAACTAGCCCTTTTTTACCAAATCTTGAGGCCTAAATTTGCAATCCCTTTAGGTAGGTGCAGGTGCACCACAAGTTACACTCATCAAGTTGCGCATCACCTTTTTGACACATGTTGCGGCCAATGCCATGCATGAATGTTGATCTTGAGCCTCTTGTCATACAAGCAACAAATATCAATCTTAAGCCAAGTCACTACTCGGACATACAACGCATTGTCAAGAAACACCAATTAGCCCCTTGTTGGTCTGGTCCATTCTGTTGTGGACTGCATAGTGAAATTGGGCTTGAATTTGATGTTGAAATTCTGTGAATTAAAGTGTATTATTTTGCCCTACCAATGTGTGCCCAGATTTATTAGTGTTTGTCCAAGATTTCGACTAGCTTTGGCAAAAAAAAAGAAAAGAAATTGTGACCAAAAAATAATTAGCATGACGACAAGAATGGAATCTTACTAATTCTTGGCAATACACCGAATTCATGTTAGATTCAGTCCACGCAACCGGCAATACATTGGGTTAATTCGGCAGTGAGATCTTGAAAATCCACGCAACGGGAAATACATTTGGAGCTCTGTACTACGCGTTTAGCTGTGTTAGGATATTAGCTGTCTATATATATTGTCACGTAAGTTTTTTTTTTTTTTGCTGATATAGAAGAGAGAGGAGAGAGAGTATAGCTGTCTTTTCATGAAGAGACGATCATATAAACAGTATAAAACACTATTACATGAGTTATTGTTTATAATAAGTACTTTTTCATATTATAATTAAAAGATGGTAGAATCTCATAGATACAACTTTAAGATGATATCTATTATAAAGTTGTCTTTAGTTTTGTCTATAGATGATATGAAGTATATAGACATGCTCTTACGTGGAAAGCGCCTCTCTCAAAATGACATTAATCACAGGACCAGATAAGTATTTACCACTCCAGATGGAAGATGACACTGCCAGTCTACCACCGCTGTTTAAAAGTGTATGAACTATTCCGTGTATTGGACGTCTTGGACGTCATGTTACCGACGATCAAACACTAAAAACTTGCAAATATGAAGCATATAAAAGATATAGTCACGAAAGACACTCACTTTATTAATACGGTGGGATCTGGATATGAGATGGATCTTTGAACCGGTTTAAGAATATATCCACGCATTAATAATTCCACAACATTAACAAAAGCTAGACATGCCTTATTCTTATCGACGAAGTCGGAAAAACCATACTGCTATTGTTAACTGCCTAACTGGTACAAACATGAGGCGCAACTTGCAGCATATCGTACCGAGGCCTGAATCTCCCTATTTAGGTGCAATCTTACAAAATGCCATAATACGGCTGTAAGGAAAGCAAATATAACAGTGGATACCGAGAAAACAGCAATAACCAAGCAGGAAAATGATTTTGCTTTCTCAGTTATGTTCAGAATTTCATATGACATTGTCAGACTACTGAGCAAATGAACAGAGATTAAAAATCTAGCAGCCAAAGTCGCATGAGTCAAGTAGCTATAGCTTGACAGGAAAACATATGATATGCAATTGTCTGCATTAGCATGGATCACGTCGTGTGCACAATTGGCACAATTGTACATAAGCAATGCAACTAAAAGAGCGTAACCTCAATCTGAACAACTCTATGTGCAGTAGCTCCTCTTCGTGTCCAGGTACAAATCCGTATACTAAACAATGTTCGTATCCATTTGATTCTATCACCGGGTTTCAGTTTTGCCAGTTTGTTCAGGGCCACTGTCATTTGACCCAGAACTGCCATCACCACCTTGAGATTCATTGTGCTCATGATTGCTAGATGTGCTGGTTTCAATCTTGATATCCTCCTTCTCACCATTGTTAGACGATTCTGTAGCTCCATCACTCTGGTTCTCCACGGGCTTTGTCTCTTCTGAAGAACCATTTGCTACTTCAGCAGCAGATACTCCGTGGGAGTTTTCTGTCTCCGTATTTGCAGCCTGCTCATTGGAAACTTCTGTTGAAGCATTGCCTTGCTCGGAGTTCACTTCTTTGGAGTCTGATAACTCATTGGCTGTACCCGTTTCTGCACCCTTCTCATCATCACCAGATGCAGCCCCAGATGATGTTGCTTCACCTTCATGTTCGGATCCAGTCTCAATATGAACATTCTCACTGGTTCTATGCTCAGAAGCATCAGATGTAGTGGAAGCCGCATCACCTTGGTTTTCACTGGCATAATTTTGTGAATTCTCGTTACTTATTCCAGTCTTGGTATCATCAGAAAGGGATCCAGAGTCAGTTTGAGAATCCACTGACTCCTTTTTCTCAGATTTCTCGACATCTGATCCATTACTGCTTGCATTGGTCTGATCTGCATTAGTGGATTCATCACCTTGTGCCACTTCTTCATGGGGTGTTCCATTTGTCTCACCTGTGCTTTCCTCTTGGGCATGATTGTTTTGGGGCACATCATCTCCAGCTGAATGGAATTCACTTTTACTCTCAGCATCAGATGAGTTGGATTCAGCATCATGCTTGTCTGTTCCTGAGTGACCAGTTGTTTCATCTTCATAATTACTATGAGCTTCTGTATTACCATCTGCACCACTGGATTGCCCTTCTTCAGCTTCTGACCTCTCTGTGTTTCTTGCATCATTTTCATGCGAGTCATTATTCTCTTTCTCAAACACAGTTTCTCCACTCTTCTCTTCCTCTGGTTTGCTTATTACATCAGAATTCTCTCCGACCTTTTCCACATTACCATCACCACCTACCCTTTCTTTCCTCCCCTGGAACATGCTTCTATCATCATGGGCAAGCTGGTCCTCAGTATCATCCAAGTACTCATTTTTCTTATCGTAGGAATGCTTCACCTGATACAGAAGCCAAACAACGACACCTACAAGTAAGGTGACCTGGAGTAGTGTTTTGATTCTTGATCCTCTGTTCCTTTGGTGACGGCTACTTGAATGATGAAGCATGTTTCGACTGCTGAAAAAGAACACACAATGAGGGTCAGGTTGTAAGTTGCTTAGTTCCATTTATCAGTACAAAATTACCCAATAAACTTATAAGAGTTCACATATTTAGTACAAAACATTTAAGTATAGTAATTGGATAGTATAGCACCTGCCAGAAGTGCTTTCATGCTCCACCTCTAGAGTAGCAAACAAATATTAAAAGTACTTTTGGGGAAAATGTGCACTGATGCAAAGTTAGTGGCTCAGGCACGCTTGCTAAAACTAGCCCTGTCCTTGTCCAAACTATCCTGTATAACCCAAAGCACTTACAAGTTATAACTACGATCTAAATATAACGGAAACAATGTCTATCTTCTTGCAAGTATTCTCCCACACGCAGACAACCGTAAGCAAAACCTTCTTGAGATGGCCCATTCTAGATATAAATCACTAGACCACCCTCAAACTGTGCCATACTGACAACAGAGCTTGCCATATCTCCTACACTATTCTGACAACATTGAGATACACCTTCTAACAACATTCATGCATGGCGGCATCTGTGATTATTGCTTCTCGATATAAACAAAAGAAAAGACGTGGACTAGGAATGAACACATTTGCATATCAGGAAGTGGTTTCCATCCATATACTTAAGTAGAGAAATCCTTGCAGTTAGATATGAAGACTTCAGACGACAAAATTGGAAAGATGGATGCCTTGGAAGGAAGTACAGGTTTTGGGCTTAATTGCTGGGGTCAAGTGTTTAGATCAGGAAACTGGTCAAATATTCGTCTCTACTTAAAAAGATCACAATACTATTATCTTTGTAATGATAATTGTTAGGTCTAACCTTCCCCACTGGTATGCTTTAAGACTAACATACTTTTCTAGAGGTGGAGGCAGAGCATAGATGGCACTCTCTAGAAGTTGATCTGTGAATTGTCACCCATTAGGCACCCTCACAACAGAAAGTATGTGCTGCACCACAGTTTGTTATGCACATGAATGGATCTAGGAAAAAAAAAGGTCATCCGGGTCACCGCGTTTATTACGAACTCGTAACTTGTAAATTGTAATAAGAGTATTGTATGCTTATATACTAAAGCAATCATGTGTGTTGAACCGGAGAGCGTCGGTGTCACTTGACCTGATCCATATACTGTAGATCCGCCCCTTTATGCACCAAGTTATGCAAATGAAGTAAATCTAAAAACATGAAGGGCAACACCATGAAGGCCATAACACAATTCGGTCCCCCAAGGCCAAATTTGTGGTCCGCAATAGTAATATAATTTGAGTCCTGTAAAAAGGCAAGAATATTACATGCAGTTCCCCTTTCCCCTACTTGTCACTTTGTTTTTCCGTTTATGGCTGGATTTGAAGGCCGAAAAGTGCAAGAACATAATCCATTCATCCCAGCTTCGTAATTCCACGAACCCTAACACAGAATCCCTTGGGTACATTTCGATCGAAACAAACATACTGTACGAACAACGAAGACACAGCATTACGTGCCGTGAAATAACGAAGAAAATCCGGAGGTACATAATATATAAACCACACTTGCCAACTAATTAAGCGCTACTTGTAAAGAAACCAAGAAAGAAAGGGAAAAGAAAAGCAAATGGATCGAAATGCCGCAGGAACCAGCTAGTCGAACAGTAGTACTACTGGCAGCCTAGCACCGTACTACTGGTGACAGAACACACATCGGAGCCGCGCGACCCCCAGATTTATCCACGTACAAATGTCCTCGCGGGCAGTTCGGCATTGGAGCACAGACAGAGAGGGGGCGGCGTCGGCGGAGGAGGAGGAGGAGATGGGCCTGAGCCTGACCTGAGAGAAGCCGCCGATTGCATCGACTCCGAGGGACGAAGCGAACAGGGGGAGAGGGAGATGAGACTGCGGTGGACTGGTGCTGATGGGTGAGATCTGCAAGTTAGTGGGAGGCTGCTGGTTTTGGCTGTCTTTTCCGCTGTCGCCTCGTTTGGTTGGGTTGGGAGTTGGGACGCAGGTGGAGAATCGGCGAATCCTCCATCGGTTTGGTTGCATCTAGGTTGGGCTCGTGACTAGGGATCTGCTGCGTTTGTTTTCGTATTTTGTTCTCGGATACGGATAATATCGAATAGGTTACGGAACAAATACGAATCGAAACGAATATGGTCACGGATATTTATCAGAATATGAAAACCCTTCAAATTATACATATGAAATGAAAAAACGTAACTAGTTTAGTTACACCAAACATTTATGGAGAATATGTAATGACCCAAGATTGGTATTTTTATTGACTTATGTTTAAAATTAAAAAAAATCATGTATTTATCAGTTTTTATGAATTTTTAGCTACTTATTTAAAATATTTTTCCTATTAAAGACAGTAGTGTTTGAATTTCTTAAAAATTTAAAAGCTGGTAAAATAATGAAAATAATTTTTTAATGATAGATTGTTTTAGGAACTTCCCTAAAAAAATCATAATTTTTAGAGTTGGTTTGCTAATTTTAATAATTAAAATTTGATTTGTGGATTAATTAAATTAGAAAACGATTTTGAAATTTAAAAACCTTTGTAGGCCAAAAGAGTAGCCTTGGCCCAGTCTACCTACATATCCGGATATCCGGCCCATAAATATCTAGATTATCCGGATCCGTATCCATATCAGACAGATAATGAGCTACCGAATCCGTATCCGTATCCAATCCGACACTATCCGAAAAATATCCGATCTAATAGAATCCGTATCCGAAATTTATCTGGATCGATCGAAAACTATCCGATCTATTTTCATCCCTACTCGTGACTCCGTTCGTTCGCACGTCAACATGGCAACATTTCATAGTCTTATTAATGTATGTATGTATCTATCCATCTACCCCACGTTAGGCATCCAACGATTTTTTTTATCCTTTATGTATGGGAAAAAACTGTGAGAAAAATATATATGATGCAATTAGCACTCGGATCAGGCAGCTCTTGGGTAGGGCGGGCGTCTGCCCGAGCTCATCGGCGTAGCACAGTGGACCATCGGTCACCGCTAGCAGCGAGGAAGCCGCTGGTCCCAGACTCCTCCTGGGCAAACCGACATCACGAGGAGACCATCGTCGCATGCCAACATGCCAATCAGAGCAGGTCAAAGTGCCAAAGCCCACAAACTCACTAATACTATATCTGAATTCTCCATTCCCAAATCACAAGTCTTCTTCCCGTGATCTCGTCGGTCTCTCCCCCAAATCACCAACCCAGACGGCAAATTGGCAATCCCGTACCTATGGCTTCTCACAGCAGAGGCGGCTGGACGGACTTGTTGAGGAGGCAGAGCAGGCTGTAGGCGCGCAGCGCAGCCGCGCAGGGGCACAGGTTGCAGGAGCGGGTGGCGCCATCGCCAGATTGGCCGCGTGGAGGCAGCTGGCTGCTGGCGCCATCGCTAGGCGGTTGTTCGGTCGAGCTCCTGTGCTGAGGAAGGAGCGCTCAGTAGTTGGCACCAGATCGGGATCAGGAGGCGTCTGCGCAAGGCGAGTGAGCTAACTGCGGGTTATGGAATATTTCTAGCGGAAACCAACAGTCAGCACCACAAATTCAGATCTCAGTGAGATTTTGATCATCTCGGCCGAGATTTCGGTATTCGACCGGAACCCAGGTACCAAATCTCGCCCGGATAAAAAAATTGTGGGCGTCGGGCGTGAGGCGTGAGAGGCGCGGGCGGGCGTCGAAGCGTCAAGGCGCAGGGACGTCCAGCGCGAGGCGTCAAGGCGCAGGCGTGGGCGTCAGGAACGAGGCGTAGAGGCGCGAGGCGTGGAGTCGCAAGCTGTCGTGGGAAATGAAGTGACATGCAGACTTTATTAAGCACGGTAAACATTAATATGCCTCCCAATTAGACAATTAGACCATATTTGTTTCGGTTTAGGTTTTTTGTTTTTTTGTTTAAAGCTAGCTTTTTGGTTTAACAAGTTTTTAAGCTGTCTGTTTTTAAGTCAAGACATGCTGTTTGGTATCCTGGCTTTTTGATGGGTTAGATGGTGTAGCCAGGGTTCACAAAATCGGTGAAAACTGTAGTTTTCGAGTGTACCACTGTGGTTCGATATCCAAAACCGCTCGGTAAACCGTTTTATTTAAATTTAAAAAAAATCAAAAAAATTGAAGAAAAAAAATTATGCGTTGAAAACCGCTCGAAAGCCGTTGAAAAACCGTGGTTTTCGCTCGAAAACCGTTTCTTAAAAATCAAGCGGTTTCTTGTGAAAAACCGAATTGTTTTCGATTTTTTTTTTATTTCTTAACCCTTCGATTCCTGACGGTTTTCGAGCGGTTTTTGCGGTTTTCGAATTTCGAATGATTTTTTGAAATTCGGTTTTGTGAACCCTGGGTGTAGCTTATTGCTAGAAAGTTTGAAATACCTTTTAAGGTTGTAGGTAATTTTGAAGACTTACAGTGGCAAAGGGTTATTTCATCCCAAAAAAGCACCTCTCATCTGGCTTTTGGATTATAGTTATATGGAGGCTTTTGGCTTTTTTTAAACCTAGCTTAAAAGCCAGTCGTTTGTTTCGGTTTTGGCTTTTCTGCTTTTAAGCCAGTGAAAAAGCCGAAACAAACAGGGCCTTAGACTATAGGAGCCCCCCACTACATCCTGTAGTAGCTGTTCATCTCAATCATCGGCTTGCCGCTGTAATCCCTATGGATCTGTTGACGTCAAAAATTTGAAGTAGGGTTTATGATAACAGCACACCAGATGAACACCTGGTTCAGAGCGTGCTAGTCGATTTGACCTGAAATCGACAAGGTAAAAATATGAAATTCACTCAAAGCCGATCGTGAAGATCAATCGGCTTGAAGCCGATTAACTCAAGACAAAAAGGTAAGTTTAATTAGCCGATTAAGGCTAATCAGAGAATAAAGGTAGATCGATTCTGAAGAAGGCGATACGCAACAAAATCAGAACAAATTGAACCTGGGGCGTAATTTGAAGAAGATCAACAATCGACGATGCGCAATTTTATTGATCAAGATCGAATTATAAAGACTAAATTACAAGAACTACTCCTAGTCGACAGGAAAAAGTAATGTAAATTGGTGTGTTGGATTGTGTTGGATCCCTTGCAGCTCGCTCTTTGCCCTTCTTTTATACCCGTCGGCCGACCGTGTTCTATTACAACACGTTACAAAATCTGATCTATATCGGACTTAATTTGGATATTTTTTCTTTAAAGATCTTTGTCGTTTCCAAATATCTTCAAATCTTTCCAAATCGCCTGTTAGTTACCGCATGTTGACTCTCTTGCCGATTTTGACCATACTTGCCAAATTCTGGTGCAAATAGGATTGTAGGGTTGAAGTGCAGTATCCTTGGCGGCGCCTCCCCGTCCATCGCCTTGGTGCCCTCAGCGACCAACGCGAGCACCGCGGCTGCGCAGCCGGGTCCCCAAGCTTCGCCTCCACGACGGCGAACACGCCGTGCTGCAGCAGCGCGTGCTGGAGCTGCGGATCGAACAGCCGACGGACAGCAGCCACGCCTCGAGCTCAGCTCCACGAGGAGCGTGCGACGCTCTCGCGGTCGACCCACGCCTGGATCTCCTCAGTGACGTCGTCGGCCACAAGAGTAGGTCCAGATCCGGTCTTCGACGGCGTCGCCGGACTCACGAAGAAGAAGAATGGCGTCTAGATCCGGGCGTCCGCGTCTACTCCGTCCTCGTCCGTGTCCACGCTGTCTCCGTCCTCATCCTCGTCCGGTGCTCGCCAAGCCTACTCCGACCTCATCCGCGCCAAGCGCTGCGTTTGTCCTCGTCCTCATCCGCGTCTAGATCCGGGCGTCCGCGTCGACTCACGTCCATTTTCAGCGGTTTCAAAATTGCAAAAATTTCGTTTTTCCCCATCGCAAAAAATCTGGATTTCATATTTAGTTTTTGAATTTCATCCGGATTTCGTTCGAAATACCGAGATTTCGAAACGAAATTTCGGATTTCGGCGACCAACGAGATGGGATCCGAAAATGAAAATTCAAACTTTGGTCGGCACAGCATGGCGGTGGCGGCTGCGTGCCTTCGTGTGACGTGAGGCAAAGACGAATGTGGGTTTGGCTAATTGAGTGGGTGATGTGTCAGCCACAACCGCCCGCTGCATCCTGGTTGGGAAAGTAATGGATTAGCACTCCACTAGCTAATAGGTAGTGGGGTCACTGGAGGAGGTAATGGGCTAGACAATGATTATTGATCAGTATTGTTATGAAAACTAGTGTTATGATACTTTCAATGTATCATGTACAGAATGTACTAATGTACATACAGAGTATGTGCTTTGCAATTTTTGTATGAGCTGTATAGCATCGGGCTGAAAGCTAGGAAAAGAATAGACATGTCTTGGTATACTCAAAAACCACTCGTTCATTAACAATTTTTTAGAAGAATGCACTACAGTATCTTGATTTCATATTTATATTTTAGTGTATTGTCTATTATACCATGTTGATGATGTTACCGTTATGCGACGGTTCTAAAGCATGAAGACTCGGAAGATGAGTTTGCCTCGTACTAGATGTGGTTAGCACATTAGTGGTATATGATGCACTAATTCAATACTTCAATGCGATTTTTTTTATGTTATATGATGCACTAATCTATATTTTTTAATTTTGTAGAGTCTTATTTGGTGTATGGTTTGATTTTTGTTATTGAATCGTCGAAGTGTTGATAGTGTCGTAGTGAGATACTTGTCACATCTTTTTTTTTGTTTTCATTCATGAATGTTCACACGTGTATTAAACTATGCTTTTAGTAAAAGAAACCTACTGCAGTTTTTAATTTTGCTTGTGTGATGTTTATATGGGCTTGTTCGTGTTTATAGTCGTAGTTACGTTTGCTCAGGCTCCCTAAATTTTTTGGCTGCGCATTGCCTCAGACGTATCTTACTCAAATACATTGATCTCGGATGAAATCAAGAAACAAAACAAATAGTTTTTAAGATTGCAACAAATCTTACTCCATATACAACAAATACAAAATAAACAAAACGAAATTGCGCTCACCAAAAGCCCGTTATGCTGCCACACACGCCATGCCGCGCGTGCTTGCATGAATGCACCACCTCTCATTGCACTTGACGCACCACCACTGAGCCACACCACCCTACTACATCAATCGCCCTCGAAGATGAAACAAATATCATTCGGTGGTGCAACAAAATCAATTGGATAGTGCAACAAAAGAAAAGAATTCACAACAAATTTTATCGGTCAGCACAACAAAAAAGGTAAAACACTCTTGTTCTTCCTCATGCACTTCGGTTGCAACAAATTTCACAGCATAAGGGAATAACATGTTGCTAACTGTGTAACAAATCAACAACCCACTACATCAAAAATTATCTTCTGCTATAAGACTCGAAAAAGACAATGCAAAAATGAAAAGCACTTTCTGCAACAATTCGAGCAAACGCTTGCAACAAACGTATCTGTAGGAGGAGCTCATCGGTGAAGGAGGAGGCTGAAGCAATTATTCTTCACTAGCGCTTGGAGGAGGAGCACGTTGGCCTCGTCGCTAGCCGACATCACTGTCCTTGTAGTTTGTGCCATACCGTCTGGCTAGATGAACAACAGTCTATTGGATGAGTAGGGCATGCTAGTTGTAGCAACGGCAACTGACCTTGTGCCTACCCGATGAAGCCACCTCGTCGCGGGCCACCCACTCACTGTCGGCCGCCCTACCTGCTTCGACCTCGACCTTGGCATGTTCGGCCAGCTCCAATCGCTCCTCGTAAGGAAGACCTCCTCGTGAGCTCCTCGCAAGGTGAGCTTTGACCACTAGATACAAAAGGGAGGGGACACACCGACAAGGATCATGGATAACGGTGGTTAGGGCTAAAACTATGGGAGAGCTGAAGAACCACCAAACTACTATAAGGGATGATAAGAATGAAAGAGTGGGATGAGATTTGTGGGGTGATGGTCATGCCATAGGGGTAGACAAGTCCGGGAAAAATTGGTAGCTCCGGACATAGGAGCTATACCAATACCAAAAAATATACGGAGTGGCGGATCAGATTAAATCTTGGGCATGACCTCACAGCACGCTCGCTAGGGTTTACCGCGGTTTTCGAGCATCTCACGCCGAGTCGGCTTTTGAAACAGAACGGTTTCTTGCCGAAGTTCAAATTTAAATTTACAATTTTCAAAAAAATTAGAAAAATTTAACCAAAAAATTCCTAAAATTAGTATTAATTGCTTTATGACCTCTAGTGTGATTTTTTTTTTGAAAAAACAAAATTTAGATACTTTTTGAGCCATTCGAATTGATCAAAATTGAAAAAACAAAAAAAAACAGCTTGCATGTATGCTGTTGAATATTGCTAATTTGCTACTCCCATCATCCCATGTTATTGTAGTCTGTTGTAGTGTAGTATTCTCATATGGAGTATCACAAGTTCACAACTCACAAAGTAGACAATAGCTAGATTTATGTACATGTAATCTTGTATATTCCCAGAAGAAAGCATTAGGGTAGAGAAATATGAACAAACCATGGATCAAAGAGTGTTGGGTGAATCATATTTTTCTTTCATTAAAATTTTTAGTACCCATATTTTTCACATCATAATGAAATGCACTGTGTGTTTATGATGAAATACTCACTGTGGCAAGTAGCAATATGATGAAATATTTGATTGAGTATGTTAAGTAACAATATTTACTTCAATATATTTTCTTTTAGTAGATGGCAAAACATTTGTTCTAGTAGCAATATTTGTATGTATACTTATTTTTATTGTATTCTTTCAACAGATGGCAGATTATTTATTGTGTAAATATCTATTTTTACACTTGTGTGATTGTAGTATTCCAATGAAAGATTATTTATTGACATATTATTACTAAACGCTTAATTTACAACCTCCAATTATCTAAAATATAGCAAAGGTCATGTCGATTTTTTTTCATATTTAGGAGAGATTATACTGATTTTTTTTCATATTTTCACATACCTTCGTAATATATTTATTACATTTTTACTCAATTTTAGCCTTTCCTGTATTTTTACAATTTTCACAATGTTTTTTTTGCAACTTTTCCCGATTTTTTTGGATTTTTCCAACTCGGCTCGGTTTTTCGTCAAAAACCGCGGTTTTCGCGCGTTGGTTTAACCAAAATTCAATTATTTTGAATTTGCAAACCGTTCGATTTTTCGCGGTTTTCGAGTGGTTTCTCGTGAAAACCGCTACCGCCGGGGTAGCGGTTTTCGACTCCGAAACGAAATTGTGAACCCTGGCTCAGCCCTCGTGCAGTGACTTTGATGCAGTGCTTCCCTCAATGAACTAATAATAGATATAACTTCCCATTTTAACTGCTTTGTTGTTGTGCTAACCTCTTTCCTCAAACAACAAGTGCACAATGAACTAATAAAAGGGATCCTTTTGGAATGTATAACTTATTTGGAATGTATAACTTATATTATAGCTGGGAGAATTGGTGCCCTCCCAGCTATGTCATGTCACCTTTTCCGTGTTGAGCTTTTTCGAAAAATTCAAAATCACGTTTATGTCCTCTGGTCGGTTTTTAACAGAAAAGACTCGAAAAAAACCAAAATTTCGTTTAGGTCCCTCCGAGGTTTATGTTTAGGTCTTCCCGGTGGTTTTTAGCAGAACAGACTCGAAAAAAACAAAATTATGTTTAAATCCCAAGAAATCGGTTTTTAGCATATTGGACCCGAAGAAAAATGAAATTACGTTTAGGTCCCTCTGCGGTTTTCTAAAAAAAACTCCACAGATTCGCCGATGGTTTATAGCAGTCCCAGATTCGCCGATGGGCCCTGGTGACCCATTTTTTTAAAAAAAAACAAGAAAACCGGAGTTATGCAAAAAAAAAATGAAAATATGTTTGTTTTCTCCCAAAAACAAAAACCACAGATTCGTCGACGGTTTATAGCAATCCACAGATTCGCCGATGGGTCTTAGCGACCCATTTTACAAAAAGAACAAGAACACCGGAATTACGCAAAAAAAAAACGAGAATACGTTTAGGTCCCTTCGCAATTTTTCCCTAAAAAAACCATAGATTCGCCGACGGCTTCTAGCAGCTCATTTAAAAAAAACTCAAGAAAACCGAAATTACACAATTTTTTTTCAGAAATATCCGTGAGACCAAATTTCGCGCGACGCAGCGTCGTGCAACCGAATTTTCAAAATTTCGAACGGCGGTACATCGCGCGACGAAAATTCGCGCGTGGCCCTTGCTAGTAGCAATAATATACCCAAATCCTAACCGTAGATATGAACTAAAGAATGTTTCAGCACACCATGTATTCACTACTATAATCTACTCTAATATAGGCATCTGTGACCAGACCTAAATGTATACATGTATATTTCTCTACTAGTATGCTAGATGCATTGAACACTCATGTGTGCATAGCGACGGCATTCAAACCACGGTCTCTTCAAGGACCCTATGGATGAACAAGTTGTATGAAATTATGTTCGTAAGCTAGGATGATTGCTTAGTAGAAATTCTGAATGAATAAATCAAGGGCAGAGAACACCATGCAAGAATACCATCTGGGCATGTTCTCATCGGCAGCGGAGGTCGGGCGACCAACCAAGCATGATAGAAAGAGGTGACCAAATGGGTCGGATCGGCCAACTGTAGGCCCGATAAGGCACGTAACAGCCCACCATCTAAGCAAGTCATCGTGCCCCAGACGATGACCTATGCCATGGCCATGCTTGGGTCCCGACCTCAGCCAGGGTACGACACGCGAAACGTGCCCAGCTCAACATGACCTAATCAACCCATTTTGTTATCACCACCTTGAAATTACTATTTGTATGCCTTTAAATCATTGTCCACCCTAAGGTTATTCGTATTTGTTGGATATTAATATGATGCCAACACGGGAGGCTAGTCATCATGCCCCAGACGATGACCTGTGCCATAGCCATGCTTGGGTCCCGACCTCAGCCAGGGCACGACACGCGCAGAAACGTGCCCAGCTCAACATGACCTAGGCACGCACGATGATTGAATTGCTATGAAAACTAATTACTATTTGAAATATTGGAAAGATATTTGTCGGCGTTTTCGAGCGCCGGCAAGTAAATTTGTAAGTTTAAGGGGTCGCGCGTTCCACTCCCTGAATGGTTAGACTCGTGAGTCCAAGATGTATACTGGTTCGGGCTGAAAGTCCCTACTCCAGTTCGGATGGTCGTATTGTATTGCTTTGCACGATGTTTTACAGATGAGGGCGCTAAGTTACCTAAGCTCCTCTTGTTCTTCTCTCTTTTTCCCCCCTCTAGAATCGTTAGTCCTGCCTCCTTTTATACAGAAGGAAGGGGCAGGTTACATCGAGAGTCGGGGGAAGGGCGAGGCGACCTATGCTAGGAGCTCTGGTCCTTCGTCCTGTGGACTGGTTGCCACACGTCTTGCCCATGCTGGGTCGGTAGCTTTGGTGGTCAGGGAGGTTAGGTATTCTTCGGGAAATAGCGTACTTGCCCTCTGTGATCCTTACGAATGCTGACGTGCGGTGTGTGACGTTGGCGCTGCCTCGGGAGGGAGCGTGCGTTAAGATCTTGACGCGATCGGGTTGATGGGGTGGAAGCTCGACTTGGCGATCACCAAACCTTCTAGGAAGGAGCCACCGCCTTGTATTGTCACTCCGATTGACCTTGTTCGCGAGGTGCGTGGCGGTAGGTCGATGAGGGCCCGACACGCGCCCTCGACGTCTGGCACCTTGGTTCGGTCGGTCGAGATCCCGCCGCCAAGGGGGTCGGGGCGCCGCTCGGTCGAGTCGGAGATCCCGCCCGCCAAGGGATCGGGGCGCCGTCCGGTCGGTCGGAGATCCCGCCCGCCAAGGGGATCGGGCGCTGTCCGGCCGGAGTCGGAGATCTGCCCGCCAAGGGATCGGAGCGCTGTCCGGTCGGAGTCGGGAGATCCCGCCCGCCAAGGGGGTCGGAGCGCCGTCCGGTCGGATTCGCTTCCCCGGCGGTCGGGAGCGGATGTCTTGTGTGGTCTCGCAGCGATCGGTCGGTGGCGGGCGGGCGCGCATGTTGGGTGGAGATATGCTTGAGGCGGCGGCTCGCCGCCGGGCCATTGGGGTACCCTGTTATTAGTATTCGTCAAGAGCCCCGAACTCCGGCGATTTCGGCGATTCGGTTGGGGTTGAACTTGGATGGGAGTGGTGGCGGGCACGGTCGGTCGGTCGGCCGATCCGGTTAGCGATTCTGCCGGTGTACCGACGGATCCGACGGCTGCCCCGAGCTTGGCGGGGGCATTTGAATCTGGAGGCTTTAATCGCCTCGTTGCGCATGCCGAGCATGGCTTAGTGTGCACCGCCTGCTTCGCCTTCTTGATCGCCGGGTTACAGTGCGGGGCTTCGTTCGGGCGCCGCATTTACTCTGGAGACGCTTGATCTCCCTTTATCCGGCTATATAAGGGCTTGCTAGAGCGATGGACCCTTAGACCAAAATCCTCCTTTTTGATCCTTGAAATGGAGGCATCCTTTAGTCTTCAGCTTTGGTGATGACGCTGCGGTAGAAGAAGAAGATCCTTTGGCCGAGCTTTGGGCTGAGTACGACCGGGCGATGGTCGAGCTCTGGGAAGAAGCTGCGGCTTGTGATGTAGTTGCTGTTGGCGTGCTGCTTGAGGTCGTTCCGAGGCTTAAGGTGGTAAGGGAGGCCCTTCTTGAGGCGATGGTGCGAGGGCGCCGGCCGTTGTCAGTGCGGCCGCGTCGATGTCGCTGAACGGCAGCAGCAGCATACCATTCCGTGGCTATGTCGGCGGCCTCGTCGACCGGGCAAGGGCCTACCAGTAGGTCGTCTCCAACGACCTCGGGTCCGCCGATCCCAAGGTCTGTCCCGTCGACCAGGCAAGGAAGGGCCTGCCAGCAGGTCACTTCCAACGACCTCAGGTCCACCGATCCGAGATCTGTTCCGTCGACCAGGCAAGGGCCTGCAGGAAGTTTGATGCGGATATGTTCCTGCCGTAGTGTAGGGTAGGTATCTTTTTGAGCTCGCCAGGTACCTCATGTAATGTTGTGTAAAGTTTGAGTCTGCTGGCATATAATGAAATCTTCTTTTATGAAATGTCTTCGCGATGAGTTTGCTTTGATTTTAATCGTCGTGGATAGACCGGGCCTTGATCGGCAGGAACAACCGCGAGAGTGCTCGTTTAACGTCGTAGCTAGATTCGGCGCCTTGGTGGCGAGGCGACCGGATGCCTCTGTGAGGTTCGGGTGTCCGAGTGCTCGTTTAACGTCGTAGCTAGACAGTGCCTTGGTCGGCAGGGATGACCCAATACCTCTGTGAGGTTCGGGTGTCCGAGTGCTCGTTTAACGTCGTAGCTAGACAGTGCCTTAGTCGGCAGGGACGACCGGATGCCTCTGTGAGGTTCGGGTGTCCGACTGCCTTGGTCGGCGGGACGACCGGATGCCTCTGTGAGGTTCGGGTGTCCGAGTGCCTTGGTCGGCAGGGACGACCGGATACCTCTGTGAGGTTCGGGTGTCCGAGTGCTCGTTTAACGTCGTAGCTAGACAGTGCCTTAGTCGGCAGGGATGACCGGATGCCTCTGTGAGGTTCGGGTGTCCGAGTGCTCGTTTAACGTTGTAGCTAGACAGTGCCTTAGTCGGCAGGGACGACCGGATGCCTCTGTGAGGTTCGGGTGTCCGACCGCCTTGGTCGGCGGACGATCGGATGCCTCTGTGAGGTTCGGTGTCCGAGTGCCTTGGTCGGCAGGACGGCCGGATACCTCTGTGAGGTTCGGTGTCCGAGTGCTCGCTTAACGTCGTAGCTAGACAAAGGCCTTAGTCGGCAGGACGGCCGGATGCCTCTGTGAAGTTCGGTGTCCGATCGCTTTGGTCGACGGGACGACCGGATGCCTCGTGAGGTTCGGTGTCCGAGTGCCTTGGTCGCAGGGCGGCCGGATACCTCTGAGGTTCGGTGTCCGAGTGCTCGCTTAACGTCGTAGCTAGACGGTGCCTTAGTCGGCAGGGGCGACCGGATGCCTCTGTGAGGTTCGGTGTCCGACCGCCTTGGTCGGCGGACGACCGGATGCCTCTGTGAGGTTCGGTGTTCGAGTGCCTTGGTGGCGGGGCGACCGGATACCTCTGTGAGGTTCGGTGTCCGAGTGCTCGCTTAACGTCGTAGCTAGACAAAGGCCTTGGTGGCAGGATGACCGGATGCCTCTGTGAGGTTCGGTGTCCGAGTGCTCGCTTAACGTCGTAGCTAGACAGGTGCCTTGGTCGGCAGGCCGACCCAATGCCTCGTGAGGTTCGGTGTCCGAGTGCCTTGGTGGCAGGACGACCGGATGCCTCTGTGAGGTTCGGTGTCCGAGTGCCTTGGTCGGCGGGGGCGGCCGGATACCTCTGTGAGGTTCGGTGTCCGAGTGCTCGCTTAACGTCGTAGCCGGACGTGAGTGCTCGCTACCGTCGCCGGACGTGAGTGCTCGCTTACCGTCGTAGCTGGACGTGGGGCATCCTTCCCGAGTCCTCGTCGGGCGAGGGTAACTGTGAGAAGAATGGCCACCGTCTATCCCACATGTATACCCCATCTGCAGGTGTGGGACACGGAGGGGGGCGAGCGACGCGTTTACTGCGTTGGTTTGAACGCCGTGCTCGTGGAGCCAATAGCGGGTAGTCCGAGTGGGTCCTGGGAGGTCCCGCCCAAGGGGGACCCTTCCGAGCGGACGGTCCCAGAGTAGGGTGTCCTGGCCCTGCTGTGGGGCGACCCATAAAAAACCTTTCTTTACTCAATCCCGTATGGACCCTGGGTCGTCCGCCAACCCAGAGCACAGCTGGCTGTCGCTCATTGATGAGCTCCCGGGAGAGTGTGAAGTATGGTCTCGGACGCGAGTAGAGGTGATTAGGCCGTCAGCCGACCTAACCGAGGGCCCACCGTGGGGCTCACCTCATACCTGCCCCTTGCTCAAGTTTTGCTGGGGCGGCCTTATACCCATCTGGTGGGGTAGGCCTTTTTGAACCCACAGCTTCTCGCTGGGCCCCTGGCGCAAGCCACAAAGCTTTTGCCGTCTTGGGGCGCAGCCCCATGGGCTTCTCGCGCCCCGAGCAACTGCTTTGGCCTAAAGGCGAGACCAAGAGGTTACGGACACGTTGTTCGGGCGGCGTCTTTATGGCTCTTGTCGCCGACATGACAGGATTAAAAGTGGAGTGGTATTGGGCCTGGAGTTACGGTGGCGCAATAGGCGAGGGGGACGCGACGCTCGCTTGAGGGGTGCTGCTCGGTCGGCGCTTGCTTGTCCTCTATAAATACGCCTGCTTAGGGTGCTCCGGGTAGTCACGCTTTCTTGCCTTCTTTGTCTCTCTCTCAAACAAGAAAAGCACCAGAGATCCAAGGAAAGAAAACCCGCCTTTCTTTCTCACCTTCCATCGCCTCTTCGTGAAGATGTCGTGGCGGAGTGCTCGCGCAAGACAACCGTCGCTCGGCTTGGTGAAGAAGGGCTTCCTCATGCCGCAGACCTTTCCTACCGAGGGTGCCGACCGGTCGTCACCCGCGCCGTGGCGACGAGGTTGTGGTGCCCGCCTCGTTCTTCGAGCGCTTTGGCTCGCCACGCACCCGCTCGTCCCAGTGGGCTCTGCCTCACTACAAGGTGGAGGTGCACCATCTCAACCCCAATGGGGTCCTCCACATCGCCATCTTTATCACGCCAGTCGCGGCCTTCACGGGAATCGAGCGCGACTGGGCGTTGTGGAGGCACTTCTTCCGTGCAAGGCTCGAAAGACAGCCGTCGGACGCCGTGGCGCCAGGTGGCTCGCCTCCAGCTTCACCCGGTCGAGCACGGAGTACTGAGGTAAAATTGCCCTCGTCCAACAAGGGTGGCGCTCAATGGCTCTACGCTCGAACGTCGGCGATAGCGCCCTCGTTTCACCGGCGAGCTTCCCATGGCGAGGAGCGGTGGAACTGGGCGCCAAAAGAGGGAGAAGAACAAGTCGCCCCGATCGTGGAGCGATCGGGGCTCAAAGGAGGCGGGCTCACTGGGACGCGTTGTTGTGCGCGCTTTTATGGGGATGCGCGTGCAACCCTTGTGCACAGCCGCACTTTGTTCCGGTATGGGGCCGTCCGACCGGCGAGGATGGCGAAACCCGAGTTGGCCGTGTTCGAGGTGGAGGCCCGTGGCGGGCGGTATTCGGGCGGAGCGCCACGGTGGCTACGGTGGCCACCCGAGCCATTCTCGGCGGCCACCCGCCAAATCGTAAGTCGGTGAAATTTCTTTCGCTTCTCTTTTCTTTGTCTCTAGCACTTGGTCCGACCGCATTCCTGCATCCTCTTAGGGGCTCACAGGGATGTCTTCGGCGCCGCTCCCGGGATAAGAGGCGCGAGCGGCCGCCTCCGGCGAAGACAGAGGCCGACTCCTCCCGCAAGAAGTGGAAGGAGGAAAGGAGGAAGAAGAAGCATAAGGAACGCGCGGCGAAGCGCGCGCGCGGCGAGGATGTGTCGGAGACCACCGCTGTGGGGACAACCTCCATCGACAATGCGGGGCGCCTCGACCATCCCTATGGTGGGTTTTTCTCGACCCACCGATCGGCGGCGCTCGAGCGTGGACCCGGCCGAGGCGGCACCACGGGCCCGTGGCGCGGATCCCAGCGGGGTGATCTTGCGCTCGCGATCGTCCACGCCTCGGTGGAGGCGGCCGGGAAGCGACGGCCGACTTGACTTTGGCGGGGGTTTGCAAAAGGCGCGCGTGCGCACGTACCGCCGGCCTTGTAAGTGTTTCTTTTATTGAGCATTTTTTTGCGGCAAAACCGCCCGAGCGACTCTTGAATCTTTGTAACGCAGCGCGCCTACACGGCGTGACTGTGGGCGTCTTGCGGCGGCTCCGCAAATGCGGCGCCGGTGATTTCGGCGACTCCGATCGGGTCGGTGGCGGTCGCGGTGTCGGCGTCCGAGGGCGCGGTCGCTTTCGAGGGGCCGGGGCCGCACCCGGAGGTCGAGGCCAAGAAGAACTTCCGCGCCTCGGCGGGACCCCACCGACGACGTGATCGCCCTTTCGGAGGATGAGACGACGGTGCGCGGCGATCGCGCCCGATCGAGCGGAGTCGGCGGCGGAGGTGCTCGACCCTTTGTCCCGGGGAGGTGCCGACCGATGCCCTCGTGCAGTCGCCGAGAGGTTTCGAAGGTTGACCTCGCCGCCTTGCCCATGGTGCTTTGACGGCGACGCCCGCCCGAACGGGCGAACGAGGGCGTGCCGCCGGGTGTAGTCACCGGTCGGGCGTCATGGGTCAGTCGGAGGAGAGCGAGTGGGGCGCCCTTCGGCAAGGCGCGCTGGACGCTGAAGCCGAGATAGGGCAGATCCGTAAAGGTCCGCTCTTGCTCGAGTCTTCCACGGTATACCGGGCACGATGGTCGGGAGTCCAAACCGATCGCCCGTGTAGGTCGGTAGAAAAGTTCTGGCTTGTTGCACATTTTTGATAGTTCTTCCGTGCGACTAACGGAGTGTCCACGTTTTTGCAGCACTTGCGGGCTCGTTTCGTGCGCGAGTTGAGCTCTGCGGCGCTCAAACCGGAACGGCGGCGTGCGGTGGAGGAATGATCATTGCGCCTTGAGCTGCGCCTAGTCCAGAAGGCCATGGACATTAGGCAGTCGGAGGCGGTGGAGATCCGCCAGGGGCTTGAAGATAGGGGTGAAAACGGAAACGGAATTTCCGACCGTTCCGGAGAAAAACGGAAACGGAAGTCTTTTTTCGGAAACTGAAACGGAAAACATCGGTACGGAAACGGAAACGGAAAGTTTTTGTCGGAAACGGAAACGAAAACGGGAGAGCCATTTTTGTCGAAAAACGGAAACGGAATCGGAAATTCCGTATAAGTGAAACCGGAAATTCCGTCGGAAACTTAGCCCACTTGGCCCAAAAAAGAGAATGGAGAATTTACATTTATTTTCGAATTAAAATAATTTCAGAAATACAAATGGCTTTATAGAAAATATCAAATAGAGTTCAAAAATTCCGAAAAAAATCTCAAAAATACTTTGGAACATTTTGAACCTAGGAAAATTATTTCTAGCATAATTTTAGCTTCATTTTTCATGAATAAATTAATTATATAAATATAAAAAATAGCAAAATGATATTTATAAACTCCAGAAAATCCAGGATAAATCTCAGAAAATCATAAATGAACATTGAACAATAATATGCAAATTTAGGGCATTAAATCTTTATAGTTGAAGGAGTAAGAGGATGTCGATGATAATGATATGTAGCAGGACATGATAGTCTGATCTAGGGGACAAATAGCGAGCCTTCAACTGACAAATTTGAGAAAAAACTTTCTAGTGATAGCGGTGAAAATAACATTGTTCTTGTATCAGCCTTTGAGGTGAAATGAATTACATTATTTTTGCGGTCATATATATTGTGATCATGTACTACGTTCTTGTGGAATTTTCTACTTTCGTTTCCGTATCCGCTCCGTTCCGCCCGCATCCGTTTAGTCATTATTCGTTTTCGTATCCGCTTCCGGTTTTCGATTTCGTTTCCGTTCTCGGTAAAGATGTGGAAACGAAACGAACGACCATTTACCGACCGCTTTAGTTCGTTTTCATCCCTACTTGAAGAGGCCACGAAGGCCCTTTATGATGGCGCCGGGAGCCAAGGTCTTGAGGGCGAAAGTGGTGGGCCCGAGTCCTCTCGACGGAGGTCACCGAGGCCAAGGATGCCGCCGTTGCCGCGGAGGGGATCAAGGCAGACGCAGCAACACGCTGCGCGACCGAGCGAAACCAGCTCGGGGATGCCGACCGAGTTCGTTCCGAGCGCGATCGCCGAAGGACTGGTGGAGAGGACTTCTTACAAGGCGCTCAAGTCGGAAGCTGGCAACCTGACCAACTCTGCGGCCGGTAAGTGTCTCAATTCTTCAATTAAGTCTGGGGGTGCGACCCACAGGGCGAACTTATCCAAAATCGCCGCAATCTGCAGAGGCGCAGAAGAATCTGAGCGTCGCCGTGGAGGCGCAGAGAATGGCAGCAGATGCTCGCGACGTGGCGATCGTGGCCCGGGACGAGGCCCAGGTGGCGTTGAAGGTTGCGGAGGACGGTCGGGCCGAGATGGGCGCCGAACTGGATTCCCTTCGCAAGGCCGGTCGGGAAGTCTGCGACCGCATCCTTGGAGCCGGGGCAGGCCCGAGTGCCCTTGCCCCCGTGCTGGCCCGAGTGCCAGACTTCGTAGAGGAGGCGGTGATCATCGGCGCTGCGCTTGGAGCTTCGTCGGCGCTGGTCAACACCGTCTCGCACTATGACGGCATCGACCTCGCGGTGGTGGGCAGCGGCGTAGCCGAGAACCGGACCGACGAGGAGATCGATAGGTTTGAGCTCCTGGTCGAGCCGCACGCCCGGGAGATCGCCAGCCACATCCCGCCGCAGGCCGCCCTCCAGGAAGCCAGAGGCAGCCAACTCTCCGTCTCGCCACCGGTCGCCCACCAGGAAGAATAAAAATAGTTAGCTTTATCCTTTTTAGATTGTAAAGACTGCTATGTAAACAATCTTGACTTTATCAAGTTCCAGAATCGCCCCTCGTCCTCTTTCGTATTTAGGGTGAGCGTTTGACCGACCATAGCCTTAAGGACCGCAGGGGTCACTTATGCGTAGGTTGGGTCGTTTTGGAAGGAGCGAGGTGGATTGGAGACTTGCTGTGCAGCGGTTAGGTGCACTTGTGAGGGATAGAAGTGTTCTAGACCGGCCAAGGATCTTTCCACTTGGGCACTTCCTTCTTCCGCGAAGTGCTACTTAGCAACCATAGCCGCCGGGCGAGGTAGTAACACTTGGGTTGAGAGGGTTACCGCTCGGGATGGACATCATGACCAGTCGGGTCACGTACCCTCATAAGCGCGTGGGATAGCTGAGTTCGTGCGGGGGAGGAGTGTTCCCTGCCGACCCAAAGGTCACTCCACTCGGGTACTTCCTTCTTCCGCGAAGTGTTAGCAACCATAGCCGCCGGGCGTAGAGTGAGCACTTGGGTCGAAGGGTTACCGCCGGGAAGGACCTTGTGGTCGGTTGGGTCATCAACCAGCATAGCCGACTAGGAGCACTGAACGGGCGCGAAGGGCAGCCCCCGAGTCGTCGCATGGCGACCAGGTGCTCGGAAGGGAAAAAAGTAAAGAGCATGCTAGGAAGAGGAAAAGAGTTTAGGGATAGAATCGCCTTAACTTTTCTATATTCCATACATTCGGAAGGATGCGGCCGTCGGCGTCCTTGAGTCGAAGGTGCGGTCGGAGGATCGCACGACGGTGAATGGGCCTTCCTGTGGGGCGACTTGTGCTTATCCTTCTGGTTTGGACCGTGCGCAGACCGGTCGCCCGATCGAAAGACCGCCCTCGAACCTGACGGCTGTGATAACGTCGCAGAGCTTGTTGATACCTGGCCGATCGCAAGATGGCCACGTCATGCGCCTCGTCGAGCTGGTCGACGGCGTCTTGTTGTCTGGCGAGCCCCGAGCCTCCTCGAAGCTTGTGATCTTGGGGCGCCATACTCTGTGTCTGCATCGGCAAGACGGCCAAAGACCGTATACCATGAAGAACGGTGTGAACCGGGCCGCCCGGTCGGCGTGGTCCGCAGACTCAGAGGACGGAGGGTAGCTCGGTCACCAGCGCCCGCGGTGCTTGAGCCGATCAAGATCCGCGGCTTGAGCCCTTGAAGGATCATCTTTGTTTGCGCGCCGACTGGCCGTTGGTCCGCGGATGGGCCACGGCTGCCCAATCGACGCGGATGTTGAAGTCATCGCAGAACTCGAGGAACTCCTTCCCCGTGAACTGCGTTCCGTTGTCGGTGATGATGGAGTTTGGGACTCCGAACCGAAAGACTATGTCGCGGAAGAAGATGGCCGCTTGTGCCGACGTGACGCTCACGACCGGCTTGGCCTCTATCCATTTGGTGAATTTGTCCACCGCGACGAGCAAATGGGTAAAGCCCCCGGGCGCTTTCTTGAAAGGCCCGACCAGATCGAGTCCCCAAACTGCAAAAGGCCACGTGATGGGGATCGTCTGCAAGGCCTGAGCTGGCAGATGTGTCTGCCTGGCAAAGAATTGGCATCCTTCGCAGGTGCGTACGATGTGCTCGGCGTCGGACATGGCGGTCGGCCAATAGAAACCTTGCCGAAAGGCCTTTCCGACAAGAGATCGGGGCGCAGCGTGGTGACCGCAAATTCATTGTGTATGTCGTCCGCCAGCTTGTTTCCTTGGTCGGCCGAATGCACTTTTGGAGGACCGGAGGCTCCTTTTGTAAAGGTCCAGGCCGACCAGACGAAGACTTTGCCACGGGCGAGGCGCCGGGCCTCGGTCGGGTCGGGGGGAAGTGACCCGTCCGTCAAACGATCTATGAAGGGCTTTCTCCAGTCGGACTCGGTCGCTAGCACGCTGCGGCTCGACCCGGCCAAGTCTACGCCCGACCGCGCGGTGGTTGGGGCGACCGTGCTAGGTAGGTCGGGGGACCGTTCGGCCACCGGGCCCAGCTGGATGGAAGGCCGCAGGAGGTCGCAGACGAAGATCCCGGGCGGGACCGGCTCTCTGCTGGAGGCCAGATTGGCTAGGTAGTCGGCGTCGCTATTGTAGCGTCGGTAGCTATGGTGAAGCTCGAAGCCCTTGAACCGCACTTCGAGCTCGCGCACTTCTCGACAGTACGCGGCCATACGGGCGTCTCGGGGCTCCGCGGCCTTCATGACTTGGTCGACGACAAGCTTGGAGTCCCCGTGGACGTGGAGTCGGCGAGCACCGAGGTCGGCAGCGATCCGGAGACCGTTGACGAGGGCCTCGTACTCGGCGACGTTGTTGGTGGCGTCAGCAGCCTGATGGCGTACTGAAGCTTGTTCCCGAGCGGGGAGATGATGACAACTCCCGCGCCCGCGCCGTTCTTGTTGTAAGACCCATCGAAGTACATTGTCCAGTGCTCGGGGTCTTCGATCACTGGTGGTGCCTGGGTTTCGGTCCACTCGGCGACGAAGTCGGCTAGGGCCTGCGACTTGATCGCCGTCCGAGGGACGTATGTGATGTCGTGGCCGCTGAGCTCGAGCGCCCACTTGGCTATCCTTCCCGAGGCGTCGCGGTTGCGGACGATCTCGCCGAGCGGGGACGTGGTCACCACAGTGATGGTGTGCTGATCGAAGTAGTGGACGAGCTTTCTCTTCGCAATGAGCACCGCGTAGAGTAGCTTCTGCACCTGTGGGTACCGAGCCTTGGACTCGGAAAGGACCTCGCTAATGAAGTAAACTGGCCGTTGTACCTTAAGTTCGCGGCCTTCTTCCGCTCGCTCCACCACGAGGGCCGCGCTGACGACTTGGGTAGTGGCGGCGATGTAGAGAAACAGCGGTTCACCTGGTGCCGGGGCGACCAGGACTGGAGGCGAGGACAGGAAGGCCTTCAGGCGGGTGAGGGCCTCCTGAGCCTCCGGGGTCCAGCTGAAGCGGTCGGATCTCTTGAGTAGCTCAGAGTGGCATTCGCCGCCGAGGCGAGACACGAAAGCGGCTCAAAGTCGCCAGCATCCGGTCGACCTCTGGACCCCTTGAGGTTCTTGATTGGGCCCATCCTTGCGATTGCCGATATCTTCTCCTGGTTGGCCTCGATGCCTCGCTCGGAGACAATGAAGCCAAGGAGCTTCCCTTTGGGGACCCCGAAGACGCATTTCTCAGGATTGAGCTTTATGCGGAATCGTCGAAGGTTCGCGAAGGTCTCTTCTAGGTCGGGGATAAGGTCGTCGGCCTTCTTGGTCTTTACGACAATATCGTCGACGTACACCTCAACGTTACGGCCGATCTGGTCATTGAAGTGGTCGGGGTGATCGGTCCGATCAAAGGTGATCGGGAACTCTGACCACCGGAGGTATTGGGGGACACATGACGCGACGGTATGGACCTCGCGATAAGCGAGCTTGAGCCGGCGCTTGTCGGCATAGCAGGCCGGTCCTCCAAAGATCATGAGGCAGCCGTCGGGTTCAGGAAACTCGTCGTCGCTTTTTCTCTCGCGGCCGCGGGGCGCGTGAAGCTTCTTCCCTTGCCACGCGGCGCGCGGGGACGGAGAGGTAACGCCTCGGACCTCGCGATCCGGTGATTGTGCTTGACGGAGAACCCGTGGTTTGGGCACGGGCCGTCCATCAACTTCTCGAAGTGGTCGGGCGCGACGGTCGGTCGCACCTGCTACTTGGCAGGACGGTCGACGGTGGCGACCACTTGGGTCTCGCGGATCTGCTTCCCGTGCCGCTTCCGTTTGTCGGAGCGGTCAGAAGGGGACCCGATGTGGACGCCGGATTCTAGTTGGGCCTTTCCTCCCTCAAAGATGGCCCCACACCTCCTCGCGGGGCGTGGTTGATGGCGATATCGAGGAGCTCCTTGGTAGTTACGGGCTTGAGGCAACCTAGTTTGTGTACCAAGGCCTTGCAGAGGTGCCGTAGATGAATGCTCCCACGACATCGGCGTCGGAGATGTCGGGAGCTCGTTCCGGGCGGAAAACCGCCGGATGTAGTCCCCGAGGTTTCCCGGCTGCTTGTTTGCAGCCCTTCAGTCTCAGGAGTTTCGTGGCGCTTGTAAGTGCCACGAAGTTGCCGACGAAGAGGCCTTCAAGTCGTTCCAATTCTGATGGTTTTGGCGGGCAAGTACTCGAGCTGCTCGGCCGAGTCCGCGAGGTAGATGGGAAGGTATCTTGGATGATGAAGAGGTCATCCGTTGCTCCTCCGCCGCATGCGAGCCGGTAATCTTGAGCCGACACACAGGGTTTGTGGCCCCGTGTATTTGGCAATGTTGGTAGGCGCCGAATCGGCAGGAAGTCCGCTGGCGGATCCCCGGCGTAACGCCGCGATTCGGACCGTCGGGGCTCGGCTGCGGTGGTGGTGCCCGCCGCCGCAATTCGTGAGTGGGTGGCCTCCTCCGCCATCTTTCTTCGCGCCTCAAGGGTAGCGCGAATGTCGAGGTATCACCGTATTTGCGCGCCGCCGGGCGCGCGAGGCTGGTGTGGCTCGCGGCGGCGCCGCTGTCTTGGGACCCAACCGGCTCCGTCTGTGTCAGACGGGCCCGTGTGGCCGAGGTGGCTCCGGGCGATAGGAGCGGGGCGTGCATGTCTTTGCGACGCCGCGCGCTACCAGCCCGGAGGTTTTGGTAAGTGGCCTTGGCCTCGGGTCGGTCGGCTCGGAGGCCTCGGCGCGACATTGCGGCCGCGCCACGCTTTGGCTTGCGTAGGGAAGAACCGAGGACCGTCGGACTCTTCCGCTTTCTTGGGTGTGCTGACGCAGCAGCGCTTGCGTCGCGCCGCCAGCACATGCGGGTCTCGAGCTCCTCCCGCTCCAGGTTGGCTCGAGCCGGTCGAGCTCAGCTCTTCGTTCCTCCAACTCTTGTGCAAGCAGTTAGAGCTCTGCGGCGGCCCGAAGCGTTGAAGACGCTGCTGGTACTCCTCCTCCTGCGCTGAGTGCGCGGATAGGAGGTCCGTGAGCCGCGGGGCCACGGTCAATCGACCGTGCCGCCATGTTGCACTCGCGAGTGCCGCTCATGCGCGGTACTCCGTGTCGGCCGAGTCATGGTGGAAGAGTCTTCCAAAGAGCTCGTGGATGGAGGCCGCATGTAGCCACCATCGCCACAAGTCGCGAGCCTACGGGGTGACATGGTCACTGCCGGCCTACGGAGTTTTCGCGGGCGTGGCGGAGCACTCCTCGGGTTCCGGCTTCGGGGCCTGCAGGGGCGCCCCAAGCCGGAGCTTAGCGAAGTCGCCTGAGAGGACGCCCAGACTCTCAGCGGGAAGATGTATACTGGTTCGGGCTGAAAGTCCCTACTCCAGTTCGGATGGTCGTATTGTATTGCTTTGCACGATGTTTTACAGATGAGGGCGCTAAGTTACCTAAGCTCCTCCTGTTCTTCTCTCTTTTCCCCCCTCTAGAATCGTTAGTCCTGCCTCCTTTTATACAGAAGGAAGGGGCAGGTTACATCGAGAGTCGGGGGAAGGGCGAGGCGACCTATGCTAGGAGCTCGGTCCTTCGTCTGTGGGACTGTCGCCACACGCCTTGCCCATCTTTGGGTCGGTAGCTTTGGTGGTCAGGGAGGTTAGGTATTCTTCGGGAAATAGCGTACTTGCCCTCTGTGATCCTTACGAATGCTGACGTGCGGTGTGTGACGTTGGCGCTGCCTCGGGAGGGAGCGTGCGTTAGATCGCATACCGACTAGTTGATGGGGTCGGAAGCTCGACTTCGCGATCACCAAACCTTCTAGGAAGGAGCCACCGCCTTATATTGTCACCCGATTGACCTTGTTCGCGAGGTACGTGGCGGTAGGGTCGATGAGGGCCCCGACACGCGCCCTCGGCGTCTGTCACCTTGGTTCGGTCGGAGTCGGAGATCCCGCCGCCAAGGGGTCGGGGCGCTGCTCGGTCGGAGTCGGGAGATCTGCCCGCCAAGGGGATCGGGGCGCCGTCCGGCCGGAGTCGGAGATCCCGCCCCGCCAAGGGGGGTCGTGCGCCGTCTCGGTCGGAGTCGGAGATCCCGCCGCCAAGGGGGTCGGGCGCTGTTCGGTCGAGTCGGAGATCCCGCCCGCCAAGGGATCGGAGCGCCGTCCGGTCGGAGTCGGGAGATCCCGCCCCGCCAAGGGGATCGGGAGCGCTGTCCGGTCGGAGTCGGGAGATCCCGCCCCGCCAAGGGGGTCGGAGCACCTGTCTGGTCGGATTCGCTTCCTGGCCGGCCGGGCGGATGTCTTGTGTGGTCTCGCAGGCGATTCGGTCGGTGGCGGGCCGGGCGCGGCCTGTTGGGCTGGAGATATGCTTGATGCCGCTGGCTCGTCGCTTCGGGCCGTTGGGGTACCTCTGTTATTAGTATTCGTCAATATTTCATATTTATATTATCTTGCATTTATTTTAGATCCTAACTTTGAGGATTCACTAATGTTCTCTTAACTCCTGAGTGATGCTGTAGGGATAGATCATTCTAACTATTTTTTTTCCAGATGTTCCTACTAAATTGTCCGATTCTTATCAAAAGTACAAACTGAAGTTCGGGGAGTTTGCTTGCAATGACCTCTTACCACCAACCACCATAGTTAAGAAGAAAACCACATGGGGCAAAAATATGGTGTGCAAGTTCTTTCTCTAGATGCTCAAGTTCTGGAAAAAGACACACCACCATAGTATCGGGGAATTAATGAATTATCCACCTATCTGGACAGCGATACCATGGATTGCCAGAAGAGCAATTCAATATTTTGCAACGGTGGTACGAGTATAAGATAACACATCTGGTGCTATCCATATTAACACATGATGTGTTAACCGTATTTGTCTCGATAATTTATTCCGAGTTTGCTTTCGGTCTTTTGGAAGATTATTGGAGGACACAGGAACAAGTCTCACCAGTGAGATGGTGGAAATATTTGTAACAGTGAAAGACTAGGAACAAGCTAAAGGACGAGGTCAACACACTATAGAAAATACAAATTTAGTTGACGGATGCGTTCGACAATCTTTATCTAGACAATAACACTTAGAACATCGTGTATGCAGGGCTACTAACTGTAATGTTTTTTTCATTGCCAAGGTTTTCTCAAGTAAAGTTTTTACTTGCTAAAGGTTTTAACGAGCTCATTACATTTTCAATATATTTGTCTCTTTTTAGGGTATAGAATTAATTTTTAATCTATCAAGCCAAACGGGTTGTGCCTAAATGGATAGGTGCCGTGCCGTCATTTTGACCAGAACCAACTGTACGTATGACATAAGCTAATCTGGTGATGGTTTGTGGGTAAAGCAGATCTACGTGATGGTATCGATAACGAGCTGCCGATCCTCGAAAAGAGACGAGGTAAGTGGAGCCCCCGCTGTCCGCGCGTGGAAATGGAGACAATGCTAGCTAGGTCTTTACTTTAAAAATGACACAAGGAGAAGTTGAAATCCACAGTAGTGAATACTTAATTTGCACTAACAAACTCTTTGATCTACCTGCTTTGGTAAAATCGCACTGCTATTCTGAAGAACAAACTGCACTGTTCTATTGCTTTAATTTCAGTTTGGTTAAAGATTATGTCAAGTAAAATACATACCTAATTGCAAACGGTGTAGATTTTTATAGGAAATTGCTAGTGGGACGTGTGTATATGTTTGAGAAACGGAGTAGATCAAAGATGCAAAAGAATTTTATACACTGTAGTTAAATGAATTAACTTAAGCACCACCCCGCCAATGATTTTTCCACTAGGCTTCTTTTTTCCAAAAAAAAACAAGCTTTTTTCCCCAAGGGAGCACTAGATTGATTTGATTCCGACCGAAGTCCAAAAAATCAAATTGAACTGTTTGTAAATTTTCAATTTACAACTCGTTTGGATCCCATGAATTAAAATTTTATTCATTCAATTAGATTAGAAATCCTAACTAGTAGAATTCGAATTTGATTCAAGCCAATTCAAGTTCGATGTTTTTTTTGTTTGGGTGACCTTTGGAATTGGAATAGAAGTTCTTCTTTTTACCAGAAATATCAACAACACAATTCAGAATCACACACACATAATCCAGCAGCGTTGAACTCCCTCAATCCAGCACCAATCCATACCCCGCCGTTTCAAGTCGTTGTTGCAGCTCGCACCAATGGCGTTGCCGCCGCCGCTCACTACAGCCAAGCATGCAGGTTACAGTAAAGGATGGGCTTCAACAGCGATGGAGAAGGTCCTGCTCTGTCCAATCGAGCCACTGCCATGGCCGATTTATGTCCTTCCACCGCACCGCTGCGGAGCTACCCATTGTTCCGTAACTCTGCGCTCTGCTGCGTCCAGATCCGTGTCTTAATTTGTGCCACCGTGCAAACACGCAGAACTAGGCTAGAAAAAAAAAAAGCTAGTTACATCTCGAATCAAAATTACTTTGATTACAGTATTTAATGAGTTTAGAATTGAAATGAGTCTATTTCGAGCGAAAATATGTTAATGAGGCTCAGCTCGATAGTGGCTCGTTAGCTCGAATTTGAAATAACCACTTACAAGATAAACAAAATAATTTTATGCCGAATTATGTCAATTTCGAAAAAAACTATATAATAACTCGTTAAACTCGATAGTCAGCCCTACCCAAGATGTGGAGATGCTAAGGATGTACGGTGAATAAGCAGACGGGGAGGAGAAGATGGCAGTGGTGAGGTAGAGGCGTCGAGGTTACCTAGTGTCAGCAACAGGGAAGAAACACGACGAGTCGAGGAAGGAGTCGTGGTTTGTGGCGACGGTGGATTCCGGAATTCGATGGAGGAGAGGAAAGAATTGGAGGTAGGTGTAGTGTAGCCCAAACGATGGAATTTAGGATAGAATCAAAGATTCCATTTCCGGTGGCAGGCGAACAGCAGAAAAACTACTGTACCATATACTGTTTTGATGGGAATTGACGGGATAGAGGTGAGCCGTCCGATCTTTTTCGTGTTCGCCTTCGCGCGATTACTGCGCCGCTCGCCCGTGCCGGCCTCCTTCGGCCCGCGTCCCCGTCGGCTGGGCCCGCAACTGCCGTGCGCCTTCCTCTGCCAGCTTCCGCGTTCGTCTCCATGCGCGTCTAGCTTTCGTGCCGCTCCGGATCGGCACCGCCATTCAGCGCCTTCAACCGTCGTCGAGACCAGCTGGACTCTAAATAAATCTCACAACCGAATTGAAGTCCCGTCGGTTCCACTGCTACAGCCGGACAGCTCGGTTGCTGCGTGGGAACGAAGGTACGGAAGAAGGCTTCTGGAAAAAAGAGAGCGGTATTATTGTTTAAGTTTTTCAAGGTTTTATGAGTTCACGGTTAAGTTTCACAACGTTTCACAGATAAGTTTTATAAGGTTTCACGTATAAGTTTCACGATGTTTCATAAGTTACAATAGGTTTTAGTATTATAACTTTTCACGGATAAATTTCATGACGTTCTATGAAAGTTTCATTAATATGTTTCATGAGATTTCATCACATAGATTCACGTTTACGTTTACAGTTTCATCAAGTATTGATAGTGTGTACAACTATGTTTCAGTAGATTTCATGTTTCAGGGTTAAGTTTCACATCTAAGTTTCATAAGGTTTCATAGTGTTTTATCCAAATATACGAACCCTGTGAAACACGCTTGATTTTTTGAATATTTGACAAATCTCATGAAACTCATATAAAATTGGTTTTCATTTGTTTTTTTCTGGAACTTGTGAAACTTTGAAGTTGGCCTCTTGAAACTCAGTTAAAATTATTTTGAATTTCGTTTTAAATCAACTTTTAGATTTGAAACTTGATGAAACTTATAGTTTCATATTAGAAACTCATTGAAATTTATTGAGATATAATGAAATATTTGTAAAATCTATTTGAAACTCTTTTGAAACATACGAAACCTACGAAATTGAAGTGTTATGAAACTTATAAGTACACTAAAAAACCTGATGAAACTTAACTGTGAAACAACATGAAACCTATGTAGACGAAACAATACAAAACCTTTGGGTGAAATTTAGCTGTGAAACATGCTATACCGTTGGAATCAATTCCAATGGTACAACGTTCATTAGCATGAAATTTATTGAAACTTGCTAAGATATGGCATTTTCAAAGTTGAAACTTGTTAAAAACATAGTATTTTGAAACTTCAAGCATCCAAGAAACTTGTTGAAGCATGGCATTTTTAAAACATCACGAAACATCATGAAACTTATCCGTGAAATATCACGAAACTTCTTTTGAAATCTGACGAAACATGCATAAAATATGAAACTTATAAGTATACTACGAAACCTGTAAAACTCAACTGTGAAACAACATGAAACCTAGTTGCGAAACTTAGCTATGAAACTTAGCTGTGAAACCTGCTATACCGTTGAAATCAATTCCAATGGTATAGGATTCAGTAGTAGCGCTCGGCGAACAGGCCCACTCCTGGAATCCGACTCCAAATCCGCGATTCCGCCTTCAATCACCGGCTATCAAACGGAGATGATTGTAAATGCTCCAGGCACTTTGAATGATCAAACAATAGCAAAGAAAACACAAGACCACCTCGTACTAACACAGGAAGGTATCATCTTCGAATATATATCATTGCAGGTGAAGCACATAGTTGTAAACATTGCTCAAACCAACGACGTATATTTGTCAAAAACTGAAAACTACGAATTGGATTAGGTCCCGAGCTGTCATTTTGTTTTCTCAAAAAATAAGAAAGAGCAAAAAAAAAAAATGATACTCTCATAACATTGTCCTCCAGTGCCACGAATGATTAATTTCCATTTTCTTCAATGCACATTCCACACTGTTGGCGACCGAAATGGGACTAAGCTAAGCTACCACATATTCACGCAGCCACGCTGTCTCACACGTATGGGCCTGCCTATCTTGGGCCGATTCAGCACCGGGTTGGGATGTCACACAATTCTAATTTCCACCCTCTCATTCCTATTAACTAGGAGGTGACTCGCGCATTTGCGCGGCTAGATTTTCTTAACAGTTTATACTATCAAATGATACAACTTATATACTTGAGAATATATAAACGTATTTTGTAGACTATTTAGATTTTTAAGGCATTATAAATATTAGAAATGACAATAGAAACTTGAAGAAAAATTGTACTGAAGGGATGCAATTGAAGTAAAAGCTTTGATGGAAGAAAATCATTAAGAATAATAAGTTGTTGGGCGTTCTTAAAAACGTAGCAACTCTTCATTTTGCATAGATCATATAGCTATATACCCATGTTCTTTCTCTATTAGTAACTCTTTTTTCAAAATATATGCAACACATATACCTCTATTTCATTTCAAGTAATACGCTGATTATTTTACATGGTATTAGAGTATATTGCTCACTTATACACTGATACATCATGGGCGACTTACTTTAAGCATATCTTCCTCACACGATGATTGCCTCCGCAGAACCATATGTCTTATATCTCTTTATTGATGGCCGTACAACTTTTTTGCTTCAACCGCCAATAGCAAACCCAATTTTTTGTCAATCCCTCTCAACTGCTATCCTTTTAATGCAATACTCTACCATATAACTATCTTCTATTTCTCTTCGATTATCACTTAATGCTGAACGTTACAATATCAATATGCAATGCATACATGTATAAGTATTGCTTTTCTTATCGGGGACACCTGTCATGCTCTCACCAGTAGCCCCAAACCTATTATGCTCTCACTAATGACCCCAAGCCTATTCAATAGAGTATCACCATCTCCTCTCTGAGTTTTTTGTAACTTGTTTTAATTCAAACGAATTCGTGCATGCATATACACATGCAAGATATTATACATGCTTGATTTATGCTTGTCCCATATCGGTCGTTTCTCTGATTCAATGTTTGCCAACTCAATGATGTTGATTCCTCACAAACACGGTGACCTCCTATCTTCTATGATGCTAGTATATTTGCTTTAGTCGTTATCTAACATATGTAGATTTTTTTCACTATCGTGTGTGATGTCATATTCCTCAACAGTGATGGTACGTTTCTAGCTATCCAATGGATATACATCCTTTGTGGCTCATCTTCCATGCAAAGCTTCATCTAGTCTCTACCAGTGCCTCTCCATCATCAAGCTTCTTTTGCTTATGACATCTTCAACAATACAGATGCTCACCACTCACCACGACTTTTGGCTCTTTTGGCTTTAGCCTTTCTCTTTTTATTTTATTTTTATTCCAAATTTTAGTTTTTTGAATTCATAAAGAAATCTAATAGCTAATGGTTCATTAATTTTTATGCCGAATTATATTTATTTAGGGATTTTATTTAGAAATTCATATTGAAATTGAATTGGAATTCTTGTTCAAAACAAATTAGCATTTTTTTGTTTATTTTTATTCCAAATTATATTTGTGTATTGTTGGATCATACATGACATAGATTTTTTAATATAGTTTTAGGTGGTATCGTATACAAATCTAATTGGTATTTTTTATTTCATTTCATTCCTAATTTAAGCTATTTATGGATTTTACATTAGAGTTCGTATGGAAATCAAATTGCTAATTGTATTTTGTTTTTTATTCTAAATTTTAGTTTTAGGTTGGTATTTGTACAAAAATCCAATTACTAATTTTCAATTGATTTTTGTTTTGAATTTTATTTTTATTTTGATGATCATATGGGAATAAAATTTCTACTTTTATTTTATTTTTCCAGGGAATTTTGGTTTTTTATTGTACCTGATGTGGACTCTTTATTTTAATCCTATGGAAATCAAATTTCTATATTTTATTTTTCATTCCAAATTTTAGTTTTTTATGTTGGAATCCGTATACAAATCCAACAGCTAATTTTTATTCTAAATTTTAGTTTTATTTTGATGTTCATTTGGAAATCAGATTACTAATTATCTTTTATTTTGATGTTCATATGGAAATTAGATTATTAATTATCTTTTATTTTCTGTTTTGAATTTTTTATCGTACTTGGACTCTTTCTTTTAATTATTTGTATGGAAATCAAATTACTAATTATATTATAGTTTTTATTCTGATTTTTTTAAAATTTTATTCTGAATTTCAATTTTATTTTGACGTTCGTATAGAAATTAGATTATTAATTATCTTTTATTTAAAAAATATTTGGAATTTCAATTTTATTTTGATGTTCGTATGAAAATTAGATTATTAATTTATCTTTTATTTTTTGTTTCGATTTTTTTTATTGTACTTGGACTCTTTCTTTTAATCGTTTGGAAATTAAATTTATGATTTTATTTTATTTTTATTCCAAATTTCAGTTATTCTTGTATTATACATGCCACAAACACTTTCATGTATTGTACATGACACAAACTCTTATATATTGTACATGACGTAAACTCTTTTTTTAATATAAACCGTTATAATCTGGACCCACCATGATCAATGGTGTATATCTTTCTTTTTTTTCTTCGATTAATGTGAAAATTTCTAGTTTTGAGAGCGAACGTGGTGGCTTCTTTTGCTTCTGCTTTAATAATATAATAGATATGCTGTGTCCTCCTCGACAGAAAAAGAAAATCCTTACTATTCATTTACTCTGTTCCTTCAGACCAGAGTCCAGTTAAGTCAAAAGAAACCTGCAGCAGCAGTATCTAAACATCCATGGCAGGAAGGCGTGTTAAGAGCAGTACTAACGACAGCAGTAACATAGACACCCTGGGCGGATAGTTTTCGTGAACCAGAGTAAGCAAGAGCTTGGTTTGCACATCTACTGCTTGCTACAGGAATTCTCTCGTGCAGCAATTAATTTGCAAATTAGTAGTACTCTACTCACTCACCGTTCCATGGCAGTGTCATATGCGATTATTTGGCCCCTAGTTAAGGTCTCCTCGACACGTTTCTTGCTCTTTGGTGATCGATGGCGACGTGCGGCATGGCGTGGCAGCTGCTTTGCTTCTCTTATGCTGGCTTTAAAGTCTAATCGATTTGTCACTGTGCTTCTTTACATGGGCCTCTACAGTGATCATCATTAAGCTTGAAAGTGCACGTACACGCATGTACATTGTGGCCGGCCGGGTGCTAGGCTGCTAGCCAGCTGCGTCTGCGTGTGGCCGCGCGCTTGCCTTCTTTCTTTAATCCGCTATGCTTTTGACCAAGCACGCACGCACGAACGTGTGGGGGCACGTGTGCCATGCTGCCTTACTAATAATTGGTTCTGGCCTGTTCCCAAAGCCATTCTTGCTAGCATAGCATGCGCTCCAAGTTGGAGTTCTGGATGCATCTGGAGCATTGCTTGATCATGATATGCATGATTTGGATCACTGCTCCTAAATTATCCTGCCCTGCGCTTGAGGTGGAGAGACTCCGGACATACATGCGACGGTTCTGGAAATTGCTGCTCGCTAGCTGCATTAAAATTTCTGACGCATATATGCATAGTAACTGGCACATCTGTAAGTACCAGAAGGAGGGCAGATGCAATACTGTCTGCTGTGGGGGTGCCCACTGTTTTGGACCGCCAGGGTTTCCTAAAAGACCTTGACACCAGCTAATGAAGTGTTGTGCTCAATCCCTTCGGATGGCAAGTATTAGTAACGGGTCAATAGTGTTAGCCCACAAACATAATAATAATGTGCATATATAGGTGAAAGTATTAAATTACCCTGTTTATTTTGTAATTATTAAAAGATAAGATGGGAAATAACCAAACCTCCCGACTATTATATAAAGAGCGCAAGGGGGCATATAAGTGTAGAGCTCACACATGCTTATTGTTTGGCTTCGTTGACGTGACAAAACCCTTACCATGCCCTCTTAGGTTCTTTATATAACAAGAGGGAGGCTTGGCTATTTTCTTTCTTGCCTCCTAACAATTACAAAACAGAGCTGATATGTTAGCACTTGTTTACGTATTATCTTATTTATGAGCTAACCCTAAGGCCCGTTATGAATATTTGCCGGTCTAAGGGACTGAGACAAGGCCATGCATTCAGACAATCCCAACGGCTCAAGAAGGTGGGCACCCCTACAACACTATCTATGCATCATGCATGCAAGTCCCACCGACACCATATCCCGAAGAAATACCGCATAGTTACCCTTTTCAGCCATTCAGCTGCAAAAACTAAAGTTCAGCTCGGGCCACTTGCATGGCCGTGTTCCCCGGTCAGCCGGTCAAGTTCCAAAATGGAGGCATTGCCGCATCATGGATTGGCATCAACTTCTCTGCATCTACACTGCACGCCACTGTGGGCCCCAGTACATATATATAGAGAGAGAGATCAAGGAGCTGCCACTTGGTGGAGGTGGAGTAAGCTTTTCTGCTTTAGGGCACCGGTGATTGGTCCTAATGCAAGATCCCGGACACACAAATATGCAGCCGATCATGAGCAGAGCAGCCCTGCCTGCGAGTACAACTGCAAAGAGAGAGGCCAGGACTACTAGTCCCACAACTGTGGACTTGGGCATCGTGCCGGCCGGCACGGTATAGGCACGACGGGCTATAGGTCTAGATCGTGACGTGCCGCTATAGTCTAGCCAGCCCGCTATGCCGTGCTGTGCTAGCCCGACTTGATTCCGGTGAGTCTATTGGCATGTCATGCCACTTTTCGTGCTGTGCTGATTCTGGTTCGGTCTATTTGTACTATTATGAGGAGAGGAAAAGAGCCGAAGGCACACGGGACCAAGGCAGTTGACACATATATTAGAGAAAAAAGTAATAAATTTTATTTATTCTCTGCAAAAGGCGTGTGGAGTGTGTGGTAGACCTCTACTCGTGGATTTTATCGCGATCTACTCAGCGTTTCGGAAGACAAACTAAACACCTTGCCTTTTAACTTCTTCCACACGCTTCAATCGCTCGAACCATCTCGTGTTTGTTGCATTGTTGAGGCCGTTTTTCCTGCTTAATTTTTGCTACCAAAATTTTCATAATATTTGTTGAAAATATGTGGGGTCGGCTAGCAGTCTGTCTCTACTTTAATTTATTCACTAATCGTATACATGCTGCCAACCGTATGCTATAAACTCAACCATATGGCTGAGACCACGTCGTGACTCGTGAAGACTCACTAATCACTCGGACCTTTTTTGGACCATGCTGATATGTATATGGTCCAAAACGATTAATTGAGATTACGAATTGCGATACCAACTTAAACAATCTTCTTGAGTTAATTAGCTTGGAATATACCGAGAGAATCCCATTCAGGGATAAAACGAATCAGAAGTTTGCTACGAAAAGTCGGAAGAATTTGAAAAGAAGAATGAATCTTGACATGTATGCCATCAAACAGAAAGCTTCTTTGTTTATATGATTTTACGATTCTCTCTGGTGTTTGACAACTCGATCGATCGATCCGGACAGCAGCCGACCAAAGATCGATCGTATGAAAACTACATATGCTAGATGTTCTAGACCAATACGTACAAGCCTCTCGTGGCCAAGAAAAGAAGGAACCGTACACACGAGAAGAAACAAAATAGGAAATTTTGTCAAGTACCAGTGTTGCTGGCCTAGGGGCCTTCGATTCCAACGTGTACGTACAACAACAAAATCAGCACAAATATTCCAGCAGAATCATTGACTCTTACATGTATATCCTCCTCCTTAATTTGATCAACCACATGATCAGCATACAGCATATATAGTTACAGACTAGGAAAGGTACGTGTACAGCATTTGACTTACTAGTACTATACTGATATATAGTAGTGACACTCGTATACTACTAGTCTAGTATACCTGTATACGACATATAGATGCATGGATCTAAGCATGCAAAATCTGACAGCTCCAAGAAAATTATTAAGAGTAGTAGCTCTCTACAAACATGCTTGATGCCTTGATGGTCCATGGGCAAACAGATGTGTACCACTGTAGCACGCACACACTTCACACTTGGGACAAAAAAAGGTGCCAATTGAACTAGCTAGTTGACATGCATGCAGGAACTGCTAACACCTAAGGACACTTCGGCACGTAGCTGAGATGCTAGTAGGCGACGCCGGTCACCGGACGCGCGTACCCGTAGTCCGGCGTGTCGGCGGTGAGGCTCTGCTGCGTGCGCAGCTGCTCGTAGAACTTCTTGATGAACTTCTCCGCCTCGCGGTCCACCTGCCCGACGTCCTCCGCCGCCGCGTCGTCCCTCAGCGGGAACGGCGAGTCGGTGATCCGAAGCTGCCTCACCGGGGCCGGGCTGCGGCCGAAGCTCGACCACAGAGCAGGGGATGGCGTCGCCGCCACGGCGAGGGGCGCCGGGCCGTCGTCGCTCAGCAGCAGCTCGTTGTTGAGGATCTCGAAAACCCTGGCAATGTCGGTCGCGTCGTAGTTGTACCACCCGGGCTCGGCTCCGTTGGCCCCGCGATGGCGTCGGCGGCGACGCTTGCTGGTGGGGATGGGGTGGAGGGAGGGGTAGGAAGGGGTGTTGCTGCAGCTGAACTCCACCTCGTGGCCGACGCCGCGCTGGTCGTAGACGGTGAGGGCCGAGTCGAGGGCGCGGCACGAGAACGACTGTGACCGCGCCTCCGCGGCCGCCGCCGTGGAGTTGGCGTGGTCGCGGTGGCTGTGGGTCGTCATGAGCTTGCCGAGGACCTTTCCGGCGATCTTGCCGCGGTTGAGGAGGAGGTGGAGGTCCATGGCCAGCTTCCGCTTGGACATGCCCTTGCGGAGCATGAACAGCACGGCGCGCACCACGTGCCACAACCGCCTCGCCATGGTCGACTCCATCGCTGTCTCTTAGTTTGCTTGCAATTCTTCTTCTTTCTTGCAAGTGATTTTGGTGTCGTTGGGCTCGTGAGGAAGAGTTAGGGGGATGAGAGAGTTTCTTTGTGAGGGATGCTTCGCTGCTTTGCGGTTTTAGCACGAGTAGGAGGAGGGTGGAGGTGAGGGGGTATTTAAAGGTGGGGGATAGTGGTGGGCACTCGGGCCGGGCTCTTCTGGGCCGGCCCGAGGCACGACGTTTTGGTCCGGCACGAAGCCCGACCCGGCACGAAGTGGGCCGTACCGGGCCGCACGACGACATCAGAGACGGGCGTGCCGGGCTCGAGAATCAGGCACGATGGGTGGCCCGACCCGGCACGACACTGTAGATGGGCCGTACTGGGCCCACTAAACCAGGATATGAGGAAGAAGTATAGCATGAAGGTCACTGACTCACAGAGCATGATTGTCATGGATGCACTCAGTAGCATGAACGCCACTCCTATCGTCGACACCTGAGAGAGACGGACAAAACAGGAGAGAGCTGAGAGAGATTGAGAGACGGTGCAAGAAGTTGTTCTCTCTCACTTGTCTCTCTCAATCTATCTCAGCTCTCTCTCACCAGTCTCTCTCAATCTCCCTCTCAATCTCTCCCGTCTGTCTCACTCACTCTCTTTCTCGCCCATTGCCCCCTCTCTCGCCCGTGTTGAGCATATCCCCTCGTTCTATGTAACTGTTCCGGAATAAATAAATTTTAGTTCTTTTCTCGCAATATTTGCATTCACCGCTTCAATTCTATGTGTCTCCGGCTTCTTTCCTCTCGTTAAAATAGTGCAAATGAGTCGGGCCTGGCCTAAGACGCACGACGAAGCACGGCGCAAATGGGCCGTGCTTGGGCTCGCTGGCGAGCCGCCGCAGGCGCAACGACGCAAGACGGCGGCACGACGGCCGTCGCGCCCGGCACGGTTCAGCATCGGCACGATGGGCCGTCTTGCCGCCGGCCCGGCCAAGACGACGCCACCTCTAGTGGGGATGCATGGCCGAAGGAAAAGAAATGCCATGTCAGGTTTTCTTTAGGGTTTTTTATTTAGTGGTTGGAGCTTGTGGTTTGGAATTGCTGTTGTTGCAAGATAACATAGGTCACTTAATGTTGAATATGTTCTAATTTGGGAGTGTCTAGCCTTCATCCGGATGTTTTGTTTCTTACCAACATCCAAATTTTAGACCTTTAGATCAAAGTATCAAACCATCCATCAAAACACAATCCCACCTCTCTTCAAATTTTACGGATCTCACCGCAGATCCAATGCTCCAAAATTTGGATGTTTTTTTGCTAAGAAAACATCCAGGTGGTGTTTATCAAAACCCTTCTATGATGGTTTAAACTTTTTAAGTGGTATGAATTTGTAGTGCATGAAAAAGGCTGAATATGAATCTGGCTAGTATTTACGTGCATATATGGCTAAGCATTTGCTGACCATTGTTGGGCCACATGCAATATATATATATATATATATATATATATATATATATATATATATATATATATATATATATATATAAAGATAGTTGTAAAATTGGATTCCTTGTCATTGATAGAAGCAATAGGGAAGTGCCGTTGGGGCCTTCCCAAGCCTTCGGATTATTAAGCTATGCACGGCCACAGTGGAAGCGAAAGACAGCATCTGAGTAACTTGTGAAAACTTACCCGTCTTCATTAGTCCTGCGTGTCCAATTACTATTCGTTCATTTTTGCAGCACATGATCCTATTAGTACAACGGTTGCAATGTGCATGCAGGATAGTGTACTGATGACCACAAGGCAGTATATGTTATGTTGTGAATATTTGACTATGGGGTAAGAAGGAAAGATGAACAAGCTACATTTTTCACAGATAAATATGTAAGAAGAGAAGTATTCTCTTTTTTTTCATTTTTTTTTGTTGTTCAAGAGGAATTATATCTATTTTTGCAAGAAATGAAACTTGTTGATGGAGCACATCATTGCATAGCCATTGATTTGTCAAAAGTGATATATTCTAGAGGATATTTTAGTCAAATTCAAAATATTGACATAAATGGCCCAAACACTCTAAACAATATATATACTGCCGATGTTGTTTTTAAATGATGTCATCGGCTTTTCACGGTCCCGAGTACTAAATCTCCGTTTCGTGACAAATCTACATTAAAATGGTTGTTTCAAATTTGGTAAACATACACACTTTATCTGCATGTGTGATTGTTCAACAGCACACGCAAAAATCGGTTCTGCAGCTCAATTACTCAAAGAGCATTTGGATATATGCGGTTGCAGTGCTTCGCTATTTGAAAAATATCATTGGATATATCACTGGCATTTGACCCTAGGCACTATATTTCGGTTCCACAGCTGGTTTTTATTTTTCAAAACAGCATATTTTCCGTGCCATTTTACTGATTTTCATGTTATTCAAATACAATATATTTTTAAAAGGAATTATTACTGGTATACACTATTAGTTATAAGACAAATCTGCATCCCTCTTTTATATGCAAAGATTGAGTTTTTTTTAGCTCCACTATAAAGCAAATTAAAAAGTGTTTCGACCATGTTTTTAGCCTTTTCCACGTATTTTAGCTAAGGGGCCTCAACACCCACAACCACCCTCTAAAGCAAACCAACTTAGTAATGCAATTATTGGACATCTCCATTTACTTTGGAGGGGAACACTTGGTTCAAAATGCTGCAAAGAAAGCAAGATGTACGTACGTGTCGTGCACTCGGAAGTACAGAAACCTTCACAATTTATTAATAATACCTCCTACTAATCTTGGAAGAGTTCCTGGATAGGGAGTGCCCCACGTGGCAGCTAGAGCTGGCTCAGCTCGCGGCTCGGATTTACGCATAGGTTCTTTTTTTTAAAAAAATTATATTCAGGTCTTTTTCGGAAAAGATTACGATTAGATCCTTTTTCCCGAAAAAGAATATATATTACGCTTAAGTCCTTTATGCGTTTTTAAGGCTAGCGCTCGGGTCCTTTTCCACAAAAACAAAATTACGTTTAGGTCCTTTTTCGCGGGAAAAAAATGTTCGGATCATTTTTCCCGAAAAAAACGTACATTTTTCCCGTTTTTTTACCATTACGTTTAAGCCTTTTTTCGAAAAAAAATCGGTTTTCTCGTGTGGAGAACGACGCCCGCGGCGTGGCACGCCGCGTACATATTTCTAGTTTATCCTATCTCTAAACAGATTTCCAATTTATCCATACTTTTATCAATAGGATAGTGGCCAGATTTCTAGCACTATCAATTATCTAGATGCTTTTTTATGAGAGAAACATGATCCCATTGCCCAATTTTGTTCATTAATGTATAAACACCGTAAGAATGCAAGAGATTTTCTTTCAGGTTGTTGCTAAACTTTTGCTACTTTTACCATTCCTTCAGAGTAGGTAGATCAATATGCATGGTTAGACAGACTATGGGACCTAACAGGCACATAAACTTTGTTGTAGATAATAAATGGAAAAGGTTTAGTTTACCCCCTGAATTTTGGATGCTCTAGGAATGGATTCACAATAATTCTAAAAAAAATCTGAATTTTCTATTTCATAATCATTCCTAGTTTCATTAATTCTAAAAAGGAATAAAGAACCGCCATATTATGATATGGGTTCTGTGATTAATCGTTTGTATGTCAGTGTGTGTATTAGATGTACAATCCCTTTACTTTATCTAATTTAGAAGGAGCTCCACTGCCAACACAACGAAGTGTAGATTGACAAGTCAATTAAGTTTACATGGTTAAGAACAGTCATGCTTGCTTTCTAGCCAGAGAGAGAGAGAGTAGCAGTCATGCTTAATTTGTCAAATATTTCTTATACTACTCTCTCTGTCCATGTTTATGTGCCATATTTTTTTGAATGATTTTGTTCATAAATATAAAACATATTTTATATTTTAATACAAAATTAATGTGATATTCACTATGTACCCCTAATAAATATACATATTTACTTTATATTCTCTACATACATGCATTGGATATAGTGCTTGAAGATAATAATTAAAGGTAGTTTAGTTATTTTTAATATTTTTTTGGTCCATGTATCAAAAGAAAATACGATAGAGGGAGTAGCACACAGCACGGAGGGCATAAGAACCACGAGATTTGCACTGGCCACTTTTTCTATTCTCTGCCTCTTCTTTCCTTGTTCCTTCGGTTGCTTCTTTATTTCAGCGTGAAATTCATGGCCTCAGCTGCTTATGGTTAAAGAGGGTTCAAGCCCCATAGACCGCTCGGATAGTGCTTCAGCTTTATTGGATCAAGCTCTTTTTAGGTAAAGCTAGGAGCTAGTCAGTGCATGCTTTCCATGATCCCTTTGGTTGGCCGTCCCACTCGACCAACGGGCAAAACATATAATGGAGCTATCGATCCCATGGTCAATTGTGTAAACTATTTTGGCCGGTTTTGCACTACTCCTTTAACAGTTTCCCCCCCTTTTTTTTTCCTTTTAATTGATAGCTGTAGAGATGAAAATTAGCTATGCAGAATGTACAGGATCTCGAAATTAAGCTTGCGTAGCTCACTGTGAGATCATTAAAAAAGGGAAATCACAGATAAATTGATGGAAAATGGAGGATAAAAGCTAAAGACATGCGAATAAATGTTTTTCCCTTACAAAATGTTTTGCGACATTGAGTAGGTAGTCATTGAGTCTAAACACAAAGCAATAGCACCACTGTCATTTTCGAAGTAAAATAACCAAAGGAGCCATAATTAAATTAGTAATCGTTACTAAGTGGGATATGGCTATCAGACAAGAAAATACTGAAACACTAACCATATTATATTATTATTTAAATATTTTCTTCTATCCACCGTGATTCACCGTTACCGGGATGGTGAGCCTCAAGCCCTCAAGGCCTCCAACCAGAGCAAACCTCACCAGATAACCACCCGCGGCTCACTGTGGCATTGTTCATCACCAGAAAGCGACCTCCTTGCAAACCAGAGCAAAGCCAGCAAGGTATGTTTGAGGCTGCAAATCGCATGATTGGCACAACGAGTCGCTTTTGTGCAGTGAGGAAGAAAACTAAGCCGGCCATCGATCATTCCCTACCGACCCCGGCCGGCTGTCGACGTAAGTACGTAGCCTGCCAATTACAATCGATCGAAACGCCGGCCGATATTTGAGACGCCAAAACACTGGATCATCGCTCGACGTGCTACGTACACACGTACAGGTTCACGCGAAGTTGGGTCATTTACGTTGACATCTCGACGAAGACGACTCATCGCGTGTGAGCTGGAGCCTGGAAGCGTAGCGATTTTGTTTGTGGCAGCGGGCCAACTTATGCTTGATTTGATTGTCATGTCCTTCAATTTTTAACATGATCGTGTGGTACGATTGGTGGAGTTCAATGCCAGATCACTACTAGGGGAAAATACTCTAGTAGCGGTGGCTAGGGTGTAGTACAGCACGCATGAATGGTTGGAAGAAAATGTACATGTACGGACAATGCCAGTAATGGAGAGGGTGCGAAAGGCTCGGATCGTTATACCCTTAGTATTCTTTTAGTCCTGTAGTTTTTGTCTGGTAGCCTTCAAGACACTGTATGAGCTATTCGTTATAAATACAAGGAAGCACGATAATACTGAGAACCCCTCTATTTTTCTTCTACGTTTGCCACTGGCCAATAATACAAGACGTACTCGCACAACATTCATCCAGATTCTGATGACTATAATGCCTACGTGTTACGTTACTCCTAAACGCTGCATGTCTTGTGTCACTGTGTGTTTGTCCGTCTTGACATAGCTCGCTCTACGTTGGTCCCTGAATTATTGCTGCGTTCTGTTGCTCTCCCCAAAAGTCGACTACTCCACATTGCAATTAGATTCATCGATGCAATTATTGCTTGGGACGAATCACTTTTTTGCTCCTTTGTTTTTTCATAAGCGATCGTCTAGTGTTCTTGCTTTGTTCGCACCCGTGGAATGCAGCAATCGATCTGATCTGCACTCTGCTAAAGGAGGAAGACGAGGGAAAAAGAGCCGTGACCCCTCCCCCTTTTTGTCGATAAGAGAGCGTTTGTTGCTTTAATTAATTGTTATCCGATCGATCGGCCACTGTTGATCGAATGCTCTAGAAAAGTAGAGCTGAGGATTGAATGATGAATATCTACTATATCAAATAGTGGGTGGAATCTCCGTCCCGCGGCTCGGTCACGTCACCTGTCTTTCTGGAACCGTCGATTCCTGGCGTTGGTGGCGATCCGGCCGTCCACGTGCACCAAGCAAAAATATACCTTGATCACGACAGCGTTGAGATGTGAGGTGCACACGTTGCTACTTGATTACTCTGCGTAATCTCTATTGTGGCGCGTCCACGTGTAGTGATTAAGCAAGCACCTTAGCTGTTAATGGTTGATCACAAATCATTTGACTAAGGGAGAAGCGTCGTGTCAAGGGTGTGTGTTGAGATTGAATAGAATGAGATGATCCTGTGCAATTTAGTTCTATTGTTTTGGATGAATGAAATGGTTCAGTATATACAGGAAATATTCCTCAAATTTGTATCCCACCATTCAGGATGGTATATTTCCATTCAAGCAACCAAACACATGAATAATTTTTTTCTTAAACCATCTCGTATATGTACCATTTGGTACAAGCAACCAAACACAAACACAAGGATTGCGATTTGTATTACCGTGTAAACTGAGTAACAACAAATAAACCACTCTCAGAGAATGTTTGGATGGGGGGATTTCTTTGGGAAATTTTGGTAAATGCTGCGGATTTGGATCCAGTTCCCCTCTTTTCAAACAAGTCCCCGTGTGTGATCTATAACTGTTCGATGCAACGACCATTGCAAGGTTAATAGTATTGTTCTATTCTATTTCTACATCTCAGCCTTTGAGGTTTGATTATAAAAATTTTAGGTATCTGAGATCTATATCTATCACTATTATCATAGATGTACGGATGGTCACGCTGCGGGCTGCCATGTGTCCCGGGGACACTGCAATTCTACGGTATCAAGCTACAGTAATTTTTGTTTTTAAAAATTTTATTTTTTAAGTAAAGTTTTTCCTCTCACTATTAACATTGGGATGCATTATTTTAGTTTTTTTATTTTCCCATTTTTTTCCTGAAGAAATTTTCCTCACTTTGTTAAAATTGAGGTGTCGTCTGCGGCAACACGCTGTGTCCTAACTAGTATAAGAAAGTTTTATGCAATTGAATATTAGCAAAACCGTTAAAAAAATTGGTACAGACCTATTCGATTGGTATTGTAGCATTTCTTCTCATTTTATAACCTTGGACACTGCTGTATTAATCTACTAGGTTGATCTTTCAACCAAGAATGGCCTTCATTACAAACAACCGTGATATTCAAGGTACCTTCTTTGTTTTGGAGGTAAAAAAAATCTCACAAAAAATGCTTAAAACAGGAAAAGGAAGAATTCCCAGAATTCTCTTGCTAATTAATCGAGAGAAAAAGGGAAGATCTACACAACTTATTTATGTGGGATCATACTGTAACGATGCAGATTAATCATATATAGATATTACAACTATTACAATTGTATAACATATACAACCATATCTATGAAAGTCAATAGAGTTATATAACAAATATAATATAATACAATATTTAGCCGCGCAATTGTGCAAGAAATTCTGGTAGTTTAAATAGCATAGCACTATCAATCTCTGTCCATGCAACAGAAGAGAATCCGACTCTAATTTCCTGCAAATCAAGCTATTCAATCGATAAATTAAAAAGTATCTTTCCGGAAGCTAGCTCGTAGCGAGATTGCTAAGGGTGTGGTTGTGCACCCAGTCCATTAGGATTCGATGGTGTCCAACAATTTTAAAAATACACATATACGTATTCAGTAGGATAATATATGCCCATGCTCCATGTGGCCTTGGATGCTTCCGATAAACTGCAAGCGCGTATAAAGGACATGCACGCATGTATATAAATATAGTGTGTGTTAAATGTGTGCGTCCGTCTTATACTCTTAAAAAAATTTGTATCTTCGACACTTTTAACTGTCATATCACTAGAGATAAAAAAAACATATTTACTATTGATCAGCCCAGGGTTAACAATTTCGTCTCGCCAGCGGTTTTCGCGATGCCAGCGGTAAACCGCGCGAAAATCGCGGAAAACCGAACGGATTTCAAATTCAAAAATTTTGAACTCTGGTCAAACCGATCGGAAAAAACCGCGGTTTTTGACGAAAAACCGCTCGGTTTTTGTGAAAAGTCGAGCGGTTTTCGTGAAAACCGCCAGAGGCCGGAAAGTCGGGGGAAAATACAAAAAAAATGTTGTAAAAATTGTAAGAAAACAGGGAAGGCTAAAATTGAGTAAAATAAACATATGAATAAGATATGTGAAACACATGAAAAATTCCAAAATGATCTCTCCTAAATTTAGGAAAAAATCGACATGACCTTTGTTATATTTTAGACAATTAGAAGTTGTAAATTAGGCATTTAGCAATAATATATCAATAAATAATCTTTCATTGCAATACTAGAATCACACAAGTGCAAAAATAGGCATTTAAATAACCACATAGTAAAAGCATTCGCAATTTCAGTACCATTCATTTGTCACCACCATTTACATTAATATAATACCTTTCAATTGAAATTGTGGAATAGGCATTAGCATAGCTTTGTCATTCTTCCATTATCGCATAAATACCATGTTCGACCTACATGAACGGAATATCAGTAAAAATTTCGACTTGCAATGTACACTTGGTATAATATCAAGTTGCAATGAAATGAAACATGCAAATGAAACGAATCATGCAAATGAAATATTATCTTCAGGGCTACAGGTAGTATTGTTGCGTATACACTTGGTTGGCCATATTGTATTCCTCGATAGACATCAAGGCCAATCCTCATGTAGCTAACAACTTCGCCTTATAATCGTGCCAACTTTGCCCCGTCCATGTGCTTGTTGTTTGCCATTGTTGATACAGCATGGTATAAAACTCAGGGTCCTGCCACTCGTAGACCCATTACGTGGGAGTTTGTGCATGAGCATCGGGGATGACGTAGTCATAGCTGCTATATGAGCTATGCCTCCGTGGCATCTCAGGGACGCCATAGGAGCTAGAGCTAAAGCTGTCCTGTGGTGCGCTTGCGCCCTTTACCTTCCCCTTCCCCTTAATAGTTGTCATCTGTGATTGAGGAGCGCCATGATCTCTATCCTGTGTTGCATGAGTGTACTGCGACTCTCCTGTAAATTCGATGGGTTGAGGATCTTTTGATTGGTGCGTGGCAGGTTTAGAGGTATTGTCGCCACCATCGCCATCGGTGTTCGTCTTCGAGCTGCTATCATTGGACTCTTGGTATGTTGGGCTCTTAAGATCCGCACCCTCAGTAGAGTCATCACTCCCTACATCTGTTGTGTGTTTTCCCTTTCCTTTGGAGGATGCTCTTCTTTTTGTTGCATCCCTTCTCGGAACTGATTGGTGCTTCATTTTCCCTGTATGGGTGTCCCCGACTGTCTTGTCTGCCCATTCGGAGATAGTTTTAGCCCCGGTGTCCTTTCTTAACTCAGTAGGGTGAACCGGATCTGTGATAAGCTAGGATGGAAGAGGGGTGTCACTCTCTGTATCTTCCTCGTCAAGTAATAGGTCACCGTTGGATCTTCCTTTATCCATCCACAGTCGGATCTGGTTTGTATCATCACATAGTGTTAGCTCCATAAGCCGCTGGAATGGATCATCTTCATCTGAACGCCTTTGATTTTCTGCAGCTTGAATTCGTAGCCGAAGGTTGTAGTTGACGTACACTAGCTTATGTAGCTTCTTGTATGACAGGCGGTTACGGATTTTTGTGTGGATGAATGCAAATGTACTCCAATTGCGCTCACAACCACTAGAAGATGCACACTGTGACGAGACGTATGGCAAACCACTGTAGCGTGGGTGTGTCCGATCCGAACACATCCCACCAATGTGCTGCAAATTAACGAATAAAATAGTTAGTACTGACGAGAGTACCGTTACATTCGAGATAGTGCAAGAAAAATACCAGGGGATGTTTTTCCATCTTGTGCCATCCTCGCAGCTAGAGTTGATGAGAACAATCCAACCTTCCTCTTGAAAATGTCGGCGTCATAAAGAGCTTGCGCGGCGCTATCAGTGTCCTCAGCAAGCGCTTCAAAGGCATCCCGGAGATTTGACAAGGAGTTGGTCGTACCGTAAGCGTAGGTAGTCCGCGAGTTTAAGGCGGTAGCTGTACGATGTGAAACGAAGCATGTCAGTACAATATACAACATATGTACAACTGCAATATACTGTGTTGCAGGGAAGAATATATTACCGGCATTCATATAAGTGTTGCGCGTTAAGTCATCCATTCGTCGGTCCGCCACGTCCATATACATGTCTTTCGTTGCTAGAGACTCATAGAACAAACCGTCGTACTCCTGTCGCACTATGGTGTACCGTAGGATTGTCTCGCTCAAAGTGGGCACCCTGTCCTGATCGGCGAATCGCAAGAAGGCGTACAACGGTTCCACTGACTTCACAACTGATCGAAGATTTTCCCACCAGTCCAAGCTTGAGAGACAGCCATACACGTACCTCCCCTCGGTGTTATCAACAAAGTGAGAGTTTACAAATTCTTCGGGAGTCATCCATTGCATGAACTTGTCTTTGCGCCGAAGGAAACTGTCCAAGAACATATAGTTAGTGCCGAAACGAGTTGCATTCCACTTGACCAACTCGCCTCCAATGTATTTCTTCATCATAGCATGTATCTTCGAATGGTTGTATATCCATTGAGAGATTTTTCTTGCACTCTCAATCACCGAGGTGTGATCTGGGAACTCTCCAATCTCCTTCAGCATCAAATTAATGGTGTGGGCCATGCAAGGCTGCCACACTATGTTGCGATGGTGCCGTGCGACGAGCTTGCACGCTTTCTTGTAGTTCGCACTATTATCTGTGACAATCTGCACCACATTTGACGGACCCACCTTGTTGACTACTGAAGATATTTCCTGCGTGACCAAACAAAACAAAGTACGACAATTACATTATACGTACGTTAATTCAACTTCAGAAGAGTAAAAACAAAACCAATTACCTTGGTCAAGTACGAAGCATCCTGAGAGACGCCGGTGGCATCGACGGATTTGTGGAAGAACATGGTACCATTACAGTAAATCATGAAGTTTATTATACTCTTGCGTGTTGGCCCTGTCCAAGAATCACACATGATTGTTACTCCGTACGTAGACCAGTGCTGTATGAACTTTGCAAAGCTTTCCTTAATTTCTGCTTCATTAGCGTCTAAATATTTCCCATCTATATCTCAACCACTCAGGGACGGGATACCCTCGCCTACAAATGAAACATAAATGTTAGCTATGAATCGGAGTACAACTGAGCGACTATTTTAAATCTCACTTACCGTATTTTTGTGTTTCCCGAATGGCGCTGACAAAGTATGGACTATCTGCTTTCCGCTCATGCATACAAAGAAGATGGTACCATTTGGCCCACGCAGAATGGACATGCCGCTTCCACTTTCCCTTCAGGTCCACGGATGGGTGTCAATCCTTGGTTGTACCGGGGCATGGGCCACACCAATATTGTAATCCCCCACCGCCGGTGGTCTTTCTCGCTGTGACGAACTCTGAAACATCCTCGACAACAGATCGGGGTGAAATTTAATCAATCAATCATGTGGCTAAGCATTTAATCAATTAATCTACATGCTACCGAACGGTTTAATAAAAAAACCGATCGAAAACCGAAGAAACTGAGCGAAAACGTACCAAATTTTGCGAAATTCATCGATCTGCGAGATTTTCGAGCGAGCGGCGGTAAACAGCAAAAACTGCGTGGTTTTCCTCTATTTGTCGACGGTTTTGCTGCGCGCGGTGGCTAAAAGGTGGCGGCATCGCTCTGGTTGGGAAGGGCTGCGAGTGAGGAAAGCTAGAGGCCAATAATTGATCTTCAGTTCGGGAGTGAGGAAGAGCAACAAATAAGTGAGTTCACGTGGGCCAAACAAAGCCAACTGGGCCGCGGTCGGGCCGGCCGGCCCAAGACCGACTCGGCCTGTGGGTTGAAATCCCACATGCCGAGATTTTTTTTTTTGGTTTTTCCTATTCTCTACGATTTCAAACGTCTCAAAAAGGTCTCTAAAATTCGTTTTTTCTACAAAATTTACCACTAAAGGCCCTAAAGAAATTAATACTAATTTTAGAAATTTTTAGGATAAATTTTTTAAAATTTTTAGATTTCAATTTCAAATCGGCCGATTTACCGCGCGGTATACGTTCTCGAACCGGCGCGGTAGACACGAAAACCGCAGTAAACCGGCAGTTTTGCTAACCCTGGATCAGCCACGACAAACGGATCGGTTTCTAATGCTCCTTTTGTATTAGTTGCCTAGTAGGTTCACCATCTAAAGAACCCCTGTACCTGAATGATCAGTCAGTTCCGAAAAGTCAGTCCACATTAGGTACATGTCTCAAAGCCTCAACCTTTGCAAATCTCACCATCACACAATTGCCATCCCCACTATCTACACTACTAATTAACCCCCCAATTTCTCCTCTCTTGCGCAGTGTTATTAATTCATTATCGCAAAGGCGAAAGCGTACAAAAACGCTAATTAATCCCAACACTAAGCTGTCAAGATGAACGCGCTAAGCACAGACCTGTGATCCATGAGTTGGAGATAGGTTAATTAAGCTTATTAATCCGCTCCTTTTAACCAGGTGTTGGTCCACACGGGCCATAAAATACGATTACCGGAGACATGATCCGGGTTTAGTTTCTGCTGGTTTTGAGACAAGTAGACAGGCAAGCAATGCATTCGGGGTGTTATTTGTTATTAAGTAGGGATCTTTTGAGCTTTGAATCTTGGGATATCTTTGCTTTGATTGGCTTTTGAGAGTGTTAAGGAACCTCGCTATCGAATAGTCCGGGATTTTCGAACAGATCTAAATTGGAGAACAGAGAGACACAGGTATATGGGGAGCGACGGTAGAATTCTTTATTGATTTCTGATTGTTTGTACATAGGGGGACCCCCTCCTCCTTATATAGCGCTCACCTAGGGTTTCGGCTAAGGGACCATCGTGGGCTTTTCATTGGGCCACATGGTTTCCCAACACTCCCCCTTGGACCCTTTGCCGCGAGATGCATATGCCTCATTAAAACTCCAGGAAAACCCAGTGGGAAAAATACTTGGAGAAAGAGTACATAGCATACGCTTACTATGTTGCACGAATTGTCTCGTTAAAACCTTATGCAAGAAAACTTCATGAAAAATTTGCTAAGGAAAAAAAGTACAATTCACCCAAACTTCAATTGCTAATATTCGATATTCATGTTGGGTATTCATAATTCATCCTCAAGATTTATGTGGGAGTATGTGAAATATCTCCCCCTGAAATCTGCACTTTTCTAAGTCTCATCATTCCAATTCCTTTTACGCACCTTTCAAAGGTAGATGCTGGGAGTGATTTAGTGAACAAATCTGCAAGATTTTCACATAACTTAGTATGCAATATCTTGATCTCGTTCATCTTATGCAATTCGTGAGCATAGAAGAACTTGAGGTTGATATGCTTCGTGAGATTGCTCTTCACATAACCCATCTGTGCTTGGGCAACACAAGCTGTATTATCTTCATAGATTATCGTGGGAGTTTGCTCAATGTTCAAACCACATGACTTCTGGATGTGGTGAACCATTCTTCGGAGCCATGCACATTCAAGAGATGCTTCATACAAAGCGATGATTTTCGAGTGGTTTGTCGACGTCGAGACGAGAGTCTGTTTAGACAACTTCCAAGAAATTGCTGTTCCTCCACATAGGAAAACATAGCCAGTTTGGGACTTGCCAGTATGTGGGTCTGATAAGTACCTAGCATCGGCGTAGCCAACCAAATTCAATTCATTGTTTCTTCTGAAAAACAAACCAAGATCTTTGCTTCCTTGGAGGTAACGGAAGATGTCCTTGATCCCTTTCCAATGCCTTTTGGTGGGTTCTGCACTGTACCGGGCTAACAAATTTACGACGAACGTAATGTCCGGCCTAGTGCTATTCGCAAGGTACATGAGCGCTCCAACTGCACTCAGATATGGGAATTCTGCTCTCATGACTTCCTCCCCCTCTTCTCTAGGTCTGTATGGGTCTAGGTCTGCTTGGAGTGACCTTCCGACCATTGGAGTCTTCGCAGGATATGCCTTTTCAAATCCAAACCTTTCCAACACTTTATGCGTGTAGGTTGATTGGTGTACCAAGATTTCTCCTTGGACATGTTCAAGCTGCAAGCCTAAACAAAACTTGGTTTTACCCAAATCCTTCATTTCAAACTCAGACTTCAAGTATGAGCATGCTTCTTCAATTTCTTCATCCGTCCTAATGATGTTCAAATCATCTACATAGACGGAGATTGTACAGAATCCATTCGGGGATCGCTGTATAAACACGCATGGACAATCTTCGCTGTTTGTGTAGCCTTTCTTGCAGAGAAAGTCACTCAGCGATTGTACCACATTCTTCCCGATCGCTTCAAATTTACAAGTGATTTCTCCAATTTCACACTGCATGTGTTTCTATTTGTCTCCGCCTTGGTTCGGGATAGGAATTCCTTCCCAGACTTTCATGTATATCTCCGAATCCAAGTTTCCATACAAATATGCTGTGACAACATCCATTAGCTTCATTCTCAACTTCAAGTTGATCGCCATTGAGATCAAATATCTAAAGGTAATTCCTCCCATGACCGGAGAATAGGTTTCTTCATAATCAACTCCGGGACGTTGAGTGAAACCTTGAGCTACGAGCCTTGCCTTGTACCTTACAACTTCGTTGTTTTCATTCCTCTTCCAACAAAGACCCATTTGTGATCTACAGGTTTATATGGGAGGTGTGCGGCATACGGCTCAAACACCTCTCTCTTGTTCGAGAGACTAACTCGCAGTTGATTGCCTTTTCTATTCTTCCCAATCTAGCCTTTTCTTGCACTCTGCGAGAGATGCAGCTCGGGATCATGATCAATGATCGAGGCAATCTTCTTCGCAAGTATGCATCAACGTTGGTCGTTGCTCTATTCGTGGATTCTCCGTTATTACAAAGTTTATGGCCACTTCTTCATGGGGTGCTTCATGCACTTCTACTTGCTCTTCGCTATTCCCTATCGCAGAGCAAGTTCCTTTAGCTTTTCATCGCCTATGTGTGCGCACACATTATTTTCAGCGGCTTCTGCGCAGTGGAAGATTCAAGTCCAAATTGCCTTTTCCGTTGGCTTCTTTCCAGCTGTGTCTCAACTGCTCCCCTTCTTTCCTTGGGGTATTTTCGTGATTGGTTGTGGTAAGTCCTCTCGCCCAGTTTTCTCCAGACGTCTCCGGGTACTTTGGGTTTGAGGAGCCAGATTTCCTGTTCTTTTTCTTTGAGGCCTCTTAACAGGATGAGGGATACCTTCAATTTTCTTTGGTATTTCCACCCTCTCTGGTGCATTTCTTGCGGGTACATGCGACTTAACCACGCCCTTCAGATCACAAAAATGATCAGGCAGTTCATTTGCTAAATTCTGCAAATCAATTATCTTCTGGACTTCTTGATTTGCTTCATTAGTGCGGGGGTCATGTGTGGGGATCCCATTGGAATGCCATATGATTTCCCGGTATTTTTCATCCAAAGGTTGATTTCCTCCCCCTAATGACAGGAAACGATCCTCGTCAAAGATGCAATCAGCGAATCGGGCTGTATGCAAGTCTCCAGTCATGGGTTCCAGATACCTGATTATGGATGTACTCTCATAACCAACGTATATCCCAGACTTGCAGAGAGGGCCCATTGCAGTCCGCTGAGGGGGTGGTATAGGTACATATACCATACACTCAAATTTCCTGAGATGGGAGATCTTCGGGATGATCCCGTGCACAAGCTGCATAGGAGAATGGATGTTATAGGCCGACGGTCTGAAATTGATAAGAGCTGCTGCGTGCAGATCGCGTGTCCCCAACAAGTGTTGGGCAAGTTACAACTCGCAAAAGCGGCACGGCAATGAATTTAATCCTCTTTATTAGTGCTTCAGCTAGCCCATTCTGCGTATGGACGTGCGGTACGGAGTGCTCAACTGCTATCCCTGTTGCCATGCAATAATCATCAAATGCCTTTGAAGTAAATTCTCCGGCATTGTCCATTCTAATGGACTTCACTCCATGATTAGGGAAAGCATTCTTAATTCTTATGATCTGCGAGATCAGCTTTGCAAAAGCATGGTTTCTTGTTGACAATAAGCATACATGCGACCATTTCGAGAAAGCATCGATGAGCACCATAAAGTATCGAAACGGCCTTGCCAAGGGCTGAATCGGGCCGCAAATATCCCCCTGGATGCGTTCCAGGAATGCAGGGATTTCACTTTGAACTTTCATGACAGAGGGTCTAGTTATTAATTTCCTGGTGGCACATGCAGGGCACACAAAATCTTCTTGATTCGGGGAATTTTTAACATTAATGCCATGACCTTGTGAGTTGTTCACTATATTTCTCATCATTCTAAGACCAGGATGACCTAATCTACCATGCCATAAAGAAAATAACTCAGAGCTTCTAAAAACAGTCTTCAAGGAAGTATACACTTCGGGTGCATGAATATTCGTGTAGTACAACCCAGATTCATATGAGGGACATTTTTCTAATACCATTTTTCCACATACCGCGTGCTTCACAATGCACAAGTATTCTTTGCCATTTTCTTCATTGGTTTCTACGTGAAAACCATTGGCGCGGATGTCTTTGAAGCTTAAGAGAGTGCGCGTTGATTCAGGGTTCAAAAGGGCTTCTTCGATTACCAAAGTTGTATCCATAGGGAATATAATAGTGGCTCTTCCTGAGCCGATTACATATGAGTCGCTTCCTGCGATCGTAGTAATCTTTCCAGCGTTCTTCGTGATCGACTGGAAGTATTTAGACTCTCTTAAGATGGTATTTGTTGTGCCACTATCAACAATGCATATCTCTTCCATTTGAGCGCTACACGATTTCTAGATCAAAGAAATATAATTCTAATCAGATAGAGGCAAAATAATCCAAATATTGCTTGCAAATTTGAAGAATATTGGAATAAAGAATAAATTTCATATTTATTCATGAGAGAAGTATGCTCTTCTAGAGCTTACAATTCATTATTCAAAAGAAAATGCTAACAACCTTAATCTAAAGAAAATGCTAACAACCATATTCTAAAAAAATGCATTAAACAGAATCTATAAAATATGCATTAATTTCTGCTTCTATGTCATCGACAGAGGTTTTCTCTTCATTTGCCATAATATTGGCTGCAGCATCGATGTCCAGGCTATTCTGTGAGGATGAGACAAGTGGGGTATCTTCATCCATGGCATCATCATCACCGATATTGGCGGCGCGTCTCTGCGGGGCGCTTTTGCCTTCCTCTTAGCCTGATATGCGTTGATCACTTCCTTGGATTCCCGACATATCTTCGACCAGTGTCCCCAAGTGCCACACTTGAAGCACGTTTGGTTCTGCTGTCCATACGGCTTGGCGTGTGCCTTTTCTTTGTCATCCTTTTTCACTGGGGCTTTGTACTTTCCTTTGGCCTGAGTCTCGCTTGCCCTTCTTTCTATTAATGGGCTTTCTCACCTTGTAGCTATTGGCATTGACTTCTGTGCCAGTGCCTCGTCCAGGTGGCTGCGAGACATAGTTCTTGCGTAGAACATCGTCTTGCGATTCCACAACTTGCATTACATCAATCAGTTCGCTATACTCCTTGTATGCGTCCTAACGATAGCTGCGTGCACTCTGGATAGCATTTGGGTGGAAGGTGGAGAGAGTTTTCTCAATCTTCTTCTCATCAGTGATCTTCTTGCTACATAGGGAGAGATTGGTACAAATTCTGTGCAAGGCAGAATTGTACTCGGCCACTGTTTTAAAATCTGCAAACCTCAGACGTACCCAATCTTGCTGTGCTTGGGGCAAGATGGTGTACTTGAGCTTCTCGAACCGCTTCTGAAGTGCAGTCCAAAGCTCAAGTGCACTCTCCTCAGCTATGTATTCGTTCTTCAAAGTGGCTGAGAGGTGGTGCCTGAGAAAGTGCAAGGCTTGATTGTTCTGCTCGGCGGTAGGTTTCGCGTCCTGCGAGGACCCTAGACCAATCGCGGCGCGGAGCTTCTTGCTCCCAAGAACGATCTTCACGTCCGATGCCCAAGTGAGGTAGTTCTAACCGTGCGGGGCCAGTTCTTCAAACTCACGATTCACGATGCCGGACATCTGCATGATTTCATAAATTCCGACATTAGATTACTGCGTGTAATCTAATAGAAAATGGTTGCAAAAAGCATAAAGTTCAGAAAATAAATGCATTGCAGTATATAAAATAAAGCAATAACTTCAAATTTCATAAAGAATATTCATAAAACCAGAGAAATAAAGCTAGAAAAATTAAAAACAGAGCCAAATTAATTTCTGGAATTTTCTCGCAACTTTTTCAAATTTTTTGCTATATTTTTCCTTTTTTTATTTTTCTTTTTCTTTTCTTTTCTTTCCTTTTCTTTTCTCTTTTCTTTCTTTTCTCCCGGCCGAAGCCTCCACTGGGCCGCGCTTTATATCATACGGCCTAGCAAAGCTTGGCGGCTAGGGTTCCCACCCCTAGCCGCCACTTCCTCTGCCCTGCGGCGACGCGGTGCTCGGCGCGGGAGGCGCGGATGCGTCCCGCGAGGCGAGGCGCTGGCGAGGCCGCGGCCGACTTCGTCGCGCGCGTCGCGGTGGCGGGGCGGCCACGAGCCGAGGCGGGCGGCGGCGGAGCCGAGGGCCTAGGCGCGCGACGGAGGCGACTTCGGTACGGCCGATCGAGGCGAGCGGTGCCGTGCGGCGTCGGCGCGGCGACGCCAGCCGGGCGACGGCGGAGTTGCTGCGAGCCGAGGCCGAGGCAGGCGGGCGGCGCGCGCAAGGCCGAGGCGGCGCCGGAGGTCGAGGCGGCGCCGGAGGTCGAAGTCGACGCCACCGGCAACGGCAGAGCGGCCGCGAGCCGAGGCCGAGGCGGGCGGGCGGCATCGGTGGGCCGAAGGCCGGAGGGCACGGCCGCGCGAAGGCCGGTGGCGATAGCGCCCGCGCGCGGAGCCAAGGTGGTTACGACGAGGCGACATCGCGATCGAGGCGGCGCGCGCATGGGGCCGAGATCGCAGGCGACCACCGGGCCGGCACACAGTGTCGCCAACGGCGGTGGCGCACGGCGGTGGCGCGTGACGGCCGGGCGGCGTCGGCGCGCTTCGGCGCGCGACCGAGGAGGCGGCCACGCCGAGGCGGCAGATAGTGCTTCAGCGCAGCGCCGGCGGTGGCGCGCGCTGCGCTTGCGCAAGCGAGGCGACGCGTCGGTGGCGGCTGGCGGGCGCGCAAGCCGACGGCTTCCTTTTTTTTTGTATGTACCGTAACTGCGTGTACTGTAGCGATTCTGTAGCTTCATGCCGAGTAGCTTCGAACAATCGCCGTGTGACTTCGTGCCACGTGACGAAACGGTACAAGATGCGTAGGATATATGCATGCATAGAAACGACAAGCGTTTAGATTCAATTGCCGAAATCCCCACCTTTCACACCTTTTCAATTCTGAACTCCGGTAGAGCTTCGTGCTGATAACGTGTTAAGGAACCTCGCTATCGAATAGTTCGGGGTTCTCGAATAGATCTAAATTGGAGAACAAAGAGACACAGGTATATGGGGAGCGACGGCAGAATTCTTTATTGATTTCTGAATGTTTGTACATAGGGGGGACCCCCCTCCTCCTTATATAGCGCTCACCTAGGGTTTCGGCTAAGAGACCATCGTGGGCTTTTCATTGGGCCACGTGGTTTTCCAACAGAGAGCATGCTTGCTTATGGCCTGATTAGGGGTATAGGTTTGCAAGTTCAATCTTTTTGTAACTGGGGTCCTTGTCATCAGGAGCAAAGCCAGTCCAGGTTCAAGTCTCGAGTCAGACCACATCTTTTTAAATTAATCTGTAATTTTACTATTTTTTAACATATTTTAGGTGGTCCAAGACCAATCTCCGCCCCTACTTATCATTGCTTATTTTTTCTTTCTTTTAATTTTGAAATGCAAGTTCATGAATGAAGTGACTGAACATTGGCTATGTTCGCAGTGAGTGTATCTTGTAGGGACGTTTAATTGCTAGGGCTTTTGCACTGAAATATCTGTGCATTTTGTGCAAAGTTTACGAGGTATTTGTAGTTTTGTACCATTGCAGTGCATAGCAAGTTGTAGTTGTTTGGCAGAAGTTTCCACACCAGTCAGAAACAGAGCGGTTTCAGAAGGAAAAGAATCGACATGCACATTATGAGCAGTGCTTCAATGCTTTCCCTCCTAATACAAGTTGCATAAATCTTGAAGCAAGCGAAAGGGTAAGTAATCTCTATCTACCCTTCATTCATGCTTTAATATTTGTGCAACTGTAAAAAAGAAAAGCATTGAAGCACCTCTCGCACATTATTTAGTATTTACTGCATAGCTGAAGGCGTGTAGATATTTTTTGCCTGTGTTTTCTGACTGAGCAAAGGTATATTAGCTCTCTTAGAGATGTAGAGAACGTTGGCCACCCAGCACGCCACGTCATTTCTTTCAAACGGAGGTTCTCGAAATTTTGGAAATTATATTTAGGTTCTTTCATCGGCTCTTTTATAAAAAATCTTGTAGTTTTGCAAATTCACATTTAGGTCCTTTTATGGCTCTTTTGCAAAAAAGATCTCATAGTTTCACAAATTCTGAATTCTAAAATTACATTTAGGTCATCTCATGGGCGAATCCATCATTGGGGCTGGTTGGGGCGCCAGCCCCACCTCTGACCGGTCGAACCCTCTCCCCCGGTATCCCTAACGCCAGAAAGAAGCAGAGACGTGGCACAATGGTGGCAAATTGACAGGTTTAGGAACTAGCAACTGGGAGTAAGATGTAAGAAGAAAAGTAGAAAACAATACTGCCAGGCAAGTGAGCCATCAAAATTAGTCATGGACTCCCTTACTCTCATGGACTTTCGTTCGGTACAGTACTTGGCATCCTTTACTATAGCGCAACACCAGGAGTCCGAGATATGAACAGTGTCGGTGTCGTCTCACAGGCGGCAGACCGACGCACGAGCGATCGTTGGCGGCAGACGCACGGGAGGGCGTGACCACGCGGCGGGTGGCCAATTCGCGAGAACTCGCCGCGGTACGCCGGCACCGACAGGCGCCGGAGACCCAGAGTCGAGGGCACTAGGCGTGCACCAGGGCCAAGCCAGGCAGGTAGCCGATAGGCGGCAGAGGCTCGAGAAGAGTTATCGACCGCTCAGAATGCCAAGCGGAACACGCATTGCCAGAGGAGCACCAGGCGGAACGCGCATCGCAGCTAGAGCACCGAGCGGAACACGCATTGTCGGGAGTTGGGCGGAACGTGCATCACCAAAGGAGAGGAATCGGTAGCTAGGAGCGTCGTCTAGCCGGCGACTGAACATGCATCTCCAGAGCCCAGAGAGGAACCGAGGCTCACTCTGTCCAGCCGGCGGCCGAACGCGCATCGCCAGAGCCTAGATAGGAACCGAGGCGATCGGCAAGGAGGAGAGACCGAGGACGAGGACGAGGACTCTCTCAGCTTCGTATTGATCGCTAGGACGAGGGCACCAGAGCCAGACTAATTCGCTAGCGCCACTGATTGCTTTGCTTGGTATAAAAAAATTGCCCCAAGCCCCAATGCAATGCTTAAATGCCTTTTGTTGTGATAACTGATATCTGATTTTTGTATTTTATTGCCCCAAGTCTATTTTCTATTGACTGATTGATATTTTTGTCTCTCTGATTTAACATGTATGAATTTGGAATTTGGTTGACAATAGATCGGTAGATGTATCATTAGTATGCTTACGTTGAGTTAGGACTTTAACATAGAAGCCCCATCTCTACTTTTATCCTAGATTCGCCATTGGGTCATCTGACCGTCTCTTTTGCAAAAAAGATCTCGTGGTTTCGCAAATTCACGTATTTCTTCGGACCGAGCCCTTTTGCAAAACAACCCTAAAAAATTGCGTCCGGCCTTAAATCAAAATTCATCCGGCGCGTAGTGTGCGACTCTACTGGTTCAAATAATCGAGCCAATCTTTGTTTACCTACCGCGCATGCATAGGTTTGCGTTTGCGTGTAGGAAGTGGCTGGGTGATAAGCTTACCTTGTACGGAGTTGTTGATACGTAGGGCATTTCTTGTTCTTGAATATTGAAGTACTTTTCTTTCCTGACAGGCCTTGATTACTGTTTACACGGTTCGACTCAAAAGCAAGTCCTGCAATACTCGTATGGCTTACGATCTTTGTCCTTCCAAGAACTCGTGAGTCATGACATAATGACGTATACATGTTCCTTTACAGCTAAGCTGGCTTGCAACCGGCAACGGTAGTAGTGTCTTCCAAATGGGCCATTTTGATGGCCTGTCTGATCATACTTGGTTTCTTCCAAATGGCTTGGTGTACTGTGATTCTGTATGGAACTCTCTCAATCATTCTTGGAAGGAAAAATAAAATCCGCTTTTCAATCTTGAATTCTGGTTTTGGTTTATTTTAGGACTCTCAACTCTCAAACCATTCACTTTAACCTGAATTCACAATGTTTTTTCTTGTCTTAGGAAGCACTCTTGTAGCTGTTGTTTTGACACATAGTCTGATTTTGGATGACATGGCCACCCCACCATGCACCATTGCTCGCCAGCATCGTCGTTGCCATGGCAGCGACCACCTGCAAGTGAGACCGCCGGCCGCTTCATCCCAGCCGTGTCTTCGTCCTCCCCGCGCCGAGCGCTCTGCCTCTGCAGTCAAAACTTAAGGGCAGTGAATGCCATTCACTTCCACTCCTCTTCCTTTACTTCTACTGCTCCCAATTCACCTTCACAGCTTCGCCTTCTCCCCTAGAACCCACCTCGCCACCGCGCCTGCAGTGTCATCTTCGCCGGAGCCGGTGAAGCCAGAATGCCACAAACCCAAATCCAAAGAATGACTTGCGGCCTATATGTAGCCAAAAGCGATGGCCATGGCTTATTCTCCTCCTGCTAGCATCGCTTGAGCTCCAACACGGTGGCAGCAACCTGAGGTGAGCCTCTCTCGGAGTCTATGGGCTTGGCCCAATTAATATTCCTTCATCCATGTGCTACGCGTCTTCTTCTTCATATTAGACCCTATAGCGAATCATGTAAGTTGCAGTTCATATGGGATAAAATTATATTGTTAGAAATACTACGTGTGATCTATCTCTTGGTTATTAGTATTTTGGCCATCTGTTCTATCATATTAATGCATATGTTTGAGGTAAGCGTAATATATTAAACGATTATACTACCGTTAGTAGTTTCTATTATGCTTAATGCATACGTCGCATTACTCTCGACTATTTCCTTAAGAATTAAAATAATCATAAAAGTGCATGTACATCTAACAGCCTCCACGACAACCGGTGGCGTGGCATGGCATTGGCACAGTGGTGTTGCTAGTGCGATAAAGAGAGGGGAGAGTAGGCGATGCTGGGGTTGGTAATTTGGCCATGATGGCAAATTTTGAAATCGGCATGTTTGCCACTCCATTTCTACAGTGGCAAAACGCTTCCAATACCAGCCAGCCTAAGGTTCTAAACTTTAGATGAGTGGTAATTCCTTAGAAGGTTTTGAGATTTAGTTCAAATTTGAACTAGATTCTAAAACATTTCAATGAGTGGTAATTCTTTGAAAGATTTTGGGATTCAGTTCAAATTTGAACTAGATTCTAAAACATTCCAATGAAATACCCCTAATCCAAACACCCAATAAGGGGTGAAATGATCCGGTATTATAAGTTCAAAGATTTAGGGGGTTAAGTCCTAAGTGTACACCAGGGATGCTTTGAAAGTAAAGAGGATGTTTTCCTATTTGGAACGGGCACAGATCCCCTATCCATGACTGCTTGAAAATTTGGTTGTGACGAAAATAACTCCAGTGGATGAATAGGCCATAAAGGCAGGAACAAATTTTGTCCATAACATTGCTCTTGCAATGTTGTACACTTACAAGGCTAAACGGCCGTATGAAACCTCGCCACATTTTGGCGATGTATGGAATACAAAAAACTACACCCATATTTACACTGACACTGCATCAAAAATGAAGGACAGAAGAAGAGTATATTAAAAAAAATTCGATCAGTTTTCCGGCCAGATCATGTTTGTTGTTTCTCTGCTCCTATCGTTGTTGGAAGTTCAACTTCTTGATGCAGACAGCATACATGGAAGCAAAGAACACCGCGAAGAGCACGAGCACCGGTGCGACAATCGCCATGAAATTTCTGTGGTATCCAAAATGACGAGTTATATAGTAGCTAATTTTCTGGTTGGACTGGCCGGGGACTGAGATGATCTCTTCCAGGTCCCCATACTGTGTCACTATGAGACCATACACTGTCCATGCCAATGGGCAAATCCAGTAGTACCAGATCCACCATTTGGGAATTCTCTGAAGAAAACAAGAACAAAACCAGTAAGCTGATCTTACAGAAAGAGAAAGGAGGAGAAAGAATTACAAGAATTGTTTGATCTAAGTAAGAACTCACCGGTCTCGGAATGAAGAAGCCTGAGAAGAGGTTAAAGAGGGAATAGAAAGCTGCGGCGAATATGGCTGCAACCTCGTGGTTTGGTGAGATTGATACAGTCATCATCCCATAGTAGGTGAAGTAGAGGAAGGAGAAGTAGGAGACGAAAAAGAACCAGAAGAACTTGGCAGCTGTCCACTGGAAGCTCATCATGGCATATACGATGAGGGTGTAATACGAGGCTTGGACGAACACATAGGGTATCTCCATGACAACCTGCAGCAAAGTACAAGCCTTGAGCAACTCCAGGAAGCAAATGACACCGTACTACCTTAGTTACCACTGTGTTTTGTAATAGCTCTTTGATCTTTTATTTTTTAACCTGAGCAATGGCATAGGGCATTGCAGAGTACATCCCAGCAGCCCTCTCTCTGTAGAAAACTGTCCTCTCAATCGAAACAATTGGCTGCACAGTTGCGCAATTGTTGATGCCGACAAACATCACCGCCGTATACATTGCTCCAATGACCATTCTGAGAGTATTGGCATTTCCCCTGCATCACAAGGCACCAAAAAGTTCAGATACTAGCACATTAAGATTGAGGAGTCAAAGATGAAGAAAAGTGGAGTATTTACATCTTCGTGCCAATCTTCCAAAAGATGGAGCCGAGCAGCAAGGCTGTGAACAAAGTAAAGGAAAATCTAACAAGATTGTAATCCGGACTGCGCCAATAGGTCAGCCATTGCTTCCAGAGGCAGGCTTTGAACTGCCCTATAGTGGATTGAGAGTATTTTGTAGGAAAATGCAGATCTGATGTTCCTGGTTCTGGTTGGCTTAGCTGGTTCACCAATACCTTGTTTTGCCTGGAAGCACAGCCGGTGAATTACATGAGAATTTTGTTATTTAAACTGATACGGCAATTAAACACTTTGAGAAAGCACAATATTGTTTATAGTCTATACAAAGAAAATATGTTTCACTTACTTGTACAGATCTGATGTCTTGTAGTACTCCGCAAAATCCATATTTAGGCGTACTTCTGCAGCAACTGAATTGACCTCAAGCATCCACGTTGCAGGATTGTACTTATCTTTGATTTTAGGCACTCCAGGAATTGCCTGGTAATGTTAAACAACAGATTAGTAAGAAAACTCAGTTTATTTGTAGTTATTCATGTCACATCTGCCACTGAACAAAAGTTCATCATAATGTGAAACTATCTGTACCTCGAAGTATTCAATCATTTTCTGGGAGTTACGCCCCAACTTCCCAGAGTATATCACCTGGCCCCCTCTTTTCAGCAATAGCAACTGCACAAAATAAAGAATTCACAAGTTATCATTTAGTTACTGAAAAGGGGCAACTGCCACTTGGTGCACAGTCTGGTCCGGTATGTTATGGACTTATAATATGATAAATTTCTCATGGTCACCTCATCAAAAGCTTCAAAAATGTCAATGCTTGGCTGGTGGATTGTGCAAACCACAGTCCGTCCAGTGTCAACTGTGTTCCTCACTGTTCTCATGACAATTGCTGCTGCTCTTGCATCAAGACCTGATGTCGGTTCATCCATAAAGATGATCGATGGATTTGCGACAAGCTCCACAGCTATTGTCAACCTCTTTCTTTGCTCTGTTGAAAGCCCCGTGATTCCTGGCAGGCCAACTAAAGCATCCTTCAGATTGTCGAGCTCCACTAGTTCCATAACTTCATCAACAAATTGCTGCAACCAGTGAAACATGTGAAATGTGAGTTTGATAAATAATGATGCCTAACCATAGTAAGCAATAAAAAATGTAATGATAACTAATGTTGTTGTCATATCTATAAAATCTCAAATATATGATCAATTTGCACCTAGAGCTAAGAGGAATTCGATTCACTAATGACAACAAACAAAAAAACTGCTTAATTCATTATGTTAAAGTAACAAAATGATTTGATCTTCCAGGAAAATTTAGGAAGCAACTAAAGGTATAGCGTTACTGACAGAAAGAAAGACATCGACTTACAATCTTGATATCATCAGTGATTTCTTGATCTCCGATTTTTTCAGGAAGGCGCAAGAATGCGGAGTATATCAAAGACTCCCTAACTGTGACCTGAGGTGAATGGATATCATTTTGCTCACAGTAGCCAGAAATCCTTGCAAATGTTGCTTGGTTCTTAGGATAACCGGAAATTCTGATATCACCTTCAATGTAACCACCAGTCTTTCTTCCGGCCAGAACATCCATAAGAGTCGTCTTTCCAGCTCCACTGACTCCCATGAGCGCTGTCAGCACTCTAGGCCTAAATGATCCAGTAACCTCACGTAACAATTGGAGCCTATCATCCGTCACTCCTTGCCGTTTCATTTCCTATGTATATAACCAAACTCTCAATCAATATTCCAGGTTTTAAATTGAGTAGGAAGGTAACAAAGGGAGCAGGAAAAGATGCCAAGAAAAGTTGTAGGTGAACTCACGGCAGGCATATCAACATAGTAGTTCACATCATCAAAAGACATGGATAGAGGGCTGAATGGAAGAACCATTCCTCTTCTTGGAGCGGCTTCATTGCTATCAATGTACGTAACCCGTGAAATCTCATTTGATGAACTATTGCTCAAACGAGCACTCAATCTCATCTCCCTCATTTCCTCTGAAATAATTACAGCATTAAACCTCGAATGTAGAAACTGACACTTGTTTTTTTTCAGATCCACTTATGACTTTCAGTCAGAGTTGCTTACTGTTGTTGCCACCGTCCTTTGATTTTGTGCTGGCATTTCTTACCGTCTCTCTTGCGTCCCCGTTGCCTTCCGCTTCCTTTGCAGTTTCTTCAGATATAACAGCTTGCGGTTTGCCCAGAGCTAACAATTAAAGCAACAGTAAATCACATAATGATCCAAAAATTATGTCCAGCAAGGCATTGCAATTATTTTTTTTAGGTACTTACGATTCAGATACATGAGTGATAGAGTGAAAAGCACATTGAAGAAGATGGTGAAACCTAAAAGCACTGCAGCTCCAATCCAAAACCAGTTTTTGTCAGTAAAGATGTTGGCGCCTTCAAGCATAGCTATCCCAAGTCTTTTAGGAACACCATTGTTGTCCTATCAACAAGCGCACACACCTTGTCAACAAATATTCATGTCAAATAGTAAAAAATCAGCACGGTAGTGAGCTCACCATTACAAACTTGTTCATCCACCGAGGAGCATAGAATTCATTGACTGCTAGAGCATTATATCCATACATCAGTGGTGAAATCCAATAACCCCAGATCCACCAGTTCGGGATGAATGCTGTTAACAGTGGAGGGCTAGTCAACAAAGCTGCAATATTGATCTGCAGAAGCAATGTAAAGTGAAAAGAAACAAGATAAGTAATCGACCTTTTGGCAGAAGAAAGCCTCCAAGAACAAAGAAGATGAGAACGAACAGGGCTCCTCCGGTTTGAGCAATGATCATGGATCTGCACAGGCCAGCAGTTGCTCTGAAAAGCCCACCTGCCATCTGCTGGATCAAGAACACGAGCAGCAACTGCTTGAAAAATCTGCACACAAAGATGACAATTTAGCTGTCACAAAACTGACAGTTCCTGATTCGTAAAACAAAAGTTTTTCTCCTTCATAAGTACCTGTCAGCCTCTGGGGCAAATCCTATAGTGTAGTATGTAATAATCACCCAGACAATTGATTCGATAATGGAAAAGGGGATTCTGAGGATGACATTCGGTAGCGTGAAGATCCAAGCAGGGTAGAAGAGGAGGTCCCGGTGCTTGTAGAACACGGGCAACCTTGTGATGGTCAAAGAGAGCTCAGCAAAGCCATTGAACATGTTCACAATTAGACCAAAAAGCAGTGCTCCAATGTAGATAAAACCATCATCTAAATTCCTTGTGTGCATCTGGGTCCTTAGAAACACCGTTGACGCGACAAGGGCTACAATGATGAGCTTCAGAGTTCACCGATAAAAGATATCAGTCATTTGCATCATGAATTTTAAGAGTGGCAGTACTGAAAGGGAGAGTTTTTCTCACCTGTATGGTTTTGAAGATGTACACGAATGAATTGCGCTTTATGAGGAGCCACTCCTTGTCAAAGGATGCTTTAAGGAGCTCTGTAGTTGACACTGAGTGTTTCGAGAAGACGAGGGCAGCCTGATGGTTACGACTCTTGTCAAACGGCACTGAGATATGATTCTCAAGTTGGAGCCCAACATGGAACCGTTTAAACCGCTGTGCAAATTCTGAGACTGAAATATATCGGTATGGCCTATGCTTGTCAGCCCAGTACTGCTCCTGATCCTTCTTTGATGTCACCTGAAAATTAGGCAAAACAAGGTTTTCATGTAAATCATAAAATGAAACTTTCAGAAACATAGTAACTGATAACTAGACCATTCTTGATGTTACCTCCTGAAGAAAGTCTGCAGTGCCCTTGCGCTCAGGGCGGCGGAATCCGCAGGACTCAAAGAATTCAAGGACATAGTCGCGGGGTCCCTGGTATACGATCTGGCCTTCTGACAGTAGGATGATATCATCGAAAAGGTCAAAGGTCTCAGGGGCTGGCTGAAGGAGGGACATTAGGATGGTGGCCTCTCCCAAGTGCACAATTTGCTGCAGACATTTGACAATTTGGAAGGTGGTGGAGCTGTCCAACCCAGTTGATATCTCGTCCATGAATAGGACCTTCGTTGGGCCGACGATCATCTCTCCTGCATTGCAAATGATCAAAAGTTATTTCAAAGATCATGCATCCTGACAATGTTTAGAAAATAAAGCTGATGGCTTCAAATTATTCAGTTTTGATTAAATGCTACTTTTGCATTGCTACATCATTTCACAAGTTAAAAATTTGAGTTGCTTTCCAGACAGCGTCGAGTTATGCAGAAACCAAACTGATTAACAACAGCGTTAAATAGCAAAATCAGTATAACTATTGCATTCATCATCATTAAATCTATCTGTAATGCGGTAATTTCTACATTAATTTTTTGTCATAAATTTTCCCCATGCATCCATTTTTGGAACTACCAAATTGACTCAGATGCTGTAACCCTATAATGCAGTAATTTCTGCAGTAAAGGCTGCCAAATAGAAGGCTAGAAACTCATGCATGTCAGAATCATGAGAAGCTGCACTGGAAGTTGGATTGTAGTATATGTTCGTACTCTTCGACAGGAAAGAGTGGCCACTGGGCAATTGATCACCCAACAACTATGAAATGCTCACGTACAGCTTCCAATTCAATGGAAGCACAACAAAACCTTTTCGTACTACAATTTGGCTGGCATGGGCGTCCATGCGCAGTAAGATCTTCTTCTGGCTTGCACAGCAAAATCACCTATGGACAGCACAACGTCTGCAGCTCAGGGGTTGACCTAATCAGTATTTTTGCCACATGTGCTGTCGGAGTCTAGAGACGGTTTCCCACTTATTCCTTCACTGCCTCGAAATCCAACGCATGTGGACCTCCGTTGCACAGTGGGTTCGTCTGCCGGACCTCCGACCAGACCAATGGGATTCTTCAGTACCCTTTGACCGATGGAACCTTCAACGTATTGCGGGCCGTATAAGGTTTAGGAAAGGGGTTAAAACCATTATTATCCTAACTTGTTGTCAGTGGTGGAACGAACGAAACAATAGAATCTTTCGACAGGCCTAGGCCACTCACGACCAGATCCTCCAGTCCATCAAGGATGTCGCTGCTACCTGGGCTTCCGCTGGGGCATTGCATCTACGCGATCTCTTACAGAGACAGTCTTAAAGGCGTGTTGTTGTATCTTTCTTCCTTTTCCTCTTTCCTTTCTCTCCTTTTTCCCTCTTCTTCCTTCTTCCCTTCTCTAACCTCTCCGTCTTCCCTTCAACCTCTCGGGTGCGGTCTCTGCACCCTCTACCTGTACTCTTCTCCGCCTTCTAATATATTTTAATGGCTTTCGCCATTTTTCAAAAAAAACTATGAAATGCCTGAACCATGAGATTCCGGTACGCTACAAAATGCGTTCCAACCAAATGCTCATGTCCCCGTCATGTGTGGACCTCAGCGGCACCATCTCGAAAGCACAGACACTGTGACGCCGGAATTGCATTGTCAGCTAAACTTGATAGTCCTCCAGAAGGGCCACATGTCTGCAAGTTCCTATCAGGTGTACTTCATGATAAGCACACCAAACCGGACCATCTAATTTTTGCACAAGTCCAGGTTCACGTCAATTCGCGCATCTGCGCCCGCTACCCTCTAAACCAGAAAGAAACAAGGCACAAAGCAGCAGTTCCTTTCCAACATGTATGAGCATGACACAATGCTGAAATAAGCAATGCAAATTACCGGTGGTGACTCGCTTCTTCTGGCCACCGGATATCCCCCTCTGCATCTGGTCGCCGACGATGGTGTCTGCGCATATGTCCAGCCCCAGTATCTGCTCTCAGAAACAAATTCAGTCGAAAACATTTCGTTATCACCGCATCCAGCGCACTCAGGATAATTACATCATCATTTCATTTTTTCTGCCCGGTCCTAATACGCCGTTAGTCATTAACCGGCGTCAAGGTAGGGTTAATAGCCTGAGGATGACTGTTACCCGCCAAAAAATCCTTTTCAAACTTGACCTGCCAACCATCATGCTTGTATCCTGTAGGGCTGGAAACAAGCCAAGCCGAGCCGGCTCGCCCAAGCTCGGTCTTAACTGCGGCTCGGATCGGCTTGTTTAGGAAACAACCTAGAAACTATGCTTGGCTTGACTTGAAAAGTGCCTTGAGTTGGCTCGTGAGCCTACCTACCAGAAATAGTTTCTCACGTGCAGAACTAGTTTCCATCTGTTAAACCAATCTACAACAAGATATACTAAACATGAATTAATTTTAAAAAAAACTACTAAACATGAATTACTTGCTACCAGTAGAAATGAGATGCGGCAGCCTTTTAGGATGACAGCAAGAACATTATTGGCTGCTCAAATGGCTAGAGAATATCTATCATGTGAAATAAGTACTCAAAAAGAGGTAATAGACAATGACATAAATATGTAATAAAACATGACAAAAATAGTTTAATGATTCATGTTTAACAGTCCATTCACAGTTAGCGCTAAATATGTAACCACAAGTTCTAACTTCTAATTCATCAATAACCTTCATAGTTTAGGTGGACAACGAGGAGACTGCGCGATGCGGTTGCTCTCTGGCGGCACCCCTCGGCCCTCGACCTCAGCCCGACTCGAGCAATGACTCCTGGCTCCCTCGATCTCTACTCTCTAAGGTTAAGCGAAGATGGGTTGAGCTGGAAGTTGGAATCACCGTGTTGCCCTAAGGACTAAATGTTCCTCTGGGTTGACCAGCTAGGCCTATTTCTGTATGAGCATAACAAGCCTGTTAAGCAGCTCGGGCTCAGCTCGTTAAAGTGGTGAGCTAAGGACCAGGCTTGGCTCGGCTTGCGTACATCACAAGCCCGAGCCTGTTTCAAGCCGAGCTAGGTTGCGAGCGTCGAGCTTTTTTGAGCCGTAATCGTGCCCATGTAAACTATGTGATCTATGCAGACAATAAAGCTGGAAAACACGAGCTTGGCTGGGCATAACAACAAACATGTCATGGGCATGAGCACAGGTGTGCTGACCTGATGGTGCCAGTGCCATCGAGATCAAGTCAAGTGGGTGCACCAACCCCCTCCCCAAAGCTAGATACAAGAAGGCCCCACCAAGAGTGGAAATGTGTCCCAGCTCCCTACTCTGGCTCTAGTGTGTCGAAGTAGTGGACTTGGTGATTGATTGGCTTCTAGGAAAATATTTTTCCATTCCATTTTTTTCTGTTCACCAAACCATGGCATCCACAAGGTCATGTTTGGTGTTTTACACAAGACTCTGTGCAACCATCTCTACCTCCTTCATGCCCATGAGTTTTTTAGACTCACTACGGAGCTAAACTCTATTCATCACAATCAAGGTTACAATCATAATGAATACAAACTGACAGAAACTCTGGTGCCCTTTTATGCCTATGATTGTTAGGATTGGCATTAATTGCCAATTTGCCACTGTGTCATCTCTGTGGAGATAGAATACTTTTTTTGAGAGAGAGATAGAGAGAGAGAGAGAGAGAATACCCTACCTTTTGATGGTCTAATGCTGAGGAAAATCTTATGCATAACGTTATAATATCGTATCAAGCTTTTTTGCCTCTTCAATCGTATCTATTCTTTTTGCCTCTTCAATCGTATCAACGTTACTATCAATTTTAGAGTGTTGTAGAAAAAAAAAGTGATTCGGTGTCGAATCGCGCACCACGAAGGTCTTTATCAACCGAAGGACTTTCACAATGGTCTATTCCATCAAGCCATTTTTCCGAGGAAAATTGGAAATTCAGAAGTAACAGAGGAGGTAATAAATTCAGAAAGTCATAGGGCTCCTACCCTGAGGGTGTAATCCGTCTGAAGACTGCTCTCGATTCCTTCCATCGAAGTGGCCTGGACACCAAATTATGCGACCCGTAAATAAGTCACTGATGCAGATGCAAGAGAAAACGTAAACTTCAAAACAAAACATAGTTAGCTACTATTACACAAGATGTAATATATGATCGATTACGAGATTTCATTTTGCAAGGACACTTTGTTGTGAACCACCTTCGAGCACTGCACATCATGCATCGGCCTATCTGTCGTCGGCCACTGTCGTACATGTCTCCCAAAAGTTCCATTTTGTTTTGTAAGAACATATTTCGTCGTTTATGGAGGAAAGGATTCCGCGATTCAGTGTTGGCATTTCAGCTCTTTGGATCTTAATAAAATTGGGTAGTATTGGTACTATTTGGCCTCTCTTATATATCCAACATTGTTGTATTGTACCACTTATTTGGTCCCTGTTATTTTCTCTAATTCTTGGCTCCGCCACTGCTGTGATTTGGAAGGAGATGCCCCCACTATTTAGGGCCAGCTGATTTGAACATTGCAACTAAAATGGAGCTCCAATTGTAGCTTTACGTCAGTTTAAGTTTAGTAAACTAAAATGCATGCAAAGCTATTAACTAGACCTATTCTGTTTCATTTCAGTACCTTCATGAAGAGGTCAACCTCCGGCTCCGGCCGGATGCCGGCCTCCTTCTCCCTCCTCGCCAGCTCGGTCAGGAGATCTGCATCATCAAATGCTCAATCATTCATGGTTGTTTGATCGAAGCCGCAAAGCTTTGGAGTAAAAATTTCCAGGAATTGAGAATATGCGATGCGATGCAGGTCACGTAGGTCGTGTACCGTATTTGGTGCCGACTCCTTGGCACCTCGCCGAGAAGTCGAACGTCTCCTTGACCGTCATCTCGCCGACGTGCACGTCGGTCTGGCTGATGTACGCCGCCGTCTTTTGCGGCACGAACTCGTCCAGCGCGTACCCGTTGTACGTGACCTCGCCGCTCGACCTGAGCGTCCGGTCGAGCTTGCCGGCCAGGGCCAGCAGCAGGGTGGTCTTCCCCGACGAGGGGGGGCCGAGCAGCAGCGTCATCCTGGACGGCCGCACGGCGCCGGAGACATCCTTGAGGATGGTGAGGGTGGCCTGCCGGCCGAGCCGGGCGCCGACGAGGCCCAGGGCGCCCTCGGCGATGTTGCGCGCCGTGTTGAGCAGCGTCGGCAGCGCGCGGCTGCCCACGTGGCGCCGCGCCTGCACCGTCAGATGCTCGAACCGCACCTCCACCGTCGGGAGCTCGATGCCCACCCTGCGCGGTTATTTTCATTTTTAATCGGGAAAAAAACTAAACAACAATAATGATTAATGAGGCCGAGAAATTATTTTAGCAGTTTGTTAAACGGGTAGATCGATGTCACAGGAGATAATCATTCATCCATCTCCTTTTCGACTAAGCGAGATGAAATGTAGGTTTGGATGTCAGCTTTAAGCAACCTTTGCGAGGCAAGAGACAGAACGAGTGTTTTCACTTGGAGTAGCGTAGAGAGTGCATTCCTTTTCCATTTTTCATTTTTTTTTAGATTGAAAAGGAACAGCATGGTGCTCCTACTCCCAAGTAAAATGGCACATTTTTTCCCTCTAAAATAGATAAATTACACATTTTAATTAGCATACTTTTTTTTTCAACCGATAAACTAAAACACGTGTGAGAAGCTGGAGGTACATATAATTAGGTAAAATCTGTTAAGATATCGATTGATTTGAATTCATATTTGATTGGACTCTATCTCTATGTGGACGAATCCAAATCTATCTCTTGCAGCCTTTTACTACTAGTATAGTGCCTGTGCTAACGCTACGACGGCAGTACACCCGCTTATCAATTAAATGAGAAGATAAGTATGAATACAACACTTAATAATAAAAGAGAAATATAGAATTTTAAATGAATTTAGAAAGAAAAACGAAACTAAATGGAGGTCGAATAGGCGAAAACGGGCTCCCAAAAGATTTTAAATCAAGAAAGAGAAAGAAAAAAGAATTTTCTGATCTTAGATTATTTTTTTGTAGCTTCCACAGAGAGCACAACAGCTCTCTAGGCTTGGCTGGGCAAGGGAGGAAGGCCGGGGTGGCGGCGGTCGCAGTGGGTCGGCACTGGTGTGGCGAGATCGTCGGCACCGACGCCTGCGGGGGAGGAGTCACGGTTGCGGTGAATTTCGTCGGGAAAGATGACGGTGATGGCTTGGGTTACCTCCAAAATTCGGCGATCTTTACAAGAGGGAGCACTTGGGGATTTACGCAATGCGATGGGGTGGATGAGAGCTCGCCAGCTTTTATAGCACCGAAACAAGCATATTTATGGAAACCATAATTTGGGATCAAATCAGATTGGGAGGAAATTTTGACAATAGAGCACAATATTTGGGGAATTAACACCATAGATGAAAAGAGAAGATTTGGTGCGGGATTGATGGAGTTTTGAAGCTTCTTTCTTGCTTTAATGGAGGGAGGGAAGAGAAGAAGCTTCTCTGGTCTGGGCTGCAGCTAAAAGAAGCTACAGGTGAGTTGCCTTCATTTTTTTAAATATAGAAGAATTTTTGAAAAGATAGCACATCAGGTTAAAAAATTCTAGAAAAATTCTCAAAAAAACTTTCGATTATTTTGTACTTAATAAAATTATTTAAAAAAAATTAAATTATAAATTTACCGAGGCACGACGATCATGAGGTCGCCGACCAAAGAACCTCGCCGCGTCGGCAAAGCCACCGATGGCGATCGTGGAGCCATTGCGGACTGCGTTCTCCGGCCACACGCCCCATCTCCGGTTTCCTTTTCCCAAAGACGTAATGTATGGTCCTTTCCTTTTCGTGACGTTTGTTTCCTTTTCCTTGTTGATCTTGAAGGTGAGGAAGGTCTGTTGTGGGCCACAGGATGATTTCAAAAATATGGAAAATAAATCGCTCGCCGACCATTTGGATCCGCAAGAAAAAAAGATAAAATTAAATAGTGCTCGCGCCACTTTGGTTCCGGAGAAAAATTGAAAAAATTAAGCAAAGACTCACAGACATAGCTGGTTCCTTAGATAAAAATGAAAACAAAAATTCAAAGACTCTCCGTGCGCTGAAATTAGGCTCTATAGGGCTAGATCCGTAAAATGTCTCGAGAAGGGTCATATTCGAAAAAATACGATCACAATGCCGTGACAATAAAAATTCAAGTCTTATTTCCTTGCATGCGGATCCTCCTGTTTATTTCCTTGTTTGATTCACCTCCTTCCAAATATGTAGTACGCATACAATTTTGGCCAAGAAAAATTTAAATCTGGTTTCCTTGCATGCGGATCCTCCTTATTTATTTCCTTGTTTGATTCGCTCTCCTTCCAAATATGTAGGTGGGGGAGGTCTGTTGTGGGCCACAGGGATGATTAGACACACTAAATAATGACCATCGGATGTGGGTGAGTAAAACTGAGGAAAGATCTGAGACGTTCATTTTGATGAATGCAAGTTTCTGGGGACGTTTTGCTGGGTGCACGAACATTGGGCCATCTCTAATGAGGTGCATTATTTAGGGTGGACGTAGGAAAATTTGCTTAGGTATATTATAAAGGGGTATAGATAATATAGCACCCGTACAAGAGAACCAATCTAGTAAAGAGAGAGAACATAATTTCCTCTCTACATTGTGTGTGCTCCCTATTTGTGCTTATTCTTCTTCGATGCATCGTAATTGATCAAAGACGGACGACATGGTTTTATAACAAAATCCTTAAAAAAAATTGAAATAGGGGCGGGAGCTTTGCCAATGCATTAATAAGAAAAGAGTCGATACAGAACAGCCGAAGCTGGGAGTGTCCAAAATTAAAGATTATGCAGGTACACAAACTGGTAGACCCTGATCAGAAGTAAGAGCCCAAACACCAAGAGAGAAGAAAAGGCTAGGAAGCGTGTGTACAAGCTTTAGACCGCCGATACAGCGTGAGTGGTGGTACCCATTGCATTTCGGAAAGCACTCACCTTAAGCTAGGTCACCAGTGCCACCAGTGCACAACTCCAAAATCCACATTAAGCTAGGTCACGAGAAAAGGAGCTGCACTCACCATGTCGAGGTCGAAATACACTCCATAGATTAGTCAGCCAAAAAGAAGGAAAGAAAGAAAGCATATGTTTGCTGACTTAACTACCCAAAGCCCAAAATAATTGGTTTCTGTACCATGTCATGGTTTGGATTTGTTCAAGTGCAATGACCTACCTGGTGACAGAGGCACCGAATCCATCTGTTACTAAAGCATATATATATAGCAAAGGAGAAAGGGAGAGCGATTGCATCTACCAATCTAAGCTATTGCCATACCATCAATCACCTTCGTGGTGCTTACTACTTAATTCAACAACAACAGTATTGTAGATGCATATATATGACAAAACGGAATCATGGAGCCGTTCCAGTTAACCTAAAATCTATGAGGGTTTTGATAAACATCATCCGGATGTTTTCTTAGCAAAAAAACATCCAAATTTTAGAGCATTGGATCTACGGTGAGATCCGTAAGATGTGAAAGGAGGTGGGATTATGTTTTGATAGATAGTTTGATACTTTGATCTAAAGATCTAAAATTTGGATGTTTGTAAGAAACAAAACATCCGGATGAAGGCTAGACACTCTCATGTATGATTATGAATTGAAAAGAGAAAGTACTTTTGCGGCCCAAATTAGTCCAGATTACACAAAGGTTCCTTGGCGATTGTTTGACTAGTAATAGAAGATGATAATGCGTGCGCTTTTGCGGCAAAAAAAAAAGTACATGCTTGTTCATGCGGTGTATAGGCAAGAACTAATTAGGGATTCGAATTTCGCCGAAATTCAGTTCTAAAAGTGGGTTCCGAAAAATACTTGTCCCAGTTACATTTCGGTGAGTTCATTTGAATTTTATCCAAAATTTCAAGTTTTGTCCAAAAATTCAAATTCTCGTCAAATTTTTGTCCAACCATTTCGTCTAGAGATTACACCGAAATTTGAATTTCGGTGGGTGCCGAAAAGTTTTTTCAAACGAAATTCAAAAGCCTGGAACTAATACGGCTATGCAAACAACCGTGCAAGGGCGTGCGATTGTAGTCTTGAACAGCTAAATTAACCAGTGAATTGTGTTACAGATTATTCCTCCCTAACTAAGCAAAAGGAAACAAGGTTGCAGGTTAAGTTTAATCAAACCATGCATGCACGTCTGAGGTCAGTAGTCAGTACCTGTCGATGCGGTTGCGTAGCTTCTGAAGGAAGCGCTGGTTGTCCTCCTCGGCGACGCGGAAGACGCGCTCGATGAACTCCTGCCGCTCGCCGACGCCGAGCTTGCGCACGTCCACCTCCTTGTACTGCTGCTGCTTGCCTTGTGCTCCACCGGCCGCGGCCTCGGCGGAGGAGAGTATGGCCGTCCTCATGCGGCTGTAGGTGGGCAGGCGCTCGATGGCCGCCCACCGTAGCGCCTCCTCGTCGTCGTCGACGCGGCCCCTGCTGCTCCCCCGGGACGACCCCCACCCGCGCCTGCTGCCCCCGGCGCCGCGCTGCGGCATGAAGGCCTCGTCGACTCCCCAGTTCTCCATCCCCATCCCCCGCCCGATGCTCCGGCTCATCCGCCGCCCCGACTCCCACACCTTCTCCATCGCGCTCTCCATCTTAACTTATTGCACGCTACGTTCGTATGATCCTGTCCCGTACGTGTCCAAGCTAGCGCTGCGGGCGTCAGTGTATTGGCAGTTTCTGTACGTGTGCCATGTGGGCGTACGCCTCTCCAGTGGCTTTGATCGTCGTAGACCGGGAGAGGAGGAGGAGGAGGAGGAGGAGGAGGAGGAGGAGGAGAGGAGTGGGCTGGGCGGGAGGGAAGTCGTAGTGCGCGCTTATATGCAGCGCGCGGGGGTTGGCTGGTGATTTCGTGCTATTTCCTACGTGCTTTCACGCCGTTTTTTTGATCGGAAAGACGGGGGCGGGCTGGTTCGATCTCCGACGGCGGAGGCCGACCAAACGTTCGGGTTATCGCGCGGAATTTGGGCTGCGCGTGGTCGCTGTAGTGTACACGTACGTGCTAGTTTATTCCCTGCAGGCTGAGGAGCTCTTCCGGACTGGTTGCTGCTCTTGCCAACGGAAAGGGATGCTGTGCAGTCGTACTAAGAACTGCAATTTGACCCAACAATACTCGGAAACAGCGGTTGATACAGTAACCGTTACAGTACAATACGTAGGGAATCATGTATCTAGGATGCTTACAACCGACAACAGACCAGAAGAAATTATCCAAATGGAAATGTCCCGCTCAAGCACGATATATGCTCTATATTAAACTATGTTCTCCAATTGTCGCAACAAACTTTGATCACGCGTTTGCCGAGCGAATTTCTTATGGTTTTGTGATGAAGCACACACTATTAGCACTAAATTTTGCGTATCAAATTTGTGCTAAATCTGTGTGGATAGTGGGGCTAAGAGAATGTCTGTGGAAACTAATTAGATGATATAAGACGAGGAATATTCACGTACTAAGTCGGGAAGAGAGACATTTTCGTTGTGAATAATAGGCATCTTCCCATCCGTGGTGTGGTCGGTACTTGGTACTCCAAAAAATGTCTGCTTAACAAGAAGATGAGGCCAAATGCCACCTAGTTTAAGGCTCTGTTCAGATCTTCTAGTAACATTCTAGTTTTAAGACCACCTTTAGACCCACAGGTTGTGTTCAATGAACTGGTTGGTGAGTGAGAGGGACCTGGAATGACTTTAAAACACCACGTCCTTCTAATAAAACGACATCGATGGATCCATCACCCAGGGTGTATGCAGAACCAGGGGTTTGTTCCCAATTTCCAAGCCAGAGTCCAAAGCGATCCAACTAACTAACCAGGAAACTTGGACACATATAGGAGCGAAAACCAGCCGACCAGCAGGGTTTACAGTTCCGATTTGAAGTGGAAAATTGGAAGGAGCTTGGCACGGATTTTTTTTCAAAAATCACTCAAAATTTGACAGAAATCGAATGATTTGCGAAATCAAACCGGTTTGAATTCGGCGATCGAAACAGCAGCGAAAACCGTTGAAAATCAACCGATTTTCGAACAATTTGTTTCAAAAATCAGCAATCTGATTCAAAATAGGGAAAAAAACTGCAGAAAATTAGAAAAAATACATAAAATACTGCATAATTTGCAAAAACCCCATAAAGGCTAAAAAAATCAGGAAAAATGTTAGAAAAATATAAAAATATGAAAAAATTGGACAAAATTATAACATGGCCTTTGCCACATTTGAAGACAACGTTAAGTTGTAAAGTACATATTTTGCAATAATAGCACAACTATGAAAAAATTTCGGTATGACTTTTGCTATATTTTAGACAATCTCAAGTTGTAAAATAAGCATTTAGCAACAATATCTCAACAAATAACATTTCATTTCAGTACCATTCACAAATCAATCCAACAAATCCACATCTCAATGCATATGACATTTGAAATCAACATTTCTCAATGAAAATAAATGTTCGCACTTGGCGTAGCTCCGTCATCCTTCTATTGTAACACATATGCCATGTTGGACCTACATAAACGCTATGTTAGAAAAAAATTGAATTGCAATGAAATAAAATATACAAATAAAACATTACCTTGTACTCCTCTGTGAACATCATCATCAATCATCGTGTAGCTAGCAACTTCGTCTTGTATTCGTACCAGCTTTGCCCCACCTATGGGCTAGTCGTTTGTCATTGTTGGTACAACATGGAATAAAATTCGGGATCTTGCTACTCATATGCACGAGCATCCGGAATAGCATAGTCGTATTGACCATATAAGCCATAACTCATTTGCGTCTCGGTGACGCTGTACAAGCTAGAGCTATCCTGCGGTGCGCTATAGCTATGTCGATGGTCTCTTCCCTTTTCTGCAGTAGTCGTCCTCTATGATTGTAGAGCGCTATGGTCTTCGTCCTATGTGGCATGAGTGTACCGGGACTCCCCTGTAAATTATATGGGATTCTATCCTTCTGAGCGAGAAGTGAGAGGGATAGAGGCACCGTCACTAGACTCATCGCCATCGCTGTCCATCTTAGAGCTACTGTCATTGGACTCTTGGTACGGCGGGCTCCAATGATCCCCGGGAGTGTTATCAATCGAGTCATCACTTCCTATATAATGTTCCTCCTCTATGGGAAGCTTCCTCTTTCCTTTTGAGGGAGCTCACCTTTTTGCTTGATCTCTCGTCGCCACTGATTGGTGCTTCCTCTTTCTCATGTGACTGTCACCCACTATCTTGTCTGCCCATTCGGGGATGCTTGCAGCTTCAATATTCTTTTACAACATAGCAGGGTCAATCGGGTCTGTCACAAGGAGTGATGGGAGGGGGTTTCTGAAAGACCATGTGGAGGTCTATCCTTGTGTGTGATGAGTAATTGATGAGTTTTGAGCTTGTGTTGTTTTAAATTGATTTGAATTGAAGCAATTTGAGTGTTGGTCTATTGATCGGAGACCGGTCGTCCGACCTGAGTGGTCGGGCTTTGGCTGTGTTGCAGACCAGTCGTCCGACCCCGAGTGGTCGGGTCGTCCGACCGACCGGTCGGGCTTTGGTCGTTGCGCATCACCGTCCGACCCCGAGTGGTGGTCGTCCGACCGAGTGGTCGGGCTTTGGCTGTGTTGCGATCACCGTCCGACCCCGAGTGGTCGGGTCGTCCGACCGAGTGGTCGGGTTTTGGTCAGTGTTGCGACCGGTCGTCCGACCCGAGTGGTTGGGTCGTCCGACTCGAGTGGTTGAGACTAGTGGTCGACCTCGAGTGGTCGGGATGGAGACCGCTGGTCGGACCATGGTTGGTCGGGATGGAGACCGATGGTCGGACCACGTGTAGTCGGGGTTATCTTTGGTCGGCGTAGTGTATATCTGTCTGCTGAGATGGATATGTGTTGTTGGACATTGCTATGTGATGTGGTTTCCTTGTCTATGATGGTTGCGGGACTTTGGAGCTAGGTCATGGTGAGGCGAAGGGGATCGGGACTAGGCCGAGAGCCGAGGTCCGGATGATCAAGGTGTCGCCAAAGATGACTGAGGCCGTGGAGTAGCCGCAAGCCGAGAAGACAAAGGAATGGATGAGATGCTAACTTGGAGCCGCTCGATCTAGGAGGACCGTTGGATCGCGGTCGAGGAGGAGAGAAGCGGGTCAAGTTAGTGTGAGTTGAAAAGCGTGCAAAACCCGTTGTGTTGTTGGGTTTGGGTGAGCCCATGCATAGCTTTGTGAGTGGGTAAAATCTCACCCTTGATGGAGTGCTCTAGGGTTTAGAGGCTCATCCAAGGGTGGTAGGTGTTCCAAGCCCGCTATGAATAGACAGGAGAGGGTGTCTCCTTGGGGGTGAGCAGTGAGGAAAGTCTACGTGAGTAGTTGAGAGTTGTTGAGAGTGATGTGTAAGGATCAAATCCTGGCTCTTGGATGTTGGCTTAGGATTGAAGCAGACATCCAAAGGTGGGAATTGATCCTGTGTCACTATAAATAGAGGGTAGGGCAGCCTCCCTCTTTGAAGGTTTTGAAGGTTCCGAGGTTTTTTTGCTCGCTTGAGTTTTGCCCACTTTGTTGTGAGGCTTTGTAAACCTCCCTTCCGTAAATGAAATGTTCTTCACTTATATTCTTGTTTCATTTCTCTTACGTATTTACATTACGCATTTAAATTCATTATCTAAATTCGCATTTACTTACTTGCAATTTACTTTACGTAATTTGGATTTGCCTCATCTCCTTCTACATGCTTTTGAGTCCTTTTGAAATTCATGATTGATGAACTCTTCTCTGGATTCGGTGCTTTCAATCATTTAGGCAATCCTTGCGTTCTTGTTGCAAGTTGTAAATCTGTGTTCTTAAAGTGCGTAAGCGTGTGACTTGCGATTCGTTAGTCTTGATTGGCTTCGTTCTTATTGCCAAGGATGAAAGATTGTGGATGAATCTTCTATAGATCATATCCCAATCATCTAGGCAATCTACAACCTCTTCTATTCAGTTTTGGAAGAAACCAATTTCTGTGCCTAGTTTTCAGATAGTGTTTCTATCTGTTTGAAGGGTTGTTTCTTCGTGTACTTACTTGCTGTGATTTGTGGAGAGTTATCCGAGGATATTCTGATCATCAACTCCCACCAGCAAGTTAGGGGTGAAGTCTGTGTTCGTGACTCTGTTTTTGGTGTTGTATTTGTTAAACTGAAAAGGGACGGAACCTTGGTATCAATTCTTTCGATTGATGACTGAAATAGGTTCCTGACATCCTTAGGGAGGTGCACACCAAGATTCACTATTTTTGGATCAGCCGATCAAAAGTTACATCGATTTTTGTTTTTAAGATCGTGCTGATTTTACTGTTCATCCGACCCCGGGTATTGTTCATCCGACCTCTGTAGGTCGGACGTACTGTTCATCCGGTCGGGATACTGTTCACCCGAACACTATTCACCCGAGTACTGTTCATCCGACCTCCGCAGGTCGGGCGTACTGTTCGTCTGGTCGGGATACTGTTCTCCCGAATACTATTCACCCGAGTACTGTTCATCCGACCACTTCGGGTCGAGAGTACTGTTCATCCGACCACTTCGGGTCGGGAGTACTGTTCATCCGACCAGTGCTGGTCGGGAGTACTGTTCATCCGACCACTTCGGGTCGGGAGTATTGTTCATCCGACCGGTGTTGGTCGGGAGTACTGTTCATCCGACCTCTGTAGGTCGGGGGTACTGTTCATCCGACCAGAGATACCCGACCAGTGCAGTTTCTTTCTGGTCTTTTGGTGGTTTGAATTCTAGAGGGAAAGTTTATTCGAAAAATTTTATTTGGCTCCTATTCACCCCTCTAGTCGCTTTTTCGATCTTTCAATTGGTATCGAGCCGGTTCGCCTTTCTAGATCTTGACCGGTCTCAAGAGCCATGGCGATGGACAAGTATTCCACCAAGCCTCCTATTTTCTCCGGAGTTGATTTTCATTTTGGAAATCTCGGATGGAGTCGTACATCATCGCCTGTGGCTTCTGATATGGCGAAGGTGAAGCTCCGTATGAGGTTCCTGCGATGAGAACGCCACGGTCGGCAATATGGTCGACGTTGAGGCGAATGCTAAGGCAAGGAACATCCTCATACGTGGTCTTAGCCGCAGTGAGTATGACAGATTTCTCACCTTCGTTTCGCTCATGAGATTTGGGTGACCTCGATGCTTACCATGAGGGCACTACCCAAATCAAGACGGTTCGACAGACCAATTCAAGCGTGAGTTCAACAAGTTTGAACAAAGACGCGGTGAGAGTCTTGACGGGTGCTTTGGTCGGTTTACAAAGATTACGAGCGACCTCGAGCGATCGGTTGCATATACCGACTCGGATAATGCTCGACATTTCTTGACCGCACTCGATCTTCGTGTTTGGGAAATGAAAGTGACCACCATCAAGGACACCACCGACTGGCCGACCTTGACTCTTGACAGCTTTATTCCCGCCTCAAGACTCATGAGATCGACGTCGTCTCGCGGAAGACGAAGTCTCGATCGATGGCTTTGGTCACCGATCCCATTGGATCCTCTCTTTCGATTCTTCATTGGTTTCTCTCTCTCGCCTTTGCGAGCTAGCGATGACCAACCGGAAAAATTTCCAGAAAATGAGCTTGCTCTTCTTGCTCGCAAATTTTCATATGCATACAAGAGAGTGAGAGAAAGGAAGAGAGGTGGGATGATCACCTGTTTCGAGTGTGGTGGCCCCAACCACATTCGAGCAAACTGTCCCAAGCTGGAGAAGGGCAGAAACGAACAAAGCGGTTCGGGCAAGAACGACTACACCGATAAGAACCGCAACAAGAAGGCCCCAGCTCATGAGCCGGCGAAGAAGAAGTACCGCAACTTTACCAAGAACAAGAAGCTCTTTCACCGGGTCCTCGCCGCACTGGACGACATCGAGCTCTCTGACACGGAGAATTGGAGTGATGCAAGCGAGGACGATCCGCAAGAGAAGGTGAAGGGCAACGATGACTTCTCCGGCATGTGCTTCATGGCAGGCGCCATTGAAGTAAGCGACTCCGAGCTGTACAGCGACACGGATGAGGTACCCACCTACGATGAGTTAAATGCTGCCTTCTGTAAATTAGGCAAGTTTCATGCTAAGGCTAGGTCGAGGTGTTCTGAGTTAGAGAAGGAAGTAGGTACCTTGACTCGGGAGTTAGCTTCACTTAGATCTTCTCCCTCCCGAGTCACTGATGACTGTGTTCTCTGTGATGCTGTTCTTGTGGAGTTGGAGAACCTAAGGACCATACATGATAGTGTGCTTGCTGAACTTGATGGTCTTAGGATGAAGAATGCTAGCACAAGTTCTATTGAAAATATTCCTGTTGAGACTAGTTTTCTTCATGCTCACTCTACTCCTTCTTGTGCTAATTGCCCTAAATTGCTTGCTGAAATTGATGCCATGAGTTCACACCTTAAGAAGCTTTCTGCTAGAAATGATGAACTTGAATTGCATGCTTCTAAGGACCCAATCGGCCATGTGAGGGTCAGAGGCAACTAAAACTTGACAATGATGCTTTGAATGTCAAGTGTGATCAACTTGCTAAGGACTTACTAGATAAGTCAAAAACTGGTTGCTCTTTGTGTGTTGGGGTTAAGGATGACTTGGATAAAATCCATGTTGAGCTTAGAAAGAAATTAGAAGACCAAGCCAATAGGATTAGAGATGATTCTTGCGTTTCTTGTGAGTCTCTCAAGATTGAGGCAGCCGTGCTAAGGGAACAAAAAGCACGTGCTGAGAGATCTTCTCTTTCTGGTTCTTCTTCTTTCTCTCCTTCCCCCTGTTCTTCTTGTGCTTCTCTCTTCCGAGATTGCCAGTATCTTATGAGCACTCTCGAGAAGTTTGTTGGAGGCAAGAAGAAGCTCAATCTTATTCTAGACCAATCCAAAATTAGTAGATTCAATCAAGGTCTAGGATTTGATCCTTGGAGCACGCCGGGCGCATCCTCCCACCATTGTGCGTGGCTCCAAGAGTGGTGAGATTGTGGTAGCTCCTGAGTGAGCACCACCGTGTTTAGGTCTGCTGGGTTGTCCATAGGACTTTTGACCGTAAGGGTGTTACTCTGCTGCTTCGCCTCTAGCAAGGCGGTACACATGCACCTTCCGTAAGAAGGATGGTCACCTAGTAGATTTACGCTCAGCGCGCCAAGATCACTAGGCGTGAGCGTGTTGTCGCTCTTAGGGTATTCGTGGTCATCCCGGACTTTGAGTGCTCCTAAGACACACACCGCTTCTAGACAGTTGGAGAGTCGCTGCTTTTTGGGCAAAGGTCCGTGACTCGGTTTTCATGCCGGTTCTTCGAGTTTTAGTCTTGGAGCTGTTCGTAGTCGGGCCTCTTTCCGCCGTCCTCTTGATATTCCTCGTTCTTCCCATCGAGGTAGATATCGCGGCGTGAGTTGTTTTCGGTAGGAGATCCAGCACCGCATCGGGATGGTCCGCTTTTGCACCACGGCATGCCAACCCGGTTTGACTCATAGATCATCTACTAGAGTTGCTACTTGATCTTGTTAAGTCTAAACGTCGAGAGACACTCGAGTACGCCTTCTTCTGGATCGCACTCGAGGCGTCGTGTGGTTCAAGATTGGGTTCCCAAGTCTTCACTCTATCCCAGTACTGAGTCATCTTTCTCTCTTGTGTCTTGATCAGGTTGGTCGGATGGGGAAGGGAGATGTTTGGATTGTTGACTCCGGTTGTTCTCGTTATATGACCGGAGATTCTCGATGGTTCTTTTCCCTAGTCCGAGCCCCCGGTGATGAGTTAATCACTTTTGGGGATGCATCTTCAGGTAGAGTCATTGCTAAAGGTATCATCTGCATTAACCAAAATTTCATTCTTAAAGATGTTGCCTTAGTAAGTAAGTCGCAATACAATCGCTCTCTGTTTCTCGACTTATCGATGACTCTTTCGAGGTAAGCTTCAAGAGTAATGCCCGTAGAATCATTGATTCATCGGAGGGTTAGTTTATGGATTTCTAGATTTGGAAGAGTCTTTCATGCTGATTTTTCTGCTTCTTCGGGAGACTCTCTTCGATGTTTGATTGCTTCTGAGTCCCGTGATCTCTCCTTCTGGCATAGGAGACTTGGTCACATTGGTTTTGATCATTTGACCCGAGTTAGCAGCCACGATCTCATTCGGGTTTGCCCAAACTCAAGATGGTCAAAGACTTAGTTTGCTCTCCTTGCCGACATGGCAAGATGGTTATCGCTTCTCATCCTCCAATCCGTAGTGATGACTGATGCACCAGGACAGCTTTTACATATGGACACTGTTGGTCCAGCTAGAGTGCAGTCAGCAGGAGGGAAGTGGTATGTTCTTGTCATCGTTGATGATTTTTCTAGATACTCTTGGGTATTTTTCATGGCCTCAAAGGATGAGACTTTTCTCACTTCAGTGGGTCCGTCAAGAGGTTGTCTATTGAGCTCCTGTGCATTACGAGCTATACGCAGTGATAATGGCACGGAGTTCAAGAATTCCTACTTTGAGAGTTTTTGTGTGGAGTCTGGTTTAGAGCATCGCTTCTCTTCTCCTACGCCTCAAAGAAATGGCGAGTGGAAAGGAAGAACAGACCTCGTTGAGATGGCTAGGACGATGCTAGATGAGTACAAGACTCTAGGAAGTTTTGGGTGAGGCTATAGCTACCGCTTGCCATGTTTCTAATCGCGTGTTTTGAGAGCACATTTGCATCGCACTTCTTATGAGTTGAGGTATGGGCGAAAGCCCGGTGTGTCTCATTTTCGCTTTTGGTTGCAAGTGTTTTATCTTGAAGTCCGTAACCTAGATAAGTTTGAGTCTCGCTCTTCCGATGGCATCTTTCTAGGTTACTCGCCTTCTTCTCGTAGCTATAGGGTCTGGAGTGTTGATGCGCATAGGATCATAGAGACCTGTGGTGTGACCTTTGATGAGGCTAGCCCAAGAGTTAGACCTGATGTTTCAGGCTCTTCTTCTTCCTCCAAGACCATTTTTGTAGAGGATAAGGATGATGGAGATGATGGTGTTCCACCTGATCCAGTCCCCTCTACACCTGAGGTGCCTCCTGTTTCTATTTCTGCACCTCAGGGAGACCAGCCTTTGTCTTCTGGCTCTCCTTCAGCGAGTGGCTCTGTTCCTATCTCTTCTGCTCAAGAGGTAGAGGCCACTACGCTCTGGACCTCCCGTCATATTCGAGACGCCATCCTTCCGATCGATGATTGGCGATTTGTTCGAGCGTGTCACTCGCTCAAGAACGGGTCTGTCCTCTTTCTGCCTTCACTCTGCCTTTGTTGCCTCCTTTGAGCCGAAGGATATTTCTCATGCATTATCCGATGAGTCGTGGATTAATGCTATACATGAGGAACTTGAGAACTTTGAGAGGAACAAAGTCCGCAATTGTAGAGCGCCCATCCGGTCATAATGTCATTGGGACCAAGTGGGTGTTCAAAAACAAGCAGAGTGAGGATGGGGTTGTCATTCGCAACAAGGCTAGGCTAGTTGCACAGGGGCTTTTCTCGAGTTGAGGGTCTTGACTTTGAGGAGACCTTTGCCCTCGTAGCTAGGCTAGAGGCTATTAGGATCCTGCTTGCATTTTCTGCATCTCGGGGCTTCAAGCTCTATCAAATGGATGTCAAGAGTGCATTTCTCAATGGCTATATTGAGGAAGAGGTTTATGTCAAACAACCTCCAGGATTTGAGAACCCCAAGTTTCCGAGTCATGTTTTCAAGCTTTCCAAAGCTCAGATGGACTCAAGCAGCCCTCGAGCATGGTATGAGAGGCTCAAGTCTTATCTTCTTAGCCATGACTTTAAAATGGGCATAGTAGACAAAACTCTGTTCATCAGACACCATGAGTCTAATTTTCTTCTTGTCCAGATTTATGTGGACGATATCATTTTTGGTGGATCCTCTCATTCTCTTGTCTCTCAGTTTTCTGATGTGATGAGTACAGAGTTTGAGATGAGTATGATGGGCGAGTTGAGCTACTTTCTTGGCTTCCAAATCAAGCAGACTCAGGAGGGTACTTTCTTGCATCAAGGTAAATATACCCGTGACCTCCTAAGGCGCTTCGACATGTCAGATGGGAAGCCGGTGATGACTCCTATGGCCACCACTGCTGTTCTCGAGCCCGATGAGGATGGTGAGCCTGCTGATCAAAAGGAGTTTCGGAGTATGATCGGCTCCTCTTGTACCTCACCGCTTGAGGCCGGACATACACTTCACTGTGTGTGCAGGCGCTCGATTTCAAGCTTCTCCTCGCGCTCTCACCGCCAGCGGTCAAGCGCATCTTCGTGTACCTTCGTGCCTGGCCGATTATGGTATTTGGTACTCTTCTTCTTCTTGTCTATCTCTTAGAGCCTTTTCCGATGCCGACTTTGCTAGTCAGAGGATAGATAGGAAGAGCACTTCGCACTTGCCAATTCATTGGCACTTCTCTTGTTTCTTGGTCATCTAGTAAGCGATGCAGGGTTGCATACCACCACCGAGGCCGAGTATGTTGTCGCAGCCGATTCTTTGTAGCAGTGCTCGATGAGATCGACCTTGCGGGACTATGGGTTAGAGATAGAGAGTGTGCCACTTTTCTCGTGACAACACTTCAGCTATTTGCATTGCTAAAAATACAATTACAACATTCCCTACCAAGCACATTGATATTAGATATCACTTCCTTAGAGACCATGTGGAGAAGGGAGATATCGCGCTTCAGCTTGTAGAGAGACCTCCAATTAGCCGATATCTTCACCAAGCCTTTGGATAGCTCCAGTTTGTTGCTTTGAGGAGTGAGCTTGGAGTCGTGAGCCCATACTGACTTATCTTGAGGGGGAGCCGGTTTGTATATTATGTACTATATATTTTCCTCCAAAGATTTCCTTTCTTCTTCCGGGTGACTTTGGGCTGGTTTTCTTAAGTTGAGTTCACTCACTTAGACTTTTGGCATGTCTTCCATGGACCTCTTATCTTATGCTTTAGGTTGCTATCATGCGTGATTAGTGTTCTCTCTTCTCTCTAGGTTGAGTTCCCTCACGCCTTATAAGTCTAGCGTGTTTTGGGCCTCCAGGTAGACAGGTCTGTGTGCACTCCTTAGTTGGGATCTAGAGTCGCCTTCCTATGTCACCATCGGGAAGATAAGAGCCATCGAGCCGTAGTGAGTCTCTTCTATCTTATCTATGCTCAATAGCCATCCAGCCTTGCGCTTTCTCGACTTCTTCTCCTCATTCTGTTTTTCTGGTTGTTATTGAGTTCATTCGGGTTTTCTTTATGCCTAATCTTGATAATAACTCAACTTTAACCAGATTTGAGCCTAAAATTGATTCATTTATTGAGGGGGAGTTTGGGAATATGTTCATGCATTGCATTTAGACTGCATTTTCTGTTTTATGAGGTTTGTCTATTATGCAATTGATTCAATCTTCATGTAATGCACCTTGCTACATCTTTGAAGAAAATCACTAGCTTAGGTCTATCCAAGTCCATCTATCATACTAAGCTTGTTAAAATCTGAAAATTGAAAATCTTAAATGAAAAACATATTGCTTTTTCTTGTTAAGTTTCTTCTCTAGAGGTTTTTACCATGAATTGTGAATTTATGGAGTTCTCTAGAGTCCCTATAGCAACTTGGGTGAAACTTGCTTGATCCATATTTTAGTCCTTCAAAATTGCTCATATGTGCTAAAATAAAAAAACTTGACTCTTTTGTGCAAAATTGAACTCAACACTATATATTCTCGAGACTGCCTCCCATTGCACTTGGGATGAACTTGGAATATATAGTGTATGACCAAGATCATTCTCTTAAGAGTTACTCTTGGAGTGATCGAACATGGCTTGAGTCAACCATTAAGAAATGCAAATAACAAAAACATAAGTGGGTAAAGAATGCAAATAATGTCAAACATTTGCACCCGCTATGTCTTTTAAAATATCAAAGAAGAAGAATTTGCATGAATTGAAAAATGAGCTCAAGGACTCTATATGTACTTCAAGATTCCCCAAAGTGTTGAGTAGGTTGAACTCTAGGTTCTCCATTTGATCCTATGAATGGTGTTGGCTTCTCGCTTTGAAACTTTTGCTAAGTTTTGCACTTGTTCAAATCTTGCTAAAATAAAATCTTGTAAACCAAGCTTGTGAGCAAAATGAATTTGTTCTTGGAGACATCCTAGTTCACCATTTTCTAAATTGACTAGCTTGGTGTCATATCTTGTCATTGCGATCAATTGGATAATCTTCAAAGCTCACTTAGGTTGCATTTCATGCATACATATATAAAGGGGGAGAAAACAAAAATTTCTTGATGCCTATATTGCCAAAAGGGGGAGAATATGTAGAAAAGGCATCATTTAAAATGTAGAAAAGGGGGAGATAAAAATGTGAAGGCTTGTTGATTAAAAGGCACTTATGATTGGTTTTTAGAGCTTTTGTGGAAAACTTGCTCTTTTCATGGTCTTGCTCTAAATTCTTTCTGCCAACTTGGTCATGATCTTATTACCTTATTCTGGACCAAGTTTGGCTTTGCATTCAAATTGATTTCTTCTCTCTTATTCAAACTCAAAACTTTTGCCTTTTCATGTGTTTGTCAATATACTCATCAAGGGGGAGATTGAAAGACCATGTGGAGGTCTATCCTTGTGTGTGATGAGTAATTGATGAGTTTTGAGCTTGTGTTGTTTTAAATTGATTTGAATTGAAGCAATTTGAGTGTTGGTCTACTGGTCGGAGACCGGTCGTCCGACCTGAGTGGTCGGGGTTTTGGCTGTGTTGCAGACCAGTCGTCCGACCCCGAGTGGTCGGGTCGTCCGACCTGAGTGGTCGGGGCTTTGGCTGTGTTGCAGGATCGGTCGTCCGACCCGAGTGGTCGGGTCGTCCGACCCGAGTGGTCGGGCTTTGGTCGTGTTGCGGATCACCGCCCAACCCCGAGTGGTTGGGTCGTCCGACCGAGTGGTTGAGACTAGTGGTCGACCTCGAGTGGTCGGGATGGAGACCGATGGTCGGACCATGGTTGGTCGGGATGGAGACCGATGGTCGGACCACGTGTAGTCGGGTTATCTTTGGTCGGCGTAGTGTATATCCGTCTGCTGAGATGGATATGTGTTGTTGGACATTGCTATGTGATGTGGTTTCCTTGTCTATGATGGTTGCGGGACTTTGGAGCTAGGTCATGGTGAGGCGAAGGGGATCGTGGACTAGGCCGAGAGCCGAGGTCCGGATGATCTAGGTGTCGCCAAAGATGACTGAGGCCGTGAGTAGCCGCAAGCCGAGAAGACAAAGGAATGGATGAGATGCTAACTTGGAGCCGCTCGATCTAGGAGGACCGTTGGATCGCGGTCGGGAGGATAGAGTAGCGGGTCAAGTTAGTGTGAGTTGAAAAGCGTGCAAAACCCGCTGTGTTGTTGGGTTTGGGTGAGCCCATGCATAGCTTTGTGAGTGGGTAAAATCTCACCCTTGATGGAGTGCTCTAGGTTTAGAGGCTCATCCAAGGGTGGTAGGTGTTCCAAGCCCGCTATGAATAGACAGGAGAGAGGGTGTCTCCTTGGGGTGAGCAGTGAGGAAAGTCTACGTGAGTAGTTGAGAGTTGTTGAGAGTGACAGTGTAAGGATCAAATCCTGGCTCTTGGATGTTGGCTTAGGATTGAAGCAGGACATCCAAAGGTGGGAATTGATCCCAGGTCACTATAAATAGAGGGGTAGGGGCAGCCTCCCCTCTTTGAAGGTTTTGAAGGTTCTGAGGTTTTTGCTGCTCGTTTGAGTTTTGCCCACTTTGTTGTGAGGCTTTGTAAACCTCCCTTCCAGAAATGAAATGTTCTTCACTTATATTCTTGTTTCATTTCTCTTACGTATTTACATTACGCACTTAAATTCTGTTATCTAAATTCCGCATTTACTTACTTGCAATTTACTTTACGTAATTTGGATTTGCCTCATCTCCTTCTACATGCTTTTGAGTCCTTTTTGAAATTCATGATTGATGAACTCTTCTCTGGATTCGGTGCTTTCAATCATTTAGGCAATCCTTGCGTTCTTGTTGCAAGTTGTAAATCTGTGTTCTTAAAGTGCGTAAACGTGTGACTTGCAGTTCGTTAGTCTTGATTGGCTTCTGGTTCTTATTGCCAAGGATGAAAGATTGCTGGATGAATCTTCTATAGATCATATCCCAATCATCTAGGCAATCTACAACCTCTTCTATTCAGTTTTGGAAGAAACCAATTTCTGTGCCTAGTTTTCAGATAGTGTTTCTATCTGTTTGAAGGGTTGTTTCTTCGTGTACTTACTTGCTGTGATTTGTGGAGAGTTATCCAAGGATATTCTGACCATCAACTCCCACCGCAAGTTAGTGAAGTCCGTGTTCATGACTCTGTTTTTGGTGTTGCATTTGTTAAACTGAAAAGGGACGGAACCTTGGTATCAATTCTTTCGATTGATGACTGAAATAGGTTCCTGACATCCTTAGGGAGGTGCACACCAAGATTCACTGTTTTTGGATCAGCCGATCAAAAGTTACATCGATTTCTGTTTTTAAGATCGTGCTGATTTTACTGTTCATCCGACCCCCGGTATTGTTCATCCGACATCTGTAGGTCGAACGTACTGTTCATCGGTCGGGCGTACTGTTCATCCGGTCGGGGATACTGTTCACCCGAACACTATTCACCCGAGTACTGTTCATCCGACCTCCGCATGTCGGGCGTACTGTTCGTCTGGTCGGGATACTGTTCACCCGAACACTATTTTCACCCGAGTACTGTTCATCCGAACACTTCGGGTCGGAGTACTGTTCATCCGACCACTTCGGGTCGAGAGTACTGTTCATTCGACCAGTGCTGGTCGGGAGTACTGTTCATCCGACCACTTCGGGTCGGGAGTATTGTTCATCCGACCGAGGCCGGGTCTGAGTATCGCTCATCCGACCTCTGAGGTCGGGGTACTGCTCATCCGACCAGAGATACCCACCAAAGGCGCTTTCTTTCTGGTCTTTTGGTGGTTTGAATTCTAGGGGGAAAGTTTATTCGAAAAATTTTATTTGGCTCCTATTCACCCCCCTCTAGTCGCCTTTTTCGATCTTTCAGTTTCACTCTCTGTGTCCTCCTCATCAAGTAAGAGGTCAGTATTGGACCTCCCTTTCTCCATCCACTGTCGGGTTGGATTTTCAACATCGCACAGTGTAAGCTCCATAAGATGCCGGAATGGATCGTCTTCAACTGTAGACTTTTGACTTTCTTCGGCTTGAAGTCGAAATCGCAGATTGTAGTTAATGTACACCAACTTATAGAGCTTCTTGTAGGACAGGCAGTTGCGAACTTTAGTGTGGATAAACGTAAACATACTTTAATTGCGTTCGCATCTGCTAGAAGAAGCGCAATGCGAAACGATCCACTGAGCAAACTTCTAGAGCATAGGTGTGTTAGAACCGAACACACCCCACCAATGTGCTATAAGTTAACGAAGACAACAATAAGTACAAGTTAAAAATATAAGAGTGACATTACATCTAAGACAACATAAGGAAAATACCAAGAGAAGTTTTAGTATCATGTGTCATCCTCTCAGTTAGTGTACTCGCAAACGTTCCAACCCTCCTTCTGTACAGATCGGTCTCATGAAGAGCTTGAACGGCATTATCAGTATCATCAGCAAGCGCTTCAAAAGCATCCCAGAGATCTAGCAAAAAAGTGTTGGTCGTGCCATATGCGTAGTGCATCCAGGGGTTCAAGGCAGCAGCTGTATGAAGTTCAAGGAAACTTGTTAGTATAAGTATATAACGTATGTGCAAGTATAAGATATTTTGTTCAAGAGAAGAATGTATTACCGGTGTTCATATAAGTATCTCGCGTTAGGTCGCCCATTCTTGGGTCCATGACGTTCATGTATTTGTTGAATATAGCTGAAGAGTCATAGAACAAGCTACTATATTCCTGTCGTATTATGTTGTACCGTAGTAGCACCTCGCTCAACGTAGGCACACTATCATGATCGGCGAAACGTAAGAAAGCGTACAATGGTTCCACAGAGTTAATAACCGACCGAAGATTAACCCACCAGTCCAGGCTCGAGAGGCAGGAGTACACAAACCTCCCCTCCGTGGTATCAACAAAGGGCAATGATAGAAATTCCTCCGAGGCCATTTATTTGCAAGAACTTGTCCTTGCGACGAAGGAAACTTTCCAAAAATATGTGTTTTGTTCCGAAGTGAGTAGCATTCTACTTAACCAACTCGTTCTCAATATGCTTTTTCATCATAGCGTGAAGCTTCGAATGGTTGTACAGCCATCGAGAGATTTTCCTTGCACTCTCAATCACAGACATGTGATCAGGAAACTCTCCAATTTGCTTCAGCATCAAATTAATCGTGTATGCCATACAAGGTTGCCACACAATAATACGATGCTCATGTGTGATGAGTATGTATGCCTTTTTATAGTTAGCACCATTGTCCGTGACAATCTATAGAATATTCCTCAGACTCACCTCATCGACCACAGAGGCAATTTTCTGCGTCAACAAATAAAATGAAAAACTCCATTACATGATGCGTACTTCAAATAGATTTTAGAAGATGAGCAATAAAAGCAAGTATCTTGCGCAAGTACAAGGCATTATGAGTTAGACCCGTCGCATCCACGAACTTGTGGAAGAACATGATGCCATTACAGTATATCATGAAGTTAATGATGCTCATGCGTGTCGACCCAATCTATGAATTGCACAAGATTGTTACACCATACGTAGGCCATTTCAACTTGAACTTTGCTATCTTCTCCCGTATGTCCGATTCGTTGGCGTCTAAATATTTGCCGTCTATGTCTCTCCCACTTAGAGACGGGACACTATCGAGTGCAAATAAAATATAGGATGAAAATGTGAGCTATTAATCGGCGTACAGCTGGACAAAAATTTGAAAGATCACTTACCCCATTTTTGAGTTTCTTTCACGATGCTAACAAAGTAGAGATTGTCTGCTTTCCTCCCCGCGATACTAGCCATGTGGAAAAAATTGGCCCAAGCTAATCGCCTTTTTCGCATTCCTCCCCTTCTGTGTCCATTGCCCAGTGTCAATCCTTATTTGAACCAAGCCATGGGCCGTACCAAGGTTGTAATCTCCCATGGCTGGTCTTTAATTCCCGTTGCGAGGAACTTCGAAATATCCTTGACAACTAGGGATGAAAACGGAACGAAAACGATGGGTAAATGGTCGTTCCGTTTTCGTTTTCACGTCTTTTACCGATAGCGGAAACGAAATCGAAAACCCCAAAAATGGATACGAAAATGAATAGTGATAGAAACGGATGCAGAACGAAACAGAGCGGATATGAAAACGAAAGTGGAAAATTCCACAAGAACGCCGTACATGATCACAATATACATGACATCAAAAACAATATAACTCATTCCACCTCAAAGGAGGATACAAGAATAATGTTATGTTCATCGGTATCACTAGGAAGTTTTTTCTCAAGTTTGTCAGTTGAAGGCTCACTATATGTCCCCCAGATAAGACCATCATGTCCTCCTCCGTATCATTATCATCGACATACTCTTGCTCTTCCAACTATAAAGATGTAATGCCCTAAAATCTGCATATTATTGTTCAATGTTCATTTATGATTTTCTGAGATTTATCATGGATTTTTTGAAGTTTATAAATGCCATTTTTCTATTTTTTAGATTTATATTATTAATTTAATCATAAAAAATGAAGCCAAAATTATGCTAGAAATAATTTTCCTATGTTCAAAATGTTCCAAAGTATTTTTGAGAATTGTTTTGGAATTTTTGAACTCTATTTGATATTTTCTATAAAGCCTTTTGTATTTCTGAAATTATTTTAATTCAAAAATAAATGTAAATTCTCCATTCTCCTTTTTGGGCCAAGTGGGCCAAGTTTTCGACGGAATTTTTAGTTTCACTTATACGGAATTTTCGATTCCGCTTTCGTTTCCGACGGAAATGGCTCTCCCGTTTTTGTTTTCGACAAAAAAATTTCGTTTCCGTATCGATATTTTCCGTTTCCGAAAAAAGACTTTTGTTTCCTTTTTCCTCCGGAACGGTCGGAAATTCCGTTTTCGTTTTCATCCCTATTGACAACACACCGCTACCCCCTCCTCTAGCCCCCTAGAGGTGCCACTACCACCACCGTGCTCATACTTGCCACCTGACTGACTCATAAATTCTGCCTCCGCCCTAGAGGAAGCCATGACATGCTGTAGTTGATCTTCCTTATCAGCATCACCAGTGTACTCTGAATATGCACTCTTCTCAGCAGGGAATCTCTAGTTGTTGCTTCCTTTCTAAGCCTCTCGTCTTTGTTTCCCTTTTTCTTATCCTTTGTCTTGTCTAAATCGCGCTAAAAGTAATCGCAAACCTCCTTAGGAACTTGACTGCAATGGACGACATTTGTATCGTGCCCTGCATCAATCGGGTTGCACTGCCTCCTTTCTTCTCTTAGTGACAGTACTTGCATCGAAATCTGGTTCCCATCTTATCGTCGTGCTCCTACACAACGTCACCATAGTCTGCCATCTGCTAATACAAAACAACAAAAAGTTAGCATACATGCAGTCTACCTTACAAAAATACAGGCAGTGCACATTGTGTCAAAAGCAATTTTTGGCATGCTAACAAAAACATACCCTAGCATTCTACAAACCTACCCACCACAATGAAGAGATCCCAGCAAAATCCCAGGTAGGTACTTAGCAATTTTTTGTCACAAGCATCCTAGGTTTCTTGCATCTAACAAAAAATGAACAAGCATCCTATGTTACAAACAAAACCCGTCTACCTAAACATCCTAGGTTTACCACATGTAACCAAAAATGAATTTTTGCCAAGCAACTAAACATACTTAGCTAACATCACAACAAGCAATTTTTGACAACATACTACATCTAACATCCTAGGTCACAAGCAATTTTTGCCAGCCAACCAAACATACTTAGCTAACATCAGAAAAAAACATACTTAGCTACTGAAACCAGCTGTGTAACTAGTTCTAAACTTCTCAACCTTCGTAGAATCTAACATCAGAACAACAACACACATCGATTATTGCTCGGTTTTAGTCAATTATCGATTGGTTTCAGTGAAATATCGACCGGTTTCAGTAGAAAATCAATAGAGCCATTGTTTACCCAGGTCTACCCGATTTTTAGTGGTGAGGAGCGATTTTTGGCACTTATCGAAAGATAATCGACATCAACGAATGAAAATCACGACATATCAAGCGATTTTCGATCTGCAACCCTAGGAAATTGATAGTTAGAAACCCTAGCAAAAATCGATAGCACTGAACAAAAATCGATGCTTACTGAACGATTTTTGAGGCAAAGGCGGTGAAAAGACGGTCGACGTCAACCGAATCTGGTCAGAGGCGGCGGGGAGTTGTTCGTGGGGTGGAGAGGAGTGTTGGGACAGGAGTTGGGGGTGTCAGAATGGTGGTTGGAGTGTTAAATACATGGTTGAGTTCATGGGCCGGATGGGTTGCATGGCTGAGCCCATACTGTGCTCTATTAATTTTGTTTTCCTTTTCTATTTTGTATATATTCTGTTTTGGCTCAGAAATGTTACACAAATTCGATTTTTCAAAAGAAAATTCATCCTAGATGTGAAAACCCTATATATATATATATATAACCAATGATATTTAAGGCACCTCATTCATTTTAAAGATAAGAAAATCCCACAATAATCCTAAATTCTAGAAATTCTCACATTAATCGAAAAAAAGAAGGATCTCCACCACTTATTTTGGTGGGGCCAGATTATAACAAAAAAAGAGAGAAGGATCTCCACCACTTATTTTGGTAGGACCAGATTATAACGGTGCAGATTAATCATATAAAACAAATATAATGGTATTTCAATCATTGAAAGGATCTCCACCACTTATTTTGGTGGGACCAGATTATAACGATGCATATTAATTATATATAAATAGAGCTATATAACAAATGCAATTGTATTTCAATAATCGAAAATAGAGTTGTATATCAAAGATAATTATACCATAATATCTAGATGCACAGTTGCGCGAGTAAGTCTGCTAGTTAATACTAATTTTAGGTAGCTTTTGGATATATTTTTTTCCAAATTTCCTGAATTTTTAATTTGAATTTGGCCGGTTTATCGACCGGTTTGAAATGTCGAGCTGGCATGATACAGTCGATAATCGTGATTTTCACTTCAAAATCAATGATTTTTGAAACCCTGGTGACCAGGCGTTGTCCTACCTATCACTGCTAGCCGGCTGTAGGTCCAAATTGATATCTTTATTTCTCAGCGACGAGAATGTACTCAGAATTATTCTCTTACTCCAATTTCACATGGAAATAATTATTACAGATATCCTTAAAACTTAACAGAGTTCGTGTAGAATTCGTGAATAATAATAATTCTCAATGATTGTTTTTGTTCATGTTGATAATACTACCATAGCTCTTTTAGACACTGCAATAACCACATTACCAGCTATAGTCACAATATTATCAGTCTTTCAACTGAAAGTAGGGAAATAATTTATATTCCTAAGGACTGAATTTGTGGTACAACTTTCCACAAAACAAAGTTCATGTTCCTTGTCCATTGATAGTACTTGAACAATTTTATAAGCAGGAGATAAATAATTTGTATGAATTAAAAACATTGCATGTCATAAATGCAAATATAAAACATACACACAAAGTGGAAATACTTTATTCAACTTATGAACCGAAGATTACAGTGAGTAACTTTAATTTCTAATAGTAATATTGTTGACTAATTCAAGATCAAACTAAATTTGGTGTCTTATGTAATAACACCATACTAAACACACCATGAGTTGACCTCTAAATTTTTAAGGGGTAATAGAGATTAATTCTTAGGACTCTCTTGATCTTCCTCTAGAAAAAGTGTGCATGCTTAATTCCTGTAGCGACCTGCATAATTAACCTAGTGCAACAACAGTATCATTGCCTTTACTTTGAGATAATTACGTTGATCTCGGCATATTATCTAACAAAATATTGGGAGCACCCAACACTTTATCAGTTAATATACCGTGTTCAGAGTGTTGCAATAGAACAATAATTAGATACTGAAGTGAAACTTATTACAATCCATCGCCACGCAGGGCTACAAGTCCACTGCACTAATAATACATAGAATCCAAGTACAACAAAAATATAATTCATAAATACTAATTACCCCGAAGTCCGCCAAAAGCAGGTGTACGGCCTAACCAACCATCTAGTCCTCTTGGTAATACACCTCCTCGTAGTCCTGATCTGCGGGTAATTCTCACCCCACGCCTTGTAGGTGGATCCATAGGATTTACCCTCTAAGAAAATGGGGGGATTTAAGCAAGAGTGGGTACAAAAGTACTCAACAAGCATTAATAGCAAATGCAATAGATGAGTTTCTCATGCCCATTTAATGTTCACCTTCCCTCATAATCCATTTTATAGAAATTAGGTTTTTTGTTTTCTTTAAGGGTTGAGTTTTCAAGTTTTAATTTGTGAAAGTTTCTACTAGCAGCCGTATATGAGACATACATAGCTTCTGTAACCTCTAATCCAAGAGACAAGTATGAATTCATGATTTAACCCTGCGCAGATTTGTATCACTTTACCTATAGTGACCTCATCCTGTGAGGCCCCAGAATGTTTGCCACTAATCCAGTATTATATCTCCAACCCTGATAACTTGAGCCGTGGACACCTTCCCTAGGCCATCTCGCCGACTCGCAGCTAACGGTTGTACTCCGACAACCTGTCAGCAGTACTCAACCCATGACTTTAATATAGCGCCCACGAACACGTCAGCCCGTAGCTGAGTTCCAAGATTGCGTGCCTCTTGGGGCCTTCCGGCCTACCCGAATTTACGCTCCTAGTTATCTATATATCCCCCAATGTGGAGATCATAACACCTTCATAGGACAACCTTTTCTGACCGATTTCACATACTATGGTTGATACTGTAAATACAACTCATTGCTCGAGTGTAGTTGTTCGTCCTTATATCATAGCTTATGTAGAGGGCTCCACCGGCTGCATTACTTCTCAACGACGCCCTCTACCCACCATACATATAAATACGTCACCGAGTCCTTTCATTAGATGAGCCATTTCAACATATTAATAATCAACCCTTGCCTCAGTAGTTCATCACCAAACCATCTTCCCAACCGTATCCGATTTAGGGTTTTCTTAAAGAAATTTTTTCCGATGCATTGGTGATATCACATATATCTGAAAACATTTAAAAATTTCACAACTATGGTCAAAAGGAAGCTTGCCTGGAATAGAGTTGAAATATTCGCCCTCACTCGGATTCTGGAGGTGGCCTCCTACTGGATTCAATTCGATTTCTGAAATCATGAAATATTAAATTCATAAGGCATTTAAGTTATTGCGGTTTTATGGCGTGCAACCCTTTTCCTAACTTTTGCTGAGTTAGTAATGGTGTACTACGTGTTTTAATTTAGGGTATTTTAATTTTTCGTATTTCTAATTGGATGCATCTTTGATTTGGAATGATTTGATTTGATATATTTTAACTCGACACATTTTCATTTGGGTTACGTTTGGCTTGGTTATGGCCTTCCTATTTTAATCATTATGGTGGGGTATTGGTAATGTTCGATTACCTATTTAATCACCTATTTATATTAGCTTTTATTTTAATATTGTTATTCTTATTGTTTTACTCCACCTTTCTTTTCTCCCTTTTTCCCCTTTTTCTCCCCTCCCTATTTTTCCCTTTTATTTTTCTCCTTTCTCCTTTTCCTTTCCTCTCCTCCTCCTTTCTTTTCCCCGTTCAGCTGGCTCTCCTTATCCCATTCTTCTTCCTCTTCTATACTCCCTACTTCTCCCTCTCCTATTTCCCCTCCTAATCTACTCCTTCCTCATGCCGACCCCACACCCCTGGCCACGTCGGTCCCTAGTCGCCGCTGCTGGCCCCGTCGGCCTCACTCGTGGCCACGTCGCCCTGAGCCAGCCGCCTCACGCACGCTGCTCCGGGCCTGCGCCGTCTCGCCTCCTCCCCGAGGCCTGTTCCCCCAAGCCTCCCACTTGGCCTCGCCGCCTCCTAGCTCGCTCAGCCTTGCGCACCAACTCCCACCCTCAGCTACTCGCCTTCCATCGGGTCACTTCAGCCTCCTCTGCTAGTTCTCTAGAGCTCCCTGCAGATCTCATACTGTTTTTGGTTATGTGGGGTTGCATGATTTGAACATTATGGTTATAAGTTGGTTGATGAAGAACTGAAGTGATGCTCTAGGCTTAGTGGTGTGGTTTCCGCCCTAGAGGCAGTTTTCGGGTACGCGCTACACCGCCCTTAGGGTGCCACCCTCACCGAGACCACTAGCGATTCTAGATATATCTATTGCCTACTTTCTTTACTTCCTCTAGATAATCAGTACTCCTAGCATTAGCAAAATGTATGGTTGTGCACCTGTGGTGTTGAGGGTTTGGGATGGAGATGATTCTGTGATGCTGATGGATGGTGATGGTGAGGTTGAGGTGCTGATAGAGATGGTGAGGTCCGGGGTTGAGGTTGATGGAGAGGTGGCCGAGATCTTGGTCTCCTTGCTCTTGGCCTTTTTCTTCTAGCTTCCTCCTCCTGGCTCCTTGGTCCTTGCCATGCTCCTGGCCGTGCTCGTGGCTTCCTCCTCCCGGCTTCCTTCTCTTGGTGACCTTGGCTTTGGGGATAACTTCGGTGGCTTGGGGAGAAATGACTGAGGGCTAGTCTGTAACTCCCTAGCCTCCTTTAACTGCGCTCATCCTTATCTCTTTATTGTTGTTGATATTTTTGGATACTGCTCATGCTACGTTATGGTTACCGCAGTCCTACCAGGTTTGCATATTTTCGCCGAATGACATCCCATCTAGAGAGAGGTGTCAATTTGGCCCCGGACGGATCTGGAATCTTGATGAGCGTTACCTACTCGAAAAGGGTCTGGCGGCACACTAATTTTTTTTACATTTTTTCTTTAATTGCTTTTTGGTTATATATAAGTATATGGATGACTAACATATGCAGGGATTTGCAGCTGAAGGTCAAAAGAAGCTTAGTTTTTAGGAATTTTGACAAATCATGTAATCTTTATTTTTGATGTAATCGAATATTTATATACATTGCAATATGTGATTGTTGTATGACATTTTATTGATGAATGGAATTATTATTATTATTTGTTGAATGCTTTCATCTATGTGGGTGGTTAAATTTGATGATGATGATTGTTGATTATCTCATTGGCATGGATAATACGCTGGATTGTTTCAATTCCCAATTTTGGTAGCTCTCTGTTGGCTATCTCCTTCGTTCCTGCTACCATTTGCTTCACTTGTAGGGGTGTAATTTGGAGATCCTCTGATGATTCTCCTATCCTTGTGAGTTGTGACTACCTATTCTTCCTCTCCTCTTGAACCTTTGCCCAATTGCTCCACCGATCCATCTAGAACTAGAGCTAGAACTGGAAAGCCTTTTGAGGCGTAGTCCTCCAACACGTTCTATCACACAGAGCACCTATAAGGTGGTAGTGGTTCCCAAAATTCCTCTCCCTCATAAGCATTGCGAGTGGAATATTCTTCGGATGGAGATTTTGGAAAGCGATCAATAGACATGTCCCTCCCCAACATCCTCAAGGTATTTACAACTTTCATGAAATCCACATTGTATGAGGTCACAGATTCATAGTCTTGAATCCTCATACTTATCCTCTCGTTGAAACTCTTACAAGAGAGTGTTTGCCTATGCACAGTGTCAAACATCCCATTCATATATTCCCAGGGTTTTACTGGGATCTGTCATAGTAATGAGCTCGTGACTTAGGTTCACACACAAGTGGTTTTTGAGGTATTACCAGGCCCATGTCCTGGCTGCAAGAGTAGCATGCCCATTCGGTAGAAGTGCCTAATGGAGGTCTTAGATGCACTCTTGCTTTGACTGCCCAAAAGAGATAGTTGTTGCAGTCGCACTTCAGCTCAGCAAATTCCCTTCTTGGCACAGTCTTGAACATAATGTCCATGTCGCCTATGATGTTGTAAAGCAACGTACATATAATCACCATAAGGTAATCAATAGATACAACATGTACCACATAAATCAAAACATTTATTACAGCGATAAAATGATTTACTACAACAGTAAATAATAATCCATGAATTTCCGGTAATTTTCTGCAATTTTCTACTAATTTTCTAGGCATAGATTGACTTTCTATACTATGAAACAGTAGAAGAATAATTTTTTGTAATTAAATAAAGCTTAAACTTGATAATCAGAAAACTTTTGAGGTTTATTCTAATCAGAAAATTTTAAGGTTTATTCAATAATTTTCAACCAAGTGGAAGCCCTAGAACATTAATAGAAAATTTCTAGGGTCTAAATTGTAAGATTTTCGTCCAAAAGGATCTATTTTTAATAAAACAAAGACTTGTGCGTAATTATACAAAACGCCGAGGGCTTTATTTTTAAAACGCCAATGCCAACCATATCCCATCCCGATCAAGCCTTTGGGCCAACTTTCATGGCCTATCTACCCCCAAGCCCTAGTCGATCTGGCCCGCATCACACACATACAACACGCGTAGAGGTGAGTGACGGTGCTCGTGGCGATAGCACAACAGTGACCACGGGAGGCATGGCAGCAGCGGTGCCCTGTGGTGGCCCACACACACGCTCGGTCCCAGACAAAGACAGTGGTGGCACCCACCCGTTCCCCACCTCATCAGCGACGAAAAGAGAGCGATGGACACTGATGCGATCGGCTATGACGTTGCGGAGGCGTCGTCTGCACACCTCACGAAGGTGAGGATCTATGCCTGGCGAATTTCGGCGACAACACAGAGGCAACGACCAACAATAAGGATGAGACCACGACGGCATCAGTGCACCCAGAGAAGTGCCCTTACCGACGAGTTGGGGTAGCGCGCACACGGTGGTGTGCATGCCGTCGACCGACGGTGTGTGCGTGGATGTGCACGGCCGTAGGTCTAGGTCTATCGATGAACGCAAGCAAAGGCGTGCCCATTTCGATCTTGGCGATGACTGACAACACGTATACCGAGGCGTGCGGCCGTTTGGCTTGGTTGCTGGTGATGTGCTGTGGAGGTGGCACCCGATCTAGTAGGGTGATCGGCGGCATGCCGCAAAGGTAGCACCCAATCGATGTTGGTGATAGCGTGCCAACGCGTACGGTCTGTCAAGGGGAACGACCTAGCCACATGGCAAAAAGAGAGGGAGCGGTGACGTAAGGTAGAATTAGAACCAATCCGGTAGCCTTAGCAAGAGAGTTATGATGTCGGTAACATGTTGCCGACGATCAAGCACTCAACTCACATGAACATAAAAGTAGAACAGGAGGCACAAGATGTAGTCACGAACTTCTCTCAACTTAATACCCTTTAGCTCATAGGCTTTTGTGTACAATATACAGCCCCTACCTCTCCTTATAAAAAAGGACGTGGGGTGCTTTCGTGATAGAATAAACCATGTGAGAGTAAACTACGGTAATAGATCTCATGGGCCGGTTGTTTTTAATGGGTCTTTGTTTAGATAAAGTGTCCATACAATCGAGATTGGTAAACGGCCGACATTCAACACTAATCAGCGGCTTACATAATCCACGCATGCATCCGATTGTCCAGCTCCAATTAATTGCATACCTATGGATGTTATGATATGTCTGATAGAAGAAATCAAATGCCCATGCGAGCGCTTAGTATTTTTGTGCACGAACAAGAATGGGAATTAGGCAATTAGCAGCATACAAATGTTCTACTATGACAAGACGAATAGATCACAACATAACATTAGATCGGGTTGCATTGGCATCATATCTCAATACTAATTCATGTCAAAACTCAAAACACAGAATCAAACAAAGAGTGGTACAATTCGAACCTGGTAGGAAGGAGTCTCAAACCCTGGGCATGCCTCGTGTGTTCTTCCCACAACCCACCTCCAACTAATCAATGGAACTATGTCCCATGTGTCTTCCCTCCAGTCGCCATCTTCCGCCGAAATCTACGAGAAAAACAAGATGGGGCGCATAACCCTAGTGGGAATAGAGGGTACCTAGTGGGAAGAGGAGAGGAAGAAGAGAACTTCGCCGGTGAGTTCTCATGGCTGAGTGGGAGGAGGAACGGCGTGGTGGAGGCAACAGTCAGGAGGGAGGCAGTCGGGACTCGGGAGCGAGACGAGGCGGCGACGGGTAGAAGTTCCTGACCAGCAAAGACGAGGGTAAAACCTTGTGGAAACGATGCGGGATGCGGATCGAGCCGAAAGATCCCTGCCATACGGGATTTCCAAACACACTTTCTACCTATTCCGAGAAAGCTAGCTCCGTGGGTTTCTGCCCCTCGGAATCAGTCCAAAGAATCAGTTTCGGCCTGTATTTGTCATCGTCAGTCTACAAAATGGGTGTTGATTAACCTGAAATGCTCAACAGTATGAGATCACCTGCATGGTGTTGTCTGAGCAATCCCAAGGACAACCTGCGATCATTAATTCTTAGTACACTTGCAGGTCATCGGTAGATGCGAAAACATAGTGGAATCAACCCAGAAGCCAAAACATCCAAAATATTGCACATCTGTACGCTGGCAACTGATCAGAACCAATACCTCTTCAGATGCATTTTGCAAGGGATGGAAAACAGCTGCTTATGACCAGGGTTCACTATTTCATTTCGTTCGCGAAAATCGCTAGCCCCGCGGTAGCGGTTTTCGCGAAAAACCGCTCGAAAACCGCAAAAAACCGAACGATTTGCAAATTTTGAAATTTGGCTAAACAAGATCGCGAAAACAGCGATTTTCGACGAAAAACCGCTCGGTTTTCGCGAAAAACTGAGCAGTTTTTTGAGAAAACCGTAAAAACCACCCGAGGTTATAAAATTGGGGGGGGGGGGGGGTAAAACAAATAGGGAAAATGCAAAAAAAATATTGTAAAATTTGTAGAAATATAGGGAAGGCTAAAATTGAGTAAAAATGTAATAAATATATAAATAAGGTATGTGAAAACGTGAAAAAATTTCTGAATGATCTCTCCTAAATTTGAAAAAAAAATTGACATGACCTTTAATATATTTTAGAGAATTGGAAGTTGTAAGTTATGTATTTGGCAATAATATATCAATAAATAATTTTTCATTGCAATACTACAATCACACAAGTGCAAAAATCGGCATTTACATAACCACAAAGTAAAATCATTCGTAGTTTCACTACCATTCACTTGTCAACACCATTTACATTATAATATATTTCAATTGAAGTTGTGAAGTAGACATAAGCATAGCTTCGTAACTCTTCCATTGTCGCAGAAATAGCATGTTCGACATACATGAACGGAATGTCGAAAACCGATGACAAAAAGAAAAATGGTGAAAATACAAGAAAAAATTTACAAAATTTACAAAAAATCCCAATTAATCTATAAAACACCTCAGAGAAATTTATACAATTTTTTAAATCATTTATTACTTCTAAAAAATCTAAAACAGCAATTAATGAAAATCAACAAAATAAACTGTCAAATTTTTATAAATATTAAAAAGATTTATTATATTCTAAAATTTTAATTAAAATATAAATAGTTCCAAAGGATCATATAATAAAATTTTCAGAAATATTAGGCTTCATTTAGTGCCCATATAAAATCAAAAACAGAAGAGCATATACAATGATAATAGCACTTTCAGAATTTTAAAAAAATACATATAACTGATCATCATCTGAAAATTTTACATAATCATTTTAATGACGTTATAACATCACAAAAAAAGTTTAAAAAATATTAGACTTCATTTTGTGCACCTAAAAAATAAAAAATTGAAGAGCATATATTGTGACAGTATCACCGTCAGAATTTTTTAAAAATGTACGTATCTGATAATAATCTGAAAATTTTACAGAATGATTAGGATTACCACAGGACCACACAAAAAAATTCAAAATTTTGACACTTTTTGCTAAATTTCTTCAAATTTTTCAAATTTACTATTCAACTGAACGGTTTTTCGAACGGTTTTAATTGCCGAACCGGCTCGGTACGGGCGGTTTTCATCGGTTTGTTGAACCCTGCTTATGACCACAAAACTATACTATGTCAGACAAGACAGCTGTTCCTTTTCATTGTTAAGGAAACCATAAACCTGCTTCACGTTTCCTCTAGACGGTCGAGCATTAACAGCATATTTGCAAATGAATACTAGCCTCTTCATCATCTCCAACTTTGTGAAGTCCCTTTTCACAAAAGAATCGCCGTAGTCAAAGCATCCTTGAAAGAAATGATTACTTATAAATTCAAGATAAATAGACTCAACATAATGAAAGTATAGATAATTATTAATTCAAGATGAATAGACTCGACATAGTGAACGTATAGATAAATGGGGTGACAGACCACCTAGATATTCAACAAAATTTGAAAGCATACATCCTGTGTTTTGACATGATTTGATCAATAAGTGCATACAAAATAATTAGTAATGTCATGCAGTCATGCAGATTAATAAAAGACTGAAATCCCTTTTTACTCTTTATTTCAAAGTCAGCAAAATGGTTATCTTTACGTTCATGATTATGCTTACCGCTGTCATCAAATAATCGTGTAATTATTGCCAAGGGCACACAAATGCTATATCTTCTCCTCAAGGGAATTAATAAATAAAACTAGGGCTAAGTTAACCCCAAAAAAAATGAGGCACTCATGTTTTTTTTTTTTGCAGTACAAGGAAAATAAATGTAATCAGCTCTTTGGTAGGTGAACTTTGCTAACTTACCATTTTGACAGCATAATAGTAAACTTTTTCCTGAAATCAAATTTCTCTTCGCAAAGTTAACTGCTTTTGGAAGGCTTTTCATCAATGAAAATCGGTCGTCCTTTGAGCCCTATCAGCATGAAAGTATAAAATGTTGAGAATGTTTACATAAGGGGAAAACACAAAAGGTTAAGAAAGATTTCACTTACCACAATATGTAGCTCAAGGTAAGAGTTTTCTGATGAAGTAGAAGGTAATTTTGATGTGCTATCACAATCAGTATGCAGACCACATCAGCCAAGGCTTCTGCAACTACATGAAGGAGCATACAGAAAATAACTATTATCAAGGCCGCTTTGCCTCATCGCAACTAAACTTCACTTCCTAAGAGAACAAATCTGAAGTAAAAAAATGATTCTAAGTAGGTGATTGTTAGCCACACAATTACAAACAATTGCAGGTTTGCACACTATGTTTTGCAGTTCATTTGAAAAAATACATAAATATATGCACAAGATGATGACATCGTAACTTGGCAACAAATAATTGACAAAAGATTAACTCAGAGCATGACAAATAATTGAAAAAGAAAAGGAAATAACAACAAAGGAAAAATTGCAATTGTCCAGTTAATCATTATACCTTGGAGAGTAGATGATACTGCAAGGTTTGACGTTCCAATCCAGAAGAGTATATGACAATCATCGGTATATTGTGTATCTGTTGCAGTAATGGTAGAAGGGACCAAGTTCTTAGGTCATATGTTAGTTGTCTGTTCTCCATTACAGTAAGGAGCATCATGGCATGAACACTTCAGAGGCTTGGTTGTAATTTGAGGAGAATGTTCACCTCTCTGTGCGTGATAAACCCTATCTTTTTCAACAATATCAACAACTAACTGATTACAAAGATCTGGTCCACCATCATGTAGATCATATGAATGCTTCCAGAATAATGTAGGAGTTAGATCACGTGCCCAACTCTCTTCATCATCTCCTGCTCCAGGAATGTAGTGCCAGCTGAACTCCGAAGACATCCTTTGTGTAGCTACTGCATCAGATGCAGATGATGAAACTAATATGATAGGAGTGAAATACCACAACTGATGCTCTGGCACTTCATTTAACCATATACGTGTCTTCTGTGAAATCCACAGTGGATGTAGTGGTTTTTGCAAACCTAAAGCAAGAGAAGGAATGTCTGCACCACATGATTCAAATTGGTCCATTCAAACCTCAATACGCCCCTCTATAGCATTTTTCTCAGTATCTATAACCCATACCGGAAGATGCTCTGAGCTATCCCAGTTTGATGAACCAGAGTTCTTTTCAACATCCCCATTTGGTATAGCAGCTGACTAACAGGAAAAATTATGAAATGCTATTGAGTACAATTTAACATAGAAATCATATATTGTTCTTACTTCAAACAAAAAGGACAAATAGGGGGAAAATGAGCAACAGAGAAATAAAGAATCAGAAAATAGGAGGAGGATGGTATTTCTTAATAATAACGTGAATCATATGGTAAATCTTAACATTAGCCATATTCTTTTTTACTTTGCCTATTTGATCTTCTAGAGAAATCACTTGCTCCCAGACTTTTAGCATAATCTAACTAGGTTCAACTATAGCAGACTGTTATTGGTTTTCCACATACCATAAAAGCAAAGGAAAACCTTGGCATGAGGAAAATGTGTACAATGGAAATCAGAAGGATATACATGCATGCTATTCCAATAAAACAACGTGCAATCCATACAGCATACACAAACCACTTCAGAATTAACTTCACAGCCTTTGTTAATAGCCTGTAGCCGATGCCTCTGAATGGCTTAGTTCAGTACACAGAACCAAATGGGTATGGTCTTTGCCATGCTATCAGGAAAACGTTTTCCTCTCCTTGTTAAATCAGCTATTATGCAACCTCCTCTCTCCCCTGCTCAAAGGCAACCAACGAAACAAATCAAGGTCAATTTAGAGCTAAACCAAAAAATTTCAGGCCTACTGTATTCTCCAGGCCATTACATTCACGTCAAAAATATCCAAGGACAAAAGTTCTGCATTAGGCAACAGTTTGAGGAGTTCAAATGATCATCATATCTGCACTCAAATTCACTCAAGCATTCAAACTTTTTGGCAATGAATAATTCAATTAACCCCAGGCACGGAAATTTAAACATGGAAGAAACAAAAAAAAAGCAATTTTCTCCACCTACATGGACAGCAAAAGTTAACTACAATATAAACCCTAAACCCTGGTTGTAGATACCTCATACCGGAGTTAAACATATAGCATAGCTTAGTAAAAAGCACCCCAAATCACAATTAAATCCGCCTGGAAGGAAAAACATTCGCTAATTGGGGCATCAATTTGAATAACCAAATCAATAAATTTTGGACACGTACGGTACCAAGAACCACGAAACTGGCAAAAGGTTCACAACTTATGACGCCCGTGCCCAATCGGAACGCCGAATGAGTAGGACAACGAACAGAGGGAGCAAGAAGCAGGCCAGCGAGGAGGGCGAGGTGGAGGTTGAGGCGAGCGATGGAGAAGGACCAGTTGCCAGCGTGGCCGTCGGTGGACTTGAAGTAGCAGGTGGCGGTGAGGGCGCGAGGCGGCGCATACCAGAGGCCGCAGCGGAGGTTGGCGACCAGCGGAAGCACCGCGATCTTGGCCACGAACGCCGCGTCGTGTGCCACGCCCCGCAGCGCGTTGTACAGCGTGCTCTCCCGTAGCTTGATGCGCCGCGCCGCCTTGTAGATGCTCAGCGTCACCACCTCGGCCGCAGGCTCCGACGATGCCGCCGCCATGGGGGAAGATGCGAGCTGCGGTTGCGAAGCGGCGGCTGGGAGAAGCCGGTTGGCCTGTAGTAACGCATCGCGCTTCTTTTTTTCCCCTTTTTTTTTCCGGATATCACGACATGCTTAAGTCTAGAGATGCCCAAACGAGCCGCTCGGCCCGGTCCTTCGCGGGCCAAACGGGCCGAGTAGCCCGTTAACGCTAATTTTTTAAAAAAAAAATCAGAAAAATAGAAAAAATTTAGAATAATTAGAAAAACTCGAAGTATGTTGAATGTTTTCGGATTTTTTTTTGAATTTTTTAATCCTCCAACGGATATAAAACGAATATGTTTTAAACTAAACGAGCCGTGCCGTGCCGGCCCGCCATGTCGGGGTGCCGGCCCAAGCACGACACGGGCTCGCAGGCCGTGCCGACACGACCCGTTTACGGTTGGGACGGGCCGTGCCTGCAGTGGCGTGCCTCGGGCCGGCCCATTTTGCCATCTCTACTTAAGTCTATAATTTTTTAAGGAATGAGTCCAATTTACGCCCTGTAATTTTTTAAAAAGTTCATTTAATACCATCAAATATTAAATCGGGTATTTAACACTCTAAATTTATATAATCGGATCAATTTACACCTTCAGATAGAGGTAAAAACAGATCAGATATGGACGGATAATGGCTCTACTATATTTATTTCATATTTTTTTCTTAAATGCGGATACGAATATGAATAATATTGAATATGGATACAGAGTGAATACGAATAGAAACGGATACGGTCACGGATGTTTATCGGAACACGATAACCCCTTATATTGTACACACAATTTTTTTTAAAAAGTAACTAGTTTATTTGCTCAAACATTCACAAAGAACATGTAATGACTCAAGATTTATATTTTTTGTTGAATTATATTTAAAATAATAAATTATGTATTTACGAGTTTTTATACATTTTTAGCTACTTATTTAAAATATTTTCCTATTAAGGACAACAGTTTTTGATTTTTTGAGAAAATTTAAATACTGGTAAAATCTTTAAAATAATTTTGTTAAATGATAGATTGTGCCAGAAACTTTCCCAAAAAAAAGCGTAATTTTTGGATCAGTTTGCCCATTTTAATAATTGAAATTTGATTTGTGAATTAATTAAATTAGAAAATGATTTTAAAATTCAAAAACCTTTTTGGGCTAAAAGAATAGATTTGGCCCAGCCCGCATGCATATCCAGATAATCCGACCCATAAATATCCGGATTATCCAAATCCGTATCCGTATCCGACGAATAGTGAGCTATCGAATCTATATCCGTATCCGACCGAAAAAATCCGTATATGTATCTGATCCAATACTATCTGATAAATATCTGATCCGACGAAATCCGTATCTGAAAATTATCTGGATCGGTCGAAAACTATCAGATCCGTTTTCATCCCTACCTTCAAGCGATTTGAAAGAGCGGATTTGCTGACAATCCAACTTAGGGTGATTTTAATGGTTTTTGCTATATTGACAGGCATAATTTTTATTGATGTAGATCCAAATTAGAGAATGAATGATGATAAGAAAAATAAAAGAGAATGTATATGGAGAGAAAAAGTGTGAGAAATAGGTTGAAGATATTGATGCCAGTACCCTTGAATCAGATCCTCAACACCAAAACTCGACGACGTAGCTGCCAATATAGCAAAAAAGCGTATTGAGTGCAATCCAAATAATCAAAACCACACTCCAAAACCGTAAATTGATCCGATTTTGTAAGTTTAAAGGGTTAAATACCCGGTTTTATATTTAAAGTGTTAAATGAACTTTTTAAAAGTTAAGAGATATAGAATAAACTTATTTCTTTTTTTAATTAACGAAGACAAGTCCACATCATGAAGTATATACACATGAGGGCACCTCTTTAGCACACGGCTAGACAGATGGAGGCTATGGATAAATCTATAATCCTCAGAAAATCTCTACTAAAGCGCACTTAATTGTACGTAAAGGTATGCCAATGTGTGCCCCTAGGATTCAACAGCAATTTTGCACATCGTTTTGCAATTTTGTATCAAGGTTTTAGCTTGGTTTTTGAATAATTGAAAACAGTATACTGGAGTATATCCTAATACATGCGCGGAGGGCATCAGGTTTGCTTGATGCTTCAATACCTCAAACATCATACAACCACTCACCATATAAAGTGAGCTCACTGTCACCAGCGAAAACTTGAAACCTTCGTCTGCGCCATGGCCCCACCTCCCAACGTTGAGAGCTCGTATGTCGCTGCCATCGCCGATATCTCGTCCATCGTCGTCGAGAACCGGCGCAATTAATGGTGGCACCGGGGTGAACGCGCGCGGCCGCGAGCGAGTTCAAGGCGGGAGCGCTTGTAAGCAAACAAATCGGGCTAGCCATAAGAATGTTAATGCAGGCCCAGCTCAACCTGACTGTCCAAGGTCCTTGAAGAACTGTCCAGAAATCCACATTTCATATTGGATTTGGTCCAAACTATACGTCTAAAGCGGAGTATACCCAATCCACAAAGACCACACTATCCGATTGGACCACGAACAGAACCCAGATTGCCACTTCGCGATCAATCAATCGCCCGACGCTTCACGTCGCAACCCCTTCAATTATTCGCATGACATCATTCCTGGAATAACAAAAAGAAATCGAGTTGCTCTTTGGTGTAGCCCGGGGCTCATCGACGATGTTGAGATCGATCGTTTGGCAAACCTGTATCCCCTGTGGGGCTCATGAACTGAAACAGGGCTCCGCGTCTTTTGCGGGTCCTTCTCACGGGTCCGCCGATGATGTATTTTGAAGCGGGACATTTTGCCAGTGATCGACTTCTCCAGGCTCGCCTGCCAATGACACGTTGAGGAAGTCGGCACGTGATTTATAAAAAGGAGAGTTCGTAAGCCGCATCTCAATTGTGTAAGTGTTGCAAGAGTGCCGACTTCTCCACGGTAAAGAGAACAAAAACTAACGGAAGTGTCCGGATTTGACGCGCGATCTGTCCAGACGTATTTTGTCGCGTTGGTTACATGACACCGTAGACGTGACGGACCAACGTGCTATGCATCTAGCTTATCGGTAACAGGTGGTGTGAGTGCCTCAGCCGCGGATGTTTGCTGCACTAGACCGTGACATCCATCCATATTTACAGCGATTTTATCAGCCACGGGCAACGTTCTCTGATCTGCAACCAGACTGTACTTTTCTTACTCCGCCCATGAGCTCGGCGAATGCACGCTGCCTGCCTGCAGCGATGTCCTGCTTCTGCACGTGAAAAATATCGCAAATGAAACGAACAGCAGAGAACCCCCCGGCCGCGATAGGAGGGATCCTAGCCAGATCGCCCAACCGGTCCGGTTGTTTCTTTCACCGGAGTGGCGACTGGTCAAGAGGAATCAAGCAACAGAACAGAAGGGAGAGCGGTTCGAGTACTAAACACGCCTGCAAGGCGACGCCGGTTGTGTTGTGCAATCGCGAGATGCAGCAGTTGGAGTTGGCGACACGTAATTCCGAATAGGCGATGATCAGTAGCAGTGCAAAGCTAGTTTGAACCAAACTTGCTTTCGGGGCGCCACACACCGCAGCACGTACGCACGAGCAGGTCCCGGCCGATCGACAATGAAAAGACCGTCCAGATGGCCAGATAGAGACACGATCCCATCCTCGTGAATTTGCGTGGCCAAACCGCATTCCCATCCCTGTTGTACGCTGTCACTATTAAATAAGTAGTAATAATACCTATACTATACTTCGCAAGTTTGCCACCTCCTAGGCGTTTTGAGCCGAGAGAGGCCGGCTCGGCTCACGGCTCGAGTCGAGCCGGCCAATTTTTTTTTTACATCTGACCTATACTATACTTCGCAAGTTTGCCGCCTCCTGGGCGTTTTGAGCTGGGAGGGGCCGGCTTGGCTCGCGGCTCGAGCTGAGCCGGCCAAATTTTTTTACATCTGGGTCTTTTTAAAAAAAAAAATTTACGGATAGGTCTTTTTTGGAAAAAAAAATTACGATTGGATTCTTTTCCCGAAAAAGATTATATATTACGTCAATACCCTTTTAGCGTTTTTAGGAGTAGTGCTCGGGTCCTTTTTAGGAAAATCGAAATTGCGTTTAGGTCATTTTTGGAAGGGAAAAATCGTTTCTTTTTTTTTAAAAAAAAAATATGCATCGTATTTATGTCCTTTTTTTTGCTTTTCTAGCATTACGTTTAAACCTTTTGCGAAAAACAAAGTCTTATTTTTAGATCTTTTCGCGCGTTTTCTCGATTTACTCGTGTGTGGAGCGTCAATCGCGCGTTTTATCGATTTTCTCGCGTGAAAAGCAGCGTCCGCCGCGTGGCACGCAGCGCATAAATTTCTAGTTCTATCTAAGGGCAGTCGGATCTGCATCAAACTGTCATTTCGAAGGGACGGTTACGGTGCTTCTGTGCCGCGTGTGCTACAGAGTTTGTTGCAACAAATTTTGTGGCGCGTCAGGTGTTTTTGTCGCCGGGATGCCGTGCTCATCGACCCGGTCTTTCGAAATTATCATAAAATAACTTCAATTGATCCTGTGAAACAACCTAGTGTGCCACGTTAACTGAAAGAACATGTAGAGGTTTACCCATGTTGGTGATAAATATTTGACTGTATTTGGGTTAGGAGTGCTCAGGTTTGAGTTTGATTTGAATTGGATTTCAAATTGAACCAATTTGAGCTATTTTCAGTAGGAGCTGCACTACCGGCCTTGTAATGACAGTACTGCTGACCGAGTGGCACTACCAACATTTCTGATCCGGTAGTTATTTTTCAGAGAAGGCATCTCGAGGGTTACAGATCAACCGGCATTACCGACAGCTAAGACACAGTAGTACCGGACTTGTGGTACTATCGGCCTATGGTTAGCGGTAGTGCTGACTTTATAAACGAGATCTGATTTATTTTTAGCTATTGCATAATTATTGTATGTCATTTTGGACATTGCTATATGATGGTTTTTCTTGTTTTTGATGGTTGCAAGATAGCGGTGCTAGGTCATGGTGAGGCGGAGGATGATTGGGACTAGGTGAGATGCATCGGAGGTCCAAATGATCGATGATTGCTGGATGATGACTGGAGACAGATTCATTGCGAGCCTAGAAGACAAGGGAACGATTCAAATGCTAGCTTGGAGCTGTTTGGATCAAGGAGAGCTGTTGGATTGCGGTTTAGTGGATAGAGTACCGGTCAAGTTAGCTTGTTTTGAGAAGCGTGCAAAACCCGTTATGTTATTGGGTTGCGGGTTAGCCTATGTATGAGTGATGGAATGAATCTTAACCCTTGATTAGGTTTCTTGAGAGTTAAGAAGATCATCCAAGAGTGGAGATTGCTTCGAGATTGCTATAAATAGAGGGGGATGTGTGTCTCTCCCTTGAAGGTTTTGTGTACTCTTTTGAGCTTTGTCCACCTTGTTGTGAGGTTTTGTAAATCTTCTTTTCAAGAAATAAAATTTTATTTCTTTACTAGTCTGAATTTAATCTCAGCATTTATTTTATTTTTTAAATTCAGTATTTAAATTCCACACTTTAAATTCTTATTCACCTTATGTCTTAAATTCAGCATTTAAATTCCGTACTTTAAATTCTTGCAATTTACTTTCCGCATATTTGGATTTGCCTCCCCTCCTTCTAAATGCTTGCGGATCTTATGACAAGGATGAATGATTGATAGATGAATCTTGTTCAAATCATATCCCAATCATCTAAGCAAACTTTGTGTTTTTTTTGCAAGAAATCGATCTTTTGTTCTTGAGAAGAGCTATTCTTGTATATCGTGTTTGTGTGGTTCTTTTCTTGTGTTATTGCTTGCTGTGATAAGTGGGAGGTTATTTAAGATCACCTTGATCATCAAAACCTCACAATCAAGTCCAAGACCAAGATTTTGGTTTTTGCCCGGTTTTGGTACACTCCTCCTTCAAATTGGAAAAATATCGGAACTTTAACGTTAATCCTAGTGATTGAAGGTTGGAATAGGTTCCTGACCTCTATAAGAAGGTGCATACAAAATTTAATGGGCGTTGATCCAGGCGATCTAAAGTTATATTAATTTTTCTTCTGAGATCGTGCTCTATTCCTGTTTTGTTCTTGAAGTCGGGCACTACCGCCCATAACAAGCGGTAGTACCGACCTCCGGCACTTCCACCCCCTATGCTGCGGTAGTACTGGCCAGAACAGAGTTTCCTAATTTTGCTCTTCTGCGCTTGAGTATTTCAAGTGAGTTTTGGTTGGATTCTTTTTAAAAAAAATTATTTGTGATCGTTCCCCATCTGTTTACTATTTCGGTCATTCATTAATATATTTCAACGAGTGAATAACATGAACCCACCCACAGGTACCGTGGCACATTACATAGCAAAATGGTAAACTAAGTGGTAATCATTTTAAGTGCATGTGATGGCTTATTGTGTGATTAATGGTTTATTTTGAACTTGTTTATTAGACAAACTCACAAAGTGATGGCAACTTCTGCACTTAAAGTGGTAGATTTTTTTAAAAAGTCCATACAATAACTTAGGGTGAAAGTGATGGTAATTTTTAAACTTTTTTATGATACAGACTCACAACATATTGGTAACTTTTGAACTTAGAATGGTAATTATAATAAAATGCATGTGATAACTGAGAGGAAGTGATGGCAATTTTTAAACTGTTTTATCTTGTAAACTCGCAAAAAAATGATAAATTTTTAACATAAGGAGGAAATTTGTTAAATGTGTGTCCCAAGTTTGAGGTGTTTTTGTACGTTGGTGATGGTGTATAGGTGATGATAATTGGTGTCATTATCTGGGATGAGGGTTGTATTAACTTTATTTTTCTCTAATGAATGGGCAGACTTCACTCATTTGCTTAAAAATATGTTGTTAAATGTGACTATGATAGCTTACGGTGCAATGATGGCAAATTTTGAACTTTTTCTACGCATACAAAAAGCGAATGTAAATTTTGAGTACTCAAAGGACCAAATTCACTATGAGCGCAGATGTTAATTTAGGGGCTAGACTAATTGAGCTAATTAAATTGTGTTTATGCAAGCCATGTTGTTTCTGCAGGCCACAGGCTTGCACAAGGCGTGTGGTTTTGTGGGCTAGTGCTCAGGGTTCAAAAAACCAACGAAAACCGATCGGTTTTCGCGAAAACCGCCCGTACCGAATCGGTTCGGCAAGTAAAACTGTTCGGAAAACCGTTCAGTTGAATAGTAAATTTAAAATTTTTGAAGAAATTTAGCAAAATATGTCAAAAATTTTTGAATTTTTTTTGTGCGGTCCTGAGGTAATCCTAATGATTCTATAAAATTTTCAGATTATTATCAGATATATACATTTTTTAAAAATTCTAACAGTGATACTGTCACAATATATGCTCTTCAGTTTTTTATTTTCTAGGGGCACAAAATGAAGTATAATATTTCTTAAACTTTTTTGTGATTTTATAACATCATTAAAATGATTATGTAAAAATTTTAGATGATGATCAGATATGTGTATTTTTTTAAAATTCTGAAAGTGCTATTATCATTGTATATGCTCTTCTATTTTTGATTTTATATGGGCAATAAATGAAGTCTAATATTTTTGAAAATTTTAGTACATGATCATTTGTCACTATTTATATTTTAATTGAAATTTTAGAATATAATAAATCTTTTTAATATTTATAAAAATCTGACAGTGTATTTGTTCCTTTTCATTAATTGCTGTTTTAGATTTTTTAGAAGAAATAAATGATTTAAAAAATCGTATAAATTTCTCTAAGGTGTTTTATTGATTAATTGGGATTTTTTGTAAATTTTTCAATTTTTTTGCAATGTTTTCTTATATTTTCACTACTTTTCCTTCTGTCATCGGTTTTCGACATTCTGTTCATGTAGGTCGAACATGCCATTTCTGCGACAATGGAAGAGTGACGAAGCTATGCTTATGCCTACTCCACAACTTCAATTGAAAGGTATTATAATGTAAATGGTGTTGACAAGTGAATGGTAGTGAAATTGCGAATGATTTTGCTTTGTGGTTATGTAAATATCGATTTTTGCACTTGTGTGATTGTAGTATTGCAATAAAAGATTATTTATTGACATATTATTGCTAAATACATAACTTACAACTTCTAATTCTCTAAAATATAGCAAAGGTCAGGTCAATTTTTTTTCAAATTTAGGAGAGATCATTCTGGATTTTTTTCACGTTTTCACATACCTTATTTATATATTTATTATATTTTTACTCAATTTTAGCCTTCCCTATATTCCTACAAATTTTACAATATTTTTTTGTATTTTTCCTTATTTTTTTCGATTTCCCCCTAATTTTTCCAACCTCAGGCGGTTTTTGCAGTTTTCTCCAAAAACCGCTCGGTTTTTCGTCAAAAACCGTGGTTTTCGCTGACCAGTTTGACCAGAGTTCAAAATTTTTGAATTTGAAATCCGTTCAATTTTCCGTAGTTTACTGCGAAAACCGATACCGCTGGCGTCGCGAAAACCGCTGGCGAGACAAGATTGTTAACCCTGTTAGTGCTCACGTGGGGCACTGTGGACGCGGGGTGATGCGCGCTAGGCCCGTAGTCGTCTCAGTCCCCTTGTATATACATACATACACCGATCGCGGCTCTTCGCCCTCACAGCTATTCACTCCTCCTGCCCAACCCACCCCACCCCCATCCCAGCCAGAGAGAGAGAGATGACGCAGGACGTCGAGATGGCGGCACGGAACGGCGCCGGCGGGGCGTACCTCTCTCCTCCTCCGCGGCAGGGCGGCGGCGGCGACGACGACGGCAAGCCGAGGCGAACCGGTAAGCTAAAGGAGGCTCGGATATATATACACTTAACCGCCGTTTCTTCTCTTTCCTTTTCTTTTTCGCCTTTCTGCAAAATGCGTATATACGTAGCAGGCGCAGATGGCTAGCTTTTTCGTGACATCAAGAACTAGCCTTTTTGTGTCTGATATCGTTACGATTGTACGTCTTGTGCCATTGCTGTGCTGCACATCTGTGTTTTGGCACGATGGAGCTTGGGTGCGGACTTCATTTGCTTAGCACGAAACAAGCAGACACACCCAGAGAGAGAGAGGGAGGGAGAGTTGAATTATCGGGGCAAGTTGTAGCTGTTTGTCTGGTTGGTTTGCATCCAGGGCGGAAGAAACTGGAGTATCATCATGCCGGCCTGGCTCTGTTTCTCCCCAACCTCTCTCCTCCAAAATCGGTCGCCTGCCATAGCATTTACAGCTTTGCAAGAACTGAGGAAACAGATTGAATTTAAGCATTTTTTTCCCTTTTGGGGGCTGCGCAAAAGAACAGTGACGTGCACGGTCCAACTAGATTTGTCTTGAGACGAGCATATGCTACTATTTCGTAATCGATTCATTTGTACGCATTCCGCGCACCTCCAGCATGGAGCAGGATAGACAAACATGGTGGTGCCATGGCTGCAAGCATAGGTCGCAACGCAGGCTGCTCCAACGTCGCCTTCTCCACGGTCAACCGTCAACTCAGACGGAAATTGGCGCACAGGGGCAGTGTGCGCGTGAGCATTTGATGTGAGATTGCACGGCCCAGATGTCCTGGGTATACTGGTATACTAGTGCATTTCTGGCCAGTGTCCTCGTAATGTGAATACAAGTATGGAATTAGGCGCATGCACATCTCTGGCTTGTGCGTCAGTACTTTATAGATTCCCTCCATCGCATGTTTTGGGGGAAAATCACCACAAACTTTTTGACGATAATGCTTAGGGGACATGGCACGTGTAAACTATTTTTATTATTTAAACTCTATAAAAAGTATATATACAAGTTTTTAAAAATTCTTAAAAATTACTATACGTGAGGAGATTAGCTTCTACAATTCTATAAATTTTGAAGGTTAAACTCAATCGTATTTCAAATATATAAAATTGACAAGTAGTGACCCGAAAAGTGATGAACAGTGAAAATCACTATCCATACTGATTTTTTCCGTATCTTTCAAATACGATTGAGTTTTGTGTTCAAATTTTACATAGTTATAGAAACTAACCTCCCCTACGTATAGTATTTTTTTAAGAATTTTTAAAAACTTATACATATAATTTTTACAGAGTTTAAATAATAAGAGAGGTGTATTTGCACCTTATATGTCTCCTAATGTTTTGAACTGCCCTTTAAGGTATATCAGCATCAGTAGTCAGCCTGAACGAGGACAGTGCATTCGTACTGCCTGAGGCCCTACAGCTATTCACAAATCATTCCGGCCTGAAAGCCCCTCTTTGGCTGGCCTTCCTGGTCGTTTGCTATGGAGTAAGAATATGTTTAGTTTCCTTGACGCAAACCAAAACCAAACAGTACCACATTGAGTACTCTATCTTATGTAAATAAATATCATTCTGTACTTTCATCGAGTCATATTTACAGAAGAAGATTATATTATCCATCTCCATTATATTTTTTAGATGATATGTCTTACTCTTTCTGTTTAAGTTTATAAAGCATATTTCTTCTTAGACCATAGACTAAGAAGATCTTGAAAATGACTAGATTACCCTTAATTATTATCACGAAGCACTATATTCAATGTATGCATGTAGAGAATATACAGTAAAGATGAATATTTAGTAAGAGTAGAGAGAGAACATTACATTAATTTTGCATTGGAATATAAATACATCTTATATTGATGGATAAGACCATTCAAAAAATACGTCTTATAAACTTGGACGGTAGGAGTACTCTAGTTTATACTAGTAAATGATATTAAAATAGCTAAAAAGAAAGAGTATAAAAGGAAAAAATAGTAAAATATTATTCTCAAATTCTATGAACAAAATTTGAAAACTAGAATAGATGATGCATCCTAGGCCTGCTGTTTCTGACTTTTTGGCGCACATCTCCACGCACGCCTCTGCCTACATACAAGTAGGAGGAATAATCTTTACGCGTGGCAACTGGCAATGGCATAGTTCGGTTAGGGTTGTACTTCAGAGTACATAGTCATTAGGGTACGAACAATAAGATAGTCTTAACTTATTTTTAGTATATCTATATTAGTTTTGTTCTATGCGAAAAAATAAAAAAAAGAAGAGAGAGAAGAGAGCTAACTCTTATTTAGTAGTAAGTATTGTACGAGAGCATAGGTAGATTAGGTATGTACGAGAGAGATAGTTATTGCATGATATCTAGAGTCAACTTTTAGAGATAGCTATTGTACAAGTTGACTTTAGTACTTACTCTAGATGATATAGATAGGAGATGAAGTAAATAGTTGACTTTGTTATTATTCTTACCTGAGGAGTAATGCTATGTAGATAGGATAGTGGCCGGAGAATTCAGAGATTGCAGCACACCGCACCAAACCAGACGCGAATTACAGGGCCTTCGTGTTCATCGAGAAACAAACAACTTGTATGGGGCCTTTTTACGTTTGACAAGAGAAACATAGAATGGATACAGTAGAGATATACATTTTAGGATTTGGATTTATATAATCCTAAAGATATATTTCATCCCTTTATAAATATAAGGTCTATAGTTTAAATGATCTCGTTCAGAAATATAAAGCTTGCATGTAGATTTAATGAGATTTTTTCTACCATACCTCTATTTATTCTCTCTCAACTACGTTCATTTATTCATTACCACCACACACAAATTATTATCTCTCATCTTTCAAAACAATTAAGTGAGGGTATCTAAGTCATTTTTACTCGTACCTTTCTTAATTTCACCCAAACCTTAATTCTTGTGCAAAGTTAAAATACGTCTTATATTTCTGAACGAGGGAATATTTTTTTAAAAGTACCACGTATTGTCGCTGGTCTGAAGAGACATTTATTGAAATATATTTATATAATATAAGGCATTTTGTAAAAGCACTATACTATGTACACTACAAGGATTCTGATCTATTGCGACGAAAAAACTACTACAAAATATAATTCCCTGTGATATTTATCATTATTGCCACAAATTATTTTTTCATGATGATAGGTATGCCATATCGCAATGATTTTTAGGTTATGGTGATAAAATGATATCGCAACAGTAAAACCGTTGTAATATCATATTTTGTTGCACGATTTAAATTTTGTTGCAATGCGCTATTGCCATATGGTTTATTGCAACAATTGGCAACAAATTTAACTTTGTTCTAATATGTACATATTACAACGAATTTAGGCTTACCGCAACAATTATTTTTGTTGTAATAAATAGATTTCCTTGTAGTGGATCTACATTCTCTAGCACTGTAATACCTTGCCCCGTTAATATAAAGACCCATATGGCCTATGTTGAATAGTGGTGGGATTAATCCTACATTGCTGGCCTAAAATGAGTTGCCGTAGAATATAATGCTTGTTGGGTTCAAATATAGCACCTCCAGGTTAACTCTTTTATACGAAACGAGGACGAAAGTGTAACCGGGGTGCTATGTGTGAGCGGGCCCATCCCATGGATGGCTGGGCATTGAGCAAATTTGGAACAGAGTGTTACAAACACTCTCTAGCAACATAAAAATATATTATAAAAATATGTTGGAACCACTATTCAAACTAAAGACCTTATGAAAAACAAGTAGCCTCACTAGTTAACTCAACCTTATATCACAATTTTCTTATACTCATATTGTAATTACTACGAGTAAAACATAACATGCTTCAAACATGTAGAAAAATATCCCTAGAGAATAAAAAATGCATTAAATATTGTCTCTATAAGATAAGAGCGATTTAGAAAGTATCTAAAAAATGTCTCTACAATATTTTTGTTTTAACTATTTACAAAATATCTCAAAAGGACTCATCTACAATCCGCATTCTACGTAATTTATCCAAAACATCTCAAATTGTGTTTCTACGTTTAAGTCACTTTCTAAAATGCCACAAAGAGTGTCTTTTAATACGATAATGGTAATTTATAGAGATAAATAAAAAATATCTAAATGGGTATAAAGTTTTTGTTGCAGCTTATGAGAGGGTGAAGGAACTTGTCTCCCATGGTTCAATGATTTGTTTCGAGTTGTGTCACGTCCCAAAACAGTGCCTCGGAGCGACAGCCGCCGTGCACTTGTGGTTCTCAGCCCACAAGGCCACGAGTAGGCTCACAGAACTGATTTCAAAAAAACAGTTCGAAAACCGAAATTCGAAAATCGAAATTATCCAATTGAAAATTGCTCGAAAATCGTCAAAAACCGAAAAGAAGTCAAAAATTTTGAGAAAAAAAATCGAAAACCGACCAAACAATTGAATGTTCCTTAGAGCCGATTTTGAGCGATTTTCGCTTGATTTTCAACCGGTTTACGTCGCATAATTTTTTTAATTTTTTTGAATTAGAGCGTTTACCGATCGGTTTTAAATCTCGAACCGGCCCGACAAAATCGAAAATCGCGATTTTCGAACGGTTTTCATTGGTTTTGCAAATCATGCCTACAAGCATGTTAAGCCTACACCAAAACCCAACAGTGGTAAGTGAAATAGCTGGTGTGGCACTGAAATAACGCACAGACCGCTCCTGGGAGAAAAGGACGCTCCCAAGGCTTTAGAAAGATAAGTCACCCTGCTTCACGACGGAGCTAAAGCTCACGCCGGCCACAGCCATGGAGCTCTCCATGAACGCTGCTCTTATGCCCACTGCCGACTTCCCTGCGACGAGCGCACCGCTGATTCGCTCCTCCCTCCCTCAGAAGGGAAGAAGCCGGCTTGCTTCTCTAATAAGCTTTCCCCTCCTTGATATCTCTACGGTGTCCCGTAATCAGAAGAAAGAAACAGCCAGCTCCTGCTTGTCCTGTAGGCTGTAGAAGGAGGCTACGTGCCAACCTTTTGGGTCAAGCACTTATTTGCAAATAGTTTCCAGCTTGTAAGGGTCTTTCTGCAATATTGCAGACTAAAGTGCAAACAAAACAATGGTTATGGTTTTTCTGCAAAAATGGTTAGGCCTAATTTGGTTTGGGCTATCACAACTTGCCTATCTGTGGGCATGGGACATGAGTCCTGTATTCCTGCTGTCCCAGAGTGTGCATGCATATACAGAGAAGTATTTGCAAACTCTGATTGGGGGCTACAATTCTTGGATAGATCATATATACATGCATGAGTGCAAAATTATTGGTAGATTTAATTAGGTGCGAGATGTTATCTATGGATTACTTTTGTAAAAAAAAATATAAATAAGTTCCAAAAGGAGTTACAATGATGGGCTAGTAAAACATTCAGGATGGTACTGACTCACAGCTTGTGCAATTTGTTGAGCAGGAACGGTATGGACAGCGAGCGCGCACATAATCACGGCGGTCATCGGCTCCGGCGTGCTCTCCCTCGCCTGGTCGACGGCGCAGCTCGGCTGGGTCGTCGGGCCGGTCACCCTGCTGCTCTTCTCTGTCATCACCTACTACACCTCCGGCCTTCTCGCCGACTGTTACCGCACCGGCGATCCTGTCACCGGGAAGAGGAACTACACCTACATGGACGCCGTCGCGTCCTACCTAGGTAAGTACTTACTTGTGCGAACATGAACTGAATTTCTCTGTGAATTCAGCCATGGCCGGACATGATGCATAATATATTCTGCATTAACTCTGTTCATGTGCTCGTCTGTGCAGGTGGCTGGCAAGTCTGGTCCTGTGGTGTTTTTCAGTATGTCAACTTGTTTGGAACCGCAATTGGGTACACAATTACAGCATCCATCAGCGCGGCGTAAGTTCTTAACAAACGATTCATCTGTGGAAATTCACAAGTTTTCAGCTAAATCTCATTGTTTGAGAATTTCCGTTATGATTGGATGATCGACAGGGCTATACACAAGTCCAACTGCTTCCACAAGAACGGCCACGCCGCCGATTGCAGCGTCTACCTCAACACGTACATGATAGTCTTCGGGGTCGTCCAGATCTTCTTCTCCCAGCTTCCAAACTTCCACGACCTGTCGTGGCTGTCGATCCTCGCCGCGGTCATGTCCTTCTCCTACTCGACGATCGCCGTCGGCCTCGCGCTGGCACGAACCATATCAGGTGCGCTAATATTAATCAAGAAGACAGTCTCGCTGATGCATAATGTACAGGCTTTCTCATCATTCTCTGATACGTTGCGTCATGCGTGCTTTCGCAGGTCGTACTGGTAAGACTAATCTGACAGGCACTGAAGTTGGAGTAGACGTCACCTCAGCCCAGAAGATCTGGCTCGCATTCCAAGCGCTCGGCGACATCGCGTTCGCCTACTCGTACTCCATGATTCTGATAGAAATCCAGGTAAGAACTACACAAAAAGGTTCAGAGCTTGACAATACATGAACACTAGTCACAAATGTGTGTTCAGTTTACAAGGCGTTTCAGTAAGTTAGTGTCTGACGCTCAACTCTTAAACTGAAACTGCAGGACACGGTGAGGTCTCCACCGGCGGAGAACAAGACGATGAAGAAGGCCACCCTGCTCGGCGTGTCGACCACCACGGCGTTCTACATGCTCTGCGGCTGCCTCGGCTACGCGGCGTTCGGGAACGCCGCGCCGGGGAACATCCTGACCAGATTCGGCTTCTACGAACCCTACTGGCTCATCGACTTCGCCAATGTCTGTATCGTAGTGCACCTGGTCGGCGCCTACCAGGTGTTCTGCCAGCCCATCTACGCCGCCGTCGAGACCTGGGCCGCCGCGCGCAGGCCCAACGCCGAGTTCATCACCCGCGAGCACCAGGTCGTCGCCGGGAAGCGGTGCAGGTTCAGCGTCAACCTCTTCAGGCTGACGTGGCGGACAGCGTTCGTGGTCGTGAGCACGGCCCTCGCCATCGTCATGCCCTTCTTCAACGACATCCTCGGCTTCCTCGGCGCCGTCGGGTTCTGGCCGCTCACCGTGTACTACCCGGTGGAGATGTACATCCGGCAGCGGCGGATACAGAAGTACACAACGAGGTGGGTAGCGCTGCAGACGCTCAGCTTCGTGTGCTTCCTGGTGTCGCTCGCCGCGGCGGTCGCGTCCATTGAAGGTGTCACCGAGTCGCTCAAGCACTATGTTCCGTTCAAAACTAAGTCATGATGAGGGGTTTTGCGTGTCGAAAACAAGCGCGGTTAAGAAGAATAGGGCCATGCGGTAGCTCAGCGATGCTTGTTCTTGTGCGAGAAGTCAGCATCGGTATGAGTTCTGTTGCCGGGTGAGCTGGTGAAACCGTGAAAGGTTTTTCTGGAGAGAATTATCTCCCGTTGTGTAGCTCAAAGTATAACGCAGAGTTGCAGAGCGTCCTGCAAATGTTGTTCGTGTATAGAAGCTTGAGTTCATATAAGAATTGAAAAGTTAACAAGCCTTGTTCTAATGTACTCTCTTGTTGCTAGCTAGTGTGTTAAAGATGTGATATGTGCCTGTGTGAACAAAGGCACAAAGGGAGTTATGGATGCGACCATCTGGCATCTGAATTCGACTTGATTTAGATTGATGAATCAGTGTCAGTCCGGGCTTTAGATTCAGAAATGGATAACAGATCGAAAATTCTTCCAAATTCCGCACGGTCGAGCTGATTTTGGATAGAGACTAATTAGTCTTCACTAGACTGTGATACACACCATTATCAAATCTATACCAAATCTCATCTACACCTCTGTCTTTTACTATGTAGATTAGCTAGTCGGTCTTATTATGTATGTATCTGGATGGTTCAAACTCAATTTTACAATTAAAAAGCAATCATATCTTTCAGAGGACAAATTGAATTATTCCATTTTCCACTCATGCTTTCCCACCTTCTACTGATCATTACTCGGAATGCCTGACTGTACCGCCCAAGATCCAGACAATTAAAAAGCAATGGCATCTTTCAAAAGACAAATTGACTTATGGGCCTCCTAGGGATTAAAAAATCCATATATCAGCATGTCACTAGCACTAAGTACCTTATTTTCAAATATTTTTGCGGTTCAATTGAACTCCCATGCCCCACACCTTGTCTTCTACTGCCAGGGTGATTCAAATTCATATTCAAAAGATGCAAGAACGAAATTGTCTGGACTTTTCCTGGTTCCCATCGACGACCAAATCGGTCACCTTCTTGAAACTGAAACCCCGTTATAGTTCTTAGAATGGATGTGTTGATTAAAAGCCTTCAAAATTCCTACAAAACTCATACGTTCCTTGTGTTGCGAGTTAAGCAATGGCATGTCTCAAAGACAATTGAAGTTAAAGGGGTGTCGATATGCTTTCAATATGTTAGATAGAGCTGGTTGAGATAGGTTCCAATGGATCGTCATTTGAACCATGGATTTTCATATTTAAGATAAGGATTTGCAATACCACTAGTCTGCTTCTACATCCATATCCGCGGTCCCTATGTTACCTTTATTCCGGTTATACACGCATTTTTCAAAGAGGTGCCTATTTATATGGAAGCTTAAGCCACATTTTTAACTCATTAGATAAAATTTAGAATCAGTCACATACATTTCAGAGATAATCAAAAGAAAAGGAAAAGTGAAAAACCAACTTAAAGTTAACAAAAGATCAGACAACTTTGAAATATGAAAACCGTTCTTAATTCAAACGTATTTGTCTAGTAAATTGAAGTAATTCAATTGCCCTCTTCGATATATATACTTGTTAACTGGCATTTTGGTTATAATTTCCTAGCTCCGTCCCTTCTACACATATGATTTTTATGTATCTAATTTAAATATTTAAAAAGATATTGATAGTTAAAGTTTTAAAAGTTTGACTGTATTTATGTCCAAAACGACAACTATTTGTGATCGGAGGGAGTAGTTCCTTCTTCTTCTACAGTCTATTCATGTTTTGTGCTTCCATTTTATTTTCATTCTACATTAAAGTTTCAAAATTTTAACTACACCTATGTCCATAACAACAACTATTTGTGACTAGATGGAGTAGTTCCTTCTCATTCTGCAGTCTGTTCATTTTTTATGCTTCCATTTTTATTTCCATTCTGCGGTTCATTTTTCTTCGAGTATGCTCATTTTGATGCTGTTTCATTCCCAAAAGTTGACCTACAAACACACACATTGATATAGAAGTGTTGGGGATTCAATTTAGAATCAACACAATTAGCTGATTTTCCAAGTCATTCAGAAACTCTAGATTGAGTCTTGCGTGTAGCTATTTATCTTTTTTTAAGCTAATAGAAGATGAATTCTCCTTATCTCTACATCGTGAGATGCACATAGCTAAACCATTATTACATAGTTATAATCAAAATGATGTTAAAAGAAAGTAACAAATAGGTCTTGAATGAAAATTGCAACAAGCAAAAGGAAAACAAAAGGTCTCAATCGACACGTAGCCTGTTATTAGATCTCCACCCATACTTGATGAAGAGATCTCTGACCACCATTTCTAGCAATCTGCATCCCGATGCCACCACATCTCGGGCCTCCTGAGACTGCAACAAAGACTACGAATGTAACCAATTGATACACATAAATATAACTTGCAATGGATTAGAGTTTTTCATATCAAAAACCACATCATTTCGATATAACCAAATTGACCAACACAAATCGGCAACCCCAATCATAATATGATTATGTAAATCTTTGCCCATTCCCAATAATTAGTTCCCAAACATATTAGTAATGCTATTAGGACAAGTTAAAAGACGTTTGGATGGCACGGCAAGCGAAACGAGTAAAATAGCTGTCAAAAAATAAATATTGTATAGTTTCCTCGTTGTTACAAAAACAACACTTATTACTACTATTTCAATTTTTTTACTGAGGTTATCTTTTGTCAATATCACTCCTTGAGGTAGGTACCATAGAATTTTTTTATTTTTGGAGGTACCTTAAGCTTCCAAAGTTTACCGTTCGTAACGGGGACATTTTAATGCATTAAAGCCTAATACAATGACTGAACTGAAAATTGTCTAGTCTGATGTAGATGCTATCAGAAAATATCTCGTTCTGATGTTAACTGTACAACCGTAACCTTTGTAACTAGGTTATGCAATACCAATAAATTATGTCCCATAATGGTTCGACGAAAAGACACATTGATTTACCAGTGTTGCGGTGTGAATGTTCTGAGCACGTGAAAAGTCAAGAGGCTAAAGATAAAAAAAAGGTCAAAGTCCATTTTTTTTATCACAGTTCTTCTTGGTTCTTACCCCTTTGGCCTTTTTGGCATATTGTTGTATTTGTTGGAATAATTAGCACTTTCAGGTTTATATAAATTCCGAGATAAAATATTAACATGAACAGATTGACTGACATAATCATATTGTGAGAGTATAATCTACACATGTATATCACAAAGCTACACATGAACAGATCTACTATACTCAGGAGTAAAAACAGCAATAGATTAAACATGATTCTCACGTACCGATGCACTGTAGAGGAAGCAATAGCCGATGTAGATGGTACGTTGTTGATGACGATAACGTGTTGGCACCGAGCGCGTCGACGACGAACAACAGCGCCCGAGCGTACAGGTAGACGAGCCGTGATGACGATCGTGAGCAGTCGCGCGAAGCGCTTCCCAAAAACCTTATTCGCCTTCTCCCGGTGCAGGATCGCAAAGACGATAGATTTCGGAGACTTGCTCTCCCGTTCGCCGGTGCACGCTGACGCAGCGGGATGAGGCGGACTACGGTGGCGGCGCAGAACTGGAAGGAGGCAAAAGCCCGTGTATAGATCCGTATTTTTTGCTCATGGACTCGCCCAGTATATATAGAGACGGAAAACGCGTTTAGCAGTTAGGATCCGAAACTAACACGATTTTATCTCTATATCTCGAATTGATCCCGAGTAACAAAAGATAAAAATTGCAATTGCAAAAGGAAGTTGCGTTTGCACAAGGCATCCGGTCCAATTTCAGCGAACCATTCACGCAGGTGCCGCGCGCCCAAGCCCGGCAAGGCGAGCGAGCGCGTGTGGGTTCTTTCTCTACCATCCATTGCCATGTGTAATAGGGAGAGAACCAACTCCATATTTATGTAGGTCTCTCTCCACTTCCATAAGCAATATGGTACTAAAGACATCCCACCTCTCTCCCTTCATGAATGAGCCTTTGAGATTTATTGGATTTTCAATTAAATGGGCTAAGCCCATGTAATTCAACAGTATTCGATTAAATAATTGATACATATACTTGTTTTCCTCTTAACAGAGTAGAACATGCGGGCTTTGGTTTGATAATCGACTCAGACTATGAACTTGCCCTCCTCATCCAGCGTACTAAATGCTAATAATATTTTTTATTGTGTCATCTCTCTCTTGTATTTTATTACACGTTCATTATAGAGTAACTAGCAGATTGTACAATTTGTGCGGCTAGATTTGAAAATATACTTGTGCCGCTGCATAACTCGAATATCTATGTTTAAAAACACGGTTGTATTCATGAAAAGGAAAAGAAAACACGGTTGTATCTAATATACAACTTTAATGGTATCTAATTAATCTAAAATGTTACACTCTAGCCCAGCAAAAATAAGTGGCATATATATTTTTTTCCTCTCAATTAATGGTAGATTTCTTTTTTTTTTCTTTTTAACGGATTGTTAGAACTTTTTAAGGATCTGCTAGTAGTACCATATGTTTTTATATTTATGTAGATAAGAAAAATCAAGAGTAAGAGTATCTAATGAAGGTGGAACAGCGTGTTAAGATTTAAAACTTAAGGTTGAAGACAATAACTCAATAATAAAGTCAAGATTGAGAGTGCGTAGATTATGTGGATGTCATTATGATTTGTTAGGCCTTGTGAATGCTGACCGAAGCTCGTAATTTTTTTTCGGTTTTTATTTTTCTTTCTTATTGTCAATTTCCCGAAATCTCTTCATATGTCAGATCTCAAATTGCATATGTAAGGAAGCAGGGGCAGTATTTCTACACGTGGGCATGACACTATTAGTTTGGGGCATCCCGATAATGTGTTTGATTAGGTGAATAAGGATGAATGTGATGGGATGGTATAGGATGGATAGAATGATCCTAGATGAGATGGTATATGGAGAATGTTTGGTTGTCTGAATGGGATGATACAATATTTTGTTTGGTTGTTTGAATGGAATAGTACAAGATGGTACGAGATAATATTTGGTTGGAGGGATATGACCTCTCACAATTGTTGCAATGAAAAGTAGTAAGTCCAATTAAAATTTTATTTCCCACATTTGAGCGGTATGTAATTAATATTCTTATATAGTCTAATTAAAAATTCATTTCCCGTAATTGAGTGGTATGTAATATTCTTATATAATCTAATTAAAATTTCATTTTTTGTAATTGAGCGGTATGTAATATTTTTATATAGTCTAATTAAAATTTTATTTCTCATAATTGAGCGAACTCCCGCATATGGGATGAGCGCGTCTCGTACCGATCGTTTCGATCAATTTGGACGTACGAGTTGATACATGATATTTAAAGAATATTCTTTGAATCTGTACTACTCCATTCCATACGAGATGGTTTCATACACTCAATCAAACGCATGTATCAAGATTTATTCTGGACCAACCTGTACTTGTTACTCGTCGTTTACCCAACCAAACACATTTATGCTGGTATGGTACGAGAAAGACAGTACGGCTCTTTTTTTTTTGTCTTTGGTTGAAATTTTCCGCATCTATTGGTTTTTTTTTTGCTGCCTTCGAATTCGTGGAATCTAGGCCCATTTATTTCTTTGTTTGGAAACTTCATTAACTAGTCTTCTATATATCCGTTAATCAAACCATGTTAAGATTTTTTTTCTTATAATTAGATACTCTTACTCTTGATTTTTCTTAGCTAGGGACCGCTAAATTAAGGGTTAGGCATTTTTCTTTTTTGTTAGAATTTCTAGGGTAATTTTCTTTTTTTATTAGCAATCAATGTATACAGTTTTAAGCCTCTAAAAATTGGGCACGCGCACACTTTTAAACCAGCCATGTTTTTCAAATAAATCAATCTCTAAGCAATAGAACATATCTAAACCTCTAAAATTAGGGTCGATCAAATAAAGGGCTGGATATCTTTTAGAAGAACTTCTAGCGTACTTTTCTTTTTTCTGAGCAATTGCAAACCATATGCTATCGGCATTTATTATATAATAATAATAGAAGACAATAAAGAAAACTCAAAAACCTCTCTCCTTTTAAACCGAAGGCGGGTCGGGAACCCTTGTCCCATTTTCATTTTCATTTTCATTCAAGAACGAAAGGCAAGGAGTAATTAAAGATTACCACAGGCGCCAACTCGTGCTGCTGTGTTTGTTTTCACCTATAGCGACTAGTCCTCAATGGTAAGAGTGTTTTCCAAAATACACGATGCTACGTAGTTTGTGATGTTTGGGAACCTGAAGCTCTCCGCTATGCCTTCTAAGATTCTCCTTTTTCTATTGGTGTACGACTTCTTCTTCTGATTCGGGAATCCCTGTCGGCGTAGCTCTACAGGGTTTCACTTTTTGGATCCCAGCTTCAGCTATTCTATAACTGCTCACTTCTTTTTAATTCATTGGAGCTCCTACCTATTTTTCAAAATAGAAAAATAGCGACTAGCTGTCTGTCCCGCCACCTCCTATATATATATCGCCATCCATTGTCTTCTCACCACCACCACCGCGAGGCGAGTTCTTCTTCGATCTACCATTTGGAGGAGCAACCTGCAAGGGAGAGGGAACCGATTAATAATGCATATCTAGGTATCTAGATCAAAGATACAGGTGCATACTTAGAGAGAGAAAGAGAGAGAAGGAGAGGTATGGGAGGAGGGATGAACGGAGCCGGAGCCATGGACGTCGACAGCGGCCACCAGGTCTACCTTCCCCGCAGCCACGGCGACGTCGACGACGACGGCAAGGAGAAAAGGACAGGTAAAGCATGAATAATCTCTCCGTGCTTTCTTGCTTGCTTCTCGAATATCTGTTGGTTCATGGGTTGACAGATAATCTTCCTTCTGGTCTCTTTTGCGTGCTACATATATCGATAGATGGATTGTTGAAAAACTTGTTGATTCTTAATTTTCGGTGGATGTTGATAATTAACAGATTAAACATCCCTATTATTGAATGAAGGGTGGTAGTCTTCGATTTTGTTGGGACTGAAGCCGTCAGGCTTCGTGAACCGTAGTGTGCACTGCAGAACTGCAGATAGGTAGATGTACGGCATTAATAGCTAGCCGCTGTGAAGTCCCATGGAATTAAATCCTACGCACCCGGTGTAGATATATACTACTCCATATATTTCTTTTGGCACAGACAATATTCAAGCTTTCAGATAGCTAGATATGCTCGCGCTGTTCCGTTTCAAAGAAGAAGAAAAGCTTGCTTTGTGCGTACGTGCATAGACTGATGATCACAACGTATTCACATCAGAATGTCAGATGCTACACCACCATGCATATGAATATGATGCATGCAACTGATCCCGTGTACTAGTATTTAGGTGCAGCTTGGATTTATCCATGTCTACAGAGAGACGTCTGCATATAGTATATCCATTACAGTTAATTGCCTCTTGGAATCTTCAGCAAATAAATGTCTCCAAGATATCCATTAATCATCCAGCGCGGTTTTAATTCGGTCATATATGTAGATTCATGCATCGAATTTTCAGTCATTAGTGATAATATTTTGAATCATTAATTGAAATAGGAAAAAAAATCGATCTCTGGGTTTCTCTTGCGCGCCTATATGATCTGGTGCCTTGAGTGCATGAAGCACTACATGCACGAGAGCAGACGTTTTGATGTACTAGCAGTAGCAGTGATACTCATTCACACTTAAAACAATCTGAGGCTATTTATTCCTATATTTGTCTTGTAGTATGAGTTATTCTTTCTCTATTTGACTTGTACTTGTATGAGTTATTCCTATTTTGAAATAAATTTACAACCCTTACTACTGAAGTTATCATATGCCCGTGCTTCAATAATTCACATGGGCTATAATATTTCACATATATCTTGAAATATTCGATTGTGCACATCAACGTACTAGTAACAGGTAACAGCTGTTGTATAGACAAAGATAAATGGTGGGGTAAAATTGACCATAAAATGCGGCAGTTTAATGGTCACAAACAAAGGTTCCGAGCATAAGCCTTCTTGGACCAGAGCGGGTGTATCAGTGTATGCTCTGCTTTGGATTATATAAAAGAATTTCTTTGTTCGGGGTTTGCTCCGGTACGCGCGCCACTTTATAAAAAGGTTTGTGGATCTTAAAGCAAAAATAGCTATTGAATCGTAGAGCTGAGCACAATCGTGTGAAGTCAAAACAACCAGAAGGTACAGCTAGTGCAGATTTGCCCCAGATCATTAATAACTATCTTTGCATTAAGATCCGTATACTTTTGTATTGAAAAGGTGCCCCGAATGTCCGACATCTCTCCATTTAACGGTTTTGCTTCCGTTAATTCCATCTTGGCACTTTAGCGTCAGTTTGGAATTACACATATGCATGTAAATCTCTATAAATCAATAATGTTAGAGAGATCGCCGTTAGTCCAACACGTGGCACTTTGGCACAGTAGAATCTAGTGTAGTGCATGAATATCTCTATAAATCAATAATGTTAGAGAGATCGCCTACATTACCTTTCGTTTTTAGTTTTTAATTTTTTTTTTGGAAAAAATTCCTCTCTCTTAAAATTAAGCTACAATATTTTTATTTTTTTACCTTTTTTCCTTCCTTCCTGTTGAAATTGAGAGGTCGCCCACGGTAACGCCCGGTATTCTAATATAGTTATATGAGTAGTTTGGTAATTCACACATAAATATCACAAGAAACGATATAATTCGGTAATTCCCACGGCACACATGTGGAATCCCCCACATTCCATCCTCTCACTTTAGCACTATAAGTTGAGATATTTTGACACTACATGCCATGCCACAAAGTAGCATTCCCCTGCCTATGCTTGCATAGGGTCCAACTAACTGGGGTTTCCTCCATGAAAGTGGCACGTCTTCCTGAAGTGTCTTATGGAGGTAGGCATAGGTGAAAGAGATCAGTTCTATTTTTTTTAAAAAAAAATAGTACAAGAGATCCGAAGAAAAAGAACGGTCGTCGTGGAAGCGGAGGCAACCGATGTCGAGCGCCTTGAATGGATGTCGCCAAATCCAACGGCGGCGCCGTACACGTTGACTTGTCCTGCTCAGGATCATCCATCCTAGCTACGCTATCCTTTGATCCTTGTGAATTGTGATGGTTTCTCGTAGCTTTCTCGTAGATGCGCGCCTATCTTGCGTTGGTCCCTGCTAGCGAGTACGAGGAGTATGTGCTAACTCTGCTTTTTTTGCATGGCACACACCGAAAGAGAAGCGCCGACGGTGCGTTCAACCTCGAAATCATCATTTAGGGGGCTAGAAAATCATCATTTTCAGGCCTCTTATGAACGAAATCGTAAAAATAATCTTATTCCCGATCGTAGAAGCGCCAAAGATTACACGGTCGGAATAAAGTTACTTTTGCAATACTGTTCGCAAAGGGATCGTATTTATAAAAAAATATTATTTATAGGATTAGAAAAGTGATTATTTTTTTAACTTAATCTTTCACTGTCTCGCTTTTCTAGTATGTATTGTCTTTCGTGATTCTGTTATGCATGAGTTTGGCGTATGCGTCGACAAGAGCGACAGTTTTGTTTGCATCTAGCTAGGCCGAGTATACGTGAAAAAAAAAAATTGCAACCAGAGGGAGTACCATTGACTGTATTAGAGCTGATCTCGATCCATTTTTTCAACGTTAGCATGTGTTCGAAGATTAGTGCTTCTCCGACCCTCGTTCTTTGGCTCCGGCGAGCGCAAGTGGTGCAGCAAGGCCATCGTAGGATCCGGCTCGCCACTACTACAGAAAACATCATCTCAGACGATTTTGTGAACCGTCACTAACAATGTGTTAATGATGTAAGTGCACATCACAGACGATTTTCGAACCGTCTGTAAAAATTCTCATCACAAATGGTTCTACTTTAGAACCATCTGTGATGAGTACTCATCACAGACGGTTTTTAACTAGAACCGCCTGTGATACGTAAACATCACGAACGGTTTCTGAATAGAACCGTCACAGACGGTTTTAAAATAGAACCGTCTGTGATCCTCCTTTTCCCCCTAAACCCCTAGCAGAACTTCCATCATTAGTATCTGTTGTTCGAAATTTTCTTCTGCTTAGGTATTTCTGCAACGAATTTTATAAGACATAATCAAGTTATAGATTTAGTAATTGAATATCTAAACTTCCTAGATGCATCGAGGCAACAGCTTGTCTGATAAGGATATCTTAAAATATGAAGTTTTGTAGCACTTTCATCTCTTTCTTATTATATTATTGATGGATTCTAAGGTAAAATCCATTTTATTCCTGATTAAATCATGAGCGCCGCCATGCGTTGATTTATCGCTTCCACTTAGTCCTCATCCCCGAACGAGAATACCATAGGCAGCCATTCTTCTTGAACTATAGAGTTGATTAAGTCATCATATGGAGTTGATTAAATTATCGTATAGCTCGAGTTGATTAAGTCATCATATGGAGTTGATTAAATTATCGTACTATACGATAATTTAATCAACTCCATATGATGACTTAATCAACTCTACAGTTTAAGAAGCATGGCTGCTATGATATTCTCGTTCGGGCTATACGATAATTTAATCAACTCCATATGATGACTTAATCAACTCTATAGTTCAAGAAGAATGGCTGCCTATGGTATTCTCGTTCGGGGATGAGGACGAAGTGATAATAATAAATCAGAGCATGACAGCGTTCATGACGAACTGTGGAATGAAATGGATTTTACCTTAGAATCCATCAATAATATAATAAGAAAGAGATGAAAGTGCTACAAAACTTTATATTTTAATATATCCTTATCAGACAAGTTGTTGCCTCAATGCATCTAGGAAGTTTAGATATTTAATTACTAAATCTATAACTTGGTTGTGTCTTATAAAATTCGTTGCAGAAATACCTAAGCAGAAGAAAATTTCGAACAATAGATACTAATGATGGAAGTTTTGCTAGGGGTGTAGGGGAAAAAAGAGGATCACAGATGGTAGCGTGCTGGAGAATTAGACTATGTAAGAAAGATAGAAACGATTCATTCCCTTCAGTTTTGTGATCTTTTTTGTTATCTTCTAACATCTCCTCTTTGCATACAACAAGGTAGCATATTTGTAATGTAGGCTAGATTTTATGGCTCAACAGGAAGACAAAGGAATCAAGCAAGGAAGGCTATCAATTGATGATTGCTTTTATTTGATGAGTACAAAGGTATATATGGTAAAAGTGAAACAATATTATTAATGTCTGTTATATAAGAACACTTTAATATTTGTAGTGCAATAAGCAAAGCTATATATTTTGCTGGAGAGTATCCTATATCGTGGAGATAGTTAACTTACCAGTCACATCATAAACGATCATCACGACAGAAGAGTCTCTTATGTAGCTTGGAATCGACTCGAACCTCTCACCTTGTTGTGTCCTGCACACATTTTCACAGTTACAAATTCTCTCTTTCAACCTTCCAGTTCCCAGAATTGACTTGTGCAAGCAGGTTTCAGTGTATGAAAACAAAAAAAAACGGTATGTTGATCTCCTCTCTAGTCATTACTGACTCTATGAACAAATAATCAACGAACTTGGATGTATTGTTTAGAGTGGAACTACATTGGCGAATTGACTGAATTAAACGTAATTCTGTATATATAAGCACAAAAAACAGGGCAAAGCCATGTTTGCAGGACACCCTCGTGCTAATGTTCGGTATTAACAACAACATGCAACAGAGCTAAGAACCTAGGACACTAGACTAGTAGGGTATGTTGCATCAACTAAAAAGTAAAAAACTGTGATCAGATAGATACTAGCTGCGCTAATTGAATTTCATGACTACAATCTAGTGTTATTGGGCGTGATACAACCGACATGATGAAATCGCCCCCTGACATTATCTTGAAACATGCGCCTTTTAGCATATACTTCTCGATGTGCTATGTGTTTGTGCTAATGACCATCAAACGGTAAAGCTTGGCTAATAAATATGACTGGCATTAGTTCATAGTCTGAAGGTGTTTGACAAAAAAACATATCACTGCTACTAGTAGTAAATAAGGAAGGACCATATATATACTGGGTGCCAGTTGTAACCTGCGATTGCTCTGAGCAGCGTGGATTTGCTGGAGCACGCATCCCCATGATGACGGTGAGCGTCCCGAGCAGCGCGTAGCCGTCGGAGCTCTTGACGACACGCTCCGAGTGACAGCGAGGCTTGTCCCCGACAAAGACCGCGGTGAGCTCCTTCCAGACGAGGGTGGCGCTGGCCACCTTCCTCTCCCTGCAGGCGGAGGCGGAGGCGCAGGGCTCGAGGAGGGAGGAGGAGGGGTATGCACTGCTGTTGATGGAGGCGGTGGAGGACTTCGCCGGGGAGGAGGTCGCCCAGGAGGAGAATATATCATCGGGGGCTAGGGTTTGCGGGAGACGAAACTCTATCGGTATGTTTATATAGTGGTCTAAGATCATATCACAGACGGTTCTTAGTTAGAGCCGTCTGTGATGTCAATTTATCATAGATAGTTCGTATTTAAAATCGTCTGTGATATTATCACAGACGGTTTGAGTTAAAAACCGTCTGTGATATTGATGTATATCGCTGATGGTTCATGAAGAGCACCGTCTGCGATTATCTCACTGACGGTTTCAGTATAGAACCGTCAGTGATGTTCTTTATCACAGACGGTTTTTCCTAACTGTCTGTGTTGAGACGTCTAATATATGTCTTTCTGTAGTAGTGCGCGTCGCTATCTCCTTTTTTTTCATCAGATTAAAGCTTTTTTTGTTTCTTATAGAAGGCTACACACTTAATTAGCCTTTGGTGGAAGCTAAAAGCCCAGCAGAACGAACTCACTACCAAAAAAAGAGAGTAAATTTCATAAAACCCTAGATTTTGTGTTCGTTATTGTACAAAACCCTAGATATTATGATTTGTGTCACTTAACCTCAGGTATTAAGTTCATAACATTTCACAAAACCCTAGATGTTGTGGCTCTTGTCACTTGTACCCTAGGTATCATGATCACAATATTTCACAAAACCCTGGTATTATAGTCACGACGGAGATGAGTTGCTGGAAGTAGTGGCGTGCAAGGTTCTCCGTCATGTGGCCGAAGGCATCGGGCAGGAAAACAGCTTGTTATCGTCGTGTGTGGTCACGACTGTGGAGGAGTAATTGTAATAAGATGAGGTTTTGTCAAATGTTATGACCATAATACTTGGAGTTAAATGATATAAATTATAATATTTGAGGTTTTATGCAACAATGACCATAAAACCTAGAGTTTTATGAAATTTACTCAAAAAAAATTACAACTTGTTTTTCTCGCATGTATGTCTCTGCAGGAACGGTATGGACGGCGACGGCGCACATCATAACGGCGGTGATCGGGTCCGGCGTGCTGTCGTTGGCCTGGGCCATGGCGCAGCTGGGGTGGGCGGCCGGGCCGCTGGCCCTGGTGCTCTTCGCGGTCATCACCTTCTACACCTGCGGCCTCCTCGCCGACTGCTACCGCATCGGCGACCCCGTCACCAGCAAGCGCAACTACACATACACCGATGCCGTCAAGTCATGCCTAGGCACGTACTCTCACTTTTCACTCTCATCGCCATGCAAATTCAAGCGATACATGCATGAGTTTGCACGTCGAGTTTGTCTAACAGTACGTGCAAAGACATACTAGACAACGTGTTTGCTACAATGGCATTGCAAAATCTGTGTAAACAAACGACCGATGTATATGTGCAGGCGGGTGGCACGTCTGGTTCTGCGCTTTCTGCCAGTACGCCAACATGTTGGGCACCAGCATCGGGTACACCGTCACAGCGTCCATCAGCGCCGCGTAAGTTCCTGCCCCTGCGCAGCTCTTCTGCGTATTCTGGAAAAAAAAATTTACTGCATGAGAGAGAAGACTGTAACAGGTGCCATGGATTTTGTTGGACAGTGCTATCAAGAAGTCCAACTGCTTCCACCGGCACGGGCACCAGGCGGACTGCGACCAGGAGTTGAGCGTGTTCATCGTCGCGTTCGGGGTGGTGCAGGTTGTCTTCTGCCAGCTCCCCAATTTCCACAAGCTCTGGTGGCTCTCCGTCGTCGCCGCCGTCATGTCCATCTCTTACGCCTGCATCGTCGTCGGCCTCTCCCTCGCGCAGACCATCTCGGGTACTCTCTAATTCTCTATCTAGGCTAGGAGTAATTGGCATCCGTGTGACTTACATGTGTAATGAAACGGAGGAAGTACTGGTACATGTATGATGATGCTGTACACATCTCTGCCAGGTCCCACGGGGAAGACGACACTGACCGGCACGCAGGTCGGGGTCGACGTCGACTCGATGCAGAAGATATGGATGACGTTCCAGGCCCTTGGCAACGTCGCGTTCGCCTACTCCTACGCCATACTTCTCATCGAAATCCAGGTGAGAACTTGCCAAGAATATACACTGCTCCCTGGAGTTAATTGCTACTAGTGTTTTAATTAGTTATTGGTTTGCGATGATGATCGACGGCGCGCACATGCATGCAGGACACGCTGCGGTCTCCTCCGGCGGAGAACAAGACGATGCGGCGGGCGACGATGATGGGCATGTCGATGACGACGGCCTTCTACGTTCTGTGCAGCTGCCTCGGCTACTCGGCGTTCGGTAACGGCGCGAAGGGGAACATCCTCACCGGGTTCGGCTTCTACGAGCCTTTCTGGCTCATCGACTTCGCCAACGCCTGCATCGTCGTCCACCTCGTCGGAGGGTTCCAGGTGTTCTGCCAGCCGCTGTTCGCGGTGGTGGAGGGGGCCGTGGAGCGGCGGTTCCCGGGCGCGACGTCTGCCCGCGCGGGCGGTGGCCACGGCGTGAACTTGTTCCGGCTGGTGTGGCGTACGGCGTTCGTGGGCTTGGTCACGCTGCTGGCCATCGTGATGCCCTTCTTCAACAGCATCCTCGGCATCCTCGGCAGCATCGCCTTCTGGCCGCTCACCGTCTTCTTCCCCGTGGAGATGTACATCCGGCAGCGGCAGATCCCGCGGTTCAGCACCAAGTGGGCGGCGCTGCAGGCCCTCAGCTTCGTCTGCTTCCTCGTCACCATCGCCGCCTGCGTCTCCTCCTTCCAGGGCGTCCGCGACGCGCTCAAGACCTACGTGCCATTCAAGACCAAGATGTGAGAGGAGATCATGGACGCAGAGTTGTTGCTTCTTTCTTCTAGCGTTCTTGTTCACGATCGATAGGGAATAATCACCTACTCTTTTGGCCTCTGACTGCAACTTGATCTCCGAACTATGCGATGGATTTGACTAAGCGGTTCGTATGCATGCTACTGTTGTGCTCAACTAAGTATTCGATTCAGACAATTGCAGAGGTTTGTTTGTTACAGTGTTTTCATTGACGATATGAGTCTTTACGGTCAGATAGTTACAGTAGGCGCTCCACACTGAGACCCATTTGGAACACTCCAATTTTTTCTGATTAATGTGGGCATTAAAGTTTCCTGCAAAATTTCTCCGTTACAAATAGCCGTGAAGTGTTGTGTTCAAATGTGAGCGAGTGAATGTCATCGTCTAGTCAGAACAGAACATAGCCCAGAGCATAACAACATCCCCCGTTTCCAGACCTAGTTGAGCGGAATTGAATTTCAAGTCTTCGTTCAGTGCGTGGTCCTATGTCAGGGTATACTATTTCTCTGTAATGCTAGAAAAGGAAATTATTCAATAATTAGTGAATTCACTGTATAGCAATCTCACCCATAACTAGCCATGTATTCTTACTTCCCACAAAATTTTATTAGCCACGAATCAAATGATGTGAGGTTACCATCGGTTGATAGTTCATCTAGAGTAAATTTTACAAAACTACATATTTCTTATATAAATTATCAGAAAACTATAGGTTTTAACTTCTATTTCACAAAACTACATATTTTAGAAGAACTTATATAATAAAACTATAAGTTTTAGAATTAATCATTTCTTGTAACGGGTTTGACAATGTGGGACCACGTGGTAGCCTTAGGGGTGAAAATGGGTCGGATACGGGCGTATAATGCTTTTTCCGTATCCTAACCCATATTTTTTTCCGGATTCAGAACCGGATACGGATACGGATTCGGGTTATTCGGGATACGGATACGGAACGGATATGTGACGGACTCGGATTGGAAACGGATAAAGATATACGGATAATACACGTATATATAGAGTAACATATATTGAATTAAAACCATATGAGTACATTTCTATAGTAACAAGTTATATATCAATCAAACTCAATAGACGTTGTAGAGAGAATATGCTACTTGAGGATCAATAGAGCCAACTAATTGATAATATAAATGGGCTGATATGGAAAAAATATGATGAAAATGGGCTGGGCCTTGCTGATATCCGAATATCCGATCTGATATCCGAATAGGAAAAATTCGAATATCCGAATAGAAAAAATCTGAATATCCGGATCCCGTCCCGTATTTACCAGATATTGGATTCTCCGGATCCGATCTCGAATCCAGATTCAAGTATCCGGATCCGGTCCTGGATCGGGTGGGAGATATCCGACCCGTTTTCATCTCTAGGTAGCCTCACACGCGAATGAAACGAGAAATGGTGGCACATGAGGTTGCCATGTGGGACCGTGCTATCATATCCGTTACAAGAAACGGTAAATTCTAAAACCTATAGTTTTGTGACGTAAATTCTCCTAAAACCTATAGTTTTCTAAAATAGAAGTAAAAAAACTATAGTTTTCTGATAGTATATATAAAAACCTTGTAGTTTTGTGAAATTTTCTAGCTCATCTATTTACACCAAGAATTTCACAAACAAAATAGCCTACGCGTATGTAGAACCTGGAAAACTAATCCCCATCCATGAGCCATTTAAACGGAAAAGAAATGATGATGTCCTTGCTGAAAAATTGAACTTAATTTTGTTTTCTGTCAAATCCATTTGTCCAATCAAGCTAATACAACTGTATGATGAATCAGTAATGAATGCTAATATACATAGCACAAAGCTCAGTTAGAAGTGAATTAAGGCCCTCTCTCTCTCTGGGGCTTTAAAGCTAGCTTCAACTTTCGAAACACCAATCAACTTAACTTTTAAGTGTCTTTTAGTATAAGTTAGAAGCTATATATAACCAGTAAAAGCGAAAAGCTGAGATAGATTTGCTTTTGCATCTTATTGCTGAGGGAAATTAGCTATGTGTCAAATGGTCTATTATAAAAAAACTACAGTTGCTTTTCAGTCCAAAAAAAAAAAATAACTTTTCAGAAAAGTTGCAGCTCCCCCAAACAGGTCTTAACTTTGAGCGATTGTTTGGCGTGCTAACACAACTCTAATGGCAAAGAAAGTGTCTTAGGGTCTATTTGGTTTGAAGCTAACTTTGCTATAATTAATCTTAGTCAACTGTGGTATGCCACACTTTTTATTGCAACAAACTTCAACGTCACAAATATGACAAAGTTTAGTAAAAAGCTGAGTATATGACATGCGGACCATGAGGCTAGAAAGTGTAACAAGCCACAGTTTTGAAACGAACCAAACACCCATGTAAGAATCTGTAATACGCATAAACTTAGACATAGCAAAGTTAACTTCAAACCAAACACGCCTTCGATCTCTCATAAAGAAGAAGACATAAGAATAACAACTTAATATATCCTAACCAGTAGGGTTGTGTAAGATTTCACTAAACCAAAAAAATCATGCCAAAAAACCGACCGAACCAAACCGATCAACTTGATTTGACCAGTTTGTGGTATCTGGTACGGAATGACAAAAATGTGTTTTTGAGATATGGTTTTTTCGGTAAAAACCGTGAGTCAACCAAAATAATAAAAATACACGTATAATTACATAAAGTAATGGTCAAATATGTATAAAGTATGGTTTCACATAAAATTAATATCACTAGATTTGTCAAAGTAATGCTCAAAGGTGTGTAATAATTTTTACAAACATATAACTAGATAAAGTAATGGTCAAATGTGTGTATTAGAAACCGTATCGATGTCCAAGACGACAAGTAAAAAAGAACAATTCACGATAGTTTGGTAAATATGGTATTTACCGATATTGAACAGAAATATTACGGTATTTACCGATACTGAACTGAAGTTTTATTTGATATTGCATTTAATTACTATATTTAAAAAACCGTATTTATCAAATATATTGTATGCACAGTCCTACTAACCAGGAAACCAGGAGGCCGGCCTTGCGCATTCAAGCGTACAATAAGGCCTAAGAAGGACTTTTTCGAGGCTAGGCGTAGATGTATTGTATCTACTCGAGGTCTAAACCCTCATTATTGTTCATCTTGGGAAGGATCGAGTAAGATTTACTGGTCTAACTAGTTGGTTGAATTCTTTAATCGACAGGTGAGGCGGAAAGTAGGTAATCGGAGGACGAGTTATTCACATTTAATTTGATGGTCAAAGACGAATTGAAAGCTAAACAGTGTTAATTAAGAACCCTAGAGGAAAATAGAGATGTCTCCTACGTTACCCATAAAAGGCGAGAAAGAAAGCCCGGAAAGGAAGACCATCATCTCTATCCTCCCGATGATCCAACAGATATCGACAACCGATACGGATTCTTTATCGATTGAGGGAGCTCTCTCTCGAATTTTCGACCTGGATTTTCATGAGCGTAGGCGGGTCCTGGAGTGCTCGTCAAGGGCGCTAGCGCATACCCCGGGTTGATCATCTGTTATTACGTGCGACTATCTCCACTATAGAAAGAAGAAAAAGGGCTAGCTCTATCGACATACAGAGTTTGACCCACGGTACGATGCAGCTGAAAAAGGTAAGTCGGTTAAGTGCTTTAACCATTTAGTCAAAGAGACTGAGCGAGTCGACGACTGCAGTGACCATCTTGAGCTACAACCTGGAAGGCCTCCCGTTTTACTTGTCAGTATTGCAATGACAGTTTCCCTGCAGGGCAGCAAACAAACCTAGCTAAGCTGTGCAAAAGCAAGCTCTAAAAGAAGTCGCAATATTACTAACTGATGGAACTGGTAAGTAAAAATTCTAGCAGAAGTAAATACGACCTTTTTTATTTGGTGCAACAGAATGGGATACATACGGTAGAGAGGAAGTTGTGGTTACTCAACTTGTCTTTTTTGAGCAGTGCTTCATACTTTTCCTCTCAATACAGGTTGTACAAATTTTGAAGCAAATAAAAGGGTAAGTAATCACCATCTACCTTTCATTGATGTTTTAATATTTGTGCATTTTTTTTAAAAAAAAATATGAAAGCACCTCTCCTCTTTTTTCCATCTATTATACCACGCATCAAACAAAAGAATAGAACACATATGCTGATTGCTGGCTCCAACAATTCGAATGATGCCATCATAGTACAGCGTAAAAAAAAGCCACTAAAGAATTCAGCAACAAATGCCCAACAGCTCGTTTATATGCATCATGTTTCCAATGCTAATCCTAATGAAAGTATGAAACCAAGAATCCAAAAAAACATTAAATTGACACTAAAATATACAGATTCATGAAATAAGGAACCTTTTCTTACAAAAAAATTGATGGTTTACTGATAAACAATACTTGAGAACTGCATAGTTACGGGTTAGAGTGCTGTTACCCAAGCTATACCGTTAGAAGTGCTACCAACGATATAAAAAAAATTCGTATAGTTTCGGTGAGTTTCAATAGAACGTTCGAAAGTTTCATATTTCGGTGAATTTCACACGTTTTTAGAAGATTCTAAGCCAAAGTTTCAACAAGTTTCAAATTTTGGAACTCAAGTTTCACAAAGTTTCAACCGACGAGTTTTAGCAATTTTCAACTAAAAGTTTTAAAAAGTTTCAACAAGTTTCAGCTAGTTTTTTGTGAGCTCACCTGGCTACGATGGTGCTACCACGCTGCCAAAGTGTAACATCCCAAAATTTTATGGTTAATAATAATAATTTAATTTATTATTTTGTGAATTTTTAGAATATAATTAAATTTTATGGATTTTATAATAATTATTTATGATTTTATTATATTTTTATCCTAATTTTTTTGGATTTTTAAATGGTTTTTGTTATTTTTAGAAATTAAAAAGTAATTTATGTATAAAAATAAAACCAAATTTAAGTTTAAATTTTTTTATTAAGTTTAAATTGTTTTTGGAAATATTTTTGGATTTTTTCCAGCATTTTTTAATTCTATCTAATATTTTCTAAAAGCTTCTTTGAATTTATGTGAATATTTAAATTCGAAGGTAATTTTAAATTCTCTAGGCCTAAGTACATTCCGGCCGGCCCACCCGGCCATTCCCCCTAGCCCACCCTGACCTTTTCTCCTTCATCTCTGGGCCCGGCCCATCTCTCCTTCTCTCTTTCCCTAGCCCAGCGTTTAACTGCGGCCCGCCTCTCCTTCTCCCACCTCTTTCTGGACCGCAGGCCCACTTGGCCTAACCTTCCTCTTGGCCCAAGGCCGACTGAACTAGACTGCTTCCCTTCTCCCTTGGCACAGCCCAACTCGCCCACCCCTTCCCCTTCCTCTGCCGCACGCACAGAGCCGCTCCCGTCCGCCATTACCGCTACAGCTAGAGCTCCAAGAGCCGTTTTTCTCTCCCGTTTCTTCTCCATTCAAGTGCAATCAAAGCATTAATATTCCCACTAATCCTCCCACTCCACTCACTGTCCGTTTCATCCACTAAATTGCGCGATAATGCCATATTTGCGCAACCGGCCGCCGACCTTCCCATCCTCATTGCCGTCGCTTCGGTGTTCCTTAAGCCAATAAAAGGCAAGCATCGGCTTCGCAACGTTTTCCCGGTTTCATTTTATCCATTCCCGAGTTCTTCCGCCTACTCATTCGCTCGGAACATGCCTGGACCCGGAGCTCTGTCCCGACGCCGGCCGCAGTGCTCCCTGTGTTGTCCCCGACAACATTTTCCCGCGTTGATCGCGTCAAAATGTGCGCCCGGATCTCCTCTCTATTTCCCCTCTGTCAATTTTGGGATTCCTCCCCTCTTCTCACCGGATTATGCATTTCCCCAATGTCCGGCCGTTCACGTTCTTCGTCAAATTGACGCCGCCGTGGAGCTCCTCCGTCCCTGCCGACAGCGCCATCCTCATGCGCACCCTCGTGCTGCCCAAGCACCTCCGACAGACCCCGGCACCGTCGCCTCCGTTCCAAGCCGCGCCGCCGCCCTCCATTTCCCGGCCAGCCGACGTCGTCCGGCCCGCCACCGCCGCCGACCACGTCGCCGATCTCGCAGCACCGCCGCCATGGCCATGCCCCGCGCCGGCTAACCGGAGAACCGCCGCTGCACCATTTCGCCTGCGCCGACCGAGCCTCTGTGCCGTGCATCGGGTGCACAGTGCACCGACCGCGAGCCATGAACCAAGTCCACAGGCTCAAAGCCACCTACCATAGAGACCAAAATAATTTTAATTTTTCGAAACAAAAATAATTCAGCTGAAAAGGAAATGGTCCACTGACATCATGCTAATAATCAGAGAATTTTCTTTAGCAAAACAATTCTTAAATTATGAAAAAGTAAACAGTAAATTTCTTTTCACTTTTCACTCGGATTTAATCTTACGGGAGTCTGTTCTTCTCCGTTAAAACTCCGATTAGACCCATTCTTTCTCCTAAATTCATCTAAAATCTCAAATCACATATTTATGCTGTTTTTGTAATTTATTTGATTTTATTTAAATTTATTTTTGTTCTTTTTGCAATGTATAGATTCGGAGTGCGGAAGGAGTACCAAATCGACAACCCAGATCTCCAGTTCTCCGTGCAAGGCTTTTTGGAATTATATTTTAATTTAAATTACTACATTCATAATTTTATCAGTGTAATTTAGATCTCAAATTTAAATAATTAGTTACGTCTAATTTGTTTAAACCACATTTGAACTTGGATATTTATGCCATTAAAACCTTAAGGAATACTTATATGATGATTATCAAATGCTTCGACTTGCTTATATTTCAAAGCAAGTCTATTATGGGAATTTGAGGCAAAAAAATAATTTTATTGAAATAAAACCATTGTTATTGGTGTGCCATGGAATACTTTAAAAGGTGATATTGTTTAAAGCAAAAATGAAAATATGATTTAAATTGGGCGAGAATGGTTGTCGATTGTCTTTGAATTTGTTGAAAAGCTCGTCTAGTCAATTAAGCATCGGTCTATGAGAAGCGGTTGTAAAGCCTAACCGTACTTTCACAAGTCTGACATGAAACAAACCTGGCTATCTGTATTGAAACATACCATGGACAATCGTGCTATTAGGTTGAAAGTGGTGTGAGCGTGAGGTTGCCACTCATCGCAAGAGGTGGCTTCTGAAAAGGGCGAGCCTTTCAGCGAGGAAACCTCAGCGGACATGACTACGTGGATGGTGCTTTATAGGGGGCATTATCGTAATTTTCTCTGCACACCCAAGAAAGTGTATTTTGTTTAAAGCAGACGATCATATCTTGTGGGTAAAGTTGTACAACTTCTGCAGAGTGTAAAATTATTTGAATAGCCGAGCTTGCGGTCATGGGTATGCTGAGCAAACCTTCCTCGCGGATTAGTGATTTGAGAAAGATGATTTATAGATGGAAAGGGGTTCCGTCCGGAAAGATTGGGATGAGCTCCGGGATGGACCCCGTGTGGAAAATTGATTTAAAACTCAATTTTACTATATCAATTACACATTGGAAATTACTTACTGTATTTCAAATGTTGCTTTATGCTCAAACTAACCCCATTATGCCTTTCTTTTGTTATCATTGCATTAACACTGCATTTCATGTGTGACTTGCGAATACTTTATCTACTCATGTTGCTACATCTGTTGTTTTTTTAGAAGATAAGGAGACCATCTACACTAGTGAGGATCTCGATGATGCCGCTAACCCAGTTGATTGCCTATGGCAGATTTGTTGGCTCCTACTATTTCTTTTGCTTTCCGCTGCTATATTTTAAGTTGGCCTTCAAGCCATTAATATTGTAAAACTCTGATAATTAAATGAATAAAATTTTGTGTGATATGTGGTGGTATCATCTTTACTGTGTGTACTAAGTTTTTCTTGGACTAGTACAATATACACAGAGGATTTCGAAAAGTATTTTTTCAGGGTCCAACAAAAGGGTCATCTGAAATCATTCATGCCGACACACCCTCTTCTCTAGCTCTGGCCCCAACTACCGCTGCCGCTATGGAGCCAAACAACACTGCTCACCGCTGAATCTGTGCTTGACTTCACGTCGAGCCTCCATCTCTCTCTCTTTCTTAGCTCTATCCTGAGCTCCACACCGTGTCACTGAGCTGTCGAGTCGCACCTGACTAGATCCAAGGTTAGCGTCACCGGATCTGCTGGATCCTATCATTTGTGACAAAAATGAAGGTCAGAGCTGCCATATCCATCATCGGACTTGGACGTGGAGCCTCATAGCCAATTGCCGCCGCTGGATGCGAGCTCGCGGGAGTCACAGTAGCTAGATGGCCAGAGCTAGATGGCCAGAGGGAGCCATCGGGACGCCGACGAGCTATGTGTTGCCATGGTTGCACGTGACCTCGCGCCCGTCGAGCCGCCACTTGCCTTCCATGAACCGCCAAGCTAGCTTGTAGTTATCTTCGTCACACTCACTCATATCCACACCACCACTCCTTTCATCGGTATCATCGCCACTTGTTGCAGATGCGATGGGCCAAATTAGAAGAGGAAACCAATAGGAAGCGAATCGAGAGATATTGGTGGAGAGATAGAGAGAGGTCGGATGGAGAAAATGACTTACAGAATGAACAACAGTTAATTTTGGTCTGAACGGTATATCGTTAAATAGTTTTTCCATATGGGTTAACTAAATTAGCAACCCAAACTAAAATAGATCAGCAGTGAAGAGGTAATAAGGACTAGGGTGAAAACGGGTCGGATACGGGCGGATATTGCTCTTCCCGTATCCTAACCTATATTTTTTTTCCCGGATTCGGAACCGGATACGGGTTAACCGGATACGGATACAGATTCGGGTCGGAAACGGATAAAGATATACGGATAATGTACGCATATATAGAGTAATATATATTGAATTAAAACTATACGAGTACATGACTATAGTAACAAATTATATATCAATTAAATTCAACAAACATCATAGAAAGAATATGCTATTTAAGGATCAATAGAACCAACTAATTGTTAATATAAATGGGCTGATATGGAAAAAAATGATGAAAATGGGCTGGGCCTTGCTGATATCCGAATAGGAAAATCCAAATATCCGAATAGGAAAAATCCGGATATCCGAATAGAAAAAAATCCGAATATCCGGATCCCGTCCCGTATTTACCGGATATTGGATGCTCCGGATCCGATCCCGAATCCGGATTCAAGTATCCGGATCCGGTCCCGGATCGGGCGGGAGATATCCGACCCGTTTTCATCCCTAATAAGGACATGAAGTAATTTAATTAGACAAAACTATTTCAGACCAGGCGTCATAGGCTGGACAAACGAAATAGCATCACCGTGCTGAGCCAAAATCTATCAAGTAGGTTGAGTATGCTATCCAGGGTTCACATTTTCGTTTTGGAGCCATTTTTCGCTACCCCGGCAGTTTCGAAATTCGCGAAAAACCGAACGGTATGAAAATTCAAACCGGTTTGAAAACTGGTCAAACCACGAGGCGAAAACAGCGGTTTTTGCGAAAAACCGAGCGGTTTTTGTTGAAAACCGCTAGAAACCGAGCCAGGTTGGAAAATTGGAAAAAAATCCAAAAAAATGGGGAAATTTTCAAAAAAAGTTGTAAATTTGTAAAAATAGAGTGAAGGCTAAAATTTAGTCAAAATGTAATAAATATATAAAGAAGGTATGTAAAAACACGAAAAAAAATCCAGTATGATCTCTCCTAAATATGGAAAAAAATTCGACATGGCCTTTGCTATATTTTAGACGATTGGAAGTTGTAAATTATGCATTTAGCAATAATATGTCAATAAATAATCTTTCATTGCAATACTACAATCACACAAGTGCAAAAATAGTCATTTACATAACCACATAGCAATATCATTCACAATTTCATTACCATCCACATGTCAACACCATTTACATTATAATACCTTTCAATTGAAGTTGTGGAGTAGGCATAGGCATAGCTTTGACATTCTTCCATTGTCGCAGAAATGCCATGTTCGACCTATATGAACGAAATGTCAGTAAAAAAATTCACTTGCAATGAGATCAAATATAAAATTGAAACAAAATTTCGGCATGACCTTTACTACATTTTAGATAATCTGAAGTTGTAAAGTAGGCATTTAGACTTTAGCAATAATATGTGAACAAATAACCTTTCATTTCAATAACATTCACATATCAATCCAATAAGTTTAAAATATATGCATTCAAATATCAATACCATTCACATTTAGATACCTTTCATTTGAAGTTGTAAAATATGCATATTTTTGTCGTCCTTCCCACACAAATGCCATGTTGGACCTATATAGATGCTATGTTAGTATAATATCAAGTTGTAATGAAATGAAATATTACCTTCGGGGCTACGGGTAGTATATTGCGTGTATATTTGGTTGGCCACGTCGTATTCCTTCGTAGACATCAAGGCCAATCCTCGTGTAGCTAGAAACTCCACCTTGTAAACTTGCCAGTTTTACCCCGTCCATGTGCTTATCGTTTGCCATTGTTGATATAACATGGTATAAAACTCAGGGTTGTGCCACTCGTAGACCCATTGGGTGGGAGGTTATGCATAAGCATCGGGGATGGCATAGTCGTAGCTGCCATATGAGCCATAGTTCTCTTGCGTCTCGGCAACGCCATAGGAGCTAGAGCTATCCTGTGGTGCGCCATTTCCCATCCTCTTAATAGTCATCCTCTGTAATTGAGGAGCACCATGGTCTCTATCCTGTGTTGCATGAGTGTATTGCGACTTCTCTGTAAATGCGATGGGTTGATGCTCTTTTGATTGGTGTGTGGGAGGTATAGAGGTATTGTGACCGCCATCGGTGTCTGTCTTCAAGCTGCTATCATTGGAATCTTTGTATGGCGGGCTCCGACGATCCTCACTCTCAGTGGAGTCATCACTCCCTACAAGATGGGGTACATCTGCGGGATGCTTCCCCTTTCCTTTGGAGGATGCTATCCTTTTTGTTGTATCCCTTCTCGGGACTGATTGGTGCTTTCTCTTCCCTGTATGAGTGTCCCCGACTGTTTTCAGCCTCAGTGTCCTTTCTTAACACAGCAGGGTGAATCGGGTCTATCACAAGCTATGACGGAAGAGGGATGTCACTCTCTATATCCTCCTCATCAAGTAATGGGTCACCGTTGGACCTTCCTTTTTCCATCCACTGTCCTTTCTTCTCTTTGAGATAGTGCTTGCATCGAAATTCAGCACCTAACTTCTCGCCGTGCTCCCATACCATGTCGACATGGTCTGCCATCTGCTAATGGAACACAATAAAAGTAAGCACATGTACAAATATCGCTACTAAATATAATTGATCATGAACACATTGAGCATTTCATCATGAACACACAGTGCATTTTATCATGATGTGAAAAATTGGTAATACAAATTTCAATGAAAGAAAAATATGACTCACCCAACACAATGACCAGACTGTCCTGGTTTAACAAATAATAGTGTAATAACATATCATATCATCTCATGCCCATATTTCATTTAAGAAAAAAGTCAACAATGTCATATTTTTCATTTAACCATGTATGCCTACATGCACATACCTGTGAAAATAAGAACTAAATGGTGCTAAGCATGATTTGTAAATCAGATCACAAATGCAAATCATGATCAACACATGGATGCCAAAGATCCAATTTGCAAAACAACCAACCTACAGAACACAATCAAAATATTATTCCTCTCTTCATATGCAATAAAATTAGGGATGGCAACGTGTCGGGTCGGGTGCGGGTTTTACAAAACCCGATCTGACAGAAAACCCGAATTGAAAAACCCGACCCGAACCTGAATACCCTATCGGGTAAAAAACTATACCCGAACCCAAACCCGGCGGATACCTGATGGGTTTGTGCAGTACTGCAGTATAGGGGTGGCAATAGGTCGGGTTGGGTATGGGTTTTGCAAAACCCGACCCGACAAGAAATCCGAACCAAAAAACCCGAGCCGAACCTGGCGAATAACCGGAACCCGACCCGGAACCCGACGGGTACCCGGAACCCAACGGGTACCCGATGGGTATGTGCGGTATTCCAGATACCCGATGGGTACCCGTGGGTGGTTTTATAAACTCGACTCTGACCCGAACCAATCTCGGGTACCCGACCCGAATAACCCACGGGTGAAAATTAGGACCCGAACCCGACCTGATCGGGTGCAGAACTTGCGGGTACCCGAACCCGCGGGTCTGATTGTCATCCCTAAATAAAACAAACTGTGTAGCTCATTGTGCTTGGAAATGCACTAGCCAATAGCCATCCCTTTAACCGACAACATACATGAACTACTGATTGGTATTGCAAAAATCGCTCTAAACCGAACGAAAACACACCTTTAATCGCGATTTTCGTCAGCTATCTCGAAAATTGCTTACAGCTCGAAAAACCGTAGAAACTACTCAATTTTCACGCCGAACCAAGCGATTTTCGCTACTTAGCCAACGGTTTTTGAGCGTGCGGTGGCCAGATCCAGGAGGTGACGGCTTGGTCGGCGGCAGGTGCGAATGGGGAAAGAGGCTTGTGCAATTATTGCGCTGGAGCGTGACAGCGCGTCTGGTTGGGAGTGACGGGAGGTGAAGGCACTCGGGTGGGCCATCCGGTCGGGGTGAGCCGCGAGATGGGCTGGCTGGCCCGTAGGCAGCTACAGGCCGCTATTTTCATTTTTTTTCAATTTTCAACAATTCCAATGGCTTGAAAAAATCTCTAAATTTTGTTTTTCAAAAAAAAATTCATACCAGAGGTCATACAACAATTAATACTAATTTTAGGAATTTTTTGGTTAAATTTTTCTATTTTTTTTGAAAATTTTGAATTTCAATTTGAACCCCACCAAAAACCGTTTGGTTTGAAAAGCCGTTTCGGCGCAGTTAGCTTGAAAACCGCAGTTTTCGAACGAAAAACCACAGTTTCGAGAACCCTGATGCTATCTACCACGCACTACCTGAATCAGCTAATCACCCAGAGACGCTACCTGTAAATAGCTGACAATGGAAGATAATTCTTCTAAAACGTTTCAAAAACAAGAAAGCCAACCTGAAAATGTGTCCATAAAAAGTAAGGTTTGTACTGTATCCCGGTTCCAGGTTGTTCATTCAAAGTGAAATACTAGAGTAAATTTTACAAAGCTATAGATTTATTGTACAAAGTATTAGAAAACTATATGTTTTAGCTTCTATTTTACAAAAATACAGATTTTAGAAGAACTTGTATCACAAAACAATAGGTTTTAGAATTGATCGTTTCTTGTAATGACATTATGGGTCCACATGGCAGCCTCACACATTGTCAATCTTGTTATAGAAACAGTCAATTCTAAGACATGTATTTTGTGACACAAGTTCTCATAAAATACGTAGTTTTGTGAAATATGAGTTAAAACCCGTAGTTTTATAATAATTTATACAAAAAAATTTGTAGTTTCGTGAAATTTACTCTAAAAACTAAAAAGGTGATAACATGGGCAAGCAACTGCAGTTAAACTTTGATGCTGTCATATCAAGACTCAGATAATTGTATAATTTCTTCTACTAAATTATCGGGAAGCATCAAAATGGCTGCATATCACAAGGCAGTAAAAGATCCAAACTAAGCCAAAAAATTATAGATAACTAAATAAATGAAATGACAGCCATTGGCACCAAAAGTCTTGATACAGTTGTCCAGTGATAAAAAAACAAAATATAAAGTAACAACCACAAGCAGATGATATGTGGCTCCTTTTCCACCGTAGGCAACCCTTGATTGGTACCACATTATGAAACAGTACGAGCAGCTATTGAAAACATGAGATGTAGTTAGTATGATTGAATTAGTACCTTAAAGCAAGACTAAACTGACCACAAAAGGCCCACTTGATATTGAGATAATCTTCAAGTGCAAGATCTCTTAAAGGTGCTAGAGATCCTAAGGATTGTTGTGACAAAGATTTGTGTTCCTGTATTTACAACTTGTCACCTAACATGTTCGTGTTTCAGGTTCATCCCTTCCATACAAAAAAGAATCAATCAGCCACATCAAAAGATTTAAGAGAGAAATTCCACATTCCACCTCTGTATCATTTGAAATTATCTCCTATCTAAATGAATTTACGCAGGTGGCTACTCCTAATAAGATCTTTTGCTCCGGTGAACTACAGCTAAAATTACTCGTAATCAGGTTTCAGCACCCACATAGCACCGTTTGCACCTCTTTGCAACGTTGCTATTTCCTTCAGCAGATTCTTAAACAGCAGCATATCCTTGGGCTGTATACGGTTCTTGAAATGTTCTGTAATGCTCGTTGAGCTGGCAGAACCGCCATTCTGTTGTACGAAGGTGCACAGTTGGCGGATTAGGACTTCAGGTTGCACAATCATGTTCCTACTAGAAGAGTTAGATGCACGAACATTCTCTGGTGAACTTGGTATGTGGTTGGAAGCTGATCCCAGGTTAAGCTGATGTTCCAGTGCATCTGAAGCTGCTCCCTCTCGGGTTCCATGAATCCTAGCCAAAAGTTCAGCAGAGGACAGTGCTTTGCCATTTAGAGCACCAACCTGAAGATTTTGACCCCTGCTGTTTGAAGAAGTTTCTGATGGTTGAGATGAACTAACCAACTGGCTATTGAGAGTTGACCCAAACTTCCTGCGAACAGAGGAGGGCGCCCCAGCAGTACCAGCTCTTCCAGTCCATGTGGGAACAGCAAAATTATCACGGCTTCTGAGCAATCGTGATTGGCGTAAAGCTTCAGCAGCCCTTTGTGCAACCTGTGAAGCCTCTGCTTCTAGGCGTAGCTTCTGGTCATCATTAGCACTCATTATGGCATCATGATTGATCGCACTCTGGGCAAGTCCAAAAAAAGGATGTTATTTTGAGAAAGAGGAAAAATTGAGGCTACAAACTTTCCCTATGGATCAGAAGATATTGCTTACATGAATGCCCTGAGCATCAAAAAGACTCTTCAAAATGTTGGATTCTTCAAGTGCTTGGTCAGAGTTATGGTCCACTTTCCCTTTTCCTCTACTGGATGAACATGGTTCAGCCTCTGTGATGGCTGGTAGAGCCGAAGCTGTAGATAGCTGGCCTCGTTGCTCATCAATTGGAACCCCAATATTCACATCTTCAGACAACTGGCTGAAAATATTTGATGTTTCAGTTGAACCATTCCTGTCATCGTCTTGCAATGTGAACAAATCCTTCATGTCTCTGGCTTTAAAGAATCTCCTTTGCTGAGGGTTTTTCAGTACTTTGTTTGTGAGGAAATGCTTGTATATCTGTCGATGGTAGACTTTCTCCTCTATTGTCCCACGTGTGATCAATCTGTAAACCGTCACATCTCTAGTTTGCCCAATACGCCATGCACGTTCCCTAGCCTAGTCCACACAAAGTTTAATCAGGTTAAGAGTGGTCACTCAGTCAAAAACTAGGAAATAAAGCCATGGGAAATTACGCTTGCAACTGTATCGACAGAGTATGATTCAAAATTATTCATCTACCATGTCAATCACTCACGGCCATCCAGTTTTTGGATGTCAACATTCTCTTTTCAAGTCTATTAAGATAAAACAATTGTGTAACACCTTAAAAAAAGTTTGTCAATGCATCTATGAAGAAATGTTAAAAGATGATAGGTGCAGACTTCAAAAGAAATACATATAGACAGGGCATAGAATGCTCTACATAAGCTGTACCTGCATGTCTGTTGAAGGGTTCCAGTCAGGATCATATATAATAATCCTGTTTGCACCAGTCAAATTTGTACCCAATCCACCAACTTTTGTGGTCAGAATGAAAATAAAAATTTCATCTGTGTTATTGAACTCATCAATGAGTCCCATTCTTTGCTTTGCAGGTGTAAGTCCATCCATTCTCCGATATTCGTAGTCACAAGCCGTCAAGAAGTTTTCCATAATGTCAAGCATTTGTTGTGTCTGAGCGAAAAGAAGAACACGATGGCCTTGGTCTTTCCAGACTTGAAGGACTTGTTCAACTACTTTCATCTTTCCACTTCTTTCAGGATTCCCATAGTCAGGATTCTGAGTGGCATGTTCTCTCTCAAGTAGATCAGGATGATTGCATATCTTCCTTAGGACATCTATCCCATAAAGGGAGTTTCTGTTACCATCAAATATTTGCTCCACCTCTGAACTAGCAAGAAATGCACGATAAGTAGCGCGTTGATCTGGAGTTAGACTGCAGAAAAGAACATGCTCTGTTTTTTTGGGAAGCTGTGCATAGACATCAGCTTTCATTCTCCTAAGAAGGTATGGCATGATCAAGTCACGTAGGACAACAGCACATCTATATGCCGTGGACACTTGTAATGGTGTTGCATTAGCATATCCACCGACAGTAATTGGAACGGAAAACTCGGTCTCAAACACAGGCAGGACACCTAGTTTTCCAGGGAACACGAAATCAAAGAGAGACCACAGTTCCGAAAGCTTATTTTGAATAGGCGCACCTGTCATAATTAACCTGTGCACAGTCTGCAATTGCTTGCACACCAGAGTTATCTCAGCATTGGGATTCCTTATGCGGTGACCCTCGTCCAATACAGCATATCCCCATTCTACATCAAGCAACTTCTCCCTTAGGATTCTTAGCTGCTCATATGTGGTCAGAAGCAAACCTGACCCTGAATTTACAACGCGTGAAATCAAGTCATCCCACTTTTTTCCAGGCCTTGCATGTGTAACCTCTTCCTGATCACTATCCCAAGAAACTTCACTGTCAGAATCACTGTATCTCTTGCTCTTTTTAGTTGAATTTGCAGAATCATGTAAGATCTCAACTTTGAACTTTGAATACCATGTACTGGCCTCCCTTCGCCACTGTTGCAAAAGGGTCACAGGACAAACAACAATGCTAGGCTTGTACATACCACTGTTATGCAATGAACCAAGAAATGATAAGACCTGCACAGTCTTTCCCAGGCCCATTTCATCGCCAACTATTCCACCAGCCCTTTGACAATGTAACTCCCATAGCCACTGCACTCCCACTTTTTGGTAGTCAAATAGCGCTGCATAAATTGTGCCTGGAATTCTTAAACCACCTTCAAGGATAACAGGAGGTAAATCATCAGAACCTTCTATTGCTTGATGTTCGTCCTGAGAAACTGACGCCGCGGCATCTCCAACATCCTCATCTGTAAATGTAGAAAGCAGAAATAATAAGTTCACTGCAGTGAATTTATACATGGTAGTAGCAAATAAGGAAATTTGTCCGCATTTGCGATGTCTGTAGAATTACAGTAAAGCCTAAAAGCTGTGAAGGGCCTTGACATACCATCCAATAGTGATTCCTTCCTTAAGTTATCTTGCCTCCATCTCTTGCCAGGCAATGGCCTCTTGGTCTTGTTCCTTCGTCTTTTCTTTTCCTGCTCATCTGAATTGGGAGAAACAGGGCGTTTTAGAGGTCTTCCAAGTCTTTGAAATGGAGCAGTAGGTGCATCCAGCCTAGGCAAGGACTCTGCATCAAGCAATTTGGTGGCTGGGCGGTTTTGTGCAATCTGCTGCATTGACTGAGCAACTTTAGCAATGCTGGAAGCTTCCATGGTTTCTTCAGTTTGTTCTGCAGAACCATTTTGCCTATGAGAAGGTCCAGGTTGTTCGACACGCTTCTCAAAGCCCTTCAACTTGTGAAACGGTGTCAGCAAACCCTTTCTAATCAGTTCTTCCCTTTCCTACACAATAGAATGTAACATCAGGAAGGCAATGAACTGAAACATAACAACAGTATAGGAAATGAGAATGCTGATGGGCTAGGGTAGTAGCTCACAGTTTCCATAAATCCTGCAGAAGCTCCATCAAGCACTGCATCAAAGTCTCTGTCATCATTATAGGTGACAGTTTTCAACCGACGTGTTGAGTTCTCTTTAGGCTGCTCAGGTGGTTTTAGTGGCTTCTTCTGCTTTGGTTCGTCTTCAACCAGCATGGCCAGCATTTTGTCCATTTGGCTGTCGGAGCCAAATGGGCAAGGATCGGACTGCAATATCTCTTTCTGAATGTGTGCTTTAGCTTTCTTGAGGCTTTTAAGACGCTCGGCAGCGAGCGCTTGCTGGAGTGCTCCTCCATGAGGGACGTCTTGAGCAATGCCATCAAAATGCTTCTTCTTTTTATCCTCTGCATCAGCACTATCCGAGCGGTCCCTTTTTTTTACAACCGCGTGTTTAGTTCCTTCAATGGTGGAAGCTACAGCGTCGATTTCAAGTTGAACAGAGCGCAATTTCTGATGTAATTTGGCCTGATCATCAGCTTCGGGTATCTTGCCATTCTCCCAGGCATCGATGATTGGCCCCGACTCAGTGTCATGCTTTGGGTCAGTTTTTGCCTGCAAAGGGAAATATGACACGAGAAGGTTCTCTGTAATTAAATTTCTTGGCTTTCTTGTGCACCGCACGAGAATGATGTGAGCAAGACTTGCCTCTGATAGGATTTTCCTTTCAATGTCCTCTATGTTTGCGGATGTTACACCGAGGCTATGTAACAAGCGCTGGTCATCGTCCTCTTCCTCCATCGGATCAGCAAGAAGACTTAAGTCATTCTCGCATAATAAACGTAGGATGGATTGATTGGAGAGGAACAAACTGGATGGATTGGAGAGGAAGAAAGCTTAAGATTAGGTTGCTCACAGCGAAGACAAGACCAGATCAAAAACTCTTAGAACAATCCGAAGCAAGTTAGGGTTCCTTACTCACAGAAGAAATCAATCCAACGCCGATCTTCGCGGCCCTACCGGGGCTCCGTCTCGTGGCCGGCCTCCGGGAGCGGGAAGCTGGATGAGGGGCGCGCGGGGCCGAGCGCGCAGAGAAAGGCGAAGGGGCGTTGGCGGCCTGCCGGCTGGATGTAAACGGCAACGGCCTTGCGGGGCGGCCGGGAGCAGGAAGAAGACGGCGGAGCGGGGCGCCGGGCGCGACGGCGAGGGAGAGCGTGGAGAGGGCGCCGCCTGCGTTGCGACTCGCGAGCGCGTGGCGTGGGGCAGGGACCGGCCGAACGAGAGGATGACATCTCGCGATGCTCGTGCTCGATCTGGACCGTGTGGGCTCTGCATTTGGGCCCTATCACAATCCACGAACCCTATTACGGCCCACTCGGACCAAACAAACACGAACTAACGTAAGTTAGCAAATTTCATGGTGGGTAATCCAACTTGTCCGACTGATTCAAATAGATCACTGAACTTCAGAACTACATATCTAGCTTACTAAACTTGATTAAGTGGATCACTCTAGGTCACTAGTATGCCAGTCCGGATCCGACTGATGACATGGCATACTGACTTGTGCCACCGTGGCATGGCATGGCCCCACATCTGGTCACAATTCGCAAAAATCGTAGACACGAAGTGGCTCGTTCAAAAAAAAAAAACATTTGAGGGAGTTAGTATTAATTTGCAAGTACTTACATTTTGTTTCTTCAAAGCAATATTTTCATTAAATCTTCTTGTCAACTCATTATTGGTAGTAGTGGAAGAGAGATAGACAAACCATTAATAGAGACAACATTTGTAAAAAAAATGCATTCCTTCGCTGTCCATGTGTAAGAAACTAAAACAAAATAAACTTTAGACAAGGAGTATATATTCACTATTCCTAATTTCCTGAATGCAATGTAGATAATAAGAATATAAAAGAGTGCTAAAGTTCTGAAAAATCAAAAGTGTATGTTTGCAACTGCATGTGAAATCCACACCATTGATTGCAATTTGAGGTCAGAGCTAGATATTGTGTTCTTAGGTATATGAGCTTTTCATAATTGCTGTATTATTGTATTTGCAAGTTAATGTGATAATGTGGTTTGATGTACCCCTCTCTAATTTGAAATCTGAAATTCGAATGAAGTCATTGGATGATATAATATATATATATATTATGCATATCGGAATGTGAATATAGAGCGCGCTGCGGATGAGGCGCATATTTATACCATTGTGACAGACTAGGGGATTGTATTCCATGTGTATTTTCATGTACTTAACATGTATTTTGTTTAGTAACGGTGATGCTTCGTAGGCCGGGTAAGTGAGAAAGAAAGGAATATGTCTAGCCATTACCCATAGTTTTCAAGACATTACTATGACTAGCCAACTAACCGCTTATTTGCCTTCCAAAGAAACCAGGGAGAACATATGCAATAGCAACCTCCATAGACAGCACTGGTATGCAAAGGTGATCTGCAAATGAGTGAAAGAAAGAATAGATAACATTGCGTAGTTGGATTCTGAACATTAGCACTACTTATGACGCCTAATCCTTCAATGAATTCAGTCTGATGCAAAAGGTAATAATCTTTGGAGCGAGAATATATATATCTATTAGACATGAGATTATTAATTAACATTAACATGTTTCAGTTCTCAATCTTACACAAATCAACTTGCACTTCATTGCAATACCACACAATATGTGACAGATTGGAAAAAGTTTCCACTGTTAACATATCTAGAAAGACTTTGCTTGTATTTCCTTTTGAAAAGAAAAGGAATCTATCATCACTCTGCCTTGCATTTATATGTAGTAATGACTATCCTATGAAACATGAAATAGTCTGTTTGGTTGTGTTCAAAATTAATTTCATAATCTGCAGTTACTACTTCAACTACAGTCAATCAGGAATAGAGAAGCACATTTAAACTCATCTCATACGATGAAGTTAGTATTCCTTGTATCATTGCAGACCAAACTAATTCACAGCAAAAAGAGTAAAAATGTCTAGAGTCACCTTGTGCTTTCATCGGGAAAAAAAATGCCATTTCATATACACCAATAGATATTCAAATTGGATTCAACAAAAAATAATAGGCACCAACGATCATGAGTTACTTCCTCACATACTTACGAGAATACAATTAGACTACATAATTTATATGTTTCCTATTCCAATAGAAAGATCTATTTGCCAGAAGTAACTTGCAGCTACAGTGCCTAACAAAGCCTCCTAGCTCAGATAAAAAACTAGTTCCAAAAGGCCATAATTACTTACTACATCGGTACTAGATAGGCTAGAAAGAAAAATTCACTCATTGCATTTCATAATGTCTACAATTGTTATATATTATAGAACAGCTGTAATGATATCTGGAAGAAGAGAAAATTCGATCTATGCTACTGATGTTTTGTGACTTTTAGGTTTTTCTATTGCTTTTTGTCTTATTGGTTTTATGCCATAGAAATTACAAACTCCCTTGGGAGATACCACTCTGGCAAAGTCGAAGCCCTAATTTGACCAAGCTAAAATGGCCCTTGTGCTCGAGAAAGATAGATTTAAGTCATGGGGAGAGTGTCAAAGGGAAAGTGGAGTATAAAATGGCACGACCAGTTTTTGCATTTTTGAGAAAAATTGAATCACTAGTGGCAATGTCAAGAAAACTTTGCAGTTCCGATGTCATAAAACCAATAGACAAAAAGTGATAACAAAATCTAAAAGCCCAAAAATATCAATGGCATATATAAAATTTTCCCCTTGAAAAATAATAGTTTGTGGAGGTTTCTCACCCATGAGTGAGATCAATTTTGAGAACACCCATCTGAAACTGTCCGTTATCTCGTCGCGTATCACCATCCCTCCAAGGATTATGCTCTAGAAGTGGTTGTTGATCCCAACAAATATACCAAATGCCATACAAATTCGTTATGTTGATGAAGACTTATTTTGAGAAGGTTTTGATATTTCGGCTACAAGACAAATTTGTCTCAAGGTGGAGATTGTTAAAGTATAGTCTGAATTCATTTCGGTTTCGTTTTCTGCTCTAATTCAAAGTTCTACTCTTGTATGGAGCTTTTTATGTTTCATTATAAATATGCCCATGTAGTCCATAAAATAGAGTAAGGCAAAAATATAAGCAAGATGAGAGAAGAGAAAATATAGTCTCATTATAAACATCTTCTCATATAGTGATATTTGTCTTCGTACGTCCGTGGTCCTAAAGGATTTTTCATGTAAAATATATTTCTCTCATTCTTTTGATCCTATACTTTAGCCGTGTGTTTTGTAACAAAAACAATATTTCAGACTGTTTGGTTAAGGAAATGCTTCTCAAAATGACGTGTGAATGTTTTAGTTTTCCCTAATCTGAATAGGGCTTTCCATTCAGTAGTATCCACCAATGATATATCTTTGGATTCGGACAATCAACATTAATCCAAACAATGATTGTACTTTGACACGCAACAGCACGAACCATTTTGTAAATGAGGTGCAGGGGCGGATGCAGCTAATGGACATGGGTGTACAGATGTACACCTAAATGTTTGACAAAAAAAATTAGTATATATATAGGAAGTATATTGATTGTATATACTAGTAAGTAGGCTTAAAAATGTATATTTCAACCTCCAAGTCCATTTCATCGCACCCACTCCCTCTTCCAATCTTCTCTGTGCAGCCCAATCACCTAGGTCCATTATTCTTCCATTCCTCAAGCTCAACACCCATGTCACTCTCTATTCCACATGCCCCCATGCTCTCTCGTTCTCTCTGTGGCGGCGACGTAGTTGGCAAGCGACAGTTTGGCAACAACGGACGAGGGCCACAGGGCAGGTGTAAGTCGGCAAGGAGTAGGTCAGCAGACGAGCGTTGAGTAGCCACCAGCACTGGTGAACTGGCGGATGCGGCAAGGCAGCCCTGACCCTTTTGGCCACGGCGAGCACCGACTCGGGAATAGAGGGTGCGACACCGAAGGCGACCGGCAGGTCAGGAGGGCGATATCTGGCAGGGTAGGGAGCATCGTGCAGCGTGTTGTAGGGTAGTCCCGTGGTTGCGGCAAGCATCGAACTGGGGATGGAAGGTGCAACCCCAGTGGTGACAATCAGGTCAGGGCGGTGACACCCCGCGGGGTAGGAAGCGATGCTAAAATAACATACAACAGCTAAGCATTCGACATTGACAACTATATAGGTGAATTTTATTCTTGATTCCAAATATGAAATCCCCAATTCACAAATCTATCAACGTTATAATGATTGTAATGGTGGATCGTGATTTTTGAAATGTAGCATGTAGAGCATTCAAAAATAGAAAGGAAGCAATTCTTAATTCGCAAATCTCTAAATTATTTCAGATGCTGTCTCTAGTGAGAACAATTTATACTTTGTATTTTTGCTATTATGAACACCTATTCTAAAAATCCTAGATCCGCCACTGACAAGACGGCTCATCTTTGCGCGTGCAGGCAAAGGCGCAATTGGCTCAACCAAGCACCCGGAATTTTATGTAATCGTCCACTCCGAGATTGTCTACTGCTTCTGATTGATGAAAATTGAACTCTTGTAAATAAAAAAGAAGAAGAAGCTTTTCCCTGTTCTTTTCCTCGACTGTTTCTGCCTACTCGTGTATAGTTTACCAATTCAAGACATGGGCCTCTCACAAGTATATGGACCTTTCGACCCAAGACACCACATGTTGGGCCATGTTTACGCGGCCCACAATCGATCTACATAGACAGCCCAGGAAACCAGATTGTTCGGCTATTTATTTAGCTAGCAATATGCATGCATTGAACAGAAATCTGGTAATGCTACTGAGTGCTGAGTACTGCTGACTTACTTGTCAATAAATACCTCAAAAACATCATTGGTTGCATATTGCACCTGATTAACAAATGAATCTTCATAGTAGCTCTCTGTACCTCTATCTATCCTTACAGAAACATATAACGGAAAAATAAAAAAGGAAAGAGAGAAAAGTGTACCTCTAGCTCTAGCCCCTGGTTCTGTTCTGTGGCATCAATCTCCCACCACCACCACACCAAACAGACATAATTTTGGGTTTGTTAGTTGAGCCTCCACACATCCCCCAACTGTGCAGCCGCGGGCACAACACAACAACTACACCAGCTTGTTCATCATCATCAACTGATGCATGCCAGCCTAGCTACCACAGTGCATGCTGCCCTGCGCTGCATGCATGAGGAGCTAGCCCTCATCTCTTTCCTGTGACTGGCACCCCCGTCCCGGCCCTGAGCAGCAAGTTAGTTAGCTAGCTCTCAGCTTATAACACTGCTATATATTAGCACCCATGATGATAACGCAAGCATGCATGCAGTACTGTTCGAGTGTGCGCGCGCGCGCCTGTGTGTCAGTCAGTCGGTGGCACGCTTGGTCACTTGCATCAACGTCAAAATTAGCTTTAGCATGGATTTGGCATGCGTAGCACTATATATGCATCCTTTTGCCCCCTCCTAGATTTCCCTCCTGTAGTCCTGTTCGTGGTCCAGTACTCCAGGGTGGTCTCCAATCGATCATGTGCTACTCCTGGACAGTATCTACTACCGCATGCTAGTGTAGCTACTGCTCTTTCCATGCATGGGCAACTTGACAGCATGTACTCATCGGTTGAGCTCAACTTGGACAGCTCGGCTCTACCTTGAATAAGGGGCTTCGGGGGAGCCAGGACCACCACGCATAGCACTGGCTAGCTAGAGGTGCAGTGCACACCTGCCATATGCATTGAAGAAATTAAGGGTTCTGTTAGGTTGTGTGGCTTAATGCCATACTAAATTAGCAAGGTTACTCAATCTTAATTAGTACGATTGTTTTGCACCGCATTCACGTTATCGTAAAAAAATACTAAGGGCACATTTGAAACGCAAGATTTTCTTGCAAGAGACAATTATGCAAGAAACATAGAAATTTTTATAGGTTTCATGTGAAATTCCTGCGTTTGAAACGCGGCATAATCAGTTTTGGCGCCTTATGCATAAATGTAAATTAAGCATGCAGTTCCAACTTTTGAGCTATCACTCGTCGATCTGTCCCCTTGTATGTACAAGTAATCGACTTGGTGCCAATAAAACTAAGCGGGCATGATACGTCTAGGGAATCGATGACTCTTTATGCTAGCATATGCCATTCCAGCAAGTAATTAACAACAATGCTATACACATATCATACAGCAGGCATCGGAGTTTAAATAATCATTTATATCTTGTCTAGCTAGCTGCTTAGAAACTTCAAACATGCATTCATGCACGCGCGCGTGTCCCCACATTCGCCTGATCTAACACATTATGACATGTAGAAGTATGCAAGTCACCCCTTGCGTCTTGATGCAATGCACCCTGTAATTAAAGATGATCCCCCAAGATCGACATGTTAACGATCGATGCTCCCTTTCATGTCCGGAAATAACATCCTGTCCATTAGTAGCAAGCATCTTGTTACTATCCTCTTATGTTAATTTGTTTCAGTATGAACATCGTAAGTGCCATTCTTAGTCAAAAAAATAAATGCTTGATCGAGATAAAGAAATTTAGTGTGAGATCTCTCTCTCTCACACGCAGTTAATCCTGGGAGTAGTTAATTAATCCCTATACCATATCTTACAACGTAGAGAATATCTCGCAGGGTATGTCTGTGTAGTATACGAGTATATAATACTAGTTAGGTGGTATTTACATTTTTTCAGAGGTGCATATATATGCATATTTTTTAGACATACTTCTTTTTATGTTCATATATAAAGGTATTTACAAAATACGCTAAAACTCCTTTGCAATTTTTTTATGTGTTTCACATTGAAATATCTTATATTTAGTATATGAGCGTATCAAAAGTGATAAAGGAGTATTTCAAATTCGTTTAGGTGGTGTTTTAGAGGTGGGAGTAACTATAACCGGGAGTATAAGGTATATATACACACACAGAGAGATTGTTGTCCGCCTTCTGTTCTCATTTGGGGTCGTGACAAAAGAAATTTTATGGATTTTATTATTTATCCACATAGACATATTGTTGATGATCGAGCAAAAAGTCAAAAGAAAGGATGTTAATTAGCTGTATATCGATTTAACTGAACAATATATAATGTGCATTTTGTGCAATTAACTAACTATATATGTTCTAGACTTCCCTAGCTATCTTGATCAGACTGGCAATAACCACACTACGTAAGCATATTTTGCCCATTCTTTCATGTGGCCGTTCATCCATGCCCACATGCATGCACTATTACAAAAGGAAATGTTTATAATAAATTGAAGTCTAACGTTTATAAATGTCAGAGATCGTAGCTGCTGATACGGGTTGATATGAACCTATAACATATATAGCTAGCCGCCTAGACCTTGCTTCTTCAGGTCTGGGCAGATCTCATGTGTACTACTTAGTTGTAAATTTCCCGAACTTAGCCAAGCGATTGTTTTCGATCGGAGCATCAAGCAGTGCAACCCGGTTCTACTTGACGTCCCTGAGACACTGGCTTCTACCAATAGTGAACTATTAAGGATTGCATCTTGCGCATATATATTACACATTATAGCCTGCAACTAATTCAGCTCCCACTTCAACTGGGAGATCAGACAGAACTCGATTAGTCTATGCTAAATGAGAAATATTAAGGAACATAACCAACACCGGGAACAAGGGAGCAAGGGACCATATATGCTTTTACGCCATGACAATCTCACTCAAATTACAAGGACCTACACATATTAGTACAACTAGGTAAGCAACTGCGGTGTGTCATGCCGCGCCCGCCATTATCCACGCGAGCAAATCGAGAAAACGCACGACCGCCACTCACTACGCGAGCAAATCGAGGAGACACGAAACGGTTAAAAGGATACAAACGTATTTTTTCGCATTTATTCGGCAGAACGGTTGAAAGGATATAAATATATCTGAGCTACCGCAGCGTGCCACGCCGCAACCGCCACTCTGCACGTAAAAAATGACAAAAATGATCTAAACGAGTTTTTTCCCAGAAAAGGATATAAAAAGGACCTAAACGCTGTTTTTTTCGGATAAGGACAAAATATGACCTAAACGTAATGCTTAAAAAGGCCTAAAGGATATAAATGTAATATAAATTTGTTCCCCGAAAAAGGACCTAAACGTAACGTCTTTTTCCAAAAAAAAAAAGTAACCTAGCCGTAATTTTTTTTCGAAGAAGGACCTAAGCGCAATTTTTTTTACGGCTCGACTTGAGCCGCGAGCCGGCTCAAAGCAACGGCATGGTCGGAATTCTACCTACTATAATAGAGGTTTGAACTGCAAACTTTTGTGTTCAGAGCATTGCATTGTCTAAGGGAGTAGGGTGAGTAAGCAGAGCCTACCAAGCTAAGCTTTCATCGAAAAGGCGTGTCGTCACTGCTTCCTTTTCGACGCCCACCTTTTATTTAGATGTTGGGGCAAGGCAAGCCCAAGGAAAGTCTAGGTAACTAGGTTGGCACTCTACCTCGGATCCTGCTCTCGAGAGGGTGTGGCCCTAGTGCATTAATAACAAATGGAAGTCACAATTTTACTCATCTCACGGATCACTGATCAAAAAATGAAATGCTATCAGACATGGTTAAGCGCTAAAGCATGATAAAATGATATAGTGCTGAAAATAACATAGAAATAAATATAGGTCTGTCTGGGCATCAGCTAGCATAGTTCTCCCTAAAATCAGCCTTTTCCAACTTATGACAAATTGACGACCAGTGTAGATATTCGACCAGTTAGAAAGTAAATGAGTTTGTGTTCACCTTGAGTGAGTTTTGCAAGGCATAAAACGGCTTTTTTTTTTATGAGAAGCTGATAACTTATCGTTCGAATGTGATCTTCGAAGATTATTTAACTGTTCAGTCATTACAAAGTACATGTTCATTTGTACTGCAGATCTCATCTATATATACGTACCTTTTGCATGTGAAAAGCTCTCTGGATTTTCTCTCAAGTTACCTTGGGTTGGGTGCTATTTAATTTGGCTGTTTTGTCTATACTCTATACTATATGTCACTAGTGACGTTAATTGGAATCTAGCTTGTTCAATAACGATAGAAAACTGATAGTTTACGAGGTATGGTAGGCAGGTTTGCGTTTTCAGGAACATGAATTAACAGTCCGCAAATGCCATGCATGCATGAATGATTAATTAGGTGGACGACATGGATAGGGGATAATATTGTATAATTAATATATAGATATACTAATGCAATCATGCATCCTTCCAAACATGCAAGAATATTAATGGGGACAATGTATGCCTGCTATCTGGAAATATTGCAACGTTGCCTATTGGGTGACATGGATATATATATGGTCCCAATTAAGTGCATGCTTTATCAGGGAAAAATGCAGACAAATCATCTCATGAATATATGAATTGAAATGACAGAGATATAATGGACATGCACGATAGATGCTATCATGCATTTTACAAATTGTTGCTAAATGCCGATGATCATAAGGTGGTATCACTGACCGGTACATCTCAACGAGAGTTAACTGTTCCTTGATGGTTCCTAATTAATGATAACAATGATATTGTACAAAGATAAGAAAAATATCGCAATATTTGTTTTCTTTTTACGAGGACCATCTCAAGGAAACTAAATATGTTCATACACTCAGCCTTTTTTAAAATTGCTAACAAAAACTTGAGTTTTTTTGTTTGGAATATTCGAATTTATCACCGTCCGATGTGTCTCACGATTCGTGCTCTGCTTTCATCTCCAGTAATGGCAACATCCTCTTTAGAGCAATATTTGGGTGAGGTGGGCGGAAGTGGCGATGATGTCGGTGCGGTGAGGAGGATCCCAGCTAGCTAGAGAGCTAGCAGCGGGGGTGAGCAGAACGACGATGAATCAGGAGTGATGAGTTAGATTTTCGAGGATGGTAGAGGTACTACCAGAGCTATGGCGGCTGCATGTGGGGGAGGCGAAGGTGCCGCGGTAAAAGAGGAGGCCACCACCACACTTGGTACCAGTAGGCACCGCACATCAAGAAGCAACATCGGCGCCTAGCTATCGACGGGAGGTAGGCCGTGAGAGGTGGGCATTCCGGCGAGTTTTTTTGGCTGGCCCAAGATACGACTACATGGTTCGGTTCAAAACCCGGTATGACATTGTAATACAGACGTGTCGGGTCTGAGAACTAGGTATGATGGGCAGAACGGTCTAGCACGATACTATAGCACATGCTATACCGAGTCGATGATCCAGGACATAAGGAAGAAGCTTAGTATGAAGGTTACTGACTCGTAGAGCATGAGTGCTATGGACGCACCCAGCAGCATAGACGCCACCCCGTCGCCGACACCTGAGAGAGACGGGCAAGAGGGGAGAGAGTGCTGAGAGAAATTGAGAGACGGTGTAAGAAGCTGCTCTCTCGCCCATCTCTCCCACCTATCTCTCTCAATCTCTCTCGCATGTCTCTCTCACTCTCTTTCTCGTCCATTGCCCCCTCTCTCACCCGTGTTCAGCATATCCCCCTCACTCTGTGTAACTGTTCAAAATAAATAAATTTTAGTTCTTTTTCTCATAATATTTGTGTCCACTGCCTCAACTTCATGCGCTTCCAGCTCTTTTTCTCTTGTCGCAATAATGCAAATGGCCCGTGACTGAGTCGGCACGACACGAAGTAAACACGAAACGCAAATGAGCCGTGCCTGTGCTCGCCGAAGGCAAGCCGGGCCGGGCCGATCTGACACGACACCAACCTTTTAGCCGTGAATGGGGGTGGGGTAAATGGAAGAGTTGGTTTATACAGGGAGGAGTTGTGGATATATATATATATATATAGGAAAATGATTCCATACTCCTGGGTGTACGTACTCCCACCTCTAGTATACCGTTTAAATGATGTTGTTATACCTCTTTATCCTTTTGAGTATACTCTAATACTGATTATAAGATACTCCAAAGTGAGTTCCATGAAAAATTTCATTAAAGTCCACCATTTATAGCATAATTTGTTTATATATTCGTTTTACATATAGAAAAGGGTATATAGCAAAAAATAAAGTGCTCGATGAATTTTTTCAACCATGTTGCATTGGAGTATATTAGAATTATTATTGGAGTATACCAAAGTGATAAAGGTGTATAAAGCATTCATTTGAGTGGTATATTAGATGTGGGAGTATGTACTCTGAGTACTGAAAAGGCTTCCTATATATATATATATATATATATATATATATATATATATATATATATATATATATATATATATATATATATATATATATATATAGTTTAATTATTTAGGGTATCATGGAGCTTGGGCTCCATGATACAAAATGGGTATATTTTTTTTATGTATTGTACGTTTATTTTTTTGAAATCTTTAGGATGTTGAGTTTAACTAGTTTACTAACTAGTTCAAATAAGTTTGAACTGAAATTTAAACTAGAGATTCCTTTTTTGATGATAGTTTGTTTGTAGGTATGGGTTGATTATATATATAAATCAACAAAGTATGCAATCTAAATTAATTTAAAATCTTTGAATTCGAGTATATTTTTTCAAAGGTATGCGTTTCATTAGAATTGTTATAGATGCGTATATACCCTAAAACTATTTTTTTTGAAAAATATACCCGAATTTAACTTGAATAAGCGCATTTGAAATCATAGAGCCTAGACTCTATGGTGCCCCATTTTGGCGTCCTATATAGTATAATTATGCTATTCTACATCTGCGTGTAGAATAGCTTATTTTAAGTGCCAAACAGTTTTTCATACTGATCGAGCCCACTTCGTGATATGAATTAGCAAGCAATAAATTAGCGTGTCTGTTCAGTGTACTAAATCTAACTAGTAAATGACTAATAAATACCACTTCTTGTTTGTACATAAATCCGTCTCCTTTTGATTTAGCCATAACTTTCAAATGAGAATGATTTTGGTCTTCAAATTGTTTAGGATAGTAGAACCTCACATCCTCTACATATGGTAATTTTTTTAGAACTTTTCAAAATATGTACATGTGTTTTTCATGAACTTTAGAAAACACTAGATATGTTGCATTTTACTATACAAACAAATGACATGTTACGAGCTATTACACCATATGTTACCATACTGAAACAAGGTGTTAAACTGGATATAGTAACACCTTGAGTAATAGGAAGTAAAGTGTTATTTTCTCGACAATAAAAGATAGTATGTGATGCTGTTTGGCACATTGTTATTTTCATATCTATCAAATCCGATTGAGTTTGGTCTTCAATTTTACAGAGCTATAGAATCTCACCTCCCCTACGTGTGGTAATTTTTTTGAGATCTTTTCATAGTAAAATATTATTTTTATGACAGTAAAAGATAGTACATCCTGCTATTTGGCACTTTGTTATTTTCATATCTCTCAAATCATATTGATTTTGGTCTTCAAATTTTACAAAATTGTATAAGCTCATCTACCCTACATGTGTTAATTTTTTTACAATTTTTCAAATATTTACTGTAGGTCAGACAAACAGAACTAAGTTCTTATTCATGAAAACCATAAGTACACATTTTCAAAAAATTCTAAAAAAATTACCATAGATAGGGGAGGTGATATTATACAACCCTGTAAAATTTTAAGGTCAAAATCAATATAAGAAGAAAGATATAAAAAAGACAAATTCAGTTAACTAGTGATTTTTCACTGTTTAGTGAATTGTCAATTTCATATCTTACAAATGCTACTGAGTTTGATTTTCAAATTTTGTAGGCTAGTAGAAGCTCACCTACCCTACATATGGTAATTTTTTGAGATTCTTTGAAAACTTGTACATATAATTTACATAAATGTTACACCATGAGGCTACTGTATACAACATATAGTAACACATTGAGTAATATGGAGTAAAATGTAGTTGTCTTGACAGTAAACGGTAGTATATGCTGTTGTTTGGTACTTTGTTATTTTTTATATCTTTCAAATCTGATTGAGTTTGGTCTTCGAATTTTACAAAGTTGTAGAATCACATCTCCCCTACGTGCGGTAATTTTTTTTGAGAATTTTCACAGTAAAATATTATTTTTTGATAGTAAAAGATACGATATGCTGCTGTTTGGCACTTTATTATTTTCATATCTCTAAAATCCGATTGAGTTTGGTCTTTAAATTTTACAGGATTGTAGAAGCTCGACTTCTCTACGTGTAGTAATTTTTTGAGAATTTTTCAAACATTTTACTGCTTGTCCAGCAAACAGAACTATATTCTTATTCATGAAAACCATAAGTACACGTTTTCAAAAATTCTCAAAAAATTACCATAGATATGGGAGGTGAGATTATACAACCCTGTAAAATTTTAAGACCAAAATCAACTTCGGTTGAAAGATATGAAAAAGACAAAGAAGAGGTAGATTTATGTACAAACTACAATACGCGTTAACTAGCTAGGTTGACCAACGCATGAACTAGTAACTGATTCGGTAGTAATTTAATCTGTTGTTCTATAGTAAAATGTATTTGTGATTTACTACCGAATTGGATTCAAGTGTGCTTTGCATGCGCTTCGCTAGTAAATTCATCAGTTGTTCTGTAGTAAAATATTTCATGATTTACTAGTAGACTGCATTTACTATTGTTGTTTGCAATGCATTAACTCATTACATTTCGGCCAGCGTGTGAAATTTACTTCTTCGGTCGAAACACATAATAGATATTTTAAGCTCAGGAGTAGAATAGCGTCACCGTATATATATATACTATTCTACAGCTACGTGTAGAATAGCATATTTAACGTGTCGGTCGGTTTTGCAGTCCAACCGAACCAGACGTTACACTAACTAGTGTTACGTGAATGAGCCTTGGAATATTAATCGTCCAGAATTAATGCATGCATGTGTGTGACCGAGAGATGCAAGAAGACGTATGTATGAATCTGATATATATATATATATAGGAAGTCTTTTCCGTACTCCCAGGAGTACATACTCCCATCTCTAATATACCACTTAAATGAACGCTTTATACTTCTTTATTACTTTTGGTATACTTCATTAATAATTCTACGATACTCCAATACGACATGGTTGAAAAACTTTCATCCGAGCCTTTATTTTTTTCGCTACATACCCTTTTCCATATGTAAAAGGAATATATAAACAAATTATGATACAAAGGGTGGACTTTAATGAAATTTTTCATGGAACTCACTTTGGGGTATCTGATAATCAGTATTAGAGTATACTCAAAAGGATAAAGAGGTATAACAACGTTATTTAAACGGTATACTGGAGGTGGGAGTACGCACACCCAGGAGTATGGAATCATTTTCCTATATATATATCCATTAGATGCTGGTCTAACAGCCCAAATTTTGAGTACTCCTTATTCCTTAGCAACAAGATTCGCAAATACTTGCTACCTCTTTTATTATACGAGAGTGAGTATGGTACATGGTCCGATTTGAAAATCACAAATGCTAGCAAATCACATGTGCACGTGGATCCATTTGGCACTTGCACTCACCAAGAACACATGTGGGATCGATGGTTGATTGGATTTTGTTTTGGAAGCTAATTAACCATATACCACACACACACGCGCGCTACATCCTAGTACAATTAAGAATTAACCGAAGATTTACAAGTGGCTCGACCATATTAGCCACCTGTGTTACCGACATGCATGTTCTGTGTTAGCTAGTTGCTTGCCTCGTGGCGATGGACGTACGTGACATGCATGCATACCATATATAAGTCGTCTTTGCATGCATATTCTAATTGCCAACACGATCGATATCTATCATCATCTAAGTGCATGCTAACCCTAACTAACGTCCGGTCGATACGCTGCTATATATATGATCCCAAGAAAATGAGAACTGCTCTCCATCGATCATTACATGAACATGATCACCATGATCAGTGGTACGATCAATTTTCCACCGCAATCTAACGATGGCAGGAGAAGTGCAGCTACCTAGGATGCATGCATGGATAGGCACGTGTCGACCTCATCAATCAACAACTGCTGCCATGTCCTACTGATTCGTGATGAATCGAAGCCCAGGCCCGGCCTGACGACGTACATAGATAGATAAACTGCACGCGCCAACACAATACGTACGCTTGCATCCGCACGTGCAGCCCCGGTGCGCGAGCGTGCGTGCCATATTATGTGCACACTACTTTTTAGTAGTGCCAATTATGCATGCACGCGTGCAATTGTACAGCTGCTGCTGCTGCACGCATCGCACGCACACGTACGTTTACATGTGAAGAGTGTGGGACACACGAACAACGTACGGTACTCATGCATGCACGCAGCCGTACGTACGGGCTGTGCGTACGTACCATAATATATCTACTTGTGCACGGCACGTACGTACGCGAGTGCTTGCAAGATATTTTGTAGCAGTATATATAACTTGTATAAGCATGCGTTGCATGCGGTGGCTGAGCCCATGGGCCATGGACCGTACCGATCTGACGGCCTGTCGATCGACACGTATACGTAGAGCGTCGAGGCCCCTGGCGATCTGGATGCAACGCATGCACGGCGGAGCCGACCGGCGGTGTGCTGCGTGAGGCCAGAGACACCACATGCATGACCGATGGATCGATGGCGACGCGCACGCACTAGTGTGTGTACGGTTTTAGATAGCTGTTCTTGGCTTGCTTGCTGGCCGATCATGCAAACGCCTCGAGCGATCGGCCCCGTGCAATGACCTGTTAAAGCTGTGACCCAATCATCGATCGTAATCTGCAGGTGCATGCTGCGGCACACAGTTTGCTCACTGTTTGTTCTGATATGTGAGTGTAGTGTAACTGTGCATATAATTGTTGGACATGATGAGAGCGCGGGCAGTGCCCGACATTCCATGCCGATAACTTAGATTTTTTTTATAATTACTGCATGAAACTCAATACAGTGTGAGCAAGAGATATTAATCGCTCTTACGGTGAGAATGAGATGGGTGATCAATGCCAAACGTACCTATATCCACGAGTTGTTAAGGGCGAAGGAGCAAGGCATGCAGCTAGCTTAGGGATCGATGCTCCATGAAGACACGTGAACGTAGGCTAGAGATAGGCTAGCTAACAGCAGCAAGCTGCTGGATCGGTCGCTGGATGTTTTGCAACAGGCCAATACAATGATACAAGCAGATCTACCAATTAACACATGCAATCGTGGACCATGCGTCGACCCATGCAGCAACAGTACTTTCTAGCTAGCCTGGGCACCGACACTTCACTAGCCTACCCTAGCTAGCGCACGTACGGACGCGCGCTTTTCCCAATTGTTGGTGCAGTGCAAGTGTGCAACCATGCATGCAACCAACGCCAGACAGGTAGACAGGCACCAAGTAGTTGTGTAGTTGTCAATCATCTACGCATGGTCATTCGATTCGAGAGAGCTAGCGTACGCACGCATTTTAAAACGTACAATGTCTAGCTGTAACACCGAATGGATATGCGTGTGCGTCCATGCATGCAATGCAACAAGAAGAAGATGATCGGTTGACGCATGGATCTCATGTAGCCTTTACAAGCTAGCTAGCTCGCCCTGTCTTTTCGGGCAAAACACATAAATGTAGCCTTCAGGGCATGCATGTACCGTCGGTCCTTTTGCTACAGTAAGAACGCCAGCATCGATCGATCATCTATCCCTAAACATCCAAGTAAAATCGATCTGGCACTCTTTTAAGTCAATCGATAGCTGCAGTGCCGCGCTACAGTACCGGGCCGGCGCAATGTTGATCAATGGATGAATTATTCGAATATTTACTGCTGTATCCTGTTAAATTTTTATTTTAAAAAAATTAGCCCTCGTTACAATTTTTTGTATAGATTTGAACCCCGTGTGCTAAATTTTATTTTAAAATTAGCCATCGTCATAATTTTTTTACCTATTTGACTTCTAGGCCCGCAAAAACCGTGTGCGCTCAGGAGGCGATGCCCAGGTAAAGCAGTCCAACACGTGGTGGCAAAAAAAAGCGAAAAACAAAAAAAACGAGAGAGGAGGCATGCATCGGACTGGGAGTGTTGCATGTTACGGTCCGTTGTATGCTACAGTTTTTTTTCTCAATCTTTTTCTTTTTTTTTGTTGTGAGAGGAGGCTAATTATGAAAAAAAATACAATTTTATTTTATCAGGTTTTATAAATGCATTACAATAGAAACAAATTTGTACGACGGTTACTTCTCAAAAAATAATTCTGCAGGTAACATTTTATTACTTTTATTATTGCAAAAACAAAATATTATTGAAGGTAACATTTTAATTTTTAGAACTTGCCGGTATTATATTATTCTCTTTTCGTAAAATATCTGAGGACTCGTATTCTGCGGGCCCAATTACCGTCAATAATTCTGTGGGCCATCAATAAATTTTTTGTTGCAATAATAAAAGTAATTATAAATATTACCTGTATAAAAATATTATTGGCGGTAATTTGATTTGCATAATTATTAAGTGATTGGGTCCGTAAAATATGGTTCCTCAAATATATATTGTTATATTGTGCCCCTCCGTAGAATATGGGTCCTCAAAATATTTATGGTACGTACGACCTGCAATTTTGAGAACTAGTCGACGTACTATTTTTTCATAACTAACCATCGTACAAATTTTTTTCTATTGTAATGCATTTACAAAACCTGATAAAATAAAAATGCATTTTTTTTTCCATAATTAGCCTCCTTTCACAGCAAAAAAAAAAATGAAAAACACTGAAGCGTGCAGCGCTTCTAGTGCTGCATGCCTCTTCTTTTTTCGCTTTTTTTTTGTTTTTTCCGCCACATGTCGGAATGGGGGCGCTGCAGCGCCCCCAGTCCGTTACTTTGCCTGTGCAACGCCTCCCGAGCGCTGTCGGGGATCGGTACTCTCGCCACGTGTAAGCATCCCCCGGGTCTCGTGGTAGCTTTCCACGAGCTCGGGGGCTTGTCTCCGACCTAGGAAGTGCACTCCTCAAGCTCGGGCTCGGGTCCAGCGAACTCGGGCTTGGACGCGAAGACAAAGATCATGCTCGACCCCGACGCCACGACCTCAGCACCTCTTGGGGTAAAAGGCATTTGTAATAATTTGTTTATCTCGTGTAAAAACTCTCCCCTGCGTGGGAATCAGTGCCAAACCTGCCCCTGCGCGGGAACTAGGGCCTAGCAACTCTCAGCAACTCCCGTCAACTCCCAACGGCTATTGTCAACCCCCAACGACCACGACGCCTCTCAGCAACCCTCGTCGACTCACCACGGGCACCTGACGTCAGCCTCGGGACCAAGTAGCGAAGCTCCCAGAGGACTATAAAAAGACGATGAATCACCCCGACCAAAGGGGGAGGAAGAACGGACATACACACAGAGACATATATACACGCACAAGGTAAAGCGCGGTCGACCTGGCTTTTTCCTACCCACAACATCGCTCCTGAGCGACCCCGAGCTCGGGCCTCGCTTGTATTCTCCCACCAAGCTTCATATACATCTTTCGCCCCAGGGCAAGACCTCGTGTTCATCGCTTCTTCTCCGACATACATCCCGCGACGCGCGCCATTCCCGAACGAGCACGACCTCGGACCTCGCCCCCAAACGATCTGCTCACACCCCCTCTGCGGTCGGCGGTTCCGATCGTCGACAGGCGCGGTTTTCGCGGGCCCAGGGACCAAATCTGTAAAAAATTGTGACGATGGCTTTTTTAAAAAAAACTTTAGCAGGCTACAACAGTAAAAGTTTCGAATTATTCTAGACTAATTAATCATGCATACACGTTTAATTAGCCAAGAATTAAGAGTTATCTAGGTCGATTCAATCATCGCATCTTGGAAAGAGAGTACAGTTAAAGGGGTACATACATGCTGGATGTGATGATCGAAGCAAACAAACTAAACTAATTAAAATTGGCCCGCAGCTAGCCAGTTGAGCAGAGCACGATGGATACTAATTAATGGAGCCGATTGGACCGGCGCTTTTGTTATCTGCTGGTGCCGGTAGATGGATCGGATGAGAGTGAGATGGTTGGATTGCAAGGTAGGAGGTGACTCGCTTAATTAATTAGCAAGATGGACTCCCTTTTCGGGGCTTTGCCGGTAGGAGGGGAAGCCATCACGTGAACCCATCGTCTTGCAAAAAAAAAAAAAAAAAAAACTACCCCCTCCTCCTCCTTTCCCGAAATGGACGTCCTAGCCTCCCCTCGCTTGACACGTGCATCTCTCTCTCCCTCCCGTCAAAATTGGTTGCCTTGTCCGTGGAGGTGTAGTTTTCAACGTGTTAAAAGCAACTACCGGTCGCATTAGTCAAAAAGTGGATTACCATCCCATGCTTAACGGGGGAACATGATCCGTACTAGAAAGATAAATATCTGACTCTTCTCCTGAGAAAATAAGGGTGTGTTTGTTACGGCTCCAGCTTATGGATCTGGTGGAGCTAGGTATTTCTAGCTCCACAGATCCGTGGAGCTGGAGTTGTAGATATATTAAGAGTATTTAGGTGGATCATTTTATTTACATTTTAGACTAAAAATATAAACTTAATTCAATTTATTTTAGCCTACAAAATTCAGATCTGAGGTGAAGTTAGGATCTGGAGCTCTACTAAACAGGACCTAAATAAATAAGGGGATGTTATATATAACACTAACTAAAAGATTGTACATGTATTTTAGTTGATTTTCTCACTCTTGGATATGCTCCATGATTTGTGTGCTGCCCCCGCAAAGTCTTCACCCCGCCGCACTAGCGGAGCCGGCGGCTCACCACCGCAAATGCCCCGTTCTTCCTCCTTACATGCACCTTTTTTGACAGTGTCCCCCGAAGCAGCCGCCAACTTTGTCCCAGCCGCAGCACAGGGGAGAGCACGACGAGGACAAGCTCGGTGTGGGAGAAGGTGCGGAGTAAACCAGGTCAATGGGATATGCCTTTTTGGAAGGCCCTCAGCACGACTGGTCCTGCACAGTCTAAAGTATGGCATGACATGAATAATAAGTTATGTCGAATCTAGAAACTCGTTATGATGGGTGGTATGGCATAGGTCGTGTCTGAGCCGATCCAACACGAAAGCTGCCCTATCATGAAAAAACATCATATATATAACTCATCCATCATCACCTATCTTACCATACTAACCTATACTATACCATCATGAAATACTACCTCCCCGCTTCGCACGGGCGGAGCCAGCCCAGGCCCAAGCCTCGGGCCAGTCTGGGCTGGCCCAAAAATTGTTGGCCTAATATATGAATTTTAAATAAAAATTGTATGGAATTTTGGGCCAGGCCTCGGCCCAGACCCAGGTGACCCGAGGCCTCGCTTCGCCTAGGGTTCACAAAATCAACGAAAATCGCTCTAAAATCATGAAAATCAAGCGTATCAAGCCGGTTTGATATCTGAAACGCTCGGTAAACCGGTGAGGTCCTAAGGAAATTATAATGATTCTATAAAATTTTCAGATCATTATCAGACTTGTGTATTTTTTAAAAAATTCTGACAGTGCTACTATCTTTTTATATACTGTTCTATTTTTGATTTTCTAGGAGGCACTAAATGAAGTCTAATATTTCTGAATTTTTTTTGCGAGGTCCGTAGGCAATGCTAATTATTTTAAAAAAAGTTTAGATGATGATCAGACATGTGTATTTTTTAAAATTCTAACAGTGCTAGTGTCTTTGTATATGCTCTTCTGTTTTTTATTTTCTAGGGGCACTAAATGTAGTATAATATTTCTAAAAATTTTACTACATGATCCTTCGAAACTCTTTATGAAACCATTAAAATTTTAGAGCATGATCAAAAATGTAAATTTTTATAAAAATCTGACAGTGTCTCTATTCTTTTCTATTAATTGATGTTTTTTATTTTTCAAAAGCAATAAATCATTTATTTTTTTAAAAAGTTTCTCTGATATTTATATATATTAATTAATATTTTTATGTTTATTTTTTTGATTTTTTTGATTTTCCTTAGGCATGCCAAAAATTGAATAAAAATCGCTTAAAAATCGAAAGTAAAAAATAGGTCAAAATCACTCGATTTTATCTTTTTTTTCACTGTTGTTTGACGGTCTAATTCAAATTTGTTGAATTCAATTTTTTTCGATTTCTACCAATTTTTGACCGGTTTTGCCGATTTTCGAAAATAAAAAATCATTTGAAAATCAATTTTTTGATTTTTTGAACCCTGCATTCGCCTCCTCTCATGACCCATCCGACGAAGTTGTTATCTCCCCCACGCCTCTATCGTCTCCTCTCTCTCTCTCTCCTCTCGCCTGCTCTACCCCATTGACCTGAAACATATAAATGATCTGGATATTGGGGAGTAGTTAGTATGTATGCATGTTGTTAATTATTATACTATTTTCCTTATAGAAGAACTCTACTCTGGGGCGTAAGGTTTTTAACGAGGTAGTAACTTTGTATCTGTACCCAATGAATAAATAAAATTTAGTTATTTTTTCCAAAATAATTGTATATACCTGTCGGCGTTTCGAGCACCGGCAAGTAAATTTGTAAGTCAAAGGGGCCACGCGTTTCCTGTCCCTGAATGATTAGACTCGAGAACCCAAGGTGTATACTGGTTCGGGCCGAATGTCCCTACTCCAGTTCGTTCGGTGGTGTTGTATTGCCTTAGGTGCAGATGGCTGCACAACGTTTTACAAATGAGAGCAGAGGGTTTGAGCACAAGAGTGTTCGCAAAGGCCTAGCGAGAAGAGGAGATCTCTCAGGTGTCCCCCTCCCAGAGGCCCCTGCCTCCCTTTATACAACTGGAGGGGGCAGGTTACATGGGAAGTTGGGAGAGGCCAGGAGAGAAAACCTACGCCGGGAGCATTAGTCTTTTCGCTTTGGTGATGGGTCGTGGCCCGGTTTGCCCACGCTGGGTCGGTAGCCCTGACGGGCAGGACAGTTAGCTAATGCGCCGGGAACTGGCGCACCTGCCTTCTGTGAACCTGACGATGGTTGACGTTGCAGTGCGTAACGTTGGTACTGCCTCGGGAGGGAGCGTGCCTTTGTATTGTACGTGACTGGTTGATGGGACTGGAAGCTTGACTTCAGCAGCTATTTATGCCATCTTGGGAAAGAGCCACCTGCTCCCGTACAATCACTTCGATTGTCCCCGTCCGCAGGGCACGTGGCCGTAGACTGGCGGAGGCTTTGACACGTAGCCCTTGGCGGAGGTGGCCTTAATTTGGTCGGAGGTCGAAGGATCCCGACCCGCCGCAGGGGTCGGGAGCCTTACTTGGTCGGGGACGCTAGTCCTGATCGGTCGGGGAGGGGCGTCCTTTGTGGTTTCACGGGTCCTTTGGTCGGTAATGGGCTTGAGGTAGCCTGCTTGTTATCCTGGGCTGTTGGGGTACCCCTGGTATGAGTATTCGTCAATACCAGATCCTCGCCGGCAGTCAACACTCGCACCTTGTAATTGGTGCCGTCTACAGCGACGAACAGACAACGATGACATCCACGACACCACACGTCTAAAAGGACAAGATCTGAACTGGCACAGTACGATAACAGCACGACATGCCTTAGTCTGTGCCTAGGCCTCGTCGGAGTCGGAGGGGAGTCAGACCAGTATGGCACAACACGACGAGATGGCCATGCTAGCAGGCACGGCACGCCGTTGTTCGAAGCCCGTTGGGCCCAGCACAACCCAACTCTCAACTCTAGCGCGGAGGAGGTTGGTGAGGATCCATTGGAGGTACGATGAGCCTTGCCGACGATGATGAGGTGCCTCGCATGCACAAGGCTCTCTTGATTTCCTTTGTGACGGTGGCTAGCTAGGATCGGAAGGGGAGGGGATTGTACAGGGGGGAGGGGAGAGATTTGAGGCAGCTAATCTACGTCCAAAGAATTTTGTAAGTAAATGATAAATAGACAATCCCAATTAATAATTATCGAAGTATGCCCATTTAGTGCAAACATCATGGTACAATAAGGACGTGACAAATATCTAGGAGTCGGGATCCGGATCAGTGTGGTAATAGAGAAACCTATCGCTGTCCCAAACAAAGATTCCCCTTGTGCTACATGCTACAGGTTGTGATTATAGCTACCAGCATGGATATAGTTCTAGGCAATTAGAAGCGAACAGCAATATGGTTAAATGTGACAGTCGCGATGTGTTGGCTTTCATGACATGCATATATAGAATTTGGTTTAGTGTTAGGGCATTAGGCCGAAGAAGACGTTGACATGCTTTTGAAGAATTTGGGTGCCAACCATTTCTTAATTTTATTTAAATACTATTTCATGGAGTAGCTTTTTTATAATATTTTACTCCATTCATTTAGTTACAATTAATTTCTTCTTTAAGGTTAGAGGCCAGAATGTGCATGTATCTCGCTCGAGCTCTCTTCCATATCATCTGTGTAATCAAATTAATGTTGTACCAAGAAGTGCTATATATATAGTTTCCTCCCACATGGTCAATCAAAGAGGTCGATCTTTTTACCTGTTCTTGTCTTCATTTGACTTATTGTTTAGAGATCCTGTAATTAATAGGGACAAAAGTTCTCTTAGAATTCAGTGGTGAAGATTACCTTTCTCGTCGTTCTTCCTTTAGAGGGAAAAAAATCAATTACTATTTCAACTGTACTTCCTTCTAGATTGATCATACACAGTTAACTTTTCATAAAAAGATCATAGTTATTTTTTTCCCTCAAAAAAATTGTTGAAAAGCAATATGTGCACATGTTTGCGACGAGGATTCTAACTGTCAAGTCATCCTTTTAGATTTCCTATATTGTAGAGTAAACACTGTACTATATCCACCACACATGTTTTTCTAATAGAAATTGAATTATGTTGGACGCCGCTAATCTAGAGTACTTGCTCTTGGAACAAATTTGCATATACGGATCAATATTGACCGCAAATTAAAACAACTAATATCCTGTACTAGATAAATTTCTTTTCCTTATCCGATGAAATTTATGTGTTTCAAATATATCCGCTGAAGGCTGACTCCAGGTACCACGCGGGCCAAAATGGCCATTGTTTGGAAGCTAAGCTAGCATCCAAACATGGAGTCTGTTTCGTGGTTCCATCAGCACATGGGGAGGCCGGGTCGTGAAAGTGCAGTCTCACTTGCTCGCATCCCTTGCACGCATTCAACTCCAATTATTCTTAGGAAATATATATCTATATATGTTCAGCTAGCATGTATGGATGCAATTATTTGCAAAACCAGCCTTATCACCTTAATTAGTTGGTCCAGTACGTTAGCGTTCTATCACCAGCTAGCAATGAATCCGACCGATGATATAACGTTTGATTTATATGATCTAGCTCTGTCTGCTGCTCGATCTCATCATATTATTTCATGCATGCACATGCATTTTGATCAAAGAAGTCCATGGTTCTTTGATTATCTGGTTTAGTTTACCTGTTTTTAGTGAAAAATAACGTACGTGGTTTAATTGTTGCAGGGTATAATTAGAAAACCGGCTAGAACAGTTCAGGCCCTTAAGCCCCCATATGCCCTCCTTTAATCCCCAGTTTAAACGGAATACATATATATGCTGGAGTACTTGTTACACATGATCCCAGCATTAGGGTTTGAAAACTAGAAAAATAATAAGTTACAATCTGTTTTTCCTGGAAGCCAGACGAAAAGCATCCAGAAAAATGAACCGCACTCTTTAGGTGGTCTAGAGCCGGTTTTTGATAATCAAAACCTGCAGGTTGTTAGTGAATAAGTGTATTTAAAGATCCCTAAAAAAGTGTCTTCTAATCTTCTCTTTGTTTCAACAAACAAGAAAACGATGCTAGCTTGATATAGCTAAGACGTAGTTCATCTCAACTTGTTGGGTCATCGATCGATTTTGTCTTTCTAGAAAGTAAGGATGGTCGTCTCCCGTATTCTCGTGAGCGAAGTTAAGAAAAAATTTAGCATAGGTTTGGTAAAGCTTATACATATACATACATACATATATAAATACACATATATATATATGACGACATATCTAATGAAAACCACTTTTACTATGAAAACTCCGTGAAACCCATATGTACAAGTTTTGAACAATTCTCAAAAAAATACCATACGTAGGGGAGGTGAGTTTCTACAATTTTGCAAAATTTGAAGACCAAACTCAATGGCATTTGAAAGATATGAAAAAGACAAATTAAGCCTAAATAGTGATTTTCACTGTTCATCACTATTCATTTCGCTGTTTGTCTTTTTCATATCTTTCAAATGCAATTGAGTTTGCTCTTCAAATTTTGCGAGATTGTAGAAGCTCACCTCCCCTACGTATGATAATTTTTTGAGAATTTCTCAAAACTTGTACACATGAGTTTCACGAAGTTTTTACAGTAAAAGTGGTTTTTACTGGATATGTTGTCTATATGTATGCATATGTACATATATATATATATGTGTGTAGCCCTCTTTGGAATAGATTATAGAAATGCAGATTCTGAATTATGAGAGAATCAGGTGGGTGATAATTTCTGATTTTGTGTACAAATTCCGCTTCTGATCATGAGAGAAGCTTCCTAAAATCCACTCCCACAATCAGAAGCAGAATTTGTGCAAAAAAATCAGAAGCTATCACCCACCCAATTCTCCTAGAATTCAAAATCTGCATTCCCATAATCTATCCCAAAAGGGCTGTATATGTATATATATCTATGTGTTCACGTGGTTCATTGTTAATCTCTCTACATATATCTCATTATTGAGTACCACACAGAACTTCACTGCTCGTTTTTTTTTCACCTTTGTTTATCTGTTTTCGATCGTGTTATATATTTACTTCTCCTACTTAATCTCATCTAATCATCTCAATTGTTGTGTGATTTTTTTTCCTTTATCAGACAAGATCAAATATTTCAAATTTAATCCCAATCAGTCAAATCATTTGACCTAGCTTTTTCCTGAATTAATGTCCAACGAAAAATTAAGGCTTGCATGCATTCTTGGTGGCAAATTGTAAACCCGATCCCGTGGGTTAGCCTGCAGTTTTCGCTGTCGTACGCAGTCTTTCCCTAGCTAGCTTGGCCGTCCTTAACATTGAAATCCCGTGCGGTCTTTGTTCAAAAGATCAACTTGGAAGTCATATTCATGTATACAGTGGCGGAACTAATTTTTTTTTAATGAATACATACTTCACACGCATCTATACCCCTTTATAATGCACCTAAGCATTCTTTTCTACGTCCACCCTAAATAATGCACCCCACTAGAGATGGCCTAACCTTCATACACCCAGCGAAACGTCCCCAGAAACTTGCCTCCATCAAAATTAACCTCTCAGATCTTTCCTCAGCTTTACTCACCCACATCCGATGGCCATTGTTTAATGTGTCTAACTCATCCCTGTGGCTCACAACAGATCTCCCCCCACCTTCAGTATCATCTCAAGGAAAAGGAAACAAATATCCTGGAATTAAGGAAAAGGAAACAAATATTCTAGAAAAGGAAAAGACTATATATTACGTGCTCGGAAAAGGAAACCGGAAAACAGGACACTATACTAGTAACTCCATAGTTTGTAAAATAGTTTCGTAACATCATATTAATCTAACACATATATTCGAAATTTACTAAAAGTACAATATAAATAGTTCTAAGGTTTACAAATTAATCTCAAACTATCAAAATCAGAATTAATTTAATTAACAAATTTAGCCTGTTGAAGAGGTAATCTTATGGGATTTTAATTTTTTTTAAGTACTTGTGTATACCCAGCACTCTCTAGATCTGCACATGCATGTATATGACTGGTTTCAATAAATCAATGGACAACGTGAAATCGAAGGTATGTGATCCTTGACAATTTCCAGAGATATCGATCTGCCTTAATTAGTATTACAAATATCCACGTGCGTATATATGAATTAATTGTCCTTGAGCTCATGGATGCATTTTGCTTCAAATCAAGTTCTAACACGTGTACACGACAGGAAAAGTTGGCAGACGTTGGACTGTATGTAGTGGACTAGCTGTAGGCAAGGTAACATTTGGGGCAAAAAAATGGCTTGTGAAAAGGTGAAACTAACTTGGCTATAAAAGAAGGTAACACTACTTGCTGTGATGTATAGCACAATTTGTGTAGCTAATCTAGCTACATATAGTTACTAGTATAGTGCCTGTGCTAACGCTACGACGGCAGTACACCCGCTTATCAATTAAATGAGAAGATAAGTATGAATACAACACTTAATAATAAAAGAGAAATTTAGAATTTTAAATGAATTTAGAAAGAAAAACGGAACTAAATGGAGGTCGAATGGGCGAAAACGGGCTCCCAAAAGATTTTAAATCAAGAAAGAGAAAGAAAAAATAATTTTCTGATTTTAGATTTTTTTTTGCAGCTTCCATAGACGCTGGGCTTGGCCAGCGCAAGAGGGAGGGAAGGCCAGGGGTGGCCGGCCGGTCGCAGTGGGTCGGCACTGGTGCGGCGAGATCGCTGGCACCGGCACCTGCGGGGGAGGAGTCACGGTTGCGGTGAATTTCGCCGGGAAAGATGACGGTGATGGCTTAGGTTACCTCCAAAATCCGGCGATCTTTACAAGATGGAGCACTTGGGGATCTACGCAATGCGATGGGGTGGAGGAGAGCTCGCCGGCTTTTATAGCCCCAAAACAAGCATATTTATGGAAACCATAATTTTGGATCAAATCAGATTGGGAGGAAATTTTGGCAATAGAGCACGAAATTTGGGAAATTAACACCATAGATGGAAAGAGGAGATTTGGTGCAGGATTGATAGAGCTTTGGAGCTTCTTTCTTGCTTTAGTGGAGGGAGGGAAGAGAAGAAACTTCTCTGGTCTGGGCTGCTGCTAGAAGAAGCTACAGGTGAGTTGCCCTTATTTTTTTAAAATATAGAAGGATTTTTGAAAAGATAGCACATTAGGTTAAAAAATTCTAGAAAAATTCTCAAAAAAACTTTCGATTATTTGTACTTAATAAAATTATTTTCAAAAAAATTAAATTATAAATTTGCCGAGAGGCACGGCGTGCAAGTCGTGACCGACAAAGAACCTCGCCAAGGCGTCGGTAAAGCCACCGATGGCGACCGTGGAGCCATTGCGGACTGCTGTTCTCCGTGTATTGCCTCATCTCCCGATTTCCTTTTTCCAGCACGTAATGTATGGTCCTTTCCTTTTCCAGGACGTTTGTTTCCTTTTCCTTGATTCCAGGACATTTGTTTCCTTTTCCTTGTTAATGCTGGAGGTGAGGGAAGGTCTGTTGTGGGCCATAGGGATGATTTTGAAAAAATATGGAAAAATAAACTGCGCTCGCTGACCACTGGATCCGCAAGGAAAAAAGATAAAAATTAAATAAAGCTTTCACCACCGGGTTCCATGAGAAAAAATTGAAAAAATTAAGCAAAGACTCACAGACTGTTGGTTCCTTAGATAAAAATGAAAACAAAAATTCAGCGCTCTCCGTATACCAAATTAGGCTATATGGGCTAGATCCGTAAAAAGTCTCGAGAAGGGTCATATTCGGAAAAAAATACGATCACAATGCCAGGACAATAAAAAATTCAAGTCTTGTTTCCTTGCATGCGGATCCTCCCTGTTTATTTCCTTGTTTGATTCACCCTCCTTCCAAATATGTAGTACGTACAATTTTGGCCAAGAAAAATTCAAGTCTGGTTTCCTTACATGCGGATCCTCCTTATTTATTTTCTTGTTTGATTCGCTCTCCTTCCAAATATATAGGTGGGGGAGGTCTGTTGTGGGCCACAGGGATGATTAGACACATTAAATAATGACCATCGGATGTAGGTGAGTAAAACTGAGGAAAAATCTAAGACGTTCATTTTGATGAATGCAAGTTTCTGGGGACGTTTTGCTGGGTGCACGAACATTGGGCCATCTCTAATGAGGTGCATTATTTAGGGTGAACGTAGAAAAATTGCTTAGGTGTATTATAAAGGGGTATAGATAGATAGGATGATACATGAATAAAAAAGGTGCAACCCATCATAATATGTGCAAATGGTAACTACGCTATTAAGCATTGAGGTTAGTTGTGGCTATTAAAAGATATACCTAGAAATAAATATTAGAATTTGAGGTTGATACACAAAGGAGGTGTTGACTCTTTTAGAACAAAAGGAGAGTTAGTGAAATAAACAATCATGACGCGGCACTAAGAGGTCTCATAACCAAATCCTAAACTAACTAACTAACTAACCAACCAACCAAGGAAAAAAAACCACGACAACAACTAAATCATGGGTAATGGCATTTAAAATTCTGAGCAGCTCATGAAGTGAAAAAATTGTGTTGATGATTTTTATAGTCCTATTACCTCATTTCTTTCAAATCTAGCCCCTCCAATATGCTGCTACGCTCTCCTACTGCGGGAGGCAGCCTCCCGTGATCGTCGGCCGCAGCAGGTGGGGCGGTCCCTTGTGCTCACCCGCCTCCCACGCCCGGCTACTGCAACAATGTGGGCTCCCGTGCTCGCTCGCCGTTGCCCGCTCCCACGCTCCCAATGCGTGGTAGGCCGATTCCTGCAGTAGAAGAGTTCGGGAGCACGGTGGAGGGGGCTAGATTTGTAATTTCGATTGGGAGGAGACTAGATTAGTAATTTCGCTTAGGAGGAGACTAGATTTGAAAAAAAGAACGAGGTAAAGGGGATAGAAAAATCATCACATAAAAACAATTACAGTTCCAATACATCTATATACTCCCTCCAACTATAAAAATGTCATTTTGGGATACATATAGTCAAACTTTAGAATTAGCTATTGATATGTTTTTAAATATTTAAATTGGATATATGAAAATCATATATGTAGATTTTTTTCTCAAAAAATACTTTCATAATATTATAACTTTATTGGGTTTTATAAATACATTACAATACAAATTAATTAGTAGTCAGAGTTACGATTTAGGGACTATATCAATATCGAAAACAACATGTTTTTTTAACTCGAGAGAGAGTGATCCAGCCGGACAGAGAAAATTATGAACACATGTAATTAAGAACTAAATAGCGTGCATGTGTTGTGGCGGGCTCCTTGCAAAGGCCAGAGAAGCTGGTCCCTGTGTACAGTATCTATTTTGTTTTTTTGCCTTGTCTCCTTCCTCTTTAAAGTGCTATCACGCTCGTGGGGACGTGGGGTGGAGCTGGTAGTACGGTACATATTACAGAGCAGTGCACGCAATTGTGCAAGCGTGAGGTGAAACTAATTAAAAAGCTAGGATATGCCTTCATGAAATGGCGAATCTATTCCATCTAGAGGTGGGCGACATCGGCCATGTGACTAAACCGTGTCGTACCATCATGGTCCGATCGACCTACCGTACTGTGCCATGTCGGTCCGTCTCGTTTTCGGTGAGCTTAGGTATGGTTTACTTACAGTTCGTGTCGATTTTGTGCTGTGTCGGTCTAGATCCGATTCATTTGCACTATTACGACAATTGGAAAGGAGTCGGAGATGTACGGAACTGAGGCAATGGACACGAATATTGAAGGAAAAAGAAATAAATTTTATTCATTCTTGAACAGGCACTGAGTTAATACTTGTTAAAAACCTTACACCCAATTTGGGTATCCCACTATCCCAGTGCGAAACGGCTCCGTGTGCATGCTCGGTGTCAGTGATCATGTACTCTTCAGTCTCTATTCTACACTTTTTAGTATCTTTGTTGTCTCCTATTTCTCCGTATGTGAGGACCACAATAAACGCCGACCGTAGGGCAAACCATAACATGACGTAATATCACGGCAGAGCGCATTACCGCGTGTCATGCCTGCTTCAAACTCATCAGATCTGTTTTGTGCCGTGCCGACCCAAACATAGCTCATACGGATGTGTCATGCCATACCACCCATCGTGCCCAACTACGAAGCCCGACACGACCTTATCATTCGTGCCGTGCTGACCTAGCCTATATATATGCGTGTCGTGTGTGTGCCTATCGTACCACGGGTAGGAAAAAAAAAACCAGTCCAATACCTAAGGTCTAATTCCATCTCCCACCTTCGGTCCGGCTCCTTCCCTAACTTCTCATTAACATAGTGTCAAAGGAGCCAAGGAAATATACAGTTCCCTTTGCTACTCTCTTGGTTTGTCAACGTACTCTTACCTACATGGCTTTGGAAATTTTAGCTAGGTATCTTGTAAAAATTCGGCGTTTCAAATAGATCCTCGGCCTTTCCGATTTACTTTCCATGGTTATTTTTATGTCGGCAAAGTCTTGTAAAATTATAATGATACAGAAGCAGTTCTAAGTTCTAAGCAAATTGATAGGCAGGTACCATTTTGATATGGCCAATGTAAATAGTTTTATGTTTATTAGCAGCGGAAGTGCTAATAGAGTTTGAAAGTACATTTATATATTATGCATATATAGAAATGATAAAGAAAATGTGGATTTTGTTTGAAAGTACATTTTCTTAATGATAAAGAAAATGTAGATTTTGTTTGCACCCCTTCCGTGCTTGTCGAAACGAAGGAAACATAACATGGCTAGAAAACTCTCCAGAAATCCAAGCATAGAGGAAAGCCAAAATGTAAAAAATATACTAAACATTAGTAGAAGTTTTCTTAATGATAAAGAAAATGTAGATTTTTTGTTTGGCTTGTCAAAGCGAAGGAAACATGGCTGGGAAACTCTCCAGAAATTCATGCATAGAGGGAAGCCAAAATGCAAAAAATATACTCCATGCATTGAGCTGACAACATATTCAAGCTAGACAGCTACTTAACACTACGTACGTACCATCAATAATACACAAATTAAGAGAAAAGACGGAAGAAACGTATTAGTAGTATCTCTCAGTAGTGTAGCGGTACTCCAATTAATCAGAGGTTAGAAGTAAAAAATACAATGGCTTCGTACTTTTCACCAATCTCAGAGCACCTGCCCTGTCCCGGCGGGCTCGGCCACCTCGTTCGAGATCAACGGCTCGTAGCGCCTCCTCTCCCCCGCGTCCTCGTGCTCCCCTTTCTCCAGCCTGCTGGCTCCCCCTGCCGCGGCCGTCGCCGTCGCGTGGGCCCCGCCCTTCTCCACGTCGGCGGAGGACGACGTCAGCGCCTGGGCCCGCCGTGCCTGGGCCTCCCAGTCAGTGGAGCCCACGACGCAGAGCATGAGCCCGGCGCAGCACACCTGGGCGGCGAGGAGGCCCACCCAGAGCCCGACGAAGCCCACGCCAAGCCCGAAGGCGAGCACCACGGCGACGGGCATGCCCACCAGGTAGAAGGCGCCGAGGTTGACGTGCGCGGCGCGCGCCGGCCGCGCGCTGCCGCGGAGCACGCCGCAGCCGACGGTCTGCGGGCAATTGCCGAGTTCGCAGAGCCCCACGACGGGCAGCGCGACGGCCGTCAGCCGGAGGATTTCTGCGTCGGCCGTGAACAGGCGGCCCCACGCGTGGCGCATCCCGGCCGCGAACGACATGGCCGCGAGCCCCATTGCGGCGGCGCCGGCCACGGCCACGTGCGCCGCGGCGCGCGCGCGCCCGGCCGGTTCGCGCCCAGCTCGTTGCCCACCCGCGTCGACACACCGAACCCCAGCGACGACGGGAAGACGTACACCAGCGCTGTCGTCTGCATGAGCACTCCCATCGACGCCACCGCCGGCTTCGGCTCCGGCAGAAGCCCGCACAGCAGGATCATCACCTCGTACCACCACCATTCCAGGCACACCGACACGCAGCTGGGCGCGGCCAACCTCGCGAGCGGGCCCCACCCGGCGAGCCACTCCGCCGTGGGGCACCCCGCCGCGCGCAGCGCCGCGTCGCGCCGGCCGACGTACGCGAGCAGCACGCCGAGGAGCACGAAGTTGGACGCCGACGCCGCGGCGGCAACTCCTGGTGCGCCGAGCCGGAGTCTCCCCACCAGCACGTAGTTGGCCGGCACGTGGAACAGCACGGCGGCGCCCGCGGCTGCGGCGAGCGGCTGCGTGATCCCCTGCGAGCGGAGGTACACGCGGAGCGGGTGGATGAGGGAGAAGGAGAAAAGGTCGGGTAGGGAGAAGAGGAGGTACTCCTGCGCGAGAGCCGTGATCTCGCGGTCCTGGCCGAGGAAGACGAGGATCTTGGACATGTTGATCCAGAGCGCGGAGAGCGGCAGCGAGCAGCAGAGCAAAAACAGAACAGAACGGTACAAGGTGAGGCCCAGGAGCCGCGGTTGATTAGCACCGAACGCCTGCGAGCAGAGCGGGTCCATGCCGAGGGAGAGGCCGGAGAGCACCGAGTAGCCGGTGATGTTGGCAAAGGCGATGGCGAGCGACCCCGCCGCGAGCGGGAGGTCGCCGAGTGACCCGAGGAAGAGCATCGATAGGGCCGAGCGGGAGTAGAGCAGCAGGGCCGTGAGCGCGATCGGGCACGCCAGTCGGCACAGCGCCGCCGCCTCGCGGACGGTCTCCCCCGCAGCCGGCAGGTCGCACTTGAGCTGGCGGTGGCAATGGGCACCGGCAGCGTCGCCGTCGACGTGGACGTCCGCACACTGCGCCAGCGTCACGTAGACGTGGTGGCCGCCCTTGCCGCCGGCCACAGCCACCGCTGGCGCCGACGGCACGGGGGTGGTGTTGCACATCAATCGGCTGCGTACAACAGTTTCGAGATTGAGGGGAAGAATAGGAGACTAGTAGAAGCAGAGCAGAGCTTAAATCTTGGAGGTGTGTACTTGTCTTGGGACACCCTGTGGAAGGTGGAGAGTGAGTGCATGGGGTTTTATAAGGATGGTGGCTGGCAGCTTAGAGTTTAACCTTTTCCAAGTACTCTTGGGAATGTGGGTTAACTTTTGTTTTCCTTTTAGGACTACACATAGTAGGAAAGTGGCTTCAGCTTATATATTCTAGCAAAATAATATTGTAAGAGCAAATTTTAAACGGATTTGCTATCTCACATATGTGTCTGAAATTTTGTAAAATCACCGTCGAATTTCTCACCTTTGGATCAGTGTGCAGATTCTTGCTCCCGTCGACGTTGTCTTCCTCCTTTCCGGCGCCCGGTGACAGTGGTGGCGGCAACCAATGGATTAGGATTAAGGTGCACCGGTGGCCCCTGGGTTTAGAGGGAGGGCAAGGTGGCGACGAAGATGGCAGTGGGTTGAGGTGGCAGTAGCGCAGCCAGACACAAGCGAGGAGGACGGTGGATGGTGGAGATCGATGGGGGTGACGAGAACATGTGGTTAGGAAGCGTTGGCAAATCTGACAACGGTAACCACTAGAGACGAAGAAGAGGGTAGGGGTAGGAGTTCTCACCGGAGAGGATGAAGAAAGGAGGCAACACCAACAAGAATGGGAGATGGGGTGGAGGAGGAGAGGACGGAGTGGGTGGTGGAAGGTCGCCGGTGCTGGAGGGGGGCGTTGGCGAGGCAATATGTGGGGAGGACCGTAGCGGCGGGTGAGGATAAAGATGGAGATTATGGTTTGGGGTAGAGGGCAGTATATATGGGAGAGATGGGGAGTGATCTGAATGATTAGATCAAAATCCAATTGTCAATAAATGAACTGTGATTTTTTTGAATGAGCATGCGATTGTGAACTAGACCCATTTTTATATTGGCCTCCAACCGGCGGGCGATCTTGATCGGCTTTAGTTGGTTGGCAACTTGATACCGTCGGATTGCAGATTGACGTTGTGCATCAACAAAACGGAAAATTATGTGGGGAAGAGTGACAGTGATTTGTGTCTGAGGTCGGGCCCAGCGCAGTAGAACCTACAACCTTTTTTGCAAAATGACTCGGAATATACTATAACTTATGAAAATAACGCCTAGAACATTAAGAATCTTTTTAAAAAAGAAAACAGATCACAAAATATTAGTTACTAGGCCTCGTAGATATTAAATCCCGGTTTTCGTTTGAAAAACAAATATTACATCATGGCTCCGTCAATGCGTGAGTGTCACGGATCCCAATCTTATATAACACAGTTGGATAGGGAATTGGTACCATGAATCCCACCTTTACCTTAGTTTGGGAAACAGGGGGAGATAGCACAGATTTTCAGCTGACACAGCTCTGTCTTGTCCAATATGTGGACCAATCAATCCTGTGGATTTATTCCAGCAGTTTTCATGGACTGTAATAAAAGGTTGATTCGTTCTTTCCTCCCCTTTAGAAGCATCGATTGACTTCTCTCTGTTTATGAAAGTTTGTTTCAGCATAGCTGTCTAAGACTCTTAAGCAATGTTTGTGACGTGTTCAATTCCTGGTCATGAGCATGCCCTTGCATGTAGTTATACTGCAAATCGGGCTGGTTTTTAGGGAACAAATTAAATAGAGTTGCTTATAAGCAAGTTGTAACGGATAATGTTAATTTTTCAATCCAGGGGAAAAAAATCAAGCAGTTTCCATTCTAGCTTACATGATCCTTAAAAAAAACTGCACGTCCTAAAATTTTTAATAAGTTTTGCATGCAATACATAGGGAAATATACGTATCTGTTTTGGATCATGGTGCCAGGCACCATGTGCCCCTAGTGTAGAATAGTTATTCTACGTGTTGGCTGGATGAACTGTCCAAAGCACTCTATGTGTGCCCATTTCGTGTGTTGACTAAGCCAATGAGTTACGTAGTCAATCAAATATGGCTTCTTATTTGCATTAGAATCTTTTTTCTTTGATTTAGCCATAACTTTTTATTAACAGCTCCGAATCATGAACTATTTTCACCAGTAGCTTTCTGACGACGAGAGGAACATAATGATATAAGTCTTGCCAATAAATACCACATGAATCAGATTTTACTGCCAAATGAATATCAACTTACTAAATATATTATTAAATTTTACTGCTGCATAGACTCCACAGGCCACTAAACTCTTGGAGTATCACCAGAGAACTAGTTGCAGCATGATAGTAAAATCTAACAACATGCCTAGTAGATTAGAGTACATTTGGCAGTAAAATCTATCACACGGTCACTGTCCTGTTTGTTGCGGCATCCACTTCTGTGTTGACTAAGGTTGTGTTTGGTTGCTTGTACCAAGTTGTACATATATAAGATGGTTCAAGAAAAAAGTAATCCATATGTTTGGTTGTTTGAATAGAATCATCATATCCTAGATGGTACGATACAAATTTGACAAATATTCTCTATAGATGATGAACCATTCCATTCACCCAAAACAATGGATCCAAATGGTATAGGACAATTATATCACATTCAACCTCATCCCACTAACCAAACACACCCTAAGTTAATGAGTTACGTAGACAACCAACTAATAAATATGGTTTTTTATTTGCACTAGAATCTTTTTTTATTTAGACATAACTTTTTTATTAACAGCTCCGATTCACGAACGATTTTCACCAGTAGCTTATTGACGACGAGAGAAATATAATGATATAAGTCTCGGTAATAAATACCACATAAATCATATTTTACTATCAAATAAACATCAATTACTAAATTTGTTAGATTTTTACTGCTGCATAGTCTCCACAAGCTACTAAACCTTCTTGGAATATCACCAAAGAACTAGTTGCAGCATGATAGTAAAATCTAGGAATAAAACCATTTTACACCCTTGAACTATGAAAAAAGTCCAAATAACCCTCAAACTATAAAACCAGTTATTTAACACCCTCAATTATTAATACCAGATCAAATCACACCATAGGATTTTCCTTTGGCTGTTTTGCATCTCCTATATATAATTAAGACAAAATGTGAATTAGAATTTTTGAAGTTTTTTTTGTATGATTATAAGATAATATTTATACTCCCATAAAAATTTTAAACCATTATCGTACTTGTACAATTTTATAAAATTCTGACAAGGTCACTATCTCAATTAAAGATTTTCTAATTTTAATTTTTATGAGATACTAAATCATGTTCAATTCATTTGGGAATTTTTATGTGTGATTCTAGGTGTATATATATGATACAATAAAATTTTTAGATGATTATCAAACTTGTAAATTTTTTATAAAAATCTAAAGTGTTATTCCTGTTTTAAAATTATTGCTGTTTTTTATTTTCTGAATGCACTAAATGCTTTCAAATTTTACTGAGACTTTTTGAGAACATTTTGAATGTGGATTATGGTTTAATAAAATTTTCTTCAAATTTTAATCTTGCATGATTTTGAACTTCAGAGATTACAAACCAAAGGATTTATTAATTGAATCTTTGATTTGTAACAAAAGAAGTTCAAAATAATGGAATTATAAAATTTGGAAAAAAAATTAATTCAACCCTAATAAACCTATAGAATGTTTCCAAAAAGTCTCAGGGAAATTTGAAAGCTTTGAAAACATTTAGAAAATTAAAAACAACAGCAATTTAAAAATAGCAATAAAACTGTCAGATTTTTATAAAAATTTAAAATTTTGATCATCATACAAAAATTTTATGGTGTCATATTTAAAACCCTAGGATCATACAAAAAAATTCTCAAATGAATTAAATATAATTTTCTATCTCATAAAAATGAAAATTATAAAACCCATAATTGAGACAATGAACTTCTCAAAATTTTATAAAATTTCACAAGTGTGATTATGGTCTAAAATTTTTATGGGAGTATAAGTATTGCCTTAGGATCATACAATTTTTTTTAAAAAAATTATGAATCACTTTTTACCTTAATTATATATAGGAGATACAAAACAGCCAAGGAAAACCTCTTTATGGTGTGTTTTGATCTGGTATTAGGGTGTTAAATAACCGGTTTTATAGTTTGGGTGGTTATTTGGACTTTTTTTTACAGTTCAGGGGTGTAAAATGAACTTATTCCTAAAATCTAATAACACATCCAGTAAACTGAAGTGCATTTGGTAGTAAAATCTCATTTATCTAGCATTTATTGGCAAGAGTTCATGCCGTTCCTCTCACCATCAATAAGTTACCGGTGAAAACTGTTCATGAATCGGAGCAGACAATAAAAAGTTATGGCTAGATCAAAGAAAAAATCTAATACAAACAAAGAACCGTATTTATTAGTTGGTTGGCCACGTAAATGATAGACTTAGTCAACACTTAGTGTGCGTACGTGGGATGGTTTGGACGCCCTCGTCCAGCCGACGTGTTAACTATTCTACACTTGAGTGCAGAATAGCGCTTCCGTGTCTCTCTCTCTCAGTATCTCACAACATAGGGAGTATCTCACGCAACAAAGGGTATGTACGTGTAGTATATAAGTATATATATAAGACTAGCTAGGTGGTATTTATATATTTTTTAGAGGTGGTATGTACATTTTTTTAGATATACTCTTTTTTATGTGCGTATATAAAGGTATTTGTAAAATACGCTAAAAACTATATACTCCCTTGCAATTTTTCATGTGGATCACGTTGAAATATCTTATAATTAGTATATGAGTGTACCCAAAGTGATAAATGAGTATTTCAAGTTTGTTCAAGTGGTACTTCAGAAGTGGGAGTAACTACTCCCGGTAGCAGAAGTGTGTATACACACACATATATACACATATATATACACATATACACACACACATATATACACACACATATATATACACACATATAGTACAATTACCTGGGGCATCATGATCTAAAATGGGTATTTCTTCTATATATTTGCATGCGATTTTTTTTTGAAAATTTTAGGATGTTGAGTTTAACCAGTTTACTAATTAGTTCAAACAAGTTTGAATTGAAATTCAAACTAGAGTTTCCTTTTTTGATGATAATTTGATTGTAGGTATGTGTTGATTTTATATATAAATCAGCAAAACATGTGATCTAAATTTGTTCAAATCTTTGAATTCGAGTTTATTTTTTCAAAGGTATGTGCTTCATTTGAATTGTTATATATATATATATATATATATATATATATATATATATATATATGAAAATGATTCCATACTCCTGGGTGTACGTACTCCCACCTCTAGTATACCGTTTAAATGATGTTGTTATACCTCTTTATCCTTTTGAGTATACTCTAATACTGATTATAAGATACTCCAAAGTGAATTCCATGAAAAATTTCATTAAAGTCCACCATTTTATAGCATAATTTGTTTATATATTCGTTTTACATATGGAAAAGGGTATGTACCAAAAAAAATAAAGTGCTCTGATGAATTTTTTTCAACCATGTCGTATTGGAGTATATTAGAGTTATTATTGGAGTATACTGAAAATGATAAAGGTGTATAAAGCATTCATTTAAGTGGTATATTATATGTGGGAGTATGTACTCTTAGGAGTACGAAAAAGGCCTCCTATATATAGCGGCCAAATCAGCACAAATTGTTAGCTATCTTCGCTCTAGCCGAAGCGTCTCGTACTCATGTCCCCTCGATGGTAGATGGTTGTCGCCTACAATTCCTCCTGTATCTCTTTGGCTCCCCTTGTGCTACATACCAACTGCCTCTACATACAATTGACGACAATGGCTACCATTCCACACCCAATTTCTAAGGTATGGTCATGACCTGCTAGTGTCAGCTAGGGTGGAGCTAGTATTGGCTATAAATGCACAACTCCGGTTACCTCTAGAGCACCAAAGTGACCTAATAAATGCATGTTTAGCTCCTTCATGCATGTCGTATTACCCATGTCCCATTAGCACAGGCTATATTTTAATCCTATGTTCGTTGCTGATAGTATGTTGTATAATTATAGTCAACTGGTTGTTCGCTCTATTGTCGCCAACCCTATCTATGTTGTCATACATAAATAGTAATAATATAGTGTTTTTAGAATTCCTCAGAAAAAGAAAAGTAAAATAAATTATTTATTTGACGAAATACTGACATGTCCTAGTAGACAATATATGTCAACATGTCGGCCATCCAGTAGGCAGTATATGTGACCATGTCAAACATCAAGATTCTCTTGCCAATTCTCTCGCCCAATTTCTCTTGCCAACCCCATCTATCTTGTCATGTGTAAATAGTAATAATATAGTGTTTTTAGCATTCCTCACAAAAGAGAAGTAAAATAAATTATTTATTTGGTGAAATACTGACACGTCTAAGTAGACAGTATATATCACCGTGTAGACATCCAGTAGGCAGTATATGCGGCCATGTCGAACGTCCAGATTCTCTGGCCTATTTTCTCCGATTAACCCTATCTATCTTGTCATGTGTAAATAGTAATAGTATAGTGTTAACAAAAGAGAAGTAAAATAAATTGTTTATTTAAAGTAAAATAAATTATTTATTTAGCAAAATACTGACATGTCATGTCTCAGTAGACAGTATATGTCACCATGTCCAACATCCAGTACGCAGTATATGTTGCTATGCGGAATGTCCAAATTCGCTTCTAATTCCCTGGCCCTCCGTGCAAAAGCACGGCAGCTTGCCAAAAGCTGGGCATGCACGGATGGACGACGACGAGTGGAAGCACAAGCCAGAGAGGCATATAAATGGAGAAACGTGGCGGTGCCACGTCCTCCTACCCGGCAGTTGGCTCCAGGCTGGGCAGATCTCGAGGCGGTGGGTCCACTCCACCCTACTGCCGGCACGTGCGGGTCGCCATGCCTCGCTCGCATTTTTCCCGAAATGGTAAAAATGCTCGGGGACCCTGGCCGGGAATGGCGAGGCTGTGGTCTCGCTGACGGGCAGGAAGACTGGCTCGCTCACATGGGTGCAGAACCAAGCGAGTTATGATAAGGTTTGAAATCTTGATACATCGGAGGTAGCTGAAATCTGAAATCTGAAATCTTATCGAGATCTTGAGATTTCGGACAAATTCCAAACGAAATATAAAAATAAAAAATCAAATCCGTTTTTTTTTCCAACGAGAAAACCGTAATTTCGTCCGAAATTTCCGAAATCTTGGCGGGATTTACCGAGATTTTGGTGAATTTGCACCGAGCGAAAAATAGCACAAACGACGTCGAAAAATTGTGAATTTTTTTGTAGAGGTTCCTCACACATCAGTGATATTCCTATAACAATTTCAGATGATTATCAAGTTTGTGGAATTTTTAAAAATTCGAAAATTGCTACTATCCTGATAAAAACTGACTGGCAAGTTTGAACCAAATTAAAATGGAACAAATCATGCTAGAAAATTTTAAATTTTTTGGCATCATTATGATGCATCACTAATGTTTTCATAAAATTTTCAAATAATGATCAAGCTTTATGAATTTTTAAAAATTCGAAGAGTGCTACTGTCCTGATAAAAGCCTTACTCGCAAATTTTAACCAAATGAAAAATGGTTCAAACCATGTTATAAAATTTTGAATTTTTTTTGGATGGAACTAATATATCATTAATATTTATATAAATTTTTCATATTATGATCAAGCTTCAAAAAATTCAAAAATTCTCACAGTGCTATGTCCTGATAAAAGTTTGATGATAAATACATAGATTTACTTTAGTAATAAAAAAAGGTTTAGAATTTTTGAAAAACTTACAAAAGGATTCTAATGAAATTATTAAGATCTCATAAAACTTTTGAATCATTATCACACTCTAGTGAATTTAGAAAATTCTTACAATGCACTGTATCATTTATGTTCTTTCTGTTTTTGATTTTTGAAATATAACAAATGAAGTTCAATGCTTACATAGATTTGATTCAGCAAACAAAGAAAGTTTAAATTTTTTGAAAATTTTATATAATGTTACTGAGGCAATTCTTAATCTCTCATAAAAATTTTGGATCATGATCACACTAGAGAACATTTATAAAATTCTGACAAGGTTATTGTGCCAATTATGTTCATTCTGTTTTTGATTTTTTAAAGATAACAAAAGAAGTTAAAATTATTTTTTAAATTTTTATGTATGATCCTACACTACTAAATATAGTACTATAAATTTTTAGATCATGATCAAGCTTGTACTATTTTTTAAAAACCTGACAGTGTTTCTGCCAAAATTTTAAAACATCTCAAAAATTCGTTTTTTCAATAAATTTTCGTGGAAGATCACTTTCTTCAGGGTTATTGGACCAAATATGGACATAAAAAGTCAAAATCAGGTCAAAAAAACCCTAAGATTTCAGTGAGATTTGGTGAAATCTCACCAAAATTTCCAAGATTATTGTAGTAATTAAAAAAATTCAATTTTTTTTACCCCGCCACCGAGATTTCAGCGTTTTTTTTAACTATGGTTATGCTTCGGGTCCCTAAGAGCATGATGGGCTTGCTAAGGTATGGTATTTGTTGCATTGATTAGTAAGAAAAGTCTACTGTTTTTTTAGAGTAGATGTAGGGATCCGAATATGCAAATTCAGACCCTTAGTGTATACCGTATTAGTCCAGGATCACGCTAGTGCATACTAGCTCAACATACATGATTATTACAATCATACACAACGAAAACATAATAAAAGACATTATATGTTAAATATTAACTTGTTGTCTGACCTTATGGTCGAACTTACATGAATATGTCTTGCAAGACTAAACTATGAATAACAATTAAACTGCAGCGGAAAGAATGTAGATAAACCTCTCAGTATACCATAGGCAACTGACAAGGCTCGCATCTTAAACATTCGTCTTATCCTAGTGTAGGTTCTTTCTCAACTGGTGATTTTATTATTGAAAAAAATGAGTACTTAAAGCACTCAACAAGTTGTGCACAAAATACAATTCTATCATAACTATATGCAAGGCTTATTCCAACGGAATGGATAACATGGTTATTTTGCAGTAAAGCAGTATTTTTAAATGAATACAATAAGTAGATTGAAAAGACAGTAAAACAAATAGCATTAAATAATAATTTTCAGCATTTCTCAAGTAAACATGGCATTCAACCATAAATCAAGTTCCAAACCTTCTAATGGCAACCTGCCATCCAACCAAGTTTTTATTTTATAAAATCTAACCCTTAATCGTAATCCCCGAATATTGCTCAATACGATGAGCATGACTATCTGAATAAATTTTACACTCTGCAGAGATTATGCGCTTTACCTACATGACATGACCATCTCTTGTTGTCTACGGATTGACACACTTCATTTGGTGTGTTGACAGAGATATTATGACAAAGTCTTTACAATGCTCTCTCTTAACCCAGTACTACCCGTTGAGGTTTCAACACTGAAGGGACTGGTTACCACAATCAGGCCCCCCTCTTGTGCCATGTGAGTTGATCCGTGAAGGGACTAGTTACCACAATCAGGGCCTCACACCACCACTGCTAGTACCAAAGCTAAGACATTGCAAATTCATTAGCTAGGTCCATCCCATTTCAGACATATGGTTGCATGTTTGATTCAGGTCAAAGGTTTGCAGGGTTAAGTCCTTAAGATGACTAGGGCAAGACTTCCACATACCCTCAGCCATTCTGGCTCACCTTGGCATATTGCCTCTTGCCACTTTTTCCAATCTAAATGATTACCACCCCAGTTGATTACCAAGCACAATGTGCTATCAACAAGTCAACATCGTTGCGTGACATCCTCGTCACTACAACTCAACATCATTATGTGAAAACACCTGAAACATCATTCCACAAACATGTTCTATATTCTATTAGTCAAGATTAACTTTTAATATTTCAAAGAACATGAGTTACATGTGGCATGGTGTAAGATCGAGGATGCCGATTAGAGAGAGATGAATAGGCGGCTTTTAAAAATTCTTCTCACTAAATGCACGCTCTATTTATCCCTATGTCAAAACCTAAATAATAATCAATGCGGAAGCGATAAACTAAGGTTTTGATAAATTAAGGCATAAATCAACTAAGCTCACTAAGTGCACTAACTAATTATGGCTCTAACAATAATTTGCAATCTTCAAGATAATCAAGCAATCAATCAATTTAATACTAGAATATAATTTGCTTGCATGTAAAAAGCACAAGAAAGCAAACCCTAGTCCACGTTGAGGTAAGCCCAAATGAATTGGACCGGCTCCACGAATTGAGCACCCACCTCGAATCCACTAGTTGTAGCTCCTTTTCCCTCCCGGGTAGGCGAGCTTCAACCTTCACAAACTTTACCGAGGCTTCTCACAACCTACGTTGAGAGCTCCCGCGCACGACGCTACTACGCCGTCTAGGTGTCGGCAAACACCAAGAGTAACAAGTTAAGCCCTCTAGCTTGAACTTCACCTAGTGAAACACATGCACTCTGGTGACCTCCTAAGTGCAACACATACACTAGGATCCTCCTCAAGTGCAACACATGCACAAGAGGCTCTCAATCCTCTCCTAATTGCAACACATGCAATTAGAGGCTCACACTAGCTCAAGAAGCAAATGGGAGAGAGCAACACATACACACAACTCCCACACACTCACAATAACTCCAGCATATGGCCATTACCGCCAATGCCTCCTTTTATAGCCTCCAAGCCAAAACTAGCCGTTGGGGGGAATCTGAAAAAACTCAGCTAATCCGATGCTACCGCCCTACTAGGTCTGGTAGCACCGGCCTACAGGCCAACAGCTACAAAACTAGCCGTTACAGCAAATCCGGTAGCATCGGCCAACAGTGAGCGGTGCTACCGCTCGGACGATAGCACCGGCCTTAGACCCCGGTAGCACCGGACCCGGGCCGACCACAAAAACACCTTCTCTGGAATTTTCACACTGGCCAGAGGAGCGGTAGCACCGAACTTCCGGTGCTACCGGGCTACCATGGGCGGTAGCATCGGACTGCCAATCCGCCCAAAAATAGCCTCTCTGAAATTTTCACACCGGGGTTCATTCAGTGCTACCGCTCAGTCGGTAGCACCGGGCTACCATGGCCGGTGGCACCGGCCACCCAGCTTAGAAACAATTTTTTCACCAAAAAAATCTTTTCTTTTCAAACCAAACACCAATAATGATTGATTCTTTGAGCCATGTGATGATCAACACATGATCAAGGCAATTTGCAAACCCTATTCACATACTTCAAAGAATCACATTTAAACACAACTTATTTGCAAAACACATTCGCAAATAAACCGAGAACTTATGAGATCAATCCTCTAGCCATGTAAGGTCAACACATGATCCCGACACTTTGCAAAACAAATTTGCAAATACCAACACATGCTCTAGGATTGAAATCCATAACTTCTAGTTCATTTGCAAAACACATTTGCAAACAACAACTCCAACAAATTAAACACAAATCTTAAGCCATATGATGATCAACTTATGATCAAGTCAATTTTCAAAACGCATTTGCAAACCCTATTCACATGCTCCAAGATAAGATTCAATTAAACCATATTTTGCAAAACACATTTTGCAAACTCAAAACACAAACCAAGTTTAGCCTTATGATGATCAACACATGATCCAATCACAAGATAAAACACCAATGCTTGAGCTCTCTATTTGCAACACATGCAAATCTTAGCTCCATGCAAACCACAACTTAAACTCAAGTGCATGAGCTCTCTATTTGCAACACATGCAAATCTCTAGCTCCATGCAACCACTTTAAACCAAATAACTTGAGCTCTCTCCTTTTGCAACACATGCAAAACTTAGCTCCAAACAATAACCATATGAACAAAATTACATAAGCTATCTCCCTTTCACAATACATCAAATCCATAACTTCATGCAAAAACTAAATCAATTAAGATTCAATAAGAAACAAGCATGAGCACCCTTATTTGCAACACATGCAAATACTTAGCTCATGCAAAAACCAATGCACTAGCTTCACCCATTCGCAACACATGCCAAATGGTTAGCTTCATACAAAATCCAAACAAGAGAGTGAGCTAGAGTGAACCAGATTGAGTTCATCAACACATGATGAAGCTCAAGCTAAATGACTCAACCCCTCTTAATAGTACAGCACTTAACTAGCAACTCGGTCTCTCATCTAAACACCGAGACCGGTAAAAGACTAGGAGCACATTCTTAGCCCTAGCTAGTTATACCTTTGCCTCTAGCAATCCACATGGAGCTTTTATTATTTCCAATCATCTTCTCTCCAGGATCGAATCTTCTTCTTCTTGTTCATCAACACATGATGAACCTTCTCTAGCCCTTCTCTTCATTTTGGGATCACCTCTTGAAGCTCATCAATACATGATGACTTCTCGTTCTCGATTCTTTATCTTTTTGGACTCAACCTACTTCACAACTCATTGAAGATCGTTAGTTCAATAAACACGATTGTCTCAATCATCACCGCACTCCATTAACACATAATGGATGCCTCCAAGATCGATTAAGCACAACCCAAATCAATTTAAATGATTAATTGTGTCTGGAGTACTGTGATACAACTAATGCTTTATTATACTCAAGAACTTTTCGTTTGTCCTTAATCAACAAAGAGACGCCATCAACACATAATGAAATTTTCTTTGATTGATTGAAAGACAACCGAACTCAATTTAAACTTCATTTAAATTGACATGAGTATATATAACTACACAAGTTTCATATACTCAATATGATGATTAGTAATGATCCAAATATGTTTGAGTGATGGAAAGGGATCAATACATTTAGACCATCAACTATAGAACAAACTCCATTAAGTATGTGCATATAACTAATTAAACATGGAATGAATATGCACATAATCAATCTTAGATTGCATATGAGTTTATCCTATATTAGCATGAGTATACTACAACTACACAAGTTATATACTCAAAAGATTGTTTCAAAGTCTTGATCCTTTATATTATATGGCAAGAGGATATGGATCAATACAATTGAAACATCAAGTTAAATTATCGACTCCCCTAGATGTGTGCATTCATGTATATATAGATTTAGAAACATAATGCACATATTTAGACTAAGGTAATGGAAGAGTTTATATTTTAACTTGAATTCTAAGTATGCATTAAGACAATAGAGTGAATACAAGTGCATACCTTGGGTTTTCCTTTTTCTATCCAAATTTGAGATTAATAAGAATGAAGCTCAATAAACATGTTAATCTCATAATGATTAGATTTGTTATTAAACAATGATTAAACATTAATATAAAACTAATCACCAAAACTAATGGAGTTTGAACTTACACATGGTTAAGCATTCTAACACGGTCTAACCAACCCATGTTGATTACTAATATTAACTAACTAGTAACGAACCAAACTAGGGTGACAATTAACCATGGTATACAAATGACAAGGCAGGGTATAATTCAATTGGGTAGATTAAATAAATCCCCAAACTATTTTAAAATAGTTGCACATATAAAATAACATGCATAATGTAAAGCAACATAGTAATTTTGTAACTGGATTCAACATGATCAAAACACAACTTACCTTAGAAAAGCCCTTATTCTTACTCTAGACATTGGTCTTGAGTCAACGATCCCTCCTCGAACGCTCTGAGCACTTGACATCTACGCGTAACGAGAGAAAATACCAAATAAAAATAAAACAAACTCAAAAAACCAAATAAAATTCACCATTAAATATATCTCAATTTTATAAATTTTTAGAAATTTGAATCACCTCAGTCGGAGCTCGTATGAGGGAGAACGGGCTCTTGAAAGATTCAAAAATCATAAAAATCAAAAAATTGGAAAATACCGAATTACTTGAATTATTTTTCTACTGGAAATTCTATTTATTGCATCATTGCTGACGTCAGCCCTGATTTCTCGAAATAAAATACATCTGGAAAAATCATGACCGGCTGACATGTGGGCCCACTGTTTCATGGACCCAGTTCACAGGAAAACAAGTTTATGGTTAACCCAGTGCACCATCACAGTGTCATCGACACGTGGACCCCCTCCACCGATGACATGGCCCTGTCGACGCAAGTAGACCGAGCAACATGGATCTGACATGGCATTACGTGGCACACACGTGGTGACAATCGAGCGGCCATGTCAACAAAAGCTAGGGTTTCACTCCAACGAGCTCCAGCAATGGATGGACGACGGCGCATTACCAGACTTGACGAAGATAAACACGATTGCGGTGTTTCCTCACTGGATCCTAACTAAAACCACATGGATCTGGAAGATCTTCTCACGACGAACTCGGCGGTAGCCTTGGTCTCAACAGAGTCATAGCGGAGGAGGAGATCAACGCAATTGAAATGGCGACAAAAGTCGACGAAGTCCGGCGAGCTCCTACGCAAAGATGGCGGCTACTCGAGCAACGATGAGAGGGGCAAACGACGCGGTACAAGCGGTGAATCTCGTCAAGGGTCGGCGGGGCTTTAAAGGGTCCCAGCTTTCGTGCACGAAGCGGAGACCGAGGCGAGATTGGAGGCAGAGGCGGAATCTTGTTCGGGCACGATGGCGTGGAGAAGACGCACCACAGCCGTACACGCGGCAGATGGAGGGACACGATGCACCATGATGTGGACACATCCGGACCACACACGGAACAACGATCGGGATTCACTAGGGTTTTCCCTAGCCCCGATTGATCCCAACCGCTCGATCACAATCCTATGGCCATGGGTCAAGGCATCATAGTACATGGGCCTCAGCTGGGCCAAACCAAAGAAATGGACTGGGCCGGCTGGGGTTTTGGCCCACCACTATTCAAACAATTTCAAAGCTTTTATCATTTAAAATAATTCCAAAAACATAATAATGGAAATAAAATAGCAAAAATTACCAAGAAAATTCTGGAAAAAAATTACAAAAATATTTTGAGATATTTATAACTCAAATAAAATATTTTTGATAAAACTTTATTTAAAATTTTCACAGATTTAAAATAATATCCAAAATGGGCATAATTCAAAAATAGAAAATAAATTCCAATAAATTCTAAAAATTCACAAAATGCTTGAATAACATTTTATATTAATAAAAAGCAAAAATTTAGATGTTACAGTAGACAAATGAACTTATTATTATTAACCAATTGTGGGAGAAAATGCAGCTCTCTCAAGAGTCACGAAAGGCTTCGTATAGTTACTCCCTCCGGTTATAAATAGTTATCGCTTTGATCATCTATATGGTCCCAAAACTCAACTTTGAGCACTAATTTGTATTGTAATATATTTTAAAAATTCAATAAAATTGTCTCTTTTTTGCCAGACAGGGAGAAAGATGTACTCTCTACGGCCTTGGGAAATAAGGAACATTCTGGTCGCATGCAAGGCAAAGGGGTTTTCATTCCTAGAAAAACCAAATTCCTAGATGACTCAAACAAATATCGGAGTAGGAAGAAAGCCAAAGCCGAGCGCAAGGAACGGCTTGTAGAGAAGATTAAGGAAAAACTGAGAAATGAATTCAGTAATCAGATAAGAAGCCTCGAGGAAAGTGTAACAGCCTCAAAATTATAAAATAAAGAAAAATAAATTGAAAAATCTTTTTTGTATTATTTCTGAAATTTCTGGATTTATTGGATATTCTTTTGGCTTTTCCCTAATGCGAGAAAGTGAATTAAAGAATATAGTAAAATGGTAAAAGTAAAAAGTAAAAATGCCAAGCCAAAATTTTTTTACCGAAGTCATAATAAAAATCTAAGGGCTCTCCACAGCCAGTTTAAGTTGGTGGAAGAGCTGGATTAAATAAAATATTATTCAATCAAAGCCAACCATGTGAAAATAAGTCAAGGTAAAATGGTAAAAGAATTTTGTAGAAATCTCTTGAAGCTATCCTGGACCAATATTTTTACTCTGCCGACATCAGAATAGTTTCAACCTCCAGTAAAAATATCAAGAATTTAATAATTCATTTTATAATTTTAAAATTCAAAAATAGTGAAGAAATGAATTGAAAAATAGTAATGTCAGAATTACTAAAAATTAAATATTAATAAATAAAATCTTACAATTTTACATAAGGTGTAGAATACCATTAAATACTCTCATAATTTTTTTTATAAAATATTAAATTCATTTTTATCATAAATTAAATGAAAAATAGTTTTGATAGAACAGCAACAGCTTCATTGTCAAAATTATTTAAAATTATACATGAATCATAAAATTGTTAAAATTTTAAAGGAGTCTGGTAATTCCCTTACCGACCTAGAGTAACATTTTTATAAAATTTTGAGTCGGTTTGACTGAAGAAACCGCCATAACAGTCTCGTTCTGTCCCGAGCCTTCGGCCGGATTCTTTTCTTGTCTCGCTGACTTGTGGGCCCGACTTGTCAGCCAGTCGAGCCAAACCGACCCTGCTGCCACTTGGTCCCTGCGTTTCAGCCTCTTTCTCGCATGTTCATTCCCCTCTCTGCTCTCTCTCGCCGGCGCCAGCGCGGAGACGATCGTGCCGTCTCGATTCCTCTCGCCTTGTGTGCCAAACCGCCTCCATCACTTTATAAAAGGCATCGCCTGTTGCCTCAGCCAACCGGTCCTCCTTCCCGCAAGCCCATTCCGCCGCCATTTCTGCTTTTCTTCCCCAACTCCGGCAAAAATCGAGAATCGAGAGAATCGTCCGTTTCGCCGCCACAACCAATTTCCGCCCAAATCGTCGGAGCCGAAGCATCCCTGTGTTACCAGGAGTTGTTCCCATTCGTCATTTCGAGCTCTTCTTCTCCGACGAGTCGCCGCACCGCCCAACTCCTTCCGCTGCCGCACCCGCTCGGTGAGAGCACCACCCGATGCCTCATTTCTTCGTCTAACACCAAAATCGGAACCCTTGTGTCTCGTAGATGCTGTCTGAGGTGAAAATGAGTGAAGGGCGTCGTTGCTCTTGCCTCGCCGCTGCTCGGCCATGGCCGCCGCCACCCTCACACGGTGACGTGCCGCTGCTGAGCGTCTCTGGCCACCGCGCCGCTACCAACGTGTGCGCACGGGTCCACTGAAGCTCAGAGTGGAACCCATTCCACCGCTCTGGCGCCGCCACCACCGGCGAAGCCGGAAGGTCGCCGCCACTACGAGCCGCTGCGCGTGGTCCAAGTTGTCGACCTCGTGTGTTGCCATGTCACGCCAAGCAGCCCCGCTGTCACCTCATTGCCTTGCGATCCTCGCGGGCCCGCGTGCCAGCCGTGTGTCTCGTCGACAGCCTGGCCCCGCGTTGTCGGTGTTTCGAGCACCGGCGAGTGAATTTTTTAGTCAAGGGGCCACGCGTTCCCTACTCTTGAATGGTTAGACTCAAGAAGCCCAAGATGTATACTGATTCGGGCCGAATGTCCCTACTCAAGTTCGTGTGGTGGTGCTATATTGCTTCGGATGCAGATGACTGCACGGTATTACAAGCGAGAGCTAAGGACTCGAACCCGTGGGAGCAAGAACAGTTTGCCCATAAGAACCGAGAAAAGGGGTCCCTCCCTTCAGAGGACTCTGCCTCCCTTTATACAGTCGGAGGGGGCAGGTTACACGGGGAGTTGGGAGAAGAAAGGATGAGGTGCCCTAGGCTAGGAGTCCTGGTCCTTGTCTTGGCGATTTGATCGACGTCCACTTACCCCACACCGGGTCGGTGGACTCATCGAGTGGCGTAGTTTTTCGTGTCACCGGGAAATGGCGCACCTACCCTCTTGTACGTCCGTCAAATGCTGACGCCTCAATGCCTAGCTCTGGTGCTGCCTCGGGAGGGAGCGCATCCTTACACTGCGCATGACTGGATGATGAGACTGGAGCTTTGACTTTGGCAACCTCCTCGCTTCCTTGGGAAGGAGCCACCTGCCCTCGTGTGGTCTTTCCGAGCTGTCGTGTCTGTGGGGCAGGTGGCCAACGACTCGCGACGGCCTGACACTCGGCCTTCGGCGGAGATCGCCTCGGCTTGGTCGGAGCTTGTGGGGAGTCCGACCTATGGCGGGGGTCGGACGTCCCCTGGTTGGTTTGGTCGGGACGAAGCGTCTTCGTGGCCCAATGGGTCCTTGGCCGAGCCGGGCTTGGGAAGCCTGTCATTACTGGCCACGGGGTACCCATGGTATGAGTACTCGTCACGCGTGTGGTCGCACGCGTGTGCGCCAGCCATTGCCAGATGGGCCCCGGCTGTCAGCGCCTCAGCGCGGCTTCGCCCGAAAAAGGAAAGCGCGCTTTTCCCCGTGAAAGCGTACTTTCCATTTTCGGCAGTTTCTAATTTTCAGTATTTTTCAAAACCTAGAGTATTCAAACTTGAATATCTTTTGAACTAACGGTCCAAATTTGATGAAATAAATTTATAAATTCTTATAAAATCATTTAGATTCAGAATATGCAAAATTATTTCAGAATTGAATTTTATTTGAATTTTGAATTTAAATTCAAAGTAAGAGTTAGAAATATGTCATACATGAAAATTTTACAAATGACCACCAAATTTAGTAAAATAAATTTTGTTAGACTCCTTGTAACCTCAGAAACCATAATATGTAAAAATACTTAGGGTTTGTTATAAGAAAATTTTAAGTTATTAAAAATATGGTAAAATAATGCAATAATGATTCAAATAGATTAAATCTTTAAATTGCAAATCAAAACAAATACTTCATGTAACCATTTATGAATTTGTGAAGTTATTTTATTTGAATATTTCCATCTGATTTCTTTTTGGCCCTATTGAAATTTTGTATTTGTTATATGTTGCCATACGACGTGTAGAACCCGACGAGTTCGGTACATTCGACGAACAGGAGTTCGAAGTCGAGGATAGTCAACAAGGCAAGCAATCCCCTTTGATCATATTGATCCCAGCTTTGCAAATGTTTTCATGAAATGTTTTACTGCATACTTTATTTTTATTAAAGTCTGCTATGTTATGGAAACTGGTAGTTGTACCTGTAGTTTTATAGAACTTCCTTGATAAGTATGGATTTGTGAACCTTGAAAACCCTAGAACGACATAGATATTATTTGATGTCAATATGGGTCACTTACACTTAGTGTTACGCTTAGCCGTGCCTAAAGCAATGTAAAACTGTGACATGATTAAAAATGTTGGTTATGACATTTAAATGGGTATGACCATTTTTTTGGTTGGTATTTTGGTTGGAAAATGAAAATAAAACTATGGTTTAGATGCAGGCAATTATTGGCAATAGCCGGGTGTGCATGTCTTTGCATGTAGTGTAGGGTGGAGATTATTGCCCGTGTCGAGTTAAGGACTGAACTATGGATTGTTTTCAGGCCAAGGATTATCATACAACCACAAGTGCTGGTATGGGACAGCTCTAACTTATTAAGTTGTTTAAAACTAACTTTGCACTTGGAAAGGCCGGAGTAGTACGAGCTGTTTCTTAATGAATTGCTCGACGGGACGTCCACACTGAGGTAATCATGGATTAAACGTCTACCAATATAACAGTGTACGCCATACTGTGGGTAGTTCCATCATTTCTATGCTCTGAGTTCTTACACCACAGAATGGGTTTGTCGTCACCGTGCTGGTGCAAAGTTAGGATTAAATAATGTAACAGTTATAACATGACTCTCTGCGGCACACCAAAGGAAGTGTGCAAATATCGATTGCTCAAAGAGTCACCATGTCTTGTGGGAAAGTCAGATACCTCTGCAGAGTGTAAAACTAATCGATTAGCGCGTCATGTAATGGACACTTGGTAAAGTCATCACATAGTTAGCAGTTTTGTTTATTTTCATAAAAATGCGGTTTCTACCGTGTGTCGGTGAACTCTACTGTGTGTCAGTAGAGCTGGTTTTGATTATGGTCATTTTACCCATGTTCAAATTTTTATTTACTCGCTCTTACTTACTGTCATTTTAACTAATCTGCTTTTAAGCAAATTTTATTTACATTTCAAACTGGCTTTCTGCAAATTAACCTTAATAGCCTTTCCATTGGAATAGCCTGCATGTATTTTAGGATTTGCAAAAGTCTTGCGAGTATGTAAGTACTCAACTTGCCTATGTTGATGTTTTTAGGTGAAGAATCAGATTACCCCGACGATTCATACATTGATGCAGGATACGAGGAATTTAACGATGAATTTTTCTAAGGTGTTTCCCTTGTCAGTTTTCTGTGGGACAATGGGTTAAAAAGGCCTACTACAAGAAGTTGTCTCCACTGCAGTTTTACTTTTGGTATTTAAAAATATTATGTAACCTTACTTCCGCTGTGTAATAAAGTTTGTGTATGTCTGTGATATCAATTTGTATTTGTGCGTACTAGCTACTGATCATAGGACTAGTACTGTATGCACATGGTATCCATTTTTGGTATTCATTATCAAAAATGGGGGCCTCACAGAAAGGATCAATAATTATGAGAGATAGCCCATGCAAGCCCTAGACGTATGTACGCAGTTCAGCCCCACTACCCGTAAGAGCAGTTGTGCTTCCGCCGCTTACACAGATGAAGATGGCAAATTTCCTATTTATGACATTAAGGTACTAATATATATATCTTGAATGCTCCATAGATATAATTGTTGGACATCTTAGCTAATTGTGTACCGTTATGTAGGAGGCCATGCAGTGCAATCTCCAAGTGAGGCTTGCTAATGGCTTTGTTCCCTTCAGGTTGCTTGGAGGCTTGCATATCCATCTGGTTAAGGGGTGCTAGTGCACGGCACCCAGGTAGCATCACGTTTCACGAAGGTTAGTGCGGATGGTGTACATGATATTTTCAAGGCCGTCACGCTGCAGATGCCCCCAAACGACGAGATCGTGACACTAGGTGATGCTATTGGCACATACATCTAGCGGCCCAGTAGCGACATCTTCCTGAAGGCCCATCCTCCAGCACCGGAAGTACCCGCATTCCCGGAGTCACCTGCACTACCGGAGTCGCCTGTTGCACCTCTGCAGGCCACCAAGTTAGCTACCCTGCCTCGTGTATCACAGGCCTTTATGTGGTATCGTGCTCACTCGTCTCCCGTGAAGACTCCCTTTAGTAGAAAGTAAGTAAAGGGCAAATCGATGCAGATCACGAAGGACCTTGACTATCTAATTGCCCCGTTGTTTTGACTATACAAGCTAGGAGAGCCTTTAGTAACGGGAGAGCGCCTAAAAAACCTTACAATAGCTTGCCTTAGATTGCATGATTGGTACATGGAACAAGCCAACAAGCTAGTGCCGCAACGTCTATTGAGTATCTCGATCAGCTTCAAGCACAAGTATCTGTTCAACCAGTCATCGGGGGCTTCTTCACAGTCGACTTCCAGGACTTGTTCGATCTCTTCAACCTTGACGCCGCGCTCATAAGATGCTAGACATTGTAAGTGTGTGCAATCACAGTCTACATTTATGTAATACCGATATGTATGTATGTATGTATGTATGTATGTATGTATGTATGTATGTATGTATGTATGTATGTATGTATGTATGTATGTATGTATGTATGTATGTATGTATGTATGTATGTATGTATGTATGTATGTATGTATGTATGTATGTATGTATGTATGTATGTATGTATGTATGTATGTATGTATAAATATATGATCCATGAAGCGAAAAAGAACAAACAATCGATGGGTTTCCTTGACCCACACATAGTCTCGAAACAAACAATTGACAAAAAATTAAAATTTGTCGATGATTACGTGGATGAGGCATTTGTGGCTCAAAAAGAGAACTAACACATACTTTTACCCCACAACCCGGGGTAAGTGTTGCACTACTTACTATACTTTGATTTGTACTGTGCATACAACTCAGAGTTAGGTTAAATGACCATGGCGACAAATCTATGTAGGTTTCACTAGGTTCTAATTGTAATTCACACAAGAAAGAACTAGGTTATGTACCTTGATTCCTTACAGATCGGCAGCCATGACTTGAATCCTGTCTCGAAATTACTCAACAGGTAATCATATTTCCTCCATAGATAACATGATTCTGTAGATTGTTCAAGGTGTACGTATGTTGCTCCTAGAATGGCTGAGGCTAACTTTTTGGATCACGTATGTCGTTCAAAGTGTACAAAGCTCATGGAGGGCCTTCTAGCGGGCGAAGTTGAAGAACGATTTTAAATTTCTGGTACCCGCTAGTACACAATAATCCTATATCACACTCCATAATAATACATCTAAAACTAACTAATTCTATATTTGTAATATGTTTTTCATAGACAATTCCTAAACTTTCTGTGATGAGTCATCATTATCACTGGCACATGATTATAGACGGTTAACAAGACCGTCTATGATGAGTTTTTAGAACCGAATGTGAAAATTTTCTGTAGCAGTGAGAGGACGTAACTGCAATGCATGGTTGGATTTGATGGCCATTACTAGGTCAATCGAACGATTTTCGTAGTCCTAGATTTAACAATCAATATGGCGTAACGTGGAGTTCGGTTTACACCCAACTTTATTGTAACATCCCGTAAAATTAAAAAATATGAAAAATAAAAAGTTTAAAATTTAAAAATGGAATTGAATAAAAATTTCAATTGGAATCAAGATTTTGGTTTAAAATAAATATCTTTTCCTCTTTTTCTTGTATTCTAATTTTAAAAGAAAAGAATATTTCCTTCATTAAAACTATTTCTTCCAAAACAAACAAAATATAAACATAAATTTGAGATGTAATATTTAATTTTAATTTGAATTTTCTGAGTTTTCTGAATTATTGGTTCTTCTTGAATTTTGCTCTAAAAAGAAAAGTAATATCTATTGAAATGGTAAAATGGTAAAAGTAAAAAGATAAAAACACCATAACAATAAAAATCTGCAAAAATAATATTAAAATATTAGGAACTGTAATAGACCTTGACATGCTGTCAAAAGTGATCTGAACACATTAAATAAAAGAAAACATATTGTAATCATGAAAAGATAATCAGAAATCTGAAGTTGCAAGATTTCTTCAGAAGTTATCTTAACTTAACCTGAGTTAAAATTTTAACCATGCCGACATGTTTGTCTTATATATGTCTGGTAAAAATATCAAGAGTTTATCCCATAATTTAGTATTTTTAGAAATTCAAAAACAGACTATTGGAAAAGCTGAAAATCTCAATGTCAGAATTATTAAAATTTCAATATCAAATATAAAAATCTTAAAATTTTATATAATGTCAATAATTACATTTAAGACTTTAATAAAAAGTTTCATAAAATAATAAACTGTATTTATCTTAAATTAAATAAAAATAAAAATCAGCCAAAATCCACAACAGTGCATTGTCAGATTTTTATAAATATTTATATCAATAATTTTTATCTAAAATTTTTACTGAATCCTTATATTTACCTTTCAGACCTCTGGAAAAATCCTCTCAAAATATTGAGTCGGTTTCATGACCTAATCCAATGAATCTATCCCGAGCTGTCCAGAGTCTTCCTCCATTTTACCTTTGCCCTTCACTGACTGGTGGGACCACTTGCTACAGCTAACCTTGCCGATTTCCATCACTTTCGTTGACTGCCATGTGGACCCCGGGCCCATTGGTCAGACCTTCTTCCTCCTTCTTCTTCTTTCTTCCCCTTTCTCTGTCTTTCCCCGAGCCAGCCAAACCAGCTCGCGTCGCCTTCCTTGCTTATCGCTTCCCAGCCGCAATTCACGTCGCCCAAGACGCCGATCCGCTACTCCTCTTGTCACCTCACCATTGCCACTTGCCATACCTTGCATCAAAGAAATCCGAAACCTCCGCCTATTGCCGCCTCTTGCCAATTCTCCATCACGGCGAGGTTTTATCATGATTTTCCTCGCCACGCACGATATGGGTAGGCAAATGGCATTGCTGTCTCACCGACTTACCCATCTTGTCAAAAGTCTGTCGTGACAACCATCTCTCCAAAAGAATTGCCGCCACGGCATCAAAGCCTTCTGCGCTGCTTCACGCCATTTCCTTCCATGTTCAAATCTCGTGCTCACCGCCTTACTTCGCCTATTTAAACCCTTCAAGACTTGGCTAGACCTTGGCTCTCCTCACTCATCCATCTGCCAAAACTCCGCACAAAACTGCCGTGTCTTCTCCAACTCCGGCAAGGTCCGAGAAAAGGGGGAAAACCCAATTTCAGCAATTCGCCGAACCTTACCTCGAACTATCTAACCTGGAGCTACTTCATAACCCCTAGCACCTTCCCCTACCTTCACTTCAAGCTATCCTTCTCCGGCGAGCCGCCATGCCACCTCTCTTCCGCCGCAGCTACCTCGCACGGTGGCAGCTCATCTCAGTGCTTCTCCAAATGATTCAACCACAAAAATGGAACTATTGGGCCACCTTGATGCTCGAATCATTACCCATTCGAGCTGAGCCGAGCTCATCTTCTTCTCCGGCGAGCCCCCATCTCCTCCGCCGCCTCCCTCCGGTGGCAGAGCAACTCCGGCCATCTCCGACTAAGCTAGCACCTCCCCTGGGTTCGCATGGATACCCTAGTGCTCAAGGTGAAGTCCATTCACCGGCCTCAGATTCTTCGCCGCCGGCGAAGCTTTCGCCGCCTCCCTGCCTCGGTCGCCGACAAGTGTGCCACCTTGTCGATGACTCGTGCGCTCAAGTCACTGTGGCGCAGGTCCCGCGCGTTAGCACTTCAGCCCAGCCAAGTCCCGAAGCAGAAAGCGTATTTCCGAGGTGAAAGCGTATTTTCCTCTTTTGGTAAATTTTCTATTTTCTATATTTTCCTAAAACCGAATACATTTTTTTGCTCATATCTTTTGAACCATCAATCCAAATGAAATGAAATAAATTTCTAAATTCATGATAAACCCTGTAGATTCATAATATGCAAAAATATTTTGTAAATGAACTATATTTAAATTTTAAATTCAATTTAAAGAAAAGGATCAAAAGAATGCCATATGTGGAACTTCTGCAAATAAACTCCAATTTGAATAAAATCAATTTTGTTAGAAACCTTAACTCCTCAGGAACCTGAATATGTAAAATTATTTAGACTTAGACTTTATTCACATCATTTTCTAAAGTAAGTTGTTTCCAATATGATAAATATTCAAATATGAATATCTTTTGCAAAAATAGTTCAATTCATGTCAAATTAGTCTCTGTGTGTTTAAAAATTAGTAATCTACTCGGATATACAAAAATATTTAGAATTGAATCTAGTTTAAATTAAATTTGAAAGATAGATTACTTTCAAATGTATAGAAGTTAAAAATAAATATAATTTAAAGCATACAAGTTCAAATAATGGTAAAGTGATTCCAAGATCTTCAATAAAACCATAGTACCCCTGTTATGCAAGAATACCTCATGATTGTGCCTATTTGAATTAAGTACATATCAAGTCTTAATGTTTAATTATATGGAAAACATCTCGGATAAAAGCAAAATATTGTGAAATCAACTTTAAAACAATCTTAGTAATGCTCCATGCTAATGTCAGGAAAATAAATGAATAATCATGTAAGGATCAGTCGCAAACTAAGAACTAAAACTGAACTGATATCGTGTAAACTACAAAACTAATTAAGCATTTTCAATAGCCTGTAAAACATCTCGTCTTGATACCAATTTTATAAAGATCTATTTAGAAACCATATTTAAGATATGTTCTACCGTAATCTAGAAAAATATTGTATTTTCAACTTTCTTTACATCTGAATCCTGTTAACCCAATACCCTTAAGTAATAAGATCATCTAATCTTTAATATCATATAAGCTTTTTCAACAATGAATATAATGTCTCATCTAAACACTAAATGTATGAAATCAGCATAAGAATGTTTTTCAAAGTATAGACTATCATATTCTAAAGAAATAATCTTATTTCATCATGTTTTGCATATAAATCCTATTAGCCAAATAACCTTAAGTATTATACTTTATGGACTCAACTATATGAATGAATAAACTTTGAAACAATGAACAAATACGTAATTTGTATCACCAGAACCTTCTTAAAAACTAGGAATAAATCCAATAACTTAGTTCAATGGATCTAACAAATTCAAAGTCACTTCTTATGCAAAATCAATTAAAAAGGATTAAGTGCTATTCATTTATGGCTTTTAGCTCAATTGTCAAATATGTTAAATCTTATTAATCCAAATAATTTTAGCATCTATAATTCGAAGTTATAAATACAAGAATTCATAATTTTAGCCTCTTGAATTCGTAAATCAAGAATAGATAATCTATCAAAGAAACCATGCTTTCTTTATCATAAGACATTAACAATATGTTTGTATAATTATCTAAATCATAATATCTTGAAATCATTCAATCCGAACCCTAAAACATTCCTGTTTTCTTTAATGAATCTTTATTTGGTTTTCTGTCTGTTTTCTTTTTGCCCTTATTAAAGTTGGATATTTGCTATATTTCTGATTGAATGACGTGTAGAATCCGACGTCCTTTCCTCCGTCGTTGCCTCCATTAGCCGTGGCTTCGTCTTCGTCGTAAGCAATAAATAAGCAAGGCAAGCACCCCCTTTGATCATATTGATCCCAGTTTTATAAATGTTTTCATTAAATGTTTTACTGCATACTTTACTTTTATTAAAGTTTGCTATATTATGGGTATTGGTAGTTGTACCTATTGCTTCATAGAACTTCCTTGATAAGTATGAAATTGTGAACCTTGAAAACCCTAGAATAACATAGACAATACTTGATGTCACTTTGGGTTATTCACATTTAGAGACATGCTTAGCCGTGCTTAAAGAAACATAAAAATGTTGGATATGATTAAAAATGTTGGATATGACATTCAATGGGTATGACCTTCCTTTATGGTTGGTATTTTGATCAAAAATGAATATAAAACTATGATTTTGATGCGGGCAATTATTGGCAATAGCCGGGTGTACAAGGGACTTGTACGTAGTGTAGGGTGGAGATTATTGCCCGTATCGGATTAAGGACCGAACTACGTGTTCGTTAAACCCAAGAATTACCGTACAACCACAAGTGCTGGTATGGGACAGCCTTAAACCAATTAAGTTATCTGGTTTAACTTTGCACATTGGTAAGCCGGAGTAGTACGAGCTTCTTCAGTGACTGGTTGCTCGAAGGGGCACCCACACCGAGGTGTTGGGAGTCACGTTTGCTAATACAACGGTGAATGCCATACTATGGACATGCTTAATCATTATTGTGCAGTGACTGTGCAAACATATACACCATAGTATGGGTTTAACGTCACCGGGCTGGTGCAAAGTTAGCCTAGATAATGTAAAGGTTTCCGTCATGAACATTCTGGTCACTACGTCAAAGGTGCGTGAAATATGCGGCAAAAGGAAAAGGTCATGACTTGTGGGTAAAGATGTACAACTCTGCAGAGTGTCAAACTTTTCGAAAAGCTGTTCCCGCGGTTATGGGAATCTTGGTGCGCCAGCACTAGTTAGCTGTTTTTTTATTTTCGTAAAACTTTGGATTTCTACTTGGGACTGGTAGGAATGGTTACTCGAGATTTCTACCTGAGACTGGTAGGAATGGTTCGTGGATATGATCATGATACCCAGGTACATGAGATTTAATTATGCTTATATTCATTACTTTCAAGATTAAATTACTTTTACTTAAATTCCGTTTTGGCAATCTACTATTCTGTATTTACATTTCAAATTGGCTTTATGCAAACTAACCATACTAGCCTCTCCTTTGAAATGGCTTGCATATATCATAGGCTTTGCAAAAGTCTTGCGGAGTACGAAAGTACTCACCCTTGCTTAATTGTTGTTTTTAGGTGAAGAATCAGATTAGTCCGATGCAACATAATTGTCGCAGGATTCGGAAATGATAACGATGAAGTTTTTCTAGGGATTATGCCTTGTCAGTTACCTGAGGGATTGGATGGGCACACTACAAGAATTTACTTCTTTGCTGCTATAAACTCTGAATTGTAAGATTATTGTGTAAATTAGCTGCCGCTTTAATAATATGATGTATGGTTGTGATTCCAATTGTTGTAAATGTGCGTACTAGCTACTGATCATGGGACTAGTACTGTTCGCACATGAGATTTCCATTTTTGCATTTATGTGAAAATGGGGGTCATTACATTTATGTAGACGTACAAGTACAACAGCTTGAGATGCGTTTGGAATGATGCTATAACTAGTTCAGGGATTATATACGTAGCTTCAATCAGGGTAAATATATGTACAAACTCTAATTGATGTACATAAGCTTTTCAATGAATCATGAGTAAAGCACGCTGTACATTCAATTATGTGACAATTAAAGAACAATACCAACATTTCTTATGTTGTAAGCTCTAGCTTAATTTGCTAGCTACATAAGTACATACCCATAATTAATCGATCGAACAGCTCATGATTGAAGCCTTTGTCCATATTCACACTGTATATATTAGTGATCAGAGTACTAAAATCCTGAAAGCACGCATGATAAAACGATATCTACTTAAGAATGGAGACGTGTGTATGTATGGCTGATCTGTTGTTTATCTGTATAACAAACCATATATGTCTGCATGCATAACAAAGCAGTGGCGTTCGATCCTTGGGTTTGAAATTTTTATCGCAGATCTAGATCTGATGTAGTCCTACAATAATGCACATCATGCAAATCCATTCATGTTCTATACTCCACACACACTAAAAGTTTTGTAGTACATGCGCACTAGCTACAACATGATCTTAACTCACTTCTACTCATGATCTACACCAACTACCTTGGATCTACACCATCCAACCAAGTGTTGTACGCATGCATGTACTACAAAAAAGATTGTGTGCATAGCACTGTCGGCGAAAAATGCTACGACTGTGAAAGTTTTTTTTTATCGATTCCCCGATCGGACCGTCGATTGCTTAATCGGAAGGTTTAAAAGACTTCCGATTCCCACAGGTGAAGTATTAGCTGATCCAGTACTGTATGCAACCGATCATCCGCCCTTTCTTTAACACCACCATTAATTCTCTTCCAGGGACCTCCTTTCAACTCTCATCAAACTGTTGTTGTTGCACGCATACGAGTGGCCTTTTTTGCACATGATCGAACACGTACCTTAGCTTTGTCCCTAGCTAGCTGCACTTTTGTACATCGTGAAATGCTACCCGTGCTTAGGCACATCCAGAAGTCTGCACCTGCGAGGTCAATTTTAACTAAACCACAACACAAGTGTAGATCCATTTGGCAAAAATTAAAGACAACTAATTCATTAGCTTAAGCACTAAGGTCGGTATATAAGTGTGCTTTACAAAAGTCTGTCAGCTCAATTGACAACGTAGCTTTCTTAATGCATGAGCCACTAATTAACTGTATTACAGTTACAGACAACTTAGTTTGATCCCTTGCATAATTAACCCAGATATTAACCATGTTTAAGTTTATGAACACCTAGTTAATTATTATTATATATAGGAGATCGACCCTACCATTTACTAAACTATTATATTCCGTTACATAATATAAGGCTTCTTAATTTGCCTTTGATCTTGTTTCAAAATATAAGTCAGGCATATGTATTTAATCCATTTTTTTCTACTTATACTCGTGTCAAATTGTCAATGTGGTACCATATGTTCCGAGTGATGACTTGTCGCATTGTTAAAGGTAGACAAGTCACTGTTTCTGAATCTTGGCGACAAAAGAAAAAAAAATACAATAGATAATCCCTGTATTTCGAAAGGGAGAGAGAGAGAGTAATAATATTACAAAAAAATTTAATTCCCACTATTGCAATCACGTACGGTGTGTGCCGAACTTTATAGAAAGTACATACAAACTTTGCTGCCTAAAATGCAAAGGAGGAAAGAATTTCAGGTGTGTGTAGCTAGCCACTTTATGCGCGGGAACAAAGGAGGCAGTGCATGTCAGTGCGGTGCTTGCGGCATGCATATAGATTTGTACTCTATCTAGTTGTCGTTTTAGATATCGATATGATCTCTAAAACATAATTTGATTACTATTTTTTATTATAATATATTTATAAAATCTAATAAAATTATAATATTATGAAATTACTTTTGAGACAAATATACACATATGATTTTCATGTATCTAATTTAAATATTTAAAAAGATATTGACAGTCAAAGTTTTGAAAGTTTGATTACCCTTATATCATAAACGACAACTATTTATGACCAAAGGAGGTATATCTTTAATCACGTGTAATGGTTTTCAACATGATCTTGGATTCGTAGCGGAAATTTTATTTGACAGTGAAGTTCAGTGTCGGCCATGTAGCAACAAAAGACCGGGAAAAGCACAAAAATTTCGGCTACGTGCGTTCTCACCCAAGATAGGGCAAGGAAACGCCAGTCATGAGGTAGCTCAAGATATGTGGTGCAACACTATACCCATATACCTATGCAGCCGTTGCAGGAGAAGATATACATCACATATGTCAGGTGGAAACCCCTCCTAACATACACTACTACAGAAAAACTTATATTAGACGTCTTATCACAACGGTTTCTCAAAACCGTCTGTGACGATGAACATCACTGACGGTTCTATATTGCAACCGTCAGTGACATTATCACAGACGGTTTTTAACTAAAACCGTCTGTGATATCATATATTATCTCAGACGGTTTTATAACAAAACCGTCAGCGACTTATCACAGACGGTTCATTATAATAACCGCTCGTGATAAACCACATCACAGACGGTTTATCCGCATGTAACCGTCTGTGATAATATTTCAACTTTCGCGCTCACCAAATTTGAACTTCCCACTCGCCTCGCTTTTGACTTCCTTTAAAATGCCACCGCGGCTCTTCTCCTCGCCGCTTTCTTCTCACTTCTCCGCTCTCCTCTTCTCTTCTCTTCTCTCTCTCTTATCACTTCTTTTCCTCTCCTCTTCAATGTTTGGTAAGTATGGTGTTCGAATCGTTCAACTAAAATGTTATAGCTCATCCTCTCCTCTTCCTCTTCCTTTCCCTCTTCTCTTCTCTTTTGCACTCTTGATGTTGCGGCGTTTTCGTTTTCGATCCGTGCACCTTTCGGTAAAACGGCCATAACTTTTGCATACGAACTCCGATCGCGACGTTCTTGTGCTCGTTTTAAAGCTAACGAAAAGTTCGATTTGAAAATCCATAATACTAAGTCAGAGGGCTATATCAGAAGTACACGCGAGGCCCCAAAAAAACGTCGATCTCGAAAAAACGTCGTTTAGGGCCTCAAAATGGCCTCCGAAGTTTTTTTCGTCGATTTTGCGTTTTCAAGTTCTTCAGAGCAGTGACATGGGATATCTCACATCCAATAGCTTTTATATTATGTCTGAACTAGCACAGAGCAGCTGAAACACAGAAATATCATCTATACGTGACGATATTTTTTTTATTTTCAGTAACATCACAGCGGTTCATAGTAAAACCGCTCAGTGATAGTTGTTATCACGCATGCTTCTTAGTAAAACCGTCGTGATAGTTTGTTATCACGCACGGTTTTAGTAAAACCGTCAGGATGTTACATATCACGCACGGTTTTAGTTTGAAACCGCTCGTGATATGTTCTATTACAGATGATTCATAAACCGTCTGTGATGTTCCGTAACATCACTGACCCATGGTTATAGACGGTTCGAAAAACCGTCTGTGATGACGGTTCCGAACCGTCTGTAATGACCTTTTCTGTAGTAGTGATAGGAGAGTACTAGATAAATATACGCGGCGTGCCACGCCGCAGGCGCCGCTTCCCACGCGAGTAAATCGAGAAAACGCGCGACCGCCGCTCTCTACACGAGTAAATCGAGAAAACACGCGAAAAGTACCTAAAAAGAATTTTGTGTTTTCTGCAAAAGGGTTTAAACGTAGTGCTAGAAAAATAAAAAAAGTACCTAAATGCAACGCATAAATTTTTCAAAAAAAAAAGGACCTGAGCATATTTTTTTATCCCCTAAAGGACCTAGTCATAATTTTGATTTTCCGTAAAAGGACCCGAGCGCAACGTTCAAAAACGCATAAAGGACCTAAATGTAATACATATATTCTTTTTCTTAAAAAGGATCTAATCGTAGTTTTTTTTTGAAAAAAAAATGATCTAACCGTAATATTTTTTTAAAAAAAAGAACCCGAACAAAAAATAATTTGCCGACTCGGCTCGAGCCGTGAGCCGAGCCGGAGCCCTCCCGGCTCAAATCAACCGGAGGCCAGGAAACCTCCGGGATATAGTAAAGGTACTATATGCATGCGAACTTGTGGAATCGACCATCCAGAAAACATGAGAAAGATTACTGGTCGTTCGATAGTAGGACGATTAATTAGGCATGATCCTGAATGGGCAAGGAGCTTTTATTTGTAGTAAATTTCGGAGAAACGATATGATCATTTCCTACGAAATTCCTACAGAATCCCTGCATGCCAAATTAGTAGTCCAACGTTGGTACGCAACAGCTATGATCGATGTAGATTCAGCAAGATGTAACCAGATTCCATGGTACTGATTAATCAACAAAATATAGATGATGGAGTTGATGATTAAAGTAGGTTTTGCTTGGTCATTTCGGAACATGCATGTATGTATGGATGTTAACGTCCACATATATCTGATATCCGTGTCATCCTTTTCGGTCCAAGAGATGGCCGTGACCAAAATGGACGACTGAAGAAGAAAGCTAAGCTTGATTTTGACCTGCCTGTTGCCGTCCACGCATTCGCTTCCCCCTTTTCTCCGACAATTAAATGCACTTGACCACTCGCATGGCATATATGCTGCTCCTACAGCTTGTTTGTGAAGATTCATACAGAAATAAGGCTACTTTAAAGTAATGGATCAGCCGTTGCTAGCTGCTCATCTGGCCTATGCACTTGAGGAAAATCACGCCCGCCGTTAATGGAAGGTTAGAAACTGGTTCGCCTAACTAAAAAAAATAAAAAATAGTTGATGCACTGATGCGTAGCAATTCCAAAAAAAGTTCAATCCCAGATGGTGGACACTGTTTATTTTTATGATTCTGTCATTGTTGTGGTGGCTTAATTATGTTTTGTAGCTCCTTTATTAAATATTCTCTCTGTTGATAAATATAAGGTCTATAGTTTGAATGATCTTATTAAAAAATATAAAACGTGCATGTAGATTTAATGAGTCTTTCCACATGTATCCTTATTTATTCTCTCTCAACCATATGCATTTATTCATTACCACCTACACAAAGTATTATCTGTCATCTTTCAAGACAATTAAGAGGGATATGTAAGTCATTTTCTCTCATGTTTTTCTCAATTTCACTATAACATTAATCCTTGTGTTAAGTCAAAATACGTCTTATATTTATCAACGGAAGGAGTATAAGCTTTCCCGGCCCCGGCCCCGGCCCCGGCCGCGGCCGACCACCTAGGCTCGGATGCCACATTGAAGGCTAGCCGGGTGCCTCACGAGTGTCAGGGAAGCCTACAGAGAAGAGGAGGCGGTGGCTTGAGGACAAAGAGTGGTCCGGGGGAAATGGAAAGGACAGCCCTTGGTGGCAAGTCGCGCCCGATCTGCCGTTGTTGAGGGCAATGAAGGCGAGGGCGACATCACTGGAGGCGAGCGCACGATTTGCTTGGCGGCGGCGACCAGATCTTGTTGACAACGACTGGATCCGGTAGGATCTGGACCTCTCTGCCTTCCAGATCCGGCCAGATCAAGACACCGGCGGCACGTCGGCGCCGGGTGACGCTGATGCGGGAGAGAGGCAGTGATGGAGGAGAGAGGTGGTGGATCCGACGGGCGAGGGGCGGCGAGGCGGAGACGACGCCTAATCAGGCAGTGAGAGAGAGGGGAGGGTGGCTGACAGATGGGTTGAGAGTATTTTGACATAAAAGTATAATCAGAGGCTAAAAATGAAAAAATAAATTATTGAAATGCAATTGTTCCGAACACCACATGAAGCCAGCCACTACACATGGCCGGGGAACAAATTTATATATCCAGTGGCTTGAGTTAGTGTACCATGCAAGATTTATATTTTTGTTTTGCATTCGAAAATCAGTATCAGGTTGGTATTGGTTTTTCACGAAAATCGACTGAAATTCGATAAAAACCGATCGATTTGCAAAAATCAAATAGGCAGTCAAACCGATTCAAAAACGAAAACAAATCGAAAAGGTCAAAAACCGACGACAGAAGAAAAAATAATAAAAATGCAAGAAATTGTAAAAAAATTGAAAAAATTACAAAAAAAAACTCAATTAATCTATCAAACACCTCAAAGAAATTTAAACAATTTTTGAAATCATTTATTTCTTCTTAAAAAATCCAAAATAGCAATTAGTGAAAAGGAACAAAGACACTGTCAGATTTTTATAAATATTTAAAAGATTTGTTATATTATGAAATTTTAATGTAACCATAATTAGTGCCAAAGTATTATGTACTAAAATTTTCATAAATATTAGACTTCATTTAGTACCCATATAAAACCAAAAACAGAAGAGCATATACAATGATAATAGCACTTTCATAATTTTTTAAACAAATACACATATCTGATCATCATCTGAAAATTTTACAATATAATTTTAATTACGTTATAACATCACACAAAAAGTTTAAGAAATATTAGACTTCATTTTGTGCCCCTAGAAAATAAAAAATTGAAAAGCATATATTGTGACAATATTACTGTCAGAATTTTTAAAAAATACATAGGTCTGATAATCATATGAAATTTTATAGCATCATTAGCATTGTCTTAGAACCTAACACAAAAATTTTCAAAAAAAAATTAACATTTTTTACTAAATTTCTTCAATTTTTTTAATTTAAAGAGGATTCAGATTGCCACACGACACGTAGTCCCCAAATTAGAGAAACTCGATCGGTGAGCATTGCAGTCCTCGTGATGGAATTGGGGTATTGCTGACGTACATCCTCGATATTATTCGAACATATCCCTGCCGCGACAAGTACGTTTCATGCTTATCTAGCTCACGTCAACCTCCGCGGCGATTAACATTAAGCTGGAAAAGCTGCGGCGTTCCAACTTGCTACCAATCCTCTTGGTGTCTAAAATTTTTGATATGATATATACATACTCATCTATAAAAATACCTTTTAAAAAATATACTCGAAATGAAAGATTTTAAATGAATTTAGATCGCATACTAAAATCAGCACATACCTATAATCAAACTACCTAAACAAGGCAACTCCAGTTTGAATTTCAATTCAAACTTATTTGAACTAGCTAGTAAACCAGTCAAACTCGACATTAAAAAATTCAAACTTTCATTTCTTTTTCTTTGTGGCCCACCACTATTATCTTTTTTTTCTTTTTTTTCTTGCCCTTTTGGCTCTTCATTTCTCTTTTATTTTTTTTGTAACTTTTCGGCCAACACTAGTATGAATAAAGTTTTGAAAACACTAACTTGATGTTATAAGATAATATGATGATATAACCTTTCTAGATTATGCTATATATCAATATGAAGAGCACTAAGCAATATGAAAAAGCTAGTTTTAATTGGGGTCAAAGTATTCATAAAGGATGAATTGGTTCCCAAAGATGAGGGTACTGATATTATTATGATTTTATAGTTTATGGATTCTACTGAACTCAACCAACTCGAAGAAACAGGCTATAACACATAATAATGTAAGACACCCTAATTCGGCCTAAATAGTACAGTGAACTTGTCATAGCAATTAAAGCGTGAAAACAACCGGATCTGGTTTGCTCACGATGGAATGAATTGAAGGTGGTATTCTACGCTTTCAAACAAATACAAGAACACACAATTTAGAGCTCGGATGTAGAAGTTATAGCTTAAAAACCCAGAGGCACATATTTGACCTAAATTTAGCCGATCTGACCAAATCTAAACCCGGATCAAATTTGGTTTCAACGAGTTTGAATAACAAATAACACCCAAAAACTTTTTGTAGAGGACTCTGTAGGGATTCAGGAAAGTAAAAAAAATCCGAATCGGAGTTTGTACGTGAGAATTATGATCAAAATATCGAACCGATCTAGATTGGATCTACAACTTGATTCATCAACTTTAACGATCAGATTAAACTGATCTAGAGGAGGAAATAGAGTCCGTCCCTAAATAGGTTTCTATAGAGCTTGTTCTATGGTTTTAAAAAAGTACAAGAACGTTATGAGCAGAAAAAACCAAACTGGACAAAATTGAAAGATGAAAGCTACGCGAAGGAAATGACAATCAGCAAATAAGCAATGGATCTAATGGATCAAAATCTAGCCAAACTCACTAAATAACAGATTGAAACTATGGGTAGAAATTTTTGTGGAGCAATTTGCAAATTAGGACAGAAAAACAAATCTAATCTAAGGACAAATAATCCTACCATGTCAACCCGGCGCTCTAATACTAAAATGATACAAGAGTGCCTGGTCTTCACGACGTATGCTTATCCGCATCTGCAATGCTTACACATTATATATTTGTTCCAAAGTTCTGATATTCCCATTTCAACAGCATAGGTAGGCGTCAATATCCATGCAATTTTCAAAAGTTTTGCAGTTAAAGAAACGATTTACAATGTGGTACATAAGAGCGAAATGCATGACAAGTACTGTTATGGAATAATTGATTGTTTACGTACATTATTTTAAATGAATACTCAGCTTTGTTTTTGAGGATAATTATTTGGTTTTCATTCTGTAATTCTCGATCGATAAAAAAAAATGATCCAGTGTAGAGAAAGTTACAAATGTCAAGTATTTCAGTATTGTCATCCTGAGCAACAAGGTTTGCGGCTGTTTGGATGTTGGAGTTTCTATTGCAGCAGCAGTCATGAATATTGTATTCGTAGATGCTCATAGGTCAAAGGAATATGATGCATTACTCGAGATAGTGCGACGGGTAAATCATTTAGATGATGGGATTGTCCTATTATCTTTAAGCATCCTTTGATTTGGCGTCCTATTTTTGCATTCGTAGTGTTTTCTATTTTTCTATTTGTCTTGTTGATATCTTTTTTATTAATTATTTTCTGATTTTTTTTATCTTATAAGATAAAGAGATTCAAAGATTTTCTGGTAGGAAACGTAATACACTGGTCTAACCCTGCAAATTACCATACGGAACTGGTGGGTGTGTTTGGTTGTCTGCACTATCGTAGCCTGTCTGCACTATCCTAGCCTGTCTCGTATGAGCCATCTAGGCTAGTTTTAGTCTGCATGAGTGGATGCAAGTTGAGTTGTTTGGTTACTTGTTTATACATCTTACGCGCCTACATTGAAGAGAAGCCTAATTTATGTGTTTCCTCTATCCTGTATGAGTAGGTGAAATTGCATCTACCTGATCTAGATGAACAGAAAATCAACGCAGATAACCAAACACACTGTACAGAATAAATCTAAGAATAACCAGCGGGAAACAAAAGGCACCTGTCGTTGAGAATCTTCTTTGTACATTTACTGAAAACTGCACTTTGCATGCTGTGTTGTTTGCCCCTCCAATCGATCGAATTACTTTCCATCGATAAAATATCAAATCAGATATGTTCAATTTCATTACTACTGCAAACCTTTCTTATCCTTGATCTTCTAGAATCATGTACAGCCTGCACATGCAGTTACCTTGAGTATTGGTTGGGAGCATTGTAATATTTTATCACCGATTCAAGGTTAGCTCACCAATTATTTGGCAATTTTTGGTTCAGGAGCAACCTGCTGTCAATTTGTGATATCTTCCACAATAAAATTGGCCAATTTAAATCTTCAATATGATATTTGGTCAGATCCGAATTACATACCCTCCAAATTGTCGGGGAAAAAAACACGGGGCGCTCTGTCGCACAGGATTTTCCTTTCCTCTTATATTTATCGATTCATTTTTAAAATATATTTAGACCTACAGACTGGTTACAAGAGAAGGAAGAGTACAACGGGGCCATGAGAAAAACGGGTACAGTATCACATCTATTTCTAATCTAGACCTGCAGCAGGGTAGGGCATCTCTGAGAGGAAAACAAGTCACAACCCAGGGATGCCCTCTAGAGTTCAGTTCATACATTAGAGCCAGCTGCTCAGTAACTCCGGACAAAACCGACAACTTCAGTTGTGGAGCAAGCAAAGCTCTGTAAAAAAACATGCCATAGATCTAGAGTTTCTGCCACACGTCTTATGTCCTTCCACAAAAGAAATTTTCCTTGTTTGCTGCTTTTGCCATGTCATCACACGACATGATTTTACCACGGCCTTCCTCCAAGAGTTTCCGATGCTTGCAGATCTGTGTCAAAAAGGAAACTTTTTGAGTCGAGCAACTTTACCAAATAGACACCAGACCCACCATTTCCTCCAGCAGAGGCAGTACTTGTTCCTTTTTTACACCGTTTTTCCAATCTCATGCGGTTGATGTCAGACTAACCCTGCCATAAAGTAACAAACAAGTACCAAACAGCAGAGTATAAAGAAAACGGAGCAATTGAAAGATTGAATGCACAAGGATTGAGTTCAAGATCATGCCTCAGTGACGCCTTCTAGGGTGCATCCGAGTTCACACCTGCATGAGCTTTAGAAACCACTTCAATCCCATTGTTTGGATTTATAGATCAAATGAAGTAAACAAATAAAAAAAACGTTCAGATCATATCAAAGGAAATCTTAATTTCAAAAAACAAGAGAATGCACCAGAAGCAAGACCTCTAACTCTTCTATAAGGCCACTCGGAGCAACTCCACTCCCACCGAAATGCGCATTTTCAACGAGGTCATTTCCCATGTCCTTTTCTGTTCTCTCCAATAACTCTGCACTGTTGCTGTTTCCCAAGCTATCACTTCCGACTAGCTCTGATACAACCTTCTTGGCAACACGCTTTAAAGCTGTACATACTGCTACAGTTGGAGTGGTGCAGTTCTTGACATGGGAAACACAGTTACCATGCTTGCTAGTCGCGTCACCGGAACAAACTGTTTCCCTTGTTGCGCACTTGGAGCCTGATGCGACAGAATCCAAGCTTTTCTCAGATGCCTGTGGTGAACTCGAGCAATTTGCTTGTTCTAGATTGCCACTGCCAGGTGAAGTCTGACTTCCACCATTCACACTAGAAACCGTTTTCGTTTGGTTGGTCTCATTACCAGCATTCCCAGATTGACGTGATGAAGTTTTCGGGTGAACTGGGCTGACTGATGCCCTCTTAACAGACCTGCAAGGTTCAGTGTCATCAGGACCAGCAGAATCATGCTTTCTTTTGAGCTGATCACCCAGAGATCCAGCCATTGTGCCATTTTCAATGTCATTTTTATCCGACTGCTGCTGATGATTCACATGTCTAGAAGGACGAGGTCTCTTGTAACCCTCTGGAAACACATAAGATGGAATCTGCTTCCTCCGAACATGAGAAACAGCTAACTCCATCCCAGGTTTCCAGAACATATACATGTTGATTCCGTGCCTAAACTCATCTACTGTTCCACGAATATCAAACTGTTGACCTTCTTGTATTTTCACACCTTCTTTCCTTGATAAGCCCATGAAGAAAGCACAGTGAGCACACTGTCTAGAAGGATCTTCATACTCATGTGGGTAAGGATGGCATTGCAACATTCCGTATGTGTCCCGTTCAATCTGCAAGTGTCAACAACAAAGAAATAAATTATCTTCAGTCACGCACATGACAAATTAACAGTGATAACTTCCATTTTAAAAATTAAATCATAGAGGTGCTGTTTGGCACTAAGAACAGGCATGAGAACTGTTTCCCCAATTGAACCCAAGCCAACCTTTAATTACCACTCCTCTCATCTTCCCCGTGGAATATGTTGATGTGAATCAGAGAGACTTCATTTCTTTATACTCAATAAACAACTGCCACAACCAGAACATTACAGTGACTCCCCATTCCCCAACCAACAATTCCCACCACTATACCCATATGAGGATAGCCCCAAAAGGAAGTGAATTGATTACAAGCTGTGTTACACAAAAATAGAGAAATTAAGCAACAAATTACCTTTAAAGTCAGTTGCCTCAATCGAGATTCAACCCATCCCTTCCAAAGTCGAAGATCTTCATCATCCTCGGCAATGATGTCAACCTGTAGATAATTCTTATACGCTTCAAAAAATTGGAAAGGCTCGAATAGAGCAGACCAATTAGCCTTATTCAGCTCGATTTCCTGCATTGAAGAGGAGCAACGAAGACATAGTCAAAACAGTAAGCACTTACTACAACAGCAACTTCAGTGGTGGCAAAGAAGACTACCTGGCAAATTTTATTACCAAACTGGAATTGCTCCATCATAACCCTCAGTGTGCTTGTTGAAACATTATAGCTGGAGTTCATGCATGGATAGGCTGGGGTGATAATGGGCATATGATGAGATTTGTCACGATGATTTTTGCGTGGATCCCACACAGGAAAACCAAGCTCATCCTCCTCAATGGCACAAAGCATCACTGGATTTGGCCAGCACCACTGGGTAAAAACTCTAAAGAATCTTGAGACCAGCATACTCGGCACAGCATTAGGATAGAGCTGGCAGACACGTGCGACCAGTAAAGCCCAATTGACACCCCCAAGAAAACCAGTAACCTAGCAATGCAGAAAATTAATTCGCAACTTAAAGAGAAGTTATCAACAATGACAATAAAACCAGACTTACATTAGAATAAACACCTCTTCTTTTTGCCCAGTACTTCAAACACCTTAGCGTTGTTCGAAAGTTCTACAATAAAGTACGTTCATCATTAGACCGCTATCCTAGAAGAAGAAATAAAGAAATGGTGGGGTAGAAGACAAGAAAGACACAGATGATAATTCCCAGAGTCAACCTCAATATTTGGAACAAGTCTAAGAATTTGGTCTGCCACTCTGCACCCGTTAAGACTACGAACTGTTGCTTCATCAACATCATAAAGCACTGATCCCTGAGAGATATCCAAATCCTGCAGTAATATGTTTAGCGCACAATGTATCTCTTGAAAGAATCGACATAAAAAGAGGCAAGAGGCAGGAAGTGGACTTCCGAGAAACCTTCTTTCATATTCTTAGAACGAACATGACAGCAAAAGAAATTAAAGAGCTGGCAAAATCAACAGTAAAGGAAGTGGTGCATTGATGGTTGTAAATTGTCCTCTTTATCACCTCAAGACTGTTAGTGAAGAACTGTCAGTTACATACATGCATCTCAAGTCAAAAAATAGTCATTTATAAAAAGATATTGCTGTACTATCAACAAAATAAGAAATAAACACCTCACTAGAGCAAAACGTCATTAGGTATCCACCAAAGGCTGATGGCAACAGCTAAGTTTTAACATGAGGTCAACAAACAGGAATTTTAACAGCAAAAAAGTTAAGACTGTAATCCAAAATATTAGGAATGTTGCAATTTTAAAATGTACGCAAAGAACTCATTCTGTACTACAAAATAGAGGCCTGCGAGATAACTCCCCTAACACTTCTTTCATATTAGAAACACTAAAAGTCAGCACAACAGGAGAGTGATGAGAATCCCCAGTCAAATAAACCACCTATGGATGGCAGAATAGCAATATGTTACATACCAAAATAAGGTTCATTGAAGTAGTTATTAAAATCAAATTATCACATAAACATAAAAGAGTAATCCACGGGTATATTGATAACAAGATACTAGATATTAGAAAATAACTCGCACAAAAATACCTTATTAGTAAAATATGCTCAACAAAGATACAAGTTAAAATACCACATAAACCATGTTCTATATAGACGAAAGCTTATAAAGTATGCATAAAGAAACAAGTGAGCATATGAAAATATTTTATAGAATATAAACTTACTGGTGATACTACTAAGAGAGAGACACTGGCATAAAGAAGGTCAATTGATATTCCATGGAACTTAAATCTCATAACAGGGACATGTGCATCAGGTACAGGTTGAAGTTCAGTCACTTCTTCAGTTTGGGATAATATGTCATGTAGTACAATAAAGAAATCTTCCTGCATACAGATTATCATGTTAGAAAGCACTAATGTTACATCTAACTGATAAACCATACTGATAGCGCACAATAGAAAAAAGACATCACCTCACGATTCACATATGAAGGTCCAACGCATAAAGTATCAACATCAGCCCCAGGTCCATGAACCTATCAAAGCAGAAATATCAAATTATCCACAGGTGAATCATTCTATAAGAATGACAAACATTAATATGCCAGAAGCATATATAAGACGGTATATGAAAAAAAAACAGAAAAATCCATTATACGTAACAACATATATAGAAATAATAATAATAATTCAACAGATACAAAACATAAACATCTGAACAGAAGCATCAAACCCAAATGCTTTACAATTGGCCACAAATTTGTAATGGCCAGTGATCTGCCAGAACTTTTAGATGAATCTTTAGCTCAAAATAGTATCGTATGCCTCATAGGCGGATCTAGGGGGGTGCCAGGTATGCACCAGCACCCCCAAAAATTTGAAAAATGTTAGGAGATCACCTCTTCAATGGGCCAAATTTGTCGATTGAATTGGTTCCGATTTTAGTGGTTTAGGATTTGTAAGACCTTAGAACTATTTTTATTGTACTTTTAGCAAATTATGAATATATGTGTTGGATCTATGATGTTACAAAACTACTGTGCAAGAATGTGTGCACCCCTATTGAAAATTTTCTAGTTCTGCCCCTGGACTATGCCTATTGTCCATTCTCCAGAATGTTGATTTTAGAGCTCAAAAGCATTACAATGGCATAAGAACGGTGCAAGTGTAACATAGTGGCAATGCAAGGTGACCAAATTCGACCAAGCAGCAACTAGGTGTAAGCATGAGAATGATCTTCCAAATAACGGGTCGAGTATTCATTTGTACGGTAATTGGCTTGATTTGAGTGCAAAGCAAACCAAATAACTCATGAACATGTATAGAACACCAACAGTGGCATACCACCACCTATAAAAGAGACAGTGCAATGTGAATAATTGCTACTTTACCACAAGCCAGAACATGGAATATGGTTGACTGACTTGTTAACAACCATATTAAGGGTGTACTAGGCATTCCCGCATTGCAGCGTCTTTTTAAATAACTTCTCTTATACTAATTTCTGTTTTATATTAAGTTACTAACAAATTGGCAACCTACTTTTTAGAGCAGTGAGAAATATTATACTATAACTGCCAAAGGTTCTCTACAACAAACTTGATTCCACAGCACAGAAATGTCAAACAAGCCCTAAGTTGTTCTAACAATTGATGTGATGCTCCATGTTCACGAGAGCTGATTAGTAGTGGAGCATATTGGAGGTTTGTACCAATCTATTTGAAAAGGAATCACCTTCAACGTTAATTTCAATCATTCAGTGTACGAGGCACATAAAAAAAGGCAATAAAGAAGTAGCAGAACAAGCAATCCAGGTTGTACACAAGCACAAAATGTATCCCCCCTCGTATCTATTGCCCTACACAATGAAATTTTTAAAACTACTGCTGCTGCTCCAATGATTGTCCAGCTTCCATAAAAACTAAGTTGATAGTATCGTGCTGTTGATCACCAAGTAGATCTTTAACATATCGAAATCCAATTAGTCTTCAAATGCCAGAGAGTTCTATTTCTTTCTCTGTTTGAACAAGTCCAAAGAATGTCTGAAACATAACTACCACAACTCCACTATGAAATGAAAGGAGATGGGAGACAAAAGCAAAAAATATTACAAACTACTTAAGTGTACTGACTAAAGCAATAGCATAGTACGAAAATCAAGAAGGTCCAACAAAATAGTTATTTTCATGGTCTGATGGATTACAAAGATATGAGAGGTAGGAAAAATAACAGCCAGAGCAAAGCACAATAATTACCCCTAGACGGTATGACCCAAAGGTGAAAAGTACGGCATTTGCCTCTTCAACCATTTGATCAGTATATCCTCTCTGACTAGTTAACTGCTTCACCCAATCTTTTACAATCTGCAAATTCAAACAAGGATGATGTTTTTAGCTAATGATAATCTACAAAAGACAGCATTAAATGAAAGGGAAAGGATTGGAACCATGGTTTCATTTAGTGAGCATTTAGAACACAATATTCCAAGCTTCACATAGAAATGTACGTTTTTCTAGTACAAAGCGGGCAGCAATTGCGTGGCAAGAGAAAAGTTACCATGTCAAGCTCCCCCAGCACCTCCTCTCGCCTAGCAGACTCCTCCGCACTACCATATAGACCCACTTCAACCAAGAACTGCAATTACGACAGACAGACGAAACAATACATCTAGGTAACAAATATTAACCCGAAAATGAAATGTAAAACAATCAGTAATCGAATTAGACAAGCAAATTGTTCCGAACCTTCTTTAACTCCGCCGTCTTGTGGAGATCAGCCTCCACCGGTCCAGCCAACGATATTGGCTTCGTTATTCCGTACTGCTTCGCAGCATCAGAGATCGCCATCAAATCTCAGAAAACCCGCAAAACCTTAGGGAGATACCGCGACAAAATAATCCTCCCTCCCGGACGAGCCGCCTTTAGGCCAAGCTCTCAAGGGACAGAAACCCTAACTAGCACGGATCGGCGCCTCAAAGCCCGAGAAACTCCCCCCAAAAACTCCAGTCGATCCGCCGCAAAAATCTTCCTCGCGAAATCGAGTAAGGCACGATCTCTCCCGGCTGAATCCGCAGCCCCCGACTCCTATATTGGCTCTCAACAGATGAACGGGTCCTAGTAGGATCCAACCAAGGAATCCTCCTGATACACGGATCCAAATAATACCGACACGGAAGCCCTCATCACCTGCAAACCCAACGACCCCTGAACCCGAAACTCCCTCCAACAAATTCCCCCACGGAACCGACGGGATCGCGCCGGGCCGGATCAGATCGAAACCGCGCGGCCCGGATGGATCGGCGGGGAGGGCGCCCAGATCGGAGACGGTTCCGGCGGCGCCGGGCGGATCCGCCGCCCGCTGCGGTCCGGGAGGAGGCAGCACCGGTAGCCTCGGTGGAGGCGGCGGCGAGGGGAGAGAGGGGAGGTGCGGAGGAGACACCCGGGAGTTGGTGGGGGGATTGGGGGCGAGATTTTTTTCCGGGGGTTTAATGGATGTTTGCGGGGGATTAGGGGGTTCGCTCGAATTATTAATGCTAACTAGAAACTTATATGCGGTGTGGCACTCCACACGTGAGTAAATCGAGAAAACATGCTATTGTCGTTCTCTACACGAGTAAATCAAGAAAACACGTGAAAAGAACATAAAAAATTTATTTTGTGTTCCGCAAAAAGGCTTAAACGTAATGATAGAAAAACGCAAAAAAGGACCTAAACGTAATGTATATTTTTTTCCAAAGAAAAGGACGTGAACGTTTTTTTTCCCAAAAGGACCTAATCGTAATTATGATTTTTCATAAAAAGACCCGAGCGCAACGCTTAAAAACGCATAAAGAACCTAGACGCAATATATATTCTTCTTTCGGAAAAAGAACCTAACCTTAATTTTTTTTCCAAAAAAGCCCTAATTGTAAAAAAAATCGAAAAAAGGATCCAAACGTATTTTTTTAGCGAGCCGCGAAGGAGCCAGCTCAAAACGCCACGAGCTCTGCCATCTATAATAGATGGATTATTAGTTAGTGGGTTCGGTGGGATAATTAACGCGCCTCAATGTTCCTTTCCTATTTTTTTTCCTTTTTCAGGACATGCGGAGAATTTTGTGTCTTCAGATGGAGTGTTTGCCTCGTCTTATTGCCAATTGTAGAGCATGCTCTATTGCTTAGCCGTGTGGCCTTTAAAAATCAACTAGTATAGTACCCTGTCTTCCGGTTTCCTTTTCCCAGCACGTAATATATAGTCTTTTCCGTTTATAGAACGTTTGTTTCCTTTTCCTTAATTCCAGGATATTTGTTTCCTTTTCCTTGAGATGATACTAGAGGTGAGGGGAGATCTGTTGTGGGCTACAGGGATGAGTTAGAAACATTAAACAATGTCCATCGGATGTGGGTGAGTAAAGCTGAGGAAAGATCTGAGAGGTTAATTTTGACGGAGGCAAGTTTTTTTGAGACGTTTCGCTAGGTACATGAATGTTGGACCATCTCTAGTGGAGTGCATTATTTGGGGTGGACGTAGAAAAGAATGCTTATGTGCATTATAAAGGGGTATAGAAAAGTGTTATTTCTGCGCCACTTTGACCTTACTTTTTTTTAAGAACACTAGTATAGTGCCTGTGCTAACGCTACGACGGCAGTACACCCGCTTATCAATTAAATGAGAAGATAAGTATGAATACAACACTCGGTTCTTGGCCAGGGCAAGCGGGAGGGAAGGCCAAGGGTGGCCGGCCGGTCGCAGTGGGTCGGCACTGGTGCGGCGAGATCGTCGGCACCGACGCCTGCGGGGGAGGAGTCACGGTTGCGGTGAATTTCACCAGGAAAGATGACGGTGATGGCTTGGGTTACCTCCAAAATTCGGCGATCTTTACAAGAGGGAGCACTTGGGGATTTACTCAATGCGATGGGGTGGAGGAGAGCTCGCCGGCTTTTATAGCCCCGAAACAAGCATATTTATGGAAACCATAATTTGGGATCAAATCAGATTGGGAGGAAATTTTGGCAATAGAGCACGAAATTTGGGGAATTAACACCATAGATGGAAAGAGGAGATTTGGTGCGGGATTGATGGAGCTTTGGAGCTTCTTTCTTGCTTTAATGGAGGAGGAAGAGAAGAAGCTTCTCTGGTTTGGGTGCAGACTAGAAGAAGCTACAGGTGAGTTGCCTTCATTTTATTAAAATATAGAAGGATTTTTGAAAAGATAGCATATTAGGTTAAAAAATTCTAGAAAAATTCTCAAAAAAACTTTCGATTATTTTGTACTTAATAAAATTATTTTCAAAAAATTTAAATTATAAATTTGCGAGGCACCTTGTGCATGAGGTCGTGACCAAAGAACTTTGCGCGTCGGCAAAAAGCCATCGATGGCGGCCGTGGAGCCATTGCAGACCTGCGTTCTCCCGCCACGCCGCCTATCTCCGGTTTCCTTTTCCCAAGACGTAATGTATGGTCCTTTCCTTTTCGGACGTTTGTTTCCTTTTCCTTGATTCCAAGACGTTTGTTTCCTTTTCCTTGTTGATCTTTGGAGGTGAGGAAGGTCTTTGTGAGCCACGGGGATGATTTCAAAAAATATGGAAAAATAAATGCGCTCGCCGATCACCGGTTCCACGAGAAAAATTGAAAAAATTAAACAAAGACTCACGCATCGTTGGTTCCTTAGATAAAAATAAAACAAAAATTCAACGCTCTCATGCTACAAATTAGGCTCTATGGAGCTAGATCCGTAAAATAGTCTCGAGAAGGGTTATATTCGGAAAAAAATACGATCACAATGCCAGGACAATAAAAAATTCAAGTCTTGTTTCCTTGCATGCGGATCCTCTCTGTTTATTTTCTTGTTTGATTCACCCTCTTTCCAAATATGTAGTACGTACAATTTTGATCAGTAAAAAATTCAAGTCTAGTTTCCTTGTATACGGATCCTCCTTATTTATTTCCTTGTTTGATTCGCTCTCCTTCCAAATATGTAGGTGGGGGAGGTCTGTTGTGGGTCACATGGATGATTAGACACATTAAATAATGGCCATCGGATGTGGGTGAGTAAAACTGAGGAAAGATCTGAGACGTTCATTTTGATGAATGCAAGTTTCTGGGGACGTTTTGCTGGGTGCACAAACATTAGGCCATCTCTAATGAGGTGCATTATTTAGGATGGACGTAGGAAAAATTGCTTAGGTGCATTATAAAGAGGTATAGATTCGTCACAAACCATATACAACTACCATATAAAAAACGTTACTTTTGCGCTACCTCAACTTTTTTTTTTATCCTTTTCAAAAACACTACGAGAACTCCGTGGTGTTTCACCATGTGTTTGTTTTGGCTTCATTGCTAGTTGTAGAGCATGCACGCTTAGCCACATAGCCTTTGAAAATTTCTATCTTTCTATACATTTATCACAAACCACATACGAATGTCTTATAAAAATGTTATTTTTGCACCGCCTTGACTTTACTTCGTTTTGTTTTCTTAGAACACTAGAGAGAACCATATGTTGTTGCACAGTGTGTTTGCTTCAGCTTCATTTCTAGTTATAGAGGATGCACCATTAATTAGCTACACGATCTTTGAAGATCAACACATGCCTATCTTTCTGTACATTTGTCACAAACCACAAAGCCACACGTCATAGTATAAGTGTCAATTTGGGCCACCTCGACTTCTCTTTTCTTTTTCTTTTTTTCAAGAACACATGAGAGAATTACGTGTCTTTGTACTGAGCGTTTGACTCAGGTTCATCGTCGTTTGTAGAGAAAGCTCCATTAGACCATTACTTAGCCACGTGACCTCATAAGAATCAATACATGTCTATCTTTGTTTATATTTGTCACAAAGCCGTACATGTCATATAAACATGTGTTTTTTTGCGCCGCTTAAATTTTTTTCTCCTTTTTTAGAATACGAGAGTAAGGGCTTGTTTGGTACGACTTCAGCTCCACTAGATTTATGGATTTGGTGGAGCTAGGTATTTGTAGCTCCACAGATCCGTGAAGCTGGATCTGTGGGTATATTAAGAGTGTTTAGGTAGGTCATTTTATTTAACTTTAGGCTAAAAATATAAACTTAATTCTATTTATTTTAGCCTACAAGATTCAGATCTGAGGTGGAGCTAGAATCTGGAGTTCTACCAAACAGGGCCTAAGTTATAGATCATGCTCTATTGCTTAGTCATGTGGTCTTTGAAAATCAACACATGCTCAAACTGATATTTTATTATTTTTGTATGAATAAATTTGTCATACAAGGGTTCGATAGGTGAACTAACGTTCCACGTATGACAGTATGTTGTGATAGGCTATGCTACCTTGTAGATCTTAGAGGTAAGAAAATGTCAAAATATGAGTAAGATTTGGGTTGCTCTTATAACCCATCTCCGTGCGGATGCCAATGCCAGAGCAATGCCTCCTAACACCCGGTACAACCCAATCATACCTCCACTAAATTTCGAAGGATTCCTGGGCTTTGGTTGATTTGAGCCGACTCGGCGGCGGCTCGAGCCGAGTTGCGAAAAAAAATTAAGCTTAGGTCCTTTTTCCGAAAAAAAAATTACGTTTAGGTCTTTTTTCCGGAAAAAAAAAGTTACGATATGATCCTTTTTATGGAAAAGAATATATATTACGTTTAGGTCTTTTATGCGTTTTTAGTCATTGCGTTCGGGTCCTTTTTAGGAAAATCAAAATTACGTTTAGATCCTTTTTGAGGAAAAATACGTTCATGTCTTTTTTTTAAAAAAAAAGATGTACATTGCATTTAGGTCCTTTTTGTATTTTTCTAGTATTACATTTAAGCCCTTTTTGAAAAACAAAATTCTGCTTAGGCCCTTTTTCGGGGAAAAAGTTTATGTCCTTTTTTCCGTTTTCCGTTTTTCCCGAGGCGGACCTTCCGTTCCAACGAAATAACAAATTGTATCATTTCAACCGTTTCGCGTGTTTCCTCGATTTGCTCGCGTAGGGAGCGACAGTCACACATTTTCTCGATTTACTCGCATGGGGAGCGTGGCACGTCGCGTATGATTATCTAGTTAGTACCAATTACTACTCGATTGTTAGCCACCTCCAACTACAATGCATCATTAGCATTTCACTCTCGCACCAACTAGGTAAGCAACCGCGGCGTGCCACGCCGCGCCCGTAGCTACCCACGCGATTAAATCGAGAAAACGCGCGACCGCCGCTCCTTACGCGAGCAAATCGAGGAGACACGCAAAACGGTTGAAAAGATATAAATATATCTTTTTCGCATTTATTCGGCGGAACGGTTGAAAGGATATAAATATATCTGAGCTACCGCAGCGTGTCACGCCGCGACCGCCGCTCCGCACGTAAAAAATGGCAAAAATGATCTAAACAGTTTTTTTTTCGGAAAAGGACATAAAAAGGACCTAAAAGCTGTTTTTTCGGATAAGGACAAAATAGGACCTAAACGTAATACTTAAAAAGGCCTAAAGGACATAAATGTAATATAAATTTTTCCCCCGAAAAAGGACCTACACGTAACGTTTTTTTTCGAAAAAGAACCTAGCCATAAAATTTTTTTTGGAGAAGGACCTAAGCGCAATAATAGAGGTAGGATTCTGCTGTTTTGCTATTTATATGTCCTCGTGACATCGTCGTTCCTTTACTAACTCTGTCAATCATTTGCGCCACTGCCAGTGTGTTAAAAAAATCTAGGGTTAGGATGCATACATATCAAAGCATTATCTACCGAATAAAAGGGCCTTTAGAATAAAAATAAGAGAGGTGTTTTTATGTATTTTTTAAAAAAGTTGTACAAATATAAAAGCATGAATGAAGAGTAGATGGTGATTATTTATCCCTTCGCTTGTCAAAATTTGTACAACTTATATTGGGAGGAAAACCATTGAAGCACTGCTCTAAAAATAATTACATGGTTGATAAAAAAAGAAGGGTGTGTCTAACACAACACCACTAGAGGTTTAGACGTGGAGTGCTACCACCTAGCTAGAGGCTTGGTCTCTGTTGAGCCATGGCCTCCCACTTTGTCACTGTCGCCTTCACTGTATTGTCACACTACCTCCACTCCCTATCCCTAAAATCTAACTTGCTTCTTGACCTCTTTACTTCCCGCTTACCATCAACCCTATTACTAGTGGCGTCGTCACCATCCTGCCTCCCGTCATCAGATCAATGCCACCCTAACTCTATAGTTGTGCCCTAATGAATACCAAAACTTAACCAAATGAACTTGAACCCTAACACTTGCCATCGTAGGTGAAGGTGCCGCCACAGTTGGAGGAGAAGAGGTGATGGTAAGCTGAGGACAAAGCGCTGCAAGTAGCACCAAAGATTTTTTTAAAAAAAAGAATAAGATCTCAAATTCGCATATATTGGTAGTTAATCATGTATTCGTGTTGGGGGGTGGGGGGCAATCGATGGCACCAGGGACAGATATGGCGTGCCCTATGTGGCTTAGCTAGAATTTTTCGAGCAGCAATGGTGCGAGCTGAGTAGTGCAAAAAAAATGGTGCGATGGGCGGCCCAGGTTATTTTAGCCATATGCTTGCGGCCGCCAAATGATTGGTAGGCGTAGAATGGATCAATGTGCAGATATTTTCTTGCTCTACTGCATCCAAAATTGGAAGAGAGAAAAAAAAAAACTACACGTGCGTACATGTTGCTTGTCTCTTTACTTAAGACGTGTAGAATGAGGTGGGGTATCCACCTTAATTAAATAATGATACGGTGGTTAATTATCATTCCACTGTTCTTGCATGGTTCGCATGGTAGTGTTGATTGCACGGGCGAATCCACCGGGGGTTCATTAGACTCTAGCCTACCCTCCACCGGTTGTAACCCACATCTCTCTCGATCAGCGGCCATGGAAGACGAGCTTGCCCTGGCTAGTGGCTGCCGAGGGAAGAAGATATTATAAGAAGATGGACCCTCTCTTAGGCATTTAGTATAGAAACCATCGGTCCACAAGGCCCAACAAGAACCTAATCTCACATTTGATCCAATCCACTCCACCCCCACCAGCCATCGAACTAGAAAGAGGAGTGGAGGAGGGCGCAACTGAATGAGCTGCGCCCGATGTCCCAAGAGGAGAAACCCTAGCGCAATAGAATAGTGGCAAGTAGCGGTCGCGTAGGGAAGCCGAGGCAGCAGGCAATGGCACGGAAGCTTGACCACAGGCGGGTTGCGAGTAGATATGTGGCAACAGTGGCAGGGAAGCTCGACAACGAGCGGGCCATAGGTAGATCTACGACGATGACATTCGGGAAGCTTGACCACGGGCCGCAGGCAGATCTGCAACGGTCACGACAGAGAAGGTTGACCATGAGCGGCGATGAGTAGTGGCAGGGAAGCTCAACCACGGGCAAGCCATGGACAAATCTGCAGCGGTGGCGGTGAAGAAGGTTGACCACTGGCGGCGGTGGGCCAGGCACCTACTAGAGGCTACAGACTACGCCGCTGCGGCAAGGAGCCATGAGGCTGGTCAGGCGAATGAGGTAGTCAGGTAGAGGAGTAGGGAGGGGACAGAGAGTGAGGCTGTGACCTATGAGGGGAGGCTGGGAGGCCTCACTAGTGATTCCTAACGTATATAAATTTCTTGATTTTTTTAATCCTTACTGTATTGCATAGCTATTTCAATGTATGTATCAATTAAACAATGTATTGTATAGACAATTAGACAATTTATTTTGAATATTCGTGATCATTTACAATTTACTATTGTATCACTAATTTTGTAAATTTTGATATAAAGATGACAGACTGCTACTCACTGGAAGCATATTTATATATTGTGGAGATGCGCTTTCCATTACTTCATTGTATTTCGCTTTTTTTTTCTTTGTTTCTCTTCTATTAATGTATGAATTTGAATTGCGCAGGAGTATATGATTATATTTGTATCAATTTAACTTAGTCTTTTGATTCTACCTTTTATTTTTATCCTAGCTACACCACTAGTTGATTGTCCTTATGTGGTTGTCCCACGGTAACTTTGTCTTCGATTCGATTACTATGTTGCAGCATGGAATTTGAGGTTTCCTGCGTTGCAAATGGGGCTCAAATATTTGTTGAAGAGCCGTGATACTTCAGTGGGACAGCCATTCCGTTATTATGCTCTCTTTAGTGCAACAGAATTTCTTTTTATAGAACAGGCCATTAATCATTGCTCCAGTCGTTTAAGTAGTTCAATATAACATGCCTTACTCCTACGAAAAATAAGGCATTAATTGCTGCTCATGCAAATGATCTAATTAGAGATCATTTAGTGAAAGCTAAGACAAACCGAGACTCATTTTAGAACATAAAAATGTACTTATAAGAGATTCGAGGAAGAAAACTCGGTCTTATTGGATTGGAGTTTCCAGCAAAAATTTCTACGAAAATGTCACAAGTGAACATCCTATCGGGGGAAGTCTGTGCAGGAAAAAGGAGATTAGGAACTCAGCCGAAGCTGGATTACCAAAGCATCGGTTCATTAGTCGGTCGGCACGTTTGCATTATTAAGATGTGGAGCCGATAATTCGCAACAGACAGGCCTCGAAAGGAGAGAGATTATATGCGGCGAGTCCAAGTCCTTCACTCCTACTCCACCAAAACGAAGCAAGAAAAGTCAAATGGTGTGTTCTAGAAGGGCAACTAATTAACAACCAAGTCCTCAAAAGAGAGAGAGAATCCATTAAAAGCGGCACAGAGGGCTAGAAAGTGATTATGTCCCCTAGGGTTTTAAAAACTGTTACCGCAAAAACAGTTCGAAATTCGAAAACTATAAAAACAGCTCGAAAACCGTCAGAAACCGAAGGTTAAGAAATCAAAAAAATTGGAAAACAAATTTAAAAAAAATGAAAACCGCGGTTTTTCGCGAAAAACCGCTCGGTTTTCACCGAAAACCACCAACCAATTGAATGTTTCTTAAAAACGGTTTTTCGAGCGGTTTTTAACGCATATTTTTTTTTCAAAATTTTTAATTTTTTTTTAATTAAACCGGTTTACCAAGCGATTTTGGATCTCGAGCCGCAGCGGTAAGGTCGAAAATCACGATTTTAAAGCGGTTTTCGCCGGTTTTGTTAACACTATGCCCACAACCTAGCTATGATTCTCTGAGTTCTTTCACGGTAACAATTGAATTGTTGCATAGTTCAATTGTTTTTTTTTTAGAGATGGATACCCCAGTTTACTGATTTCAGGGCTATCTTCACTACTACCCACCCCTTAAAAAAACAGTACTCTTACTATGGAAAAACTGCCCTATCTTTCCATTCTAATATCCAAATAGGCAAGCAAAAAAGGAATAAGGGACCTAGTTCCTACCCATGGCCCATGATCCCATAGGACTTTGTAGGCTCGGTGCCTGGGGTCACTCCGGCCCAAAGAGGCGTTGACAAATAAACAAATCTTCTTCATGGAACTTTCTGGGCTCAATTGTCTAGCAGAATGGTTGCAACAGAGAGTGAGTGCCTTACGGTGTTCTATTTTCGCATTAGGATAGTTCACCAACTAAGTCCAATTAGATCTACCGATCACCATGTTGTCTTTCTTTTAAAAGACGCAAATATATCTTAGTTGTAGTGAGTACATTGCGTCATGTGTCTCGCTGTTTGTACCATAGACTTAGCTAGCAAAATATGCACTCGAACGAATCCTATGTGCCATGTAACTCCATCGACATTTCACCTTTTTTTTTACTGAATTTACTGTAATATGCTAGTGTTTCTGACATAATTGACAATATCATGCCATGCCACCTTTTCGAACCGAATTGACAACGCACACCAGCTTTTCTCTCGACAACACATAAGTTTTTCTCACTGAATTGGTAATAGTAGTTAATTTTCTCAGTAGATTTACAACTCACAAAAGCTTTCTCAATAATTTTACAACTCGCACCAGTTTTTCTCAATGAATTGACAACATATATTAGCTTTTTCTAGAGTGATTTTGAAGGACCATGTGGAGGTTTATCCATGTTTATGATGAGTATTTGACTTTATGTGATCTAGAATAGCTTAGATTTGAGTTTGGATTTAAAATGGATTTCAAGTTGGAAGAGGGAAACAGAGAGTTTCCCACTTGCGCCGGACTGATTTTTCACGTGTATGACGGACCAAATCGCAGTGATTTTTCACGTGTATGATGGACCAAATTGCAGTGAGTTTCACGTGTATGATGGACCAAATCGCAGTGAGTTTCTGGTGTATGACGGACCAGTTTTACCAGCGTGCAGTAATATACCTTTTTGAAGATTTTCCCATACTCAAAAAATTATTTGGTCTACATGAAAGTTGTAGATAACTTCAAGACGCAACTTTTTAATGTTTATAAGTTTTTCATTTGAGCAACAGAAAAAGTAATAGAAAATCGAGAAGTTTAACAGAGAATCTCACATTTACGACGGACCAATTTTGACAGCGTGCAGTAATATGTCTTTTTGAAGGTCTTCCCGTGCTCAAAAATTTATGTGTTTTACATGAAAGTTGTAGAGAATTTTGAAACTCAACTTTTTCATGTTGAAAAGTTTTTCATCTGAGCAACATAGAAATTCATAAAAAATTAAAGAAGATTACTGCTGTATTGAAAACAGGATGTTTGCATTTGGTTGAAGTGTTTTGGTTCGTTTTGGTCTGTTCTAACCCCAATTCGTGATCGAATTGATGCGCTGGGTTTATGGTAGAACCAAGAAGGGTTTTCTTATCTTTGTGGATGTAGGACTTCATTTGGTGGTCATGGTGAGGCGAAGGGAGGCTGAAACTAGGCATGGGATGGTCGGAGGTTCAAGTTGGCCGAATGTTCGCCGGAAGATGGCCGGAGATGAAGTCGGTGCAATCCCAAGAGACAAGAGATCAGTGGAGAAGCTAGCTTATCACTACTTAGATCAAGGAGAGATGTTGGGTTAAGTGGATAAGTGTAGATTGCTTTGAAACCGTGCAAGAAAACTCATGTGTGTAGTGGGTTTTGAGTTAGCCCTTGCATGACTGGTTGAGTGGGTTAATCCTAGCCCTTGATGAATGCTCTAGGGTTTAGAGGCTCATCCAAGGGTGGTAGGTGGCCCAAGAGTTGTATAAATAGGGGTGGAGGGGTAGCCTTCCCCCTAAGAAGGTTTTGAGGTTTTTGATGCTCCTTTGAGCTTTGCCCACATGAATGTGAGGCTTTGTAACCTCTCCTTCCAGAAATGAAATGTTCTTCATTTATATTCATGTTTCATTTCCTTTACGCATTTATATTACGCAATTTAAATTCCGCATTATTTTCTTGCAATTTACATTTACGCAATTTGGATTTGCCTCCCCTCCTTCTAATTGCTTACAAATCTTTTTCTGAGATTTATGATTGATTCTTTCTTGAAATCCTGTTTCAATTATCTAGGCTATCCATGCGTTCTTGTTGCAAGAAGTTGATCTTTTGCGTTCTTGAATGCTTGATCTTGTAAATTGCGCATCCTTGAGTTTCTTTGTGTTCTCTTGCTTGATGGGACGTGTGGGAAGTCATTCAAGATCACTTTGATCATCAAAATCCCACGAGCAAGCTTTGATCGAAGTTCTTTCGATGTTTGTCGAAACTTGGTGCGTTCTTCCTTCCCTAGCATAAAGGTCAGAATTTTGACATCAATCCTTATGATTGAAGGTTGAAATAAGTTCCTGACATCCCAAGGACCTTATCTATCAAGTTTGGTTGTGTTTGACATAATTGACAATATTATGCCATGCCACCTTTTCAAACCAAATTGACAACGCGCACCAGCTTTTCTGTCGACAACACATAAGCTTTTCTCAGTGAATTGGTAATAGTAGTTAATTTTCTCAGTAGATTGACAACTCACAAAAGCTTTCTTAGTAATTTTACAACTCGCACCGGTTTTTCTCAATGAATTGACAACATATATCAGCTTTTTCTAGAGTGATTTGACATCTTATTGACCTTTCATGTGCCTAAAGATTCCTTCTTGCGAACATAAGTGCATTTCTATTCGTAATTTACTATCTAAACTCTACGCGCTAATCACATATAAAAACAGGACACGCTCCACAACCAACATTACATTTGAGCTAATTTCAAAAATAGGGAGGGGAGGGAGAAGAGAGGTAGAGGAGGTCACTCTGTTGGGGTTAGGGATGTCGGACTATGGAGAGATGCTTCGGAAGCAGAAGTGGGTTGCCAACAACGAGGGAACCTAATATGATTCTTTTTGCAAGGATGCACATGTACCACTAGAGTTTTCATGCCCGCAGTGCAACTTCGGTAATCCGGCAAGATCATTCAATTCACACATCCAGACACCGCTGCCCGAGGATTACCACATAAGTGAATGTCATGTATTGATATTTCATATTACATGCAGAACATTGATACTTCTTCCAATAGATCGACAACCAGCCCAAAGAAGTTAGATAGGGCATTTATTCAACAAAATTACAAGATGAACTATGTAGTTGCGTCCAACATTGTGGTGGTGTAAACTTCATAGTATTCTTAAAGCCAAACATGAGGAGGCCCTAGCGATGGGTCGAGAAGTATTGGGCTTTCTTGTACGGGAATCAATGGAGTAAAGCCAAAGCTCGCATCTGTAGTGGAGACAAGGATCGAAAAGGCATCGATAGATCATAATGCATAGGATGTATGACACAAGCCTGACTTCTTTTTTCATCCCCAGTGTTTTTTATTCCGCCAGGCGAACATATATCTTAGTTGTAGTTTGGGTTGATGGTTTGTGCATGTTGCCATTTCTTTATATGAATAGTAAGGCAAATATATGCACATAACCAAACTCTACACGCCATGTAATTCAAACCTTCATTACGAAGTGTTATGTCAGGCTTGAAATGGTTTATTTAAACAAAAAACATTACTCAACTTCCCCACGTGCACACAACAAACTCGTCGAATTCTCCCTTTAATAGTTCGCTATTATTTCAAAATTACTATCAAACCGAAAAAATGCATCCTGAGGACTCTATCGCTACTTGACATGACGAAAGAAGCTTTGTCACTATTTAAAACGGCGTTTCAGCCGCGACAGAGGTGAAACGATTGTCGTCAATTCAAATAGCGACATAGACCCACTTTCTACTAGGCAGGATTGCATATCAGATTATCAACATTTCAAATAGCGACAGAATATCATTTAAGTATTTTTTTAATGATAATTTATTCGTGTAATATTAATAAAAATGTATTATTTAAAAAAATATCAGAAAAACTCGTAACAAAAAAAAATCTACGTCTCAGTAGTTTATGTACGTGTCCGGCTACCGGAATTCTTTTCGGAGCCAACACATGACCCGTCAACCGTTTGTTTTTCTTTCTCTTTTCATGTGGTTACATGTATTTCCTTCACTAAAACACACGATTGTCTTTGTATACCATGTAGGAAGAGGTGCCTTGGAAGCTGGAAATACCGAACGCCCCGTCGTCCACAGAAAAGAGGATGCAAATTAAAGCCCACAGATTTCGTCTCATTCCTTGCCTTCTCTAGTTCTCTCTCATACAGCGTTTATCGTTGAAAAGAGAAAAGCGCCCGAATACGACACATATCGATGTGGAAAGCCAATGTAGAGTACTACTCTTCTTTATCCACAGCTCACAAAAAAAAGAAAAAAGAAATTGGCATCATCCATGGTATTGATATATATACCAGGTGTTCTACTGATGACAATCGTACGAACGATCCAACCCATAGGTTACTTGCAAGACAGAGAAAAATGGACAGTGGCGAGATTTATGATACTTATATTGCTTTTTATAACTTTAAATTAAGATATAGTAATAAAATTATAATAATATAAAAATATTTAACGATAAAGTCCATTTAGATATTTTTAAACAAATTGGTGATCAAAGTTTGACGTCATGGATTCTTGGACGTCAAATAAAAAAGAACGAGGGAATACTAAGGGTATTCCTATTTTTTTAGCAAAGCTATGTCTACTGTCCACTTCATGTAAAAATAGAGTAGATACAACCCCTTCAGCACAAATGTTTATCTGTGGGCCCAAACAATAAATTTACATTGGCCACCTCACCTTTCCCCTCTCCCTATCTAACCTTCCTCCCACATTATCTAGGCGGTCCTAATTAAAAACTGTTAGTGATTACTTATCATCATAGACGGTTCTATCGTAGAACCGTCTGAGACAAAAGATCATTACAGATAGTTTGTAGATAGAACCGTCTCTGATATTAGTTTTACTGACGGTTCGAAAACCGTCTGTGATGTGCCTTCTCATCACTGACACATTTTTGCAGACGGCTCATAAAACAATCAGTGATGAGGTTTTCGAACCATGTGTGATGAGCTTTTGTGTAGTAGTGCGTGAATCTGGCGGTCAACATGCCGGTGTGGAGCATGGAGGTGGTTTAACACAGCGAGCTCCACAAACAGTGTAGGTAGACACGACTCTCCTCCCTAGCACATTGTTTTAGCTGTCTTTCTTGTTGGTTTGTATGATCAAACAACGTCTCAAGCAAAACATTATTATTTTCTCTCTCTATCTTCTTTAACGCTTTGCCACGTCGTCTCCTATCCTATGTGGATAGCTATTTATTATTTATAGATATCGTACGAGCGGAGCATTGTAGACATAAAAAGTTATTCAGTATATATAAGTGATTGCCCCGTAGTATTATATTTTTCTTACCTGCCACTAAATTAACGTAGGCAGTCAAAAAACAACAAAGCACATAAAGAATGAACAACAACAACAAAAATCCTTATATGTAGGGAGGTACAAAAAGTTTTATTAACGAAACAACCTAAGTGCATGCATAGAAATTTTTTCCCAGTACTGATAAGATAATGCAGTCATATGCAATGACCTCTCTTGGCAGCATGTTTTCATTAACAGGAATGTTTTCAAAAGTACACGCTTGTAAAAGAACTTTTGTGCAACATGACGATGTTATTCCATTTTTTTTCTTTTATTTTCCTCCCTGACGTTAAAGCCCTTCCTATCCACTGCTACAGGCGGGCGGCCAATATGCCGTCGTCGTTGCTTTCAGGCAGGTTCAAAAAACCGTCGAAAACCGCTCGGAAAACCGGCTAGATGAACAGTAAATTCAAAAAATTTGAAGAAATTTAGCAAAAAGTGTCAAAAAATTTTAAATTTTTTTTGTGAGTTCATGAGGTAATCCTAATGATTCTGTAAAATTTTCAGATTATTATCAGATATGTACATTTTTTAAAAATTTTGACAGTGATACTGTCACAATATATGCTCTTCAGTTTTTTATTTTCTAGGGGCACAAAATGAAGTCTAATATTTATTAAACTTTTTTTTTGATGTTATAACGTCATCAAAATGATTATGTAAAATTTTGAGATGATGATCAGATATGTGTATTTTTTTAAAATTCTGAAAGTGCTATTATCATTGTATATGCTCTTCTGTTTTTGATTTTATATGGGAAATAAATTAAGTCTAATATTTCTTAAAATTTTAGTACATGATCCTTTGGAATTATTTATATTTTCAGTAAAATTTTATAATATAATAAATCATTTTACTATTTATAAAAATCGTGATGTATTTGTTCCTTTTCATTAATTTCTTTTAGATTTTTAGAAGAAATAAATGATTTAAAAATTGTAAAAATTTCTCTTAAGTGTTTTATAGATTAATTGGGATTTTTTTACATTTTTAATTTTTTTGCAATTTTTCAATTTGTTCTTCTATTTTAACTATTTTTCCTTCATCATCAGTTTGATGTTCCGTTCATGTAGGTCGAACATATCATTTTGCGATAATGGAAGAGTGAAGAAGCTATGCTTATGCCTACTCCACAACTTCAATTTAAATGCATTATAATGTAAATGGTGTTGATAAGTAAATGGTAGTGAAATTGCAAATGATTTTGCTTTGTAGTTATGTAAATGCTGATTTTTGCACTTATGTGATTGTAGTATTGTAATGAAAGATTATTTATTGATATATTATTGCTAAATACATAACTAACAACTTCTAATTCTCTAAAATATAGCAAAGGCTATGTCGATTTTTTTCCAAATTTAGGAGAGATCATTCTGGAATTTTTCACGTTTTTACATACCTTATTTATATATTTATTATATTTTTACTCAATTTTAACCTTCCCTGTATTTCTACAAATTTTACAATATTTTTTTGCATTTTTTCCCAATTTTTTTCGAGTTTTTTTCCCAATTTTCCAACCTCGGGCGGTTTTTGGCGGTTTTTGCGGTTTTCTCCAAAAACCGCTCGGTTTTTCGCGAAAACCGAGCGGTTTTTCGTCAAAAACCGCGGTTTTCGCGATCTCATTTGACCAAATTTCAAAATTTTCAAATTTGCAAACCGTTCGGTTTTTCACGGTTTTCGAGCGGTTTACCGTGAAAACCGGTACCGCCGACTTCGCGAAAACCGTCTGCGAAACGGTTTTGTGAACCCTGCTTTCAGGGCCGTATTCCAACCATCGCACGGGATCACATCCAATATTTATGGCCGACAACAATACAAGCAATTTGGAGCTTGATGCAAAACAAATTAAATGGGGCACCAATCAAATTTGCAAGCCTTTTTGTCCTTCAAAAATACTACTCCCTCCGTCTAAGTTTACATGGCTTATTTTCTATTGGTATACAAATCAAAAGATATTGAAAATTGTTAGATTATCCCTAATTATTATTTTAATGCATTATATTCCATGTATGCATGTAGAGAACATTAAGTAAATCTGAATATTTATTAGAGGTATAAATGAAACATCAAGCTAATTTTTACACTGGAATATAAAATACGCCTCATACTATAGATAAAATCATTTAGAAAATACGTTCTATAAACATGAGAGAGGCAGTAGTATTTTTTCCCATATATCCATCACTCCTAGTATTTGATCTTGTGCACGTACGAAGAATGCTTATTACCTAGCTATAGCTAATTCCTCTAAAAAAGATGGTAGCTATGGTTAACGGCAGCGACGACCAATTAATTTGGCAATTTGCATGCTGGCAGAATTAATCCACGCGCGCCATCTTTATCTTTGGCAGCTAACTAATCCACGGAGATAAGAGTAGATGATATACTTGCAAAACTTATGCACTACTGACAGCCACGATCGAGACGCACGCATGCTTTATCTCCGCGCGCCGAGCGCTCATGCAGGCGTGCACACGCTAGCTAGCTTAAGCGCGAAGTTTATCTGCACCTTAATTACCATTTACCTCTTCTATTTATTCCCGTGCGTTACGCATGCATGCAGCTGGCCAGCCACATACATATGCAACGTACGAATCCTTAAACAACACATACATATGCACGTACGTACAAATCAGTCAACGAAAGGAAGGAAGGCAACAATGATAATTATATAAAGAGAAAAACGTACGGTAGGCAAGCAAATATCTCGCGTCTTTATCCGGACAGGCGCATGCACGCGGCTAGCCAACGTTATCGTCAGCAGCCCAAAAGCACGAGAGATGCATCGAAAGGAAAACGGTGGAGGCGAAGAGGTGAGGTGACAGTGCGACACTTGACAGATGACGATTGATTGACAACCTGATCCTTTTCTACCTCCATCCAGTCGATCAGGACGCCCACTAGCAAGTAGCAAGGCCTATCCGATTCCGAACACGGCCGAGCAGGCAGCCAGCCAGCCAAGCCAGCCCACGGAAACGTCTCTTTCTCTGCCTATATATCTTCATTGGCCTTTCCAAATTTCCATCCCATCACCCATCCAACTCGTCGCCTCCTGGCTCCTTTAATTTGCATTATATATATATATATATATAAACGCACAGAGGCATTACCTAGCTTTCGTGTGCCCATTGCACTGCTTGCTAGCTTGATCCGTGCCACTGCGTAGGCTAGGCACGATGGGAGAGCCTTGCAAGGCCGTGCATGTCTCTCATGGACTGGGCCAAGGAGGAGAGGGCGTTGGTGGCGGTGGCGGAGATGATCGGGTCTCTGAGACGGCGGGGAGCTTGGACTCCTCCGGGGTTGTGTCCAGCGGGGAGCTGTGCTCGTCGAGGTCGAGCCTGACCGACGACGACGCCACGTCGCCCCTGAAGAGTGATGATCGTAAGTCGTCTTCCTCTTCCTCGTCGTCGGACTCGATGCAGCTGGACGGGGACGGGGACGGGGACGGGGACGGCGGCGGGCCGCTCTATGAGCTGTCGCCGCTGCTGGCGCACCTTCCTGTCAGGTAGGATCGATATATGTCTCAACTCAAGTAGTATATTATTTACGATCCTCATATCATGCTTCGCTAGTGATTAACTCGCAATCAGCGTCCTCTAGAATTAATTATTCTCAGGATAATTCAGAATCTGTGTTTCGGAATGTAATAGTCTTGAAGATTGACAGAGAAAAGACCAGTTTTCGAAAGTGATTTAGGCTATGTGCTTGCTAGAAAACAAAAATACGCATCACATGATGTGCAATTGGGTATTCAGTCTGCATTCACTAGTACGTAGTTTATGACATTCTTTTTTCAGAGAGAGATCATAAAACGGTTGGAAACTTGAGATGGCCTATTTCTTGTTCCAGATTGTGCTGTCGTTGTGAAAAAGTTTCAAAGTCAAAGAATTTGAAGAATACCGACATCAAATTTTATGGAGTCATCTATGCATTTCAGCGCTTACAGTTCCAGTATTGTAGAACAGCACAGCGCTAGCAAACTATAATGTCTGAATAGTTGTTTAATTCGTTATCTATGAAAGTTCAATGCATAAATGCCAAATGCATATATATATATATATATCTATCTGACAAGTGAAGTTCACTTACCACAGGACAGGACTGTCCAAGTACTACCAAGGCAAGTCCCAGTCCTTCGCATCGCTATCACATGCCAAATGCGTGGAAGACCTCGCAAAGAAGTCCATCCCTTACAACAGCAGGATGAAGGCGTGCAGAGGCTATGCTGCTGCGGGGCTAGGCGCAAACAGGTCGTCCAATTCGCGCTACGTCCCAGGGCCGCGCAGCAAGACGATAGCCAAGAAGACGCCAGGGGTTCATCCGATCGCCTTCTGTCAAGAGCAAGGAGCACAAGCCTCTTGCACGGCAGCGGCAAACCACCTGCGTACCAGAGCAAGAAAGATCTTCACAGATTCTAGCTAAAGGCAATGCAAGGTCTTGCAAAATAAGATGAGATTTACCAGAGATGGGGCATTTAAGCACCGGAGTTAGAATATCTTCAGTTTCCATGTCTGTCAATAGAGCTTTCTGCAATCGAAATTTCCAGAAGCAAGTTTTGCTTAGTTTTCCTAACTTCTGTGACCAATATGTTGTTTCCGTATGCTTAGTTTAAAAGGTTGAAGTAACAACAGAACACATTATAATCAACAAAAGTATAATCTGGAGACGAGAATAGCACAATGAGCCTTTTGGTTTAATAGCAAGTGATGGCTTAATGTTTCTCAAATACCACATAAATTCACTAAAAAAAACATAACTTGTAAATTCACCTTAAGAAACACAACATATATTTGACGGTCACAAATGTAGGCGCTTGATTGACATTGCATCCGATTGAAACTACATGCATCTTATAATTTGCATCACCACAAATTATTTCCATAATATGGGAAAGGAAGCAAAAGATCCATTACAGAACATTCATTGGGCAAATTCAATGGTCCCAAACCCCAGTGGGACTTCAACATGTTTGGTGATAAGTCCAGCATTTATGTCCAAAATGATGATTCATGAAATTTTACAAATCAAAACCGACAAATGAAAGAAGTTCCAGAGCGGGACCAAAAAAATGGTAGGAATGCCCTACGCCTAGAATAGCTATTTCCTCCACTGTTTTCACCTTCTAAAATCAACTGATAAAATACATTGGGTTTGGAAGCTTGAAGGATCTCGTTGCCATTGGCAATCCTATCAAATCACTCCACTGATCCCCAGAATTTCCAAGTATCTTGAATCCTTCAGCTTCCATTGCCGCCCGTCTCTCTGATTTGTACTGCACGGCAGTCTTGCCAATATCATTGGGTTGCCTGTAGCATGAGTATCCTTTCAATTAATGAAAACTGAAAATGGTGATTTACATAATAATAACTTCACCTATTTTTATGTTCATCTGCCAGAAAGAATTTCTATTAATCCTTGTATTGAAGCATTTCTCATATTCCTGGTTGTTAAACTGTGAAGCATTTAACTGGGAATTTCTGAAGCCTTAGCCTATTTTGCCCCAATACACACTCTCTTTTTTTGCATGTTTGGCCCCGTTCAAACGAAAGTGCAAATCTGTTGTCCGACCGTGGAAGCAGCGGCAGGCGACGCATATCACTTACCGTGCTCCTCTACTGCAGCAGGAAGCCGCCACCGCAGCATCACCCTCGACCGCGGCAATTTGCAAACAGCGTGGTAGGTTGCGGGTCCCACATACGTACTGCAGTACCGAGCGCAGCAGCAACGTGCTATAGAAGTGATCCGCGGCATGAGCATAGCATTGGCCCTTGGCGCTAGCCACATGAGGCATGCAAAGTGTAATCAATGCATGGTATGCATGATTTGTGGGCTTAGTTGTTTAGCAACAATTAAATATGCACGCATGCGGATTAGAGAAAAGAATTGGAGCTGCCACTGCTGCTTCTCGTCATTCACACTACTTGCTGTGGTCCCATGGAGTAGCAGGTATGTGAGCCCCACCACCTACCGCTCACCAAACGATTTCTGCCGCGCTACCACAAACCTGCGGTACTAGACTATGGTATGTGACACACGCCACCTACCGCTGCTTCCACGATTGTACAGGGTGCCAGATTTACAATTTCGTTCAGACAGGAGCCAAACATGATAAAAAAGAATGCAAGGGGGTCAAATAGGCCAAGGCTTCGGAATTTCTAGGGGAAGCCTTAGGCTAGAGATATCATTTTAAAAAGGAAAAAGTCCAATTTTCAACCTTCAACTATGGCCCGAGTCCAAATTTTCAGCCATCAACTATAAAACCGTCTAAAACACAACCATTAACTATCAAAACCGCCTAAAATGCAGTCATGAACCATTCTAGAGTGGTTTTGCCCCAACGTGGTACCTACTTGCATCTGCGTTGGCAAAGGTTCGCTGACATGGCGCATTGGTCAACAAAAGACAAAACTAATCAATGGTGGACCTAGGGGCCCCACATGTTGGCATCATCTCCTGTTTATCTCTCTCTTTCTTCTCTCCCATTTTCTTTCTTCTCCCTGCCAAAGTCCGATGAGCCTGATCTCAGTCGTTGGTGACCGCTCCCGTACGACTGCACCTAGCCTAACAAGTCCGACTACCCCTGCTGCTCTTCTCTCCCCCTCTCTCCCAGATCCCCCCTCTTCCTCTTCCTCCGGTAAGCTGAGGAAGCGGCTCGGCAATCGGCACGCCCCGATCTGGATTTGGTGGTTAGAGGATGCAGCCCAGCGACTGGCAACCCTAGACTCTCACCAACCGGATGCCTGGTGCCTTCCGCATCCCGCTACTTGCTGCAAACCCCCCCCCCCCCCCCCCCGGGGTCGATGCGTAGTTGTCGGACACGAGCTTCAACGCCACTGCCATCCTCGAGATCCACCACCACTGTCGTCATCGAGGTGTGCCAACGCCGTCTCGATGTCCACCGTTGCCGCCATCCTCGAGATCCAGAAGCACGTGAGTGAGGCAGCTGGAGACGTCGTCATTGAGGTGGTTGAAGAAGAGGAAGCCTCAGCCCCATCAGCCACCGAGCTCACGATGCCGTGTGCTGCATGCATTCAAGCCTCTTGCACGCCCAGAGAGGGCCCCACGCAGTGCGGGGGGTGATAGAGGAAGAAGGGAAGGGATGGTGATGTGTTTGCTTACGTGGATGTCATTCTTTTTACCTTTTATTTGCTAACTAATTATGCTATGCTGACTGTGCTGCCGCATCAACATAAAATCAGGCCACGTGGCAAAAACCACTAATGAAACCAGCTCCGGGGGGTAATTTGCTCTGGTTTAGATAGTTGGGAGATAGAAAGCGAACGGTTTTAGAGTTCGGGGTAAATCAGACCCAAGTGATAGTTGAAGGTTGAAAAAAATGGACTTTTCCCTTTTGGAACTAGGCTCTTGCAGAAACTGATTGGATCCAACTAAGATGACTTGTATAACACATAGTAAATAATAATAACCAATTGCTTGATAAAGAGTTGTAGGAAATACCTCAGTATGAGTTTTTCCCATGAATGGTAGCCAGCAAACAAAAGATTTTCTTCTGTGGCATTACGCTGGAATTCACTTCGGCCAGTCAAGAGGATGATATGGAAACCAAGTCCCTGCAGCTCATTGTACAGTTTCAAGCTAGATGGTAACGCAGGTGCTTTTGCTACATCTACCCATTCATCAAATGAGGTCTCATTGAATTCCTGCGAGCTACAAAATCAGGATAGTGTGAGAAAACAAGGTACCAACCTTTTCCAACAGAGCTACAAACAAGACCATGCAGTCCTTTAGAAACAGCCAAATTATGCAGCCCTTACAAAAAAAAAATAGCTACCAGTCGGATGCTGCTACTTCACGATTCTAACAATTCTACTTTCCCTGAATTAAGAGACAAACCATGTCCCACAAAATTTGAGAGGAAAGATATAAAACCTACTTGCACCGAGTATTCTACTACATTGGATTTGCGGAACTTTTAATATAAGATACAGTCAGGTACTTCTACTTCCTTATCAATCAAACAAACACAACATAACATAAAGTCTGCATTGGAACTTAATTTATAAATCAATTTTGTTTTCAAAGCATATTTCAGTTCAGAGTACTAGCAAATTTTGGGGAAATTTTATGTAGCAATGACCCTGACAAAGGAGGAAATCACATCTATTGTTTTTAAATGAACAAATCACATATATCGTTGCTCTGCGCGAGACTAAAATTGAAGTAACCACAGAATATGCCTTTGTGCTGGCACTTGGCACATAGATATAGTACTATGGCATCCAGGAAATTTTGCTCCGAATTAGCGAAGTATAAGTAAAAAACAACACAAAATGCTAAAAAGACCTTTGCTTGTGGCAAGCATATAGACAATTCTTACTACCTCAAGATGGGGCCTTTTGTTTAGTGTCAAATACCCAAATCCATCGTCGTCAGCACGAATTCGCGTTGGATTTCGACGGTTTGGCAATCACGAACGCAAGAATGGCCACTCCTTAATTTGTGCATGAACAGTCGATGGAAAGAAAACAACAGAGCTGAGTTTGGGCCAATTACCCCCATCCGCTGACGGCGTAGTAGGGCGCGTTGGAGAGCAGCGTCTCGTCGACGTCGAACACCCACGCTGGCCTCGCGCCCCCCTCTCCGGACGCGAAGACCTGGGCGGCGAAGGCGAGGGAGTCGGCGGCGGCGACGGCGGAGTCGGACGCGTAGCGCTCGCCCAACATGTACCCGCGCACGAACGCCCCGCAGCGGTCAGGCACGGCGCTCCAGGGCCCCGCGTTGCCCGTCTCCACCGACAGCCTCCAGCTGTCGCAGAAGAGCGCGTCCGCGTCGTCGCCGTCGCCGGAGGAGATCTCGGCGGTGGGGACCTCCGGCACGGTGCAGAGGACCGTCTTGCATGCGACGGCGCCGGCGGCCGCCGCCGCGAGGAGCGCGAGGACGAGGAGGCGCCGGCGCATTGCGGGCGGGGTTCCGTCGGGGTTGGGGCCTCGGCGGCGGCGATGAATGGTTTCACTGGATTTGGCGACTGCCGGAGCCGGAGAGTGGTAGTGGGCCCGACGGGAATATTCCGTTACGATGCCGTCGTCGCGGGGCTTTAGGTAAAGCGCCGCGAGACGGATGTCACTGGTCGCGTGGGACCCATCGTTCTGAGAGGAAGGTTCACGGACAGGTGGCCCCGCGTTTATCCGGGCACAAATGTCAGTGGAAGCTAATGGAAGTCCGCACGATTCCCTTCGCACCATAGCATTCCATCGGGGGCCTTCGTACACTGCTGACTGCTATTAAGGTGGGCCCCGCGTTGTCTTATCCTGAACAAGCGTATGGAGGTATCTGCACGTCAGTGTCTGGCGAAGAGGGTTTTTTTTTTAAATATCAAAGTGGACCTATGGGCGGAAATGATATATGCTGCACTCGTGGTCCACGGCCCATTAATCCCCGCCGGCGGTCGAATTTTTTTTTCTTTAATATTTATTTTTATTCTTTTTTACAAAACTATGCGTCCGAAAAAAAATAACGAAAATGCCCGTCGCTCGTGTATGGGCGATCGCTTATACACGGCGATTAGCCCTAATAACGGCTCCAAGCCACTAACCGTTAGCGCGTGCTCGGTAGGCCCTATCGCCTCTACATGGCGATCGCCCATGTAAGGCGACGGGCTTGTTTAAAACCTGCGCCTCCTTCGCCTGAAGCACATACACAGCCGAAGCCGAGAGAGCGGAGAAAGAAGAGAAGAAAGGAAGAAAGAAAGAGAGAAAAAAAAAGGAAAAAAGGTAAATTTAGATTTTTTTCTATAGTTATTTGTAAGAATTTTTAGAGATAATTGTAGGAATTGTTTTATAGGTTGCGTAATTAAAGTATCATTTAATATTTAGGACTTTGTTGTAGTATTTAGAAATTTTAGGATTGCGTAGTGTTTAGAATTTTAGAATTGTATAGCTCTCGTGAAATTTAATGTAGATTACTTAATGTAGTATCTAGTATTTAGAAACTTAATGTAGTATTTGGTATATGCAAATTTAATGTAGTATTTTGTATGTAGAAATTTAGTTCAAGAGAAACTATAGGTAATATTTAGAAATTTAATTTATTAGGGTTGTGTATTACTAATTTTATTACGTAAATAATGTATTAGGCAATGTAAATAATTTTGTAGTACGATCAATGTACGTTTTGTAGATTGTATTTTAGAGTAATATTTTTAAGTCGGACGTTGCGACATGTCGGAGAAATTGTATTTCAAATATTTTATGGAGATGGGGAGATAGCACGAGGCGGATGGGGTGGATCTATCATCATTTTCAAGAGTCGTCGAGGCATATGTAAACCGGCGATAGGATATCTGAGGGTTTGTTGGAGTGGATGTCTCGGATGTTCGGTTTGGATGCCCAGAGTGTTGGTTTGCGGTCGAGCGAGAGTGTAGCGAGCGCAAGACCGTTTTACGGAGAGTTGATTCCTATTAACTCGGCGTCAACATAGAAGGAGTTATGTTGGTTTTTGGTAGAGCGGGGTTGGCGCTCATGTTGTTGGTCTGATGCTACCGGTAGCTCCATCGGTGTCGCAAGTTCGTAATGTCGGGTGGACATTACGGGGAGAGACGTCAAATGTAGAAGGATGCGAAGAGAAAGGCGGCGAGGAGCCCGAGGCGAGGCACGAGGCCCAGCGGTGGCGAAGGGGCCAGAAGCGGAGGAGAGCGGTGGAGGCGCGAGAGGTGGCCGACGAGGGGAGGAGGTGGAGGACATTGTTGACTGATGGAAGAGGAGGACCGTGCGGATGAGGAAGTCCACGATGGTGAGCACTCGGCGTGGAGGACAACGCCCGAGGTGCCTATCCACGGTGTGTGGACCAATTACAATTTGAAGACCTAACAATGAATGAAGGGAACATTGATGCATGGGAGTATCGTGAGAACGAGGTGACGGAGGGCCATATATAAAGACAAGGAGGCTGTGATGGATGCGGTGAAATCTTGGGCAATGTCTCTCCGCGGCAATTCGGGGTTGTGAAGTCCAAGAAGAAGGACTACGACGTGAAGTGCGTAGTTGATTCGTGCCCATGGCGGTGCATGCATACCAGGGAAGTGGAAGGACTCTGGAAATGCTCCATAGTGATTGAGCATAATCTGCGGCTGGAAGAAGCGGAGCGGGGACACCGCAATCTGTCGTCCACTTGGGTGGCAAATGTGTTTATGGTCGGATCGTGGACAATCCCCATCTGCACCTCGATCTATTATCACGGTAGTGGAGGAGAGGTTTGATGATAAGATTAGCTACGCAAAGGCATGGAGAGCAAAAGGACACTCTGAAATACGGTTGGGGCGTCACGAGGCTTCGTGCGAGAATATTCCCACTTGCTCGGGCAATCGCACATAGGAACCCCGTACATCCATCGACCTTGCGGAGTTTCCTGCGGGTGGTGTGTGCCGTGAAGTGGGTATTGCGTGCATTCTTCGCCTGGCGCATGCATAAATCGTTAAAGACTGCGCCGATCCTTTGCATGGATGGCACGTTCCTCACGGGGAAGTACAAGGGCGATTCTAGCTGCGATCGCGGTGGATGCCAACAACGAGTTCTACGGTTGCGTTGGCATTCGTGGAGGGGGAACACACGAGAGTTGGTACTGGTTCCTTGAAAGAGTGAAGTGGCGGTTGTTCTCGGCAGGCGATGTTTGTGTCATCCATGGCCAGACATGCGAGTACATTAAGAGCGATCGTGGATATGCAACAAGGGTCCGCCGTCGTGGGAGCGACAAAGTGGCGGACACGAGGAGCGGTGGTGCATGAGGCACATGGGTGCCAATTTTTTCGTCGGTTTAGGAACAAGGAGCTTATGAACATGTTCAAGCGCTGTATAAACAGAACCAACGGAGGAAGTTCGACGCTTTGGAAGGCGTTGGGCGAACTAATGAAGAAGCAATCAATGGATCCCGGAGGTACCGCTAGTTCATCAAGGAACCCGATGGTGTACCATGAGCGAGGAGAGGACCCCACGACCTTGTGTGCGCTGCAAGCAGACCCCCAAACCTCGGCGTGGGCGGTACCAACATAAAGAGTTTCACCGATTGGATCGACATGAGCCTTTGGAGAAATGGTCCCTTCACGCATGACGAGGCGGCTCGCGTTATGGGATCATGACAACGAACTGGCGGAGATTTACAAGCTGGGTAATGAAAGGCACGGATGCCTTCCATCGGTGGGTATAGTTGAGGTGTCTTATTAGGGGCACGAGATATTTCATTGAAGCGATACAAGACCTCCACAAAGCATGTATGTCGGACAATCGATTGTCGTACTCAATCATTGTGTCTACCTACATGTCCAAGAAAACAAGAAAGGCACTGACACATCGGGTTACACGGAGAGTGGCGTGGAGCGGAATACCACGTGCATTGCGGTGGCCAAGGTCGCGAGGTGCCACCGAGAGGACTTCCATCATGCATACTCCGGCGGTGAGTCGCGAGTGCTCTGCCGAAACCACGCTGCTGCACTTGCCGTGCTGCACGCGTCATTGCCGCACCGCCGAGACGCATCAATCACGTCGTCCGTTCGTCTCCCCGTACTACTACAAGCGAGCGTTCTCAACACGTGACATCACGAGGTGTCACGGTGCCGAGTGGGCGGATCGTTCTATGACCCCCTCCGGACCATCGATGGGTGCAGGACATCCGAATGTTGAAGGTGAAGGTCGGACGTCGAAGGACAAAGGCGCATTCGAACGATATGGGCGAGTCCGAGGCGTCATAACCGCGGATAATGTAATTTTCCATGTTGTTCCCATCTTGTATTTTTCAATGGACCGGTAAGTTGTGATGTAAGTTGTAATGATCGATGTAATTTTCAATGTACTAGTAAGTTATTTTTCGCATCATGTAATTCTTCGATGTACCAGCTAGTAGCTATGAGGATAATGTAATTCTCGATGTTGTGTACCTCGTCGAACATGTCGTTGTCTTTCGTATGTTTGTAATATGAGTTTTTGGCTCTCGCACTTCGGTTGTATTGTTTGATGAGTGCAGGTACAATTCGTTATTTCGCATTTCATTTTGTGTGCACATGTAATTCGACAAATTTGTTGTATTTGCTTTCTAACGAGCCACGATGGCGCGACCTTGCCACGAGTCACCGGGCGTGGCCGTCGATCGACCCACCGGTCTAGGTACTCCGCAGAGGAGAACCGAGAGCTAGGGACACTCAGACCTCGGGTGCCCAACGAGTCGCCGCATTGACCTGTTGGGTTCCACGGTGGTCGCCAACGCTTGCACTCTTTTACGTACATGTACTTACCGTGAATGCAATTCTAACGACGCAATGCACTACATGCGAGGTTGCGGCGGTGGCTTACTTCCTCTTTGTAGGATGGTGGAGCGGTGTTGCCCGTTAGCGGGCAAGGAGGTCCGCGGTTCGGTGCGATCGGTCCTGCTGGGCGCACTCGTGGACCGGTGGAGACCGAGACGCACACGTTCCACCTTCCGTGCGGAGAGATGGCTCCGACGGCTGCGGGGCGTGTCGTATCTCTTAGGCCTCCGTGTGCGGGTCCGCCGATCGTGCCGCCGACGCCTCGTCACGTGGCACGCCGAGTTGTCGGCGCGTTCGCCATGATGCGGCGGCACCCCGGCAGCCCCTACCGGCCCTTAGGAGGTGGCGCCATGGACCAACGAAGGCGTGGTCGCCGATTCCACGGTAAGTACCTCTTTCTTTGATAATTAAAATAGAAGCGCTAAGTTCTTGATAATGTTTGTTGCGAACGCTCTGAGCTCGGCTTCTCCACCCGCGCGGAGGAGGCGGGCGTGGCCCGCCACTTGGAGGCATACCTCCTGTTGTTGTTCGGTTGGGTGATGTTCCGTCCTCCACGGAACACGGTGGACCGTCACCGATCGAGTCGCCCGACACATCGCCGACACCCCGGTGGATGAGGTAACACACTCGGTTCCAATCTCATCTCGGTGAACACGTCTAACTCCCCTTGTAAACGGGTGATGCACGGTGGTCGTGGGCCTCGGTGTGCTTGCGGCGGCGTCTGAGAGGTGCATGCGACGCCGTCTCTCAGCGAACGACGCGGCGATGTCGAGTTCGTCCTACTCCTCCGGTTGTGGTCTTGGGGCGCTTCTCCGTCGGCGGGCTGTTGTTGACACGACACCGTACCGAGGACCTTTACGGAGACGACCGGTGGGTGGCCCACCATGGGCCCTCTCGGTCCGACGGCGGTATGCTCCTAGTATCTTTTTCCTCACTAACGCACTTCAATAACCTTCGCCATTTCTTATTTCCTCGCGGCGGAGGTTCGCGCCAAACGGTGAGGAGGTCCTACCAGGAGTTCGTTCGGGAGTTCGACCTTTGCCGCGACGAGGCGTGCGGTGGGCGCCATACACCGCGTCACGACGTCCACGCCCGAGCACCGCGGGGTCTCCGTGCTTTGCCGCGAGATGAGGCCTTCGGCTCACCGTAAGGTGCTCGTCTTTGACCTTTGCGTCGAGTACTACTCCCCTGCATCTTTGCGGCGATTCGGCTGTTCGATCCTTTTCTTTGCCGCCTCGTCACGTTGTCGCCGCGTGGCGCTCACAGTACTTGCCCCGATCCTACTACTCCGCATCTTTGTGAAATTAATGTGGTGTGTACTACTTTTTTGCATTGCGGGATGACCGGATGGGTCTTTGCGGTGGGCTCTCGATTCGCGCCCGTATGCGACCATGGGCGTCTGATGGGGCGCCGCGCTCGGCGAGAGGGTCACCGAGACCCGGCCGTCGACCATGACATGTCGATCGATACATGGAGTGGTTCGCCCAGCGCTCGCCTCGGGGTGGGGTACACACCAAAGACCGTCGTCGCCTGGCGAGCATCGGTAGCGGACACGTACCCTTCACAGATGTCCCGGAGGACAACGCCTCGGTAAGTGTCGCCAATCGAACCTACATGGGCACGTCTTTTTCATGTAACTTACGTAATAACAATCGGCGTTACATGCGGACTCGGCTCATGGCGGAGATTGAGGTGGAGGCAGTGTTCATGTTGACGCGCCTCTGAGGGGCATCTGGTGACCACCGCCGAGTCAAAGACAGCTTGGGTCGGGTCCTCGATGCGGTGGCGGTTGGGTCGCAGCCACTGCCGGGCGCGAGAGCGTCGGCGGGCGCAGCACACCACGTCCGCCGCCCCACACCTCGCCCTACCCGTCGGTTCCTCGCTACGCTCCCACGCAGCAGCGGTGGGGGCGGTGGGCTGGGAGGCTCCTCCGCGTCTCGCCCTACCCGTCGGTTCCTCGCTACGCTCCCACGCGGCGGCGGTGAGGCGATGGTCTGCAGAAGCTCCCTCGTCGTCCGCGCCCAGCGGGACCCGAGGTGGTTTCGGCGGCGACGACCACAGCCGACGACGAGTTCGACACGGAGGAGTACCTTTCGACCGACTACCTCGACCCTCTCGGCTCTGGTGCGCCGCCACAGACTTGGCCTCGTCGCGCCGTACTACTCTACTCTGCGCGCGCAGGCCACCTAGGAGGGACGTCCGTCGCCGTCGCCACTCACCTACCCCACGGGCGATTAGGAAGCGTGGCGTGATTGACTTGTTGTACGGATGTATTTTTGTAATGGCTTTACGTTCGACACATTGTATAACTCTCAGAGTTAGTAACATGACAGCGTTATCACTTTAAATTGTTCAAATTATTTATGCATTGCTTGCCTATGCCAAGCAGCGTGACAACACACCAGCGTCTCGGTGCACCTATCGCCTCTAGTAGGGCGATCGCCTAATGTCGGCGATCGTCCTAATATGAAGCGATCGCTCCATACCCGGCGATATCGCCCTTTATAACATTCGTTCTCACAAGCGGTCTACTTAGCGAATAGCGGAAGAAAGAATAGAGGGTGAGCATCAATCGAAAATGCCGAGGCGTGCAAGTGCAAAGGGTAAGGGAAGGCAAAGGAAGAAGCAAGTGCATGCCCGAATTTAGCGTACCAAGATCTCTTCCTACCTCGTGGAGTCAGAGCACCTATGTGTATGTGCGGAGATCTTTGCGAGCTTGTCCGCTCTTGGGAAGTTTCAACTTGGAAGATGAGGTATTGGAAGTGCCGCAACTCGCCTTGATCCACGGGAGAAGAGCACGAAGGATCGTCGCATGGTAACAATCGTCTGGGTTACATAATATTTGTGAATGAAACTTTGCTAATTTACGTTTCATGCGGTCACCTCCGCCATTGTGTGAATTTGAGCGATGGTTTGATCGGAGATCAACCCGGAGGACCAGCGGCTTCTTGACCAAGCCAGCCGGCGGGAAGAGTTCATCGGCGGCTTCAAAAACAACGCGATGCCGCAGCGTGGAAGCATGTAGGAAGGAAGCGGAGGAGAAGGAGGCCGAGAGAGAGAAAAGCGAGAGAGGCGCGGCGTGCGAGAAGCCCACGGGAGGCATGGGCGAATGGGAAGTGGCCTCGAAGCACTCGATGAGCGTCTGGTGTTAACTTTGGTTTTCTTTGTTCATGGTACTCCTTTCGGTTTAAGTCGTAATAAAGAGTGCGGCCTAACCTTCAAGTGTATGCTCACCGTCCGGAGGGCTCGTATATGTCCTCTTGCTCCATTATCCCAAATGATGTTATTTCATCCATCAAGATAGGTTATAGCATTTTAAGTTCATCGATTTGATTTCATCGAGTTTGACCCTCGTTTACGAAATATCTGGCCATTTTGATGTTTTACTGGATTGCATGTTAGGACAACAATAAAATAGTGCGACCTAAAGTAACATCTAAATATTTTTACATAATTGTAACCTATGCAAGCCCAAGAATGCAACAAAACTGGTTACATCAAATTTTGAGGTCGTTAGGACATTATTCTAACTGCTTGAACAATGAATGTTATAAAGGGTTTAAACTAGCCATATTTGATTCAAAATGCAATCATATTTAGATATTTTTGCAAAAATGAAGTGCATAAGGTTGTGGTAACTTATTCTATTTATTTCATGATTTATGGATCAATACACATTATAATTCCTTCACAATCCATAGTTAGAGCCTAGCATTCGAACTCAAATAAAAATATTTTTCTGCAAACAACATATGGATTTTTATTTTACAGTCTAATTCCTCATTCCAAAATTTAAATTTAGAAACAAGTTTCACTTAATTTGGACACTCCTAGCAAAAGTTATAGGTTCATATTAAAAAAGCATGTAGTAATTACAAAAAATACCAAAAAAAAAAACCTGCGCCCCAGTCTCGGGCGACAGGGGGGCCCACACGGATGGCGTCAGACGGCAGGGGACAGCGCAGGGGATAATCGCCCGTGTAGGGGGCGATCGCCCCATACACGGGCGACGGGGGGCATTTTCGTTATTTTTTTTTCGGACGCATAGTTTTGTAAAAAAGAATAAAAATAAATATTAAAGAAAAAAAAATTCCCGGCGGCCATGGTCTTGACTCAAACGGCCTTGGTTGCTGCAATGCTCCCTTCGGCCTCGAGCCATTTTCATGTGGGTGTCGGTAGGGGTGAAAACGGGTCGGATACGGGCGGATATTGTTTTTCCTGTATCCTAATTCATATTTTTTTCCCGGATTCGGAATCGGATACGGGCTAACCGGATTCGGGTACAGATTCGGGTTATTCGAGATACGGATACGGAACGGATATATGACGGATCCGGGTCGGAAACGGATAAAGATATACGGATAATGCACGCATATATAGAATAATATATATTGAATTAAAACCATACGAGTACATGACTATAGTAACAAATTATATATCAATTAAATTCAACAAACATCGTAGAAAGAATATGCTACTTGAGGATCAATAGAACCAACTAATTGTTAATATAAATGGGCTGAAATGGGAAAAAATGATGAAAATGGGCTGGGCCTTACTGATATCCGAATAGGAAAATCCGAATATCCGATCCGAATATCCGATCCGATATCCGAATAGGAAAAATTCGGATATCCGAATAGGAAAAATACGAATATCCGGATCCCGTCCCGTATTTACCGGATATTGGATGCTCCGGATCCAATCCCGAATCCGGATTCAAGTATCCGGATCTGGTCTCAGATCCGACCGGATAGTAAAATCCGGTCCCGGATCGGGCGGGAGATATCCGACCCGTTTTCATCCCTAGGTGTCGGTCTCTGAAATCCCCCGTAGCAAAATTAGGCAATGGCAAAATGCATGAGATGAAATCTTCCACAATAATATGTTCACAATTAAGGTGATTTGCATGATCACGTGTGTACTAATAGCAATATCATAGACTCACAATTAATGATTTTTCTTTCTTTACTTCCCTTTTCTGTTACGATTCTGTTAGAAGAACAATGGTCTATATGTAGAGCCGTCCAATCGAATGCAATAGAATCCAACTCCTCCTTCGGAGTCCCCGTTTGTCCACATCTAGGCTTTAACTCTCTAGTCTCTCTCAGCTTTCTCTCTCTCTAGCCACCATGCACCAGGTGGCGCTCAACACAATGGAGACGGCACGGTAGGCATAGGAGGGCGGCGACCGGTATGGCAGAGTCCACTCGACAGGTGGAGGAAGGTGCAACTGATAGGATCCACTAGATCCAGTCATCTTCGTCATCACCGGCAATGGAATTCACTAGATCCGGTCGTCTTCCTTGTCACCACGAATGGAAATCACCAATCAGGTTGTCATCCTCTAATGTGGCCATCAACAAGCTAGGGACCCAGGCTCATTCTCGTCCTCACCGCCATGGCTTGTTGTCAACACACCCTATGGTAGCATGGTTCAACAATCTGGTGAAGAATGGAACAGCCACCACCCAATCTTGCACCTCTGCTTCTACGGTGTCTTCGTGGGTCACCACACATGCTCCACGCCTTTAACCATAGTCAACACCCCCCCTCCATGTCGCCATCCCCATCGGTGTTGGTCAAGGTGGACAACATCACCACAGTTTATGTCAACGTCGTAGCCTCAATGAGCTTTTTTCTATAAAACTTGTCGAAACCTATTGAAACTTCTTAAAATTTTTTGTTGAAACTTGGTCAAACTTATTGAACTTGTTTAAGCTTCTTAAAACTTTCTGGTTGAAACTTGATTTGTAGAAAAAATAAACCCACTGAAACTTCTATATTTGAAACTTCCTTGAAATCTTCTGGAAACTTCTAGAAACACACAAAACTCATTAAAACCTGAAACTTTATGAAACTTGTTGCTATACCGTTGCAACAGTATACCTTTGTCTAGTCTCTCCCTTTCTTTTTTGCCAAATATTGTAGTAGGTCTTTTTTTTTCTGTTATTCCTCTTCTCATTTAACACCCCCCCCCCCCCCACACACACACTATTTGTCTCTTAATTATTTTATTTTTATCTATCTAATTTCCTACCTGATCACTTCGCCTTGCCCTACCACTGGAACATCGCCGATGAAATTTGGGAACATTAGTCTATGAACTATTGGAACGTTGGAACCAAACGGCTAGAACATAAAACATAATGTATGGAATATCGCCGATGACCAGTTAGAACATATAAACAAAATCTGTAGAAGATTTCATTTTTCTTACCGGAACATCTAACACCCACAAGATTCATTTCCTTACTCAATTCAAAAGAAATATGCTGGAACATCCTCCATAAACTACTAGAACATTTAGAAGTAATGCATGGAACATTTTGTGTTATTATAGGAATATATGATATATGATATCATTTCTAAGTCGGGAAACATACAAATGGGATCTTGTTTTGAAGAACTCATTGCAAAGAACACGATGGTTCAAACGGATCATGAATTGCATGCTCACTTCAAAAGATATGAATATTTGAATCTTTGGATTGCGAAAAATAAAGCCACCTCAAATTTTGTGGGCTGACTTTGTTGGGCCAAGCATCATGCGCCAAGAAGTTACACAAATTTAAACATATAGTGAAAATCGATCTCTAAGAGTATTAAGCTGAAAGAGTTCACTTGAGCCCAGCAAAGTCAAGCAACTAGAAATGCTGCACAATCTAGGCCTAATCTACTTTCGCAATCACTTAAGATCTTTAATCCAAGCTTTAAGGTGCCCTTACACTCTTTAATAGGACCAACACTAAAATGGAGTCACAAGAGGGCTAACTTGAACCCTCGTAGGATCTATATATATATTCCTTCTTCAGAAACTAGCCGGTAGACATAGTTATTTCAAAATACCCCTTTGAGTTGGATTAGTCAACCCACTTGTATTATCCGGCTTAAACGCTTCTAGCGATAAAATATATAGCTGTTACACACACTTGGATTGTCTGACCCAACTCGGATCATCTATCTGGCTTAGATTATCTTAGGATCGTGCAAATCCTCAAGAACACCTATGTGAACTTGATCCAAGTCATGCTCTGACCTACTCAGATCATCCGGCTCACATGGAAACATCTCAGCCCAAGTCTCTGTAAGATTGATCCGACTTTAGTTTGACACACTTGGATCATTCGGATTCTTTTGAGCACTTCTCTGTAAAATTGATCCGACTTATAGTCTAGGCTACTCGGATCATCCGATTCCTATTGTACCTTGAAAACATACCCTCTGTAAAATTAATCCGACCCATACTCCGAGTCACTTTGTTCATCCGACTCCTATTGAAATCCACTGGACGTGCTCTCTGTTGAATTGATCCGACTAATGATCCGACCTAGTCAAATTATCCGACTTGGCTTTAATTTTTTTGACCAAGTCCGAAATTTCACACACATTTCAAATTTGGCATTCTCATTTGGATTATTAGCTTCGTCTGATTAGATGTGAGCTGGAGAGGCCTAGTATATATACACCACAACTAGCTATCCAACATAACCAAGCTCTACTAGCCTTGAATCACTTTAATAGTATGGCTAATTTAAAAACAAAACCAATCATTAAAATGATCCAAACTCGACTCCTCGGATCATTTCTAGTCACAAGGTCATTAATCTTCATGCTTTGCCATCATTTAAACCTTTTGGGATCTATGAATACCAAAAACTCTCAATATGCCAATGTTAAGCACTAACTCATATTAAAACCTTGAAGCATAGTTAGTCTTGACAAACCAACTGGATGGGCCCATAGCACAAACAGCCTACAAGTTAATTTCTAAATTTTGAAATTCAAATTTGAACTAAATTCAAACTGATAATTTTGTTGTCCCGATCCTACCCGAGATCACTGGTAAGGCTGTAACCATTGCTTCCAACATGCCACATCCTTGTCCTTCTAAACCACAACTATGCCACCAAGGTGAAACTTCTTTTGAATTTGCGTAAAGGTTGCAAATATAATTTGGAGGTTCATCCTCTTCTTTTTCAATTGAAAGTTTAATTTTCCAATTGAACTTTTCCAAATAAAAATTTCGAAGTTGAAAGCTTTAAGGCCCAAGTTTGAATGTTTACGTCAATCTCTCTAAAGAAAAAAGAGGTGGCCGTTGCAACACTATCTTGGGGGCATCCTCTAAATAGAAACCCCGGTTGACAGAAACGGGATTGATCTGATGCCTCTTACACCGAGTCTGCTAAATATGTTTTGGCTTGCGCTTAGGGTGGGCATTTTTACACCAAAACTGAATTAACCAATTATTTGTTTTTTTTTTGTTTTTAGTGCAGGGTTTGATTTTTATTTTGGTATTATTCGATTTCAATGTCTACTTCATTGTTTTGCTTCTAGAAACCGAAATTACAGAAGAAACCGAATGGCCTATGGCTCCGACCCTCCTAGGCTCCCGCTGAGCCCAAGCACTTCGCCAGGACACCATCCAGTTCGCTAGTCGCCAATCACATCGAGTTCCAACTCATCCCCAAATTCGCAACCCTAACTAGCTGCCATTACCCGCCGCCGCCGCAGCACCACGCCATCCTGCAAGTCGCCGCCGCCGCCGTGCAATCCCACTTGCCAACTACCACCGGACCACCACCTCGCCTCCCCGCCAGTTGCCACCGCCGTTACATCCCGCTAGCCTCCGTTGAGCTATCCTGCTAGTCGCCACCGCCATCATGCCAACCCAACCACTAATGCTTCCAACTATATAGACAGGCCGTGCGATTCATATTTCGGTTGCCTGAAAACCCGAATTAACCAACCGAAATATTTTGGCTAATTCGGTTCGGTGTTTCATTTTGGTCAGAGAAATTCGGTAGCTAATTTTTAAAAGCCAAATAAACCGACTGATTTGGCTGAAAAAACCGAATGGCCAGCCCTACTTGAACTACACTTCCTGTTCCAGACAGTGCATTTGCAAGCTTTACAGATACGTCCATGATGATGATCCTTAATCGTGTAATTCTCTGGACACGTACGGATGATTATCTGATTCCTTGCAGACATCTCAAATTCTACAACGTCCTTAATCAAGATGCTCGATCTTCACACTGCACAAGTGCATATCACAAGTCACACCAGTTCTTTTACAGGACCAGGAGACCTTGTGCTGGTAGTATAAAAACATTTAGAGGTGTTTGGACGAAGGGATTGCTTTGAAATTTTTTAGGACTTGATTTAAGTCTGAACTAAATCATACGGATTTGGATCCAAATCCTCCTATCCAAACAGGCCCTTGCTCGCAAAAACAAATATTTTTTTATGGTAGCCAGCACCTGTCCCAAATTATTTGTCAGCTCATTCCTGACATCAGATCAAGAAAGTTTGATCCTGCAACGACAGCCAAAAGAAAGGGAAGTTGAGGAAGTTAATTAACCAGGAGGTTCATTGACAATTAATACCACTAGTGGATTACTAGGTAGTGCTCTTTGCTGGCTCACCAGTTCATCTTGGCGAAGATCTTGTCCAGGTGGAACAGGTGCTTCCTCACCCGGTACACATGCAGCGTGTACATGACCGCGGCGCAGGTCACCAGGAAGAAGGAGAGCACGATCAGCTCGCTGAAATCCTGTTGAGAGTTTGATTGATCACAAAGTCATCTTATTCTTCTTCTTGTCATTTAACAATATGATACAGTCATATAGGTAGTAGTTAGTATATGTTAACAACGAAAAAGGAGTTAATTTGTCGATCTGATGCTACCCTGGGGTCTGAGATGACGATGCCCATGATGTAGGTAAGCAGGTCGAACATGGACTGCAGCGAGTTCTGGACCCCTCCGACCACGCACCGGTCCGAGTCCGAGACTTGGTCCTGCAAAAATGCCAATACTCAGAAACAACAATCGAAAGGGTAATATTAGCCTCGATTAATTGTACGTACCTGCATGAGCTGCATGACCGCCAGGTCGAACATCCAGAGGCCGAGGCGCGACGCGGCGACGCCGGCCATGAGCATCCACGCCGACGCGACGCCGCCGCCCACCCAGATGGAGCCGACGCACACCAGCAGGCAGCACCACTGCATCCAGATGGACCATAGCCCTGCCCGAAGCGTGGACACCCACGAGTGCACAACCGGGTACAGCAAGGTCGCTGCGATCCCGACGATGGCGCTGAACCCCCGCGCCAGGCTGATCACGTACGCAGGGATGCCCTTCCAGTCCAGAGTCGCAGTCATCAGCGTGCCGAAGCTGCAGAATCATGCAGAAAACGCATGTAGCCAGCGTGATACCAGAGTGATCAAGGCTGTATATAGTCCCATGGCCTTGCAGTCAATCAGGTTAATTACCTTAGGACGGAGAAGTAGAGGAAGGCAAGGGCAACTCCAGGGAGCATCACCTCCTGCCTCATGTACGCAACCCAGGAGTCCCAGCAGGGTATGATCGAGAGCTGATTCGTCGCTCTCACCCTCCAGTTCAGCTCGCCCTGGCCGTGCCTCTGCACCTCCTCGTCGGCCAGCGTTGCAACCTCCGACGACGGCAACACCGCCGCGGTCGTATCCCTTCTCAGCTGCTGGCTGTCTTCGCTCAGAGCGGGCACGCCGTTGTACACGGAGACGAAGAGCCAGTACTGCATCCACACCGAGACGACGTTCCACAGCGCTAAGGCGATCGCGGAGGCCTGCATGGATACGAAGCTGATGATCAATCCCGACAGGACCGGGGCTAGCAGCTTGCAGCTCAGGTCGATCCTCCGGATCACGGAGTTGATCTTGGTCAGCAACACCGGTGGATGCCCGATGGAGATCACCACCACCCTGCATGCAGCAATTCTTGAAAAAAGTTGCAGGCTTTCATTTATTCAGAAAACGAAACAGGCGCCAGGAAAATCATCGTGGTTAGTTGTAGGATCGGACGTCGACTCAAGCAGTGATGTATCACGTGCACGTCTGAAAACATAAATCGTTAAGGGCCTGTTTGGAACGAAGGAATTTCACAAAAAGTCCACAGGAAACAGTTTAATTCCAGCCGGAATCAGGAAAAATTCCGGCGCTGCAAATCAAGTCTAAGAATACTTAGACCAGGAGAGCGTGAGGGCTAGCACGTTCTTGTGCAATATATAGGTACAGAGGTAAATGTTACCATTCCCTCTCGATCAGTATGGTGCCGGCAAGAGTAGAAAGCGCTGCGAGCGCGCCCGACACGTTGGTCACGACGATAAGCGCCATGAAAGCTGGGAAGCTTGTCGCCTTCAGGTTGTCGTAGACGAGCAGGCCAGTCACGGAGACCCCAGCAACGATGAACGATAAGCTTTGGACTAGCAGCCAGAGGCTTAGAACCTGCAGCGCAAAGCATGCAATTCATTGAGCAGTGACAGTAATAATTACCTGTGATCGACATGATCGACGATCGATCGGCGCACCTGAAGGTAGGTGAGCCTGTCGACGAGCGTGCCGACCATGGGGCCGAACACAGCGACGGAGGAGGACTCGACGACGCCGTAGATGGCCGTGAAGAGCAGCGAGTCTGGCCAGATATGGATCATGTAGAGCCCCACCGAGAATTCCCACATCCTGCAAGGGAAGGGACGCACAAGATCGATGAGCTAATTAACCAGCTAAATTGGACTACTATGAATTGAATTAGCCGAATACTAAATGCTCTTCCGTGATCACAAAGTGATTAATTAGCACACCCAGATCTGCCTAGTAATCCCTCCATGGATTGGATAGCAATAGTACTCGGTAGTATCTCTTTTCGTGGCACGAGAAAGAACATAGTACTTCATCGTTTTCCTGCTCAATATGTTCATTAATTCATGTATAGAACAGGACTACAGGAAGAAGATACATGCCATATTTTTTTCTAAAGGAAAACAAAAAACAAAAAAAGGACAGTTAAGAGCGGCGGATTGAGCTGGATCCACGCACCTTGCACCCCATCTGGCAAGGAAGTGACCAACGTAGAGGCGGCGGAGGAGGGACGCGTCCAAGAGCTGCTCGTCGTCATCAAGAAGAGGCGCGAGTTGACCACTCCGAATCTCCTCCTCACCCTCCATGCTAACGCCTTGATTTGCTTACTAGCTACTACTCCTGCAGATGACTGGTAGCTAGAGCTCTCTAGCTAGATGGTCATTGGGGCAGGCCAGGGCCTGATCACTCCCACCTCAAAGGGAAGGAGACGGTTCGTGCAGATCCAAGAGGGGAAGTGGAACATGCAAGAGCAAGAATCAAGACAAGCATATAAGGAGCATGGAGACAGGGACTGATCAGGGAGGTCAACAGCGAGACCTGATGGATCGCAATTTACTTCACAACAAGCGCTAATCGCCAAGTCGAACGCCAAGTCAAAAAAAAAAGAAACTACCTGTCGCGCCAATCGAGGCCCTTCTCATGGCACGCTAACATCGCGGTCAGGGTACATATGTGGATGCGCGTGTGTGGTACACCATGCAGCACGGCATTTGGTGAAAAATGTTGCCTAAAAACGACTAAACAGAGGAATATGCGAACGAGAACAACCTTTCTAGAACACAATGCATTCTGGGCTGGAGGGAGTAATTGGTAATTTGGTACACAACCGGAAAATCGCTCACGCAGCACATATAGCACATCAACGCCTGATTAGCCCTCAGTTGATTAGCTCTAGTAACCTGCTGGCGATGGAGCCCTACCTGGTTCAACCGGCATGTTTCTGCCTGCTGCTCCTTGATTTTGTCCTGACTCTTTCTCTTTTATGTTTCTGCCTGCCTCACTCTTACATAGATCTGGTCAGAGAGATTCTCTGCTCTGGCCTCTGGCTACCTGCTCTGCAATACACTAGTAGAAGCATTATGTTAACAAATCTGCAGCAAACGCTGCTTAGCACCACACTAGTATATAGCAGTGTTATATATATATATATATAACGACGCTACATAGTTTTTGAATTGAGATGCAACTTAACTGATGGATGCAATATGCTGGTTAAATCCTGTACAGTGGAGATGATGGTCGTGCTAGCTAGCTCATGATGATGGAAGAGAGAAAGGCAAGAATGAGATATATCTGATTATCTGACCAAGTTGATTGTTACAGCTAATAGTGATTTTTTGGCATCCAGAAGTGAGGTTAGATCTGCATGCATGCATTTCAGTTTATGTTTATGCAGGTTCTCGATAAGCTTCAGAGTTCTGAATCTCTAATCTACAGGCAAGTATATATACAAATTTTAGGACTCCTTTCCCTGGGAATAGTGCTGCTGCAAGCTCACCTGTTCCAAGCAAATAAGACGTTATGATATCAGTGAGTTGTTGAAGGGCCAACCAGACAGAACCAATGGTGGGCACATACCATTGTCATGGTCACATCTTCCTGTTTAGAAATCAACCGAAGTAAAACTTTATCAGGTTTAGGCATTAGAATTAAGTCAATAACGCTTTTAATTAAGCTCACATAAGTAGGCCTTTACTAAGTACTAATATGCACCTGGCAGAATGATACATATAGATGTCACTGAACATACTGAATGCCATGCTATTTTACAGTGTGTGCCTTATATGTCCATTATTGTCTGATAATTCAGGAGTCGCTTTTATTGCGAGGACAATTCAGGAGTTGATAGGACCCTTGTACTTTCATTTGCTGCAAGTCTTAAGCTGTTACAAAACCATGCAGATATGGTCACTTCATTAGTTCTTAAACAGCCAGGCTGTCGAAAGGTTGAGTTTGCTAACAGCTTTGCAAGACATGTTTTTATGGCTCGTTGGTACCTTGCGCAGCTTGTCACTTTTGCACAAACCGACATCGGTACCACAGTTCATAAGTTGATTTTCCTCAGCTCATAGTTTGGTTGTTTTGTCTGTCAGTTGAGAAGTATATGCATGATAGCTAGATTCTTATAATTTCGGCATTCTGCATCTTATCAGTCTAGACACAGGGTGCAACTCACTGTAATGAAAACTGATAAATTGTGCAAACACACAATCTGTCCTTGTTCCCATGATAGCTTGCAATGCTAGCTATTAGTCATCTCTCAATGCACTCGTTTCAGGCACGGAGACACACAACAGTGGCGGAACTTGAAATTTTTTTATGAGTGCATATTTTACACGCACAATTCTATAGTCTTATGTGATAATTTGGTATCATTATAAATTCAATATATATATTTGAAATTTGCTGAAAGTATAATACAAATAGTTCTAAGGTCTTAAAAATCCCAAATCACTAAAATCAAAACCAAATAAATGAACAAATTTAGCCTATTGAAAAGGTAAAATTTTGAAGTTTCTTAAATTTTTAGGGGCCCCTTGGTTCCGACCATGAGACACAAGGTGATGCATGTCAGGTGTTTTGCAGAATACCAAACTTTTCACTGATTAGAATTATTGATAGACCTGTTACTCTGCAAAACTGCAGCCTTCCCCTAAGACTTCAAACTCTCAACTCTGCTTCCCATTCCACAAACAATAATTATGTGGATGCACTTCTCTTCTTTATGATGTCATTTTTTTATTCTTGGTGAAGATCTGTTCGGCATTTTAATTGTCTGCTTGCTGAATGCATTTATAGCGCGTGACGATTGTGTCTGTTGCTGATTTGTTCCAGGCGAACGTCACTCCGGTATGACTAGCTAGCCAGATAGCCTCCAAGTTCAGGTGCTATTCGCGTTTCTTCTTTAGGTGTGAATCCAGTTTCAGTGTGCGTGCGTTGTTATTTCAGAGATTCGTCCTAAAGGAGCTTGTAGTTAAGCAGCAAAGTGACCAGTAGTTCTCACAAATTACCAGTAGCTAGAGTGCCAGATAGCAAGAGATACTAGGGATGAATCGCTAATGATTAATCCCATATGAACGCCGTCAATAATAGGCACAATAGCATAAATTGCAATGAACTCCACCCTAATAAAAAAAAACATGCATAGCTGACGGCACAGTCTATTGATGAAAGGCAACGATTGACTGAAACGGATGATCATCGACAAAGATGACGATCAAGGCAAAGCGACGAGGTGGAATTTTTTTTTCAGGTTCAAAGGCATAGTTAGGAGTTACTTATAGGGGAGGTTGGATAGCGGCTGGCCTAAAGCAACTTAGATATTTTTGGCGGTTGCTAGTATGGTGAGTCTTGGCCTTGGTTCATATATGGGCAGTGTAGGCTCTTGTAATGTTGGTGGTAATAGGGACTGTGCTATTAATTCTGAGAGGGCTGGATTTCAGGGAAGGTTAGTGACTAAAAGAATACGAAGGTGAGAAGTTCTACAGAAAGAAGAGATAAGTTATTTTATGAAATTTTCTTTTAGAAACTATGGGTTGAGGTTTCCGGTTTATACATAAGGATAACTTATCGTGAAACCTTTACCTAAGGGTTAAGTTTACACGTAAACCAACACAAACAAGAAAAAAAACCCAATAAGTAGCAAGGTACAAACACTATAGAAATGCCTTATATAGTTAAGGCATAATAATATTATTACACGTAAGGGTTCCTTTCTTAAGGGAGAAACTAATATATTCTAACCTTTCGCGTTTTATTATTGGGTGACACCGACTCTTCATGGAGTAGGATCTCTGAGCTTTACTTTCGCCTTGTCGAAGTTTATGCGGGGTTTGACTGATGTCGTTTATCTGAGTATGCCACCTGGAGACGAGTCTTCTCTAACTGTAGTGTCTGTCCAGAGTAGTGACTTCGTGCATGCCTTGCAAAGTGTCACATTTGTCTCCTTGAGGTTTTCAGGGTAGAGGTTATAGTCTTTGTTGGTCAGACGAGAAGGGCGGTAGCGGTATTTCACGGACAACTCTAGAAGCATATAATGAGGTTGGACTGTAACGTCCTGAAAATTAGAACAGTAAAAGATGTACGGTATAAATTTGAAAATAAGTATTTCTGGAGTTTCTTGGTATTATTTGCTCCAAATGGAATTTCCTTAGATTTTGTGTTATGTGAAAATATTAAACAAAAGAAGAAAAACAAAGGAAAGGGTAAAAAGATGAAAATAAAATTTAGAAAATTTTACCATGGGTCATGTTCAAGCTGGTAATACAGTTTGACCAGTAAATAAAATATTACATGCTTTAGATCATGGTGAATAAATCATGAAGTTGCTTTTTGACTAAAAACAGTAAATCAAAAACATAGATGAAAAATAGTTGATAACAAGTTAAAGCCAAGAAAATTTATATAAAGCTCTGACTGTTTAACACACCACTGGTAAATTTTTTATAATTTAATAAGCTGTGTTAAGCCTCTTAAAAATTCAAATACAGAGAGTCCAAAATATAGGGAAAACTATTGTCAGAATTCTTATAAAATAAGTGCTTATGATTTTGACTTGTAAATTCTTTGGTGATCTCCTTAGAAGTATCTGAACCTCTCCAAAAAGTTGAAAAAATAAATTTTAACATATGAACCCTTAATTAAATCAAAGTCAGAGCACAGTGTCAAAATTTTAGTAAATTGCCCCGAGAGCTTTTTTACTTCAAATTTTTTACAGAAGGTGTGTGACTCCTAGTGAGTTTCGGTCAAAAATTTTTGGTAAAATCTTGACTGAGTTTGGAGCTTAAACAAATGCAAAATCTAGAGAACTCTCGTCTAGTCAAATCGCATTAATCGTTCACTGGGCCCGGCTCCTGTTGAGCCTGTCGCGCTGGCGAGCTGAGGTGAGGCCTCGCGGTCACTGCCGGTGGGCCTCAGCCCCACCTATCATCCCCTGCCTGGCGATGTTCTTCTCCCCTTTCTCTTCTCCCGACCGAGGCGAGGCGACATCGCCCGTCCTTCGCCGTCCGGTCCCCAACTGCCCCGTCCGGCCGCGCTCATTGCCCTCCACGTCGCGTAGAGATAGCCCCTCGCCTGTGCTTGCTAGACCCTGGTCGAGCCATTCGTGAGATGGAGCTGCGTCGCTGGTTGCGCTTAGCACAGAAGAGGCGACCGAAGCAGTGCTCGAGCTTAGCCGAGATGCGATCGCATTCCACTGGCTTTAAGCCATCCCTTCGCGTCGCAGCAAGTTCCTCACCCCCCTCCTTTGCCACTCTTTCGAGCCGAGAGCGCCGTGCGAAACCTTCTTCCCCATTTCGCCGCAAGAACCGAAAAGAGGGGAACTCGGCGATTCGGGTCGGCATCTCCTCAATCCTTCAAATTAGCTCCACCTTGAGCTCCTTTAGCATCCCAGGATCACTGATCAACCGCCGTTTTTGTCCCATTTTGCTCACAGCAGCGCCGCACCACCGTCTTTCTTCCTCCCGGCCGGCGTGCGGTGGCAGCTCGTTCCAGGCCATCCCCGACCCAGCCACCTGGTAAGTTCGAACCCCCTTGTCTAACTGTTGCTTGCGGAACCCTAGCTCATCGGAGCCTTGCCATCTAGTTGAGTTCTCACCGGCCTGGCCATGGCGCCGCCGCACCTTCGCGGTGGCAGCCCCCTTCCCAGCCATCACCCGACGAATGAACACCACCCCTAGGTGCGCCCTAGCGCGGTGAAGCTATAACCGCCACCCATTCCGCCGCGGCGGAGTTGCTTCGTCGGCGGCGAGCAAGAGACTGTGGCGCTCTGTTTTGAGTCACTGACTTGTGGGTCCCGGTTGTCAGTGAGCCCGCGCATTTGAACGCGTTTTTGTGCGTGTGAGGGAAAGCGTTTTCTCAGTAGCGAAAGCATATTTTGGATTTTAGCTGAATTTCCTAAACCGACCAAAATTCAAATGCTTGTAACTTTTGAATCATCTGGCCAAATTTAGTGAAACTAGTTTCTAAATTCGTATAAAATTCTGTAGTTTCAGAATATCCAAAAATTTGTCAAAGATGAGTAATATGTGATTTTAGGAAATTCAAAGAGATGCTTAGGTGTAAATAAGGCCATGTGAATAAAATATTTTTAGGATGGTTCAGTTAATGTAAGATGAGTTTTTATGGAGCCTCTGGGGTATAAGTATTCCAAATAAACAAAAAATTTTGCGTGATACCTTGTTGTATATCATATAAGAAAATCAAATTAAGAGACGAAGAATATATGTCAGAAGAAATTAATCCTATGCTAAGCACTTGTACCTTAAAGCGCTTCCACTCTAGCTGATCACCTTGTTTGTCATTGTGTCGTCCTCCTTCAGCAACATAAGATAAGAAACCCCTACATACATTGAAGAGATTCCATTGCGGCAAAAAAATGAACGTAGTTAAATACAAAAAGTGTTAGATTAGAGGAATGTACTTACTTCTACAAAATAGGCTTGATTGCGTAGGCCATCGGTCTCTTTTCGAGCTAGTTAAAAGTGTAAACTTTGTTTTCATTCGGAGCAAACACGAGTAAAACTCAATGGTTGCTTATTAAATGGTATGTAGTGCAAGAAAATAAGTTCATATATGGTTTAAGTGCATACAAGTAATTGAAGGGTAAAGTAGTACTTACTTCTCGTGGTACGGGAATAGAATGAATTCCTTTTTCGACTCAGCCTGTAATGCCCACTTGATGTAGTTTGCAAGGAACTCCGATTGAAACCTAGCCATGGTCACAGACACAATCTCGAGGTCGACGAATCCAACTCGGTGTTGACCCGTCACTGCTCGCTACCTCATTATCCTGCAACTCGTGTTGAATGTTAAAAAACATAATACAAAATCCTATAATAGTCATAGGCTCATACTGTATAGTGCGATACTCACAGCGTCCAGGATAGTACAGTAGAAATATCGATTGCTTTCAGGATGTACAAATGGAACAAATCCTTAAAACTGACTAAGAATGTCCCATGCTCCTCGCGGTAGAAATGTCTCCCTCGATACCTCATATTAAAATCGATGTGACGCTTGCCCTCATTCGCCCTGTCAATGCACCATCTATAGAGCAAGCGAGTGCATAGGCCTAGAGCATTCAATTCGTTGCTAGGCATAAGGGGTTTTTCATGTACATACCCCTTATAATCTCTAGGGGGCTCTGTGACCTCTGTCAACTTTGCTTTCTGGACAAAAGGAGTCTTTTAGGTCGGGATAAGGGGATTTTCATGTATTTCAGGAGGCGTTGTGACCTCTGTCAACTTTGCCTTCTTGACAGAAGGAGTCTCCAAGATCTCATGTGGTTCTTTGGCTGTCGTGCTAGTCCTTTTGTGCACCAGCTCTGCACTCTATGTAGGAGTCGACTTGAATGGAGGAGTCGTCATGGTGGTGGGAGTAGGAGTAGGAGCAGGTGCAAGTACGATAGGAAACTACAAAGCACATGCATATGTAACGTTGTAAGGCCCCCATTTTTGATAAATAAATACCAAAAATGGATACCATGTGCATACCGTAATAGTCCCATGATCAGTAGCTAGTACGCACAAATACAAATTGATATCACAGTCATACACAAACTTTATTACACAACGGAAGTAAGATTACATATTATTTTACAATACTAAAAGTAAAAGCTGCGATGGAGACAACTTCTTGTAGTATGCCTTTTAACCCATTGTTCCACGAGCAGCGACAAGGAAAATCCTTAGATAAATTCATCGTTAAATTCCCGTATCCTGCATCAACGTAAGAATCGCGTCGGGAAATCTGTTTCTTCACCTAAAAACATCAACATTGGCAAGTTGAGTACTTACGTACTCATAAGACTTATGCAAATCCTAAGATATATGCGAGCCGTTCAATGAAAGGCTAATAAGGTTAATTTGCATAAAGTGGTTTGAAATGTAAATCTGAGAATAATAGATTGCAAAATGGAATTTAAATAAAAGCAATTTAATATTGAAAGTGATAGAATGTAAGCATCAATAAATCACGAATGTTTGGGTATCTTGACCATACTCAAAACCATTTCCTTCCGCACACAATGAACGACCAACACGTGGTAGAAACCACTTTTTATGAAAATAAGCAAAGCGCTAACTATGTGATGACTTTACAAGTGTCCATGACCGCGACGCAGCTAATCGATTAGTTTTACACTCTGCGGTATCTGACTTTCCCCACAAAACATGACCGACTCTTTGAGCAATCGATATTTGCACTGCTTGCCTTTGGTGTGCGCAGAGAGTCATGTTATAAGCATTACATTATTTAAATCTAACTTTGCACCAAAGACGGTGGCGATAAACCCATTCGTGGTGTAAGAACTTCGAGCATAGAAATGATGGAACTACCCACAGTATGGCATACACGTTATATTGGTAGACGTTTAATCCATGATCACCTCGGTGTGGGCGTCCGTCGAGCAATTCATTAAGAAACATTCGTACTACTCCGGCGTTCCAAGTGCAAAGCTAGTTTTAAACAACTTAATAAGTTAGAGCTGTCCCATACCAGCACTTGTGGTTGTATGAATATTCTTGGCACGAAAACAACTCATAGTTCGGTCCTTAATCCGACACGGGCAATAATCTTCACCCTACACTCGTGCAAAGACATGCACAACAAGCTCACGCCAATAATTGCCCGCATCTAAACCATAGTTTTATTTTCATTTTCCAACCAAATACCAACCATAAAAATGGTCATACCCATTTAAATGCCATATCCAAAGTCTTTGACCATGTCACAGTTTTATGTTCATTTAAGCTTGGCTAAGCATGTCACTAAATGTGAGTAACCCAGATTGACATTAAATAATGTCTAAGCTATTCTAGGGTTTTCAAGGTTCTCAATTTTCTACTTATCAAGGAAGTTCTATAAGTCTACTGGTACAATTACCATTACCCGAAATATAGCAGACTTTAACAAAATAAAGTATGTAGTAAAACATTTAATGAAAACATTTATAAAACTGGGATCAATATGATCAAAGGGGTTTGCTTGCCTTGTTGAGTATCCTCGACTTGAACTCTGTTAAATCAAATACACAGTTTAAATCGGATTCTATTCGTCGTATGACAACATATAACAAATACCAAATTTCAATAGAGCCAAAAAGAAATCAGATGGAAATATTCAAATAAATAACTTCACAAATTCAGGAATGATTACATGAGTTATTTGTTCCCATTTACAATTTAAAGATTTAGTTTATTTAAACCATTATGGCATTATTTACTACCCATTTTATAACTTAAATTTTTATTACAACACACCCTAAGTATTTTTACATATTATGGTTTCTGAGATTACATGGATTCTAATAAAATTTATTTTACTAAATTTGGACATCATTTGCAAAATTTTCATGTATGACATATTTTAACTTTTCTTTGAATTTAAATTCGAAATCCAAATAAAACTAAATTCTGAAATATTTTTACATATTATGAATATACTGGATTTTAGATGAATTTATAAATTTATTTCATCAAATTTGGTTAAATGATTCAAAAGTTATAGCTAAATGAATATCTAGGTTTTGAATAAATACTGAAAAATCAGAAAATTGCCGAAAATGGAAAATACGCTTTCACGGGGAAAACACGCTTTCCATTTCGGGCGAGACCGTCTTTGGCGCTGACAAGCGGGTCCACCGTCGGCGACTAAGCCTAGCTAGCTGTGGTAGCCTTGAACCCATGTGTCAGCTTGCGACAGCGTCTGGTGACGGCGAAGTCGAATGTCAACGGCAACACGACGGCGCCTGTGATGACCGACCGGGCCCGGATAGCGTGGCCTGACACGGCGCAAGCGCGTCGGTATTGCCGGGCCCGCTTAGCGGTGACCAGAGCGAGCGCCCGGCTCCGGCTTCGCCGGCGGCCGGGCCGGGCGGCGGAATCGATTCCACCTTGAGCTTCAGCGAGGCCAAGGCGAACCTTTGGGTGGCGCGGTGGCCGGAGGTGGTCGACACGGCGGCGGCGGCGGAACTCACGGCCGGCCGGCGACGCGCGAACTAGCTACTCCCAAGCTTGAAGATCACCCACACGAGCATCGGTGCATCATAAGGATCCATTTACAGGTTTAGCTCAAAGAATGAGCAGCGGAGGAGGGTTCTCACGTGTGCGCGGTGGCGGAAGAAGAATCGAGTCGGCGGCTCGCGGAAGAAGAAGAACTTCGGGCAAATGGGGTGGGCGAGTTCACGGAGGCTCAAGGAAGACTCGGGTCGAAGGAATTTGGTTGGAATGGGTTGAGGCGGTGAATTGGCGGTTTTCCCCCCTTTTCGGGTTTTTGCCGTCGCCGGAGAAGACGACCAAAGCAGCAGCGGAATGGCTTCACGGGGAGCTAGCTGGGTCGGCTGCGACGAGGGGGACGTCTTTTATAGAGGCTCGAAGGCGGTTGGGCGAAGAGGTCGCGCGAAAAACCGAGAAGCGACGTCGGCGCGGGAGAGAGGCAGAGAGAGGGGAAGAAGAAGGCGCGGCTGGGTCGTTGACGCGTGGGGGCAAGCTGGCAGCGGCTGTCGGCTGAGGTGTCTCACTGACAGCCCGGGCCCACATGTCAGCGAGAGCGAAAAAGAAGTCTGGCGAAGCCTCAGGACAGAACGGAGTTTCAACGACGTTTTCGATGGTCAAAACGACACGAAATTTTATAAAAGTTTTACCATAGGTCGGAAAGGGTATTACCAGCCTACTGAAAATTTTTCGCTATTTTATGATGCATACAGATTTTTAGAAAATTCTGACAGTGCAACAGTTGCTGCATTGCCCATTCGGTTTTTATTTTAATTTGCGATTTAAATGAAGTGATTATTTTACAAAACTTTTTATTACAGTTTTAAATGATATTATACACCTTATGTAAAAATTACAGACTTTATTTATTACTATTTAATTTTTAAAAATTCTGACATTACTGTTTCCCAGATTATTTATTCACTGTTTTTGAATTTTTAAAATTATAAAATGAATTATTAAATTCTTGATATTTTTACTGAAGGTTGATACTGTTTTTATGTCGGCAATATAAAGATTTTGGGTCAGGATGACTTATAGATATTTTTACCAAATTGTTTTACCATTTTACCCTGAGATATTTACTCATGATTATCTTTGATGAATTATTATTTTTACTAATTCAGCTTACCAACCGACTTAAGCAAGCTGAGGAGAGCCCTCAGATATTTATGAGGACTTTGGTAAATTCTTGTTGAATTAACATTTTTACTTTTTACCATTTTCTATTTATCATATTCTTTGTTTCACTTCCTTGCATTAAAGAAAAGCCAAAAGAATATACAGAAAATCCAGAAAATTCAGAAATTTCGAAAATAATACACAAAAGATTTTTATTTCATTTTTCTTTATTTTATAATTTTTTTAAGGCTGTTACAAACGTGTTGCAGTACTGGAATGATCAAGAAGACGCGGGGGATTTGTACCTTGATAGTACGACACCCGTTGTGGGCCACTTGATGAACGACATTTGTGCTTTCCGAGAGTGGTGATATCTTTGTTGGGGGGAACTCCAGTATATGAGATAGGAAGTCTCCGTGGATATAGTCTACCTGCACCCTCATGTAGCCCTTCCCTAAAAGGTTACCATATACCGGGTCAGTCTCTTTGCATTGAAATGCAACCTCGCGTCCAGCCTCAACGGGAAATCCTTCTTCCATCACGACGAGCTAGCACTTGGTAGGCGCCTACAAGAAGTGTGCAACTTGATCGGAAATATTGTTTAGCTTACTGGCGTACCTTTAAGTCAGAAACAATTATTACCTTCAGCTGGGGACCGGCCTGATTATTTTTGGAAGTGCAGCTGCTAGGGCGATGCACAGGCCTTTCTACGAGAGGCGAGGCCATATGACTCTGACTCTGGGAGATCATCGCCATCATCTCGGTCCTTAGGCGCTCCTCACGTGCTATCATCTCCTCCCTTAGCTCCTCCCTCAGCGTGTCCTTCAGGAGCTCCACACGTGCCTCCCATGATCTTGATCTAGCACTGGCAGCGTCCTCTTGGAAGAAGGACCTCTTCGTATGCCCCGCACCTACGGCAAGCACCCGGTCCTTATGTGTAAGACCCCCATTTTTGATAATAAATATCAAATTATGGGTTCCCTGTGCATACCGTACTAGTCCCATGATCAGTGGCTAGCACGCACAGATTACAAATTGAAATCACATCCATACACAATATATTACATATGCCAAGCGTCTTGAAATTACACAGTATTATTATTACAAGCCAAAAGCTCGAAAAGCAGCAACGGTAACTTTATTTCTCTTGTAGTATGCCCATTCACCCTCAGGCAACAGACAAGGTAAAGCCCTAGAAAACATCGTCATCATAACCCCCGAATCCTGAATCATCGTAAAGATCATCGGGGTAATCGATACCTTCTCCTAAAGCAACATTGATAGCAAGATTGAGTACATTGTGTACTCAGCAAGTCTTATAGTGTATCACAGATGCAATTATAAATAAATGCAGGATATAGCAATGGAATGGTTTCTACAGTTGTTTTTGCATTGGCAAACTAAAGCATAAGCACATATTAGATTGTAACCGAAGTTTGTAAAGAAGCATCTTATTGTAATAAGCAAGTATTAATTTAACGTAAACCAATCAGCATATCATAGTCTATCCGACTGATTTAATCCATTCCGATGTCATCCCCTGACATGAAATATATATATATTCCATAACACCATTTTCCCATTAAATCATTTTGGAAATATTAAAACTCTAACCATGTGATGACTTTACCAAGTGCCTTTAACCGTAGGCGAGACTAATTAATTAGATTTACACTCTGCAGAGGCGTACAACTTTACCCACAAGAAATGATCTGCCATTTTTGCCAGGCCAGTTGACACTCTTCCTTTGGAGTGTCAGCATGGTGATCATGACATAACCGTTACATCGTTTAAGCCTAACTTTGCACCAGCCCGATGACGTTAGATCCTTATTATAGAGAAGGAACATGACAGTGAATCCCTGTCATTTAAAGTGGTAACACAAGCAGTAATTCCCTGCATTAAAGGCAGTAAATCCCTGGGATAAGGGTTCCTTCCCATATCAAGGTGTTCATCGTTATACCGATATGCATTTACCCACAACGAAGTGTGGAAGCCCCTCATAAGCAAACCTAGAAAGGATTGCTCATACTATCTCCCACCTACCAATGTGCAAAGCCAGACCGAAGCAACTTAATAGGTTAAGGTTGCCCCATATCAGCACTCGTGGTTGTACAGTTTTCTTGGCTTGAAAACAACCCATAGCTCGGTCCTTAATCCGACACGGGCAATGATCTCCCCCTACACTACGTACAAATCCATCTCTTGCACAACTGGCTATTGCCAATAATTGCCCGCATCTAAACCATAGTTTTATTTTGAGATTTTTAGTCAAAATACCAACGATTGTTATCATGTCATACCCACCATTCAAATTTTCAAGAATATAACTTTGATCATCAACTTAGTTGCTAATGAGCATAGCTAAGCATGATTATTAGTCGTGTATACTGATAGCATCTAGGCCCCCCTCAATTTTATTATTGTGTTTTATTATAGTTTTGGTATTGATGACTAAGTTAATAGTACTAAAAAGCTTTGAAGAACATATGCTGGAGTCAATGATGGAGCAAGTTGGATGAACAAGATTAAGGAGCTTAGTTTCTAGTTTGTGACTTGGGAGATGATTCAAGTCAAATAGCTAGGATTGTTTTTCTTTTTTGGTTGTCTAAAGAGGGACTTTGCACAAGCTAGTGAATTGGATCATAAGGCAAAGACAAAACTAGATTTCTCGAGGCAAAAGACATTTTGACATTGACATTTTAATCATATTTTTAGTATACAACAGACCAAATTTCAGCTATCCATTTCTTTAGTCAGTTGCATACACAGCATATTCTTTTGAAGTCAAAAAGATTCTTTGGTCCAATCTTGAAACTCTTCTGCGCCAAAATTCCCATCAGAATACCTGCTCATAGGACCAAAACTCTTGTTTTCATATTCCTTCGTCCTTGGTAAAAACCTCCTTGAAAATCATCTGATAGCCAAGGGATTGCCTATGTATGACGGACCAAATAATTTGGTCCGGCATACATGTTATAGTCACTTCTCTGTGACGGATCAAAATATTCTCCGTTTTCCATTTACAGCTGACCAAATATTTTGGTCCGGCACTCATTCAGTTCATAAGCCTTTGGTCGGACTAAACTTTGAAGTCCTATTTATTGAAACCTTAAATGGATATTCTTTATCATTCAAAAGGATTTTACTTTGACAACGGACCAAACATTCTTGCTTAAAATTTTAGTCTGTTGCTAAAGTAAATCGCTTGGATAAAACTTATCTCTGATGAAAAAGGGTCTTTGGCTACTAATCTTTAAGTCTCCATGTATGACGGACCAAAACATTTGGTCCGACGTACATGTGTCTCTATGCCAGACCAAACTCTTTGAAAAGCCCATGTACAACGGTCCAAATTTTTGGTCCGACGTACATGTATCTTTCTCAGTTGTGCGGCGGACCAAACTCTATATAAAGCCTATGTACTACGGACCAAATTTTTTGGTCCGTCGTAAATATTCAAATTTGGTCCGTCATACACATGTCCAGTATCGCTAGGCACTGTTACTTAGTCCGTTGTACGTGTACTTTTCTAATATTTCTGACACCTGACACGTCCAACGGCTACTGTAGCAGGTGTAACGACTATATTCATTCCAAATGGCTATATAAGCATTTCCTGAGCCATCTACCAAATTGAGAGATGAACTCCTTTACATTTTAGCATTGAAAATAGCTCTCATTATTAAAAGGAGTCTGTGCTTCACCTTCAAACCAAAAATTCTCAAACATCTTTAAGTGTTTTAGCTCCAAGCCAAAGTCTAGCTGAGTGAGTTGCGAAGTGAACCAAGAGACAGAACTTGTGCAAAGTTTATTACTCTTGGGTCTTAGTGATCCTAGACAGCTTGGAGAAAGTGAACAATGCGACCTGTCCAAAGGTAATTGTGGAAGGCCACTGTGATTGTGAGAGGTTTAGAACTCACCTCACTGGAGTAGTGAAAGAGTTATCTGAGTGATCACCAAAGCTACTGCGACTAGCTTTAGAGAAGCAATACTTCAAAAGAAGTGTTTCAACGTGGATTAGGAGTGCGGCTCTGAACCACAGGATAAATCTCTGTCTCCTTTGTGCTCAATTTCTCTTTATTGCTTTCGCTGTAATCATTGTTTGTTTTTACTTCTGTTCTGTGCTTTTCTCTCATAAAGAATTGTGAATTGTTTTGAAGAAGTTAAAACTAGTAAAAGTTGCCTATTCACCCCCCTCTAGGCCAACTAGATCCTTCATATACCCAATTTTGACATTATGTAATGTCTACCCCTTTATCTATGGTTAACAAGGTTCACATATTCATACTCATCAAAGGAGTTCCATGAAACATCAGGTGTAGCTACCAATATTTCAACATAGCATTTTTATGACAAGTACGCGCATGCATAATAGTTTTGCAATCATTGAAAGTAAATATTTGAAGTATTAGGATCAAAATGATCAAGGGGGTGCTTGCCTTGCTGATCGCAGTCGGGTATAAAGTCCGGATCGTCGGCGAGGTCGTCGTCTGCTAATTCAGGTTCGTCAGAATCTACTCGTCGATCATCAAGAATAACATACAATAAATAGCAAACCAGTATAAGGGCAAAAAGAAGACAGACAGAAAATCAAATAAAACATGCTATAAGAAACATGCATGTATTCTTTTATAGATTATTTATTCTTATTTTACGAATTCAAGAGGCTAAAATTATGTATTCTTGTATTTATAATTTGAATTATAGATGATAAAATTATATGTTGTATGGTTGTGGTTCCAATTGTTGAATATATGTACTCGTTACTGATTATGGAACTAGTACTGTTTGTACATTAGATTCCTATTTTTACATTTATGCGAAAATGGACAAGTCACGGCGATATACTCCTTTTACTGTAGCAGCGAACTGGCTGGCATGTGCTTACTGTGGCAAAGAATCGGGCAAGTGTGCGGCAATGCTTGGCTAATTAAGAAAGAGAGCAAGGCTAAGGAGTGTTGTGCTGCTGTCTAATGGGCCAGGGCAATGAAGGCTAAGGCACTATCAGTTTGAACACAGCAAGGTTGGTGCGGCGTTGCCAGTTAAGAGCACAAGGCGAGCTTGGTGCAGCAGTCTTGTGCAAAGGTGAGGTATGGCGGTGTACTCCCTGCTGTGGCAATGAAATGACCGACATTCATTTGTTGTGGTAGCAGATGGGCAGTGGTGAGGCGGTTCAGCTGAGAAGAAAACGAGGTAACTAGGGCCAGTGCTGCTGCCTAGTGGGGTCGACTGCAAAGGGGTCCTACATGGTAGTGAAATGGGGAAGAAGAGACCAAAATTCTCCTCCCTGGACAGACATGAGTGCTCTGAATTAATTGGGCTACCAAAATGTGGTTAAATTTTTTGAACTTTTTAGGTATGTGTCGGCGTTTCGAGCGCCGGCAAGTAAATTTGTAAGTCTAAGGGGCTGCGCGTTCCCGCTCCCTGAATGGTTAGATCCTAGAGTCCAAGATGTATCTTGGTTGGGCGAAGGTCCTACTCCGATTCGTGCGTTGGTGTTGTATTCATTGGGTGCGGATGACTGCACCGAGTTTTTTTACAAGCGAGAGGTGGAGCCTCAATACTAGAATGATCTAAACTTAGCTCTCAGAAGGAGAAGAAAAAAAAGAAGAGGAAGAAGAGGAAAAAGCTCTCTTGTAGCTCTTACTCGCTGCCCTGTTAGGAGGTTCCTGCCTCCTTTTATTGATCTGAAGGCGGGTTACATCGAGAATTGGCGAAGTGCAGGCGAGCTACTTCTAGGGCTTGGTCTTGCCCGCCGTCGCCAATCGTTCCGCCGGTCGGTCGCCGCTTTCTTGAGCCTATCTTTGGGTCGGTGGTCTAGGCTGGTCGAGCGGTTAGGTAATCCTCGGGAAGTGGCGTAGCTGCTCTCGTGATCCATGTGGGTCTTGGCGTGGTCGCGTGTGGCGTTAGGTTGCCTCGGGAGAGGCGTGTCCTTGCCTGTGGGTGGTGGTGATGGGACGGGAGGCGTGGCTTCGGCTATCAAACTATCTTGGGAAGGACCACCGCCTCGCTCGATCCGCCGAATGACCGTTCGTGGGGCACGTGGCCTTAGGTTGACACGGGACTCCGATGCGCGGCACGCGGCCCTCGGCGGGGATTATCATGGTTCGGTCGGGCCGGGGATCCGTCTGCTGCGGTCGGGAACCTCTTTGAGTCGGTCGCGGGATCCGTCCCCGCTGCGGGGTCGGGAACCTGCTGAGTCGGTCGGGGATCCGTCCCGCTGCGGGGGTCGGGAACCCTGCTGAGTCGGAGTCGGGACGGTCGGGAATGGTCTCCCTGAATGGTCTCGTAGGCATTTGGGTAGCAGGCCGGGGACGGCCTGTTTAGGCTGGGGCCGTATTCGAGGCCGCCTGCTTGCTGCTCTGGGCTTTGCTTGTTGCAATTGGGCCGTTGGTGCACCCCTGTTTTATGAGTATTAAATCGGTGGCCCCGAACCTCCAATCGAGTTGGCGGACTCGATTGGGGTTGAACTTGGTGGATCCGTTCAACTAGGTGGGCCAGCGGGCCTACCGATTTTTGCGGGCGTGCCCCCAGCGCATCCGGCGTCCCGGGATTACGTTCTGAGGTATGCGAACGCGCCGAGCCTCTTAATTGCCGTTGTGCGCGCGCGCACGGCTAGGTGTGTTTTGCTCGTTCGTCTTCTTGGCCGCCGGGTTCGGTGGTGGCGCCGTTTTCTGCTGCGGCATTTATTCTGAGTCGTTTGATCTTCCTTGAATGGGTATATAAAGGCGCCACGGGTTGCTCGGCGGCGGACTCTTAGACGAGAATCCTTTCCTTCTTGAAATGTGTTCAAGACACCCTTTAGTCTTGATTTGGTGATGACATCGTGGTGGAAGAGGAAGACCCTTTGAGCGAGCTTTGGGTTGAGTATGATCGGCGATAGCCGAACTCCCAAAGAGAAGAAGTAGCTCGCGACGTTCTTTGCCGTTGACGCGCTACTTGAGCAGCCGAGCTTGGGTGGCAAGGGGCCCTCCTAGAGCAATGGCGCGAGCGCCGATTGCGATAAGCGCGGCAGCGTCGATGTCGTGAGCGGCGGCGGCGCATGCCATTCATGGTGTGGCCCGGCCTTGACGGCCGGGCAGGGCCTACCAGTGAGTCATCTCCAGCGACCTCGGGTCCACCGACCCCAAAGTGCATCCGTCGGCGAGCAAGGGCCTACCGTCGGCGTTGTCGTAGGGAGTTTTAGAATGCAGGTGTAGATAGAGAGTCTTGCGTGTGCCTCATGTAAAGTGGTGTAAAGTTTTTGAGCTGCAGGCTTTTAATGAAATCCTTTTTTCTCTCTATGAATGACTTCATGAAGGAGTTAGCTTTGCTTGTTACGCTTTGATCACCTCGGCGCTAGAAAGTTCGTGTCGGTTTCGAGTGGTCGGACGTGCGAACTCATGCGTTTGTTCCTCAAGAAATCTTCCTTTGCGCTCGTTTGGCGCCGTAGCTAGTCGGTGCCTTGGTCGGCAAGGATGGCGGATGCCTTGGAAGTTTTAGTGCCCGAGTGCCTTGGTCGGCAGGGCGGCCGGATGCCTCCGCGAGGTTCGGTGTCAGAGTGCTCGTTGCGTCGTGGTGGGCGCCGCCTTAGTCGGCAGGGCGGCCGGATGCCTCCGCGAGTTCCGATGTCCGAGTGCCTTGGTCGGCAAGGGCGGCCGGATGCCTCCGCGAGGTTCCGATGTCCGAGTGCCTTGGTCGGCAGGGCGGCCGGATGCCTCGCGAGGTTCCGGTGTCCGAGTGCCTTGGTCGGCAAGGAAGGCCGGATGCCTCCGCGAGGTTCCGGTGTCCGAGTGCCTTGGTCGGCAGGGCGGCCGGATGCCTCCGCGAGGTTCCGGTGTCCGAGTGCTCGTTAACGTCGTGGTGGGCGCTGCCTTAGTCGGCAAGGACGGCCGGATGCCTCCGCGAGGTTCCGATGTCCGAGTGCCTTGGTCGGCAAGGACGACCGGATGCCTCCGCGAGGTTCCGATGTCCGAGTGCCTTGGTCGGCAGGGCGGCCGGATGCCTCCGCGAGGTTCCGGTGTCAGAGTGCTCGTTAACGTCGTAGCTAGACGCGCCTTAGTCGGCAAGGCGGCCGGATGCCTCCGCGAGGTTCGGTGTCGAGTGCCTTGGTCGGCAGGGCGGCCGGATGCCCCGCGAGTTTCGCCGTCAGAGTGCTCGTTTAACGTCGTAGCTAGGCGCTGCCTTAGTCGGCAGGGCGGCCGGATGCCTCCGCGAGTTCCGGTGTCAGAGTGCCTTGGTCGGCAGGGCGGCCGGATGCCTCTGCGAGGTTCGGTGTCCGAGTGCTCGTTAACGTCGTGGCGGGCGCCGCCTTAGTCGGCAGGGCGGCCGGATGCCTCTGTGAGGTTCCGATGTCGAGTGCCTTGGTCGGCAAGGGCGGCCGGATGCCTCCGCGAGGTTCCGATGTCCGAGTGCCTTGGTCGGCAGGGCGGCCGGATGCCTCCGCGAGGTTCCGGTGTCAAAGTGCCTTGGTCGGCAGGGCGGCCGGATGCCCCGCGAGTTCCGGTGTCAGAGTGCTCGTTAACGTCGTAGCTAGACGCTGCCTTAGTCGGCAGGGCGGCCGGATGCCTCCGCGAGGTTCCGGTGTCGAGTGCCTTAGTCGGCAGGGCGGCCGGATGCCTCGCGAGGTTCCGGTGTCCGAGTGCTCGTTAACGTCGTAGCTAGACGCCGCCTTAGTCGGCAGGGCGGCCGGATGCCTCCGCGAGGTTCCGATGTCCGAGTGCCTTGGTCGGCAGGGCGGCCGGATGCCCCCACGAGGTTCGGTGTCCGAGTGCTCGTTTAACGTCGTAGCTAGACGCGCCTTAGTCGGCAGGGCGGCCGGATGCCTCCGCGAGGTTCCGGTGTCCGAGTGCCTTGGTCGGCAGGGCGGCCGGATGCCTCCGCGAGGTTCCGGTGTCCGAGTGCTCGTTAACGTCGTAGCTAGACGCCGCCTTAGTCGGCAGGGCGGCCGGATGCCTCGCGAGGTTCCGATGTCCGAGTGCCTTGGTCGGCAGGGCGGCCGGATGCCCGCGAGGTTCCGGTGTCCGAGTGCTCGTTTAACGTCGTAGCTGGACGCTGCCTTAGTCGGCAGGGCGGCCGGATGCCTCCGCGAGGTTCCGGTGTCCGAGTGCCTTGGTCGGCAAGGCGGCCGGATGCCTCCGCGAGGTTCCGGTGTCAGAAGTGCCTTGGTCGGCAGGGACGGCCGGATGCCTCCGCGAGGTTCCGGTGTCAAAGTGCCTTGGTCGGCAGGGCGGCCGGATGCCTCCGCGAGGTTCCGGTGTTTGAGTGCCTTGGTCGGCAGGGCGGCCGGATGCCTCCGCGAGGTTCCGGTGTCCGAGTGCTCGTTAACGTCGTAGCCGGGCGCCGCCTTAGTCGGCAGGGCGGCCGGATGCCTCCGCGAGGTTCCGATGTCAGAGTGCCTTGGTCGGCAGGGCGGCCGGATGCCTCCGCGAGGTTCCGATGTCCGAGTGCCTTGGTCGGCAGGGCGGCCGGATGCCTCCGCGAGTTCGGTGTCCGAGTGCTCGTTAACGTCGTAGCTAGACGCCGCCTTAGTCGGCAGGGCGGCCGGATGCCTCCGCGAGGTTCCGATGTCAGTGCCTTGGTCGGCAAGGGCGGCCGGATGCCCCGCGAGTTCCGGTGTCCGAGTGCTCGTTTAACGTCGTAGTAGACGCTGCCTTAGTCGGCAAGGCGGCCGGATGCCTCGCGAGGTTCGGTGTCCGAGTGCCTTGGTCGGCAGGGCGGCCGGATGCCCCCGCGAGGTTCCGGTGTCGAGTGCTCATTTAACGTCGTAGCTAGACGCGCCTTAGTCGGCAGGGCGGCCGGATGCCTCGCGAGGTTTCGGTGTCCGAGTGCCTTGGTCGGCAGGGCGGCCGGATGCCTCCGCGAGGTTCCGGTGTCCGAGTGCTCGTTTAACGTCGTGGCCGGGCCAGCGCCTTAGTCGGCAGGGCGGCCGGATGCCTCCGCGAGGTTCCGATGTCCGAGTGCCTTGGTCGGCAGGGCGGCCGGATGCCTCGCGAGGTTCCGATGTCAGTGCCTTGGTCGGCAGGGCGGCCGGATGCGTCCGCGAGGTTCCGGTGTCCGAGTGCTCGTTTAACGTCGTAGCTAGACGCGCCTTAGTCGGCAGGGCGGCCGGATGCCTCGCGAGGTTCCGGTGTCCGAGTGCCTTGGTCGGCAAGGGCGGCCGGATGCCCCGCGAGGTTCGGTGTCAGAGTGCTCGTTTAACGTCGTAGCTAAACGCCGCCTTAGTCGGCAAGGCGGCCGGATGCCTCCGCGAGGTTCGGTGTCTGAGTGCCTTAGTCGGCAGGGCGGCCGGATGCCTCGCGAGGTTCCGGTGTCCGAGTGCTCGTTAACGTCGTAGCTAAACGCTGCCTTAGTCGGCAGGGCGGCCAGGATGCCTCCGCGAGGTTCCGATGTCAAGTGCCTTAGTCGGCAAAACATTGGATGCCTCCGCGAGGTTCCGGTGTCCGAGTGCTCGTTTAACGTCGTAGCCGGGCGCGGGGTATCCATCCGAGTCCCCGTCCGTGAGGAAGCTGCGAGGAGTAGCCGCCGTCTATCCACAAGTTTACCCCATCGCGGTGTGGGACACGGAGGGTGAGCGGCGCGCGTTTACTGCGTTGGTTTGAGCGCCGTGCTCTTGGAGCTAGTAACGGGTAGTCAGAGGGTCTGGGAGGTCCGCCCAAGGGGACCCTTCCGGCGGACGGTCCCAGTAGGGTGTCCCGCCTGCTGTGGGGCGACCCATAAGAAACCTTTCTTTACTCAATCCGTATGGACCACGGTCGTCGGTAGACCAGAGCACACCGGTGTCGCTCATCGATGAGCTCCGGGAGAGTGTGAAGTATGGTCTCGGACCGCGAGTAGAGGTGGTGGTCGTCGGCCGACCCAGCCGGGACCCACCGTGGGGCTCACCTCGTACTTGCCCTCGCTCAAGTTTATTTGGGCGCCCTACGCCCATCCGGTGGGTTAGGCCTTTTGAACCTGACTTTGGTGGGCCCTGGCGCAAGCCACAAAGCTTTGCCATCTTGGGACCGCAGCGCCCAATGGGCCTCTCGCGCGCCGAAACAACCGTCCCGCCAAAAGGCGGAGACCAAGAGGTAACGGACACGCTGTTCGGGCGGCGTCTTTATGACTCTGCAACTTTGTGCGACAGAGATTAAATGCGAGTGGAATTGGAAATCGGGAGTTACGGGCGGCGTGATGAGCGAGGCGGGCCGCGACGATTCGTTCGAGGCGTCCGTTCGGTCGGCGTCGCTCACCTCCTATAAATACGTTGTTGGGGTGCCTCGGGTAGCCACGCCGCCGCCTTCTTCGTCTCCGTCCTAAAGCAAGAAAAACGCGAGAGAGCAGAGAGGAAACCTCGGCCTCTTCTTCTCACCTTTAAAGTCGCTTCCCGCGAAGATGTCGTGGGCCAGTGCTCGCCAGAGAGTCGCGCTCGGCCTAGTGAAGAAGGGCTTCCTCCGTGCGAGGCACCTCACGGCTAGAGAGTGCCGGCCGGGCCGTTATCCGTGCCGCAGAGCGGCGAGGTTGTGGTCCCGCCTCGTTTTTGGCGCGGCCGACTGCCGCTCCACCCTTCGTCGATCTCGAGAGGAGGTCGGCGGCTGATCGACTCTGCGGTAGTAAGTATCTCAACTCCTCCATTGATTTCTTTGGTTGGGGTAACCGTAGAGAGACTCATCCGAGGCGCGAAAACTTCGCAGAGGTGCGAGAAAAACACAGCGTCGCCATGGAGGCTCGGAATGCGGCGGCGGAGACCGCGGCGTGGCGATCGCGGCGGGGACGAGGCTCTGGCGGCGAGGGTCTCCGAGGATGGTAGGGCGAGATGGGCGCCGGCTGGAAGCCCTTCCGGAGGGCGGCGAGAGGTCTGCGCCCAAGTCTTGGGCACAGGCGAGCCCGAGCGCACTTGCCTGCGCCGCCCGAGTCTGCGGGGCTTGTGGGCGGCGGCTGTGATTGCGGGCGCGATCGAGCTTCGTCGTCGCCTGGTCAACACCGTCTCGCACTATGACGATGCTCGACCTCGCGATGGTGAGTAAGCGGCATCGCGAGAGCCGGACCGGCGACGAGGTCGGCGGGTTCGAGCTCGGTCGAGCCGCATGCTCGGAGATCGCCCGACCACGTCCCGCTTTGGTCGCCTTCAAGATGCGAGTCCTCCTCCTCCGTGCGGTCGGCCGCCACCGTGAAGAAGAGGAAGAAAGAAGTTAGCCCCCTTTTTTCTTTTCTTGCAAAGATCATTGTGTAAACGATCGTAAGTAATTGTAAGCTCGGTTTGCCTCTTTGCTCTCCTTTCCATTTGGGTTTGACCGACCATAGCCTCAAGGACCACGGGTCGCTTATGCGTAGGTCGGGTCAATTTGAGAGGGCGAAGAGGATAGGAGTCTTGTTTATGCGGTGATTCTGCGCACTCATGGGGTTGGAGTGTTCCCGATCGGCCAAGGTTTTTCCACTCGAGGCACTTCCTTCTTCGCAAAGTGCTACTTAGCAACCATAGCCGCCGGGCGAGGGCCGTGGCGCTCGGGTCGAAGGGTTACCGCTCGGGATAGACTCTGTGACTAGTCGGGTCACCGACCCACATGAAATCGTGAGTTAGCCGAGTTCGTGTGGGGAAGATTGTTCCCAATCGACGGAAGGTCATCCCACTCGGTGCTTCCTTCTTCCGCGAGTGCTCTTTGGGCAACCATAGCCGGTTGGGCGTGGCGTAGCACTCGGGTCGAGAGGGTTACCGCTCGGGATAGACCTCGTGGTCGGTGGGTCACCGACCGCGCACGACACCATCCGAGCGGCACGAGCAGGCGCCCGCAGGCGCCCAGTAGTCGTCACGTGGCGACCGGTGCTCGGTTGGGAGAAAGGTAAAGACTTATACGGGAAAAAGAAAAGAGCTTAGGGATAGAATCGCCTTAACTTTTCAATGTTCGGGCATTAGGGAGGATCGACCATCGGCGTCCTTAGTCGAAGGTGCGGTCGGAGAACTTCCACGACGGTGAAAGGACCCTCCTGGCGTCGGCTTGTGCTTATCTTTGGTTATGCGGACCGACGCGAGAACCAAGTCGCGGTGACCAAGGATCGATCCTCGAACTTGGCGGTGTGGTAGCGCGCGAGGCTTGTTGATATCGGCCGACCGCGGGGCGGCCACGTCGCGCGCCTCGTCGGTGGTCGATGGCGTCTTGTTGCGGCGAGCCCGAGCCTCATCGAAGGCTTGCAATCTCGGGAGCCGTATTCGGTCGATGGGCAAAAATGGCTTGGCGCGAACACCATAAAGAAGGGTGTGAACCGGTCGCCCGGTCGGCGTGGTCTGCGGACTCAGAGGGCGGAGGCGGCTCGGCTACCCAGCGCCTGCGAAATGCTTGAGCCGGCGAAGATCGCGGCAGGTCCTTGAAGGATCATGCGTTAGTGCGCTCGACACGGCCGTTAGTCGCGGATGGGCTCTGCGCTTGTCGACACGGATGTTGAAGTCGTCCGCGAACTCGAAATTCCTTCCCGTGAACGTGTTCCGTTGCCGGTGATGATGGAGTTTGGGACTCCAAACCTAAAAGCGATGTCACGGAAGAAGATGGCGCTTGTGCCGGCGTGGCGCTCACGGCCGGCTTGGCCTCTATCCACTTGGTGAACTTATCTACGCGACGGCGGTGGGTGAAACCCCGGCGCTTTCTGAAGGCCCGACCGTCGAGTCCCAGACGGCAAAGGCCACGTGATGGGGATCGTCGTAAAAAGCTTGGCCGGCGGATCGTCTGCGAGCAAAGAACTAGCATCCTTCGCGGTGCGTCACGATATGCTCGGCGTCGACCGCGGTTGGCGATGAAACCTTGTCGAAGGCCTTTCCTACAAGAGATCGGGGTGCTGCGTGGTGACCGCGAGACTCCGCTTGTGTATGTCGTCCGGCATTGTTTTCCTTGGTCGGTCAAGATACATTTTGGAGGACCGGAGGAACTCCTTTTGTAGAGTGCAGGCGATCGGGGCGAAAGATTTTGCCGCGGCGAGGCGCCGAACCTCGGTCGGTCGGGAAGTGACCCGTCCACAAGCGGTCGATGTAGGGCCTCCTCGATCGGACTCAAGTGCTAGCACACCGCAGGCGATCCGGCCAAGTCTCGCCCGACCGCGCGTCGGTCGAGGCGGCCGTCTTTGGATTGGTCGGGTGGCGCCAGCCGCCGAGTCGGTGGACGATGGGCGCGAGGAGGTCGAGCGAAGATCCCGCGGGACGGGCTCTCTTTGGAGGCAAGATTGGCGGTGATCGGCCTCGCCATTGTAGCGTCGGTAGCTATGGTGAAGCTCGAAACCCTTGAACCGCTCCTCGGCGTGTACTTCTCGGCGATGCTGCGGCCATGCGGGCGTCTCGGGCTCCGCGACCTTCATGACTTGGTCGGCGACAAGCTTGGAGTCCCGTGGGCGTAGAGCGGCGGGCACCGGGTCGGCGGCGATCCGGAGACCGTTGGCGAGCCTCGTACTCGGCAATGTTGTTGGTCGCGTCGAAGAGCAACCTAATGGCGTATTGAAGCTGTTCCGGCGGGAGATGATGGCGACTCCGCGCGCGCCATTCTTGGTGTAAGACCCGTCGAAGTACATTGTCCATGCTCGGGTCTTCGACCACCGGTGGTGCACGGGCTTGGTCCACTCGGCGGCGAAGTCGGCGAACTGCGACTTGATCGCCGTCAGGGGCGTATATTATGCCATGGCGCTAAGCTCGGCGCCCATTTGGCTATCCTTCACGAGGCATCGCGATTGTGGATGATCTCGCCTAGTGGGGCGTGGTCACCACGGTGATGGCGTCTTGATCGAGTAGTGAGCGAGTTTCCTCTTTGCGATGAGCACGCGTGAAGTAACTCGCACTGTGGGTGCAGAGTCTTGGACTCGGAAAGTACCTCAGCGATGAAGTAGACCGGCCGTTGTATCTTGAGCTCACGGCCTTCTTCCGCTCGCTCCACCACGAGGGCGCGGCGGCGACTTGGGTAGTGGCGGCGATGTAGAGGAGCGGTTCACAGTGCTTGGCGACCGGGGTGGAGGCGAGGCGGGAAGGCCTTCAAGCGGGTGAGGGCCTCCACGAGCCTCGGTGTCAAGCTGAAGCGGTCGGTTTCTTGAGCGGCTGTAGGCGGCATTCGCGTTCGCGAGGCGAGACACGAAAGCGGCTCAAAGCCGCCGGGCACCCGGTCGACCTCTGGACCCCTTTGAGGTTCTTGGCCGGGCCCATCCTTGCGATCGCGAGATCTTCTCTGATTGGCCTCGATGCCTCGCTCGAGAGCGATGAAGCCTAAGAGCTTTCCTTTGGGGACCCGAAGGCGCACTTCTGGGGTTGAGCTTTATGCGAAACCGTCGAAGGTTCGCGAAAGTCTCTTCTAGGTCGGCGATAAGGTCGTCGACCTTCTGGTCTTTACGACAATATCGTCGACATACGCCTCAACGTTGCGGCCGATCGGTTATTGAAGCACGTTTGCATACATCGCTGGTATGTAGCGCCCGCGTTCTTGGTAGAAGGGCATTGTGACATAGCGAGCAGGCGAGCGGGTGATGAAGGAAGTCGCGGTGGTCGGACTCCTTTAGCGCAATCTGGTGGTAGCCCGAGTAGGCATCGAGAAAGGAAAGAGACTCGCACCCGGCGGTGGAGTCGATGACTTGGTCGATCACGAGTAAGGAATGGGTCCTTAGGACATGCTTTGTTGAGACTCGTATAGTCAACACACATTCTCCATTGCCGTTCTTTTTACAAATCTGAGGTTGGCTAGCCACTCGGGGTGGCGCACCTCTTTACAAACCACGCCAAGAGTTTGGCGATCTCCTCCCCTATAACCTGCGCCTTTCCTCGTCGAGCGGCGCGGCGTTGGCGGCCGGCTTTGAGCACAGTCGGACGCTCAGGAGTGCTCGGCGACCTCCTTTGGAATGCCCGGCATGTCGGAGGACCTCCATGCGAAGACATCTTTGTTAGTGCGGAGGAAGTCGGCGCGCGCTTTCCTATTTGGCGGGGCGTGGCTCGACCGCGACGGTCTTGGTCGGATCACGAGGATCGGCCGTGACCTCCTCGTGTCCTCGGCGGTTTGAAGGATCCGCCCGATTTCTTGGATTGAGGGGCGGACTCGGCGGCTTCCCTCCGAGCTTGTTGAGTTCCGCGAGGCAACGACCGCCGAGGCGAGCTCGCATTGCCGCGCTCATCGCGATTGAAGGCAAGTGGAAAAGCGATGCCGCAGTAATGACTCCATGCGGTCGGGCATCTTGACTTGAGGTAGGCGTGGCGGGGATCGCCATGAACTTGGCGTAGCATGGCCTCCCGAGGATGGCGTGGTAGGCGCCGGAAATCCACGACCTCGAAGGTGAGGTCTCGGTGCGGAAGTTTCCGGCTCCCGAAGGTGACGGGCGGTCGACTGCCGGCGGATGGGCTTCTTGGCGGGATGGCGCCATGGAAAGGTGCCTTGCTTGGCGGGAGGCTTGAGCGCGGGACCCCATAGCGTCGAGCGTCTCAACGTAGAGGATGTTAAGGCCGCGCCCCGTCCATCGACACCTTCGTGGCGCCGTTCGACGACGGGTGACCACCGGGTACCTCCGGTGTGGGGCGCGATCGGGTGATCGGTCCGATCAAAGGTGATCGGGAACTCAGACCACCGAAGATATTGGGGGCGCCCGTAGCGGCGGTGTGGACCTCGCGATAGCGAGCTTGAGCCGGCGCTTGTCGGCGTAGCAAGCCGATCCTCGAAGATCATGAGGCGGCCGTCGGGCTCGGGAACTCGTCGTCGCCTTCTTCTCCGCCGTTCGCGGGGCGCGGCGAGCTTCTTTCCTTTGCCGCGGCATGGTGGGGGCGCTAGAAAGATAGCGCCTCGGGACTTGCGATCCTGGTACTTGTGCTGACGGAGAACCCATGGTTCGGGCATGGGCGTCCATCAATTCCTCGAAGTGGTGGGGCGGCGGTCGGCGCGCCTGCTTGCTTGGCGGGCGGTCGGCCGTGGCGACCACTTGGTCTCACGGATCGCTTCCGTGCGCTTAGTTTGTCGAGCGGTCGGAAGGAGACCAGTTTGGGCGCCGGGCTCTGCTGGCCCTTTCCTCCTTCGAAAATAGCCCCTCGGCCTCCTCGCCGGGCGTGGTTGGTGGCGATGTCGAGCTCCTTGGTGGTCTGGGCTTGGCGGCCCGACTTGTGCACCAAGGCCTTGCGGAGGTGCCGTAGATGAAGGCTCCCACGACATCGGCGTCGGAGATGTCGGGAGCTCGTTACTGGCGGGAAAACCTCGGATGTAGTCGGAGAGTCTCCCGGTGCTTGCTTGCAGCCTTCGAGTCAGGAGTTACCGTAGCGCTTATAAGTGCCACGAAGTTCCGACGAAGAGATTCTTCAAGTCGGCCAGTTCTGACAGTTTTGGAGGCGGTACTCGAGCGAGCTCGGCCGAGTCCGCGAGTAGATGGGAAGTCTTGGATGATGAAGAGATCATCTGTCGCTCCCCGACCGACGCGGCCGGTAATCTTGAGCGGACACAGGTTGGTGGCCCGGTGTACTTGGCAATGTTGGTAGGCGCCGGAATCGGGCGAAATCCGCTGGCGGATCCCTTGGCAAAAGCCCGTGGTCGGGACCATCGGGGCTCGGGCTGCGATAGTGGCGCTCACCATCCGCAACACGTGAGTGGCGGCGTCCTCGCCATCTTTCTTGGCGCCTCGAGGTGGCGCGGATGTCGTAAACATTACCGAGGCGGCGCGCACCGGTGCGTGAGGCTGGGGTGGTTCATGGTGGGGTGCGGTCTTGGCGCACCACCGCGCTCCATGGCGATGCGGGCCCGATGGCGGAAGTAGCGCCGGTGTGGTAGGGCCGGAGGCTGCATGTCTTTACTGCGCGCGCGCTCCACCCCCCGAAGGTTACGGTAGGTAGCTCGGCCTCGGGTTTGCGGGCTCGGAAGGCCTCGGGCGGCATTGCGGCGCGACCACGTTTTGGCTTGCGTGAGGAAAAAGCGGGGCGCGGATTACGCCCTCAACTTGTGGTGCTCTTGGCGTGCGCGCCCGTGCGCGTTGCCTAGCACTTGCGCGGGCTCGGGCTCGTCTGCTCGGGTTGGCACAGGCGGTCGGCTCGACCTTCGCTCCTCCACTCTCGCGTTGCCGTTGGAGCTCGGTAGCGAGCTCGAGTGCGTTCAGCGCTTCATGGCTGGTATTCCCCTCCTGTGCCTCGGTCGCGGGCGGGGACCGTCGTAACAGCGGTGGCTACGGCCAATCGGTATGCCCGCCACGTTGCACTCGCGAGTGCGCTGCGGCGGGATACTCCGTGTCGGGCTGGGCCGTGGTGGAAGAGTCTTCCGACAACTTCGTGGGCGGAGGTTGGCATGTAGCCGACCATAGCTACAAGTCGTGGCGGCGGGAGGTGGCGGGATCTCTGCGCGAGCCGGAGGGCTTTCGCCAAAGGAGGTATAGCGCTCCTCGGGTTCGGCTTTGGGGCCGCGAGCGCTCAAGCGGAGTGGGGCAAGCTGCCGAGATGGTGTCGAGCTCCCATGGCGCCGCCCTCCGGCGGCGAGGATGGCGTGAGCTCTCCTCCGAGGTGACGGTGAAGTGAGGCCGGCGGATCGCTCCGAACACGATCATGCCGTCGTTGGAGAAGAATGCCATCAAGGAGGCGAATGGGAATCGGAGATCTTTGCTGCCAAGACGCTTGAAGCCCCTACAGCGCGCCAACCGCCGGCGTTTGGCGCCGCAAGTAAATTTGTAAGTCTAAGGGCTGCGCGTTCCGCTCCACGAATGGTTAGACCACAGAGTCAAGATGTATCTTGGTTGGGCGAAGGTCCTACTCCGATTCGTGCGTTGGTGTTGTATTCAGCAAAAGTGCGGATGGCGCAGAAGTTTTTTACAAGCGAGAGGTGGAGCCTCAACACTAGAATGATCTAAACTTAGCTCTCAGAAGGAGAAGAAAAAAGAAGAGGAAGAAGAGGAAAAAGCTCTCTTGTAGCTCTTACTCGCTGCCCTGTTAGGAGGTTCCTGCCTCCTTTTATTCAGTACGAAGGGGCAGGTTACATCGAGAATTGGCGAAGTGCCAGGCGAGCTACTTCTAGGGGCTTGAGTCTTGCCTCGCCGTCGGCCAATCGTTCGCCGATGGTCGCTTGCTCCGCCGATCGTCGCGCGCTGCTGAGCCTATCTTTGGGTCGGTGGTCTAGCTGGTCGAGCGGTTAGGTAATCCTCAGGAAGTGGCGTGGCGCTCTCGTGATCCATGTGGGTCTTGGCGTAGTCGCGTGTGGCGTTGGAGTTGCCTCGGGAGAGCGTGTCCTTGCCTTTGTGGGTGGTGGTGATGGGACGGAGACGTGGCTTCAGCAGACTATCAAACTGTCTTGGGAAGGACCACCGCCTCGCTCGATCCGCCGAATGACCGTTCGTGGGGCACGTGGCCTTAGGTTGACACGGGACTCCGATGCGCGACGCGCCCTCGGCGGGGATTATCATGGTTCGGTCGGGCGGGGATCCGTCTGCTGCGGAGGTCGGGAACCTGTTTGAGTCGGAGTCGCGGGATCCGTCCCGCGGGGTCGGGAACCTCGCCGAGTCGGTCGGGGATCCGTCCCCGCCGCGGGTCGGGAACCTCTTGAGTCGGAGTCGGGACCGGTCGGGAATGGTCTCCTGAATGGTCTCGTAGGCATTTGGGTAGCGGTAGGGGCGGCTGTTTAAGTGGGGCGTATTCGAGGCCGCCTGCTTGCTGCTCTGGGCTTTGCTTGTTGCAATTGGGCCGTTGGTGCACCCCTGTTTTATGAGTATTCGTCAGTATGGTCCCGAGGTATGTCTTATCCTTCTGTAAAATTTTTGGATCTTGATTTGACCTGGGTGATTTTACAAAATTCTGACAATTATACTGTGTTAATTACTTGTCTTCAGATTTTATTTTTCTGGATTTTAAGGTGAACTTTATTTTATATGAAACTTATTTTGTATTATACTAATGGTTTACAGGAGCTACCATAAAAATTTTAGATGAGGATTAATCATATATGATTTTATAAAATTCTAACATTGTTTTGTGCAATTATTTTACTTCACAATTTTTTATTTTCTAGAGGGATAAACATGGTTTATTATTTTTGAAATTTTTCCTGTAAATTTTTATAGGGCTTTAGATGATGTGATAAAAATTTTAGAATAATATAGGATCTGTAACATTTTTAATAATTCTGAAAAGGTGCTGTTGTTAGTCTTCCGTACTGTTTTTGATTTAACTAGGACTTTAAATATGTTCATATTGCTTTGAAATTTTTTGAGAGGGCTCTAGAGATGCTCTTTAGTTCAAGTGAGTTTTCCCTAGATTTTATCCTTGGGTGATTTTGGTTTTCATATTTTAGAAAAGAGGATATCAATCAATGTAAATGATTTAAGGTTTTTAATGTTTTTAAATATTTCTGAAATTCTTTGGGAAGGTTCTGGAGTTATCTTTAGATTTAAATATATTTTCCCTGGATTTTTCTCTTATATAATCTTGGTCTTCATTACTTGGTAAACATATTTTTAAATCAAGAAAATTGATTTTCTTAAAGATCAAAATCTAAGAAAAATTCAGAAAAGGTGAAAATTCAAAATTAAATCATATTTCAAACTTATTTTTTTATTTTATCCATTTTCAAATTTAAAATTTTTATTTTATCTATTTTTGATTTTTTTTTTGGGATGTTAGAATTTGTCTTCGTGCGTCCGTGATTTTTCCCGGAAGAATTTTTCATGTAAAATTTGTGTCTCATATTCCTATTTTTTTGTGCCTTATTTGGAACAATATCAAATCTACACATTGGTACCATTTCGCAGGAAGTGCTTTTACTTATAGTTAAGTTTCTCGTTTAGACTAAACAAATATAAACGTGTGTATATTTGTCATTCTAGTTAGAAAAAAAATCCGTAACTTACTTTAGGGGGGCAATGTTTTCAAAAATATTCAAGAACTGCGATTTAATATATCTAACATACAATACAGACAATACTGGCTTTACTATATATCGATACTACATTTTTTATGTCCTGCTTGTACGTTTTTGAATGCCGGAAGTGGATATGGATATTACAAGATAAACATACGAATTTTACTTTGGAAGATGTATATATGGATTGCACGCTAATATAGCTATGTATACAATAGTGTGAATATTGTAATACTTATATATTTTGTTCTGTGTAGATTTTTTAGAGTGTGACTATTTATCATGCAAACATCTGAAATTTTTACTGTTGTAGCCTGTGGAAAATATTTTTGTTTGCAATTAGCCTCTCGTCTAAAGAAATAGCAAGATTAGCTCCTGCACAGTTTAATTCAGCAGATCGATTTTGCGGGAATTTTTTTTTATCACTTCCAGCGGACACAGTCCGCGAGATATTTTTTTATTTTTTTTATTCAACGTTCAGCGGACTCCGTCCGGCTTGATTTAATTTTTTAAAAAACGCCGTACGGGGAGCCGAGTTCCAGCGGTTCTTTGGAACCACTGGAACTCGGTGGGGTGGGGGCGGGGATGGGGTGCCGGTGGGGCGGGGTGAAAAAAATGCAGTGTACGGGAAAAAATATTTATAGATTGTAACGAAGTCGAAAAATTATGAAATTTTTTGTGAAGGTTTTTGACACATCAATTATATTTACATAAAAATTTCAGAAGATTATCACATATGAGGAATTTTTAAAAATTCGAACATTACGACTGTCTTAATTGAACACTGACTAGTAAGTTTGAAGCGCACGAATAATGAAACAAACCATGTTCAAAATTTGTGAAAATTTTTGTGGAGGTTTTTGACACATCTATTATATTTCTATAAAAATTTCAGAAGATTATCACATATGAGGAATTTTAAAAAATTAAAATATTATAACTATCTTGATGAAACACTGACTAGTTTGTTTGAAGCGAACGAGAAATGAAACAAACCACGTCGTAGAAATATGACATTTTTTGTGGAGGTTTTTGACACATTGATTATATTTCCATTAAAATTTCAGAAGATTATCACATGTGAGGAATTTTTAAAAACTGAAACATTAGAACTGTTTTGATGAAACACTGACCAGTAAGTTTGAAACGAACGAAAAATAAAACAAACCACGTTAAAAAATTATAAAATTTTTTGTCTATAGTTAAGATGCATCATTAATGTTCACATAAAATTCGCTGATAATGAACAAGCTTTGTGAGTTTTTTTAAATTCGGACAGTGGTACTATCGTGATAGAAATTGTACAAACACTTTATATAAATTTAAAATTTTTGCTGGGTGTTCCTGATGTGTCGTATGAAAATTTTATAAAAACATTCATGATACATCAAAATTTTGAAACTTCCAAGCTGTGATCTGTATTTTTACATGCAAAAATTCCCCAACTCTCGACTACGTACCATGACGGGTGCAAGCACACAGGGAAACAAATACACGTGAATGGGGAAATGTAGGGTCAAGGCTCACTGCCGGCAAGCAGCATGGTATACGTCAGCGCATAGTGGATGCATGTCGTTTGGGTTCCAGTTGGGAAAAACGAGGGAAGGGAAGAGAAGATCTAGTTGGGATGAAAAGAACAAAAAGGAGACGAGGGGATTGAGAGTTTCGAGTACTACTCGTTGACGCTTGCAGGATCCCATTATACGTTCTCGGTGGTTGCTATCACACGCATAATAGGGATTAGACGACGCACAACGGCATCGGCGAGATATAGCAAATTCACGGATGTCTGTGGATTAGCAAAAGCCTATGATTATATTTGCTTTCTTTGGTTTGTTGTTCTCTTTGAGAGACGGACATTGAAACATCTACACACCGTATTTATATCATAATTGAACAACACAACAATGACTATAACAGTGTTTATACTGAAACTTCAAATAAATCCTTGCCAATTTCTAAAAAAATATTACCAAGTTACTGAAACAAGCAAAAAAAACTATACACAATATAAAAAATTAAATCATTAATATGCAATACAAATATCTTTATGGATTGTTCCTTTTTTTAAAAAAATGGTTTATCTGTCTACCAGGTGCCTATTGTTTCTCCAAATATTAGGAACATTTTAAATCACACAGTTGCATCAAGATTTGTGTCACCCATCCTAACTCTACCCGCCAAACCCACCCTGCCACCACCCCCACATGCAGGGGCGGAGCCAGCCCAGGCCCAAGCCTCGGGCCGGCCTGGGCTGGCCCAAAAAAAATTTGCTTATTTTTTGAATTTGTACAGTGTTTTTATTGGTTTTGAAAGGATGTTTTGGGCCAGGCCTCGGGCCCAGGCCCGGGTGGCCCGAGGCCTGGCTCCGCCCCTGCCCACATGAGGTGCCTTCCTCCTTCCACACCAACATCGGAGTAGCCTGCTTTGATTATACCATCGCCCACATCCTCATCACAGCCCCACTGCAGCCATCGCCGCTGGTTTGCCGTTGTCACTAGCTAACACTTCTAGCTAGTGGCACCATCGTTGCCCTATGTGTGAACTACCGCCGTCGATACAATCGTTTCTTCTTCATATAGTCACAATAAATTCTCCAGTGTGATCACAATGCTGCCATTCCCTCAGCAGATGGTGTCCCTGACATCCCACCTTTGCGCCGCCACTAGCCTCTCCCTCATCTTCCTTCCATTGCCCTTGATGGCCACCACAAGCGCAGCCGGCCGCAGTACCCCTACCATCATGGATTAAATTAATTTCTTTTATGCTAGGAAAAATAAATCAAATTAAGTTTATACAAGACACATTCGACGTTGCACCATAATTCCAACCAGAACAATTCCTTGCCTAATTAACTAAGTAACATATAGGAGCGTGATCTATGCATTGCAATATTCACGTACGTTAATGCGCAACAACAGCCATCACCTTTAGCATCTTCTATCGTACTGATATTGAAAGGACATGGAGGCATCGGCAGAATCACAGTTTGGAAGAATCTGAAAAAGGCAGTATCAGGACCATGCATGCCGTGCTCATATATTCTTCCTCCACTACACATGCGAAAATTCTCTCGCAACTTTGATCCTGACAGATGCCACAATCTAAATAAACACATGCATGCAGTTCTAGTGTTGGCCATGATCCAATAAAAAATCTTTTACAAAAGTTCCAAAAGAGAGGAGAGAAAAAATATATATAGGAGTAAGAGCTGAGATTAAGCTTTTCATTATATGAAGACAAGAGACATGAGAAGCTTTTCCTTGCCCCTAGCTAGCCCTCTTCTTTTGCATGCGACAGTATCACAAAAGAATATGGTAACATTTATTCCCTCTCATGCATGTCACTGAGGAGATTTTAGAACCAAAGATATTCCTTAGGAAAAAGGAATATTTTGGAACTAAAGCCATCACCTTACCTTGCAATCTTTATAGTTTCCTTGTACAGGGAATATTTCTTGACAAATGTGTATCTCGCAAAACTACAGAAAATTCAAACATGGAAAAAAAAATAGACCAATTGAATGAAAACATATACTAGCTAGCTTCACAACGGATTCTTTCATTCTTTTCCGAAATGTTAGCTTCTTTGCTGAATATATGAAAAAAAAAGGAAAAGGAAAAGGAAAATGGTGTAAACAATTAACCAATCAAGCAATACAACCAGAAAGCAACAAAATGTATGATACTCCTGATTATTAGACTAGTATACAAATAATTTGACCAAAAGGCCGCGATAACATGATTGCCGCAATGATTTTGCATCGATCGACGGAGCAACCGACGATTAACTGATCCTCCCCTTGTGATGTCACCTTTGTTTTCTGCCCTCTCCTTTTTCTTTTTCTGTTTCCCTTTTGCTTTTCTGCCAATACCATCTTTGTCTCTTTATACATGTAAATTTGAGCACTCAAATGAAACTTCCATCCCGTTATCCAGACACATTGGGTGAAGAGAAAGATGAATGTGGGGGGAGAGAGAGAGAGAGGTGTAGGTAAAAGCTGGGTTGGATTTGTTGCAAACTTTGCCTTTTGTGTGTTTCTTGGAAGCCACTCCTCTTATGCTGCTATACTTTGAGCTTTTAGTCTTGTAGCCTATCAGCCTATGGTGTTTGTATGCTGATCCTATCATGGGGCAGTAATGATGGTGTCAGGGTTTTGGTTTGCCTTTGGTTGCCTCTCCAATATTGCCTACTACTCAAGGTGGCAGATATGTTGCTCTTTTACCCATGATGATCCTGGCTGTCAGATGGCCAGAACGATGGGTACTGCCATTCTGTGCCCTCCTTACCACCTGATGTTTCCTTAAAAAAGGGAAAAAAATAGAATTGTTACACAGATGGAGGGGTTATTTGTAACATGAAAAAATCTTTTAATTAGTTGGCCAACTCAAGCTGTCTATCTGAAGCATTTGCCACGATGCAAAAGTATACCCTCTTTGGTAAATTGATGCCGTAAAATACGTGTAGTTGAACTGTTTTATTTTTGACGGTCGTCTTCTTTCTAAAAAAGGTTTTGAACAAAAAAAGTATTGGTTTGTGGATATTTAGATTGTAGTGAAACATGGTATGAATATATTTGCTCAAAAGAATACTTCCATTCCATTTAAAAAAACATACTTCCATAATATCATAGTTTTATTAAGGTTTTACAAGTATATTGTAATGCAAACTGGGATCAAAGTTGCATTCCGGAGATTATGCTCATGTCCATATAGGACACAGTTTTGTAACCTAAGGGATTATTTCGTGGAAATTTTTTTAAAATAGTTTCATTACCAAGCGGCACGAGAAACAAGAAGTAAATACGTAGTAACGTCGGATACAATAGTACTAATTCTGTTCTATAAATATATGTGCGCCATTGATCTGAACTAATTCGCGTGTTCGACTGTACAAAATGTAGGGAGAAAGAGATGAGTTATTCTTACTCTTCCTTTGGACCTCCTCGAGGTGCAGCCCATGATCACCTCTTCGAGACCAGAAGACGACCGTCCATCAAAATTTTGCGGTTGGTGTGGCCGCTCATCCTCCTAATTGGTTTTTTTTTTGTCACAGATCAATCAAACCAAACTGTAAGACTAACCGTATAGAACATCTGACATTAATTTCGCAAGTGCCATGCAAATTAAATCGTAACAACTAACCTACCTGATGATGGTAATTCGCCCCATGATCATACGGCTCCGCCGGTCTCATGAGCACGACCGAGCCCTGGTGAACCCGCGGCGCCGCGATCAGCGCCGCGATGGGGTCCGTCGGCGTGCTGACGTGGAACGCCGTGGAGGCGGCGGCCACGCGCTGCCGCTCCTGGCCGGCATAGTGATGACGCCGGTGATCGTGCTCGTCGTGATGCTGCCGGTGAAGGTGACGGTTCCCTGGATGCACTACTCCCTCGTCAGCCCTAGATTGTACTTGTTGGTGATCTGGTGCTCCCATGCCCACCTGTGTATACATCAAGCGTACGTAAATGTTAATTACTTGCACGGTATAAATAGTAGTAGCTAATTACCTTGACAGGTACTAGTAATTAACCAGCTGCTTCTGTTACACTCAAATATGATCTGACAATATATATATATATATATATATATATATATATAATTACCTAGGCACCATGATCTAAAAAGGATATTTTCTTTATGTATTTTCATGTAAAATGTTTTGAAATTTTTAGGATGCTGGGTTTAACCAGTTTACTAACTAGTTTAAAAAAGTTTAAACTAAAATTTAAACCAGACACTATGATGCCCCATTTCAACTTCATACATACATACATACATACATACATATATATATATATATATATATATATATATATACACGCGCTCAGATTGTGTACTAGGTGTGTGTCGTACTATCTAATAGCTATACATATACGATCAGTCTATTTTATTCTTTCAACTCATTAAATTGCATGACAAGAATATATGCTATTTCAACATCGCGTGTAGGTCAGACACACCCATCAATTTAGGTAAGATCTCAACCATAGCTTGTACTGTTTTCCTGCAAAAAAATTTCTCACCCTACCATTCGTCGATCAGACTGAGCTGAAAGAACACATTTGCCTTGACACCCCACAACCCTCCCTAAAAAAACATCGCATCCTATTCCTACCTACATTTCACTGATCAAGAAAAAGGGACCCTTCATGTACAAGAAACCTATATATATTGAAAGAAAACATTAATTATATAATTTATGGCAGTCTAAATTTAAAAAAAAAAACCATGAACTAGCATGGCATCGTCGACTGTGCCATTAGTTGTAAAGCCATGTAAAGGCATGAGTTCTATAAGGGCATAAGTTCTGAGACCGTTTGATCAGCATCAGGGTTTCCAATTTCACGGCGAAATTTGGTTCTTTTGGTGTGTCTCAAAATATATCTGTCCCAGTTACAATTGAGTGTGTTCGTTTGAATGTTGTCCAAAAATTCAAATTTTGGTCAAAAATTGTCAAAAAAAATCAAATGTCTGTCAAATTTTGTCAAAAAATCATTTTTTTGGATAACCATTTCATCCCAAAATTTCCAAAATTTGGTGAGTTTGGTGGGTACCGAAAAAAACTTAGAACAAAATTCGAAACCTTGATCAGCATTCATGAATCATGATATATAATTGTATGAGATATTTTTGTGTATCGGTGCTTTTTGCCAGGCTAGGCATTTTTACCCCTAGTATGTATTCTCGTTTTTCTCTCTCTCGTTCAGTTTAATCCCGGCCGTACGTTAGAGGCTTGAAAATTGAACGGCTGTGGAAGTGTCAAAAGGCAAGCCTAACTATGCTTTACAATATTGTAGCGCGAGGATCCGATTCCCCAAACTAGCTATTGGAAGATTTTGATCTAACTCACCTCCTCGAAGCTGCTCCTGAACTGCGCGAAGCTGAACTCCTCAATGCCGGCGCCGGAGCCGTGGAACGCCGTGCCGATCACGTTGGAGGAGGCCATGGGCTCCACCGCCGCCGCCGCACGGTCCCTCCTCTCCACCGCCGCTCCCGCGGCAGCGACGGCCAAGGCCGCGGCGTCCCCGACCCCGCACTGCCTCGGCTGCGTCTGATAGAAGATCTTGGAGACGACGAGCTCGCCCTCGCGCTCCTCCTCTGCCTCGCCGAGGTGGTACTGGTGCATCACCCAGTTGGTCTTCTCCGCCTTGCGGTGCTTGCCGAAGTTGGTGTAGAGCACCAGGATCTTCTTGCACCCCCTCTGCCGGCCGCCCACCATCACCGGCCGCGTCTTGCCGGTCTTATGCCACCGCGTCTCGCTCCACTGCTGCTGCTGCTGCGCGGCAGCTGGGGCGGAGCCCCCGGCCGATGAGGCGGCCGCGGAGGCATCGACGGTTGCCGCGGCGGTGGGCGGCTGGATCTTGCGGCGCTTGCGGTTGCCGGTGGTGTAGGCCTTGGACGGGCGGTGGAAGAAGTGGCGGTTCAGGCCGTCCTTGGTCACACCTGCATGGCCATGGATGCCACCATGTGTAGGTGCATGCAAACACCAATGTGAGGACTAATGTCTGTTTGGCTGTTTCACTTTGGAAAAAAGAGAGGGTGATGCAAGATCAGGCCACATTAGCTGTTGGAGGATATAACAACCTTGAGAGGAGGACAAAACCTAACTTTGGAATATAGGGGCAGATCTCATGTCACATTTCATTCTAGAGAGAGAGAGAGAGAGAGAGATGTGCCACAACAACATTAATGTCGTACGTGCAGTACTGGAAGATTTGGGTGCGTACAATCTCTCTCTCTCTCTCTTTCAAGATTCCTACAGTGCATGAACTTGCAAATTAATCTACCATTATGGAAATATGCGTATCAAGTATCATTGAGACAAATCCTGAAACACTGAAGATGATGTAAACTGAAGTTAGGAAAAGAAACTGAAAGTGTGAACCTCCGAAAATAAAACATTGTGATCCTAAAAAAATGAGGAATATTTTTAGAGAAAAAAGATATGGGAACAGTAAAGAGCACTCTTGAAGAAATTAGAAACGCCAGGCACATGGTGGGATAAGTACGTATGTCTAGATCAGTTTAGCTACGAATTAACCTGGCAATTTCTCAGGGTGGGTGTAGCAGATGCCGTCCTCCCCCTCGATGGTGGGTATGAACTCATCGATCAGCGGGTGCGACGCCGCCGCCACCCCCCCAGACCGGACTTTCGCCTCCAGGTGCTCAATCAGCTCCTGATCCGTCGGGTCGAACTTCACCCCGGCGGGCAGCCCCACCCAATCCTACAAATTAACATGCACCCACCCACACATACACACATGACAAATAATGATCAAGAACTCCATCACACATGTATAAATTGCAAAACCTAACAAAAGTTGTCAGCAATCGTGCTTATATATATATATGATGTACCAGCTTCCGGTCGATCTTGTGGCCGCACCTCGGGCAGCAGCTCGACTCCGACATGTACTTGCGGTGCTCCTCGATCCTCGAGCTCATGACGTGGTGGCCGCTGCTGGTTCCTGCTGCTGTTGCACCATCCATGGTTGCCTTCTATATATATATATATATTCTTCTCACTGCCCAGCAGATGATAGTAACACCCTGCTTATTATCTCCTCAGCCTATGCATGATCACATGTAAGAAGAGGATTATCCACGAGGAGGAGAGGAGGAGGGAGCTAGATGGGGACATGAGAGGAAAGGGAAGGAGAAGAGGAGGGTGGAGGGGGTTTTGAGGAAGTAATAAAGATTTGGAGACCAGAATTCCATGTGTTGATCGCTTTAACTGAAGGGATAGAGAGAGAAAGGAAAAGGTTCCCCAGATGCACACGAAACACCTTTGGACATACGCTTAGATCAAGCTGTCGCTCCCTCCCTCCACCTATCTCTAGGGAGAGAGAGAGAGACTTATGCATGCACACTTCTGTATTACTCAGATAATTAATATTGCTCTAGTAAATGCGGAATAAATTCAGTTGATACGCTAGCAGCAATACTGAAATATTTTGTGCTTTATGCTTGCCAATTGTAGGATGTTGCAATATATGTTCGTTGGTCTAGTCCTACATAGGATGCATGGTTCAATAAAAATTGAAATATTTTTTAATTTAGAATATTGCATAGTTTAATAAATGTTATTGTATTTAATACTAGTTATACTAACAAAAAATAGGAAAAATGCTAATTATAATAATAGAAAGAAGCACTTGTTACATACCGGCACCTATATATATAGCTAGCCATCTTGCTGCTCCATTGGAAATTCCTTCTATACCATAAATATAAATTTTATCTCAACCGTTTAGTACACAGGAAACTCAAAACTAGTGTTAAAATTTTGGAATGTATTTTGTAATATTATTCAACCACTGATGTACCGGTTTAATTACGTACACTACTAAAAGAACTGGTACGTATAAGGGATAAGAAAACTGTCTTAGCAATAGAAACCACTCCATGACTAGTTCCAATTCCTTGCTGGAACATTGTGGCAACCGCTAAAAAAGGCGCAAAAAATTGAATTTGCAATTGAAAAATTGGACGAAAACCTATCAAACCCACCGAAAACTAACCAAAATGTGCCAAATTTTAAGTTTGTTTTTTTTCTAAACGAAATTGTTTGGAAAACATCGGGGGCACATTTCCAAATTAAAACTGACGGAAACAGGCCAGGTTTCTAAAACTTGGTACGTTCATTTAAAACTTCCAATATCACAATTTTCTCTCTCCCATAGTCAACCTCACCTGCCTGCTCCGCCTCCTTTCCCCACCCTCATCGCCATCTACTCCGCCACCTCCTCCATCTTTCAACTGATAAAAACCCAATCTTTCAACTGCCTGTTTCAACTTTCAACCAATAAAAATAAGTTGTCAACCCAAAGATTCAAAAACCCTCAACTTGAAATCTAAAACTTTCTACTCAAAGATACTAACTTCCGCCTAACAAATCAACCAACTTTCAACTCCTTGCCCAAACCAAGCCGCCATCAACGACATCGGCCGGCCAAGCACAAAATGGTCCACTTACCTTCTTGGATTTCTTGTCCGACGTCACCGAGCAACTAGGGCAATGGGATCCCACACACTTTGGTTTGCTAGCCCTCCCACGGCAACGACTATGCAATGTGAGACGGCGTAGAGGTGTATTGGATCGATGGGAGTCGAGGTTTGAGGGATTAGGAGTTGGTGATGGTTGAATGAGAGAACTTAGGTGAGGGGAGGAGAAGAATAAAGAAGAGATTTAACTTACCGGTGACACCGACCAGCCTTGCACAAAAGGGCCCACTCACCTTCTTGGATTTCTTGGCTAGTGTCACCAAGCAAGTAGGGTAATGGGATCTCACACACTTTGGTTTACTTTCCCTTCCACAGCAATGGCTACACGAGGCGAGCGGTACAGATGTGCATTGGATCAATGGGAGACGGAGACGGGATTTTAGGGGTTAGGAGGAGTACTTTTGTGGAGATTAAATGAGGAGAGGGGAAGAATAGGGAAGAGATTTAATGGGAAATTAATAAATGTGTGTATGTATCCTCCCGTGACATTGTCCATATGCGATTAAATCCAACAAACGGGAGCGCCTCTGTGTGAGGTCGAACGTCATATCAGATTCGTGTCGCTAACGTTTGCTCTAATGTATTAAAATATTTTATATGTTTGGATACTTGTATATTATATCACCATCTAAATATTAATTAGAAATTTATCAGAATATCCTAAGTTTAGCAGGAATTTGATTTACCTCTCAATGACACCTACATAATAATTTTCTTATATTAATAGAGATGTGGGCCATGCATTAATTTACATAACAATCGTAAAAGCAGCCTAGCACCGGTGCAGATACGTCCACGACAATGATTCATCTTTTGTGACTTGTTCTAGGGTTTCACTAGGAAAGAAGAAAGCAAAAGGCAAATGAAGAAAACAACCCATCATAGCTATAAAGGAGCTAAATAGGTTGGATGATTACCTGAATGTTCCTACATAAGTTGCAAAACAGTGAAACTGAACCCTTCCCAACTAAACATGGTAGGGAGGCACCAGATGGTTACACAGCTAAATTATGCTTAGATCTTACTTTAATTTGGACAATAAATTGGTGCATGTATATATGATCCTGACCTTCATTAATTTTGTTTTGATTTTTTTAATCTATATTTTTCCCAAGACCAGTTTCTACAACCATTATGTGATTCATCAAATGGTTTCACTACACTCGGTAAAGTGCGTTATTATTATGCATATAAAAATGAAATCTTTCAATATAAGCAACTATTAATTGTTCCCCCATCGGCCATAAAACCTATCTTTAACTTGTTACCAGTATACATGAGAACATGTTTTTGCACTTTTACACTTTCGCCATCATGCATATGCAGCAATCCCTCGCACGTGAGAACCATGTTTTGGTATCCAAATTAAGTGGTACATACTCCCTCCAGTCACAAATATATATCGTTTTGGATATTGACGTTGTCATCAAAACACAACTTTGACCTCTAATTTCTATTCTAATATAGTTGTAGCACCAAATAAAATTACAATAGTACGTATGAAAAAAACTTCAAGGCAAATCTACACATAATTTTTATGCATCCAATCTAAATATCTAAAAAATGTTGGTAAGCAAAGCTGTATCTGTGACTTGAGAGAGTAGTAACTATAGCTATATAAATATCAAGTGAAAAGATAATCTTTAAACCCAACTCTAGAGCATTGGACCTTTGTCCTCTCTTTGACAACTTTGTGGGGTTATTAATTCTACTTAATTTATAAGAGTACGTGGCTCGTTGATGAAGATCTATGTGAATGTCTGGGAGTATACTTACGGGAGTTAATTGCTTTGCTCCCAAGCTATATATGCATAGCAGGGTCTTTTGAGCCCTACATATATACATAGGATAAGTTAGGATAAGGTTTACCATGAAAAAGACGGACAAACCTGAACAACCTTCAAAAACAAACGAATTGCTTATCCAGTGAATGACAAAACACATGGACAACAATCAATAGTATCACTTAAGAAAATGTTGCACAGACAATGATTAAACAAATTACAGAATCATATATGCATGTATAGTTGTAAGAGTTTGTCAAAAGATGGAGCTGGAGTGCAGAGAGTTCTTGTTTTAGGTGGGCAGATCACCCTCCTGAGAACAGTTGGTGAGCACACAGATGTGAATAGGGAGTTTGGCCACCATGTTTAGCAGCTCCCAGCTACCTTTACATCTCAACTAGTTCAATCAAGAGGTTAAATTGAGTTGACAAGGTAAAATTGTGAGGTGTAGAGGCTTGGTTCACAGATGCTGAACTAACTGGAACACTTCCGAGTAGAAGCTGAAGGTTTTCAACACAATCTGACCAAACTTTGCAACTCAGACTTAAGAGGATAACTAACTAACATGGCTCAATAGATGGCCCCAGAAAATATATAATATGAAGGATCTGCAACATTCATCAAAACCAACAGGAAATGAAGGCTTTCAAGTTTCCACACCCCATCAGACCAAACCTTGCAATCTGAAGATGTCCCCTGCAAGAGAACATCTGAACGATTCACAAAATGTATCCAAACCAGACACTCATGGCATAATAGGTGACTGCTCCCCACTAGTGCTCCTTCGCAATATTTTCAGGTGGCCTTCATAAAAAAGGGCCTCAGCTGGTCTATTTGTATTACACAATGGGACAATAATCAATGTACATTAACTAATTCAAAGAGAACCAACCGGAAGCAATGGGCATGAATGAACCAGAAACATGCATGGATCACTGGTAACATGTAGTTTTCAGGACCCCACACCCACTCTTCTGACTTAAAACTTTTACAGACAAAACGAATTATGATTACATGCAGTAGGTTCTTACAGTGTTGCACAAGTGGAACGAACAAACTCAATCATGATAAGAACCAACCACTGAATATATGTAGATATCAAAATAGAATAGAAAGAGATCCTTACATTTTACAATACAGAAATCACAATATACAAAATGAATGGCAAACTGCAAATTGAATTACTCTGCATGGCTTCAGTAGACTTTCACCTGTGAACTTCCTTTACAATTGCATCTTCAACAACAGAAGATTGTGAAAGCAGGTGTTTGTCTTCCAGATCATCATCTTCAAAGTGCTCATCACTGGTTGTGTTGGAACCATCTAAAAATTAAAGACAACAATAAAACATAGATAACCCCTTGGAAATAGCATGATCAACCATCAATGTAACAAGGAACTAATGAAATGAGGAAAATCAGTATGTACCTGAGAAACGACAGTCCGCGAGATGCTTTGTCTCAGTCGACTCCAACCGCATGCTTTCTGGTAGAAGACAGTTGCAAAATGCACCTGAAAGAAATTTGGATATTATCTTCCACGATAAACTAAGAAAGATATAGTGCATTGCTTTTTCAAGAAGTGATGCCTCTTTGAAACGGAGCAATTCAGAACAGAATTGACAACAGAAAATTTACATGTTTTGACATCAGCCAACATAAGGATCAACCCTGGGATCCTGATAGCCATGTGTTTCTTTGTCAGTACCATTCCTAAATGTTATTCTTCATCATGGAAGATACTGGCATGGATTACTATAGGGCTTATGTCCAGTAACACTGTGGCAGTCAACTCAAGATGCGCAGCTACTGGTGGTAACAACGTATGTAATGTTCGTAGCATGAACAGTACTACATCATTACTGTAGCGGAGAGTTATGAGCGTCAGTCTATTTTCCATGAACCATGTTTCCTCCCACGCTTGAGCGCTAAAAGCCTAAAACATATGTACTCCATCCAAGCTTGAATGAATCAACATCTAATTCTCCATGAACCATGTTTCCTCCCATGCTTGAGCACTAAAACAATCCAACGCTTAATCTCTACATCTCTATAAATTTTCTCCCATCCTTCCAAGATATTGCATACTACTCCATTTCCTTACAGACTGAGCATGTCCACCTTCTCTTTCCAAAGATAGTGTTTCACTAACTTCCTAACTTATATAGAATTCTAGAGTTTAGACATCAAGATAGGCTGGTAGTTCAGAACTACAGATACTACTACTACAACAACAATAACCAAGCCTTTTGTCCCAAACACATTGGGGTAAGCTAAGAAAGAAACCTAATCAAAGTCAATAAAACTACTAAACCTTCGATCTTGGGTCATGGTTCCAGTACGTGGATCGCTAACTTCCATGCACTCCTATCCAACGCCAAATCTTTGGGACGTTCCAATCCCGCAAATCTCTTTTAACTGCTTCTTCCCGCATCAGTCTCGATCGATCTCTGCCTCTTATGTTTTCACGACGAATAAAAATTCCACTACGCACCGGTGCCTTACGAGGCCTCCGTTGAAGATGTCCGAACCATCTCAGACGATTTTAGATAAGCTTTTCTTCAACTGGTGCTACCCCAACCGTATCACATATATCATCATTCGGATTCGATCTTGCCTTGTATGACTACAGATTCACCGCAGCATCCGCATCTCCGCTACGCTTATCTTCTATATATGTTGTCTTTTTGTTGCCCAACACTTTGCTCCATACAACATTGCAGGTTTAATTGCCGTCCTATAGAACTTACCCTTTAACTTTTGAGAGATTTTTCTATCACATAGGACACCTGATGCTTGACGCCATTTCAACCACCCCGCTCATATCATGTGGCTCACATCTTCATCAATCTTGCTATCATTCTGTAGCATCGATCCCAAATATCGAAAAGTTTACTTTGTGGGCACTACTTTTTGTTAGATATCAAAAGGTGCAAACACACAAAGACAAAGAACACAGCGCTTGGAGATTTTTTAATTTTGGTGCTGCGATGAGACTGCGGCAATTTTCGTTTTCTTCACTATTTATACAAGCTGGAGGTTACATGCAACTATGGATATCAATATGGACTTCCCTAATACAATGGATTAGCAATCCAGACTTCCTTAGTACAATGGATAGCAATCCGGACTTCCCAAATACAATGGATAGCAATCCGAACTTCCCTTATCCTAACTGACTCAACCTCTGACGCATAACATGCCACGCACAAGATTATTAACAACAAATCACCCCCTAATCTTGATGCACCTGGCTAGATTTTGATCAAGCCAATCTTCTTGCGCGACTCCAAGAATTTAACTCACCCAAGTGGCTTTGTCAAAGTATCTGCTAACTGCTCTTCAGTGTTAATGTATTCCACTCCAATTTTCTTCCCTTCAACACATTCCCGAATGAAATGGAAACAAGTGTCGATGTGTTTACTTCGATCATGGAACACAGGATTCTTGCAAAGTGAAATCACTGAGTTGTTATCCACCTTGAGAGTTGCATAACCGGGCTCCTTTCCAGTCAGTTCACCGATCAGGCCCCGAGCCAAATTCCTTGGCACGACGCCATTGTAGCGGCGATGTATTCAGCTTCGCAAGAAGATAAAGCAACCACCTTTTGTTTCTGGGACTGCCAACTTATCAACCTCCTTCCGAGCAAGAACAAAACACTGTAGTGCTTTTGCGGTCATCAACATCACCCGCCATATCGCTGTTGATGTACCCGATCAGTGATGGCTTCTCCTCCTTCCTTGCACAGCAGCAGCCCATGTTGCGTATCCCGGTGATGTACCGCAAGATGCTCGGTGGTGGGATTCTCCATGAAGCGGCTCACATACCCCACCAAATATGCAAGGTCCGGCCTCGTGTGCACTAAATATCTCAGGCTCCCAACAATACTTATGTAGAAGGTGGCATCAGTGCGTGGACAAATGCTTTCTTTGCTCAGTTTGAGCCTTGCTTCCATGGGAACTTCAGTTGGATTGCAATTGCTCCTGCCACTCTTTTCCAAAATCTTTTCAGCATATGCCGCCTGGTTCAAGTTAATACCTACAGCATTCTGATGTACCTCCATGCCCAAATAATAGCTCAACAAACCAAGGTCACTCATGCTGAAGAGCTCCTTCATTTCTCCTTTAAACTTGACGATCTCTTGTGAGTGTGTTCCTGTTATAATTAAATCATCAACATACACTCCCACAATTAAACTTGACGAGCCGGTACCTCGCTTGTATATTGCATGCTCGGTTGGGCTTCTCTCAAACCCAAGGGAATGAAGATTGTTGTCTAGCTTTGAGTTCCAAGCTCTTGGTGCCTATCGAAGTCCATAGAGTGCCTTGTGGAGCCTTAACACCTTCTAGTCATGTTCCTCATCAACGAAACCTGGTGGCTGGGTCACGTATACTTCCTCCTCAAGTTCTCCATTGAAGAACGCCGACTTCACGTCCATGTGATGCATCTCCCATCCTTCATGTGCAGCCATGGCAATTAGGAGGCGCACCGTTTCATCCTTGCAACGGGGCAAAGACTTCCTCAAAATCCACCCCCTGCCTTTGTACATAGCATTTAGTGACGAGCCTGGCCTTGTGCTTCACTACGACACTTGAGGAATCCTTTTTAACCTTGTAGACCCACTTGAGGCCGATAGGATGGTGCCCACTTGGTAAAGCCGTGAGCTCCCAAGTGCGGTTCTCCTCGATGGATTTGATCTCTTCCATCATTGCTCGCTGCCAACACTGATGCCTTTTAGCTTCAGCAAAATTCATAGTTTCCTCCATTGCCATGAGGCATAGCCCACTATACTTGAAGTTCTCTACCGACTGCGTGGTGGCATATATATCCCCCACTGTTCGGTACCGATGGGGGCAATTGTCAGAAGATGGCGAGACATCTGTCGAAGGAGTCACGAACTCCATTCCAGACACAGGCGTCGCGGTATTGACTGTCGGTGGAGACGCCGTCGCTAGTGGCCCATTGCTAGACGCGTGGCTCGGCATCGGCGTCACTTGCTCTGTTGCATCACCATCCGACGATACTGCATTGGGTGCAGCATCTGCAGTCATGTAAGTGGTGTATTGCACAATGAATATCTCACCAGGAATTGCAGCATCCTCACCACCCTCCGATGTCGTGCTCCAATCCTACTTGGCCTCCTCATCGAAAACCACATCACATGTGAATGTACACGCTTGCCAACCGGGTCATATACCCGGTATGCCTTGGGGCCTGCTTCGTAGCCGATGAACACCATCGACGTGCTCTTGTCTTCAAGTTTCTTGTGGTTTGGCTTCACGACATTGACATGTGCCACACATCCAAAGGTTCGGAAGTAGTGCACATTGGGATGCATGCCGTACCAAGCCTCATATGACGTCATCCCTTCGACGCTGCGTGTTGGCGCATGGTTCAGTATGCATACCGCTGATGTCATCACCTGGCCCAAAATCTCCCTGGCGTGCTCTTAGCTTCCAGTAGGCTTCGCGCCATAGCCACACTGTCTGGTTCCTTCATTCCACAACGCCATTTTGTTTGCGGCGAGTACGGCACCGTGAGATGCCATGCGACGCCACGATCAGCACAGTAGTGTCCAAACTCCGCATACGTGAACTCGCAGCCGTGGTCAGTGCGAAGGGTATGCAATTTGTGTTCCGCTTCCACTTCTGCTGCAGCCTGAAAGCGTTTGATGGCAACCAGTGCCTCATCCTTTGTCGCCAGGAGAGAGCCACATGCAGCGACTAAAATCATCAACAAGAAGTACTTGCCGCCGGGGGTCACTAGCATGATTGGCCCACACAAATCACCATGTATAAGGTCCAGGTTGTTCTTGGTGTGATAGGATGCCTCCGACGGGAATGCCGCTCGACGTTGCTTTCCCGCCAGACAGTTGTCACAAATTTGATCGATGTGATCGATTTGTGACAGCCCACGCACCATCTCCTGCCGTCCCAGTCTACGAAGCGACCCGAAATTCAAATGCTCGTAGTGTGCGTGCCAACGCCACGCGTCTTCACTACACCTTGCTACCAAACACACTGGTTGTGCAATGTTTTAAGTTAAGCATGTACAAGCGATTCTTGGATAGGTTCACCTTGGAGAGGAGCTGGCGCTTCCGATCACGAAGTCATCAGGCCACCTTCAATATGCATCTGGTAGCCTTCCTCATCGAGCTGTCCTAGGCTCACAATATTGCTACGGAGCGGAGGAATGTAGTAGACATCAGTCAAAACTCGATGTTCACCATTGTGACACATGAGTAGGACTGTTCCCTGACCACGTATATTGACGGCGGAGCCGTCGCCGAATTTGACGGTGCCTTTGATGCCATCGTCGATCTCTATGATATTCGCCTCGCACCCGTACATATGGTTGATGGTGCCTGTGTCCAGATACTAGGTATCATCATGGTGGTCATCCTCACGTCCGATATGCACTTGAGCATGCACCTCATTGAGGACGACCTCGCCGAGGACATCCTCTGTCACCTCCATGAACGCACATGTCTGTGCTAGCAGCAACACGGGCTCGTCGTCCTGAGCCTTCACCAAATTGGCTTGCTCCTTGCGTTTGCGCCACGGCTTGCGGCACTTGCTAGAGTAGTGCCCATAATAATTACAATTGAAGCACTTCACCTTCTTTTTGTCGTAGGTGCCGCTGGACGAGAAGCTTCCCTTGTCGTCACGGCCACAGCCACCACCATGGCCATGGCCCTGCTTGGAGACGTTGTTGTTTCCAGCGCTTCTGCCGCCACTGGAGGAGCCCTCCTGCTCCTTATGCTTCATGCGAGCCAAGCATTCTTCGTCCGTGAGGAGCAGTTGGCCGGCTTGACCGTCAATGTCCCCCAGCTCGTACTACTCCTCAACGGACCTCAGCCTCCCGGTGAGCTCCTCAATACTCAGGGTCTTCAGATCGACAAACGTTTCGATCGAAATTGCCACCTAAGTGTACCTCAACGTGACCACGCGTAGGTACTTTTTCACTACCTTCTCTTCTTCCAGTGCATCGCCGAGAGCACGAAGGTTGTTGACGAGGCCTGTCAAGCGCATGGCGAAATCGTCCACCACGTCGCCTTCTTTCATTCGGATCATCTTGAACTCCTTCCGGAGGGTTTGCACCTTTTCCTCACAGACACGTTCGGCTCCCAAGCGCATGGTCTCCACTGCCTCCTTGGCAGAATCCTTCACCGCCAACGTTGCCAACATCTCCGATGGCACTGCCTGGAGGATGGCAGACAGTCCCCCATGGGCGTGCTACGGGAGACACCCTCGAATCCCCCGCGGGCTCGCTTCGAGAGGTTCCATCAGGTCTCCCCGGGCGTGCCACGGGAGGCTCCCTCATACCCTCGCGGGTGTCACATGCGTGCTCCAGGAGGCTCCCCCTCAAGCCCACGCGGGCGCGCTACGGGAGGCTCCCTCAAGCTCCTGTGGGCTCTCTAGAGGAAGTACCTGGGGTCTCCAGTCCTCCAAGAGGTCTCACCTCGCCCAGGGCGCTTGGCAAATGCCCCCCTGGCCGCAGGGCACATAGCAAGTGCCCTGACTGTAGGGCACATGGCAAGCCCCCTGACCGCAGAACACTTGGCAAGACGCCCGATCCGAGAGGACGCCCCCAAACGCCCCGGGGGATGAATGGGCGCCTTCGAGCCACTTGGGACCAACCGCCCAGTGGGGTCCCCTATGGGGCCCCGAAGCCAGAGGCCTGCCCCTTCTGGATGATGACGTGGGATCCACTACCTCCTCTTGGAAAAGACCAAGATGCCCCCGCATGAGTTACTGCAGTAAGGGTAGGTTGGTACTTTGTGTAACAGGCTGGGCGCCTATAAAAACCCACTGTAACCCATTCTCGTAAGGAGAGCTCTCATTGAATACAAAACCTAACAACTGGTGTGTTCCTCGAGAACTGGACCAGAGACCCTCCATACCCCACACGGAGCACACCGACAGAGTCTGATTACTGCTAAGCGCTCGAACCTGTATAAATCCTTGTGTCTACTCTCTTTCTCTCTCGGACGTAGGCCCGTGAAACGGCCGGCGTCCGCCCACACTCCCGTGTCTAGTTTCCGAACATATGACACCACCAATGGATAGGCTTTAAATAATATAATATACAAAAGTGATAATGTGAATATACCGCTTAACAGTAATAAGATCATTAGAAAATTTTAATTCAATAGTGTAAAAGGAGCAGAAATTTCTTACCGAGCTTAGCGAGTCGATTAACCCAACCAGGAATTGGCTTTCCTGTCAATCTGATGCTAAGATCATCTGTAAAGTGGTTACAGTTCTTGGAAATGAGGTGGTAAGTATCCCCATGATATTCTGAGGCCATTCTCTGAATGAATCCTCGAAATTCTAAGGGATTCATACTTGTACAGCCTATGAAAATTGAACATCTGTACATGAACCCTGGGCAGTTCTTTGGTTCCACTTCAAAAACCCCACTTGTCGGGTGATCATGTGCTCCAAAACTGTACTCTGATCCATGGACTGTTACAGACAGAATAAAATAAACCATCAGCAATTTGCAGATTTTGATGGAAAACATTATGCAGCGACATCAAATTATCTAAACATGACACAAAAGGATTCCTATCAAGGTTTCATCATTACCATCATAGAAGCATGACAATGTCAATGGCATTTTGGCATCACAAAATACATCCAAAATTAGGGTAATTTGTACAGGAATGCATAGAGAAAAATAGGTTAATCAGTTGATGCAGCAACAGTCAGTAATACTCTACACTGCACTACCTTGATTCAAATTTACAAGTCATTCTAGCTTAAGATACAAAGAATAAGGAAGTCGTCAGAGTCCAATACTTTTACACATTAACCCTTGTTAATTAGCCTTGGGAACATATGCAGGCACCGGAAACAGGTGAGTTGGTGAAGGGAGGTCATTTAGACCTATCGTGGGCTATTAGCACTTCATAATTCATAAAGGTGTTTAGGGGAAAAGCTGCCAAGAGAAAGCAAAATGAAAAGTATTTGAATGCTCAAACTTACTTGCTCAAGCGAAATGTAAAGTGGACTAGGAGTAACCAATAACTCAATAACAAGGGTGTAATAGAACAGTTAAGGCCCATTTGGAACACTGGAAGCCTGGAACTTCACATGGATTTCATATGACACATTTCAGTTCCCAGTTCCCACAGGAATCGGGAAAAATTCCCGTGTTCCAAACGGGGACTTAAACCTATGTAGTAATCCAGTGGCAGCCCTTTACAAACTCAGACCAAACAAAACAGAACAATTTTGAAACAACAATGAGATTCATCCCAGAACAGGATTCCATTGAGGAATTTCATGATATTTAAAAGAAAAGAAATAAGATAATTAAATGATATATGTAGGTGACGGTTGCACAATAAGTACATGCATGGGTCACTTAGTAGTTAGTACTTTTTCAGCTATTTCTTTATTACTCGACATTTGCAAGAGAAAGACAACAGTTCAACGTAGGCACTTTCTGAGAGAGAATGAGCCAATAGGCCTTATAATTCTCAATGAAGAATGCTTATGTCAAACCAGGCTTAGGTCTAAAAGAGTACACTAAAGTGAGTCAACCAGAAAGTTTTAGTTCAAGAGAAATGATGAATACAAGATATTGTTCAAGAGAAATGATGTATAGAAAAACTTAAGGACATAACAGAACATGGAGGCAAAGTTTGTCATGATGCGACATATGCAAATTATGGCTCTTCTAAAGTTTGCATTTAATTTATCATAATTCAAAAGGACAGTTTCAAATGAATGCAATAAATTATAAACATGTCTTTTTGACAACCCAGCAGATGTCCCATGAGTTCATGATGACAAAAGTGTAAGCAGATAATTTGCAACACGAGCGTGCAGCGACCACAGACATTTTCTTCAATGTGATGAGTCTAAACTCTAAACAGATCGATCATACTGCAAATTGCAATATCATAACAAATGTGGTATAACCGTACAATTTAGGTACCAAAAAGCAAACCAGTTAACAAAAGTAGGTGATAAAGTGCTAGTAAGGAATCTTCCCCAACTGAATTAAAAGAACAGATTCTTCAGAAAGAAATAAAAAATAAGACTGATGTCATCTTCAAAGCAACACTTGCAATGTCCCATCTCAATCTTGCACCAATAATCCTAGTTTCTAGCTTGGCAATAATACAACTAAGAATACAAATCAGGACTCACGAATGACAAACGAGATTGCCGATACAAATTTCGCAATGCAAACTGTTCGGGCTTGCCCTCCCCCAATATTCTGAATCTGGTTCTTCTATCATGCCATCTAGCTTACTGGCTCAGACTAATCACAACATGGTCGAATGTTTCTCCATTGTCAATTCGCACAACCAATGCCTAAAATGAAGCCAAAGATCTAGTAGATACCCTCAAGAACAAACCACACCTAAAAAGAACTCACCTTTCTACAAAGCTAAAGAACGAACTCCAAGAGAAACCGTATCTCGCTATAAAATCAGGAGAACAGCACGATGGGACCCACACTGCCATTCCCATCCCCATCTCTCCAGCACCCAGTCAACCCCCTATCCCCAAATTTTGTAGAATCAACCGAACCCAATCGAGCTGGCCTCGCTCACCTTCGACGGCGGAGTGGAAGATGCCGAGCCCGCACCAGTGGAGGTAGTTGTTGAGCGGCGTGAGGTCGTACACGTTGAGCACCACCGGATACTCCCCCTCCGCCGCCGCGGCGCCGCCGGAGACCGCCCCGCCCATCACCTACCTCCCCCTCCGTCCCACCGAGAGAAGATCCCGAGCAAGCTCGCCGGGGCCGCCGTCGCCGCCGCGGCCCTAGGTCCCTCCTTAGGCTAGGGTTTTGATCTGGAGAGGGGGAGGCGATGCGAGCGAGACTGAGAGGAGAGAGAGGGAAGAAAGGAGACGACGAGTCGACGACGAGCGAGCGAGCCAGTCGGAGGCGGATTCCGAAATACGTTTGTCACTTCCGTAGGGTAATGGTTAGTAGGTAAGATTCACTGGAAGGTGGGGTCAGGGATGAATTGGGTCCCGGTATCAGTCTGTAGGTAGGCGTGAACGGGAGGTGGGATGTCAGCGTTGGGACAGGACAGGACAGGACTCGTCACGGGAGAGGTGGGGATTGGACACGTCGGATCTGACTGGTGTCTGGGTCCAGATAGGGGATTTGAGGAGATATTTGGGGGACAAGGATATCCGGTTGTAATAGTGACAGCTAAGTTTGTAGTTGTTTGTTCGACCGTTCGATCAAAATCAGACGCGAGAGATTATTTTAAGTATTGTAGTAATTTACTATAGCAAAAATTGCTATAGCAAAATCGTTTTTTTTTCAATCCGAATCGCCGATTCGCTCGATCCAACAATTGAATTGCCGAGCAACTACAAACTTCGCCGTCACTATTGTGTACTGTGACTGCTTAGGATCTAGATCCATATTTGGGATGCGCGACAGGAGCCACGGTTTAATTTGTCATTAGATCCAAGCATCGGATCTGACTGGTGTCTGGGTCCGTCTTTGATCAAGCATCTGAAATTCTGTCTGAATTCAACAATTTTGAACTTATTTTCCCTATAAAATTGGAACGCGGTCACCAGTCTTATGCGAATGTGGCATTTAAACATTTAAAAAATCGTCATGTCTGATGCCTTCTTAATGAAGCGACAAATTTCTTGCCTGGTGAGATCTTTTGCGAAGCCGAAGAAACAACTAGGCTTTGTGAGAACTTGAGGTCGTCGTTTGACTGTCCTATGCCAGGAAGGAAAAAAAATCCAACAAGTGAATGTGCAATAAAAATTACCAGACATATTGCATGATTTCAGTAGACATAACATTCCAATATATATGGTAGCTAGGTCACCACCATCCACTGATAATTTTAGTGCACGACTTTTTAGTGATGGTTTAGGGTTGTCCGAATTAACATGAGTGACGAGGATTAAAAGCATTTTTTTCATTTGGATTCTCAATGGATAAAAAACATACTCTATTAATAGGTTCATAAACATTAAAAGCATATGATATAGAATGAAGCCCACGTTTATTCGGACGATCAAGCCTCCGATCAGTTCAGTCAAAGCGGTCTATAGCATTGCTTCACACTGGTCGTCCCCGACCAGTGAAATAGTCATCCCGATCAGAGAATTGGTCGGGGATAAGCGGTTGCACCCGCACATATCTCCGTGCGGACAGTTGTCTGATAGATGTGCACAACTAACTGGAAATTATCCCTAGAAAAAGACACTGTTTGGCGGAAAGACAACACTCGGTTCCACGATGCTTTTTGAAGATTACCTGCCGTCTCTTCAACCGATATAAATAGGAGGCCGATCCATGCTATTAAAGGCATCCGCAACCAGAATAAGCAATTGAAATAGGCAATTGTAATCATAATCCTTAAAATTCTGTAAATTAATTTGTGTACTCTGTTGAGCTACTTGGCTAATAAAGAAGCAATTCCTATATATCATTTCTATCATCTTGTTTACTAGGAGCCCGCAATCATATTTTTATAAACTCGATTAAGAGACTCTAGGTCTTTAACATCGACAATGAGAGCTAGCAACTACACATGTCTACTGATCAATTATGATTGCTCGTAGTCTCTGTCACACTAAGGTTGGCACTACTGAATTGAATTATTCGCAATTAACCAACCAGCCTAGCTTCCGTAATTAAGTATGTGAATATATGCACCTCCTCTTTGAATGGCGGCATTCCTTAAGGAGCTAGTAGCAGATCACCACAAATCCACAATTGCTCCACCGGGCAGCAACAAAGATCAGAGCTCAATCAGAACACCGTATGCGCGCTAATCCAAGGCGTGCACATCACAATGTTCCATCCATGGTGGCAGGCGGTCGGCAATGGATGACGAGACGCGGTCAAGTGGGTTCGTCTCTGCTTCTTTGTGTGGCAGTGGAAGCATGCTGAGAAGCAAGGTGACGCGAGGAGGAGCGTTTGAAGAAAAGAAACCTGTAATGCTTGGGATTTTTTTTAAGAGCAGCGCTTACATGTATCACCCTTTCAATATAAGATATACAAATTTATACAAATTTTTTAAGCAAACAAATAGGTAACTAATTACTATCTACTCTCTATTCATGTTTTAATATTTGTGCAACTTCTAAATAGTGATACATCGAAGCGTCTCCCTTTTTTAATGAAAAAGGTCCCTATAGAGACGTTGTTAAGAATTAACAATGCATACTTGGAATACTCCTGGGAAGCTTGAATGAATGGATAGATACTTGCTATAGAAGTTCCTAGACCAAGTTCTTCGTGCCAAAGTGAGAAAAATCTAGATTTATATATTTTAAGGGGACTCTAGAATTAGGAAATAGTTAATAGGGTGATATTTTGGAAGAGAATTCTAGAGATGTTTCTAGTTGAACGGTTTGTTTTGTGCCACATGGCAACAATCCAATGGTTATATAGCACTATATATCAAGATACCTTAGCCCCTCCTTTATGTGTGTCATAAGGTATGCCACACGTGTTATGGATAAGCCATATGAGCTACTACTAGTAAGGTGTCTGTGCGTTACAACAGAGTCCTAAAAGAGAGTGATACATATTATCTAACGTGGCCAAAATCGTACAATGCACAATAGTACACATTTACCGTTTTGAGCTCCTCAACTTTACAACTATAAACTGATTCAATCTCATCACCACCTTCTTCGTAAAGCTATTCTTCAGTCTGTTGTAGATTAACTGAGATTTCTTCCCTTTCGAAATCAGTAGCAAAGCTCCGATACCTCTCACAAATCTAGAAAGATTATTGTCGGCGTTTTCGGGAGCGCCGGCAAGTAAATTTGTAAGTCTAGGGGGTCGCGCGTTCCACTCCCTGAATGGTTAGACTCGGAGTCCAAGATGTATCTTGGTTGGTGAAGGTCCCTACTCGATTAGTGTGTGGTGGTATGGTATTACTCTTGATGAGATGATGCACAAAGTTTTACAAGCGAGAATGCCAATGGCTTAGCGAGATGGGTTTGATAGCGCTCTCTCCTTTCTTGTTCTTGCTCGTTGCCCTCTGAATCGTTTAGCCCCGCCTCCTTTTATCTGAAGGAAGGCGCGAGTTACATCGAGAGTTAGGAGGAAGCGAGGCGACCTCACGCTAGAGCTCGGTCCTTCGTCCGTGGATCGGTCGCCACCCGTCTTGCCCATCTTTGGGTTGGTAGCCTTGGTGGTCGGGAGGTTAGGTATTTCCGGAAGTAGCGTACTTGCCCTCTGTGATCCTTGCGAATCTTGGCGTCGAGGTGCGTGGCGTTGGTCTTTGCCTCGGGAGGGCGTCGCTCGTCTTTATCGTGGTCGGTTGATGGGGTTTGAAGCTTTGTCTTCTGATCACGGATCTTCTTGGGAAGGAGCCACCGCCCTTGTATAGTCGCTCGATTGACCTTATTCGAGTGTACGTGGCGGTAGGCGGTGAGGACGACACGCGGCACTCGGCGTTTGTCACCTTGGTTTGGTTGAGTCGGAGATCCCGCCCGCCAAGATGGGGTCCGAGCGGCATGCTGTCGGATTCGCTTCCCTGGCGGTCGGGAGCGGATGCCTTGCGCGTGATCTCGCAGCGATTCGGTCGTGGCGGCGGGCGCGCTGTTGGGGTATCCTTTTATTAGTATTAAATCGAGAGCCCGAACTCCCAAGCGATTTGGCATTCGGTTGGGGTTGAACTTGACGAAAGTGGTGGCGGGCTCGGTAGGTCGGTCCACCGATCCGATTAGCGATTTCCGTCGGTGTGCCGTTGGATCCGGCGGTATCCCGAGTTTGGCCGGGCATTTGAACCGCCGGGGCTTTACTTGCCTCGTTGCGCATGCCGAGCATAGTTTGGCGCCGCGCCCTGCTCGCCTTCTTATCGCCTCGGGTTTACGGTGAAGGATGCTTCGTTTTCGGCACCGCATTTACTCGAGACGCTTAGCCTCCCTTCGTCCGGATATATATATCTGCGCGTTGTAGCTTGCTTGAAGGGGCGAGCTTTTTCTTTTGTTCTTTCAAATGGCTTGAGACATCCTCTAGTCTTTAGCTTCGCGATGGCGCCACGGTGGAAGAAGAAGATCCTCTGCCGAGCTTTGGTGAGTTCGACCAGCGATGGGCGAGCTCGGGGAGGAAGAAGCTGCAGCCGCGACGCTTCGTTGACGCCACGCCGAGGCCGTTCCGAGGCTCGAGGTGGTAAGGGGGCCTTTCGAGGCGATGGCGCAAGGGCGCCGACCGTAGTTGGTGCGACCGCGTTGATGTCGCGAGCGGCGTGAGGCATCGGCGTGTTGCCAGCGGCCGTGGCGGTATCCGTCGACGAGCAAGGGCCTACCAACAGATGCCGTCGGTGCCACCGATGCCGCACGGATGTTTGATAGGTTCTAGGCGTGGGTAGAGTCTGCCGTGGTGCGGCGTGGCCACTCTTGTATCCGCTGCATCGTGTGTAAAGTTGTGTAAAGTTTGAGCTGTTGGCCTATAATGAAATTTTCTTTTTCTTTATGAAAATGTCTCTGCGATGAGTTTGCTTTAATTTTAATCGTTGTGGATGGTGCCTTGGTCGGCAGTGGCGACCGGATGCCTCTGTGAGGTTCGGTGTCCGAGTGCCTTGGTCGGCGGGACGGCCGGATGCCTCTGTGAGGTTCGGTGTCCGAGTGCCTTGGTCGGCGGGGCGACCGGATGCCTCTGTGAGGTTCGGTGTCCGAGTGCTCGTTTAACGTCGTAGCTAAACGGTGCCTTGGTCGGCGGGGACGGCCGGATGCCTCTGTGAGGTTCTAGTGTCCGAGCGCCTTGGTCGGCGGGACGACCGGATGCCTCTGTGAGGTTACGGTGTCCGAGTGCCTTGGTCGGCGGGACGGCCGGATGCCTCTGTGAGGTTCGGTGTCCGAGTGCCTTGGTCGGCGGGACGGCCGGATGCCTCTGTGAGGTTCGGTGTCCGAGTGCCTTGGTCGGCGGGACGGCCGGATGCCTCTGTGAGGTTCGGTGTCCGAGTGCCTTGGTTGGCGGGACGGCCGGATGCCTCTGTGAGGTTCGTGTCCGAGTGCTCGTTTAACGTCGTAGCTAGACAAAGTGCCTTGGTCGGCAGGGACGGCCGGATGCCTCTGTGAGGTTCGGTGTCCGAGTGCCTTGGTCGGCGGGACGGCCGGATGCCTCTGTGAGGTTCTCGGTGTCCGAGTGCCTTGGTCGGCAGGGACGGCCGGATGCCTCTGTGAGGTTCGGTGTCCGAGTGCCTTGGTCGGCAGGACGGCCGGATGCCTCTGTGAGGTTCGTGTCCGAGTGCTCGCTTAACGTCGTAGCTAGACGGTGCCTTAGTCGGCAGGGCGGCCGGATGCCTCTGTGAGGTTCGGGTGTCCGAGTGCTCGCTTAACGTCGTAGCTAGACGGTGCCTTGGTCGGCAGGGCGGCCGGATGCCTCTGTGAGGTTCGGTGTCAAGTGCCTTGGTGGCGGGGACGGCCGGATGCCTCTGTGAGGTTCGGTGTCCGAGTGCCTTGGTCGGCAAGGACGGCCGGATGCCTCTGTGAGGTTACGGTGTCGGAGTGCCTTGGTGGCGGGACGGCCGGATGCCTCTGTGAGGTTCGGTGTCCGAGTGCCTTGGTCGGCGGGACGGCCGGATGCCTCTGTGAGGTTCGGTGTCCGAGTGCCTTGGTCGGCGGGACGGCCGGATGCCTCTGTGAGGTTCTCGTGTCCGAGTGCCTTGGTTGGCGGGACGGCCGGATGCCTCTGTGAGGTTCGGTGTCCGAGTGCTCGCTTAACGTCGTAGCTAGACGGTGCCTTGGTCGGCAGGGCGGCCGGATGCCTCTGTGAGGTTCGGTGTCCGAGTGCCTTGGTGGCAGGACGACCGGATGCCTCTGTGAGGTTACGGTGTCCGAGTGCCTTGGTCGGCGGGGCGGCCGGATGCCTCTGTGAGGTTCGGTGTCCGAAAGTGCCTTGGTCGGCGGGACGGCCGGATGCCTCTGTGAGGTTACGGTGTCCGAGTGCCTTGGTCGGCAAGACGGCCGGATGCCTCTGTGAGGTTCGGTGTCCGAGTGCTCGTTTAACGTCGTAGCTAGACGGTGCCTTGGTCGGCGGGGCGACCGGATGCCTCTGTGAGGTTCTCGGTGTCCGAAAGTGCCTTGGTCGGCGGGACGACCGGATGCCTCTGTGAGGTTCGGGTGTCCGAGTGCTCGTTTAACGTCGTAGCTAGACAGTGCCTTGGTCGGCAGGACGACCGGATGCCTCTGTGAGGTTCGGGTGTCCGAGTGCTCGTTTAACGTCGTAGCTAGACAGTGCCTTGGTCGGCAGGGCGACCGGATGCCTCTGTGAGGTTCGGTGTCCGAGTGCCTTGGTCGGCAGGACGACCGGATGCCTCTGTGAGGTTCGTGTGTCCGAGTGCCTTGGTCGGCAGGACGACCGGATGCCTCTGTGAGGTTCGGGTGTCCGAGTGCTCGTTTAACGTCGTAGCTAGACAGTGCCTTGGTCGGCAAGGACGACCGGATGCCTCTGTGAGGTTCGGTGTCCGAGTGCCTTGGTCGGCAGGACGACCGGATGCCTCTGTGAGGTTCGGGTGTCCGAGTGCTCGTTTAACGTCGTAGCTAGACGTGAGTGCTCGTTTACCGTCGTGGCCGGGCGTGAGTGCTCGTTACCGTCGTAGGCGGGCGTGGGGCATCCTTCTCGAGTCCTCGTCGGGCGAGGGTAGGCTGCGAGAGGAATGGCCGCCGTCTATCCCACATGTATACCCCATCCGCAGTGTGGGACTGGAGGGATGAGCGCGCGCGTTTACTGCGTTGGTTTGAACGCCGTGCTCGTGGAGCTAATAGCGGGTAGTCAGAGTGGGTCTGGGAGGTCCGCCCAAGGGGACCCTTCCGAGCGGACGGTCCCGAGTAGGGTGTCCTGCCCTGCGTGGGGCGACCCATAAAAACCTTTCTCTACTCAATCTCGTATGGACTCTAGGTCGTCCACCGACCCAGAGCACACCGGTGTCGCTCATTGATGAGCTCCCGAGAGTGTGAAGTATGGTCTCGGGCGCAGTAGAGGTGATTAGGCCGTCACCGACCTAACCGAGGGCCCACCGTGGGGCTCACCTCATACCGCCCCTTGCTCAAGTTTTCTTTGGGCGGCTTTATACCCATCCGGTGGGGTAGGCCTTTTGAACCCACTCCTCCTCGCTGGGCCTGGCGCGAGCCACAAAGCTTTTGCTCTTGGGGCCGCAGCGCCCAGTGGGCTTCTCGCGCCGAGCAACCGTTCGGCCTAAAGGCGAGACCGAGAGGTTCTGGACACGTTGTTCGGGGCGGCCTCTTTATGGCCCTTGGCGCTGACAAGGCAGGATTAAAAGCGGAGTGGTATTGGAAACCGGAGTTACCAGGTGGCGCGACGAGACGAGGGTGGTCGCGACGCCGCAGACGGGCGCTGCTTGGCGGCGTTCGTTAAATCCTCTATAAATCGCCCGTTGGGTGCTTTCGAGTGGTCACGCTTTCTTGCACTCTCATCTGCGCCTCAAAACAAGAAGAGCACCAGAGCTAAGGAAAAAAACCCGACCTTTCTTTCTCACCTTCGATCGTCTCCCTGTGAAGATGTCGTGGCGGAGTGCTCCGCGCCAAGACGGTGCGTCTTCTCGGCTTAGTGAAGAAGGGCTTCCTCATGCCGCAGACCTTTCCTACCGGAGGGTGCCGACCGGGCCACCACCCGCGCCCGCGAGGCGACGAGATCGTGGTGCCCGCCTCGTTCTTGAGCACGGCTTTGGCTCGCCGCACCCGCTTCGTCCGGGGCTATTGTTTCATTACAAGGTGGAGGTGCACCATCTCAACCCTAATGGGGTCCTCCACATCGCCATCTTCATCACGCTGTCGCGGCCTTCTTGGGGATCGAGCCGCGACCGGGCGTTGTGGAGGCACTTCTTCGAGCAAGGCTCGGAAGGGCAAAGCGTCGGGCGCCGCGCGCTGGGTGGCTGGCCCTCGGCCGCCCGGTCGAACACGGAGTACACGAGGTAAAGCCGCCTCGTCTAACAAGGGTGGCGTTACAATGGCTCTACGTTCAAACGCGTCGGCGACAGCGCCCTCGTTTCACCGGAGAGCTTCCCATGGCGGAGGAGCGTGGAACCAGGCGCCAAAAGAGGGAAGAACAAGGCGGCCCGATCGTGGAGCGGTCGGGGCTCAAAGGAGGCGGGGCTCACCGGGGGCGTGGTTGTGCGCGCCTTCATGGGGATCTGCGTGCAACCACTTGTGCCTGCCGCACCCCGCTTCGATATCTTGGGCCGTCCGACCGGGCGAGGATGGCGAACCCGAGCTGGCCGCGTCGAGGTGGAGGCTCGGGTGGCGGCCGTTCTGGCGAGCGCCATCGTGGCGCGGATGGCCACCCGAGCCATTCTCGGCGGCTTTTTCGCCCGAATCAGTAGCCGGTGAAATTCCTTTCGCTTCTCTTTTCTTTGTCCTTCGCACTTGACCGACATTCCCGCATCCTCTCGGGGCTCATGGGGATGTCTTCCCGCGCCGCTCCGGGATAAGGAAGCGGCGGCCACGGGCGAGGCAGCGGTGACTCCTCCCGCAAGAAGCGGAAGGAGGAAAGGAGGAGGAAGAAAAGTAAGGAACGCTGCTGCCTTGCGCGCGAGGATGTGTCGAGACCACCGCCGTGTGGGCGACCTCCATCGACAGCGGCGGGAGTGCCTCGGCCACCCCTATGGTGGGTTTTTCGACCGCTGATCGTGGCGCGCCCGGCGTGGACTCGGCCGAGGCGGCATCACGGGCCCGTGGCCACGGATCCCAGGTGGGGGTGATCTTGCGCTTGCGGCCGTCGCAGCGTCTTGGTGGAGGTGGCCGAAGCGGCCGGCCGACTGCCCATGGCGGGGGCAAAGAGGCGCGCGCGTGCCACGCACCCGCCGGCCTTGTAAGTGTATTATTATTTTATTTTGGAGCATTTTCTTTTGGCAAAGCCGCCCGGCGACTCTTGAATCTTTGCAACGTCGGCGCCTATCTTGGGTGATCGTGGGCGTGCCACATCGGCCCCGCAAATAACGCGCCGGTGATTTGATGACCGGTTGGGTCGGCGAAGGTCGCGGCGTCGGCGTCCGAGGCGCGATGCCGCCGAGGGGACGAGCCCACCCGAGGTCGTGCCCGAAGAAGAACTTCCGCGCCTCGCGGGACCCCTCCGACGACGTGATCGTCGTTTGGAGGATGAGACAATGGCGTTGCGGTGATCGCGCCCGATCATGGCGGGCCGGCGACGGAGGTGCCCGACCCCGTCGAGGGAGGTGCCGACCGATGCCCTCGGCGCAGTCGCCGAGGATTCTGAAGGTTGACCTCGTCACCCTTGCCCATAGTGCTTTGGGCGGGTGGCGTCCCGCCCGAGCGGGCGAGCGGAGGCGCGCCGGTGTAATTCGGGTCGGGCATCATGGGTGAGCGGAGGAGAGCGAGTGGGCCACCCTTCTAAAGCGCTACGGACGCCGGTCGAGATAGGGCGATCCGTGAAGGTCGGCCCTTGCTCTGAAGTCTTCCACCGTAGCTGGATATGATGGTCGGGAGTCCAACCCGATCGCCTGGTAGGTCGGTAGAAAAAGTTACGATTCGTTGCACATTTTGATAGTTCATCCGTGCGACTAACGGAGTGTCCACATTTTGCAAAGACTTGCGGGCTCGCCGTCGTCGGTCGAGCTCTGCGGCGCTCGACGATCGTGGCGCACGAGCGGCGGAGAGTCTGATCAGTGCGCGCTTGAGTGCGCCTAGCCCAGAGGCCACAGGCATTAGGCGGTCGGGCGGTGGTGATCCGCCAAGGATTTGAAGAGGCCACAAAGGCCCTTCATGATGGCGCCAGAGCCAAGGCTTTGAGGCGAAAGTGGCGGAATCGAGTCCTCCACGATGGAGGTCATCGAGGCCAAGGATCTTGCCGTTGCCGCGGAGGATCGCGCAGACGCAGTAACACGTCTGCGACCGAGCGAACAAGGCTCGGGGGCGCCGCCGAGTTCGCTCCGAGCGCGATCGCCGAATGAGCCGCCGAGTGAAGACTTCATCTGGCGCCAAGTCGGAAGTCGGCAATCGACCAACTCGCGGCCGTAAGTGTCTCAATTCTTCAATTAAGTTTGGGGTGCGACCCACAGGCGAACTTATCAAAATATCCGCAATCTGCGAGGCGCGAGAAGAATCTGGCGTCGCCGTGGAAGCGCAGAGAACGGCCGGCGCGCGCGACGTGGCGATCGTGGCCGGGCGAGGCTCGGCGGCGTTGAAGGTTCTTGAGGCGGTCGGGCCGAGATGGCGCCGTGGAGGCCCTCCGCAAGGCGGTCGGGTCTGCGACCGCATCCTTGGGCCGGGTAGGCCCGAGTGCCCTTGCCCTCTGGCCCGAGTGCGGACCGTGAAGAGGCGGTGGTCACCGACGCCGCTGCGCTTGAGCTTCATCGGTGCCGGTCAACACCATCTCGTACTCGACGGCATCGACCTCGCGGTGGTGGGGCGGCGTGGCGGGAACCGGATCGACGAGGAGATCGATCGGTTCGAGCTCTTGGTTGAGCCGCGCGCCGGGAGATCGCCACCGCATCCCGCCGCAGCCGCCTCCAGAAGCGAGGCGACCAACTCTCCGCCTCGCCACGGCCGCCGCCAAGAAGAATAGAAAAAGTTAGCTTTATCCTTCTTAGATTGTAAAGACCGTTATTTAAACAATCTTGAAATTATCAAGTCCCAGAATCGTCCCTCGTCCTTTTTAGTATTTAGGATGGCGTTTGGCGACCATAGCCCTAAGGACCGCAGGGCCACTTATGCGTGGGTCGGGTTGTTTTGGGAGGAGCGAGGTGGATTGGAGACTTGGCTATCACGTGATTAGGCGCACTTGTGAGGATAGGAGTGTTCTAGACCGGCCAGGATCTTTCCACGGGCACTTCCTTCTTCCGCAAAGTGCTACTTAGCAACCATAGCCGCTGGGGCGTAGGCCGTAACACTTGGGTTGAGAGGGTTACCGCTCGGGATGGACCTCATGACCAGTCGGGTCACGTGCCCTCATAAGCGCGTGGGATAGCTGAGTTCGTGCGGGGGAGGAGTGTTCCTGCCGACCCAAAGGTCACTCCACTCGGTACTTCCTTCTTCCGCGAAGTGTTAGCAACCATAGCATTTGGGCGTGGTCGAGCACTTGGGTCAAAGGAGTTACCGCCGGGAAGGACCTTGTGGTCGGTTGGGTCATCAACCAGCGCAAGTGCCGGCCGAGGGCGAAGCGGGCGCCGAAGGCGAGCCCAGTCGTCGCACTAGCGACAGTGTGCTCGGAAGGAAGAAGGTAAAGAGCATGCTAGGAAGAGGAAAAGAGTTTAGGGATAGAATCGCCTTAACTTTTCAATGTTCCAGGCATTAGGGAGGATGCGACCATCGGCGTCCTTGAGTCGGAAGGTGCGAGGTTGGAGAACTTCCACGACGGTGAAAGGACCCTCCTGAGCGTCGCCACTTGTGCTTATCTTTGGTTATGCGGACCGACGCAGAACCAAGTCGCCAAATACCGAAGGATCGATCCTCGAACTTGGCGGCGTGGTAGCGCGCAGGCTTGTTGATATCTGGCCGACCGCGGATCGGCCACGTCGCGCCTCGTCGAGTGGTCGATGGCGTCTTGTTGCGGCGAGCCCCGAGCCTCATCGAAGGCTTGCAATCTCGGGAGCCGTATTCGGTCGATGGGCAAAAGCGGCTTGTAGCGAACACCATAAAGAAGGGTGTGAACCCGGTCGCCGGTCGGCGTGGTCCGCAGACTCGAGGACGGAGGCGGCTCGGCTACCAGCGCCTGCGAAATGCTTGAGCCGATCGAAGATCCGCGGCAGTCCTTGAAGGATCATGCCGTTAGTGCGCTCGACCGGCCGTTAGTCGCGGATGGGCTATCTGCGCCCAATCGACACGGATGTTGAAGTCGTCCGCGAACTCGAGAAATTCCTTCCCGTGAAGCGTGTTCGTTAGCCGGTGATGATGGAGTTTGGGACTCCAAACCTAAAAGCGATGTCGCGGAAGAAGATGGCGCTTATACCGACGTGGCGCTCACGACGGCTTGGCCTCTATCCACTTGGTGAACTTATCTACCGCGACGGCGGTGGGTGAAGCCCCGGCGCTTTCTGAAGGCAGACCAAATCGAGTCCCAGACGGCAAAAGGCCACGTGATGGGGATCGTCTCAGTAAAGCTTTGGTGGCGGATCGTCTGCCACGAGCAAAGAATCGCATCCTTCGCGGTGCGTCACGATATGCTCGGCGTCGACCGCACGCGGTTGGCGATGAAACCTTGTCGAAAGGCCTTTCCCACAAGAGATCGGGTCTTTGCGTGGTGACCGCGAGACTCCACTTGTATGTCGTCCGCCATTTGTTTTCCTTGGTCGGTCAAGATACATTTTGGAGGACCGGAGGGACTCCTTTGTAGAGGTCCAGGCGATCGGGGCGAAGGATTTTGCCGCCGGCGGGCGCGGAGCCTCGGTCGGGGAAGTGACCCGTCCACAAGCGGTCGATGTAGGGCCTCCTCGATCGGACTCAAGTGCTAGCACACCGCGGGCGAATCCGGCCAAGTCTCGCCCGACCGCGCGTCGGTCGGCGGCCGTCTTTGGATTGGTCGGGTGGCCGCCACCGCCGAGTCCACCGGACAATGCCGCAGGAGGTCGGAGACGAAGATCCCGGCGGGACAGGGCTCTCTGGAGGCAAGATTGGCGGTGATCGGCCTCGCCATTGTAGCGTCGGTAGCTATGGTGGCTCGAAACCCTTGAACCGCTCCTCGGCCGGCGTGCTTCTCGACGATCGCGGCCATGCGGCGTCTCGGGGTTCGCGCACCTTCATGACTTGGTCGACGACAAGCTTGGAGTCCCGTGGACGTAGGCCGGCGGGCACCGAGGTCGGCGGCGATCGGAGACCGTTGGCGAGCCTCGTGCTCGGCAATGTTGTTGGTCGCGTCGAAGAGCAACCTAATGGCGTATTGAAGCTGTTCCGAGTGGGAGATGATGGCGACTCCGCGCCGCGCCATTCTTGGTGTAAGACCCGTCGAAGTACATTGTCCATGCTCGGGGTCTTCGACCACCGGTGGTGCACAGGCTTGGTCCACTCGGCGGCGAAGTCGGCGAGCTGCGACTTGATCGCCGTCAGGGGCGTATATTATGCCATGGCCGCTAAGCTCGGCGCCCATTTGGCTATCCTTCCCGAGGCATCGCGATTGTGGATGATCTCGCCTAGTGGGGCGTGGTCACCACGGTGATGGCGTCTTGATCGAAGTAGTGAGCGAGTTTCCTCTTTGCGATGAGCACCGCGTGGAGTAACTTCGCACTGTGGTACCGAGTCTTGGACTCGGAAAGTACCTCATCGATGAAGTAGACCGCCGTTGTACCTTGAGCTCACGGCCTTCTTCCGCCGCTCCACCACGAGGGCCGCGCGACGACTTGGGTAGTGGCGGCGATGTAGAGGAGCAGCGGTTCACACGTGCCGGGCGACGGGGGATGGAGGCGAGGACAGAAGGCCTTCAAGCGGGTGAGGGTCTCCCGAGCCTCGGTGTCCAATCCAAGCGGTCGGATTTCTTGAGCGGCTGTGAGAGCGGCATTCGCGTTCGCCGAGGCGACACGAACAGCTCAAAGCCGCCAGCATCCGGTCGACCGGACCCCTTTGAGGTTCTTGACCGGGCCCATCCTTGCGATCGCCGAGATCTTCTCTGATTGGCCTCGATGCCTCGCTCGAGACGATGAAGCCTAAGAGCTTTCCTTTGGGGACCCGAAGACGCACTTCTGCAGGTTGAGCTTTATGCGAAACCGTCGAAGGTTCGCGAAAGTCTCTTCTAGGTCGGCGATAAGGTCGTCGACCTTCCCGGTCTTTACGACAATATCGCCGACATCGCCTCAACGCTTGCGGCCGATCCGGTCATTGAAGCACGCTTTGCATACATCGCTGGTATGTAGCGCCCGCGTTCTTGCCGAAGGGCATTGTGACATAGCGAACGAGCCGAACGGAGTGATGAAGGAAGTCGCGAGTGGTCGGACTCCTTTAGCGCAATCTGGTGGTAGCCCGAGTAGGCATCCGAGAAGGAAAGAGACTCGCACCCGTGGTGGAGTCGATGACTTGGTCGATGCGAGTAAGGGAATGGGTCCTTGGGACATGCTTTGTTGAGACTCGTATAGTCAACACACATTCTCCATTGCCGTTCTTCTTTTTACAAGTCATGTGGTTGGCTAGCCACTCGTGGTGGCGCACCTCTTTCTGAACCACGCCGCCAAGAGTTTGGCGATCTCCTCCTATAACCTGCGCCTTTCCTCGTCGAGCGGCGCGGCGTTGGGCGGCCGGCTTTGAGCACAGTCGGACGCTCAAGGAGTGCTCGGCGACCTCCTTTGGAATGCGGCATGTCGGAGGACCTCCATGCGAAGACATCTTTGTTGGTGCGGAGGAAGTCGACGAGCGCTTTCCTATTTGGCGGGAAGCGTGGCTCGACCAAGACGGTCTTGGTCGGATCACGAGGATCGACCGTGACCTCCTTCGTGTCCTCGGCGGTTGAAGGATCCAGCCGATTTCTTTGGATTCGAGGGCGGACTCGGCGGCTTCCTTCTGAGCTTGTTGAGTTCGCAGAGGCAACGATCGCCGAGGCGAGCTCGCGCCGCCGCGCTTCGCGATTGAAGGCAAATTTGGAAAGACGATGCCGCTGTAATGACTCCATGCGGTCCGGCATCTTGACTTGAGGTAGGCGTAGCTGGGGATCGCCATGAACTTGGCGTAGCATGGCCTCCCCAGGATGGCGTGGTAGGCGCCGGGGAAATCCACGACCTCGAAGGTGAGGGTCTCGGTGCGGAAGTTTCCCGGCTCCCCGAAGGTGACGGCGGTCGACCGCCTGGCGGATGGGCTTGTTGGCGGGATGACGCCATGGAAAGGTGCCTTGCTTGGCCGGAGGCTTGAGCGCGGGACCCCCATAGCGTCGAACGTCTCAATGTAGAGGATGTTAAGGCCGCTGCCCCCGTCCATCAGCACCTTCGTGAGGCGCTTCGTTCCGACGACGGGGCTGACCACCAGCGGGTACCTCCCGGCTGTGGGACGCGATCGGGGTGATCGGTCGATCAAAGGTGATCGGGAACTCCGACCACCGAAGATATTGGGGGCGCCCGCGCGGCGGTGTGGACCTCGCGATAGCGAGCTTGAGTCGGCGCATCGGCGTAGCAAGCGGATCCTCCGAAGATCATGAGGCGGCCGTCGGGCTCGGGGAACTCGTCGTCTGCCTTCTTCTCCGCCGTTCGCGGGGCCGCGGCGGGCTTCTTTCCTTTGCTTCGCGGCGTGGTGGGGACGCTAGAGAGATAGCGCCTCAGGACTTCGCAGTCCCGGTACTTGTGCTTGACGGAGAACCCATGGTTCGGGCATGGGCCGTCCATCAATTTCTCGAAGTGGTGGGCGACGGTCGGCCGCGCCTGCTGCTTGGCAGGGCGGTCGACCGTGGCGACCACTTGGGTCTCACGGATCCGCTTCCGTCGCTTAAGCTTGTCGGCGGTCGGGAGAAGACGATTTGGGCGCCGGGCTCTGCTGGGCCTTTCCTCCTTCGAAAATGGCCCTACGGCCTCCTCGCCGGGGCGTGGTTGGTGGCGATGTCGAGGAGTTCCTTGGTGGTCCTGGGCTTGAGGCAGCCCAGCTTGTGCACCAAGGCCTTGCAGGAGGTGCCGTAGATGAAGGCTCCCACGACATCGGCGTCGGAGATGTCGGGGAGCTCGTTACTTGGCGGAAAACCGCCGGATGTAGTCCCGGAGGTTTCCACAGGCTGCTTGTTTGCAGCCTTCAGTCTCAGAGTTTCGAGGCGCTTGTAAGTGCCCTGGAAGTTACCGACGAAGAGATTCTTCAAGTCAGCCCAGTTCCTGACAGTTTTGGCGGCAGGTACTCGAGCCAGGCTCGAGCCGAGTCCGCGAGGTAGATGGGGAGGTACTGGATGATGAAGAGATCATCCGTCGCTCGCCCTGACCGACATGCGGCCGGTAATCTTGAGCCGACACACGGGTTGGTGGCCCGGTGTACTTGGCAATGTTGGTAGGCGCCGGAATCGGGCGAAAATCCGCTGGCGGATCCCCAGGCAAAAGCCCGTGGTCCGGACCATCGAGGCTCGGGCTGTGATAGTGGCGCTCACCATCCGCAACACGTGAGTGGCGGCGTCCTCGCCATCTTTCTTCGCGCCTCGAGGTGGCGCGGATGTCGAGGGCATTACCGAGGCGGCGCGCACCGGGTGCGTGAGGCTGGGGTGGTTCATGATGGGGTGCGGTCTTGGCGCACCAGTACCGGCTTCCATGGCGGTCGCGGGCCGATGGCCGGAAGTAGCGCGGTGTGGTAGGAGCCGGGCTCAGATGCATGTCTTTGCGGCGCGCGCTCCACCACCCAAGGTTCTCGTAGGTAGCTCGGCCTCCGGGTTTGCGGGCTCGGAAGGCCTCGGAGCGGCGTGCGGCCGCAGACCACGTTTTAGCTTGCGTGAGGAAAAAGCGGGGCGCCGGATTACGCCCCAACTTGTGGTGTTCTTGGCGCGCGCGTCGCGCGCCGCCAAAGACTTGCGCGGGCTCGGGCTCGTCTGCTCAGTCGGCTCGAGCCGGTCGAGCTCGACCTCTTCGCTCCTCCGGCTCTCCGCGTTGCGTTGGAGCTCGGCCACGGCGAGCTGGCGCGTTCAGCCTTCATGGTATTCCCCCTCCTGTGCCTCGGTCGCCGGACGGGGACCGTCGTAGCCAGCGGTGGCTACGACCAAATCGGCCAGGTGCGCCACGTTGCACTCGCGAGAGTGCGCTGCGGCGCGGATACTCGCGTCGGGGCTGGGCCGTGGTGGAAGAGTCTTCCAAAGAACTCGTGGACGGAGGTTGGCATGTAGCCGACCATCGCCACTCGATCGCGAGCCTCTGAGGGGTGACATGGTCACCCGCCCGCCTCGGAGTTTTCGCCCGACCGCGCGCGAGCACTCCTCGGGTTCCGGCCGGGGCTGCAGGCGCCCAGCCGGAGCTTAGCGAATCGCCGGAGAGGGCGCCAAGCTCTCGTGGCGCTGTCTTCCGAGAGGCGGCGGGACGAAGCGTGAGCCCTCCGGGGGGTGGCGGAAGAGGAGGCCAGCGGATCCGGTTCCCGGCCTTGATCATGCCGTCGCGAGTGGGTGGATGCCATCGGGAGATAAACGAATCCGGAGATGGTGATGAAGACGCGCGAAGTCCCCTACAGCGCGCCAACCGCTTGTTTTGGGGAGCGCCAAGTAAATTTGTAAGTCTAGGGGTCGCGCGTTCCACTCACTGAATGGTTAGACTCGGAGTCCAAGATGTATCTTGGTTCGGTGAAGGTCCCTACTCCGATTCGTGTGTGGTGGTATGGTATTACTCTTGATACAGATGATCGCACAAAGTTTTACAAGCGAGAATGCCAATGGCTTAGCGAGATGGGTTTGATAGCGCTCTCTCCTTTCTTGTTCTTGCTCGTTGCCCTCTCGATCGTTTAGCCCCGCCTCCTTTATCTGAAGGAAGGCGGGTTACATCGAGTTAGGAGGAAAAGCGAGGCGACCTACGCTAGGAGCTCCGGTCCTTCGTCCTGTGGACTGGTCGCCACCCGTCTTGCCCATGCTGGGTTGGTAGCCTTGGTGGTCAGGGAGGTTAGGTATTTCCCGGGAAGTAGCGTACTTGCCCTCTGTGATCCTTGCGAATGCTGACGTCGAGGTGCGTGACGTTGGTGCTGCCTCGGGAGGGAGCGTGCGCTCGTGCTGTACGTGACTGGTTGATGGGGCTGGAAGCTTTGTCTTCTACAGTCACCAGATCTTCTTGGGAAGGAGCCACCTGCCCTTGTATAGTCGCTCTGATTGACCTTATTCGAGGGTACGTGGCGGTAGGCCGGTGAGGACCTGACACGCGGCACTCGGCGTTTGTCACCTTGGTTTGGTTGGAGTCGGGAGATCCCGCCCCGCCAAGATGGGGTCGGGAGCGCTGTCTGGTCGGATTCGCTTCCCCTGGCCGGTCGGGAGCGGATGCCTTGCGCGGTCTCGCAGGCGATTCGGTCGTCGGCGGGCCGGGCGCGGCCTGTTGGGGTATCCTTTTTATTAGTATTCGTCAATTATCAACTTAGATTTGGAAAAGAAGATATAGATTAAAAACATTCTCAGATCGCCACCTTATTACGGATGTCATACACATAAGATTCCAATGCATTCTTCCTGTCTTTTGTTTGCTCCATGAGTTTATCCTGATAGGCCAGTTGTTCTTCCTCTTGACCTTCTAGCAATTCCTGATCTCTCGTTGCACCATAAATGGACTAAAAAAATTGACAAATCCTGCCATCGAATTGACCTTTCATTTCTTAACTTATCACCCTTTGTATGATAAAAGTTGAGGCACCTAGTTAGTTGGGCATAATTGAAAGATGAATTGTCAAAGTTTTAAAGTGGGTAGTACGTATTTCGACAGGAACTTTTCATACTCCAATTTCTTACTAAGTACTAATTCATAACCAACCTGATTGCCCTTCTTATTCTTGCCTTTTCTTCTCCATTTTCTTGGATGCTTTGAGGATGTGGTACTCCTCCTGGTCCTCTTGATCTGAAAGGACAGGGGATGTCGCCTAGAGGGGGGTGAATAGGCGAATTAAAATATTTAAAACTAAATTGCAACGGAATAAAAAATTTACAGCTAAATAAAATCTCCCGAGGGTCTAAGTCCGGAGTGTTCGGGACTTTTATCCGGATACTCCGATATGTCCGGACTGTCCAGGGTCAGGAGTCCGGATACTCCGGATTGGACCCGAGGATCGAGTCCGAGTGTCCGGACTTATCTCCTGATACTCAAATGTCCGGACTATCCGGTTGAGAGTCCTGATACTCGGATTAAGACCTCGAAATGAGATTTTAAATCTCGCAATTTTCAACAATCTACTTGAATACAAAGGATCTAAATGCTATCAGTACACAGGGATGATGTAGATCTAGAGCCAAACACAACAATAGAGTAGATCGGGCAATTTCAAGATTCAAAATCAAATACTAAAGCAAGAGTAAGAAGCAAACTTAGAGACGATGATTTTTCACCCGAAGTTCGGATCCTTGAGGGGATCCTACGTCTCCGTTGAGGCGGCTCGGTCACACTTGAGCCGGGGTCTCTTTCAACCCTCTTCCTCCCGATGTTGCACAAATGCACTCGTCGGTCTTCACTCCTTAGATTCCTTCCCTTACGGAGGCGGAACCGGCCTTCACAAACTTCCCACGGCCAACCACATAAAGCTTCGGTGGCTCGTAGGCGACCTCCTAGCCGTCTATGTAATGACCCCATTTTCACATAAATGCAAAAATGGAAATCTCATGTGCAAACAGTACTAGTCCCATGATCAGTAGCTAGTACGCACATTTACAACAATTGGAATCACAACCATACATCATTTTATTAAGGCGGAAGCTAATTTACATAATAATCTTACAATTCAGAGTTTATAGCAGCGGAAAGATTTAAGTCTTGTAGTGTGCCCATCCAATCCCTCAGGCAACTGACAAGGCATAATCCCTAGAAAAACTTCATCGTTATCATTTCCGAATCCTGCGATAATTATGTTGCATCGGACTAATCTGATTCTTCACCTAAAAACAACAATTAAGCAAGGGTGAGTACTTTCGTACTCCGCAAGACTTTTGCAAAGCCTATGATTAAATGCAGGCCACTTCAAAGGAAAGGCTAATGGTTGCTTTGCATAAAGCTATTTTGAAATGTAAATACAGAATAGTAGATTGAAAAACGAAATTGAAGTAAAAGCAATTTAATACTGAAAGTAACAGATTATAAGCATAAATAAATCTCATGTACCTGGGTATCATGACCATATTCACGAACCATTCCTACCGGTCTCAGGTAGAAATCTCGAGTAACCATTCCTACCAGTCCCAGGTAGAAATCCAGAGTTTTACGAAAATAAAAACAGCTAACTAGTGCTGGCGCACCAAGATTCCCATAATCGCGGGAACGACTTTTCGAAAAGTTTGACACTCTGCAGAGTTGTACATCTTTACCCACAAGTCATGACCTTTTCCTTTTGCCGCATATTTCACGCACCTTTGGCGTAGTGGCCAGAATGTTCATGACGGAAACCTTTACATTATCTAGGCTAACTTTGCACCACCTGCGGTGACGCCAAACCCATACTATGGTGTATATATTTGCACATCACTGCACAATAATGATTAAGCATTTCCATAGTATGGCATTCACCGTTGTATTAGCAAACGTGACTCCCAACACCTCGGTGTGGGCGCCCCTTCGAGCAAGCAGTCACTGAAGAAGCTCGTACTACTCCGGCCTACCAATGTGCAAAGTTAAACCAAATAACTTAATTGGTTTAAGGCTGTCCCATACCAGCACTTGTGGTTGTACGGTAAATTCTTGGGTTTAACGAACACGTAGTTCGGTCCTTAATCTGATACGGGCAATAATCTCCACCCTACACTACGTACAAGTCCCTTGTACACCCGGCTATTGCCAATAATTGCCCGCATCAAAACCATAGTTTTATTTTCATTTTTGATCAAAATACCAACCATAAGATGGTCATACCCTTTTGAAAGTCATATCCAACATTTTTAATCGTATCCAAGTTTTATGTTTCTTTAAGCACGGCTAAGCATGTCACTAAATGTAAGTAACCCAGAGTGACATCAAATATTGTCTACGCTATTCTAGGGTTATCAAGGTTCACAAATCCATACTTATCAAGAGAGTTCTATGTGACAATAGGTATGACTACCAATACCCAAAATATAGCAGACTTTAATAAAAGTAAAGTATTCAGTAAAACATTTAATGAAAACATTTATAAAATTGGGATCAATATGATCAAAGGGGGTGCTTGCCTTGCTTATTTTTATTGCTTACGATGAAGACAAAGCCACGGCTGACGGAGGTATCGACGGAAGTAGTGACGTCGGATTCTACACGTCGTTAAATCAGAAATATAGCAAATATCCAACTTTAATAAGGGCAAAAAGAAAACAGACATAAAACCAAATAAAGATTCATTAAAGAAAACAGGAATATTTTAGGGTTCGGATTGAATTATTTCAAGATATTTTGATTTAGATAATTATACAAACATATTGTTAATGTCTTATGATAAAGAAAGTATGGTTTCTTTGATAGATTATCTATTCTTGATTTACGAATTCAAGAGGCTAAAATTATGAATTCTTGTATTTATAACTTCGAATTATAGATGCTAAAATTATTTGGATTAATAAGATTTAACATATTTGACAATTGAGCTAAAAGCCATAAATGAATAGCACTTAATCCTTTTTAATTGATTTTGCATAAGAAGTGACTTTGAATTTGTTAGATCCATTGAACTAAGTTATTGGATTTATTCCTAGTTTTTAATAAGGTTCTGGTGATACAAATTACATATTTGTTTATTATTTCAAAGTTCGCTTATTCATATAATTGAGTTCGTAGAACTTAGTACTTAAGGTTATTTGGCTATTAGGATTTTATATGCAAAACATGATGAAATAGGATTATTTCTTTAGAATATGATAGTCTATACTTTGAAGAACATTCTTATGCTGATTTCATACATTTTAGTGTTTAGACGAGACATTATATTCATTGTTGAAAAAGCTTATATGATATTAAAGATTAGATGATCTTATTACTTAAGGGTATTGGGTTAACAGGATTCAGATGTAAAGCAAGTTGAAAATAAAATATTTTTCTAGATTACGGTAGTACATATCTTAAATATGGTTTCTAAACAGATCTTTATAAAATTGGTATCAAGACGAGATGTCTTACAAGCTATTGAAAATGCTTAATTAGTTTTGTAGTTTACACGATATCAGTTCAGTTTTAGTTCTTAGTTTGCGACTAATCCTTACATGATTATTCATTCATTTTCCTGACATTAGCATGGAGCATTACTAAGATTGTTTTAAAGTTGATTTCACAATATTTTGCTTTTATCCGAGATGTTTTCCATATAATTAAACATTAAGACTTGATATGTACTTAATTCAAATTGGCACAATCATGAGGTATTCTTGCATAACAGGGGTACTATGGTTTTATTGAAGATCTTGGAATCACTTTACCATTATTTGAACTGTATGCTTTAAATTATATTTATTTTTAACTTCTATACATTTGAAAGTAATCTATCTTTCAAATTTAATTTAAACTAGATTCAATTCTAAATATTTTTGTATATCCGAGTAGATTACTAATTTTTAAACACACAGAGACTGATTTGACATGAATTGAACTATTTTTGCAAAAGATATTCGTATTTGAATATTTATCATATTGGAAACAACTTACTTTAGAAAATGATGTGAATAAAGTCTAAGTCTAAATAATTTTACATATTCAGGTTCCTGAGGAGTTAAGGTTTCTAACAAAATTGATTTTATTCAAATTGGAGTATATTTGCAGAAGTTCCACATATGGCATTCTTTTGATCCTTTTCTTTAAATTGAATTTAAAATTTAAATATAGTTCATTTCCAAAATATTTTTGCATATTATGAATCTACAGGATTTATCATGAATTTATAAATTTATTTCATTTCATTTGGATTGATGGTTCAAAAGATATGAGCAAAAGAATGTATTCGGTTTTAGGAAAATATAGAAAATAGAAAATTTACCAAAAGAGGAAAATACGCTTTCACCTCGGAAATACGCTTTCGCTTGGGACTTGGTCAATGAAGTCTTGTGCGGACTCGCAAGGCCTGATGACTTGAGCGCACGAGTCATCGACAAGGTGGCTGCCACTTTGTCGGCGACCCGACAGTGAGGCGGCGACCGGCTTCGCCGCGGCGAGTACCGGAGCCGGTGAATGGACTTCACCTTGAGCACTAGGGTATCCATGCGAACCTAGGGGAGGTGCTAGCTTAGTCGGAGATGGCCGGAGTTGCTCTGCCACCGGAGGGAGGTGGCGGAGGAGATGGGGCTCGCCGGAGAAGAAGATGAGCTCGGCCACTGAATGGGTAATGATTCGAGCATCAAGGTGGCCCAATAGTTCCATTTTTGTGGTTGAATCATTTGGAGAAGCACTGAGATGAGCTGCCACCGTGCGAGGTAGCTGCGGCGGAAGAGAGGCGGCATGGCGGCTCGCCGGAGAAGGATAGCTTGAAGTGAAGGTGGGGGAAGGTGCTAGGAGTTATGAAGTAGCTCCAGGTTAGATAGTTCGAGGTAAGGTTCGGCGAATTGCTGAAATTGGGTTTTCCCTTTCTGACCTTGCCGAGTTGGAGAAGACACGGCAGTTTTGTGCGGAGTTTTGGCAGATGGGTGAGCTGAGGGGAGAGCCAAGGTCTAGCCGAAGTCTTGAAGGGTTTAAATAGACGAAGTAAGGCGGTGAGCACAGGATTTGAACATGGAAGGAAATGGCGGCGGAGCACGCGCAAGTCTTTGCTGCCGTGGCGGCAATTCTTTTGAAGAGATGGTTGTCACGACAGACTTTTGACAAGATGGGTAAGTCGGTGAGACAGCAATGCCATTTGCCTACCCATATCGTGCCGTGGCAGGGAAAATCGCAGTAAAACCTCGCCGTGACAGAGAATTGGCAAGAGGCGGCAATAGGCGGAGGTTTTGGGATTTCTTTGATGCAAGGTATGGCAAGCTGGCAATGGTGAGGTGACAAGAGGAGTAGCAGATCGGCGTCTTGGGCGACGTGAATTGCGGCTGGGAAGCGATAAGCAAGGAAAGCGAAATGGTTTGGTGGCTCGGGAAAGACAGAGAAAGGGGAAGAAAGAAGAAGAAGGAGGAAGAAGGTCTGACCAATGGGCCCGGGGTCCACATGGCAGTCAACGAAAGTGATGGAAATCGGCAAGGTTAGCTGTAGCAAGTGGTCCCACCAGTCAGTGAAGGGCAAAGGTAAAATGGAGGAAGACTCTGGACAGCTCGGGATAGATTCATTGGATTAGGTCATGAAACCGACTCAATATTTTGAGAGGATTTTTCCAGAGGTCGGCAAGGTAAATATAAGGATCCAGTAAAAATTTTAGATAAAAATTATTGATATAAATATTTATAAAAATCTGACAATGCACTGTTGTGGATTTTGGCTGATTCTTATTTTTATTTAATTTAAGATAAAAAAAAGTTTATTATTTTATGAAAATTTTTATTAACGTCTAAAATGTCATTATTGACATTATATAAAATTTTAAGATTTTTATATTTGATATTGAAATTTTAATAATTCTGACATTGAGATTTTCAGCTTTTCCAATAGTCTGTTTTTGAATTTCTAAAAATACTAAATGATGGGATAAACTCTTGATATTTTTACCAGACATAGATAAGACAAACATGTTGGCATGGTTAAAATTTTAACTCAGGTTAAGTTAATATAACTTCTGAAGAAATCTTGCAACTTCAGATTTTTGATTATCTTTTCATGATTACAATATCTTTTCTTTTATTTAATGTGTTCAGATCACTTTTGACAGCATGTCAAGGTCTATGACAGTTACTAATATTTTAATATTATTTTTGCAGATTTTTATTGTTATGGTGTTTTTATCTTTTTACTTTTACCATTTTACCATTTCAATAGATATTACTTTTCTTTTTAGAGCAAAATTCAAGAAGAACCAATAATTCAGAAAACTCAGAAAATTCAAATTCAAATTAAATATTACATCTCAAATTTATGTTTATATTTTGTTTGTTTTGGAAGAAATAGTTTTAATGAAGGAAATATTCTTTTCTTTTAAAATTAGAATACAAGAAAAAGAGGAAAAGATATTTATTTTAAACCAAAATCTTGATTCCAATTGAAATTTTTATTCAATTCCATTTTTAAATTTTAAACTTTTTATTTTTCATATTTTTGAATTTTACGGGATGTTACAGTCTAGGAGTCATCAACCTCCAAGAATAACAAATGCTCACGAAGAATAAGCTTGAAGATGAAATCAAGTGCTCAATCAACTCAAAACTCACTCAACCTAGCACCTCACTCCTCAAACTCTTCTCAACCCTTCTCACAAAGGGGATCACTTAGATCTAAGGGTAAAGAGGTGTTTTGGGGGCTCAAGAACAAGGGTATAGCACCTCTAATCAACAGGGTAAAAGCCTCTTCAAAATGAGGGAGGATGGGGCTATAAATAGAGCCCCCAAAAACTGGCCGTTGGAGACAGCTGCGCACAACCCGGAGTATCCGGATGTATAACCCGGACACTCTGGACTAATTCAACCCGGAGTGTCCGGACTCAACACCGGATACTCCGGATTGTCCGAACAAAGACCGAAAGCGGCCGGCGAAAATGAGCATAACTTTTGACTCCGGACTCCGATTTCAGTGATCTTGGACTCTACCGAAAGCTAAGAACGAGGGCTACACAACTAACAAGGTCTCACTACCCAAAACTCAAAGGATAAACACAGATTTCACAAAGAATCCAAGGAGACCTACAACCTCACTTTTCTAACCACCAACAGCACTCTCTTTCTAAGTTTCACAAGGATGGATCACTTGAGCACTTAACACATCTAAAAGTCATTCGACATCGCATCCCTCTTAATAGTACGGCAATCCTTAAACTCAAATTAAATCAAAGATAATATAAGTCTAGAAATAGTCACTTGTCGTCTTCTTTCTTAATATCGATGCATGAAGACTTTCACCATATAATTGATGACATCTTCGCCTTGTTCAACTCGACTCGATTCATCTCGTGAGACTCTCGTCCTATCAACCTTGACTTGATCATCCTCTCTGACGATCTCCACGCCAAGTCGATCTTGACTTAGTCCTCAACTCTTGGTGACACCGTCGTCTTGTTGACTTCGGCTTAATGATCATCCTCCAAGATACGTTGGTCATCATACACATACGGGACCTAAGTCTTTCCAATCCACTTATGATAGACATTAGTCCCAAAATCTCAATAGATATAAACAAGTTGATATTTGTGAACAATTGATTACAACAAGTGTTTCATATAACGAAGCACAACATAAATGGAAACACTTACATAAGAAATGTTCTCTACTAAGTACATCATGATGAATATGTAATTGATCTATATGCACTAGAGAGATAATTGCCAATATGATGAATCAATTAAATCATGGCAAGGATCACAATCTTTACTTAATTGAAGCACATGATGGAATATACATGAATTGTACATGTGCAAATAATATTTGGAATAAGAGTAAATATGTGATCCAACACTAGATTAAACTTCACTAAGAGAAGTGCATGAGAAGATACACAACTAAGACATGCATGCACCAAGTCAATCTATAGCAATATGAAGTTTAACTCTAGTTAATACATGCATACTAAAAACAAAGCACATAATGAACTCAAATGAATATATATGCACAAATAAATATGACATGAACCAATGTGCATATAGAACCAATGTTCATATATATAATCAACATGCTAATTGGAGTTCACTATGCATTTGCACAAAAGGAATGCAATAACAAATATAGAAGAGATACCAAAATTGCATACCTTATCTTTGCTTAACCATCCCACTTGATTTTCCTCTAAAAGATGAGATTGATACTCAACTAGGCAATAATATGTTAGTCTCATAGCAATATAATCATATTAGAGGTTTGTCATTTGTTAAGCACTAAGTTAAGCATTTACTTAATTACATAGATTGTCATTATGTGCGTTTGTCATTAATCACCAAAATAACATAAGTGCCTAGATGCACTTTCATGATCACTCTGCATCATCCTCTCCAACTGAACAATGAAAATTACAGGTGACTCAAATCAATCTCAAGGCGATTAATGCCAAGCGAAATGATGTTTAATGGTAGAAGAGAAGATCGTAGGCTTTTAAATAAAGATGTAGATATACGTAGCACTATGTAATAGACACAAACTTATAGTGAAAAAAATATATCTTACTGATACAAATCATCAGAAATAACACAAAATTAAAATAGCCAGTGCATTCACATGCAAGATGCATGCACCATTGTACTTATAGGCAAATAAGATGAAAATAAAAGAAGAATGTCCTTACACATGAAATATTGCAGCAATATCAGCAGCATAGAAATTCTTTAAGTTTGCTTGTTTGCGTGAATATATATATATTTACGTCCTTCTATCAGGGTTTACATCTTTAAAACCAAATTAAAAAATTCAAACAATTTAATTGTAGGTGACACAAATTAATCTCAAGGAGATTAATGCCAAGCGAAATGATGTTTAATGGTAGAAGAGAAGCTCATAAGCTTTTAAAGAAAATGTATGTAGTCTGACAGAATTAAATTAATTGTAAATATTAGAAGAGATGCTTTTTGATCCATCAGACGGAGGAAGTAGTAGTGCTGATAGGCAACAACACATCAGCAAGGTTATGTTTTAGAGATAATTAATTAGGGTGGTCAGATATTAGCTTGTTGAATTTAGTAATCTTAATGGATGATAAGAAAATTACCTTTCTAGCTGAGATTGCATCGAGGCAAACATTGCTTTCAAGCTAAGAATTTACGGGTAAAGAAAATTTCAAACAAAATGGCAGGAGTGACAGACTGACAGTGGTACATATCATCAAATAGAGCTGATTTTAAAACATGGAGCACAAACTAAAAGATCATATGCTAAGGATACTACCATTTCGTGAATGTAAATGCCAGTTACATGTCAAGGATTATATATGCCATCAAGAAACAAAATCAGCGGGCGTCGGGGAGGCGTAGAGAGATCTGGACTCTGGAGGTTTGCGTCATCGAGCAGATCGGGAGGAACAGAGGAAGATCCCATGTTTTTCTTCGGTGGTCGGTTCGGTTTTTTTGTGTGTGGCCGGTTTTTTTACACGTGGGAGTGGAGAATGTACCACTGCCACCAACTCTTAATTGAAAGTAGTAGAGATAAGGCCACAAGCTACCATGTGAGTCTTACCGTGTTAGAGCCATGAGAGGTGCCATATAGGATTGGAGAGCCATGAGAAGTGGCACATAGATAGAATATTAGGGTAGCCTCCAAGAGTACCAAGTTGTGTTGTACCAAAGTTTGTAGTAGTGAAATAAAGAGTTGAGTTCTTGTGTATAAGAATTAGGGTTTATTTGATTTGAAGCTAACTTTGTCACGTTTAAACTTAGATGTACTACAGATTCTTAAGCGAATGTTTAGTTCGTTGCCACACTTTCTTAGCTCCATATCACACGTGTCATAGACTCAGTTTATTTGCCAAACTTTGCCACATTTGAGGCGCTGAATTTTGTTGGCACAAAAAGTGTGGCAAACCACACTTGCTTAAGGTTAGTTATGTTAAAGTTGGCTTCAAACCAAACATGCCCTTAGTCTACCACGGGTGTGTGGTATCCTCAAAGTGGGTATTGAGGGTACACCTCCAGATTTTCCATCAGGTAGACTCCAGATTGATTGTAATAGTTTGAGCACAAGTTTCCCCTTATAATAAATAGAACCTCACGAAAGAATGATCTGCATCTTTGAGGAAACATTGAGGCTAGCGTGTGGTGTCAATAGCCAAACTGACTACCCATCTGCCAGCAGTTTCACAAAAGAGGACCAAAGCTCACTGATAAAGAAGCATGTTGCAGGGCCGTCGGAGTTGTATATATAGACGACGGATTCTGAGTCACCATCAACTGGTGGCATAGCCGTAGAAGGACCGTCGAAGCGTCGCTGTTGAGCTTAGATGTGTGGCTTAGCCACGAAGGGACCATTAAGGGCCTCCTAAAGTGGAGTTTGTGACCGGTGAGGAAGAAGAAGATGGTAAGATTTGCATTCCATCAGCCGATGAAACATTCGTTTGGCCCTTAGATCGAGCCAGATCATGATGGATTTCTATGAGAGAAACGAGGGGAAACGGAAGAACCGGAGGCTTGCAGCAAGCTGAGGGAATCCACGGTGACCAAATGGCACACCGACAGGCAAGGTCGCCAAATCCAAGTCGGGAAACTTAATTATTAAAGAGGAGGGGGATTCACTACGAACACCGACGCCAAGAAGAGACATTGTTGCAGGAGATCCGATCGGAGTACTCCTCAATGTAGACTATGGCGACAGACGTTGGGGTGGAACAAGGGGAAGGGGAGAGGATCTAATCTACTACCTAAGTACCGAACGAGGACTTCATTGTGGGACCCTCTTTGCCCCCGGCAAGGCAGAGGAAAAGGAAAGGTGAGGAGAAAGAGCTAGGAGGGTTTTTTTAGGAGTCGCTACATAGAGAGAGAGTTGCATGCATCAGCCAGTTCACCCAAAAGCTTAAGCTCCCCCTCATGCGTAGGCTCTCTCAGTCCTAAGACGTGGAATAGAAGTGGACTGCAATTATTTTTCTGTAATTGCGCCAGACCTCTTGGCTCTGATACCATATTGAGTTACATGCACCAGCCAGTTCACCCAAAAGCTTAAACTTATAAGAAAAGGTGGGCAATTCACTTATACTTCAACAATGAGGTTGCTTTGTCAACCAGTAGTTGGACCAAGCATGTATGGTTGGAACCTTTACCGGTCTCTATTGAAATATCTATGTGTTATAGTTAGCTAGTACCGACTTTCTTTTAGTAAAACCTTTACGCTACATGTATGACTTTGATTTACTATGTAACACTAGTATAGTGCCTGTGCTAACGCTACGACGGCAGTACACCCGATTATCAATTAAATGAGAAGATAAGTATGAATACAACACTTAATAATAAAAGGGAAATTTATAATTTTAAATGAATTTAGAAAGAAAAACGGAACTAAATGGAGGTCGAATGGGCGAAAACGGGCTCCCAAAAGATTTTAAATCAAGAAAGAGAAAGAAAAAAGAATTTTCTGATTTTAGATTATTTTTTTGCAGCTTCCACAGAGAGCACAACAGTGCTCTCCGGCTTGGCCACAGCAAGGGAGGGAAGGCCGGGGTGGCGGCCGATCGCAGTGGGTCGGCACTCAGTGCGGCGTGATCGCCAAGACCGGCGCTCTGGGGAGTCATGGTTGCGGTGAATTTCGCCGGGAAAGATGACGGTGATGGCTTGGGTTACCTCCAAAATCCAGCGATCTTTACAAGAGGGAGCACTTGGGGATTTACGCAATGCGATGGGGTGGAGTAGAGCTCGTCGGCTTTTATAGCCCCGAAACAAGTAAATTTATGGAAACCATAATTTGGGATCAAATCAGATTGAGAGGAAATTTTGGCAATAGAGCACGAAATTTGGGGAATTAACACCATAAATGTAAAGAGGAGATTTGGTGCGGGATTGATGGAGCTTTTGAGCTTCTTTCTTGCTTTAATGGAGGGAGGGAAGAGAAGAAGCTTCTCTGGTCTGGGCTGCAGCTAGAAGAAGCTACAGGTGAGTTGCCTTTATTTTTTTAAATATAGAAGTATTTTTGAAAAGATAGCACATTAGGTTAAAAAATTCTAGAAAAATTCTCAAAAAAACTTTCCATTATTTTGTACTTAATAAAATTATTTTTAAAAAAAATTAAATTATAAATTTGCCGAGGCACGGCGGTCGCGAGGTCGCCGACCAAAGAACCTCGCCGCGTCGGCAAAGCCATCGATGGCGCATCAGTGGAGCCATTGCGGACTGCGTTCTCCGACCACACGCCTATCTCCGCTTCCTTTTCCCACTCGTAATGTATGGTCCTTTCCTTTTCCGGACGTTTGTTTCCTTTTCCTTGATTCCAAGACGTTTGTTTCCTTTTCCTTGTTGATGCCGAGGTGAGGAAGGTCTGTGAGCCACAGGATGATTTCGGAAAAATATAGAAAATAAATCTGCGCTCACCGACACTGGATCCACAAGGAAAAAAGATAAAATTAAATGATGTTTCGCCGACCACCGTTCCGCGAGAAAAATTGAAAAAATTAAGCAAAGACTCACAGCATCGCTGGTTCCTTAGATAAAAATAAAAACAAAAATTCAGCGCTCTCGTATACCGAAATTAGGCTCTATGGGGCTAGACCCGTAAAAAAGTCTTGAGAAGGGTCATATTCGGAAAAAAATACGATCACAATGCCAGGACAATAAAAAATTGAAGTCTTGTTTCCTTGCATGCGGATCCTCCCTGTTTATTTCCTTGTTTGATTCACCCTTCTTCCAAATATGTAGTACGTACAATTTTGGCCAGTAAAAAATTCAAGTCTGGTTTCCTTGCATGCGATCCTCCTTATTTATTTCCTTGTTTGATTCGCTCTCCTTACAAATATATAGGTGAGGGAGGTCTGTTGTGGATCATAGGGATGATTAGACACACTAAATAATGGCCATCGAATGTGGGTGAGTAAATCTGAGGAAAGATCTGATACGTTCATTTTGATGAATGCAAGTTTCTGGGGACGTTTTGCTGGGTGCACGAACATTGGGCCATCTCTAATGATGTGCATTATTTAGGGTGGACGTAGAAAAAATTGCTTAGATACATTATAAAGAGGTATAGATAACTGCGCACTGTAGGAGACTAAATACCCTCTGACTAAAACTAAGCTATCTGAACGATTCTTCAACGGAGAAGATTTCGCTCACAATTTTACAAATAGGAAGAGAACAAGTTTCTATTCCACGAACCCGAGAAAAATTTAAAACCCTGGCTAGGTAGTTGGGCTAGTGGGTGGACGAAAAGTCAAACTCTCGATGCACTTCAAAATCTGTGCCTTCTACTCTTGACGTGACTGCGTCTCGTCTCTTAAAATGAAGACAGGTCCGGTTTGGAACATTAGCATCCATGTCGGCAGTCGGCACCATCAATTAACTCTACTGTCCTCTCCCTCTCGGTAACCCAGCCACAATGCTACTGTGATTGGATCAATTACGTACACAACGATCGTACGTACTACGTCTTGCCACACAGTTGCCACCCATGTTAGCATCTACTCCTCCTCTTGCTGCTTCACCACCAGGCCATTGCCACTCAGGTGCTAGATCGATATATACATGGGCAAGGTTTCAAATTTCGGTTTCGGAATACATTTCGTCCTTGGCCGGATAACGAAATTTCGACAAAATTTCAAAATTTCGGAAATATTTCGGACGAAATTTGAATTTGAAAATTCAAATCCGTTCCATTCCGGAAATAAAAATCCGAAATTCGGCGAAAAAACTCCGAAATTTCGGGCGAAATTTCCGAAATTTTGGGTTTTTTTTGCACTGGCTGAAGAGTGGTCTAAACGTTATTAAAAAATTTTGAAATTTTTTTGGAGGTTCCTGACATATTGCTAATATTCTCACAAAAATTTCAGCTGATTATCACATCTGAGTAATTTTAAAAATTCGGAGAGTGGTACTATCCTGATAAAACACTGACCGACAAGTTTGATCCGAATGGAAAATGGTACAAATCAAGTTATAAACTGTTGAAATTTTTTTCTACATGGTTATGATCCATAAATAATATTCTCACAAAAATTTCATCTGATTATCACATGTGAGGAATTTTTAAAAATTCGGAGAGTGGCACTGTCCTGATAGAACACTGACCGACAAGTTTGATCCGAATGGAAAATGGTACAAATAAAGTTATAAACTGTTGAAATTTTTTGTGCATGGTTATGATGTATCTATAATTCTCTCATAAAATTTTCAGATGATGATAAAGCTGTATGAATTTTTAAAAATTCTAACAGTACTACTGCCCTGTTAAAAGGCTTACCGGTAAACTTGAATAAAATGAAAAATTATGTTAACCATAAAAATTTTGAAAATTTTACAGAATGGTGATAAGGAAGTTCTTAATATCCCATAAAAATTGTGATTCATGATCACACTCCAGTGAATTTATAAAATTCTTACAAGGCACAGTACCATTTATGTTCTTTTCTTTTTTATTTTTGAAATATAATATAACAAACAAAGTTCAATGCTTACATAGATTTGATTGACCAAACAAACAAAGTTGATTTTTTTAAAAAAATTTATATAATGGTACTGATTCAATTATTAATCTCTCACAAAAATTTTAGATCATAATCATACTCAAGAAAATTTATAAAATTCTGACAATATAAGTGTCCCAATTACGTTCATTTTGTTTTTGATTTTTTAAAGATAACAAATAATGTTAAATTATTTTTAAATTTTTTATGTATAATCCTAAACTACTAAGGATAGTACCGTAAAATTTTCAGCTTATTATCAAGCTTGTAAAATTTTATGAAAATCTGACAGTGTTTCTGCCAAAATTTTAAAATGTTTAAAAAATTCGGTTTTTCAAAAAAATTTCATAGGAGATGACTTTACTAAGGGTTATTGGACCAAATCCGGCCCTAAAAGATTCAAAACCGGCCAAAAAACACGAAATTTCGCACAAAAAGTCCGAAATGTTGGGTTACTGTAGCAAATTCAAAAAAAATTGATTTTTTTCCGGCCGGTGCTTTAGATTTCGGGGTAGTCCGAAATCTGAAATTTTGTCGAAATTCGCCAAAATTTTTAACCTTGTACATGGTGATCGAGGATATCGGTGGTGATCGTACCGTAGAAACCACTAATTAACGTGTAACGCCAATTTTGCTAAAGCAGACTGAAGGACAAAAGGTTTATGTGCTTGTTAGCAATCCATGCATATTGATAAGTATCGTCGGTTTGCGGCACTGATTTTTCTTTGAGGAGATCGAACACCTAGCTTGCTTCTGCATAAACCCTTGATTTACTATATATGTAGTAACAGCTGCACACTGTGGGAGATTAAATGCCTTTAGACTCAAACTAATAAGCTATATATCACTCTAGCTTTGATACCTGAGCACACATGCTCCTCACAACCTAAGTTCACAGCACAGATCGAGAAGAGAACAGACAAGCTTCTATTCCACACGAACGCTTGGTCAAGTGTTCATTCAATGCCAACAACGCACCGGTCACCTGCCTCCCAGTAACCCTAATTAACCCCGGCCCGTCAGTTATTGAGCTGCAGAGTAGTAGAGTACTCCACGTACTACCCCACACCCACAGGCACAGCAGATATGTACAGTACGGAAGCCGTAAATCTCAGGAGTGCAGTGGCATCATGGCGCCCTCATTGGCGCGAAATTGTATGCATGCACGTCGCAGCGGCTTAAATTTTTACTGTGCGCGCGCAGTAGCTGCAGTCTCTCTCTCTCTCCTAAAATACAGAATACCTGATGCACAAACCTACCCGCATTTAATTATCAACATCCTACCACACGCATGATAGAAATAATCTTGTAATAGAAAAGTTATAGTTTGGAAAGTTTGTATTAAGAAAGTTTAGGATGAGGAGTCTGATTAGAACAAAGAAGTAGAATCCTATTCCGTTAAAAAGAGCTATAGTTTTGGGTATAAATATAGGGGTAGACTTGAGTTTTGTAAGCGAACAGAGCGAGAAATAATAAAGAGAAAATTGTTCCAAACTTTTTTGATGTTCTGTTCCAATAATTGGTATCAGAGCCTAAAGATTTCTGATTAACCCGCTGCCCCTGGGAGGAGGAGGCTCCTGGGGCAGCACCCGAGGAAGCTGCTATCGTCGCTGAGCGACGCGGTGTTGAGGAGCTAGCTCCAGCAACAACCAACACGGTGCGAGGATTCTTGTCCGTCGAGGCGTACGCGGCGCACGGGAGCGTGAATGTGTTGTACGAATCCAAGGACAAGAACGGCAACCTGTCGTTGAAGGAGCTCATGGAAGGCGTCCACATCAACGGCCAGTCCGTGCCGGAGTTAGAGATCAGGATGCTCTTAGAAGCCGTGGACACGGACGAGAACGGGACGCTGGATTGCGACGAGTTCGTGACCGTGACGGTTCAGCCATCAAGCGCAAGAAATCAACTGTGTATGAGCGGACGTCTCGAGGAGAAGTAGCGTGTAGCTGCGACGAGAAGAGCAGCAAAGCGTGCTGCTGCAAAAAAATTGGCCGAAGGAAAAGCCTGGCGACTTGCTCGTGGTGAGAGCAGCTATGCAAGGCTATGGAAAAAAATTGGGTTCATGGGAGATATGTCTAGGACGTTGAAGAGATGTGTTCGCCGTCCTATATCAAGTCTGTCAAAGTTGACTTCGAGACGTTGAAGAGATGTGTTCGTCGTCCAAAGTCAAGTTAGTCGAAGTGGAGTCCATGATGTTGAGGAGTTGTCGTCGCCGTTTTTGCTGTGTGAATAAGAGTTCTTCTAAGTGCGTCCAAGTTCTTTTGTGGGTAAGCTCTAATCCGAGTTTGCGTCACCGTCAAGTTGTGTTACCGGTGAAAAGATAATTAGAGTTGAGGTAAAAGGTAATTATCGGCGAGGTGCGTCACCGATGATATGCCCGGTAAGGAGAAGACGAAACTCCTTGAAGATGCGTTCACCATCCTGTGTCGAATATGTGTTTAGGCAAATCGTAGTTGAGACCGATTGCCTCAACAAGTTAGACTTGCATTACAAATTTAAGGAGGTGATTGATAGAAATAATCTTGTAATAGGAAAATTATAGTTTGAAAAGTTTGTATTAAGAAAGTTTAGGATGAGGAGTCCGATCAGAACAAAGAAGTAGAATCCTATTCCGTTAAATAGGACTGTAGTTTTGGGTATAAATATAGAGGTAGGCTTGAATTTTGTAAGTAAACAGAGCGAGAAATAATAAAGAGAAATTTGTCCTAAATTTTTTTGACATTATGTTTCAACAACGCATGATCAGACATCAGACTTACATGTTACCGATACGCACCCCTCTCTTCTCCCTATAAGTAGCATGCTCGTGTCAGGCAGATTAAGTAGCTTAGGTAGCTGGCTAGCTAGCTCCATTACCGGCCATGGCCAAGCTCGTCGTAGCATCTCTATACCTCATCTTCATCATGCTACAAGAGTGCGAAGCTGCCGCTGCTGCTGGTACGGGCTGCCATGGTGGCAGAGCTGCGGCGGCGGCAGCGATCAGGGCGAAGGCGAAGGGCGTGTTCGTGTTCGGGAGCTCGCTGGTGGACAACGGCAACAACAACTTCCTCACCAACTCCAGCGTGCGAGCCGACTACCTGCCCTACGGCGTCGACTTCCCGCTCGGCCCCTCCGGCCGCTTCTCCAACGGCCGCAACGTCATCGACGCGCTCGGCGAGCTGCTGCGCCTCCCCGACGGCGGACTCATCCCGCCCTTCGCTGACCCGTCCACCAGGGGCCGCGCCGCGCTGCACGGCGTCAACTTCGCCTCCGGCGGCTCCGGCATCCTCGACCGCACCGGCCAGGATACTGTGAGTACGTAGCGTTTAATCTATTTTCTTGATCGATCTGTGTGCCATTCTTATATGCTATGCATGCCTATACTTGCGTTGTGAGTTTAGCTAATTAATTAGTTTCATCTTTAATTAGAGTAGACTTATGTGTACGTAGTGTCTCAGCAAAATTTTGATCACTAATATATATATATATGAATACATGTAATTAGATTTGTATTGGTGGATTTGTCAGACAAAAGTATTTCTAACGTACCACGTCTAGCTTTATATATGGTTTGTTAATATATCATATCAAAAAACATAGTCAAATGTGTGTTCCGAAGCTCATGTCGATATTTGTAATCATAAGCATATTAATTAGCGTAGAAGCATTAGTTAGGGATGACTTTTTTTCTAGAGTAATTAGAGATGACTCGAGTGCCTCTCATGTGTACTACTTCCTTCCGTATTCAGGGAGAGGTACTGAGCCTAAAGCAGCAAATCACCAACTTCGAGGCAGTGACTCTTCCTGACCTGCGGGCCCAGCTGCAGGGAGCAACGACAGCCACCAGCCACAGGATGGAGGGCCAGGATTTCTTTGACCGGTGCTACCTGCCCAAGAGCCTATTTGTGATTGGGACAGGTGGCAATGACTACATGTTAAACTACTTCAAGTTCAACCCCACGAGGAGTGGGAACAGCAGTAGGCCCCCCTTGTCAGAGTTCACAAGATCTCTCACCACCAAGCTCTCGGGCCATCTCCAGGTACCATCTTAATTGCACAAACCTCGCTACTACAGAAAGGTTTAAATTAGACGTCTTATCACAGACGGTTTCTCAAAACCGTCTGTGACGATGAACATCACTGACGGTTCTATATTACAACCGTCAATGACATTATCACAGACGGTACTCTTCAAAAACTGACAGTGATATACATCAACATCACAGTATCATCTCAGACGGTTTTATAATAAAACCGTCAGCGACTTATCACAGACGGTTCGTTATAATAACCGTCTGTGATATAACACATCACAGGCGGTTTATCTAGACAGAACCGTTTGTGATAATATTTCAACTTTCGCGCTCTCACCAAATTTGAACTTCCCGCTCGTCTCGTTTTTGACTTCCTTTAAAATACCAGCCTGCGGCTCTTCTCCTGCTACTTTCTTCTCACTTCTCCTACTCTCCTCTTCTCTTCTCTTATCTTCTCACTTCTCACTTCCTTTTCCTCTCCTCTTCGAATGTTTGGTAAGTATGGTGTTCGAATCGTTCAACTAAAATGTTATTGCTCATCCTCTCCTCTTCCTCTTCATTTCCCTCTTCTCTTCTCTTTTGCACTCTTGATGTTGCGGCGTTTTCGTTTTTGATCCGTGCACCTTTCAGTAAAACGGCCATAACTTTTGCATACGAGCTCCGATCGCGATGTTCTTGTACTCGTTTTAAAGCTAACGAAAAGTTCAATTTGAAAAGTCCAAGTCAGGGGGCTACATCAGAAATACACGCGAGGCTCCGAAAAAACGTCGATCTCGAAAAAACGTCATTGAGGGCCTCAAAACGGCCTTCGAAGTTTTTTTCCGTCAATTTTGCATTTTCAAGTTCTTCAGAGCAGTGACATGGGATATCTCACATCCATTAGCTCTTCCATTATGCCTGAACTAGCATAGAGCAGCTGGATCACAGAAATATCATCTATACGTGACGATATTTTTTTTGTTTCCAAAAGTAACATCACAGATGGTTCATAGTAAAAACCATCTGTAATAGTTGTTATCACAGACGGTTCTTAGTAAAAACCGTCTGTGATAGTTTGTTATCACAGACGGTTCTTAGTAAAAACCGTCTGTGATGTTCCGTAACATCACTGACCCATGGTTACAGACGGTTCAAAAAACCGTCTGTAATAACGGTTCTGAACCGTCTGTGATAAACTTTTCTGTAGTAGTGCTTGTACGTGGTTGCTGCAGTGCATTTCATCATGGCCTTTTTGTTCAGTGTGTTCCTACAGTATCACTGATATATGCATTGGCTATTAAAGCCATGCATATATGGATGACCAGTTAATTATTACTTCTACCGGCTATAGCTACAGATGCACAGTTCCTAGTACATGTGAAAACAAAGAGAGGGAGTCAGGGTTCAAAAAACCGACGAAAAAGGTCGGTTTTCGCGAAAACCGCCCGTGTCGAGCCGGTTCGGCAATTAAAACCGTTCGGAAAACCGTTCAGTTGAATAGTAAATTTAAAGAATTTAGCAAAAAAGTGTCAAAAAAATTTGAAATTTGTTTTGTGTTGTCCTGAGGTAATCCTAATGATTTTATAAAATTTTCAGATTATTACCAGATACGTAAATTTTTTAAAAATTTTGACAGTGATACTATCACAATATATGCTCTTCAGTTTTTTATTTTATAGGGGCACAAAATGAAGTCTAATATTTCTTAAACTTTTTTTGTGATGTTATAACATCATTAAAATGATTATGTAAAATTTTCAAATGATGATAAGATATGTGTATTTTTTTTAAAATTCTAAAAGTGCTATTATCATTCTAAAAGTGTCTTCTTTTTTTTATTTTATATGGGCACTAAATGAAGTCTAATATTTTTGAAAATTTTATTACATGATCCTTTGGCATATTTATATTTTAATTAAAATTTTGGAATATAATAAATCTTTTTAATATTTATAAACATCTGACAATGTATTTGTTCCTTGTCATTAATTGCTATTTTAGATTTTTTAGAAGCAATAAATGATTTAAAAAATTGTATAAATTTCTCTGAGGTGTTTTGTAGATTAATTGGGATTTTTTTGTAAATGTTTCAAAAATATTTGCAATATTCTCTTATATTTTCACCATTTTCCTTCTGTCATCGGTTTTCGACATTCCTTTCATGTCGGTCGAACATGCCATTTCTGCGACAATAGAAGAGTGACGAAGCTATGCTTATGCCTACTCCACAACTTTAATTGAAAGGTATTATAATGTAAATGGTGTTGACAAGTGAATGGTAGTGAAATTGCGAATGATTTTGCTTTGTGGTTATGTAAATGCCGATTTTTGCACTTGTGTAATTGTATTATTGCAATGAAAGATTATTTATTGACATATTATTGCTAAATACATAACTTACAACTTCCAATTCTCTAAAATATAGCAAAGGTCATGTCCAATTTTTCTAAATTTAGGAGAGATCATTCTGGAATTTTTTCATATTTTCACATACCTTATTTATATATTTATTACATTTTTACTCAATTTTAGTCTTTCCTGTATTTCTACAAATTTTACAATATTTTTTCGCATTTCTTCCCTATTTTTTCGATTTTTCCCCAATTTTCCAACCTCGGACGGTTTTTGCAGTTTTCTCCAAAAACCGCTCGGTTTTTCGTAAAAAAATCGTGATTTTCGCGGTCTTGTTTGACTAAATTTCAAAATTTTCAAATTTGCAGACCGTTCGGTTTTTCGCGAAAACCGCTACCGTGAGGCTAGCGATTTTCGCGAACGAAACGAAATTGTGAACCCTGGAGGAAATAGGCAAAGGAGCAAGTGGCTACTGTGGTGTGCCGACAATTGTTGTTTCTTTTTTTTTTCTGATTAAATTTGATCCAGATCCGTAGACATGCACAAGACATTCATGGCGCAGACATTGTTTTTGCAGAGGCTATATGCTCTGGGGGCAAGGAAGTTTGTGATCTTCTCCATCCAGCCCATAGGGTGCACCCCCGTGGTGAGGGCATTCCTCAACGTCACTGGTGCGTCCTGCATCGAGCCGGTGAACGATGCGGCGCTCCTCTTCAACTCTGAGCTCAGGTTGCTGGTCGATGACGAGAGGGCGCGCATGCCTGGCGCGAACTTCGTCTACATCAACTCCTACAAGATCATCAAGGATATGTTAGATCACCCTGTGAAATTCGGTAGTTAATACCTGATCTGTTGATTGTGATAAGACACGTTTTGCTCCAAAATTAAACTACAACCGTTAAATCCTCTTACAATATATTGCTAACTACAAGGATGATTATCTTATTTAAAAAAAACAAGATCATGATTATACGAAAAGTACGTACATTCAAATACGAATCTAAAGGTACTCTCGTCTCAACAGTATTGCGTTCTAGTTGTAATATCTAGCAATGCAATTGATCATTTTTGTTTTTTTTTTTATCTTCAGATATTAGGGAGACGGGAAGAGCTTGTTGTGAGATGTCGAGCGGATCATTAGGCGTTCTTTGCAAGAAGGAAGGGCCCATTTGCAGGGACAGGACCAAGTATGTATTTTTCGACGGGCTCCACCCGACGGACTTGGTGAATGCCAGGATCGCGCACAAGGGGTACGGCTCGAAGTCGCCTGAAGAAGTCTATCCCGTCAATGTGAAGAAGTTGGCTATGTTGTAGCAATCTTTTTCAGAGTGAATCTAAGTTACCTAGTATAGTGTTAGTCATTATTCATAGCTTGGAAATGGCTCGTTAGCTAGCCAGTAACATTGCAATGCAATAGCTAGCATTGCACTAGTGCTCTGTCATGATCATCAGTGGACTTCTTGTAAGATCTTGCATGCATGTGTATATGAGTATGTCATATACGGACGCAAATCATGTGTAGTCTTTTGAGGACCGTAACTTAAGCAGTCCTCAAAAGACAGCTCAATCATGTTTGGACGGTCCAGATCGGATGAAAATATTGTGTAGATCTTTTTCACTGTTTAAAAGTACCGTTCATGATACTGTAGCAACATTGTTTATTTCGTTTTTGACTGATCTGGACCGTTCGATATCCCGATCGAACGATCCTCACCTATAGGGTCTGTTTAAGTTGCAGTCTTCATAAGAACTGCACGGTATCTGCGTCCGTCATATACAGTTTAGACTCTACTAACCCTTAAGAAACATCGTCCAAAAGTGGTTATAAATTATTTGTGATGTCTTAAATCTTGAATGAGCACTGAAGTCAAGATACCACTATCCACGGAAAAAGACGGAGGTGAGACGCCGTGGAGAAAACCGAAGTGTTCCCACGGGATCGTGTAGCCGCTGAGCGTTGTCGCACCGCGGCGTACCCACGCGGCCAAGCGCGGGGGGCGCCTCCCCTCGGCGGCTCGGCTTCTCCGCCTCCTCGGGCGCACCATGCTTCATCGGACCCGACCGGTCTCGCCGCGCACGGCCGTCGAGCGCGCTCGGACCATTGACCGGCTCGGCGTCGGCGGAGTTCGCATGCATCGCGGAAACCATCCCGTCGTCGTCGCCGCCTAAGGTAGAGTTATCCCTCTCTTTACTCTTTCCCCACTTCCATGTACCAAGAATCCGTCGAGTAGCCGGAGTTTCAAATTCAACTTGTGCCGCAGGCCTACTTTCCTTGTTACGTTGAGTGATTGGAGCTCATGGTGAAGCAATGCGGGGAACTGTTTGTAGCGAGTTGGCAATGCGGTGCCCGTAGCTGTAGACTCGCTCAATTTTCTTGGATTTGCATCTGTGGATTTTATCTTTCCAAGTCAACCCCCTGATTGGTTGGTTGATGCTTACTTCATCAGTTGTACCTGCCCCGGCTGCGCAAACGCCCTGGGCAGAATTGGTTCTTGGACTATCAGAATCATACTTAATCCCCTGGGACGGCATTGATTCGTCCTTTTGATTCAGAGAGAGCAGCCTATTTTCTCTTGCTAGATTTGTCATCAACATTGTGATTTGACATGTAAACTGCTCGTATGACTTTACGTCTTTTTTAAAAGAAAATGATGCCTCAATGTCAAATAGTTTTTAAATAAAATGATGGCTCTCAAAGTCAAATAGTCGATGGATGTTGAAGCTGGTTCTGTCGTTTGTGTCTATGATGATGCATTACTCTAGCAACCTCTTTCGCTGTAGTAAGCAAAAGCGTATGACATGTATTAAGCGCATTCTTGGAAAAGATTGACATTTTAAGCTCGAAAGATTCCTCCTCCTTTTGAAGGCTGGAATTTTTCATTTCAGTTAAATGTTTCTTGTATCAGTGCACAAGTTATAAAGGCAATATATTAGTATGGAGCAGTGCTTCAATGCTTTCCCTCCTAATACAAGTTGCACAAATCTTGAAGCAAACGAAGGGGTAAGTAATCATCATCTACTCTTTATTCATGCTTTAATATTTGTGCAACTATAAAAAAGAAAAGCATGGAAGCACCTCTCATTAGTATGCCATTACTATATTTGCCGTTTAATAGGTAATTAAGGCCTTTTGCAGACTGGTTGTTAGTTGAAGAACTATGTTTGGTTCTCCAGAAATTAAGCAATCATAAAATCTATAGAATACTAATAAATGAGTATACTTACAGATAAGAGCAACGGGATCATCCTATACTAATTAATAAACAAACTTAATATTTCTTAGTGTATATTAAAAACTGTGTCAAACCCTTTCAAACACATATAAGAGTTCATCAAATGCAATATCACAAAGTATATGGATTACAATCTGAGCACCAAAAGAAATGGCTGCATGTATTATCATGCATGCTATGTTTCTTAGCGAGTGTTGGAGTGCTCGTTGAAGGTCAGCCAGGTACGCATCTTACATGGTTGATGAAAAATCAACTATTACCTGTTATGCTTATATTATGAAACCGTGCTGTTTGTGCCTCTTTGTTCTCTTGAATTTTATTCCAGAGAATTCATGGAACTCAAGGCTCACTTAAATCACTTGGGTTTTACATTAGAGAATTTATTGAACCCAGAGTTTCTGACTCACTTCAGAACTATTCTAAAAGCATGTTATTCTGGTAGTCTGGGCTTCCCTGGACTTCACTCTGAAATGCGTATAGCCAGATCTGATTGCTTAGCTCCAGACAAACTATTCAGATATGAGCTGAGCGCAAACTTTTTTTTTTACATAATCTGTTGTTCAATTGTTCACCAAGCCTTGGGCTTATGACCATCTACCATCAAATAGGAAAGGGCATTATTAGACATATTTACTGATATCATTGTCAAGACTTATGTACAACATGTACCTAGCCAACCACACAGGAATGAAGTCATTATGCATGGAGCATGGTTAAAAGATATCGACTGTGATTCGTAAACCATCAAATCTGTGCATTTTCACAAATTGTCTTGTAACTAATTGTAAGTTTCACGAGAGTATGAAAAAAAATTGAGTTTCACAAAGTCTTTAGCAATCAGAGGTTCAGAACTGCTAACCAATAGCATAAAATGTTCAGTGGGCCTTTCTAGTCTCTATTTTTTTCTTATGTAGAGCTGTTCATATTTTCTCTGATAATATAAGATAATATGTAGTTGCAATTATGTAAAATGAATGCAGGTTTCATCAGTATTGATTGCAGCCTGCCTACAAGCACTACTTACAAGGATGACTACTCTGGAATAGTATATATCTCCGATTCCAATTACATAGACACTGGAGTAAACTACAAAGCTTCCACTGACAAAATAGTGAGTTGGTGGCCATCATAATTAGGAGACCTAAGAAGTTTTCCTAATGGGATGGTAAATTACTATATTGTGCCTCAAATAAATAGAGGCGGCAAGTATCTTATTTGAGCGCTTTTCTTGCATGGAGACTATGATGGTCCATTAAGCTCCAGCAATCCATTGAAATTTAACCTCTATTTAGGAGTGGATTTGTGGAGAGCAATTATCTTTACTAATTCATCTGATCTCTACACAGCTGAAACTATTTCTTAGTTTGCCTGGAGAACACAGGCTCTGGTGTACCATTTATATCTGCACTAGAGATTGACCAATTGATAACTTGCAGACCTATCAACATATAAACCGGTTTGCTTCCTCGGACCTCTTCAAAAGGCTGAATATTGGAACTCCTAACAGTTACATTGTCAGGTGAGTTCAGGTGCCAGCTAAAACTCCGTACTTGCTGCTTTGTTCTGCCCAGCTTGTAAGCTAATTATTGACTGTTGTTAACATAATATTTAAGGATGTTCTTATTTTCTAAAACATGGAAGCAGTTTTTTTGAACTACACAAGCAAACATTGCAGTGTCTACTGTGCCTTTGCAATTTTGTACAGGAATATTGTTGTGCCTATAGTCTATTCATTCAGCTATTACTCATTTAGATCAATATGATATCCTACAAGATGTATGTCTTTTACCGTAGTATATTCAACGCATAGTTGACAATTGCATATGATTTTGTATATAGGATCAATGATGCTATTGTAGCAGTTTTATTTATGATATGCTAGCTTGCTGCTTCGTTTTAATTCTTGTTTGTCAACTTCCTACGCTAAGGGCTTACAATTTAACTCGCACATTTAGTTTTGACATTTTCCCATTGCTATCGAACATCATCCACCTCCCTCTCTGTCTTGCCTCATTTGAATTTCGAATTTTGAATCATGCACCGCATAGTCAACATATAGTACACATGTATTATACTCTAGGGACTTAATCTACAATATTACTCCATGCATTGTACTACACTACATACTCTACAATACTACTCCATGCATTGTACTACGCACTGTACACATGTCTAATACTCATGTATACTTGTACAATACTCATGTATTTATTCAAAATTTACACTTATAAGGTAGATGTACTCAAAACACTATACTATAAAACCACATACATACAAAAATACAGTAAAGTACTCCAATTTAGCAGTGATACAGGGAGTACTGCACATGTAACATACATGACCTACAACACAGATGCACTGTACAATACACACGGAGAGATACAGAGGGATAATATACGGACTATTTTGATGCATTAACGGCTGCGGCGAAGGTGGTGCACTGGAGACAGAGGCAGAGCACCAGTGGTGCAAAGCGAGGGGGCGGCAGCCATGGAGGTGCACTGATGAGGAAGAAGATGGGCGTAGTGCAACGATGACCCGAAAGAGCATGAGGTCAATGCAACACTTTCCCTCGAAGTATTCTAAGGTTTGATACCGAACCCAAAAGTACATGTGTATTACGCTACCTATTGTCAAGCAACTAATAATAAACTAATTAGTTTGACCACTAATTTTTATTATAATATATTTATAAAATCCAATAAAATTATAATACTATGAAAGTACTTTTCGGGACAAATCTATACATATGATTTTCATATATCCAATTTAAATATTTTAAAAGATATTGATAGTCAAAGTTTTAAAATTTTGACTGCACCTATATCCAAAACGATAACTATTTGTGATCAAAGGGAGTAATAGCTTTGTTTTCAAGCATATTCATAAAAAATGTATAGATATTTTTTCTGCTGTATGAGTGTACATATATATAAATGTAAAATAAAGTAATCTTAATACAGATTACATTGGCTACATGGTGAGGTGACCGAACAAATATCGCATATCGATTTTTCGAACACTGCTTGTAATAATTGTATCTGCTTGTTGCAACTGTAGTTGCATCTGCTCATCGATTAGACGATATGGGCCTCGCTGAAAGCGTATATGTTTAGCATAATCACGCAATGAACCTTTCCATTAATCATCCAGGGAATATATAGATTACAGGAGAAAGTTATGGAAGGCTAGAATTAGGGGATTGCATGAAGTTATGGAAGGCTAGAATTAGGGGATGGCATGCAATACATGCTGTTTTATATGAGTCTAACACTCCCCCGCAGTCGGAGCGAGAGCGGAGCGGACGTTCAGACTGGACCGAAATTCCTCGAAGAGAGATGATGGCAGGCCCTTGGTGAAGATATCCGCATATTGTGAAGTCGTAGGAACATGAAGTACCCAGACGGCGCCAAAGAAGAACTCGATCACGGACAAAAAGCAAGTCGATCTCAATGTGTTTGGTGCGCTGGTGCTGAACCGGATTGGTGGAGAGGTAGACAGCGCTGACATTGTCACAATAGACGACCGTAGCTCGTTGAAGAGGGTGATGGAGCTCGGCAAGGAGTTGACGTAACTAGGACGCTTCAGCGACGACATTTGCAACTGCCTGGTACTCAGCTTCGACGCTTGAACGAGAGACAGTGTGCTGGCGCTTAGAGGACCAAGAAATGAGGTTGTCTCCAAGGAACACTGCATAGCCGGACGTGGAGCGTCGTGTGTCAGGGCAACCAGCCCAGTCAGCATCAGAATAGGCAACCAACTCGGAAACAGTCGAGTGATGAAGCTGGAGACCGAAGTCAAGGGTGCCCTTTAAGTACCGGAGGATTCGCTTGACCAAAGAGAGATGAGGTTCCCGAGGATCGTGCATGTGGAGGCAAACCTGCTGGACGGCGTAGGCGATGTCGGGTCTGGTAAAGGTGAGGTACTGCAGAGCGCCGGCGAGCCCCTTGTAATGAGTTGGATCAGATACAGGAGCGCCATCGGCAGAGGAGAGCTTGGAGCTGGTGTCAACTGGGGTGGAGCATGGTTTGCAATCACTCATGTTGGCTCGTGTGAGAATGTCTAGAATATACTACCGTTGGGACAAGAAAAGCCCATCAAGGCGCCGACTGACAAATATACCCAAAAAATGACTGAGCTGCCCAAGATCTTTCATAGAGAACTCCTGCTGAAGGGCATCAATGGTCTGACGCAGCAATGGCTCAGAAGAAGCAGTGAGGACTATATCATCAACGTAGAGTAGCAAAAATATGGTGTCATGGCCGCATCGATATATAAATAGTGACGAATCAGACTTGGAACTGGTGAACCCAATAGACAGAAGAAACGAGGCGAATCGACTGTACCAAACCCGAGGAGCCTGTTTGAGACCATAAAGAGACTTATGGAGGCGACATACATGATCAGGTTTGGAAGGATCCACAAACCCAGAAGACTGAATGCAGTAAACTGTTTCTTGGAGTGTGCCATGCAGAAACGCATTCTTCACATCAAGTTGATGAATAGGCCAACTATGAGATAGGCGACGATAAGTACCGCATTTAATTGTCGCGGGCTTGACCACCGGATCAAGGTCTAATCAAAATCGATGCCAGGGCATTGAGTAAACCCGCGAAGAACCCAGCGGGCCTTGTAACGATCAAGATCACCGTTGGGAAGGAACTTGTGACGGTACACCCACTTGCCAGTAACAATATTGGTGCCTGGAGGTCGTGGCACGAGATCCCAGGTATTGTTAGCCTGAAGAGCAGTGAATTCCTCTGTCATAGCATCGCGCCAATTCGGACCAACCAATGCACCCTTGCGCCTTCGTATGGGAGAAAGAGTAACCACCGGAGGTTGAAGGATCGCGAGGTTGGCGAAACCAGATTTTCGCAGTGACCATGACATGGTCATTGCATACCGGCGTGGCCGAACAAAGACCGGAGACCGAGGTGCCGGCGGTGAGAGGCGCTGGATTGGACCGATCAGTGGGGGCACCGATGACCACGCTGGCGAGAACTCGCGGTCGGTGACCGCGCGAGCGCGTGGGCCGTCTTTGTGGCCGTCCTGAGGCGAGCGCGTGGGTGAAAAATCAGCAGCACGAGACGAGAAACTAGCGGCATCAAACGAGAAGCCAGCAGGGCCTCCGTCCGTATCGCACCCGGAGGAGACGTGGGCAAAACCAACAGGGCCGCCAGGCGCGGCGAGGCCAGCAGCACCGCTATGTGGGTGGCTGGTAGCGTTGGCGACACCGCTGAGCGTGAGATCCACCAGCGGTGAGGATGTTGGGGCAACAGGTGCCATGCTAGCAACAGCCTATGGTGTGGAACCAGCAGGGGCAGCGAGGTCCGGTGCGGCACAAGTCTCGTCGGGACATGGCGACCGAGTAGTAGCACCTGCAGGTAAGTGAAAACCAATAGGCAGAGGTGGGGTAGTATCATAAATGGTTAGGAAATCAAAGTCGGATGAAGGAGATGGGGAGGAGGACTCGGCAAAGGGAAAAGACGACTCGTCGAAGATGACATGACGAGAAATAATGATGCGGTTAGAGGAGAGGTCTAGACAACGATATCCTTTGTGGTCAGAGGAATAGCCAAGGAAAACACACCACGTGGAGCAAGGAGAAAGCTTGTTGGTGGCAGTGGCGGTGAGGTTAGGATAGCAAGTGCACCCGAAAACACAAAGATGGGAGTAGGAAGGTGCCATTTTGTAGAGAGCGAAAAAAGGGGTGGAAAAGTTAAGAGTTTTGGTAGGGTGACGGTTAAGAAGATGCGTGGCGGTGTGCAAAGCTTCGACCCAGTAGGAAGGTGGAAGCACGGCCTAGATCAGTAAAGAGCGGATGATGTTATTAGTCGATCGAATGATACGTTCGGCTCTACCATTCTGGGCGGAAGTGTAGGGGCAAGACATGCGAAGCACTACACCATGCTGGAGAAAAAAAGAACGGGAGCTGGTGTTATCAAATTCACGACCGTTATCACACTGGATGCTTTTGATGAGCCGACCAAATTGAGTAGAAACATAAGCGAAAAAATGTGACAAGGTGGAGAAGGTGTCAGATTTTAGGCGCAAGGGAAAAGTCCATAAAAAATGTGAGCAATCATCTAAAATGACAAGATAATATTTGTATCCTGAAATACTAGTAACGGGTGATGTCCAAAGGTCACGATGAATTAAATCAAAAGGTTGTGACGCACAAGAGGAGGAGCTAGTAAAAGCGATCGTGTGTGACGACCAAGTTGTGAGCATGACAAACGAGTTCGAGCTCACGTTTATTACATGGAATAGCCAATTTGGAAAGGGCCTCATGACCTAGATGACCGAGCCGACGGTGCCAGATGACTGATGAGGTGGTGCCGGCGGTGAGAGCGTGGGAAAGGGGTCCCGTCGACTGGAGGGGGTAGAGCTGCCCGGAACTATTGCACCTGACGATCACGCTCTTGGAGTTGAAATCCTTCACAGAAACACCAAAAGGATCAAACTCGATAGAACAGTTATTGTCACGGGTAAATTGACGAACTGAGATCAAGTTTTTAATAATGTGGGGGGTGACAAGAATATGACAAAGATGTAAAGGACGGGCAGCGGGAAAAGTAGTGGCACCGACACTCGTAACAGGAAGAAGGGACCCATTGCCAACAACGATATTAGAGGGGGTGGAAGGCAGAGGGGAGTGCGTCATGGAGAGATTACCGGTGTCCGAGCTCATGTGAGATGTGGCACCTGAGTCGAAGTACCAGTTGTTGTTGTCGGGCGGAGTCAGGGACATGGTGTGGAAAGCATTCGCCAGCTGCTGTTGGTCCCAGCCAGCAAGCGCGGCTGGCGCGGGTTGCATGCCTGGTGTCGGCGTTTCGAGCACCGGCAAGTAAATTTGTAAGTCTAAGGGGCCGCGCGTTCCCACTCCCTGAATGGTTAGACTCGGAAGCCCAAGATGTATACTGGTTCGGGCCGAATGTCCCTACTCCAGTTCGTGTGGTGGTATTCTATTGCCTTTAGGGCGGATGTTTACACAATGTTTACAAGAGCAAGCTAAGAGCCTTAGCGCAAGAATGCTGATTGCTTGTGCGTGTGTCTGGCTCCTCTCTCCTTGCCGGGGTTCCTCGCCTCCTTTATACAACCGGAAGGGGCAAAGTTACATCGAGAGTTGGGGAAGAGGCGAGGTGACCTATGCTAAGAGCTTGGTCCTTCGTTACGCCGATCGGTCACCGCTCGTCTTGCCCACGCTGGTCGGTAGTCTTGTTGGGCGAGCGGTTAGTCGCTTGTTGGGAAATGGCGCTTTGCTTCAGTGAGCTCGACGAGTGTTGGCGTTCTTGTATAACGTTGGTCTTTGCCTCGGGAGGGCGTGCTTTCGTGTCGTCGTGATTGGTCGATGGGACTGGAAGCTTGACTTCAGCAGCTATTAAACCGTCTTGGGAAGGGGCTACCTGCTCTCGTACAGTCACTTCGATTGACCCCGTCCGTGGGGCACGTGGTTGTGGGCCGGTGGAGACTTCGACACGCGGCCCTTGTCGGAGGTTGCCTTGGTTCGATCGGAGTCGGGGGATCCGACCCGCTGCGGAGGTCGGGAGCTCTGCTTGGTCGGAATCGGGGGATCCCGTCCCGCTGCGGAGGTCGGGAGCCCTGCTTGGTCGGGGATGCCTACCCCGATCGGTCGGGAATGGGCGTCCTGTGTGGCCTCGTAGGTACTTTGATTGGTAGCGGGCCTGGAGCGGCCTGTTAGGCTCGGGTTATGCTTGAGGCAGCCTGCTCGTCACTCCGGGCCGTTGGGGTAACCCTGATATGAGTATTCGTCACCTGGCATTCCAGGCGTAGGGAGAAGCCCGGCCGAACCAGCAGGTGCCGAGGCAGGCATGCCGAGTAGACCAGGCACGAACCCGCCATGCGCCGGAGCAGTCAGCCCGAAGAAGCCAGGTGCCGGGGCTGGCATGCCGAAGCAGCCGAGGAGGCCAGGCGTGAATGCATTGGGCTGGCCGGAGGAGAACCCAGCAGATGGAATCCCAGCGAGGAAGCTCTGGGGCGGCATTGGCGTCCCAAAGACGTCGCGATCGGCACGCGCTTCTTCTTTGGTCGTGGTGCCGAGTGCATGACGGGAGAACCGCCCACAATCAGACGAGCGATCCACGGGTTGTAAATCGGGCCAACCGCCGGTGCCGCCAGCTGGAGAAATGGAGCCATCCTTACGATGACGGTTTCGATGATTGCGTCGAGATCCGTCTTGGAGGAGCCACCGAGTTATTCTTTGCCGAGTAGCTGCGGAGTTATTCTTTGTCGGAGGAGTTGCCGCGGGCTGCTGTGGTGGTGCCGCGCGACGAGGCCGCATAGGAGTTGTTTGGTCCAGCGACGAAGGCGGAGGCGGCAGAGGATGACCTGTTGGTCATGGTGATTTCCTCCAACATTAGATCGGCACGCACCTCAATGAAGGACGGGAAGGGTCGTTGGCGTTTGAGGCGGCACCATGTACGCGAACTCGCCGTTGAGGCCACGAAGAACGTTAAGGGAGAGTGCGGTCGAGGACGGTTCGCGAGGTCGCCGAGGGCATCGGCCATGCCCTTTAGCTTGCGGCGATGTCGGAGATAGTCATGTCGCCCGGACGGTTGCGGAATGAGCGTCGAGGTAGAGGCGCGAGTCTCCTTGTTGCCAAGAACCGCCGCCGAGGTGAGCCACACGGAGCAGGCGGTGGATGTACGGCTCATGACGAGCTCGTAGAGATCCGGGGAGATGGTGTCGTAGAGCCACGATTTGACGGTGAAGTCGAGTCGTGTCCACTCTTCATCCTCGGGGTAGCCGACATTGACGAGACATGATCGCGAGGGCGTACTGCCGAGGGTGTTGAGGAAGAGGTTGGACCATTTGTTTGTAGTTGTCGAGTCGATAGCAAGAATAATTGGAACCAAAGTCTTGATCGATTGGGCGGCGACTTGGGCATGGGCGTGGCGCGTGTGTTGGCGAGGGCGATCATTCGGGCATGGTCGGCGGCGTCGGCGGCCTCGCGACGGGCGCACTCGGCACCTTGTCAGATATCGCGCTCAGCGACCTTGCCGTATCGCGCTCCTCCTCATCGCGACGGCCTGCTCGTCGGCCAAAGCGATGGCGTGCTCGTTATCGGCGCCCGCCACCATGGCATGCGCCACTAGCGGAGCGATAGGATCGGGAATTATCTGATACCATGAAAGCGTATATGTTTAGCATAATCACGCAATGAACCTTTCCATTAATCATCCAGGGAATATATAGATTATAGGAGAAAGTTATGGAAGGCTAGAATTAGGGATTGCATGAAGTTATAGAAGGCTAGAATTAGGGGATGACATGCAATACATGCTGTTTTATATGAGTCTAACACTCGCCCACGAACACCGTTGCAATTGCCACAACAATCACTGGGTGTAGTGAGTGTTATTTGTCATGCCTCGACGAAGAATGGAGTGAAAGTATTGTATAGACTATCTATACCCCTATATAATGCACCTAAACAATTTTTTCTACGTCCACCCTAAATAATGCACCTCATTAGAGATGACCCAATGTTCGTGCACCCAGCAAAACGTCCCCAGAAACTTGCATTCATCAAAATGAACGTCTCAGATCTTTCCTCAGTTTTACTCACCCACATCCGATGGCCATTATTTAGTGTGTCTAATCATCCCTGTGGTCCACAACAGACCTCCCCCACCTACATATTTGGAAGGAGAGCGAATTAAATAAGGAAATAAATAAGGAGGATCCGCATGCAAGGAAACCAGACTTGAATTTTTTACTGGCCAAAATTGTACGTACTACATATTTGGAAGGAGGGTGAATCAAACAAGGAAATAAACAGGGAAGATCCGCATGCAAGGAAACAAGACTTGAATTTTTTATTGTCCTGGCATTGTGATCGTATTTTTTCCGAATATGACCCTTCTCGAGACTTTTTACTGATCTAGCCCCATAGAGTTTAATTTCACAAGCACGGAGAGCGCCAATTTTTGTTTTTATTTTTATCTAAGGAACCAACGTCAGTGAGTGTTGCTTATTTTTTCAATTTTTCTCGTGGAACCAATGTGGCGAAAGCAATCGCTTAATTTTTATCTTTTTCCTTGCGGATCCAGCGGTCACGAGCGCAGCTTTATTTTTTCATATTTTTCAAATCATCCTCGTGACCCACAAGAGACCTTCCTCACCTCCAAAGATCAACAAGGAAAAGGAAACAAATGTCTTGGAATCAAGGAAAAGGAAACAAACGTCTGGAAAAGGAAAGGACCATACATTACGTCTTTGGGAAAAGGAAACCGAGAGATGGGGCGTAGCGATCGGAGAACGCAGTCCGCAATGACTCCACGGTCGCCATCGGTGACTTTGCCGACGCGGCGAGATTCTTCGTCACGACCTCTACCGCCGTGTTTCTCGGCAAATTTATAGTTTAATTTTTTCTGAAAATAATTTCATTAAGTACAAAATAATCGAAAGTTTTTTTGAGAATTTTTTAACCTAATGTGCTATCTTTTCAAAAATCCTTCTATATTTAAAAAAAATGAAGGCAACTCACCTGTAGCTTCTTCTAGTGCAGCACCACTGCAGAAGCTTCTTCTCTTCTCTCCTCCATTAAAGCAAGAAAGAAGCTCCAAAGCTCCATCAATCCCGTACCAAATCTCCTCTTTCCATCTATGGTGTTAATTCCCCAAATTTCGTGCTCTATTGTCAAAATTTCTTCTCAATCTGATTTGATCCCAAATTATGGTTTCCATAAATATGCTTGTTTCGGGGCTATAAAAGCCGGCGAACTCTCCTCCACCCTATCGCATTGCGTAAATCCCCAAGTGCTCCCTCTTGTAATGATCGCCGGATTTTGGAGGTAACCCAAGTCATCACCGTCATCTTTCCCGGCGAAATTCACCGCAACCGTGACTCCTCCCATGAGCGGCGGTCGGCGATCTCGCCGCACCAATGCCGACCTCCATCATGACAGTAGCCGCCACCCCTAGTCTTCCTCCTCCTTATACAGTTAAGCCCGAGAGCACGCAGGTGCTCTCTGTGGAAGCTGCAAAAAAAATAATCCAAAATCAGAAAATTCTTTTTTCTTTCTCTTTCTTGATTTAAAATCTTTTGGGAGCCGCCCATTCGACCTCCATTTAGTTTCGTTTTTCTTTCTAAATTCATTTAAAATTCTAAATTTCTCTTTTATTATTAAGTGTTGTATTCATACTTATCTTCTCATTTAATTGATAAGCGGGTGTACTGCCGTCGTAGCGTTAGCACAGGCACTATACTAGTTAAGAGAGAAGAAAACGAAAATGCCAGTGATAATTAAGAGAGAGGGAATTTGTGCAAATGAATTTTTATGTAAAATTGAAGAGATAAGATTTGTATGGATATAGATGAAAGGTCAATGTATTGTTACTGATGAGTCAACTGAGTTAATATAACGATTAATAATTTTACTATCTTTTACATCGTTCTATAGTATTTTTTAGTGTAAATTAACGGATTTAGATGATCTAGTTTTTTTAAAAAAAAAATTGGTCAAGAGCACTGACATTTCATTGAAGAAGGACAACAGTTAAACTATAAACGCATACCCACACACACCTACACCCTCGGCTCACGAGCGCCAGTGTCGAGCAGTGCTCGATCGTGGACGGACTAAGTATGCTCCAACCAAACGAGCATCACTCGACTCTAAGATAATCTAGTTTTCACACGAGTTAGCCACCCTTCTACACGGCCACATGCCCACACGATCAGCCAGAGATGGCCAAACAGGCCGCCCGAGGCACGGTATTGTTGGCCTGGCCCGAGCACTGTATGGTCCAGTCGTAAATAGGCCGTGCCGGCTGGCACGCGAGCCCGTGTCGTGCTTGGGCCAACATAGTGGCACAGCGGGCCGGCTCGGCTCGACACTGCCCGGCACGATTAGGGAACGACATGGCCCGTTCAGCCCGGCACGGTCCGTTTAGTTTGAAAAATAGTCGTTGGAACTTAAAAAATTCGAAAAAAATCCGAAAAAATTCTGAACTTTTTCTATTTTCTCTGATTTTTTGGCGCTAACGGGCCGATCCAGCCTGTTTCGGCCCGTCGTGCCGACACGGCCTATTAGCCTCACAGGCCGTACTTGGGCCGTCTCTCTGACACGTGGACCGACACGGTACGGTCGTTTAGTTTCTAGGCCAAAAGGAGCCGTGACTAAATGAGTCGTACCGCCCGTTTAACAGCCGGGTCGTGTCGGCCCCTCGTTTGGTCCTCTGTGCGATCAGGTACATCCATGTCTAGAACTCAGAAGATCCGGACGTCCTCTCCGAACCCTCTCCCTATACCCTGTTTTCTCCTCCCGAAGGGAACGCAACCCTAGCCTCCGGTCGCCCTCGCCGTCGTCGCTGGTGACCCCACGGCGAGCGGCCTCTCTCCCCCATATCCAGCCTAGGGTCTCGCCTACTTCTCTACTCCTCCCGCGTCCTTGTGGCTAGCACGACTGTCGTTCGCCAGAATCTAAAGCCCCTCAAGCTCAGTCTCGTCGGGGACAAGGCAAAGGCGCCGCCGGCGGAGCACGAGAATGGCGTGGCGGATGCTGCGAAGAAAGGTAGGGCTTTTCCATTTTGGGTCGCTCTGTGGAGCGAACATCTTCCCCAATACCGCCATTCGCCTCTCTCCCCGGCGACCACCTCCCCCGCCTTTCCAGGCGAGCCGCCCTCCTCGCAGCTCTGGCCCGGCCCCACCACCCCTCACAACCTAACTCGTCGCCTTGCCGCCCTTTGCCATACCCTCGGTCGGCGGCGCCATCGCCGCGTCCCGCCCCGCCGCCGCCGCAGGCGATCCAGCCTGCCTCCCGGAGCGGGGCATGGTGAACCCAACACCTAACATCCGCACAACTTTTCTTTTTTGAATTATCATGCATTTTTCTGTTCGTAAAGCTTAAAGTTAAACAAATATGATGTTTCCGCGTTAAATCAGCAACACGATTCTGCATTATTTTTGTCATTTCCGTAGCAACTTTTATAGGCACAATAACATCTGCCTATTGCAGGATTTTCGCACCGGCCTTGTGAATTTGGCTTTCCGCACAGATCATGGCGGAACAAAGCATTTTTCCAGTGGAACATTTGGAAAGCTGGCACGTAAGTTAGTTCTTGTCATACGGTGATCGCATCGATTCATTTTAACATGTGGTTTGTCCAACAAATTCTTTCAGCAAGTTAGCTTTAGCAAATGTTATTTCATCATGGCATTAACATAGATACTTCTTCAACACTGTTATTGGTATTCTGAAAGTTACTAGGTGATCAACTCTGTTAGTGTCCTGTGTACGATCTTCTATAGATTAAGAGTATTTTGTGAGTTACATGGGGGAAATATAATTTGTTTTAAGTACGGGGGTTCAAAGTATGCTTTATTGTTGAGTTTAGTGTAATACATTGGATCCCTCATAAGGTGCTATGTTGGAGTTACATTTGTTTTAACTTCCTAAATGTAGAGTTCTTTCATAGCGATGGACCCAATGGTGCTGCTAATTGTATGGCGTTTAAACACTACACTGTCAGGTATCTTCATCTATGTGGTTCTGTTATTTTGGTGGTTTCAGTACTCTAGTTACATCTACATATTCTGCAAATATATGAGACCTACTCGAGGCATCCAATATATTATTTGAATTCTTGAGTGTTAGATCGCACAGGAATCTGAATCTTATTTTCTCTGGAGAAATTGGCTTTTACACCATTGTTAATGTCCTACTTTTCTCTAGGGATCTTGCAACTTTTTCATGGAAAACAATGTACTTCTCATCTTACTGGACCTTTCTTGCAAAATACACTCACTAGGTTCTTTATTGTTATCATCCTCTCATCCTATTTTTATCCTTGTTTTCTCATCTTTTGAAACCATTCATGTTTGTAAGATTTTGTATTCTTTAAATTTTGGGTCTTATTTTGGTGGGGATGTTACTATTAGTCTATTACTAGTTGCTGTGGATTTTAGGTCTTATAGATTAGGTAACAATACTGCTTCCTTTATAGGAATTTTCATGCAGGTGTATATATGTTAGCATGGAGTCGGAAAAGGGAGGAAGTTGCAGGGTTAAAAGCACCTAAAAAAGAGAAGCGAGTGAGGAGAGAAAATAGAACTCAACCTCCTATAGAAGCACCATATGTTGCACCAAAACTGAAGATAGCTTTCAAATCATCACCAGATAAAACTGTTGAGATTTTTGATGGGATGACATTGCTTGACCTCTCTAAACGAACCGGTGCATCTATTAGTGCGCTTCAAGGAATACTTGTGGATCTTGGTGAGAAGGTTGAATCAGAGTTCGACTCCATCAGCATTGATCTTGCTGAGTTAGTTGCTATGGTATGTATTAATGACGTTCCTTTTGGAATTTCTACATAACTTGATGTTCCTCCTTCCATCTAGTTGTCAGAAACTCTGAAGCATACTAGAAACTAGTTGCACCAGCATGTTTTCATTTCTAATGTTTGTTATGTCTTGTGAATCTATAACTCAATGTCTCATTGTGATGATAGCTAGATCCGTTCTAGATGTTGCTTTTGACCTCATCTAGCAAAATGATTTTGTTGCAAGTTGTGATATGCTTATGCTAAAGAACTATTCTTTTATCATTTCAAATGCTGCTATCTTTTTCATGCCTTTACTACACAGCTTCTGGAAACTAGGTTCTTTTTGCAAAGGTGAACTATTAGTCAGTACCGCCAATTAGGCCCTTATTTACTTCCATCTTACTATAATCAATCTGCAATAGTTGTAAACTTGTAATTCTTACACTAGATGAGGGAGGTTCTGTACAAAGGTTGTTTTCATGTAGGGATGAAAACGGAACGGGAGCGGTCGGTAAATGGCTGTTCCATTTCCGTTTCCACATTTTTTTACCAATAACGGAAACGAAATCGGAAACCTCGGAAACGGATAGTGACGGAAACAGATGCAAAACGGAACGGAGCGGATACGGAAACGAAAGCGAAAAATTCCACAAGAACATAGTACATAATCTATCCAAACGTACCAACTTTGAATGAAAACTAGGTGCGTTAGAATAGTCAAATCATCAAGGTCAGGATGCAAGCCATGTTTAAGAGTATCATCTAGCACTTGGAAGTCGAACTCATAGGCCCACTGATGGTACTGCATTATTGAAGAATTATGGTATGTATTCTCCTCACATTCTTGACATAGTCCATAGCATTATATTTGGATAGCAGTACCAGGAAACTAACAGAATATGTAAACTACAACAGTCTAGCCAGACACAGTATCATTCCACAAGGTGAAATGTTCTCACTCTGAAGCCTATTTGTATCACCACAATTCACAAATCACAACTCAAGAAGCTTATTTGGATTAGAGAATAGAGAGGCTATTGAATCTATTCTAGTTGCGAAGAGACAAATTAATCAAAATTTTTCCAAATAGTATGATGCTGTCAATAAAGTCTATACTTCCTGAAACAATCCTTCTGTGTGTTTAATTGCTGCCTACTTTCCATGAATAAATATTCGATTGGCAGTGCATAAAAGCTGTTCATGTGTTCCAACATCTACTCATCTACTGAGCCCATTTGCCTTCCTTTTTTTTTCTTTTTTGTTAATTTTTTGAGCTGCTTCTGCTACTATTAGTACTACAGTGGCCATGCAGATCAAGTCACTTCAGGTAGAAGAAAACAGTTCCAACATTTGTTAAGGGCAAACTTGAGTTTAAGCCAAAAACACAAGGATCTCGAGGGAAGAAATCATTGAACCACACCTGATTATATATAAACATACTCAAAAGTAGGACTGCCAGGGAGAATATCTGAATGCTGTAAGTGCCCTGTTAACGAGGAAACATAACAGTGAAGATTGACTTTGGCATTAAGACAGAATAAAGAAGGTAATACATGGAGGCAGCATGCTGAATCAATTTTCAGAAATACTTCTTCATTATATAAGCAAACTGCATTGGGGCTTATATGCATTCCAGTTGGTAATGATACTGAACCACTGATAAAAAGGAAACAAAGAAACCAATTAGAGCACTTTATCAGTGTTTTGAGCTTAAGTGTCATTGAGCAAACACTGCAGTGTAGAGGGAGGTGCGGTGGGGGGAGGCCGTCGGTCGGTGGTGGGGGCGGCGCGGTGGGGTGCCGATCTAGGGCGGCACGGTGGAGGACTCCGTTCGAAGTCGCGCGTAGAGGACTACGGTCGGGCGGCGCGGAGGGGCTTGGTCCGGGCGCGGTGGAGGACTCGGTCGGGAAGCTCGGTGGAGTCCGGTCGGGGGCGGCGCAGCTGCGGCCTGGGTGTGGGGGGGGGGGGCGGCGCCGACTCGGGAGGAGACTGAGGCTGAGTCACTGAGAGCCTGAGATAGAGCCTAGGGTTGGACACTTGGTGCTTACCGCTTGGACCTCGGTGTATTACTGGGTTGGGCTTTGCGTTCAGTCGGTTCGGAATTTCCGAATAAGATTATACGGAATTTCCGTTCCGTTTCCATTTCCGTCGGAACTGACTATCCCGTTTCTTTCCGAAAAAAGCTTCCGTTTCCGTTTTCCTTCAGAACGGTCGAAAAGTTTCCATTCCGTTTTCATCCCTATTTTCTTGTAGTGTTTGTAGCTTAGTTGCCAGAAACACGGTTGGTCCGAGTCGCGGTACGGGATTCGGGTTCGCGGTTCACCACTTTTTCATCCAATTTCCACTGCGAACATGAACCCCGCACCCTAAACAGCAAATCTGGTAACTATGGTTTGTAGTTCCCCATCGATATGCAATTTTTGTTTTGGCACCCACGTATGACTGTTTTGAAATTTTACTAATGCACCTAAGTCACATTTCTAATTTTTCATCCACTTGTGTCCAACGGTGGATTTCCATTTCTGTTCATATTTTTTGTTGAGGCTTATTTTGTGTCCATGTTTTCCTTCCCTTTTCGTTCTTTTTATTTTGGATTATTGTACCAATTCGATGGTGACATTTTTAAAATGGAATATTACTAGTTTGATAATATTTTATTGGAGCAAGCATACATTTTGAGGCTCTAGGTAGACATCAATGCTTTTATTTCATATTGTCTCCAATTTACACCTAAGTTTTGTCATCATGAAATATTCAAGCAGCTTCAAGAAAACTTATGTTTATTATGATTTGAGTCCATATATTTCATGCTTGTTCAACAGGAACTTGGTGTTAATATCATAAGAATGCACGTCGGTGAAGGATCAGTTGAACCACGGCCTGCTGTTATAACGGTCATGGGCCATGTTGATCATGGTAAAACATCACTTCTGGATTCCCTACGTCAAACATCTGTTGCAGCCAAGGAAGCTGGTGGGATCACTCAGCATATAGGTGCCTTTGTTGTTGAGATGCCATCAGGAGCCTGTATCACATTTCTTGATACACCAGGGCATGCTGCCTTTAGTGCTATGCGGGCTAGAGGTGCTGCTGTCACAGATATTGTAGTCCTTGTGGTTGCAGCAGATGATGGTGTGATGCCTCAAACACTAGAAGCTATGTCGCATGCAAAAGCAGCAAATGTTCCCATTGTAGTTGCCATAAACAAATGCGATAAATCTGGAGCTGATCCTGAGAGGGTCAGAATTCAGCTTGGTTCTGAAGGATTGCTTTTGGAGGATATGGGTGGTGATGTACAGGTTGTTGAAATTTCCGCAATAGCAAAACTTGGTTTGGATAAATTGGAAGAGGCTTTGCTCCTTCAGGCTGAGATGATGGACTTGAAAGCCAGAATAGATGGGCCTGCTCAAGCCTTTGTTGTGGAAGCAAGGGTGGACAGGGGCAGGGGACCACTGGCAACAGCTATAGTCAAGTCTGGCACATTAGTCAGTGGGCAACACATTGTTGTGGGAGCAGAGTGGGGAAGAATTAGATCTCTTAGAAACACAGCAGGGAAAATAACAGAGTCTGCAAAACCCGCAATGCCTGTTGAGATTGAGGGGCTAAGGGGTCTTCCAATGGCTGGGGATGATGTTGTGGTTGTTGACTCGGAGGAAAGGGCAAGAATGCTTAGTCAAGGGCGGAAGAAGAAACAGGAGAAAGATAGGCTTCGAAAGATTGGTGAAGACATGACAGAGGAGGCAGAAATTGCAGAAGAGACTCCTGAAAGAGTTGAGATGCCCATTATTGTCAAAGCTGATGTACAAGGTAGTGTTCAAGCAGTTACAGATGCCTTAAGAAGTCTAAATAGTCCACAGGTATTTTCTCATGCACATTTGATGCCTTATTTTTACTTGCGGAATTAGTCTCACAAAATCTGACCACATGACATAGTGTCGAGCAGTGCTTAACTGCTTATAGCTGTGATGCTGCCTTTTTAGGCCATATAGCTGTGATTCAATGGCTGGTGATGATATATATTCTATTTGTTGTATGCCATTTTCTGTTAAATTCATGTTCATGCCTATATTATCTTCCTTTTATAGGTGTTTGTGAATATTGTTCATGTTGGTGTTGGCCCAGTAAGTCAACATGACATTGATCTGGCACAAGCATGCCGAGCATATATAGTTGGTTTCAACATTCGCAATCCACCAAGTGTGCTCACTCTAGCAGCAACACAAGCCAACATAAAGGTACCATATTTATTATTGCTGTAAGTCTGTCCTGCTGATGATTAATTATACTTCTTTGGAAGATATCTAGTTCTTTCCCTTGGAGACCAGTGGTGATTTTCAATGTCATTTTTGGGTGGTCAGTGTCGCAAGTAAATATGCCTTTCTGGTTACATGTAGAGATGTTAGAACTTAACGTAATGCTTTTCTCTTTCCATGGTTTCTAGTTTACCTTTATATTGTGTAGACATTGGGAGATGTTATGGGAATTATTCAGGACTAACTTAAGATAATTCAACTCTAGTGTCTATGAGGAATTGAGGATATAGACTATCATTGAATTGCCTGGATTGAATTTGGCTTGAAATCGGCAGATTTAAATTTCAAGTATAGGGAGCTTGTCATGTAGGAACTAGCTTTAAAATAGGGTAATGAGAACTAAAATCTCGACCGCTACATCAATTTTGAATGGTTTAGATGAAGGCAGATTGCTATGTCACTATAAGGTGGGAGGTATAAGTGCCAGGTGGGGATGTTCTTTTTTCTTTTCTTTTTGAACAGTGTCAGGTGGCTTCTGGTGTTTGTTGTAAGCCATCTACATTCAATACAATGACTAAGGTTGTTAGTTCTCATTGTCCTGTTTTAAGGTTAGTTCTCATTCAATACATTCCCCAAATATACAATGCATATGTTAGATTCTGAATGTATAGCTTGATCTTTTTTTGCAAAACTTGGAAAGTGAGTTTAGCTGACTTGACAATGTTCGCGCTTTAGATTTTGCTGAACAAGGTGATTTATCATCTCCTTGAGGAAATGGGAAGGCTTATTGTGGAGAAGGCACCAGGTACAGCTGAAACCCAGATTTCAGGGGAGGCTGAGGTACTGAACATATTCGAGTTGAAAGGGCGTAGCAAGACAAAAGGGCCAGACATCAAGATTGCCGGCTGCCGGATAACCGATGGCTGCTTCAACAAATCTGGAACCATGAGACTGTTGAGGAGTGGAGATGTTGTTTTTGAGGGTCCGTGTACTTCTCTGAAGCGGGAGAAGCAGGATGCTGAAACAGTCGACAAGGGTAATGACTGTGGATTAGTGATTCAGGATTGTGATGATTTCCAGGTAGGGGATATTATCCAGTGCTTGGAGCAGGTGATCAGGAAGCCCAAGTTCATTTCGACGCAGAGCGGTGCAGTTCGGATAGAATGTTGATAGACAATAATTGTTTGATGCTGACATGATTCCATTTTGAAAATTCGGCCATTTGCGATGAACTGACCAAGATTTTGACAAGAGTAACAAAATCAAGTTGACCAACTTGCCATTTTCCCTCTGTTCGCTGATGACTTGTTGCAACTTCATCCAGCACCCGTTCAGATGTGATACACCGAAATCATCTCATTAAGGTGCTTTGGAGCCTTCTGTGGCATGCCAACTTGAGAAAGAAAAGTGGGCTTGCATACTCCTGCCGTTTTGGTAGAGCCCTAAAAAATAGATGGATGGAATCATCCCGCATGAACTTGAAAACTTATTCGAGTCCACAAGCCATCTCCAGCTGACAGATCTTTTCAGTGGAAAAGGCTTTAGAGCTTGATTTCATTTGGAATTTTGTGGTGCATTTTAAAATTAAGCATATTTCATGAACTACTTTAAATGGAACGGATATTTGGTAATAATGTTTGTTTGTTTTTCTCATAACGAAACAATGATCATGCTACTATGACGCGGTGAACTTTCACAATTGCTCTGCTACAGCCCAGGCACAACGCAGCACGGACACATCAAGCTAGCTTGATAGCTAATTAAGCTCGTACATGCGGCGACAAATCTTAAACCCGGTCAAATTTAAACATGCCCTAATTAAAAATTTATGTTAATTATCTTATTCCATTGGCTAAGGCATTGCAAACTGTAGCTACAAACCAAACGGGCCTGAACATTTTCTTCTCAAGGCACGCAGCTTAACGAAAGTGACCGAGCAGTATTTTTGGAGGGCTGAAAAAAAATGCTCTGTTATATTTTACTTGTTATCCCCTTTCCTGAGCTCACATGATAGCATTTCATACAATATCTATCTTGGCATGTACCCAACATTGTCAAACAAATTGGTTGCTCCTTATAAACAAGTTGTTGTCATCTTGACTCTCCTATCACAATTATCTAATGTACGATGTTCAGGGAGCAAAAATCAAACGACAAAGAATAGTCAACAGCACATTAACATCTGACTGACCAAGTTGTATATACAGATCAATGGAAAATATAACGATGATCCATCACTTCACGTACACTCGCATATATGTACTCGATCTACAGACCACGATACCGCATCGGAATTAAACTCGTGCAGTGTTCGTGTCTGCTATTCGTCATCTTTGTCATGGTCTAGTCATGAGAGTTGTTGGGTTGGATCTATCTGGACCCCGTTGGCTCCCCCAACTTGTCGCTTATTTTTGTAGCTTGATTTGTTTGCTGGTACTTTCGCCGGTATAGTGTAGCAAGATCTCCGTCACTTGTGCATTCAGACGGCATGTTGGCATCGGTGCGTGGCATAGTTGTAGATATTTGTGCTTTTTAATTTATCCTCTTTAGTAAAGTTACGTTGGCTAGTACTCAAATCCATGTCGTTTTAGAAACTGTGCTGTCAACATTTTCAATTTTTGACCATTGGTATGCACAAAACTATTTAGGTTTGGAACATGTAAATCATATTAGTATATTTGCTATCAAAAGTAATTTCTTATCATTATGTTTGCTAATTTATAATTAGAAAAATAATAGTCAAAGATGTGTATTAAAGACTTTGCCGATATCTAAAATGATAAATAAAAAGGAATAGAGGGGTTACTATTTTTTTCAACCAAAGCACTAAACTCCCTCCCTTCTCAAGCACTTGATTTTTGTTTTTTTGCTACCATGCAAACCGAGGCAATCGTATTTAAGATAAACTACGTCAAAATACTCTTCAACAAGGCCAGAATCGAAAGATATAACGAGGTACTAGAATGAGGATATATGTCATAGGTGTACTTAATAAGGACAATATAAAAAAATATGCTTATGGATTAGCAAAGTGTTAAGTATTTACAAATAGTATATTTGATCACAATCGCTAAGTATCCAATGGTGTATGAGCATGCAGTAAGGTTTTAGAAACCGGTACCGCCCTGAAAATTTGAAGTCGGGCAATTCAGCTTTCTCGGCGGTAATCGGCCAACAGTGAGGACTCTTAGAGCAAGTACAATAACAAAGCTAATTACTAGCTAATAGTAAGCTAAAAGTCAGTTTCTACAATAACTGTTTCTAAAAGTTGTCTCTAGATATTGTGCAATAACTATCTTTTCTCTCTTGTACATAAATGATCTACCTATGTTCCCGTGCAAAGCTGGCTACTAAGGGCAAATACAATAGCAAAGCCAACTACTGGCTAATAGTAAGCTAAAAGCTAGTTTGTACAATAACTGTCTCTAAATATTGTCTCTAGATGTTGTGCAATAACTATCTTTTCTCTCTTGTACATAAATGATCTACCTATGCTTCCGTGCAAAGTTGGCTACTAAATAAGAGCCAACTCTCTTCTCTTTCCTCTTTTCTCACTCCTCCACATAGATCAAAGCTGATGTGTACAGGTTAAGAGCCAGCTAACAGGGTCTTATTGTACATGCCCTAAATAAGAGCTAACTCTCTTCTCTCACCTCTTTTCTCACTCCTCCAAATAGACCAAAGCTGATGTGTACAAGCTAAGAGCCAACTGACGTGACCTTATTGTACATGCCCTTATTAAACTCAGACTCGTGTTACATACACGTGGATGCGTTCTCGGGTAGACCGGTTAAGCCATGTCCAAGGGAATAAACTTATTAGACAGAATGGAACTAGTTTGCAGTAGCATAAAGGTTTTATTGTGTTCGCTTAATCGTATATTTCTATACGATGAGTCACGACAAATGTGACGAGTTGATAATATCTTGTGGGTAAAGATGTATAATTTCTACGAAAGGTAAAGCCGTTCAAATAGCCATATCCGCGGTTATGAACATGCCTAGGGATTTTCCACAAGATATAAGGTTTTTCATAAAGTTGTTGGATGGTGGAATGGTTGTGAAGTGCGTTCACTTGTTGTTTTAAATGCAATCGTGTTACTTATTTATTGTATCATTTTCAATTATATTTTACAACATATTTACCGTATTTTAAATAATTATTACTTTCTGTAAAAGAACCATATGAATATTCTTTTGTCAAGCATTGCATGATTATAATTGTATCGTTGTTTTATATGACTTGCTAAGTACTATATGTAATCACAGCTATACTCGTTCTTACTTAATTGCTGAGGAAGAACCAGAGAACTAAGAGCTCCACAAGGAGTACTATGAAGACTGCACGAATTGGGATTGCATTCCTTGACAATTGCCTATGACATATCGGATGGCATCAAGTTGTTTTTATTTCTGTTGTAAGAGTCTATTAGTCTCTTAAGCCATGCGAGGCATGGTTATGTAAACTTTAATCATAAGGTTTGTTGCTATTTAGTAATAATTTGTTACTTTCTTAATTATTTTGTTGAATGAAATGATATTTCATCTACGTTGCTATCATGTACACTAGTATGATCATAAACTAGTGTATTATATATAAGGTTTCGAATTTAATAATCCGAGTCTCGACGGAATAAAAAAATTTAGAGCGCGTGCCCATGCAACATGAGATTATGAGAGAGTTTTACCCTCAACTCCAGTGCACACAGTAGCTAGGGAGTCTTCGTGTTTGCGTGTGTGCTTATGGAGTACTAGATGCACGGGCGCGGCACACGTCGCACTACATTGCGCCTGTCGCAAAATGAAATCTGGCCTTTCCCGCGAAGAAAGGGATCTAAATGGAATGGTTGTGAAGTGAACAGATGATTCACTTGTTGTTTTAAATGCAATCGTGTTACTTATTTATTGTATCATTTTCAATTATATTTTACAACATGTTTATCGTATTTTAAATAATTATTACTTTCTGTAAAAGAACAAGGGAACTAAGAGCTCTATAAGGAGTACTATGAAGACTTCACGAATTGGGATTGCATTCCTCGGACAATTGCCTATGACATATCGGATAGTATCAAGTTATTTTATTTTCGCTTAAGAGACTATCTCTTAAGCCATGCGAGACATGGTTATATAAACTTTGATCATAAGGTTTGTTGCCATTTAGTAACTAGTATAGTGTCTTGTCTTCCGGTTTCTTTTTTCCAGCACGTAATATTTGGCCTTTTTCTTTTCTAGAACGTTTGTTTCCTTTTCCTTAATTCCAGGATATTTGTTTCCTTTTCCTTGAGATGATGCTGGAGGTGGGGGGAGATCTGTTGTGGGCCACAGGGATGAGTTAGACACATTAAACAATGCCATCGGATGTGGGTGAGTAAAGCTGAGGAAAGATCTGAGAGGTTAATTTTGATGGAGGCAAGTTTCTAGGGACGTTTCGCTGGGTGCATAAAGGTTGGGCCATCTCTAGTGGGGTGCATTATTTGGGGTGGACGTAGAAAAGAATGCTTAGGTGCATTATAAAGGGGTATAGATAATTTGTTACTTTGTTAATTATTTTGTTGAATGAAATGATATTTCATCTACGTTGCTATCATGTATATTAGTATGATCTTAAACTAGTGTAGTATATATAAGATTTTAGATTTAATAATCCGAATCTCACGGAACATGAAAAAATTAAAGCGTGTGCCCATGCAAAGATTGTGAGAGTTTTACCCTCAACTCCAGTGTGCACAGTAGCTAGGGAGTAGGGACTAGGGAGTCCTCGTGTTTGCGTGTGTGCTTATGAGTACGTGGTGCCAGTTCAGTCGTGTTCTCAAGGGTCTCAACTCTCAACACAGAACATATAATGTCCATTTGTAGTTAGCTAGTTGTTCTTTTTCTTTTTTTTAAAAAAAAAGAGCTATTCAATAGTTTATCTCAAAATCAAGGAACATATAATTGGAAACGCTATGAACTTTGCTCAAAAGTCCATTCAACATCTAAACTATGAAATCAGACAATTGAGCTTTGAACTTTGCAATCCAGTTTAAATAACACCCTGACCCAATTTTGCAGGATGGTATTGCCTGTGTAGCGTGATGAGTGAGCGATTTTACCACATATGATGACATGCTGGCCAAATTGAGTCAACGATAAATGGGGTCCACAGGAGCTTCTCCCCCACCAAGCTCCCCGTTACGCTTCTATGCCCACCACCCCATGTAGCTTTTTTCCTCTTTCAATTTGGGGAGAAGCCCATGTGGGGATCACCTGTCATTGACCTAAATTTGTTCTGCATGTTATCCTATGTGACAAAATCGTTCACTCATAGCGCCACGTAGGCAATACCATCGTACAAAACCGGATCAAGATGTTGTTTAAATCAGATTATAAAGTTCGGGAATCACATATCTAGTTTCGTAGCTTAGAGTGCTTAATGGACTTTGAAGCAAAATTTACAGCGTTACGTAAACGTTTTCCTATATAACTTTACTATGTAGCATACTAGAAACTTGTACACGGCGTGCCACGCCGCGGGCGCCGCTCTCCACGCGAGAAAATCGAGAAAACGTGCGATTGACGCTCTATACACGAGTAAATCTAGAAAACGCGCGAAAAGGATCTAAAAAGAATTTTGTGTTTTCCGCAAAAGGGTTTAAACGCAATGCTAGAAAAATGCAAAAAGGGCCTAAATGAAATGCATTTTTCCCCCAAAACGAACGGATTTTTTTTTACAAAAAAAGACCTAAACGTAATTTCGAGTTTCACAAAAAGGACCCGAGCGCTACTCCTAAAAACGCTAAAAGGACATGGACGTAATATATATTCTTTTTTCGAAAAAAGGACCTAACCGTAATTTTTTCCCGAAAAAGGACCTAAACGTAATTTTTTTTTCTCGAAAAAGAACCCGAGTGTAATTTTTTTTTGCCGGCTCGGCTCGAGCCGCGAGCCGAGCCGGCTCTCCAACGGCTCAAAGCAATGAGAGGCAAGGAACTTGTCGGGGTTTCATGTCACCGGTAAGTAAATTTGTAAGTCTAAAGGGCCGCGCGCTCCCTCTCCTTGAATGGTTAGACCTAAAGGTCCAGGATGTATACTGGTTCGGGCTGAATGTCCCTATTCCAGTTCGCGTGGTGTTTATCGTATTGCTTTAGGTGCAGAAGACTGCACAGTATTTACAAGCGGGAGCTAGGAGCTCGAGCACGAAAACGTGTGCTTGTTCGTAAAGGTTAAGAGAAAGGAAGCCTGAGAGACCGTCCAAGAGAGCGTAAGGGACTATGAGCCGCCTCCCTCCTAGAAGACCCTGCCTCCCTTTATATAGTCGGAGGGGGCAGGTTACACGGGAAGTTGAGAGAGGGAAGGGTGAAGATCTCTACGCTAGCTCTGACCCCTGGTCTCGATTATTGGTCAACCCCCTCTGCTGCCCATATCGGGTTGGTGGGCTCATCGAGTAGATCAGTCTGCTGCTTTATTGAGAAACAGTGCACCTGCCTTCTGCGGTCCTGACGGGCCCTGACGTCATAGTGTGTGACTCTGGTGCTGCTTCGGGAGGGAGCGTATCTCCGTACTATTCGTGACCGGACGATAAGACTGGAGTCTTGACTTTAGTAGCCTTCGTGTTGTCTTGGGGAGGAGCCACTTGCCTTCGCACGGTCACTTCGAGTGGTTGGGTCCGTAGACCATGTGGCCGATGGCCGACGGAGACCTGACAACTGGACCATAGCGGTGATCGCCTCGGCTTTGTCAGAGCCGGCGGGGAGTCCGACCTATAACGCGGGTCGGACGCCCCGTTAGGTCGGGGACGACCTTGGAGCAGTTTGTTGGGTCGGGGTCGAATGTCTTTTGTAGACCGACGAGGCCTTTGATCGGAGCCGGACATGGGACGACCCGTTCGTTACTCCGGACCGCGAGGGTACCCATTGTATGAATACTCGTTAGAACTCTTCAGGCTTTAGTAAAAGTAGTATATGCCTATGTAAAATACCACTCCAAGAAAGCCAAAACGTGCAATATGAATGCCGATGACCTCCAGTGTTTCTGAAATGACAGCATGTGGCATGTTGCAAGAAATCCCTATTGGCACGTGTCGCACATTGTCACGATAATTGCTACTAGATGGCCATGCGTCCTGCCACACATGTACAACTTGGATCCCAGCAGCCGTGCACTCATGGACAGAGTTGCGTCGATAGCAAAATCTTTTTCTTTCCAGGGATTTTTTTTTTACTTTTTTTTTTTACTATGTTAATCAGTGTGTGACTCAACGAACAAATGAGAAGAGCGCACGGAAGCAAACCCAAATAGAGTTCACTCAATGTTGTGAGGGGATAGGGTTCAGGCAATTTGGGCCACACCCTCTATCTTTGGCAGCTCCCAGAGTTATCTCATACTCTTCTCTAAAGAGCTATAGTTTTTTTTAAAATCTGTTTTTTTAGTTTTCTAGACTAAAAAGTAGTTGTAGCATTTAATAATAGATTATTTGACAAACAATTAATTTTTCTCAACGATAAGTTGTAAAAACAGATCTCGTCCAACTTTCAGCTTTTGATTTTTGCTAGTTATATGTGGCTTTTAGTTTATGCTAAAAGCCGTTTAAAATCTGAGCTGTTTGAAAGTCTTTTTGACTTTTTAAAAGGTAAAACTGGCTTTAAATCTCCAAAGAGGGCCTATATTAATCTAACTTTTGCTTTCATGATTTCCCTTCGAGTACATGTGTACGAATTAACGTGTCTCACAAGGCCTCCAAACTTGTTTTCATCAAATCCATTTACTAATTCTGGTATTTAAACATATAGATGGGAATTTGAATTTCTTAGCATAAATCCATTAAACAGTGGCGGACGGAGCCTGAATGTTGATTCTGTAGAGTTTAATTGCACGTAACACAGACCTGTCAGGCTCTTTACTATCTTTACCAAATATTTAACCCCACTCCTATAATTTGATTAGCATGCAAATATACGAAATCTCATCCTAGCGTGGCTCCGCCACTGAAAGCATCCCTACAAGCTTACAAGATCAGGGTTCACTTTTGCGCGTAACCCGACCAAATTGAGCCAGTTCAAAACCCTAAACCGATCGGTAAACCGTTCAAATTCAAAAAATTCGAAAAAATTTATGTCACGTAAACGGTCGAAAATCGGTGAAAATCGAGCGATTTTTCGAGAAAATCATCAAAAAATCGATTTGCCAGTCAATTTTCGAGAAAATCGATCGGTTTTTGAAAAAAAAATGATTTTTTCCCCAAAACATTTGGTTTCGAAACCCTTCAGTTTTTGATAATTTTCGCGGTAAACCGGTACCGCCGAGACTTCGATTTCAACCCGAAAATAGTTTGGTTAACCCTGTACAAGATCTAATGTGTCACAAATTCGCTATTCAAAGGTACCAGTTTCATCAGAAAAAGAGTACAATCGCAAAAGAATTTAAATGTTTAGTCACCGACAAGCGTTGCATGGACTCTATGTAAGCTACACAAATGTTTTTACGCGTAACTAGCAAACTGAAACTTTACTAGTAAAACTGATAGAATGGTAGGTAACTTTTAGGCGCCAATTGTTGCATAGTTAAATAGTGTGTTACCTTGTGTCTCTCTTATACTCCCTCCGATCATAAATAATTATCGTTTTGAATATTGATATGATCTTCAAAACATCGCTTTGGCCACCAATTTCTATTATATTATATTTATAAAATCTAATAAAATTTTAACATTATGAAAGTACTTTTCGAGATAAATCTACATATATGATTTTTATGTATCCAATTTAAATATTTAAAAGTATATTGACAGTCAAAGTTTCAAAAGTTTGACTGTATTTATAACCAAAACGACAACTATTTATTACCAGAGGGCTTAATCAAAGTTCATCCCACCAATAGTGTTGGGTGGGTTATTTGGATTTTACACAATTATTTCCGATATTTCAATTGGAACCTGTGGATCTTAACCTTGCTATGACTACACTAGCCTATTGTCTCCCTACCTCTTAAAAAGTTAACTTTTACATTTACGTAGCAAAATGTATTACTGTAATTACAAGAGCACAAGCAAAATGATTCCTAGTGCGAAAAACTACAGATAAAATAACATGTAGTGCACTACCGATCCTTTTCCATTGTTTTTTATTTTTTTTCCGATTATAAGGAAAACCCACACTCATAGCCTGCCTTATGTAACATCTTGGCCCAAACTTCACTTATGGTCCAACTCATCATGGGGCGGGCCTACACGTGTATTTACATTTTTGTCCTCAATGCGTGTAAAAAGATTAACTCAGAGAAGCTATATTTGAATCCAACGGGCATTATATATTATCTCTACTACTTCTAATTAGGAGTTGATGGCAGTGGTCCGTTCTCCTCTAGAGTATCTGATTCGTTGGATCTGACATGAACGACTGAGATATAAGAGGATTTAATCATATCTTAAATGGAAGGATTTTATCATATCTTTTTCTAATAGAAATATTATTTTAGCATATCTCTATTCACATGTTTTTACTATAGAAAGATGTTATTCATATATCTTATAAATGGAAGGATTTTCTCATCATATGGATAGAAGGATATACTCACCATATTTCATAATACGGGAATTCTATCTCATCATATCTGGAAATGCATAGATTAAAAGAAAAGAATCACGCAACCAAATCACGTGCCAATCACGAAGATATCGGGGAGACCTAGCTTTCATCCACCTATGTACACTGCCTTCTGCTTTCATCTACTCCCTATTAGAGGGCACTCACTCTCATCTTCAGGAGGACAGGCCGTTCATTGGATCTAACATGAACGGTTGAGATGGAAGAGGATTTAACCCGATAGTCAAATCTCTTCGGAGGAACAAACTTTTCCTACTATTGAAACATAACTAAAGTTAGTGTTCTTTGCAGATAAATTTTTTATCGCAAATTGAGTTTTCGTTGCAACGCACGGGCACATGACTAGTTACGACTCATTTTAGACAAGCAACGTGGGACTAATCCCATCACAACTCCACATGGGCTTTAAAGTTAACGGGACGGGTATTACACTCACCCCCTTAAGGGCTAACGTGAGTAGTAAACCGCATACGCGATAGATACCTAAAATCACCCCTCGATACATGCCCACACGCACCATATACCATCTATAACACACTAGTTCAAACTTCGCTCATGGCCTAGCCCTCTATGGGGCGGGGTTACGCATGCATAGCATCCTACTTACACTTTTGTCCTTACTTCGTGTAAAAGAGTTAATTTAGATGTGCTTCATTATACTACTACAACTCACTTTAGATAAACAATATATGAATAATCCCAGCACCGCTCTACATGGGCCACATGGACTTTCACGTTAACCGGCTGAGGTATTACACGCATGCACACGCTCGCCTAAATTAACGGAGGTCAATGATAAATTCACGACCTCACAAATTTACTACTAAGGGCCTGTTTGTTTCAGTTTTGGATTCTCTAAAAGCTGATTCTGGATTGTGGTTGTAGAGAAGCTGATTCTCCAAAAGCTGGAATCCAAAAACACATATGAAGTGGATTGTGGATTCTAGTGTATATAAGTTGGCTGGATTGTGAGAATCGGATTCTAGAATCAGACTGTTTGTTTCTGATTCTGTTTTTAGGGCCAGAATACAGAATCAAAAGCTAAAATAAACAGGCCCTAAAGAGTAGTCTTGTATGGGTAAAAGGTGAATACCAGAATTTAAACTTGGTAGAGCCCCGCGACTCCACTACCCCACCAAGAGTGGTTCTCTGCGTGCTTAATTTTTAAGTTGACAATTTGGTACCTACACTTTCAGGTTTTCGCGAAGTAAGTAAATATACGTCATTAGTCGTTACCACCTAAAATCTAGTGAACATGTTGCATATGCAACAAAATTACGACTTGCCAATTGTCACTTCAAAAATGCAAATCTGAGGAAGTACGTGCAGTTGTGTTGCAATTTTCTCAAAAATAAAAAAGTGTCAACGACTTGACGCCTGACGGTCTGCAATTAAGTTGGTCATTTCACGCCAAGTGCACCTGGCGGGCACTGGGCCGGGCTATTTTGGGCCGACCCGAGGCACGCCCGGCCCAGCACGACCCACGGTCCGGCACGACACTGTTTCAAAAGTATCGGGCCTGCCCGGCACGGTTGTTCGGGCCGTGCCAGGCCTGCCAATCGAGCATGATGGGCGGCCCGGCCCGGCACGGCCCGAACGAGCCCGTTCGTGTCGGGGCACGGCACGTTCGACGGCGGCACGTCGACCCGTGCAACACGCAGCAGGCCTGTGGCAACGCGGGCAAGCACGCGGCCGAACCCGCGACAACGCAGCCGAGCTTCACCTCCCATGCCGCATCGCGTCCGCCTCGGCAGTGAGTAGAGGAGGGAGCTCGAGTGCTCGACCGCGCTCGTGGGAGAGGAGAGGAGGCGCCGTGTGGCGGTAGGGAGGTGAGACCGAGCGGGAAGACAAGGCGGAGGGGAGGTGGAAGCCGGGAAGAGGGACTGAGGGAGGTGGGCCGTGGGCGTGGCTGGCTCGAGGGAAAATGGGAGAGAGAGTATGCAGGAAGCCAAGGACAATACATGTGATAGTGTAATGTACTTATGCATAGGAATGTGCATGTATTGCCATTTAGTATGCACTAATCGATTGTTTATTTTTTGACTATATATATGTTCGTAACGTGCACTGGTCGATGTCTTCTATAATCTCCTATATCAATGCCAACTAGGCTATACATTCATTGCATACCGTAGCACTGTATACGCACACTACTACAAGCAATTTCGGGTCATTTCCTCTCATCGCAATAGTGTAAATGGACTGGGCCTGGACCGGCACGACACGAAACGCAAATGGGCCGTGCCTGGGCTCACCGAAGACGAGCCGGGTCAGCCCGGCACGGCACGACGGGCCATCGCGGCCCGGCACGGTTTAGACCCGAAGCACGATGAGCCCGTACCGGACCGGCTCGGCACGGCACGACACCCACCTCTAGGCGGAACCGCCGGCCTTCGTGGAGTCATGGAGCTCCTCGTGTCCGATTTTTATTTACTTATTTATTTATTTTCTGCGATTCCCCAATGTCAACCATGCGTATACGTAGAGTATATACGATCGAGAAGCGAATCTCTTTTGCATGCATGATGCTGATGAAGTGTGTGCATGCAGGAATCATAGGCAGATCAGGCTTAGCACAGCGATAGATAATACCGCCACGATCTCGTGCCAGTTGTCGTGTTTAGCTGCCATAGTAATCGTGTCAAAGATTCAAAGTAGATGTAATAAGATCTTTAGAAAACAAAGCTGATTTATTTGCTTTAATTTTTTGCATAATTACATAGCTGTGCAAGTACTATCTCTGCCAAGAAAAAAAAGGTACGGAAATACTACAAAAGACAACTGCGGTTTACCAGATAGGATTAGAGTATGAGAGTTGCTTTTATGCATTTTTCATCTATACAAGTAGCATAGATTTTGAAGCAAATTGTAACTTTTAAAAAGAGATGCCTATTAACATCTCTCAAGTATATATGTTTTTTTAGGTTTACGGGTCTCTATAGCATAGGCTGTTCTGCTTCCTTTGGCTTGAAGTTATCCTTGACTTATCAGCCGGTTACAAACGATTAACCATTTATTCTCATTTTATCAACAGTGTTCATGTATCCGTGTACGTCTTTTTTTTTGAAAAGGAGGGTTTTTTTTTATCCTGCTTAATCAAGACTTTCAGACCCAAATTAAACACCTCCTGAGTCTCCACCATGAAAACACATCTAGATATATGTGCGCGCGCGCACACCTTGTCTATAAAATTACTGAATTGCTTATCTATTATTTACTTTTTGTACATATAACATTGCTGCCTTTTCCTTGAGAAAGAAACCCAACATATCACACAAATTATCTTTCGACTTCTTAAAATAACAAATCAAATCCTAAACCAAAATAAATAAGAAAAAAAAGGAAAAATGTACTAAGGAAAGGAAATAAAACCAGCACCAGGCCACCAAACGAGATAAGCTGTCGTTGTCATCCACACCCAAAGCTCCACGCCATGGCTGACTTCCTCCGCCCAAGTCTATAAAAGCTCCACGCCATGGCCGAGTCACTTGTCTATTATCCCTCTATTCAAGTCTATAAAACGTATTTTTTTATATAGATACTCAATTTTTTTAAAAAAATAACTATATTATCTATAATTATTACCACTAAACACTATATTCGATACATGTATGTAGAGAAAAAAAAAGTAAAGATAGATATTTATTAGAGGTATAGAGGGAACATCACATTAATTTTGTATTAAAATATAAAATTTACTATATATTATAAATAAGATTGTTCGAAAAATAGCTTATAAAATCGGACGAATGAATTATTTAACAAATCCAAAATGCCAAGGATAACGCCACTAATATCTCACGATTTACTTTCCTTCTGTCTCGCTCTTCTCCACAGCTGTTGCTAGTCCGAGTCGAACCTTACCCCTGCACGCTACTCCTGCTCTCATTGACATCTGGGGGCCATGGTCCCTAGCCCCTACTATAAATACAGCTCGAATTTTGCCTCCGGCGACAGGCAAAACCGCAGAACGCCATTGCCGTATTCTTGGACTCTGTTAAGTCTGGTCCGTTGCCGTTCTTGCTGTTGCAACAAGCTTGCATATTCAGATTGGGATTAGTACTCTTGTTATCTGCCTCTGCATAGCAACGGCTGGTTCAAGATGACAATCACCATTGAGCAGCCCAGCCTCGGTGAGCTTATGACTTCGTCGTGTTTTTCTCTGTTTTTTTTTCTCTTGTTAAGTTGGTGTTTCTTCTTGCGGTTGTAATGTTGATGGATGGCAGAGTGATATTGACATGGTTCCGTCTCTATGGGCGGTCAATTCTTGCAGATGTTATCGTGGAGAGGAAGGTCGCCTGCGACCAGGCGGAGCTCGTGCTCGACGGCGGCTTCGTCGTGCCGGACTCCAACGCCTTCGGCAGCACCTTCAGGTGAGATTTCCTTTCAATATGTTGCAATCTGGGATTTGGATCAGCTAAGTAAAAAAGAGTGGTTTTTGAACTCTAATGGAGTATACCATAGCAAGGTTAAAATTTCAAGTGGGATATGTGTAATTCAATTGACATATAACAAGGGTTGTTTTTGCAGATTTTTTTTCCTTTTTCCTTATTATGATAGAACAGTCTCTTTTATATAAAAAAAATTGAAACAAAACATGAGAACATCTCGAAATGAAAGAGATGTGTGGTCAGTTTGTCAGTTCCCCTTTCAGAACCACAAACAAAAGACACTCTGTCCTACGTCTTTTAGGAGTTCTTCTGTAATTAAACCTCGATTTTAGTTAGTTATGCATATCCAGATGTTTTTTGCAGCTAAAATTGGATCAGAAGAAGATAAAAGTTGGGCAGTGTTTGCCACATTTTCTGGGAAAACTAGTCAAACAAAAACAGATTCTTGTAAGCTTCCAAAGGCTGCCGACGGTGATGGCCCCACCTGCACCTCGTGATATTTTTTGGCTCCGTTAACACGGCCTTTACTTATTCCCTTTTTTGTGTTATTTTTCTTTTCTTCTTTAGAAACTGTGTGCTGAAATTTGATTCTTATTATCTCACAATAAGTTCAACAAGGACGAATAAACTGAATTTTGCTTAGAACAGAATGACCTGACTTTACATGCAACGTTTAATCCTGCAGGAATTACGACGCCGAGTCGGAGAGGAAGAAGACGGTGGAGGAGTTCTACCGCACCAACCACATCAACCAGACTTACGACTTCGTGAGTGCAAATTCCCTAGTTTTACCACCTCATTAATCCACCTAAACCAATATGCTAGGGTAATTAAGCAATACTAATGCGTCGTTTGTTTTGCGTTTGCATTTCGCAGGTGAAGCGGATGCGGGAGGAGTACGGGAGGCTGGACAAGACGGAGATGAGCATCTGGGAGTGCATCGAGCTGCTCAACGAGTTCATCGACGACAGCGACCCCGACCTCGACATGCCACAGATCGAGCACCTCCTCCAGACCGCCGAGGCCATCCGCAAGGACTACCCCGACGAGGACTGGCTCCATCTCACCGGCCTCATCCACGGTAACTATCTATAGCTAACCACCCTGGCGATCCTCTCTAAGTCGCCGCGAGCAGTCACTGACAGACAGGCCCAACACGCAGTTGAGTTCTGGAGTCGTCCAATAGTCACTGACAGATAGGAAATTCTTGTTTGCAAAAAAGTGGAGTATGCATGTCGGTGGCTGTTCGTAACGATTTCTTAAGAATTCTGCAAAGAAAGAGCGAAAAGCATGTGTGTTATACTGCACATTTCTCGTGTGACTTGTTGCAATTTGCAGATCTGGGCAAGGTGCTGCTGCATCCCAGCTTTGGGGAGCTTCCTCAATGGGCAGTCGTAGGTAATGAAAGTACACCTGCAAAATCTCTCCAGAAACTTGTGTTGAATTAGCAGAGACACTGGCTGATTCCACCTCTGAATCTCTGATGTGTGTGGCGTCTTTCAGGTGACACCTTCCCTGTAGGCTGCGCATACGACGAGTGCAACGTTCACTTCAAGGTAAGCATCAAGCAAGCTAAGGCAGGCAGATCAAAATCATCTCAAATTTGCCCACAGAAGCATTGAGCCGATGATCCAAGACTGAACCTGATCTATGTATCTATCTGCAATGTGTAGTACTTCAAGGAGAACCCTGACTACCACAACCCCAAGTTCAACACGAAGTTTGGGGCCTACTCCGAGGGGTGTGGACTGGGCAATGTGCTCATGTCCTGGGGCCATGACGATTACATGCACCTGGTACGCCTAATTGATCTTCATTGTCATCGCCAACGTCACCGTTGATGTAGCGATTACATTACATGGATCAATTCTTCAGTTCTTCTACCTGCAGTGTTCTCTGAAATGTTTTTTCTTGTTCGTCTCAGGTGGCCAAGGAGAACAAGACCACCCTTCCTTCTGCGGGGTTGTTCATCATTAGATACCACTCGTTCTACCGTAAGCGCGGGCATGATCTTGTTTTTTTTTTCCTTTGCCAAAGTAGAAGTTTTAAGTAAGGTTACTGAAATTTTGATATGATTCAGCCCTGCACAAGCATGGAGCCTACATGCACCTGATGAACGAGGACGACAAGGAGAACCTCAAGTGGCTGCATGTATTCAAGTAAGACATCCCACATTGAGTGCTTACATACTTGAAGTGGATTTTATGGATAGGAATGTTACAGCTAAGAGTGCTTTTGATGCATGGTTCTTGCAGCAAGTACGACCTGTACAGCAAGAGCAATGTCAGGATAGACGTTGAAGAAGTGAAGCCCTACTACATGTCGCTCATCGAGAAGGTATGCCCGTTCTGAGACCAGCTAAGAATCACATGTCTCCAGTGCACTCTGAACTGAAACATCCTTTGCCCTGTAAATAATCTGTTCAATCTGATACGATCTTCTTGTCTGAATCCTCGCAGTACTTCCCGCCCAGGTTGAGATGGTGAGAAGGGCACCGGGAGAAGTCGAAGAGAACGAAAGATTTGTTCCGAGTTATCATGTACTACAATATATGATGGGTGTTTCGTAAATCATACCGAGTTGAGTGAATGTGCTAGTAGTAGTACCCATTTTGTCTGCGCAGAGCAGAATTCCTTGAGAACCATCAGCCATGCGTGTTGAATAAAAATTGGCAGTGTTTGTTCCCTCCAAATGCGCTTTGTTCTACAATTTGAGCGTGAAATTGCATTTGAGACAAAAGTGAAACCTGCAGAGGTCGAGGAGATGAGCTTGGGTTTGCGTTGAGAGTTTGCTTCAAGGAGAGGAGCTGAATCACTATCTGGCAGGATAGACCAACCGTGCCCTCCACAAGTACCAACCGCCAAGGACTTGTGGTTATTCTGTTGCCGTTTGTACGCGTCTCTAAAGCTAATTGCTGTTTGTACGTTTAGGCACCTCATGCCTTGACATCTTCTTCTTCTTTGATTAAGAGAGAGAGAGAGAGAAGTATTGATTATTGACGTCTCACCGCCGACCAAAATGTTCGGCCTAAGCCCACATTATGGTTACTACTTGCGAGGTATCAGGCCATCCCAGAGCACTGTTTCTCTCTCTCTCTCTCTTAAAAAATCGTAGAGAGAGCGAGTCAGAGAAGTGTTGTTTTTTCGAGGAAAAGAGAGATTTATTTATTACTCAGGTGAGATATAATCCTGAGCAACAATGTCTTCACACCAAGCAGTGCAAAGTCCGGGACGCCAGCTAGTTGCGCGAGCTGATGCGCATCACCGTTAAACTCTCTTTTCATCTTCGTATACTTGACCTCTAGTTCTGGCAACTTTGCGGCAGCATCTTTCGTGTCTGTGAAGACCCAAAATGGCGACCAGAGAGGATAAATAGAAGCTAAATAAGATCTTTTCTTGAAAATTCAAACCACATCTCTAACTAAAAGAGTATGTCTGATGAACAGTGTAAGATGAATAGTATTGTATGAACAACGTTCAGGTGAATAGTATCGGATGAACAATGTTCAGGTGAATAGAGATATCGGCACGATCTCAGAACTAAGAATTGATGTAACTTTTGATCGACTGATCCAAAACCTGTGAAATTTTACATGCACTTTCCTAATGATGTCAAGAACCTATTCTAACTTTCAATCACAAGGATTGACATCAAAATTCTAACATTTTTCAATATAAGGAAGATAGCATCAAAATCGGGCAAAAACCAAAAACTTTACCCTGAGTTTGCTCGTCGGGATTTGATGATCAAGATGACCTTAGATGATTTCCCACATATTACAACAAGAAAGAACAAAAAGAAAACAACCCTCAAACGAGCAAGAATACAATCTATCAAAAATCTCTCTTCTCAAGCAAAAAGATCGGCTTCTTACAAAAACTTAGAAGAGAAAGTTGTAGTTTGCCTAGATAATTGAGATATGATCTATAGAATATTCTTCCAACAATCATTCATACTTGGCGACACAAGAACAAGAGAGAAAGAAATCAAAGAGAGATCAAAACTCAAAAGGGGGGCAAATAGATGAGCATGAAAATGATTTTTATTTATTCATGAGAGGAATTGTTACAAAACCTCAAAATCAGGCGGACAAAGCTCAAAAGATCATAAAGAAACTAAAATCTTTCTCACAAACCCTAAAACCCCTTGGGCAGAGGCATTCCTCTACGCCTCTATTTATAGCCTACTCAAGCAATCTCTATCCTTGAATGACTTCTTTATCCGAGAAAGAACCTCATCAATGGTTGGGATTAACTCACTCACTCATACATGAGCTAACCCAAAATCCAACAATGTAACGGATTTTGACACACACTTGCACGCTTCTCAAAACGCCACTAACTTAATCACTACTATACCCGTTAATCATTGATACAACGATCCTCCTTCGTTTGAGTAGAACTTAAGTTAGCATCTTCTCTATCTACTTAACATCCTGGCTTGCAGTAACTCCTCGGTCTCAGTCACCTTCCGACGTCACCTTGATCGTCTGGACCTCAGCTTTTCTAGTCTAGTCCTGGTCTCCTCCGCCTCACCATGACCTAGCTCTGAAGTCCTGCAACCATCACCGACAAGCAAACACATCACATAGCAATGTCCAATAACATATACAATTAAATCATCACATGATTAAAAATGATACACACACCATCATGCAACATTAATCTATCAAAATTGCTGACTAGTCAAATATCTAAAAATCCCACTTGAGATCACGTAGGTTGTGATCACCTAAAACTCTGATCAGTCAAAGCTTCGACCAGCTAAGGCCTGATCAGCTAAAGCTATGACCACTCAAAAGGTTAAGATCGCTCAAGATCATAACCACTTTACTCAAATAGCTCAAAATCAAAACAAACTTTTTTCAAACTCAAACCAGAGTACCATAAACTCAAACACAATCATCATAAATATAAGTAGACCACTACATGATCTCTCACTACGATTGTGCTTCACGACGGAGATCGAAAGACGCCCAACAGCCGGAGGAACTAGAGCACCACCGTGGAGTCTGTCTCCACTCCAGTATGGCTGGCTTCCTACACCACTCTGCCGCCAGCGACAAGCCGACGGTGCAGGCAATAGCTTCCGCCTCCACCGCATCCTGAACGGAAGGAATAAAATGTCATAGAGATAGAAGCAGTGATCCTGCCTCATCCCGGAATACAACACCAGCGCCTGCTCTGCCCGTCATCGGCGAGAAAGCGCACCATCGACGTTAATTTTGATCCATCCCAACGGTGGCTTCTTCCAACCCGGCACTAGCCTGTCAGAGAAGTGTTGACTTGTTGCCAAGAGGAAGCATCAAATAACCTGGGCCTGGGCCATCTCACTACGGCCAGAAAAGAGGCTGCCTCCTTGCCTCTTAATTTGGTGCTCTCTTCTCACTCATGTTCTTTGCGTACTAGCAGTAATGCAGACCGCTGGGCAAACATTCAAAAGGCATAAAAGCCACGCTGAGCTGTTTTTCTTCCTCCTTGTCAAGAATCAATAGTTAGGGCACCAGATTTTCGTTCTCATTGTAAACCTTGACGCTTGTAATGCATTGCGTCTCCTGCCTATCAGATTCCGTTGCATTTAACAAGAATCGACGGATGTCGGGTTGTTTGAAATATTATGCCAAAGTATCTTCGGCTATATGAAATACAAATTGCAATGCGTGGTTTTACTACAGTTATGCCAAATTATGTGTTAAAAATTTACTCAGTAATAAATAAAAACTGACCTTTAAGTCCGATCTGAAAAAGAAAGACAATCTAGACTCATGGCCAATGACCAAATTTGTATTGTATATGTATCCCAATTAGGGTTCAAAAACCAGTTATTGCTGAAAATAGGAAAATAAAATGATCCATCGAGGTTTTGGGTATACTGGTTTTTGGTTCGCTCTTGACTACTCCCTTGAATTCAACTCCTAGACCAACGTACTTAGGTATTTGTTTAGGCCCATACCTTTTGGCTTAAACAGTTTAAAAGTAGCCCTTTTTTAAGCCAAGCCAATCTATTTGGCAGCCTGACTTTTGTTACGATGGCTTATTGTTGTGAAGCACGCAATATTCAAAATATCCTTAATCAAATGAGCTAAGGAATGTATGCATATCATCGGTTTTTGAGTTATAACATGGTATCGATGAACACATAGCAATCATCAGAACTAAATATCAAAATTCTCAGTTCATACAAAAAATAGAATTGTTGTTCACCATCATCCCACCTAGATGGCACGGCTTCCTTGTGGTTGGTCAGATCCAAAGACGGCAGAGGCAGGGACGACTGGCTACCCGAGGTCGCAATTGGATCTAGCCACCTCTCACCGCACGCACATCGGATCCGACCATCTCCCGCCGTGCCACCACCGTATTCGGCCACCTCCCGCCACAAGCCGGCTACGACAACGGTTAGATTTGCTCGTCTCCCACCACGCCATAGCCAGATTTGCCCACTTCCCGTTGAGCCACAGCTGGATCCGCCCACCTCCCACCGTGTCACAGCCAGATTCGGCCATGTCTCACAAATTGGTGGCGATGTGGATCCATTAGAGACAGAGGGGATTCGACAACTACGTCCCGATGAAGCTCGCGGGGAGGAGATCACCATTGGTCGAGGAGAGGTAGGGCTGCCAACGTCGAGCGAGGGGACGATGGGGCCCTCGGCCCTCGGTGAGGCCCTAGTTGCCCTTTAAGTGATTCGACGGGAGGAAACGAGAGGGGAATGTAATGGGAATAATGATAGATTTGGGTGGAAATTGTTATATACAATGGTGTTGGTAGGTAATTTCGACGAAGTTCAGTGGCAAAGTTTATTTTCATCCTGCAAAACAAAAATCTTTTTTTGGCTCAGACTTTTTGGCTTAAACAGCTTAAAAGTAGCCCTTTTTTAAGCCAAGCCAATCTATTTGGCAGACTGACTTTTGTTACGATGGCTTATTGTTGTGAAGCACGCAATATTCAAAATATCCTTAATCAAATGAGCTAAGAAATGTATGCATATCATCGGTTTTTGAGTTATAACATGGTATCGATGAACACATAGCAATCATCAGAACTAAATATCAAAATTCTCAGTTCATACAAAAATTAGAATTGTTGCTCACCATCCATCCACCTAGATGGCACGACTTCCTTGTGGTTGGTCAGATCCAAAGACGGCAGAGGCGGGGACGACTGGATCCAATGGCAATGTCCTCAAGGTTGGCTAGATTCAGTGGCACTGGGGTGGAGGACGTTAACGCGGAGGACGATGATCACGATGAAGGGGAGGCGATGTTGGCCAGATCTGATGGTGGCGACCTCGGGGTCGGTCAGAGACGGTGGCTCTGAGGTGGAGGACGTCGGTGCTAAGGTCGAGGCTAGCGAAGATGGAGGCCAACGGAGGTTGATGGAGGCCAACAGACATCGTCAATGGTTACGCGAGGCCATAGTTGGATCTAGCCACCTCCCACCGCACGCACATCGGATCCGGCCATTTCCCGCCGCGCCACCGCCGTATTCGGCCACCTCCCGCCACAAGTCGGCTACGACAACGGTTAGATTTGCCTGTCTCCCACCACGCCATAGCCAGATTTGCCCACCTCCCGTCGAGCCACAGCTGGATCCGCCCACCTCCCATCGTGTCACAGTCAGATTCGGCCATCTCTCACAAATTGGTGGCGATGTGGATCCCGTAGAGACGGAGGGGATTCGGCAGCTACGTACCGATGAAGCTCGTGGGGAGGAGATCACCGTTGGTCGAGGAGAGGTAGGGTTGCCAGCGTCGAGCGAGGGGACGATGGGGCCATCGGCCCTCGGTGAGGCCCTAGTTGCCCTTTAAGTGATTCGACAGGAGGAAACGAGAGGGGAATGGAATGGGGATAATTATAGATTTGGGTGGAAATTGTTATATACAATGGTGTTGGTAGGTAATTTCGACGAAGTTCAGTGGCAAAGTTTATTTTCATCCTGCAAAACAAAAATCTTTTTTTGGCTTATGGCTTATAATTATAAAGTGGCTTAAGTTTTTTTTGTAAGTCTGACCGAAAAACTTTCTATTTGTTTGGACTTTGGCTTTTTGTCTTTAAGCTGAAGGAAAAGTTGAAACAAAGAGGGCCTTATAAGTGCATATAGTTTATATCCGAATTTTGAAAACCTTAAAAGTTCAAAAGAAATACATTAAAACCAGCGATTTAATCACGGCGATTCTCGCCCGGTAACCGGCGGTTTTGGGTGCCGGTGTCCGTCGTTCTCACTCGCCAAACCGCGGGAGACGACCACGTAGAGGCTTGTTCCCGTACAGAAGGCAGAGGCACATATTGAAAAGAGGCTACGTCCAAAGTGCGGCGAGCGCGCGAGCGACTTTACACGGCGACAGAGAAAGGTTGGCCAGTGTGCAATCAAAAAGGACCGTCTCCCTTGTGACGCAAATCAAAGGAAAAGAGCCTAGCTAGTTGAAGTGTACGAACGGCTTTTCCGATCGCTTCTGCAGCGGATTTGGCGTTTGACCGGACGCGCACAGCGCTGCGGTGGGCGACGGCCAAACCACCACCTCCACCTCCAGCTCTAACCGGCCGGATCTCGACTGGAACCTCATTCTTCCTGGGTGGTGGTGGCTGATCTAGGACTACATATCTCGACACGGCAAATCGCTTTCGCACCTCCGACGAGGTAGCATTTCTCAGTAGTGCTTCTTTCCCTAACGGAATATATAGCCTTGGGTTAATCAAACTGGATTAGGGTTAAAAATCGAAATCCGACGGTACCGATTTACCGCGAAAATCGCTAAAAATCGAAGGGTTTCGAAATTAAACGTTTTCAAGAAAAAAAAAACGAAAATCGATTATTGAATCGATTTTTTTGAGTGATTTTTGATGCAAAAAATCGCTTGATTTTCACGGATTTTCGACCGGTTTACGTGGTATAAATTTTTCTGATTTTTTTTTTATTTTTTTTTGAATTTGACCGTTTTACCGATTAATTTAGGGTTTCGAACTGATTCGATACGGTCGGTTTTCACGATAAAGTAAACCCTGTATATAGCCTGCACGATCCCTCCGTGCATTAGCGGAGTCAACTAAATTTTAGTACTCTAGACAAACATAATTACTTGACGATCCAAGATGGAGGTTTACGAAAAAACTTTGTTTTCATGGCATTTACAGCGCCGGGTTACACTTCACCTTTATGGCTCGTTGTGAGAAAACAGTCGCCCACCTTGCACATGAGATGATCCGCGGTGCCGATGTTGCTGATCGGAGTGGCAGAGGCAGCGGCCAGAATGAACAACCAAGATGCAACTGCGTGTGAACGTTGGATCCTGGAGATGACCATCGATTTTATCGGGTACAGTGCTCGTGCAACTGCCTGAAAAGAACTGGGTCTGGGTGAGAGCATAACTAATCCCATTAATAAATATGCTGCTACAAATTGCCAATTCCGCCCGCTGCATTACACGCCTCTCTCTTTGTATTTCTTTTCTTCCCCGATACGGCCACGCAGTCACGCACCCACCCGCAGACACTTCGCTTCCAAAATCAAAACCCCACCACGACCGCGGCGCCCTCTCCGCCGGCGATGCTGACGCGTCGCCGCAGCCGCCCGGGCTCCCTCCTCCGCCTCCTCCTCCTCGCGGCGGCCGTTGCATTCTCCCTCGCCGCAGCGGCAGGGGACGGCGACGCGGGCGACGAGGACCGAGCGGGCGAGGCGGCTGCCGCGGTGGCGCGCGGGGACGGCGTGTCCGTGGCCGCCGCGGAGGCTGGCGGGGAGGTGGCCCCGGGCAATGCGACGGCCAAGGAGGGCAGCCTCGCCGACATGATCGACCGCGCGCTGGAGAAGGAGTTCCCCGAGTCCGAGGGCGAGCAGGGTGGCGGAGGTGCGTGGATCTGAAATCTGGGGAACCCGCGATCCGCAGGGGGGGGGGGGTCTCGCGGCGCGGGATCTGGTTCTGGCCGGGGGTCGGTGGGTCCCTGGTGTGGCGTACCGTAGCGTCAGTCGGTGGATGTCCTGTCTAGATCTCGGCCTCAGTGGCTGCGGTGTTGGGCGGTTGGGGGCGTCGCGAATCGAGCGAGTTTTGGGTGTTTGGGATTGGACTGGCTTGTGCTAATCTCTGCTGCTCTGGTTTTGCAGAGACGGACCCCGGCAGCTTCAACAACACGGTTGCTGAGAAGCAGGTGATTTCATCCGCACCATTTTGTGTTTGTGTGGTCGTTCGTTTCCAGTAATTATGGAATCTGGTTAAAGTTGACATTTGCCCACATGAAAATCACCTTAAGACTACCCGAGGCCATAACCATTGGAGATGCCCTTACACGGATACATACACCTGTGATCATGATAATGCGTCGCCAGCCTCCTTAGTGTATTGTAATTTCCGATCATTCAATGATCCTTCCATATGTCATTCTGTATGCTTTGCGCCCTTTGACCCGGTATACAGCCTTATGACTTAATGAAGTTTAAGTTGACCTTTTCCTAGTGCTGACTACAATACCTTGAATGGTCTTTATTGTACTAGGTTCGATAATAATTAATATTTGTCTATGTTGTACCTAAGCTACTATATATATAAGTATATAATAATATGAATCATTTAAGTTTTGGATAAACTCCCTAGTGCTGTGTCCCTGCTGATATTCAGTTAGATGTTTGATCTTCTACACGGTTACACCCATTGGCTAAAGATGCTTTGACCCACCACCCCATTATGATATCATGTTTCCCAATTCCGAGTAATGTATCTGTTACTTTCTCAATTTGTTAGTGTACTGCCCTTTCATTTTGAAGCATATAAACACATTTGTCATATGACTAAAGAATAATATGTTACATCTATTTCATCAGACAATACATTGTGGTTTTTAAAAGCATAATTGTAAAAGTTTATGTAACATGAAATATATCTGCAGTGCACTTTTCACCTGTTTGCTAGTGTCTGTAAAATATTGGTAGCTATACATCGCAAATTTGCAAAATAGTCATTTTGTTCTGTATTACCCTTTCAGGGAGTCCTCGAAACCGTGGCCAGAAGAGTAACAAAGAAAAATGAGACCAAAGACAATAAGTATGTTCCTAATGTACATTTGAATTTTGTTGTTTCTTTGTTATGTGAAGTTAACCTGTTTGATTAATTTCATAATTTATAGTAAGCCTCCCAAATTTGTGATGTTCCACTCCCTAGGTCATTCCCATTTAAAGAAGTTTTCTTGGATCGGTCAGAGCAAGAGGATGTTCCCACGCTGATTGATCGGAAGGTATGGGCACTGTAATTAATTGCAGAATTTCTTGTTAAGCTACTTCTTATGTACTATACATGTAGGAATAGCATTGTAGGCCAACTGTTATTTATTCTGTTTTAGTCTTGTGCTGTATTGACACAATTGCAACTCCAGGATAATGTTTTTATTATATCAAATCCAAAGTCAAAATACCCTGTGCTGCAGCTGGACCTTAGGTATGTTAGCCAATTATTGGAGATGATGAGTGAAGATAAAGTATTTCCCTTATATTATAACTTGATTTGTTGATTGTGAACTATTGTAGGTTGATATCAGATCTTGTTGTTGTTATTGTGTCTGCTACATGTGGTGGAATTGCCTTTGCTTGCCTTGGGCAACCAGTCAGTATTCTACTACTTTTGTCTCCTCTCATCTCTGCCGCATTATTACCTATATAAGACATATGTGTGTTTTAAGATTAACGTGCCTAAAGCTACAACTCCAAAATACATTGCAGGTGATTACAGGTTATTTACTTGCAGGATCTATAATTGGCCCTGGAGGTTTTAGCTTTGTCAGTGAAATGGTGCAAGTAAGGTGCTTTCACCTTTTGTTGTTTGCTTTTCTTGACGCTTAATCCACATAAGTATCATTGTTAAATGAAATATGCATGCGCTTTTGCTAAGTCATTTCACTGCTTCGGTAGACAGCTAGATCATGCTTGTTTTGGTCTATGCAATTAATTTTAAGCACATAAAAAAAGAAATACTTTTTACTTGCTTCTGCATGTATGTTTTCATACCCTGTCAAGTTTATGGAACAATTTGTTTCTTTGCTATTAATCGTTAGAGATTGCTCTTATTAATAGATTGGTTTGTAAATAAAGAAGTTCGTGGAAGTTTAGATTATATTTCGTCTAAAGCCTGGCATAGGATCCTGAAACTTTTTTGTGGTTAAAGATGTAGTCATAATAGGTAAAGTGGATGTATGCAGTACTTGGGGCATGCTTGTACATTGTGTTTGAAATAGTTAATTTTATGACTAGTGAAGTTCAAATAATCAACCATGAGATCATTAACTGTTGCCGAATTTGGACACCAATTTGCGTTACTATATAATAAGAGATTGATTCTCTAGCTTCAATGCCTTTAGTTAGTTTTATTGTTCTTTGAGCTGCATACTTGAGAAGTTTCCTTTGGTTTTGAGTCACTTCACATCATGCTGCTCATAACATAGACAAATATTTATTTATTAGTGCACAGTTCTTTGGTGTGTATATATCTCGGTTGTAGCTTATCTGTTTCTTCTCGGTTAATTTCTGTTCCACCATTTTATATATATAACTTCCTTTGTTGACCAAAAACACATGAAATCCCTGCTGATTTAGTCATTCTACACTGTTTGGCTTGTGATGCAATTACTTACTCTACTTGAGAAAGTCTCGCTTGTAATGCGTTTAACTACCTGAATATATTTCATGCACTTAATGACTTTTGCTTTCCCTTCCAGGTTGAAACAGTGGCCCAATTTGGTGTGATATTTCTTCTGTTTGCTCTGGGACTTGAGTTTTCTACAGCAAAAGTATTCATCTTTGATTTTTTTTCTTTTTTAACATTCATTAGGTATTTGCACTCATGGCAATATGGAGTTATCATAATAACAACATGTGGTGTTTCCACATTGTTTCAGCTTCGAGTTGTTCGTGCGGTTGCTGTTCTTGGAGGATTGCTCCAAATTATACTGTTCATGTTCCTTTGTGGTATATCTGCGACGGTATGTTTCTTCTTTGCTGTCTATGTTACGATGCTTCCACTTTGCAGCTGATTTTTTCTTACATTGTTAGCCTTTTAACCTTTTCCCCCCATCATATATTGCTTTGACTTCCTGATTCTGGCTTTTAAAAGCACACCCAACAGTTCTATTCTGGTTTGCTTATTTTCGATATTTAATTGCAGCTATGTGGAGGCAAAACAAAGGAAGGTGTTTTCGTTGGTGTTCTTCTTTCTATGTCTTCGACAGCTGTGGTAATTTCTAAATATTTGAAGTGCATCTTTCTGTATTCTATTGCCTCTCATCCAAGTCAAAAATTGACCCCATAATGACTGGCCTATGAGAAATCAATACTAGTTTATTGTAGCCTGATAGCCCCTGTGTGTCAATAAGTCCCTACTGTTTACTGTTCTCACGTGGCTGTTCATTTACATCTTTGCACACTGTTATGTTGAGTCAATTTCATATGGTTTGTGACATGTGATTGATATATCTTGTTGCTAGTAGTTAGTACATTGTTTTGTTTTGCTCAAACTTGCACCTCATTCCACTTCACCATGGAATGCTACTTTGCTAGGATGCCCATACGACGATACCGATATGGATACGCAATACATTGATACCGTGATACGCCATTCCCCAAAAACACCTATATGATTGTACATGTATACATATATAATAAAAATAAAATAATAGAGAGACATACATGAGATATGGTATGCCATACACGAAATAGACATAAAAGAGACACAATAACAAAGAAAATGAAGAAGCAAATGGGCTAGATCATCTCGCAGGCCCATCAGCCCATAGCAAGCGGCTTAGGGCATCTAGTCTACTTCTGTCCCAAACGTCTCCACAATTGTGCGCTTCTATTCCTGCCAGCTGCAGCCATATGTCTTTCCTTCTAGCCGCTGCTGCCCTTACCAACTCATGGCTGCAGCTGGCTGCCTAGGATTATACCATACTACCACAGTCAAGAGGGGAGAAGAGGACTAGTGGGAGGACTAACCGTGCATGAGGACTAGAGGCACCGTTGCGCCAGCAGGGAGAGGGGTGCATGCGCCACCGTCTACAAGGGGAGAAGAATGTTGGCGTGAGATCCTAGGGAAAGAGAGGAGCAGGGGCTGTGTTGTAGGGAGCGAGATGGGAGCAAGAAGGGGCTACAGGATAGGAATAAATGATTCTAATGTCTCATTCTGAGTTGGTAGAGGTTTTATGGTTGAGATGTATCGGGGAAGTATCAGGTAACGTATTAGTGCCTCCTTCTGATTCCAACGTATCAGGCAAGTATCGGGAATTATTAAATTTTTTTTTTGAAAAATAGGAAATTCACAAATACGGATAGGATATGTATCCGACGTATCAGAGCCGTATTTGTATCCGATACCAATATGCTAGTTCTTTGAAGTATCCGAGTATCGGAACTACTTTGTCTTTTGGTGTCACGCTAAGTATCCTCTCAATTGCATGGAATAAAGTTGTTTTTGCTGGTTTTTGGTACAACCATTACCTATATATGACAGACGGCAAACGGGTTTTCATTTTAGCACATCCTAATTTGGTATCTGATGTTTGACGCCCTTATATTTATATAGGTATTCTGAATGTTGCATCACTTGCTGTAAGCTCATGCTCATGCTGTATATCCAGATCTTTTTGTTTAATGTTAAAGGGAAATATTTTTGATATGCAGGTCTTGAAATTTCTGATGGAAAGAAATAGCATCAATGCCCTGCACGGCCAGGTTACGGTTGGCACACTCATATTGCAGGTATGCCAAACTTAGATTTCATCGTCTGTATTTGTTTAGTTTTCCGTTGAGATACATTTGTAAATATGCATATTTTGCTTGCTGATTTTTAAGAATAGAATGATTAAAGCTTGGCTCAAGATTGACGATTTTTCATCTGAGCTATGTCAGTTGCTTTGTATTGACATCCCTTCCTCTTAGGATTGTGCTGTTGGTCTTCTGTTTGCACTTCTTCCGATTTTGAGTGGCACCTCTGGTCTTCTTCAAGGAGTTGCATCAATGACAAAGTCGTAAGTGCATTATTTTCCCCCTGAAAAACTGCTATTTTGCATTAATTATTTAATTTTATCAGAACTCAAATAATTCATCCACTAGAAGTATGGCTTCTGCAGTAAATTCATGTTATTTCAATGTCTAAATGGTGGGTTTAATTGGAACAGCTGTGTGTACCTCAGCCTAGTGACAAACTGACAACACAAACAATAGCTTATGACCTTTCTCATATCTTGTCAAATGACCTATCATATTGTCCTATCCTATGTATTTTTGGATTGCCCCTAATTCCTGTAGTAGTTTCCTAGGATATAATCAGGTATTGGATTGTATTCTTATGACACAAAACTTTCAATATTCTCAGGCTTGTTGTATTGATAACATTCCTGGCAATTCTCTCTATCCTCTCCCGTACTGGTGTGCCTTGGTTTCTTAAGCTGATGATAAGTCTTTCATCTCAGGTGAGTATAATTGAGGGAAAACAGTGCATGAATGATTTCTTTCAGCTATTAATTTGAATATGCTGTAGAACATTCCATTGTCAAAATACTAATGTTCTGATTGCTGCATTTCATACAGACAAATGAACTGTACCAGTTGGCAGCGGTTGCATTCTGCTTGTTATTTGCTTGGGTGAGTTTTTGACTGCTTGCAGGTTATTGTCTAGTGCAGTATTGTGCAGTAACGTACAAAAAGATAAGACTTTATTTTAAATACTGCAGGGAAGAGTTTACATGTACTAAAACCTGGCCAAAAGTTGTGCTCTAAATGAGTCCAGAAAAGGAGGGCTGAAAATGATTACTTTATTCGAAAACAAGATATAATAGTAAAAAGTAACTATCTTGCTGAACTCGACTTTTTAAAATATACTTTTCTTGATTGATTTATCGCATGGAATTTGGTGAATATGTAGCTTAGTAGTTTTAAACTATAATATGGAATTTGGTGGACTTTTTAAACTATACTTTTAAACCAACAACTGCACCTCCAGTATTTTTCTTAATTGTTTTCCAAGCTTTTACACTGTTTTGCACAAGTTTGCTCCTTCATTTTTCACCAACCCTTTCTTTGTTATTAGTTTACTTGCACTTAATTTTTTTTTGGAAAAAAATTACTCGCATTTATAGCTTTCTGACATTTTTACCCTTTTATTTTGAAATCGTCGCTTTTAGGAGTCTGAAAATTTCTTTTACTCATTAGTGGCCTTCCTTCTATGATGCAGTGCAGTGATAAGTTAGGCCTGAGTCTTGAGTTGGGTTCATTCGCAGCTGGAGTGATGATATCAACCACTGATCTTGCACAACACACTCTTGAACAAGTAATTCCTTGCTAATATCTTCTACACTCTGTTTTTGTTTGGTGGGGCTTTCCAGTTTTTTGCAATTTCGAAGGGCAGCTACTATTTGGTTTGATCTTTCTTTTACTGCTTTAGTCAAATGGATAGCTAGACTATTGTAGTTAGTAATTCATTATATGTTCTCTTATTTCAGGTTTGTTCTTTCTGCAGATTGAACCTATTCGAAACTTCTTCGCTGCTCTTTTCCTTGCCAGCATTGGGATGCTAATTAATGTCCATTTCCTGTGGAACCATGTGGATATACTCCTTGCAGCAGTAATTTTGGTGATAACCATAAAGACATTTATTGTTGCTATTGTCGTAAAAGGGTTTGGCTATAGCAACAAAACATCTCTTCTTGTAAGTCTTTGTGATGTCTGTTTGAATGCGCCCACATCCGCTGTTGCTCATGCAGTCACACTAACATCGTGTTTTTTTCTATAGGTCGGTATGTCTCTTGCACAAATAGGAGAGTTTGCTTTTGTTCTTCTTAGCCGTGCTTCAAGTATCCATCTGATTGAGGTTAGTTCTGCACATTTTGTTCCTTTCGTGTGCTGCACCAACTTTGCTGCTTTATAGTCACATAGTTACACATACTCCAGTTCAGTCAATAGTAAATGGCTTGCTCTGAAAATTTAAATGTCTTGTATTGTCCTGTATGTCATCAAATTTAACACAAGATAGCTAAGCGCAACATATCTAAATGACATAAATCTTTTGACTCTTATCGATATTTTACTTCCCAGCATAGTTCGTTGGTATGATACTGGTCCTTTGATTCAAATCTATGTGTACATCCATCTGATAGCTGCATTGCTTTTCTTCAGGGCAAACTATACCTGCTCCTTCTTGGAACCACTGCGCTCAGCTTGGTACCTACCTAATCTCTTTGCTCCTTTTAAGCTATATTGTGTTATCTCTGTAAATAGTATATTACAAATATTGGAAGTGGTGGCTCAAATCTGAACATGATCACTAAACCTACTGTTCAGTCATTTGATTCTCCTACCATCTCTACCTTTTATGACATTGTGTTTTCATAAATATGTATGATTAACTTACCTCTTAGGTGTGTAATTCTGCAGGTAACAACACCCCTGCTATTCAAAATGATCCCAGCTGTGGTCCACCTTGGTGTTCTTTTGAGATGGTTTTCTGTTGATAGCAATCAGGTGGAGGTACACGTTCATATCAACTGAGTTCATCTATCGATTGTTTTACTCTGGAAATGGTTGCCAATCAATTCATCGGTTCTTCCTTTTCAGTTGGGCCTAAAAAGTGATGGCCTCCGCATCGATAGTGCCAAGCGCATAAATTTGATAGTCCAAGGCTCACATGACTCATGACATATTTGGCATACCACAAGCTACTTTTAGTATGGCTTAAGTTAACAAGCTCTGTAAAGTGTTTACGCATGTACGAAGAGTTTGTTGTAGCACATATGCACGGGCGGGAAGGTGTGGAGGCAAAAGAAATCAGATCTCGTTCAAGGTGTGTGAGATCATCCTTCCCCGTCGTGTCGACTGCGAGTACAGGGCAATAGAGTTTTGCCGGTTTTGGGAGAGCAGTGTGTATTGCATGATCGGCGCAGTGCATCGCTCGCTGAAGTGTGAGCCCCCCTAATGCGGGTGAGGGTTTTCTGTAATATAAGATTGTATGCTGATTAATCGATTGGGTTAGCGCGATAGGACTTTAGGATTGGTCGCAATGCCATTGTATTCATTCGTCAAAAGTGTGTACGCCGATAACCATGTGATCACGAATTTTGTTGTAGTGAGTTTGCCATTACCATTTCCCTGTGTGTACACTTCTGCTTCCTTCGAAACGCATCCAAGCGTTATGCTGGCGCATCTGGAGTCCCACAATTGGGAAGAAAATCATTTTGGATTTGTGTGTTCACTCTTGGTAGGACACTTGATTGTTGGATGACCACAATCTAGTATAGCACTCTTATTACGCCGTTGGAAGCCTGGATGTCCTTACAGTTTTCCTCTTCTCTGCTTGTTAGCTATCACTGCTCTTCGGTGATATTTGTGTGCAGAGTAGTTTTTTTGCAGTAGGGGTTAATTTGCATCTGCTAATCTCACTTGTAACTTCTAAGCAAACTTCAAATATCCTAGCTTTATTTTTAGGGCTCCTTTGGATTGAAGGAGTTGAAAAACAAAGGTATCTGAATCCTAAGGAATTAGCTACTCTATATCCCTTCGGAACATTGGAATCACTTCTCGAAAATCCAGATGAACACTGTTACTTTCCTATGATTTCACAGGGAAAGCACAGCTCCGAGTAGATTGAAATGAGAGTGCAGAGATTGGAAGCGGTACAGGCCGTTGCTCTGCTGCTTGATGCGGCTGCAAACCTTGCTGTCGTAGGACTCAGTAGGGAGAGTACAAGAGTGGAGAGATGCGAGCGAGAAGATGATGATGAGAACGATGGGGAAAGGTTAAATGCAAAGGGGGTTAAAATATTTGAGTTACTTCTCACCTCCCTGATCAAATGTGCGTTACTAGTTGGTACTTCTTTTTATACTAGTAGTTAGTCTCCCATCGCATCTAATAAACTCATCAATTCATTTTAGTAAAGTGTATGTTCATTTCATGCTTTTTTACATTGTTTTTTCATGTACACCAATCAAACACCTTTTCCTACCGCGTTGTCGTGTTTTCCAAATGTTTGGACATGCATTCCTTTTCTATTTCTATGTTTTTCCTATCCTCCACTTTTTTATTTCTGCATTCGAAAAAGGCCAACCGGGATTGAACCTTTGTGCACCCATTGAATATTGAAGATTTGAGTACAAATAAATTAGCATTTTCCATGCATCACTACTACTGAAAAATGAATGTAAGGACGATCTAACTTGAGCTAGAATTTCTTTTTCGGTGATTGCACCCAAGCAAAACTTAATATTCGGATTCTAAAATGTATATGTGATATAGATGAAAGTACTCAGCATAAGAAGGCTGTGATTCATGCTAGTTGCAAGATAGTTATTCTACATTCTACCGCCAATGACTATTTTCTATTGTCCGAATGAGTGCCACACTCTATACATTTCTATCTGATTTTGCAATCGAATAGTATCATCACAAGACGATAGTGACACTAGTTGTTGCATCCATCTAGATCAATAGACAACACGTTGACAGTAATAGGCCATGAATTTAACTGCGGCCTCCCCCGGTTCACACCTTTCCCGCCTCTCTCAAATCGAAGAAATTAGTTCCAGTATCATATTTAGTGTCTATCATTTCATACCAAGCCGATTTAGGTAGCAGAGCTGATTTGCGTGTAACATTCTTTTTGGTGTTCATATGTACTCCTGTAGTGATAGATGTTGTTACAGTGAAAACACTAGGTTGCGTTGATCAACCAAAGTTGTAATTATCTGTAACACTCCAGCATTTGGAGTACTCAAAGTAGTCAAGATATTATCACAATATATATTTTCATTACTTTTACTATGATTTTAACAACAATTTTAGTGAGCTATTCTAAACAATTACCAATAATATTAAACAAGATTACCAAACTTGAACAAGAACATTAACAATAATAATCTTAAAACCACGCGCCCAAATACGTCCGAGTCCATGCGCTCAGGATCGCTCAAGTCTTTGCATTTGGGTACGCCCAAGTCGGAGGGCGCATCCGGAGCTGACATGGAGGTGCTCCCGATCTCTGCGACATGGCATCGACTGAAAAATGATGGTGAAGGGATTCTTCTTCTTGTTAGAATAGTTTGAAGAAGATTTTCTCCTCTCATCATTGGTGTTCATCTTCCTTAGAAGATACCTTGTTTTCTTCATAAGCAAGGCCAGGTCACTTGAATCATCCATCTCATCTTTTTCATCCTTGTTTTTTAGAACAATATTCTTCTTAGTGCTTGGTCTATCTCCATATTCCTCGAGAAGAGCTCATTTACGCTGAGCTTCTACAAGAGCAAAATAGGCATCAACTCGTTCAAGTCTCCATTTGTGAGAAGCACCAAAAGCGTCTTGCACTCCTTGGGTAGCACTCTAAGCATTCTTCTCATAATTTCAAGATTAGATAATGTTAACCTGAAGCCTTTTAACTCATTCACGATGCTATTTATTCGAGAGAACATATCTTTCATCTTTTCATGAAGTATCGTATTGAAAGAGTCAAATTGGTTATTGAGAATGAACATCTTAGCCCCTCGCATATTAGATGTGTTTTTGTGTATCTCATGAAGAGTAGTTCAGATCATATGAGCGGTATTGAGATTGCTCACTCGATTAAAGATATCAAGACAAAGAGAACTAAAGATGATGTTCTTATCTTGGGTGTTGAATTGCATGTTTTTGACGTCCACATCCGTGGGTACAAGTGGATTACGTGGAGCGGCAAACACATACTCAATCACACACCGAACATCTAGATTCAAGGCTTCGAGATAACATCCTATGTGAACTTTTCAATAAGAATAATTTGTACCATATCAAATAGAGGTGCCCTACCAACATTCACATTATCTCCCGACATCCTTACTCAAGATAGTAAAGCCCTAATTGAGCAACGAGGTTCTGATACCAACTGAACTGGATTAGACATCTAAGAGTGGGTGAATTGGGATTATTTTGGCAACAAATGCTTACTTAAAAATTTGAACTTTACTATCCCAACCTATGTGGCTAGGGTTTTTATGTGAGTTTTGCAACCTAATTCCAACCCTACACAATTCTAGGAATCTAGGAAATGCGAAAACATAAAAGCTATAAGAGGAACAACTTTTTTTTATCAAGGGCTCGAAGATTCAATGATCTCCTCTACTTCCCGTTGGAGCACTCTCGCAAAAGTTGAGCTCCGACTTGAAATCACGCAAGGAATCAAGCTATCCACTCATGGAAAACCTTCTCCACTCTGAATGGGTGGACTACAAACCTTCACAAGGCTCCCAGTGTCTTCCACAAGTGACTCCAAGTAAGGTCACCGAGTCAAATGCCTCCAAGCCTTTTAAGAGTCACTGACCTCCAACAGTAATAAAACTAAAATGCTCACTTGAACCTCACAAGGTCAAGCAACTAGGAGTGATATACAAACTAGGCCTATATACTCTCTCAAGCACTCCAAGAATCTTCAATCCAAGCTTCAAAGTGCCTTCAATGTCCTCACTGGGATGAACACTAGGAGAGGGTCATCAACCTCTGCACGAGAACCCCCATAAAGTATATATATAGCTCCAGTCCTCAAAGACTAGGCAGTGGACATAGATTTTTTCAAAATCTAGTTTTGAGTTGGATCATCTGGTCCACTCGGATTATCAGACTTAAACGCTTCCAACGGAAAAAAATATAGCCATTATGCACAGTTATATCGTCCAGATGGGTCGGATCATCCAACCCTGTGTAAAGTCTTGAGAGCACCTTCTCTGCAAATTGATCTGACCGATGATCCGATCCACTATGATCATTCGAGTCACTTTGAAATCTCTGGAACATATTCTCTATGCAATTGGTCCGACTCACTTGGATAATCCGACTCATTTAAATTTCCAAACTATGTCATCCGTTGAATTGATCCGACCGGTAGTCTGACCCACCCGGATCATCTGACTGTCATTGGAATTTCCAGAACATGTCAACTGTTGAATTGATTTGACTGATGGTCTGACCCACCCGAATCATCTGACTCCAACTGACATTTTCTAATTAAGTTTTAGAATTACACACCAATTCCAAATTTGGCATTCTCACTTGGTTTCTTGACTTCCTCTGACTAGATATGAGCTAGAGAGATCTAGTGTGCATCATAACTAGCTACCCAACCTCACAAAGCTCAAGCTACTAGCCTTGAAATCCCTTAATAGTACAACCAAAACAAAAATCAAACTTATTACTAAAATGATCCAAACTCGACTCATCGGATCATTTCTATTCACAAGATTATTAATCTTCATGCTTCGATGTCAATTATACCTTTTGGAGATCGATGAATATCAAGAACTTCCAATAGACCAATGGCAATCACTAAATCATCTTAAAACATGAAACATTGTTAGTTTTGACAAATAAGCGTCATTAATCACCAAAACACATAACCACTAAAATTAGAGGCTTAGATACTTACACATTAGTTTAAAATGTGCGGGAGGGATCATTTTTAGTGTGGGAGAATTCAATCAAAATCAAATTAAATAGTTTGATTTTTAGGACAAGGCAGACATACATACTCACACATATCACACTCATATTACCCACACAAATGTCGTTCCCTACACACACTTAGAATTTATCAGATATATCCAAGGCTTAACAGAGTGTAGGCACACGTTTTTCCGCTGAACACACGTCATTACGTACTCTAAATTCGTGGACACCACAATCAAATCTCGGACTTAAACTGGTCAAATGATAACATGTGTGCATTGCCTAGCCCACCTGTCAATGACAAGAGATGCCCAGGTCGCGAGGGAATCCCCTGATACTGTTGGCCTGACGGGTTTGATGTCAATCATGGGTCACTGGTATTTGCGAGTGTTGGACGATTAGACCACGTCCAAGCCAGTTGTATTCATGAGAATATATAGTACATGAAGACTTACAAAGCAAGTATGTTAACAAGTAACAATGCCTATCCCTCTTTCTATATACACGGGATTTGAACGGAAAGCAGGAGTATTATCCGAGAATAAAACTCATGAAGTTATGAATCAAATCAATGCAGATCATGATCTGATATTGGACAATAGTCCCAACTGAGAGAGCTATTAATTGTGTGGATCTAGATTAACTAGAACTAATATAATAATCTCCGTGAGAATTGGGCTCGATTGCATAGATAATTTTGGGTAGACCCTCTCAGTATTAGGATAGTTGGAGCTAATGGTCCGATCGAGGATTTGTATTTTCTTGTTACAGCACATGGGAAATGGGGCAAAATGTTCAGTAGCACGTATTGGTGTCTCACTAACAAGTGGCTTAAGACCTGGTTGTTAGCCTCACATTGGATGCTATTTTTCCATTTACATGTCTTTGTAGTATTTGGTAGGAAGCAAATTTGCCTTTTGAGTACTATTAAGACATCAGAAAAGGCTCGTGATTCACTTTTAAATTCCAATAATTCATGATATGAATGTAAGTACCATCAGACGAAATTTATTTATTTATTTATTGGGGGGGGGGGGGGTATCTAATGTCCTTTCTAATCTATTGAGTGGTAGTTTGTGTCGTTTTCCAACAATTTTCAGAGTTAAAGAGTGTCGCGCACACACACATAAAGAAATCATCTAAGCTAGTTCAATTCACGGAACTTGTGTGATTTGCCCAATTTTGCCTTTTTCTTTTACCACTGGCTCAATTTAGAACATAAATTACAGGATTCTGGGTCTCAAATAAATTATAGGATGCTGAAGTTGCTTATTGCAAAAGTCTATCCGAGTCATGTAGAGTGGGCCCTCTCTACATGGGTCCACCATTGCTTGCATGACGAACCATGCCTGGTCGCCTGGAAGTCTGGAACGCCCAGAATTTATCAACCACAGGCGAGAGCGTCGAAAATTCGGAAACATTTGGTTGGTTGGCTGGTTTCCCATGTCTGCCTGCCTGCCCACTCAATCTGATTCCCAATCCCAGCCACAAAGAGGAACTGAAACATCACACTATGGCAGTGTAGGAGATTTTGATGGTGAAAACTCATGTACTTGTCTCACCAAAACTATTGCGCTGTTTGGTCAGTCTCTGGCTTCGGATGTGGAGTTTTGGCTTCTTGTTCTTGAAACAGATAATTCGGAGACAAGTGAGTGTTTGCTTGTAATTTAGTTTTTTTAAACTTTAACTTTCAGTCCATTTTTTTTTTTGCATGTCACATAATAACAAGACATGGCAGGCCATGCAATTTATTACAATGTTATGGGTTCATATCCACATGTGGGAATGGGATGTAGCTTTTGGAGCTACTAAACACTCAGGGCTTGTTCGGTTCATAACAAAACTTTACCATATTTTGTCACGCCTCAAGTTAGTTAAATTTGACCGAGTTATACCTTCGTTTGGTTTATAGCCACACCTGTAGAAAGATTCTTTTTTGTCATCTAGGTCCCACGCGTCATTAACTCTAAAATTATGGCAAAATTCATTTTTCTAGCTAAAGTGTGACTTCAATTTTGATAACCTAACTTTAAACAAGTTTAGCAAAAAAAAAAACTATGACTAAACATAACAACCTTAGTATATAGATCAAACAGGCCCTTAAAGCCATGGCCCCAAAATTTGTTGCAATACAGCAACTAGGTGGAGAGCTAGGCCAAACGCCTCCAAAACATTTGTTACGAAATATCCTTTGATAATATTTTTTTTTGGGTGATGTTATAGCAAAGTATTATAAAAGGAACTAGGGGTCAAAAATATATTTTAGAGATCACACCAATATCTAAAATGGTCTATATTTAGTATTCTTTATACCCGTTAGGCTCGCTTGTCATTCACAACTGCAAGGAGTCATGTCTCAGAATCGCATGGTGTAAGAGGGAACAGGGTGCAGGGGATTTGGCTCCCGGGGGAAAGGATCAGGTTTCTTCCAGGCAAAGGTACAGTGACTTTCTCTTTACTGATTGGAGTGGATCAAAGTGCATTGAACAACTGTACATGACTAGTCTAAGCACTACAACATTGGCAGTTTGGCACCATGGCAACAGTGTAATGCTTTGGCACTATAATGTAGCAACAATGTAGCAAATCACTGCTGTACTCGTAGGTACTGTGGCATTGTTTCTGTTATAACAATAATAGGAATTTTTCAGACTAGTAGATGCTTGGATTGCCAGTCTGGTTGACCTTTTGCTGTGTGTATGGATCATTGCTGCTTTGGCAACGTGTCAAAATCTAGAATGGATGTGCATCCTTCTACATCTGGTGGAATTAGATATCGAAATGGGAGCTGCGCACCAATAATTTGATATTTTACCAGGTAGCCACTAGCCAGTAACCGCTCCTACCTATTTCAATTTGTTATATTTTTTTGTTTTTTATAATTTTTCTCAAAGTTTGTGTTTGTTGGATACTGCGTAAACATTTACTCCCATCAATCAAAAATAGTTATCGTTTTGAACATCGACACGATCTCCAAAACACAGTTTCCACCACTAATTTTTATTATAATATATTTAAAAAACCTAATAAAATTATGATATTATGAAAGTAGCTTTCGAGACAAATCTACACATATAGTTTTTATATATCTAATTTAAATATTTAAAAAGATATTAACAGTCAAAGTTTTGAAAGTTTGAATGCACCTATTAACAGTAAAATAGTGTATCTTGATGCCAATAATTTCTTGGCCCATCTGGTTGTCTTTTTCTTTATGTGCATCACAGATTTTTGGCAGTGCGACCACATCTGCAGCCAGTGGCGGAACTAGAAAATTTTTGATGGGATGCATACTTCACACGTACAATTCTATATTCTTGTGCAATAATTTAGTATCATCATAAATTCAACATATATATTTGAAATTTGCTAAAAGTATAATACAAATAGTTCTAAAGTCTTAAAAATTTCAAATCACCAAAATCAAAACCAATCCAATAAACAAATTTAGTTTATTGAAAAGGTAAAATTTTGGCTTTTCACAAATTTTTGGTGGTGCCAGTGCATACCCAGCACCCCACCTGGTTCCGCCCATGTCTACAGCATCCACAGACTGCTACCATGTTATATATTTGTGACTCCAACTTGTCCTTACCAACATGTGCATACTAGACAAATCACCTTTTACTTCTTTGTATTTTTCAGTACGAGTAATTTGCTCAACAATTTTTGTACCAGACCGTAACTGTGTAATATGCAGTAAACACATGAACTCAGTAGAGGAACAACCTTGAAACAGCTGTGAGAATGATCAAATTCAAATATTGCATATTAGCATTCAGATTCAGATGCTAACTGTTCAGCCAAAAAGGAGACCTTCAAACTTCAACGCTTCCTGTCCCTTCTAATCAGCACAACAAAGGCAATCTTCCACTAAAAATTGTTGATACAAGCTCCCTCTATCCGAATTTATAGTGTATATATTTTTTAATGATCTTATTTATAAATATATGCCGTCTTTTATGTTCTTATATAAATTAATGTGACACTCACTTTATATCTGTAATAAATATCTATATCTACTCAATATTCTATGTATACAGACATTATATTGAATATAATACTCGGATATAATAATTAGAGACGCTGTATTTATTTTTAATAATATACCAATAGACTGGGGGTACCTGACAGAACGTCAGAGTCATCCTACTGAATATTCGACAAAGGTTGGCATGACCTGCTAGGTGCACGTGTTCTCAGCAGATGATAGCTGCCAAAGGCAACAAGAAATAAAGAAAGTTCCCTACCAGTCGACCACGCACGCTGACTCACAAAATGGCAAATCATTTTTTAAGATTTGCGTAATTTTTATAGAAATAACGATGCGCGTGAGCAAGGTTCAAAATTTCGGCGAAATTCGCCGAAATTTTGGATTTCAGACCCCCCGAAATCTCAAGTACTGGCCGGAATTTTTTTTTGAAATTGCTACAGTAAAATCTGAAAATTCGTTTTATTGGCCGAAATTTCGTGTTTTTTAGCCGGTTTTCAAAATTTTAGAACCGGATTTGGTCCAATAACCCTTAGGAAAGTCATCTCTTATGAAAATTTGTTGAAAAATCTAATTTTTTAAACATTTTAAAATTTTAAGCGAAACATCATCGATTTTTATAAAATTGTACAAGCATGATAATAATCTGAAAATTTTATGGTACTATCCTTAGTAGATTAGAATCATACATAAAAATTTTAAAAATAATTTAACTTCATTTGTTATCTTTAAAAAATCAAAAACAGAATGAACATAATTGGGACAGTTATATTGTCAGAATTTTATAAATTTTGTTGAGTGTGATTATGATCTCATTTTTTTAGAGATTAATAATTGACTCAGTAACATTATATAAATTTTTCAAAAAATTTCAAATTTTTTTGTTTGGTCAATCAAATCTATGTAAGCATTGAACTTCGTTTGTTATATTATATTTCAAAAATAAAAAAGAAAAGAACATAAATGGTACTGTGCCTTGTAAGAATTTTATAAATTCACTGGAGTGTGATCATGAATCAAAATTTTTATGGGATATTAAGAACTTCCTTATCACCATTATTTAAAATTTTCAAAAAAAATTATGATTTACATAATTTTTTATTTTGTTCAAATTTGCCGGTAAGCCTTTTAACATGGCAGTAGTACTGTTCAAATTTTTAAAAATTCATACAGTTTTATCATCATCTGAAAATTTTATGAGAGAATTATATATACATCATAACCATGCACAAAAAATTTCAACAGTTTCTAACTTCATTTGTATCATTTTCCATTCGGATCAAACTTGTCGGTCAGTGTTCTATCAGGACAGCGTCACTCTACGAATTTTTAAAAATTCCTCACATGTGATAATCAGCTGAAATTTTTATGGGAATATTAGTTATGGATCATAACCATGCAAAATAAATTTCAACAGTTTATAACTTGATTTGTACCATTTTACATTTCGATCAAACTTGTCGGTCAGTGTTTTATCAGGACAGTACCACTCTCCGAATTTTTAAAAATTCCTCAGATGTGATCATCAGCTGAAATTTTTGTGAGAACATCAGCATTGTGTCAGGAACCTCCAAACAAAAATTTAAAATTTTTCGATAACTTTTAGACCACTTTTCAGCCAGTGCAAAAAATCCGGAATTCCGGTTTTTTTCGCCAAATTCCGGTTTTTTTTTCCGGATTGGACCGGATTTGAATTTTCAAATTCAAATTTTGTCCGAAAAAATTCCAAAATTTCGCCGAAATTTCGTTATCCGGCCCGGGTTGAAATTTATTTCGAAACCGAAATTTGAAACCTTGCGCGTGAGTACGCTGGCTTTAATAATTCAGTAGTCAGTAGTAGTACCAATGAGTGACATTGCTGTGTGAGAGCAGCGCGCTCGGTTGGCAGGTCAGGGTGTCAACTACCGCAGCTAACCCAGGCCGAGGTGCTCGCTCCTTCTATAGGTATGGAAGCTAGAGCTCCTAAGATAAATTTAAAAATAATAATAATAGAGAATTTGTACATACATTCTATTAAAAAATAAGGAGAGGTAGATATTAAATCTAATCATTGATGTATGTAAGATAATTTAAACAATTAACCTTAAATCTCCTTGCAATAAACAAAGAAACAGAAATATCTTAACAACCGAAAGGATATTTTCATATTACCCTACCCCGTTGTTCTCCATGGCATCCAACAGCCCGCCACGATGCGTTCGTCCAGCAAACTGGTCCTGTCCGGTGAATGGATGATCCAAATTAAAAGGAACATACGTATACATGTGGAATGGTCGAATGGAATTATGGCGTCCATCGTTTCAAAATAACCGCGTACAACCAATACTACTTCGAATACAATCTAATGCTAAACTTTGAAGAATTGAAGTAGACACATTAACGTGATGAAAAAAAAAAACAGCTGTTCGTGGCAGGTTCTTATATGTATATGGGTAACACAAGATCAAGCGGATTAATTCATTACCTAATTAGTACCTTGCATATAGTTCGAATCACTTTTCCATCTTTTCCATTATGTAATCATGCAATTGGTAATTTTCTAATCACTACGACAGGGGCACCAATTAACAGAGGCGCTTGTCGATAGAGGTGGGCACTCGGGGCGGGCTCTTTTGGGCCGGCCCGAGGCACGACGTCACGCGACCCGACGCAAGTGGCCGGGTCGGGCGGCACGACATCAGAGTACGGGTCGTGCCGGGCTCGAGAATCAGGCACGATGGGCGGCCCGGCACGGCACGACACTGTAGAATGGGCTATACTGGGCCTGATGATCCAGGGCATGAGGAAGAAGCCTAGCATGAAGGTCACTGACTCACAGAGCATGACCATCATAGATGCACCCAGTAGCATGAACGTCACCCCTATCGTCAACACCTGAGAGAGACGGACAAAACAGGAGAGAGAGCTAAGAGAGATTGAGAGATGGTGCAAAAAGCTGCTCTCTCTCGCTCGTCCCTCTCAATCTCTCCCAGCTCTCTCTCTCACCAGTCTCTCTCAATCTCTCTCGTCTGTCTCGCTCACTCTCTTTCTCGCCCATTCTCCCCTCTCTCGTTCGTATTGAGCACATCATTCTCGCTCTATGTAACTGTTCGATAATAAATAAATTTTAGTTCTTTTTCTCATAATATTTGCATTCACGGCCTTAATTCTATGTATCTCCGGCTCTTTTACTCTCGTTGAAATAGTGCAAATGGGTCGGGCTGGCCAAAGACAAGACGGTCTGAAGCGCAAATGGGCGTGCTCGGCTCGTCGAAGACGAAGCCGGCCGCACGACACCAACGACGGCGCGGCGAGCATGACGGGCCGTCGCGGCCCGGCACGGTTCAGGCACGAAGCACGATGGACCCGTGTCGGGCCGGCCCGGCACGACACGACGCCTGGTGTGCCACAGAGGAAGTGCGCCGCGCGGTCGTCGAAGGACCTTACTTGATAGAATCGTTTGCCACAGAAATCGCACTAGGAACCCTAATGGAGGAATGCGCGAGGAAGATGACCACGTGATTACACTGATTCCGCAAATATCGCTCGGTTTTGACCAGATCAGGTTAAATATCTTTTGGAGAATTATGAAGTTACATTCTTGCCCCCAAGAGAACAATACTTGCTACTTGAAGGTGAAGTAGAATCAAATCTTTAGCTAATCTTGTTCGTTGGATTGAAAGTATGGATGATTCATATTGAATTGAGTGTATCTTGAAAGAGTTTTGTTATGCAGAAATATCAGATTCTTGACTAGCAATGCAATTCATTCCACCGTGAAAATGCTTGCTTCCTGTATTTCTCAACATTTAATGACATCTCTGCGGTGCTTTTCAGAGGAGACGAGGGTGTATTTTAATTTTCAAGATTGAGCTGTCAGAATTTGACACGACACCATTTACATTGTTTTCGATCTGCTACAAACCAAGAAAAGCGATTTGAATGATTAATAACTCTATAAGAAAACTAAGTCTAGCAAACTTTAATAAAAGTGATTACAAGTGCACTGAGAAAAACAATTAATAACCTATTAAGAGTTACTCAATTTTTATAACAACTAGTCGAATTCCCTTGCAACTGTGTTGCTAGATACAGATACTAAATTATCGTACTTGTGTTTGTTATACAACTCTGATACCTGTGATTTAAAAATAGAGCTGTTTTCTTATACAATTCTATATGATTAATGTTGTAAAATCAATCACAGAAACACAAGAACACGAGACGTAGATTTTACGTGGAAAACCCTTGTGGGAAAAAAAACCACGGGCGCCAATCGGCGATATCACTATTTTGGAATTGTGTACAAATGCTAGGGTTTACAATGAGCCGTCCAACTCTCCCCAGCAGCTTACAAGAGGTATTTATAGATAGATGAAGCGACTCGAGTCTAAAACGGGCTACACCGAAATATATGCCAAAGACGTCCCTAAAGCCCAAAGAGGAATTCGGATCAACACCAAACAAACTCCACATTGAGACGAATTCCCTCTTGTAGCAAAAACATCATCACTGAACTCCCTTGAATAATAAATATCACCAGCGCTAAAAGTCTCAAGGACTTAAACTTAACTCCAACTAAGCTTGAGCATAGCTCAAACTTAGTAACAGAGATTGACTTTGTCATCATGTCAACGGGATTATCATGAGTACTTATCTCGGATATTTTGATGTCACCTTGAGCAATGACATCTCGAATGTAATGATACCTCACATCAATGTGCTTTGTTTTTTCATGATACATCTGATCCTTTGTGAGGCAAATAGCATTTTGACTGTCACAAAATAAAGTAACACAAGAAGTAACCCAGCTGAGCTCAGTGTACAAACCTCTCAACCAAGTAGCTTCTTTACATTCTTCAAAAATAGCCATATATTCAGCTTCAGTAGTTGAAAGAGCAATAGTAGCCTGCAAGCTTGCTTTCCAACTGACAGCACAATTACCAATAGTGAACACATAACCTGTGAGAGATATCCTCTATCTAAGTTACTAGCATAGTCAGAATCAACATAACCAATAAGTACCACGCAAGTATCTGAAAATCCACTGAACAGCTTTCCAATGCTCTTTGCCAGGATTAGCCATGTATCTACTGACAACACTTAGTGCATAAGATAGATTAGGACGAGAACAAACCATAGCATACATAAGAGAACCAACTGCACTGGAATATGGGACTCTAGACATGTCCTCAATATCATCATCTGACTCTGGATATAAAGCTGAAGATAATCTGAAATGTGCAACTAAAGGAGTACTTACTGGTTTTGTATCATGCATATTAAAGCGACGAAGAATCTTCTCAATATAACCTTGCTGACTAAGGTATAATTTACCAGATTTTCTTGCTCTAATAATTTCCATGCCAAGAGTTTTCTTTGCTGCACCTAAATCCTTCATCTCAAATTATTTACTCAATTGTGCCTTTAGTTTAGCTATCTCTGATTTATCTTTTGCAGCGATCAACATATCATCAACATAAAGAAGCAAATATATAGCTGAACCATTAACAATCTTCAGGTAAACACAGCTATCATAATTAGACCGCTTAAAACCATGAGAGAGCATAAATGAGTCAAGTTTCTTGTACCATGCCTAGGGGATTGTTTCAAGCCATAAAGGGATTTCTTCAATCTACAAACAAGGTGTTCTTTTCTAGGAATAACAAATCCTTCAAGTTAGTCCATATAAATATCTTCCTCTAACTCTCCATGCAAGAATGCAGTTTTAACATCTAATTGCTCAAGTTCATAATCATGAATGTCAACAATATGACTACAATGCGAATAGAATTGTGTTTCACAACAGGAGAAAATACATCATTGAAATCAATACCTGAAATATGACTATAGCCTTTAATAACCAACCTTGTTTTATACCTTACTGAATCAGTAGAAGAAATACTTTCCTTTCTTTTGAAAATCCACTTACAACAAGTCTTCTTGTCTTTAGACAATTTTACTAAATCCCAAGTACCATTCTTTTCAAATGACTCCATCTCATCTTACATAGCGGTTATCCAATTTTTGCAATCAGCATAAGTAATAGCCTCAACATAATTAGAAGATTCAGCATTATTTTCTATTTCTTCTGCAAAACTTAGAGCATGATATCTCCGCTGCATGGGATCTTGTCGTGCCTGACAAGGGGGCAAGTGTAGGCGTGGTACTTGCAATTGCTGACCGAAACCAAATCGGGAGCCCTAGTGACCCCATAGATGTTAAGATGAGTACTTCATCGTTAGCGGTATTGTGTAGGACTCGTATATGGCTAAGTTAAAGGAAAGAGCTCTCTATGGAAAGCGGCAGTAGGGATGAAAACGGATCGAATACGGACGGATAATAGCTCTACTATATTTATTTTTTATTTTTTTCCTGGATGCGGAAAAGAATACAGATAATCCAAATATGAATACAAATACGAATAATGTCGAATACAAATATGAAGTGAATACAAATCGAAACGAATATGGTCATAATATTTATCGAAACATGAAAACCCTTTAAATTGTACACACAAAAAGAATAAAAAAATATAACTAGTTTATTTGATCGAAACATTCATGAAAAGCATACAATGAACCAAGATTTTTACTCTTTATTCAATTATGTTTAAAATAATAAATTATGTATTTATGAGTTTTCATGCATTTTTAGCTACTTATTTAAAATATTTTCCTATTAAGGACATTGGTATTTGAATTTTAGAGTAAATTTAAAAGCTAAGGAAATCTTGAAAATAATTTTTTAAATGATACACTATGTTAAGAACATCCTAAAAAATTCATAATTTTTAGAGCTGGTTTGCCAATTTTAATAATTGAAACTCGATTTCTGGATTAACTAAATTAGAAAACTATCTTGAAATTCTTTTTAGGTCAAAAGGGTAGCCTTGGCCTAATCCGCGTGCTTAAATGTTCGGATAATCTGGCCCCTAAAAATCTCGATCCGTATTTGTATCCGACAGATAGTGAGCTACCGAATCCGTATTTGTATCCGATAGAAAAAAACCATATTCATTTTTGATCCGATATTATCCGACAAATATCCGTGCTGACAAATTCCGTATTCGAAAATTATCTGGATCGGTTAAAAATTATCTGACCTATTTTTATCCCTAAGGGGGAGTGTAGCGTAGCCAGTTATAAATTTGTACCGTCGGCTTTTGTAACATTAATCTAAAAAGAAACTCTTCATTCGACAGAGCCATTGTAGTTCGACTCTTTGGAACATAGATACTGCCAAACCTCGTAAATAAATCTCCTTGTCACCGGTTGGCATTGAATTTTGATGCCATCCAATCACTTGGTCGTGGGTAACACTACTAACTAGTCGGCGTGGGCCACTCAATGACGACAGATCGGACAAACTTGTCGTATATGAATTTAACTACTACTCCAATTATAAATAGTTATAGTTTTGGATACAATATAATTAAACTTTCAAAGCTTTAACGTCAATATCTTTTAAATATTTAAATTGGGCATATGAAAATCATATGTGTAAATTTGTCTTGAAAAGTACCTTTATAATATTATAATTTTATTGGGTTTATAAATATATTATAATAAAAATAATAATCAAAACTATATTTTGAAGACTGTTGTCGAATATCTAAATATGGGGTATGAGCACGTGCAGTATACGTGAAGGATATTTTCTAACGACGTACAGAGACTTCGGATATCATAGACCCAGTTCTATGGGATAAGATATGCGCGGAAAGGATAATTCCATATTAAGGACTCGATTATATTCCTGTTACGAGGAAACCAACTCGACTCGAGTACGCCTAATATTCAGAAAAGTTTGGATATGCTGCGAAGATCACGCGACGAAGGACTCCTCATTAGCTACGATCTGGTACTCCAAACCGACTACAACTCGACTTGAGGCCGGGCTACCCCGACTATATAAGGCCGGGGGTAGGGGTCTTCAAGAGGGGACGAGAAAATTTAGAAGACTTCCAGACCAAAAGCAGAGAAGACTTTTTAGAACCTTTGCGCAGAGCAGCCAGGAGTAGCGACCCGCGCTTTGTCAACCTCCATTTTTAGCTTAGCCTTAGCCTAAATTCAATCTTCCTTGTAATTAGTGCTAGACACAATGCTATGCATTCCATCTACCACACATATATATCATCCACACAGGAAGTAGGGTGTTACTCCGTCGAGGGGTCTGAACCTGTCTACATCGTGTGCCTCCGATTTTGTACTTGATTCTGATAACCCGAAGGTAACCGAAAGTATAAATTTATTGTCGATTTCTAACCTTCGATAACCGTAACGATGTCCAAAACGACACCTATTTGTGATTAGAGGGGTATTTCTTACAAAAGTCTTGCTTTCCAAATGAAACCTCATAAGATATTTATTCGTTGATATGATCCGAGTTTGAGTGAGCTCGCTTGAAAAACTGAGCACACTTTTGGCTCGATACAGCTCGCAGTCTATTATGTCTTTGGCAATCCCAGTTCGGTCCCCAAGTCGACTTAAATTGAGGTCACTCAGTTTCTTAGACGAGGGTAGCCGAGGTTAGCGTAGCTCCTCCAATTCGACTCGTTTGCAGCCGCAGCATAATCACATCCATTCGCGTGCAGTCGCTGGACATGGTAATTCTATATCCACGTCAGGAAAATAAGAACATAAGTCCAACAGCTCAAATAAGAAGTCCAAATAAGAACATATGCTCGACAGCGTATCTGTCGAGCCCCTACTATACGGTAGCTCTGAGTCCGCTATGCCTACTACGATAGACTATATTGCCATTGTATCGGAGAGCAGCAGGTGACATGTGTCGTCTGCCGCTGTTTTCGCGGCAAGAGATGATGCTAGTTTTGCAAATTCCTTCGCACATGCTAGATTTGGAAGAAAAAAAACCCTTAGGGGCTGTTTGGAGGGGCTTTGCTTCAACTTTGGACCAAAAGCTCCCCTAAACAGCATGACTGCAAAGCAGCTGGGAATCTAAGTCACATCAGAAGCATCTCTAAAAGCTATAGCTGCTGGAGAGGAGCTTTTCAGTTGTGACTTCGCTTGACCACCTTCCACCTCGCTCGCTCCGCTTTCCCGACCTCCGCCACCCTGCCTCCACATCACCTCACCACTTGGACGCCGCTGTACTTCGCTATATTGTTACCTCCTTGCTCGGCTGGCCTCCAAAAACTACAGCTGCAGCAACCAGTTTACCAAATAGGATATCAAGAAAAGCTATAGTCACCAGTTACAGCTGTTTTACAGCCCAACAAACCAAAAACAGCTTTTCAGCCTATCTACAGCTCCTCATACAGGTCTAAAACAGTGGCTCCTCGTCCCGCCGAGAATAGGCGACGCATTGGCCTCTCATAAAAAAATACATTGTTTCCCAGTGTAATTTCTTCTTCATTCGGCGGCCACTGCATGTAAGAGGCAGCAATGGGCGACAAGAATGATCCAACCATGGCCTTTCTTGGTAAGAAGGAAGAGAAGAAGCAACTTCTCGTTCTTATAAATCCTTTCTGTTTCTTGCTTCCTTGTTGCTTGCGTATGTTGATGCTTTGGTGGTCAGCTCATCTACTATTGCTTGCTTGCATTGGATGAATGGATGCATGGCAGGTTGGTCGTCTTCTTGGATTTGCGAGCAGGAGCGCGGGGGGCTTACTGTCGCGTTGCCGTGCGTGCAGAGGAGCCTGATCGACTGCGTTAATGTGGTGCTCTTCATTGCATACGTCTGTGCCCTGCTCGCGGCCTGCGTCAGGGGGCAGCGCGATGGCTGTGGAAGCGGCGCTCGCCGGCGCCGGTGGGAGCTGTCCGTGGTCTCCGTGTGCTGCATGGTGGTCGCGGCGGCGTACGCCGTCGCCGGTTTCCGGGACCAGTCGGACGCGGCGTCGGCCGCCGCTTCATTCGCCAGGGGGCTGGTTTGGGTCGCCGTGGCGGCTTCGTTGCACGTCCAGCCGACGAGACCGACGAGAGCCGTCGCCGTTCTCTGGTGGACGCTCTTCTCACTGCTGATCACCGCGTACAATACGGAGGTCCTTGCTCAGGGCCACCGGCTCGACGTCGCGGAGGCGGTCGCGTGGGCGGTAAACTTCCTCCTCCTGTCTGCGCCCTCGCCTCGCTGCTCCGGCGAAGCCACGGCCACCGGAACGCTCCCGACGATGGCGAAATGTCGGAGCCTCTGATCAACAAGGCGGTGCACGACTCGGAGCTGTACCGGGCCGGCCTGTTAAGCAAGCTGGCCTTCTCGTGGTTGAATCCTCTGCTCCGCCTCGGCCGCTCCAAGGCGCTGGACCTCGCTGACATCCCGCACATCGCCTCCGAGGACGGCGCGCTGCGAGCCTCGCACAAGTTCTCCGACGCCTGGAGCCGCCACCGGCAGGACAAGGCGCGGAGCGGGAGTGCCACGAACAGCCTCGCCCTCGTCCTGTGCAAATGCTTCCTCAGCGAGATAATGCTCACCGGATTCTACGCCTTCATGAGGACGCTAGCCATAGCCGTGTCCCCAGCATTGCTCTTTGCGTTCGTATGGTACAGCAACCAAGAAGAGAGGGATCTCCGCGTCGGCGTGTCGCTGGTCGGCTGCCTGCTCCTCGTCAAGCTCGTCGAGTCGCTGTCCCAGCGGCATTGGTTCTTCGATTCGAGGAGGACCGGGATGCGCATCCGGTCCGCGCTAATGGCGGTCATCTTCCAGAAGCAGCTCAAGCTGTCCAGCCATGGGAGGAGGAACCACTCGACCGGCGAGATCGTCAACTACATTGCGGTGGACGCGTACCGGCTCGGCGACGCCATCAGCTGGCTGCACATGGCGTGGAGCTCGACGCTTCAGCTGGCTTTCTCAATGGGCACGCTCTTCTGGGCGCTGAGGCTTGGAGCTCTCCCGGGCCTAGTCCCCCTGATCATCATTGGGTTCCTCAACGTGCCGTTTGCGAAGATCTTGCAAGGGTACCAGGCAAGGCTCATGGTTGCGCAGGACGAGAGGCTCCGGTCGACATCCGAGATACTCAACAGCATGAAGATCATCAAGCTGCAGTCATTGGAGGAGAAGTTTCGGCGCGTGATCGAGTCACTCAGGGACGCCGAGTTCAAATGGCTGAAGGAGACGCAAATGAAGAAGGCCTACGGCGCTGTCATGTACTGGATGTCTCCGACGGTTGTCTCCGCGGTGATGTACACCGCAACGGCGATCATGAGGAGCGCGCCGCTCAATGCCAGTACGCTCTTCACGGTCTTGGCCACCCTGAGAGTCATGGCTGAGCCGGTGAGGATGCTTCCTGAGATCCTGACGATGATGATCCAGTACAAGGTGTCGTTAGACCGTATCGAGAAGTTCCTCGTCGAAGATGAGATCAAAGAGGAGGATGTGAAGAGGATACCTTCAGATGAATCTGATTTCAGAATTCGTGTGCAAGATGGAAATTTCGGCTGGAATGCAAGTGGAGCTGATCTAGCACTGAGGAATGTTAACCTTAGCATACACCGAGGAGAGAAAGTGGCTGTTTGCGGCCCAGTTGGCTCAGGGAAATCCTCACTCCTGTATGCATTACTTGGGGAGATACCTAGAACATCAGGATCAGTAAGTGACACAAAAATATATGCTCTCTATGCAGATGAAAGGATTCAAATCATGTTCATATCAGAAAACATGTTAATATTGTATTTTGCAGGTTGAGGTATTTGGCTCGGTGGCATATGTTTCGCAGAACTCTTGGATACAGAGCGGGACTGTCCGTGATAATATACTCTTCGGAAAGCCTTTCAACAAGGAAATGTATGACAAGGCAATCAAATCTTGTGCTTTGGACAAGGATATCAAAAATTTCGATCACGGAGACCTAACAGAGATTGGTCAGCGAGGACTGAACATGAGTGGAGGTCAGAAGCAAAGGATTCAGCTGGCTAGAGCCGTCTACAATGATGCAGATGTCTATCTCCTAGATGACCCTTTCAGCGCAGTTGATGCGCACACTGCTGCAGTTCTTTTCTATGTAAGCTGCAGTTCCATGTAAGCTGCACAAACAAGCTGTTCCGCACGATGTTCTAATAATGTTCTTGCAGGATTGTGTAATGACAGCACTTTCACAGAAGACTGTTGTTCTTGTGACGCACCAAGTTGAATTTTTGCCTGAAACTGATCGGATTCTGGCAAGTTGAACCTCTGAACATTTTTGTTCATGACACCATAAATCAAAGATCCTAAATTCAAACGCTGTCATTGTTTCAACAGGTCACAGAAGGCGGTCATGTTAGACAACAAGGGAAATATGCAGAACTACTGGAATCCGGGACAGCATTTGAGAAGCTGGTTTCTGCTCATCAGTCTTCAATCACAGCATTGGATACTGCCAGCCAACAAAACCAAGTCCAAGGGCAACATGTATCTGATGACAATATAATGCCAAGTGCATTGCAGGTTACACGGCAGACTAGCGACATTGAAGTCTCCCCAAAGGGCCCTTCAGCAGTCCAGCTCACAGAAGAGGAGGAAAAGGGGATTGGAGACCTTGGATGGAAGCCATATAAAGATTACGTAGATGTCTCTAAGGGCGCTTTCCCCCTATCTGGGATGTGTACTTCCCAGGTGCTTTTCGCATGCTTTCAGATCATGTCCACATATTGGCTCGCAGTGGCTGTTCAGATGGACAACGTCAGTAATGCTCTTCTGGTTGGAGCTTATTCAGGGCTCTCCATCTTCAGCTGCTGCTTTGCCTACCTTAGAAGCTTATCTGCGGCTACTCTGGGACTCAAGGCCTCCAAAGCATTCTTTACGGGTCTCATGGATTCTGTATTCAAGGCCCCCATGTCATTTTTGGACTCAACGCCAGTTGGAAGAATTTTGACGAGAGTATGGTTTTTTTCATTGTCTTTCTTCCAGATAGCTAATTTTAATTTCTCAAAAAAGAACACTCACAATTCAAGCACTGATGCGTCCCTGAATGGAGCTCTACCTCTGCAGGCATCTTCAGATTTAAGCATTTTGGACTTTGACGTACCTTACTCCATGGCTTTTGTTGTGACTGGTGGTATTGAGGTCATTACGACAATACTGGTTATGGGTACCGTAACTTGGCTGGTCTTAGTTGTAGCAATCCCAGTTGCATTCACCATGGTATATGTTCAAGTAAGTCTACTTTGCTGCGAGCTACTGCCCTGGTCAATTAAACCGAATGAAATAATAAATTAAATGTATCTTCCGACTTTATGAGCTGATGAGTAGTTTTGAAATTTTGAAGAGGTACTACGTGGCCTCAGCCAGAGAGCTAGTAAGAATCAATGGAACAACAAAGGCACCTGTCATGAACTATGCAGCAGAATCGATTCTTGGTGTGGTGACAATCAGGGCCTTTGCAGCAACAAATAGGTTCATCCGCAATAACCTGCAACTCGTAGACACTGACGCAACATTGTTCTTCCACACCGTTGCTGCGCAAGAGTGGGTGCTTATAAGAGTACAAGCACTGCAAAGTTTGACGATACTTACATCAGCATTGTTCCTTATACTGGTTCCTCCGGGTGTAATTTCACCAGGTATCTGCATAACCATTACAGCAAAGATCTTTTTAAAAGCATCTTCACATGTGATGGCTGAACACTTCGATTTGAACTGTTTCAGGCTTTGCGGGTCTTTGCCTCTCCTATGCTCTGACGCTAACTACATCGCAGATTTTCTTCACAAAGTTTTATTCCTACTTGGAAAACTATATCATTTCAGTTGAGCGAATCAAGCAGTATATGCATCTTCCATCAGAGGCTCCAGCCATTATTCTAGAGAATAGGCCTCCAACTTCATGGCCACAGGAGGGACAAATAGAAATTAAAAATTTGAAGGTAAAACAGAATGTTCCTTTTCAGATAGAGTTACTGAAGTTAGAACAGAAAAAGGTAGTAACTTATACTACTGAGCAGGTAAAATACCGTCCAAATTCACCCCTTGTTCTCAAAGGAATCACTTGCACCTTTGCTGCTGGAAACAAAATTGGGGTTGTAGGGAGGACAGGAAGCGGGAAATCAACACTTATCAGCTCATTGTTCCGTCTCGTTGATCCTGCGGGTGGGAGGATACTTATTGACAAGTTGGATATCTGCTCTATAGGTATCAAGGATCTAAGAACTAAACTGAGTATTATACCCCAAGAACCTACACTTTTCAGAGGAACTGTGCGAAATAACTTGGACCCCCTTGGCCTGCATTCCGATGAAGAGATATGGGAGGTATGAAAATTCGCTGTTACTGCGAAACAATAACAAGTAGTTAAAGAAAGGCAACACAAATTCTTACATAGTACAGTTCCCAATAGAACCATGTTAAACGAACCTTCTCTTATCGTAATAAATAGAAGTTTTTTAACAAAAAATCATAAGATCAATCATCTTGAACTTAAGAGCAGTGCTTCAATGCTTTCCCTCAATACAGGTTGCACAAATCTTAAAGCAAGCGAAGAGGTAAGTAATCACCATCTACCATTCATTCATGCTTTAATATTTGTGCAACTGTCAAAAGGAAAAGCATGGAAGCACGTCTCTGAACTTAATTATATTGATATCTGGATATTAGACAGTTCCATGGATCTGATTAGACTACTTACAATAAACATTTCAGGCATTGGAGAAGTGTCAACTAAAGAGAGCTAATAGCAGCACTACAGCTCTTCTTGATACAGTTGGTAAGTGGCACTAACTAAATATTAGTCTTTTTTAGAGGAAAAATTTACCATAGGAAACAGTTTGAGTTACCAGAAGGCTCAAGTGATTTGTTCCTCTGGCCTGTGGCAGTGAGTGATGATGGCGATAACTGGAGTGTTGGACAGCGTCAGCTCTTCTGTCTTGGCAGAGTTCTCCTCCGTAGAAATAAAATTCTAGTGCTAGATGAAGCAACGGCATCCATTGACTCCACAACTGATGCGATCCTGCAGAGGGTCATCAGGCAGCAGTTCTCAAGTTGCACGGTGATAACTATTGCTCACAGGATACCAACTGTGACAGACAGCGACAGGGTCATGGTACTTTCCTACGGTACGTTATACGAGACAATTCGGTCATATAGCAATCTGATGAAAGCTCTCAATATCTGTCCATTCTTCAGACTAACAGTAGAGAGAGAGAGAGCCTAGCGATGACATCAAATTTCATCTAATTATAAGTAAATCACCGCACTTATTTTATTTGGATGATTCATGGTGATGACTTTCCAATTGCGCAGGGAAACTTCTAGAATATGACACACCCGCCAAGCTGTTGGAAGACAGGCAATCAGCCTTTGCTAAACTTGTGGCGGAGTATTGGGCTAACTGCAAGCGAAACTCAACATGATTCTACCTTTCTTTGTCAGGGCATGATAAAATAGATGAGAAATTCAATGAAGATACCAAAAGCTTGATTTCCCAGCTTCTTGAATTGCATTTATAACAAGACTAGCATTGTTCTCGTCATTAATTGGTTGGTAGAATTACTGGAAATAAAGAAGACATTAAAATAATTTTCATTTCGATCAGTGACAGCAATTTTTGGAGTTAGGGTTGATGGAGAGAGCTAGTTCCGGCTGAGTTGATTTAACTCCTCCAAAATAAGCAATCCAATAAAGGTATAAGGTATTCATAGCAAAATGGAATGGAGGATCCACATTTAGCATGATAAATGGCACTCTTCAGATTTATGTTCTTTTCAATAAGACGAAATAAAGAAATGTCAAGTTGTCGGTCACTAGAATCTTTGGCCAAGGCATTCCACACAACAATTATTACTGTGCCCTTTGTGTTAACATTGATAAATTTCAAGATGTTGGCTACACAAAGTGAGAAATACAATGTTGTCCAAACATGAGGATTAATTTAGGCTTTTATGCATTGAAGTGATTCTTTCTTTAGATGTTCATAAATAATTCAAAATTATTGAAAACAGTGCTTAGGATTCTACACAGCAACAATTATTATTGCTGATGATACTGCACACATATCGTTGGGTCACAAAACATAATCACTAACATCGATGGTTGCCTCTTTCCTAATCCAGCTGTCCATGCCTAATATGATTTGTGAGGCTGTGCAGGTTTTCAACTTCTTTAAGCCACTTTTTCAGTACCACAGCAGGCATAGCCACATAATGTCCATATATGTGTCAAGATCAAAAGGCTAAGCTACCAAACCATCTTATTATGGTCATACACTCATACTTGTTGATTTCTCCGGTAAGTCTCAGTAGTTTTGGACGGTTGAGCTAAGCTGAGATGCCTAACATAAGTTATAACAAAATTGACGGACAGTAAACCGCAGCATCCTTTTACCTTTCAAAATGTTCAGGACTTGAATAATGCATGTGTTTCTGTAACTTTGGGATTTTAAAACCTTATAAAAAGCATTATAGCATTCAGCGAAAATTGTGCATTTGAAATATCTGAAACAAAAAAAAGGTAGCCAATTTGCTTCCCTAATTTATCAAAACTGAGAATATGAAATACAGAAATGTTTGACAGAAACAGTGACTTGGAGTTGGAACACAAGAAAATGCAGGTTCTAATACTACCATCTGCACAAAGGTTATGCAACAGTAATTATGTCAGGGGACAAGCTTAACACTTGTTAGAGTGTGAAGGACTAAATATGTCAAAGAGCCCAACGGGACATCAGAACCCAGTCACATTTTCCTCTTTCTGATTACTTGATGAGACAAATAAAATAACCATTTCTTAGTTACAGGGAGGATACAAAATTCTACCTCACTAGCAAGTAAATAAGAATCTGTTCCAGTGATAGCACGACTCGGAAATGTTCAGCTGAGAATATGGACAGCTGCCCACCTTTGCTAAATATTCAAAAAAGTTGCATGATCCATTATGTTAGACAGTATCCTTATTACCTTATATAAGATATTGCTAGTTGCCTTGTATAAAGATTATTTGACTTATATAGATATTGCTTTATATAGGCTTTCCTTCTATTCTCTCTTATACATGTATATATACTAGCTCATTGGACTCATGTTTAATATAAGTGCTATTCATAACATGGTATCAGAGCCAAGTTAGGGTTAGGGTTTTTCTTACGGGCGTTGCACTTACGCTCTCCCGACCTCTTTGGTTTTTCTTCGCTGCTTCATCCCCTCCGTGGCCGCCAATCTTCCCTTCAGTGGCTGCTCCTCCTTCCGCCTGACGCCGAGCCTGGCTGGCCGTCCGTCGGACTGCTGCTCGCTGCCGCCCCTTGACCGACCGTCGCACGGGCTATCTCTTGCGCCTCGGCCCCGTCGCCGCCCTAACGCATCAGCCTGCTCATTGGCCCGCGCCTTTGTCGCCGTACCAGCTCGCGCCGTCTGCTCGCCCGTTCGCTGGCTCGTGCGGGCTGTCTCCCGACCCACGCCACCTTGGTAGCACCGCCGTGGGCCGCTTTCGCGCCCGTACACACCGGCTGCCCATCGGCGCCGACCACTCCAGGCCACGCTCGGTCTTTTGCCTCGGCCGGCCCTGTCTCTGCGCGTCAGCTCTTCAAGCTCCAGCCGGTCGCCTGCTCCGGCACCTCCGTCCAACCGGCCTTCGATCCAACGCGCTTCCCGCAGCCGTGCGCCTTTGTTCTGAAGCTTTGTTCGAGAGTCGAGCAGATTTCAATTGTTGGATTTAAGCCGATTTAACCGTTCGGCCGTAAAAAAAATATTGTCATCTGCAGGTTCTTCTTTGGTCACCGTCTCTGTTCCTCGCTGCCCGGTTATCTTCGATGGTCTCAATTATCGCGACTGGGTTCTACATATGCGCCTTCACATGCGTGGTCAGCTTCTGTGGATGTATCTTACTGGCGAGCTATCTTGTCCGCCTCGTCCTGCTCCCCTGCCACGCCTGTCATTCCCAAGGAGGCTGGCGATGCTGCTAAAAAGAAGATGTCTGATGACCATGCTAATGCTGTGGAGTCTTTCAGACTCAATTTATTGCCTACAAAATATGGATTGATGATGATGCTCGTGCCTCTGCTATTTTGGTTACTAGCATGGAGATTCATCTTACTGGTGATATTGTCACCTTATCTTCGGCATAGTTAATGTGGGCACATCTTCGCGATCGTTGAGCCTACCGGGTTTTCTTTGTACCTTGCTGTTGTGCGACAAGAGCAGTCGCTGCAGCAGAGTGATTCTACTGTGGATGATTTCTATGCTCAACTGTCTTCGGTGTGGCGTCAGCTTGATTCTCTTAGATTAGAGGTTTGTCGCACCTATCAGTACTGCTAGCGTCAGCACTCTCACTTGGAGCTTTGTCGCATCTACGACTTCCTAACACGTCTTCGAGCTGAATTTGAGTAGATTCGTGCCCAGCTGCTTACTCGTCATCCTCGTGTGACCTTGTTGGAGGCCCTTGCGGCTATTCGTACTGAGGAGACTCATCTTCGTGGTGCGAGCCTGCTAGTATCTCCTTTAGTTCTGGCGGTGCCTCGTGCTACTCCTCCACCAGTGGCGCCTACTCCAGTGTTGGCTACTGGTATTGGAGGGCTTCACTGCACCTACTACAACAAGAATGGACATGTGGAGCAGTTCTGCTATCGGAAGAAAAAGGATTTTGCTCGTCGAGGTGGACGCCCTTCTAAAGGTACTGGACTCCTAGGTGCCTCTCCTCAACAGGCCTCTGCTAGTTCTGACTCCACTCAGGAGATTCTTACGTTGCTACTTCGCATGGCTGCCTCTACACCATCAGGTTCTGCTGGTTCTTCTACTCAATCTTCCAGTGAGAAACCACCTTCCTCCTCATCAGGTATCACACCATGGATTCTTGACTCTGAAGCTTCTTTTCATATGACATCTGATCCCACAAGTCTCCATTCTATTAGTCCTCTTGCTGCTCCTATCACTGTGCAGACCGTAGATGGTACCTCTCTTTCTGTTGTAGGACGCAACACTCTTTTGTCTCCATCTTTTCATGTTCCTGCTGTTTCTCATATTCCCAAACTGACTATGCAGCTCATATCCACTGGTCAACTCATTGATCATGACTGTCTGTTATCCTTAATTCTGACTCTTGCTGTGTTCAGGATCGCCGGACGGGGTCTCTGGTTGGTACTGGCCCTCGCCGCCGTGACTCTCAAAGACTCTGGGAGCTTGATCGCCGTCTTCCTTCCACCGCCTTGCCGCCTCTCGCCTCCTCCATCGCTTCGCCTCCGTTGCATCTTCTACTGGGTCGTTTGCTCAGTGGCATCACCGTTTAGGGCATCTTTGTGAGTCACATCTGTCTTCTTTAGTTCGTCGTGGCCTTTTAAGATCTGTGTCTGGTGATACCTCTTTAGATTATACGGGTTGTAAGCTTGGTAAACAGCTACAAGTCCCCTATCCTTTCAGTGAGTCTGTATCCTAGCGTCACTTTGATCTTGTTCATTCTGATGTTTTGGGTCCGGCTCCTTTTGTTTCAAAAGGGGGTTATAAATATTATATTCTATTTATAGATGATTTCTCTCGCCACACTTGGATATACTTTATGTCCTCTCGTAGCGAAGCTTTATCTATAAGAATTTTGCCACTATGATCCGTACTCAGTTTGACTCCTCATTCGAGTTCTTCATGCTAACTCAGTAGGGGAGTATCTGTCAAGAGCCCTTCGTGCTTTTCTTGCTACGCAGGGCACTTTTTCTCAGTTTTCCTGTCCTGGTGTTTATGCTCAGAATGGTGTGGTTGAGCGCAAGCATCGTTATCTTCTTGAGACAGCTCGTGCTCTTTTACTTGCTTCCGCTGTTCCATCTCATTGCTGGGTTGAGACTGTTTCCACCGCCACTTATTTGATTAATATTTAGCCTTCTTCTGCTCTTCAGGGTGGGATTCCGGTGGAGCGTCTTTGTGGCAAGCTTCCTGATTACTCTAGCCTTCGCCTCTTTGGGTGTATGTGCTATGTCCTCCTTGCACCTCGTAAACGCACCAAGCTGACTGCTCAGTCTGTTGACTGCGTTTTTCTGGGCTATAGTGCTGAGCACAAGGGATATCACTGTTGGGATCATGTTGGTCAACGGATGTGGATCTCTCGGGATGTTACTTTTGATGAGTCTCTTCTCTTCTACCCTTGTCTTTCTTCCACTCTAGCATCTCTGTCGAGCCACTTTCTTTTCTGACTTTTCCTGATACTCCTTTTGTCAATTTTCCTTCTCCACGATTGGCGTCTCCTTCTTTGCCAGCCTCTCCACAGGAGTTCACCTCCCGTGCCTCCTCCAGCTGTTTCTTCTGACATTGTTCATTCTTATCCTCTATACTACGCTCGTCGTCCGCGAGTTGAGGATTCTTCTGATGTGTCGTCTTCTCCTGTTGAGTCACTTTCTTTAGTGCCTCCTCGCTACGCTCTTCGCGATCGTCAGTCTATTCGACCTCCTGAGCGCCTTGGCTTTGCTGGTGTTGTTCTTGCTAAGCCGACTTCTTACCGCGATGCTATTATTCATCAGGAATGGCAGCATGCGATAGCAGAGGAGCTTACTGCCCTTGAGTGCACTGGCACATGGGATCTTGTGCCACTTCCTCCACGTGTCCGTCCTATTACATGCAAGTGGGTCTATAAGGTTAAGACTCGCTCTGATGGTTCTCTTGAGCGCTACAAGGCTCGTCTCGTGGTACGTGGTTTCCAAGAGGAGCATGGTCGTGATTATGATGAAACTTTTGCACCTGTGGCTCATATGACCATTGTTCGCACTCTTCTTGTTGTGGTTTCTATTCGTGAGTGGTGTATCTCTCAGCTTGATGTCAAGAATATCTTAATAGTGAGCTACGTGAGGAGGTCTTTATGCAGCCACCACCGGGGTATTCTGTTCCTGAGGGCATGGTCTGTCGGCTTCGTTGCTCTCTTTATGGGCTCAAGCAAACCCCTCGTTCCTGATTTGAGTGTTTTTCTTCTGTGATCACTGCTGCTGGCTTTTCTACTAGTGTTCATGATCCTGCGCTCTTTGTTTACACTTCATCTCGTGGACGGACTCTTCTTCTTCTCTATGTTGATGATATGATCATTACTGGAGATGATTCTCAGTATATTGCCTTTATGAAGGCACGTCTTAGTGAGCAGTTTCTTATGTCTGATATGGATCCTCTTTGCTACTTTCTTGGGATCGAGGTCTCTTCTATATCTGAGAGTTTCTTTCTATCCCAAGAGAAATATATTCAGCATCTTCTTGATCGTGCTTCTCTCACTGATCAGCGCACATCTGAGACTCCTATGGAACTCAATGTTCACCTTTGACCTACTGATGGTGAACCTTTTGCGGATCCTACTCGCTATCGTCATCTTGTTGAGAGTCTTGTTTATCTTGGTGTCACTCGTCCTGACATTTCATATCCAGTTCATTTCTGCTACCACTCAGCTCCACTATAGTCATCTTCTTCGTGTTCTACGATATCTTCGTGGAACTATCTCTCGCCATCTTTTCTTTCCTCGCTCCAGCTCCTTTCAGCTACAGGCATACTCTGATGCTACCTAAGCTAATGATCCCTCAGATCGCCAGTCTCTTTCTGCTTCTTGTGTTTTTCTTGGTGGTTCTCTCATTACTTGGAAGACTAAGAAGCAGACAGCAATTTCCCGTTCGAGTGCTGAGGCTAAATTGCGAGCTATGGCTCTTTTGATAGCAGAGGTTACTTGGCTACGGTGGCTACTTAAGGATTTTGGTGTTTTTGTTTCTACACTAACTCCTCTTTTCTCTGACAGTACAGGTGCTATTAGCATTGCTCGAGATCCCGTGAAGCATAAACTCACCAAACGTATTGGTGTTGATGCTTCCTATGTGCGATCACAAGTACAGGATCAGGTTGTAGCTCTTCAGCATGTGCCTTCAGAGCTTCAGTTGGGAGATTTCTTCACGAAGACACAGACTAGAGCTCAGTATAGTTTTTATCTCTCCAAACTCAGTGTTGTTAATCCACCATGAGTTTGAGAGGGGGTGTTAGAGATTGTTTGCCTTGTATAGATATTGCCTTATATAGGCTTTCCTTCTATACCCTCTTATACATGTGTATATACTGCCCTATTGGCTTCATATTGAATATAAGTGCTATTCATAATACATTGTTCCAAAATATATATATATATATATATATATATATATATATATATATATAAAGTATTTGTACTACTTAGATTGATACGGGGTTTGCCCAATCTTCACGACGTAGGATTTTAATACTCACGTGCTTTCTTGATGAATGCTAGCTGGTCCCCCGCTGCCAGATACAATGGGCTTGTAACTCTTTGATTTGCCAAGATCACACGCGTGCTGAACTTGACGAACACTGAGTGAAGTATATCGATTTCCCAATTCCCAGTGAAAAAACAGAACGATCTTTAGAAGAAGTCGTCTAATTCCTGCTCTGGATTTCATTCGTCAAGTCGAAAGGATTCCCAACGAAGCCTAAGGGAAACCAACAAATTCAGCTACATTGGTTTTAAACTTCTCTCAGAAACTGAACCGGTTTTCTTCTCCGGTCACTGTAGCGCATGATCTTGTTTCACGCACTATGTAGCGATATCCTGTTCTCTTGGACAATTTCATGTGTGCACCTTTTTTTCCGGCATGCTAGATGGCCTTCTAAATACAATTTCACTTTGGATTTGTACAGATCAACTATAAGTCTATATATAATTAAATAAATAGTACTAGCTCTATATCTCCATGTACGATAATAAAATATCCAATGAAATTAGAATTCACCAGGTAATATTTAATGCGGCTTAATAATTATTTCCAATCAAATAATGAACGACTGAAAAGTGCTAAGCGTGTGTATCTGCATCATAGATGTACTACATATCTAGTAGATTATTGCATGGTTAGGTTGGCTGAATTGTTTGGCACTGTTTATCCAAAGAGAATCATTACTAAAATTGGAGTAAACAACATTATGGCTGTACTGCAATCATATAATTGTTTTTACCAACAAACATGGAAATGAACTATGCAGCCCTCTACTTATAACAGCCTGCGATACTGCTTCAGCTATTGATTATAGTTGTCATCAACACATTGCAGACTTCAGAGCACTTTTATATCTTTCTCCACTCTCGTATATGAATGACTTCCGGATCGATGAGTCTAATTTTAGGATAAACAGCGGACGAAATCAAACCAAATGTCAAACTAGAAAGGAGATCATGATTAAACAAAATTTTGAATAAGCCTCCGCTGAACTGCAAATCGAAATAATGCAGCTGAAGAAACGAAGCCCACAGTTCTAACTTGTTCGTCCCAATCCCATGTTCCACTATCTGGGCAATGCTCCAGGGTCCAGACTACACTTGATAACTGCAGCTCGAGAAGTACAATAATGCATCGATTCAGTGGATGAGAAAGACCTTTCCATCGGGCAAAACTAATCGAATTCCCTCGATTCAAAAACGAATCGAACAGATTTCTTGCACCATCCCGGGTGACAATCGATGATCGCAACAATATCGCACGGATTAGCAACAGATAAGATCTTAAAAAGCCTAAAACGTGAGGGAAAAAAAACACTACCAATTTGCAGCGAGTAGGGATGTATCAGGGCATCTCAGGAGCAAATTATTCCAAGAAAAATCACGAGGAAAATCTAGTTTGGGATTCGGGGATCACCGACTAGCTTCGAACCCGCGCGGAATACGGGGTTGGAGATACGCGGAGAGCATCGCACTCGCAGGCTCGCAGCCGCTGGAGGCGGGAGGAGGAGAGGCTGGCTCCCTGCTTAGCATGCGGCAAAGCGGACGTTTTTTTTTTTTTGGAAGAAGAAAGACGAGTCTCCCGTGTCGGCCCTTTGTTTTGGGCTTCTTCTAGTCCATTTGAGAGGGGTATTTTGGGCCTAACAGCCCAACTTTTTTCTTGAGCTGCTGACACGCTCAACTTTCAGGTGTGTTTGATTGCTTATATCAAGTGGTACGTGTATGAGATGGTTTAAGAAAAATTATCCATATATTTGGTTGCTTGAATGGAACCGTCCCTCCTGAATGGTATGATACAAATTTAAGGAATATTCCCTATATATGCTGAATCATTCCATCCACCCAAAGCAATAGAACTAAATGGTACATGATCATCCCATCTCATTCAACCTCATCCCATCAACCAAACACACCCTAAAGGAAGAAACTTGTATTGGACGTCGTCTGATCTGAGTATTGAGGTCCAGGGGACTTAAGGCCCTGTTTGTTTCGGCTTAAGTTTTTTGGCTTTTAGTTTAAAGCTAGCTTTTTGGCTTAACGAGCTTTTAAACCATATGCTTTTAAGTCAAGACATGTTGTTTGGTATCCTGGCTTTTTTATGGGTTGAATGGTGTAGCTTATTGCTAGAAAGTTTGAAATACCCTTTAAAGTTGTAGAGACTTTTCTTATGTACTGATTTATCTAATACAAATGTTTCATACTTTTTTCACCGAATGTTGTATTGAAAAACATAGATTAATCTTGAGGTCAAACTTCATTCTAAGCATAATTATTTATCAACTTGAAGCTCTTCTATATGTCAATTTTGAACTCTTCTTAGACTGAAAATAGCATAACAATTCTGAACTCTCATCAAACTAAATAAAAACATATATTGAGGGGCTCGATGAGGCGGATTCGGTCGCCTCTTGCCGTGCCAGATCCGGTTGCCTCCACCCGCATCCCGCCATTCCACCCTTGGGTCCGCCCCCCTCCACCCACGCCCGTCGGATCCGACCGTCTCCCACTGTGCTACGGCCGGAACAGTTCAGCTCCACCTGCGTCACGCCCGGACCCTGTAGCCTCCCACTGCTTCAAGCTCGGGTTCGGTCGCCTCAACCCACGTCGCGTCGGATTCGGGTCGGTGGAGGAGGAAGGAGGCTGGGGAGGGAGGAGGTCGGGGACGGAAGAGACCGGAGCGGCAGAGGCAGAAGGAATGTCGCACATGGGAGCGAGAGAAGACGAGGAGAAATGAGGAGATGGGAGAAGGAATCTTGAGTTTATATATGATGGCATTTGGTGGGTAATTTTGGAGATTTCCAGTGCAAAGGGTTATTTCATCCAAAAAAAGCCCAAAAAAGCACCTCTCACTTGGCTTTTAGCTTATAGTTATATGGAGGCTTTTGGTTTTTTTTAAGCTCGGTTTAAAAGTCAGTCGTTTGTTTCGGCTTTAGCTTTTCTGCTTTTAAGCCAGTGAAAAAGCCGAAACAAACAGGGCCTAAAGCTAGTTTTAGTTTTCTAAAAGTCGATAAGTCTTTCTAAATAGCTTAGTTTTTAAGTGATTTTTGGTATAAACTAGAAGCCACATATAACTAGCAAAAGTTAAAATCTGAAAGCTGGATGGAACCTGCTTTTGCAACTTATTGCTAAAGGAAATTGGATATCTGTCCAACGGCCTCTTATAAAAAGCTACAGCTGTTTTTCAACCCAAAAAACTAAAAATCAGCTTTTCAGAAAAGCTACATCTCTCCAAACAGGCCCTGAGGTTTATGAGATTAATCAGCTGGCCGTGAAAGGCATCCCATCCATGCATAGGCTTTTTGTCGAGTGCTTAGGATGGGCTATCACATTTGCCAATTTGGTAAATAGGTTTTGTCGATGTTCAAGGTCTGGGGTCCCTTAATCGAACTTACGAAAATATAATTGTAGGTTCTTAGTGAACAAAACAGAGACAATGGGGATTGCTTCTTTATTAGCCAAGCGGCTTTTACAGAGTATACATATTACAAATTCAAGATCCAAGATTCAATTCAAGATGATCATAGATGCCTTCAACAGTGTAGATCGTCCCCCTATTTATCTCAGTTGAAGAGGCGACAATTGTTCTCCAAAAGGGTGTCGTGTAGCAGAGAGGTGTCTTCCCGCCAAACGGTGTCTTCTCGTCAAAGAGTGCCTTTTTCAAAGATAACTTCTGGGTGATTACGTATACCTGTCAGATAACTATCCTCATAGAAACATGTGCGGAAATAACTGCTTGTCCCCGACCAGCTCACTGGTCGGAGTGGCTATTTCATTGGTCGGCGACGACCAGTGTGAAGCACAATTTAACTATTTTGACTGAACTGGTCGGAGACCTAACCGTTCATATAAAGATGGACTTCGTTCAATACATTATGGACTTTATATATTACAGACCCATTAACAAAGTATAGTCACGAATAATTTGAAGACCCAAAATAAATGACAGGCTTTTAATCTACTCCACTTAATTACTAAAAAAAAGTTAAACCGTTCCAAGCAAACATAGAAGGCTTCCTCACATACAAGTTTAAAATACTTCTCTTAGATGCTTAAAACATGTACCAGTGTAGTGTTTTGGAGACTAAAAGGCCTTACTAATTTGTTCCGTAGAAGAAGCAAGTTTAACTCCCACAGGGTCTATGGCAAATTTAGGAGGTAACAGAAGACCTAGTAGGCGAGAACATATCTAGTGCTATCACCTTTAGATGGTACCTCTCTTCGGCAATTTTATATTTTGAAAGTTCCGAAAATGGAGACGGGGAAGGCGCGTGCTGTGGAGGCGAGATGGCTCAGATGGGCTCGTGCGTATGAACCCAGTGCACAGAGAATCAAAGGGCGCTGATGATCAAAAGGGACTGTTTGATTCATATACTAAGATTGTCACGTTTAACTATAGTTTTTTTTGCTAGATTTGTCTAAGGTTAGGTTATCAAAATTGAAGCCACACTTTGGCTAGGAAAATGAATTTTGCCACACTTTTTTGAGTCGATGACACACGGGACTTGGATGGCAAGAAGGAATCTTGTCACAGGTATGAACTAAATGGAGGTCTAACTCGATCAAACTTATCTAACTTGAGGCGTGACAAAATGTAGTAAAATTTGGCTATGAACCAAACAGGCCCTTAGAATCTCATATGGCGCCAAACTGGGCAACGGCGCGCCGGGAAAGGGAGATCGACCGAGCGAGAAGGCCAAAGTGCTGTTCAGGTGGCGCCGAGCTGGACCATCTTGTGATCCTGTCCGTTTCCTCCTCCGACGCATGCCGCAGCATGCATGCACGAACGCACACCTTCGCGGCGATCTTTACCTCTTTACCAGCTGCGACCAAAACCATCCATGCACGCTTGTCCCTTCCCAATAGGACCCATGCCTGCACAGGGTTCACAAAACCGATGAAAATCGCTCGAAAACTGCGGTTTTCGAGCGTACCGTCGAGGTTCGAAATCAAAAACCGTTCGGTAAACCGTCCATTAAAAAAAATTAAAAATTTTGAAAAAATTTATGCGCTCGGTTTTTCGCCAAAAACCGCGGTTTTCGTCAAAAACCGCTCACAAAAACCGTTTTGAGATGAACATCTAGTTGGCAGCGGTTTTTCGCAAAAACCGAGCGGTTTTTCTAAATTTTTTTTCAATTTTTCAGAAAAAATTTGATTTATTAACCCTTCGGTTTCTGATGGTTTTTTAGCGGTTTTTCGAGCGATTTTTGCGGTTTTCGTACCGCGAATTTCGAAATTCGGTTTTGTGAACCCTGCCTGCAACTGCATGAAACCACTCCGGATTTTTTCGGTTTTTTCTTTCCGACGCACTTCTTTTTTAAAAAATCTTAACCCTTTTAAATAAAGTTGCAAAAATGATCTTCTTCTTGGCCACAGAAGGCACGACAGATGATACGTGTCACATGTTGTTCTCCTATGCTGCGGCAGCAGAATCCATCTCGACAGGTAGGTAGGTAACGAGCTATGCTTGCTCGGTATGTGACTTAACCAGACACTTGATTAGGAAAAATCGTTTAATTAGTGACTTAATTAATTGATTAAGTAATTAAGTGACTAATTAAAGTGCTTATTTGATGAACATACCGAGGATAGGGGTGCTCGGCACGAAAACTTGCCACACTATAGGGGCGCGGTAGGTGATACGTACCATTTGCCACGCCTTTCACGATCGAGAAAGGGGTTACTTTTGCACATTTATTCAAGAGATGATTAAATTTATAAAAAAAACTATATTAAGGATCTAGAAAAAAGAAGTCTTCACCACACGAAGACATCTAGAGAGAGAATAGAAGAGAGGGAGAAGATTAGGTGAGGTGAGCTAAGCTAAGCTAAGCAGCGTTCCAAAGAGCTTATGCATGCGGGCCAGAGGCACCACGTACGCACGCATGCATTGAGAGCGTCGCTTCCTGCGAACGTCGACCGTGTGGCCGCGGAACAACCGGCGGAGACGCGGAGTCGCGGGGAGCTTTGGAAACAGGCTTCTCGGCGGCAGCCCCGGCCGCGGCGCATGCATGTCTCCACGGAATCTTATACTACCTTTATTATACTCCATAGAGTTGCCAGTCTGAGAGCACCCCCACGTGTCCTTCCTCCATAAAAGCTCCTCAAAAAAATGAATAACTATGTTCAGGTCCTTTCACCGGTTGAGATAATTTTTCTGATTTAATTGAGCTATAAATAGTGTTATAAATTTTTGAAATTTTTTAATAAGAGTCCTCGGAGCATTCCTAAGCTACCATAAAAAATTCGAGTCATGATCAAACTTGTACAGTTTTTCAAAATTCTGACAATGCTACTAATGCATTCATATCAACTCCACTGATTTAGTTGAGATAATAAATCACGTTGAAAATTTTTGAAACTTTTTTATAAGGGTCCTGAGAGCATGCATAAGCTACCATAAAAAAATTGGACCATGATTAAACTTGTGTGATTTTTATAAATTCTGAATCCATTTAAATTTTGCTATTTTTGATTTTCCAGAGCCATCAAACGAATTTGATTTTTCAAACTTTTTGAGAAGGGTCCTGCGAGCATTCCTAAGCTATCATAAAATTTTCAAATTATGATCAAACTTGAAGGATCATGTGGAGGTCCATCCATGTTTGTGATGAGGATTTGACTTTATGTGATCTAGGATAGCTTAGATTTGAGTTTGGATTTTAATTTGATTTCAAGTTGGAAGTTGCATTTGCGACGGACCAAATTTCTATGAGTTTCACGTGTATGCCGGACCAAATTTCTGAGAGTTTCACGTGTACGCCGGATCAAATCGCAGTGGCCTTTCATGTGTAAGACGGACCAAATTGTAGTGGTCTCTCATGTGTATAATGGACCAAATTGCGATGGTTTTCACGTGTACGACGGACCAATTTTATTCGTGTGCAGTAATATGCATTTTTGAAAGTCTTCCCGTGCTTAAACAATTATTTGATCTACATGAAAGTTGTAGAGAATTTCAAGACGCATCTTTTTCATGTTGATAAGTTTTTCATTTGAGCAACACAAAAAATCATAGAAAATCGAGAAGGTTAACAGTGAGTTTCACGTTTGCGACGGACCAATTTTCGTTTGCGACGAACCAATATTCTTTTGCGCCGGACCAATTCTTGTTAGCATTTTGTAAGGGTTTTTTCGTACTCAAAAAATTATTTATTCTACATGAAAGTTGTAGAGAATTTCAAGACGCATCTTTTTCATGTTGACAAGTTTTTCGTTTGAGCAACATAAAAAATCATATAAAATCTGGAAGGTTAACCGAGCATTTCACGTGTATGACGGACCAATTTTTCCAGCGTGCAGTAATATGCATTTTTGAGGGTCTTTTCATGCTCGAAAAATTATATGTTCTACATGAAAGTTGTAGAGGATTTCGAAATGCAACTTTTTCATATTGACAAGTTTTTCATTAGAACAACATATAAAATCATAAAAAATTGAGAAGACCCTGCTGTATTGAAAACAACATTGTCTGCTTTTGGTTGAAATGCATTGGTCCGTTTTTTGGTCCTTTCTACCCCAAACTCGTGATCAAATTGTTGTGATGGGTTCATGAGGGAACGAAGAAGGGATTTCTTGTCTTTGTGAATGTAGGACTTCATTTGGTAGTCATGGTGAGGCGAAGGGAGGCTGGAACTAGGCATGGGATGGCCGAAGGTTCAAGTTCGCCGGAAGTTCGTCGGAAGATGGCCGGAGATGAAGTCGGTGCAGTTCCAAGAGACAAAAGATCAGTAGAGAAGCTAGCTTATCACTACTTGGATTAAGGAGAGCTGTAGGGTTGCAGTTCTGGAAGATAAAGTAGTGGATAAAATGTAGCTTGCTGTCAGGTGTACTAAGAAAGTACCTGAGTGTAGTTGAGAGTTGTTGAGAGTGACAGTGTAAGGATCAAATCCTGACTCTTTGGAAGTTGGCTTAGGATTGAAGCAAGACATCCAAGGGTGGGAATTGATCCCAGGTCACTATAAATAAAGGGGTAGGGGCGGCCTCCCCTCTTTGAAGGTTCTGAGGTTTTTGCTGCTCATTTGAGTTTTGCTCACTTTGTTGTGAGGCTTTGTAAACCTCCCTTCCAGAAATGAAATGTTCTTTATTTATGTTCTTGTTTCATTTCCTTTACGCATTTACATTACGCACTTAAATTCTGCTATCTAAATTCCGCATCTACTTGCAATTTACTTTGCGTAATTTAGATTTGCCTCATCCCCTTCTACATGCTATTGAATCTTTGTTGAAATTCATGGTTGATGAACTCTTCTCTTGATTCGATGCTTTCAATCATTTAGGCAATCCTTCCGTTCTTGTTGCAAGTTGTAAATCTGTGTGTTCTTGAAGTGAGTAAACATGTGACTTGCAGTTCTTTAGTTTTGATTTGCTTCTGGTTCTTGTTGCCAAGGATGAGAGATTGATTGGATGAATCTTCACTCAGACCATATCCAAATCCTCTAGGCAACCCTGGCTCAAGTGCTGCAAAGAAACCGATCTTTTGTCCCTTCATGATAAATTCTTAATTGACCGAGTTTTGGTGTTTACTCCTGTGATATCTTGCTTGCTGTGATGTATGAGAAGGCATTCAAGTCTATCTTGATCATTAGAATCTCACGAGCAAGCCAAGATCACTGATTGGATTTTAGAGTCGTGCTGTTTTCTAACACTGCTTGTGTCTTTCTAGTCTCTGTTCTTTACAAGCAGTACTGAGTCTTTGCCTAGTATTTGTCCAAGAGGTGGGAAATTTATTTTTGGACCATTCACCCCCCTCTGGTCGCCATCTCGGTTTTTCAAAACTTTTACGATTTTAAAAAATCTAACAATGGTGCTAATGCATTTAAAGCAACTTCACTGATTTAATTGAGCTATTAAAACTTGTTGGAAATTTTTGAAACTTTTTGAGGAGAGTCCAGAGAGCATGTCTAAGCTACCATAAAATTTTCAAAGCATGATCAAACGTATGAAATTTTTAAGAATTCTGACAATACTACTGATGCGTTTAAATTTCACTGATTACCCGGAAACTCGCCCTCGTGCGACGACGCGGTGTAAGTGCGCGGCGTGCCGCCATCTGTTTTCATCTAGTCCTCCCTCTATTATACTCCATAGAGTTCCTGCCCTCACGTTGCTTTGAGACGGCTCGGCGCCGGCTCGAGCCGAGCCGCGGGAAAAAATTTACGCTTAGGTCCTTTTTTCGAAAAAAAATGTTTAGGTCTATTTTTGGGAAAAAACTCCTTTTTTGAAAAAAGAATATATATTACGTTTAGGTCCTTTATGTGTTTTTAAGCATTTCGCTCGGGTCAGAAGATCAAAATTACGTTTAGGTCCTTTTTTGAAAAAAAAATATGTTCAAGTCCTTTTTATGGAAAAATATACATTGCATTTAGGTCTTTTTTCCATTTTTTTAGCATCATGTTTAAGCCCTTTTTTGAAAAAACAAAATTATGTTTAGGTCCTTTTCCGGGAAAAAAAAAGTTTAGGTCTTTTTTCCGTTTCCCGTTTTTTCCGAGGCGGACCTTTCGTTCCATCGAAATTGCATATTGTATCCTTTCAATCGTTTCGCGTGTTTTCTCGATTTGATCACGTAGGGAGCGACAGTCACACGTTTTCTCGATTTGCTCGCGTGGGGAGCGGCGATCGCGACGTGGTACGCCGCGCTCGATGTCTAGTAGCTGTTATAGCGGAAGGAATCCCCGCAAGCTCAGGCCATCCCGTATGAGCTCCTGTTTTTTTTGCCCAATCGCTCCACTCCACGTACGTGTGCGGCTCTTCCAACGTTGGAGCCCTCCGATTGCCTACGTGCAGCCAGCGATGGCTCTTGCAGCATCGTCGGATCGCTGGAATTGGAACAGACGACCTAGCTTGCTTCGCCCTGCTTCCACCTTACCCGAGCCCTACGCACCACCCCCTTGCCTGCTCCGCTCGCTCTCCCTTGGTCGCAGCCTCCACCTTCCACACCGTGTCGCCAGCCTCTTGCGGCTCCTCCCCGCCGTCCATGTCGGCCTCCACTGCGTGTTGCCCTTGCCCTTTGCCCATCGTATATCCTCCCCTTCCCCCCTCTAAGGCAGCCCAGATCGATTCTCTCCGCCTCCACAGCAAAACCCTAGCTTGTGATGCGCCGTGTCTCCCTCCCCCCGCACTCACAGAGAAAAGAAGGGGAAAGCAAAGGAGGCGGGTGACCCGAGCATGACCCTGACCGCCTTGCCCCTATTCCTCGGCTCTGACCCTCTCCTCCCCTCCGGTGGAATTCCCTTGGACTCCTGCATGTCTGCCCGTCACGTCGGCGCATCGGCTCAGCGTCTCGATCTCGCTGATCCTCCTGCCTCCTCAGGTCCGTTTTGAGTTTATGTCGCTGCTGATTTTTCTCTCCCCGTCGTGCCATCAGATCCGCACTAGCTGCCTAGCTCTTGGGGTTGGGTGGGGAATCTATCGGGCCGAGGGAGTGCAAGGAGCTAGGCTTCACCAGTTTCACCGTCTGCTCCGATTACAATGCACTTGCCGAGTTCGTCTAGGACCAAGATATGGGCCTATTGTCCTCTGGCATTTAACTGTTGTGATAGGATTCGAGCTCAAAGTACGATGGAAAGGTAGGATTAGCGAACTATGGATCGGTGGGTTTGTGATTCTCCGATGATAGCTTCTTCAAGCAGCGCGTGTGTAGTTCACCCTTTTGTCAAGCTTGGAAGTTGGACAAACTCCAAAACTGTCATTTTGTCAATTTAGGGCCTAGGGCTGGTGAGAGATTTTATGAATCAAACTATCGAAGATATGATTTTACTGGTATATTTGAGGCTTGTACTGGTATATTTTAGGCTTGTCCTTAGGTCCATAGTTGTAGATCAGGGTGGTTGTTGATTATGGAACTTCCCTATTTTTGTGTTGTTTTGATTAGTCCCCACATGCAAGGTCCCCAAGTCAATTTAATTAACTGGCCCCTTGCAATGAATAATAAGAAATTAATCACAGTGATTTCAAAATACTCACAAAGCACCAGTTGATCAGTTAGTACAGTCGGCTAGGCTCTTCAAAGATGATGTCCCAGAAAATGATATCACCGTTGCAATGCCGCAGAAATCACCAGCGAACATTCCGGAGATACAAAGCCGCAATCCCTACAATGAGGCAATTCACCAGGAGATCCGAGATGCAGCTAGCACCATTCAAAGCCATAGAATCAATCCCTCGGGCAAAGGGAATGAAATTGCCGAACACAACACAGTAGGTCACAATGATCAACACTAGCACACACAAGCTGCCGAGCCACACTTCACACACCACCAGTTCAAGCAACAAGACAAAACAGATTATCAGTCAAGCAACCGTGATTCTTTCTTTGCCTCCAATCAGACCTCAAAACCACAATTCAGCCAAGGATCAAAACCGGGCAACAACCAGGGCTACACGCAAGAGCGGCATCCACTAGTTGAGTCTGGTTTTGATTAGTGCCAAAAGGATCACAGAGGATCGATGGACAAAGCAAAAAATCAAACAAAATCTCAACTGGAGTGTGAGGATTAGAACTGGCTAAATGGGGATTAGAGGGGTGTTTTCACAGTGAGGAACTAGGGAGGAGCTCGCCCTAGCTTTATAGGAGCACAGGAGAGCGAGAGGGGAAGCAACGATAGCTGGATCAGCCGCTCCTCGCAGCCACAAGTGGGCGGCTGTGGGATGCGGGCATCGCCTCCTGATCTCCCCTTGACCCGCTCACCATGCCCCCTTTCTCGCTGGCTCAGCTCTTCACTCAGGAGGAGGCACCGTTCGATGCCTTATCTCCACACGTATAGGTCGGCTGGGCTGGTTCGACCACATGGGCAGGTCGGCCCAGTTGGTCCTTTTTTCTCTTTTTTGAAATTTGGGAAAAACCCCAAATACAACAACAATCCCTACTATTACATCAAATTTTGATAAATTCATAAGATTCTGAAATGCCTTATTTTATATATTGTTATTCAGCAAAGGTACCAGAATAGTTTGAACCAAAGCTTAGTTAGAAGAACTACAACTCTGCACAGACAAAGGAAGATTACGCCTTGATCTAAGGTCTTTATATGACAACTTTCATTCTAGTAACACACAGTAATAGGCAACTAAGCTGCATCTCTTTCGGGGTAGGAATTTACGGTCATGACCTTGTATCTTTTCATGTGCTCACTAGAGAGTATACCCCTGAACTCTCCCGAACCGCGACATCACGGTGAGCTCACATAGGTGTATTCTTCGGGAAATTCTGTAGGACAATTCCTGGCCATAAGGCACTCAATTCATTAAGAGCTTTAGCTCAACCTACCATACAGAATAAGCACAACATCTAATAGGACTCTTTTAGAAATGTGCTCCTGATTCCCACATAGCTTAGTTGTCCCAAAGCCTGTTTCATGGGATCGCCGGTCTTACAAGGTGGGTTACCACTGTTGGAAACCTCTAACAGGGTATGAGTCCCATTCCCCTTGATGCTGCTTGAATAGGTCCTTGAGACAGTCCCTTGGTAAAAGGATCTGTCAAATTCCTTTCAGACTGGATGTATTCTATAGAAACGACACTCGTCTATCTCGCATGCCGAGTTGACTTAAGTCTTCTCTTTATATGCCTCGAGGACTTCATATTGTCCTTTCTACTCTTAACCTTAACTATTACAGTCTGGTTATTGCAGTATACTAGGACTGCTGGTATCGGCTTATCCAGCATAGGAAGGTCAGAAATTAGCTCTTTGAGCCATTCTGCCTCTACAGATGCTGAATCGAGTGCAACTAATTCAACCTCCATGGTTGAGCGTGTAATGATAGTCTGTTTGGAAGACTTCCATGACACAGCCCCACCAGCTAAAGTGAATACATATCCACTTGTGGCTTTCATCTCATCCGAGTCACTGATCCAGTTCGCATCACTGAATCCTTCCAGGACAGCCGGATGGCCAGAATAATGAATTCCAAAATTCATGGTTCCCTTTAGATACTTAAGTATCCTTTAAAGTGCTATCCAATGATCATCTCCTGGATTGGCCGTGTATCGGCTCAATCTGCTTACAGCATATGAGATATCAGGCCTCGTAGCACTTGTCAAATACATTAAGGACTCAATTATTTGAGAGTATCTCAGTTGGTCTTTCCCAAGTCCAGTGTTTTTATGCAACTTGACATTTGGTTTATAGGGTATGGCCACAGGCTTACAATCCTTTAAACCAAAACGGTTCAGGATTTTATCCACATAATGGGATTGCGATAAGGTAATCCCGTTCCCACCCTTTAGAAGTTTGATGTTTAAAATAACATCAGCTTCACCCAAGTCCTTCGTATGAAAGTTTTCAGGGAGGAAGTTCTTAGCCCCATTGGTTACATCCAAGTTAGTCCAAAACATCAATATGTCATCTACATATAACTGTAGAATGACACCTCTGCCCCCTCTAAACCGATAATACACGTATTTGTCGACTTTGTTTACACAAAAACCGACAGATGTTAATGTGTTATCAAATTTCTCATGCCATTGCTTGGGAGCTTGTTTGAGACCATACAAGGATTTAATCAATCAGCACACTTTTATTTTTATGACTGTTAACCACAAATTCATCTGGTTGATTCATGTAAATCTCCTCATCCAACTCTCCATTAAGGAAAGTGGTCTTTACGTTCATTGAAATGGACAAGGAGTTTACACGAAGCAACAATTGCTAAAAGCATATGGATTGTGGGTAAACGAGCCACAGAAGAGTAAGTATCAAAATAATCTTCTCCCTCTTTTGAGTGAAATCCTTAGCCACTAAATGGGCCTTGTACTTTTAATAGTACCATCAAGTCTTCTCTTCCTCTTGAAAATCCATTTGCAACTCGTTGGTTTGCAGGTAGTTGGAAGATTAGTGATTTCCCATGTTTCGTTAGCAATGATGGAATCTATCTCACTATGGACCGCCTTCTTCCAGTACTCCGCATCAGGAGATGCGTATGCCTCTGAAAGGTTTCGTGGTTCATCATCCACGAGATAGGTGACAAAGTCATCGCCTAAGGATTTTTCAATTATTTGCCTCTTACTCCTCCTCAACTCCAATTCAGGAGCGATGTCATCTATACTACGAAGAATAGAATGTTTATTTGAACTCGAAGGAACAATGACTTCAGGTGACCTCATAGGAAACACATTTTCAAAGAATGTCGCATCACGAGATTCCGTCAAGACATTTGTAGAAATGTCACTAAACTCGGATTTGACCACTAGAAACCTATAAGCCATGCTATTTTAAGCATAACCTGGAAAGACACAATCAACAGTCTTCGGACCAAGTTTTCTTTTCTTCAGTAATGGAACATGTATCTTAGCAAGGCATCCCCATGTTCGAAGAAAGGACATATTCGGTTTTCTCCCCTTCCATCCTTCATAAGGTGTTTCCTTGAGATTGCGAGGTGGAACCCTATTTAGGACATAGTTAGCTGTGAGAACTGTTTCACCCCACCATGAGTCCGACATACCTTAAATTTGTAACATGGCATTCATCAAGTCACAAATGGTTTGGTTCTTTCGTTCGGCAACTCCATTTGATTGAGGTGAGTATGGTGGAGTAATTTCATGAATTATTCCACTTCCTTCACAGAATTGGGAAAATTCCTTGGAGATGTACTCTCCTCCTCCATCCAACCTTAATCGTTTAATTGTTCTTTCTAGTTGGTTTTCCACTTCGGCCTTATAGTTTTTAAAAGGTTCTAGTGCTTCATCTTTCGATCTAAGTAAATGTAACTAAACTTAGTCAAATCATCTATGAGGGTCAAGAAATATATTTTGCCACCTTTGGTCAATATACCACTCATCTCACAAAGATCAGAATGGACAAGCCCATGTGGTGAAGTGTTTCTACCTTCAACCGAATGAAATGGTTTTCGAGGTTGCTTAGCTTGCATACATACTTCACATTTTGAGCCTTTTTCGTGGTTATAACTTGGAATTAAGTTCATTTTGCTTAACCACACAATAGCTTCAAAATTCACATGACACAAACGAGAATGCCAAACATCATCCACTTTATTACATAAAACATTATAAATAGAGATGTTATTAAGATCCAAAATAGAGAGGCGGAACATTCCGCCACTCTCATAGCCTTTCCCAACAAATGTTCCGAATTTGGTCAACACGACCTTATTAGATTCGAAAACTAATTTAATACCCTGTCTACAAAGCAAATATCCACTAAGGAGGTTCCGTCTCATCTCCAGCACAAAACAGCACATCCTAAAGAAATAATGTCTTGCCTGAAGTAAGCTTCAAGCTGACCTGCCCAATTTCTCAAATTGTTGTAGATGCACCATTGCCCATCAAAACGGAGTCACCTCCTTCACCCTGAAAGGAGGAGAATAGACCACAATCAACACAAATATGGAGAGTAACACATGTATCAATCCACCAATCAGTTGATGGATCAGCCATAAAGGCTCTAGGTACATACCCATCAGAACTAGTTGTAGCCAGTGCGATGTTCGTCATGGCCTTTTGGCCACCTTGCTGAGTCAAAGGTCCCTTGCCCTTCCATTCAAGGCATCTGCAAGTAGTATGGTCCGTAACTCCGCAAACAAAACAGACAAGATTCTCCTTCTTTTTCATCATTTGATTTGGCTTAGTCCGGGAAGGGATCTTGGTCTTCTTTTTGGCCCCTTTGCTTGCAAACTTTGTCTCCACATGATGAGTTTGAACCTGAGACATGGGAGCCTTGTTACTGGCACATACCTGCTCTTCCACATTAATGGCGGCCGACAGCTCAGAGAGAGTCAAACGCTCCTTAATGTGTCTCCGAGCAATCACGAAGTCACGCCAAGAGGGTGGCAACTTCGCTAGTATCACATTCACCTGAAAGCTCTCTAGGAGAGTGCAGTTGTATTGAGTCAAGTCCCTAAATAATAGCTGAAGCTCATGGACCTGATCCAATACAGATCTACCATCTTATAATTAAGATAGCTTTCTACAGTAAATGACTCGTTCCCATTGTCTCCTTTAGAGAATTTCAGTTCGAGCTCATCCCAAAGTGCCTTAGCAGAGGTGAAGTTTGAGTACACATCGAAAAGCCTGTTGGATATGACAGCCAACAGTCTAGCTAAGGCTGAGTGGTTCGCATCCTCCTAGCGCTTTTGCGCCTCTACGTCCATAGGAAGTTCTGGGGGATTAGCGATGACCTAAAATAATTTCAGGTCAATCAAACACAGTCTAGTCTTAGCCTGCCAGCGTATAAAGCTCGCACAGTCAAAAACCTTAGGCTTAACGACATTGGAACTATAAGCCATTAAATATCGTTTTCTGGATTGTTGTAGATAATGCGGTATTAGCAAATTTATCATGACAATTATTCCAAGCATATTAAATAACCATGAATTATCATTGTTAATAAAGCATAAGCACAAATACTGAAACAAGATATTTGACAATATTAAAGCATGTATGCTCATAATCAAGTATTTAAGTAAATGTATAACAATGATTAGTGATGAGACATACAACTAGCAATAATGCTCAAGCTAATTTAGATTGTTCTCATATGTCGGGTTGCCTTAAAAAGGCCTTCCTTGCCACTAGGGACAAGATCACAGACTTATTTGTGATAACCTTACCTCAAATTAAAATAATTATCAGTTTTACTCGACTGATTTAGAAACCTAAACAATTGATTATCGCAAAGTATAATGCAAATGACAATGAATCAACTCACAAGAGAGCTTACAGACTAAACCAACAGAAGCTAATAGATCAAGAATAGAGGCTGCTGATAATAAAGTAAACAGGGACAGCAGCAAGTAAATGATAACAATAGACAAAAGACAGTAAGCTAGTGATTTACAACATGATCATAAATGAGATAAAACCAATTGTACTAATCAAGCAAATGAAAGATTACTGAAAAATTAAGATGCGTTGTCACAAATAGTCTCTCTATAGCCCAATCGTCATCGAACAATTGTCTCCCCACATGTAAGGTCCCCAAGTCAATTAAATTAACTGGCCCCTTGCAATGAATAATAAGAAAGTAATCACAGTGATTTGAGAATACTCACAAAGCACCAATTGACCAGTTAGTGCAGCCGGCTAGGCTCGTCAAAAACGATGTCCGAGAAAACGATATCGTTGCTGCAATGCCGTAGAAATCACCGGTGAACGTTCTAGAGATACAAAGCTGCAATCCCCACGGTGAGGCAATTCACAAGGAGATCCGAGATGCAGCTAGCACCACTCAAAGACACAAAATCAGTCCCTCGGCCAAAGGGAATGAAATTGCTGAACACAGCATAGTAGGTCACAATGACCAGTACCAACACACACAAGCTTCCAAGCCACACCTCACACACCACCAGTTCAAGCAGCAAGACAACACATATTATCAGTCAAGCAACCAAGATTCTTGCGATCTTTGCCTCCAATCAGACCTCAAAACCACCATTCGGCCAAGGATCAAAAACGGGCAACTACTAGGGTTACGCGCAAGAGCGGCATCCACTAGTTGAGTCTTGTTTTGATTAGTGCCAAAAGGATCATAGAGGGTGATGGACAAAGCAAAAATCAAACAAAATCTCAACTGGAGTGTGAGGATTAGAACCGGCTAGATGGGGATTAGAGGGGTGTTTTGAACTAGGGAGGAGCTCACCAGTGGCTTTATAGGAGCACAGGAGAGCGAGAGGGGAAGCAACAGTAGCTGGATCCACCGCTCCTCGCCGCCACACGCGGGTGGCCGCGGGATACGGGTGCCGTCGCCCGATCTCCCCTTGACCCGCTTGCCATGCCCCCCTCTCTCGCTGGCTCAGCTCTTCACTCAGGAGGAGGCACCGTTCGGTACCTTATCCCTGCACGCCTGGGTCGATTGGGCTTGTTTGGCCACATAGGCTGGACCGGCCTAGTTGGTCCCTTTTTTCTCTTTTGAAATTTGGTGAAAAACCCAAATACATCAACAGAAACTGCTTCTATAAAACTGTCAAGATGAAAGTAACTCTTGTGCCGTTAATGGAGTATAAATTGCTGTAGACCTCTCACATCGAGCTATGATAACTGGATAATATTGTAGTATCCACGCAGAAGCTAACTCCTTGCAATTCATCATTCATCTTAAACTGGCATTAGAGCAAACCTTCACTTTTGGACAATATAACTCCGCGGAGTATGATGCTAGCTACCATCAGGATGTCATCAATTTCTTGAGAACTATTGTTGCCAAAGTCTTCATAATGGTCACGCAAATGATCCAAACTTTGCAACATATCCAAACAGTGATTGAACACCGAGTTTAATTGTCTTCTCAACTCACATTGATTTTTTTTCAAAATTTCCTCAATCAAGTGTAGCTCAAATTAATTCATGTGTTTGAAAAATACCTGTAACTCCAACTTAGACTCTATATATGTGGATCTTGCCGCAATTACCCGTAGTAGACAATGGATCGTCGAAGCAATCGTCAATGATTAATCCCGTCTTAATGCTACAATAATAGGCACATTGGCCTGAATTGGATTGACACCTAGGCATGTAGCCGAGTGGCACGAGCGATAGTGTTGGCGAACTTTTGTTTTGTTGTGGCGTTGTAACAGTCGTCGAGTTTGAGCACAGGTCAATGCTCAATATGAAGTCGAGTCGTGAAACGGAGTTGAGCCAGTTGAAATTACCGAGTTGTGGAAATTGATGGATGCACAAATCACTAGTACATTTTATGTGTATATGAATTGAAACCTTTGGTAGTTTACTGGTAAATTTTCGTAGTACGTCTTACCTGAATATTGGGTCATGTGCATGCCGTGGCATTCTGTACTTTACAGTTACAGGTGCATGTGCTCAGCGGCAGAGCCAGCTCCCGGGCAGGGCGGGCGCTGCCCGGGCTCACTGGTCACACAGGGGCGGAGGGGATGTTAGAAGTCTCCCAGAATAGCACTTGATCAATCGCCAAAAACGTCTGTTGAATCTGCAATGAAAAAGATCTACACACAGTTATGAAGATATCAAACTATCTTGCAATAGCAGCAGACGGAAAACCACCGCGTAGGCTAATTGCGAATCAAAAACGACGATTATTATTGCCGGAAGAGAAACAGTAACACCTCCGGTAATACTTCCGCAGATCAACCAAATCAGCACAGATTGTTTTTCTTTTTGCATGGCGATACTGCAGAGTGCAGCCAACTTTTATGTATTTCTTATACAGTCAGTATTCCAGACCGAAGCAATACAGCCCAAAACGAAACAATACTGAAAACGCAACTACAGCGTATACTAAAACAAGACAGACTGTACCAACAAGATTATAACTAACAGGGGAGGCTCGCCGCGTCACGGTCCACCTCCTGCCTGGGACGACGGCCGGCGACTAGCGAGGAGCAGCATCGCGAACCAGAGTAGCATGCTGTCGTTGTCGTCGCGGTCGCGGAGGATCTTCAACACTATGGGTCGGGAAGCTACCTGGCGTGGTTGTCAGCAAGAGCTCGGACACGTTCGAGAGCTCGTAGAGCCCGCGATCGTTGGCCAAGCCGCCGGAGTCCAAGTTGTCCAGCTTGTCATCGAGGAACCGGCTAGCCGCAAATGTTAAAATACTAAAAGAACCGCAAATGCATTTGGCGATGTTTTCAGCCTAAACGCGTCCACGACAATGTGCCGTTAGAGGCCCTGGAGTGGTGCGCGGCGACAGACGAGTCCAGCAAAGAGTTCGTCGACATTCTCTACGAGCTTGTCCAGACTTCTAAATTTTTCTGGCTCCACCATTGGATGTGTTTGTCTCGGCTTTCATTATTTTGATCTGAACATTTGTGTCTTGAGATGAGATTTGGTTGTGTGCCTGCTGTTTTTTCTCTTCTGACGCGATGGCGTGTCTTGTGTGCTGTCTTGATGAAGCCGTGCGACGGACCTCTTCCGGGGACAACAACTTGGATTTTAAAACCCTAAACTCTGAAACTACTTGTTATAAAATGTACGATAAAATTATAGGATCACATATTTTACGTGAAAAACACTTGTGTGAAAAAATCATGGGTACACAAAATCAATCACTATATAAAGAGATATTTATAATGAAGCTTTTGCTCTTACCTTAAACTACAGGGTTATATTACGGTGATATATAGTAGATTTAATGTATGACAAGACTTGAGACGGAGTATGAAACAAATTTGTATCACCCTCAACTTCAACAGAGGGCAATTTAGTAATACTCCCCGGTCCAAGTTTATTTGGTGTATTTATTTCATCTTGGCACATAGACCAAAAATTTATTAAAAATAACTAGAATACCCTTAATTATTATCACTAAGCACTATATTCAATGCATACATATATAGAACATGAAGTACAAGTGGATATTTATTACGGGTGTAGAAGGAACATCACATTAATTTTGCACTGAAATATGAAATACGTTCTATATTACAAATAAAATTATTAAAAAATACGTCTGGTAAATTTGGACGGGCGATGTAGTTTAACAGTAGGTATCCTAAGTTACGGAAATGGTATAAACAAGTTCGGTGGTTAACTTATATCTAAAGTCACGATCTATCGATGATATAGAATCAAATTATCTTTTTTTTATGGAAAGAGAAGACAAAGAGAAGATGTGGGTAGAGCTGCCATATCTATACCCCTTTATAATGCACCTAAGCATTCATTTCTACGTCCACCCCAAATAATGCACCTCACTAGAGATGGTCCAACCTTCATGCACCCAGCGAAATTAACCTCTCAAATCTTTCCTCAGTTTTACTCACCCACATCCGATGGTCATTGTTTAATGTGTCTAACTCATCCCTGTGGCCTACAACAGATCTCCCCCACCTCCAGCATCATCTCAAGGAAAAGGAAACAAATATCCTGGAATTAAGGAAAAGGAAACAAACGTTCTAGAAAAGGAAAAGATCATATATTACGTGCTGGGAAAAGAAAATCGGAAGACAGGGCACTATACTAGTGGTACATGATAGCAACAAAGGGAGAGAGACACGTGAGCTTAGGTGGGCCCAAGGATTCAAATTTCGTTTTCGGATAAAATACCGTTCAGAAACGGAATTCAAAATTTCGGCGAAATTCGGGTATTTCGGACAAATCTCGTCTGAAATTCAAAAATCAAAATTCAAATCCGGTTCGTTTTGTACCGAGAAAAAATGAAATTCGCCGAAAAATAGCGAAATACCCGAAATTTCGGTCTTTTTGCAACGGAAAAAAGTGGGTCAAACAATGTTGAAAATTTTTGAAAGTTTTTTTGGAGAGTCGTGACACATTATTGATATATATACAAAAATTCCAGATTATTATGAAGTTTGAGAAATTTTTAAAGATTCAAACATTGCTACTGTCCTAATAAAACGCTGACTCGTAATTTTTAACCGAATGCAAAATGGTTCAAACCACGTTACAAAACTTTGAATTTTTTTTTGCAAGGTTATGATGCATGACTAATGTTCTCATAAATTTTTCAGATGATGATCAAGCTTCATAAAGTTTTAAAAATTCGAACAGTACTACTGCCCTGTTAAAAGGCATACCGGCAAACTTGAATAAAATGAAAAATTATCTAGACCAAGTTAAAAAATTTCAAAATTTTTGTGGATGGTATTAATGTAACATTAGTGTTTATTTAAAAGTTTTAGATGATTATCATTATTAAATAATTTTTAAAAATTCAGATATTGCTATGTCCTGATAAAAGCGTGATGATCAATACATAGATTTGCTTTAGCAATAAAAAAAGGTTTAATTTTTTTGAAAATTTTACATAAGGGTTATAAGGAAATTCTTAATATCTCACAAAAATATTGAATCATTATCACACTCCAATGAATTTATAAAATTCTTACAAAGCATAATACCATTTATGTTCTTTCTCTTTTTGATTTTTGAAATATAATATAACAAACGAAGTTCAATGTTTACATAGATTTGATTGACCAAACAAAAAAAGTTTAATTTTTTTTAAAAAATTATATAATGGTACTGAGTCAATTATTAATCTCTCAAAAAAAATTTAGATCATAATCACACACAAGAAAATTTATAAAATTCTGACAATGTAACTGTCCCAATTATGTTCATTCTGTTTTTGATTTTTTAAAGATAACAAATGAAGTTAAATTATTTTTAAATTTTTTATTTATGATCCTAAACTACTAAGGATAGTACCATAAAATTTTCAGCATATTATCAACCTTTTACAATTTTATAAAAATCTGATAGTGTTTCTGCCAAAATTTTAAAATGTCTAAAAAAATTCGGTTTTTCAACCAATTTTCATTGGAGATGACTTTCCTAAGGGTTATTGGACCAAATCCGGCCCTAAAAGTTTCAAAACCGGCCAAAAAAACACGAAATTATGGGTACTGTAGCAATTTCAAAATTTTTTAAAAAAATTTCCGGCCGATACTTTAGATTTCGGGGTGGTCCGAAATCTGAAATTTCGCCGAAATTCGATGAGATTTGGAACCCTGTGTGGGCCCTTAAATAAGAATCTCGCTTGTTATGAGCATAAAGCACCTACATCATGGGTCCATCTTATCATTTTTAACAATCTTCCAGCGAGACAGAAGTTAATTTGGATGGGATTCCCATTGGGCACATAGACCTTGCCTTATCCCCTTCTTTTAATTCTACACCACTCTTTCGTTCAACTAGCAAGATGGTTCGCGTGCATCATTTTTAAAGTATGTTTAAATGATTTGATAATATATATGCGATTTTTTTTCAAAAATAGATCAATACAAAACACAATTTGTGATATTTTGATATTGTATATTATAGGAGAGAATATATTTTCTGTTTCTCAGTACTTGTCACATGTGATCGAAACTTTCTTTTATGAATACTTGCATAGAAAAATAGTAAACATAGCATAACATAATATTTTCTATTTATATCATCATCTCTTAATTTCATTATTACAATGTTTGTCTCTTTCTTTCGGTACTTCTTTTATTGCACATCATATTGCTTATACCAGTATAACTGAGTGAACAACTGTCGTTGTATCACCCTCTTAATCTCTTCGATCCGTGAAGATCCACCAAATAAAGAGTTAGAATTTTTTTTGGAGAAATTTTAGTATATTCTGAATTATTTTAGAGACTATAAAAACGTGTAATCGACTTTTATTACATAATAGTTAATAATATATATATATATACACACACAAATAAAATTACTTACCTTATTTTATTTCCCCCTTAAATTATCATATTTCTAAAATTTTAATTCTGAATAAAATGAAAAATTATATTTTTCACTTAGTATGGAATTAAAAAATAATCCCTAATTTCCTTTTATTTTTATTCTTATGTTATTTATATTTAGTTTTGAATTTCAAGTTTTGATTTAGAATTTGTATGAAAATCAAATGACTAATTTCATTTTTTATTCCGAATTTATGTTAATTTTTATTTAATTTTGCATATCGGTTGTACCGTAGAAATCGTATACAAATCCAACTACTATTTTTATATAATTTATATTATGTATTTTAGCAATGTACATGTTTAATTTGGACTTCATATGAAAGTTAAATGGTTGATTTTTATTTATTTATTATTCTGAATTTCTGTTATTTTTATTGTTCTTAGTATGGGCTCTTTCTTTTAATCTAAGCCATTGCTTTTATTTTTATTTAGTTTTGAATATTATTTTTGGATTATAATTGATAATACAAATCCAATTGCTAATTTTTACCTAATTTTTATTCTGAATTTTAGTAATGTACGTGTTTTAATTTAGAGTTCATATGAAAATCAAATGTCTAATTTATTTTTATTTTTTGTTTTACTTCACATAGACTCTTTCTTTTAATCTAAGTCGTTATAATTCGGATCCGTTAGATAGACGGTTAGACAGTTTTTGAAATAGTAACATCAAATGGTAGGTACATCACATACTGATGCTTCAAGTGGAACATTTTGTACCTAGCTCCTCATTAATCCGAATTGTTGGTGTGTCAAATACTTTTTAATCACTTCTTGGGTAACTCCAACGATCCTGGCGTATTTCCGTGCGTTTTCTTAAACGAGCGCGCTCCAACTCGACTCATTTGCAGCCGCAGCATAATCACACCCATTCTCGTGCAGTCGTTGGACATGGTAATTCCATATCCACGACAGAAAATTAATAACATAAATCCAACAGCTCAACACAAGATGTCCAAATAAGAACATCCCACTCATCCCAAAAAGACTATGTCCATTGATAGCTCGTGAAGAGTTTGTTTATCCATACGTAATGATTTTGTTCACTGGTGAGTTTGCCGTCCTCACAGCCCCACATAAGGCCATAACACGTCATGGGTAGAAACGTACACCCCTTGTTGAGATACTACGGCCACTGTATCAGCAGCCAGCTGCCGTCCGGCGCCACGTCGTCGCTAACCAATGCGCGAGAAGAGAGAAAAGAAAAAGAACGGCAGAGGCATCAGCAACTTGCTCTTCTGCCGCATGATTTTGGTTCTCTACGAAATTGAAAGCGACGGAGGAGAAATCCGAGTTTTGCAGAGCATCCGTCGGATGTCACAGGCAGCCACAGAACACACTGCCTCTCATAAAAAAAATACATTGTTTCCCAGTGTAATTTCTTCTTCGTTCGGCGGCCACAGCATGTCAGAGGCAGCAATGGGCGATAAGAATGATCCAACCATGGCCTTTCTTGGTAAGAAGGAAGAGAAGGAGCAGAATCTCGTTCTTGTAGATCCTTTCTGTTTCTTGCTTTCTTGTTGCTTGTGTATGTTGATGTTTTGCTGGTCAGCTCATCTACTGTTGCTTGCTTGCATTGGACGGATGGATGCATGGCAGGTTGGTCGTCTTCTTGGATTTGCGGGCAGGAGCGCGGGCAGCTCACCGTCGCGTCGCCGTGCGTGCAGAGGAGCCTGATCGACTGCGTTAATGTGGTGCTCTTCATTGCATACGTCTGTGCCCTGCTCGCGGCCTGCGTCAGGGGGCAAAGCTATCGTTGGGGAAGCGGCGCTCGCCGGCGCCGGTGGGAGCTGGTCGTGGTCTCCGTATGCTGCATGGTGGTCGCGGCGGCGTACGCCGTCGCCGGTTTCCGGGACGCGTCGTGTGCGGCGGCGGCCGCCGCTTCATTCGTCAGGGCGCTGGTCTGGGTCGCCGTGGCGGCTTCGTTGCACGTCCAGCCGACGAGGCCGGCGAGAGCCGTCGCCGTTCTCTGGTGGACGCTCTTCTCGCTGCTGATCACCGCGTACAATGCCGAGGTCCTTTCCCGGGGCCACCGGCTCGACGTCGCGGAGGCGGTCGCGTGGCCAGTGAACTTCCTCCTCCTGCTCTGCGCCCTCGCCTCGCTGCTCCGGCGAAGAAAAGGACACCGAAACGCTCCTGACGACGGCGGCCTGTCGGAGCCTCTGATCGACAAGGCGGTGCACGACTCGGAGCTGTACCGGGCCGGCCTGTTCAGCCAGCTGGCCTTCTCGTGGCTGAACCCACTGCTCCGCCTCGGCCGTTCAAAGGTGCTGGACCTCGCCGACATCCCGCTCATCGCCTCCGACGACGGCGCCCTGCGAGCCTCGCACAAGTTCTCCGACGCCTGGAGCCGCCACCGGCAGGACAAGGCGTGGAGCGGGAGCACCACGAACAGCCTCGCCCTCGTCCTGTGCAGGTGCTTCCTCAGCGAGATCATGCTCACCGGCTTCTACGCCTTCATGGGGACGCTCGCCATAGCCGTGTCCCCTGCATTGCTCTTTGCGTTCGTCTGGTACAGCAACCAAGAAGAGAGGAATCTCCGCGTCGGCGTGTCGCTGGTCGGCTGCCTGCTCCTCGTCAAGCTCGTCGAGTCGCTGTCTCAGCGGCATTGGTTCTTCGATTCGAGGAGGACCGGGATGCGCATCCGGTCCGCGCTAATGGCGGTCATCTTCCAGAAGCAGCTCAAGCTGTCCAGCCACGGGAGGAGGAACCACTCGATCGGCGAGATCGTCAACTACATTGCAGTGGACGCGTACCGGCTCGGCGACGCCATCAGCTGGCTGCACATGGCGTGGAGCTCTCCGCTTCAGCTGGTTTTCTCAATGGGCACGCTCTTCTGGGCACTGAGGCTTGGGGCTCTCCCGGGCCTAGTCCCCCTGATCATCTTCGGCTTCCTCAACGTGCCGTTCGCGAAGATCTTGCAAGGCTACCAGGCAAGGTTCATGGTTGCGCAGGACGAGAGGCTCCGATCGACATCCGAGATACTCAACAGCATGAAGATCATCAAGCTGCAGTCATGGGAGGAGAAGTTCCGGCGCGTGGTCGAGTCGCTCAGGGACGCCGAGTTCAAATGGCTGAGGGAGACGCAGATGAAGAAGGCCTACGGCGTGGTCATTTACTGGATGTCCCCGACGGTTGTCTCCGCGGTGATGTACACCGCAACGGCGATCATGAGGAGCGCGCCGCTCAATGCCAGTACGCTCTTCACGGTCTTGGCCACCCTGAGAGTCATGGCTGAACCGGTGAGGATGCTTCCTGAGATCCTGACGATGATGATCCAGTACAAGGTGTCGTTAGACCGTATCGAGAAGTTCCTCGTCGAAGATGAAATCAAAGAGGAGGATGTGAAGAGGGTACCTTCAGATGACTCTGATGTCAGAATTCTTGTGCTAGATGGAAATTTCAGCTGGAATGCTTGTGGAGCTGATCTGGCACTGAGGAATGTTAACCTTAGCATACGGCGAGGAGAGAAAGTGGCTGTTTGTGGCCCAGTTGGCTCAGGGAAATCTTCACTCCTGTATGCATTACTTGAGGAGATACCTAGAACATCAGGATCAGTAAGTGACAGAAAAATATACTTTCTCTATGCAGATGAAAGGATTCAAATCATGTTAACATTGTATTTTGCAGGTTGAGGTATATGGCTCAGTGGCATATGTTTCGCAGAACTCCTGGATACAAAGTGGGACTGTCCGCGACAATATAGTCTTTGGAGAGCCTTTCAACAAGGAAATGTATGACAAGGCAATCAAATCCTGTGCTTTGGACAAGGATATCGAAAATTTCGATCACGGAGACCTGACAGAGATAGGTCAGCGAGGACTGAACATGAGTGGAGGTCAGAAGCAAAGGATTCAGCTGGCTAGAGCCGTCTACAATGATGCAGATGTCTATCTCTTAGATGACCCTTTCAGCGCAGTTGATGCGCACACTGCTGCAGTTCTTTTCTATGTAAGCTAAAAGATTGCTCCTTAATTAATATGTATAACAAACAAGCTGTTTGCTGCCGCAGAAGTTCTAATAATGTTCTTGCAGGATTGTGTAATGACAGCACTTTCACAGAAGACTGTTGTTCTTGTGACACACCAAGTTGAATTTTTGACTGAAACTGATCGGATTCTGGTACGTTGAAACACTGGACAAGATTGTTCACGACACCATAAATCAAAGATCCTTAGTCAAACGCTGTCATTGTTTCAACAGGTCATGGAAGGCGGTCAAGTTAGACAACAAGGGAAATATGCAGAACTACTGGAATCCGGGACAGCATTTGAGAAGCTGGTTTCAGCTCATCAGTCTTCAATCACAGCATTGGATACCGCCTGCCAACAAAACCATGTCCAAGGGCAACATGTATCTGATGACAATATAAAGCCAAGTGCATTGCAGGTTACACGGCAGACTAGCGACATTGAAGTCTCCGCAAAGGGCCCTTCGGCAGTCCAGCTCACAGAAGAGGAGGAAAAGGGGATTGGCGACCTTGGATGGAAACCATATGAAAATTACGTAGATGTCTCTAAGGGCGCTTTCCCTCTCGCTGGGATGTGTACTTCCCTGGTGCTTTTCACATGCTTTCAGATCATGTCCACATATTGGCTCGCAGTGGCTGTTCAGATGGAAAACGTCAGTAGCGCTCTTCTGGTTGGGGCTTATTCAGGGCTCTCCATCCTCAGCTGCTGCTTTGCCTACCTTAGAAGCTTATTTGCGGCTACTCTGGGACTCAAGGCCTCCAAAGCATTCTTTACTGGTCTGATGGATTCTGTATTCAAGGCCCCCATGTCATTTTTGGACTCAACGCCAGTTGGAAGAATTTTGACGAGAGTATGGTTTTTTTTATTCTTTTTTTACTTCCAGATAAGCTATTCATAACAAGCTAATTTTAATTTCTCAAATACGAACACTCACAGTTCAAGAACTGACACGTCCCTGAATGGAGCTCTATCGCTGCAGGCATCTTCAGATTTTAGCATTCTGGACTTTGACATACCTTACTCCATGGCTTTTGTCGTGACTGGCGTTATTGAGGTCGTTACGACAATACTGGTTATGGGTACCGTAACATGGCAGGTCTTAGTTGTAGCAATACCAGTTGCAATCACTATGGTATATGTTCAAGTAAGTCTACTTTGGTGCGAGCGACTGCCCTAGTCAATTAAACCAAATGAAATAATAAATCAAATGTATCTTGCAACTTTACGAGCTGATGTGTAGTTTTCAAATTTTGAAGAGGTACTACGTGGCCTCAGCCAGAGAGCTAGTACGAATCAATGGAACAACAAAGGCTCCTGTCTTGAACTATGCAGCAGAATCGATTCTTGGTGTGGTGACAATCAGGGCGTTTGCAGCAACAGATAGGTTCATCCGCAACAACCTGCAACTCATAGACACTGACGCAACATTGTTCTTCCACACCGTTGCTGCGCAAGAGTGGGTGCTTATAAGAGTAGAAGCACTGCAAAGTTTGACGGTACTTACATCAGCATTGTTCCTTATATTGGTTCCTCCGGGTTTAATTTCACCAGGTATCTGCATAACCATTACAGCAAATATCTTCTTAAAAGCATCTTCAAATATGATGGCTGAACACTTCCGATATGAACTATTTCAGGTTTTGCGGGTCTTTGCTTCTCCTATGCTCTGACGCTAACTGCAGCACAGGCTTACCTCACAAGGTTTTATTCCTACTTGGAAAACTATATCATTTCGGTTGAGCGAATCAAGCAGTATATGCATCTTCCATCAGAGCCTCCAGCCATTATACCAGAGAATAGGCCTCCAACTTCATGGCCACAGGAGGGACAAATAGAACTGAAAGATTTGAAGGTAAAACAGAATGTTCCTTTTCAGAAAGTGTAACTGAAATTAAAAGAGAAAAAGGTGGCAACTTATACTTCTGAGCAGGTAAAATACCGTCCAAATTCGCCCCTTGTTCTCAAAGGAATCACTTGCATCTTTGCTGCTGGAAACAAAATTGGGGTTGTAGGGAGGACAGGAAGCGGGAAATCAACACTTATCAGCTCATTGTTCCGTCTCGTTGATCCTGCGGGTGGGAGGATACTTATTGACAATTTGGATATCTGCTCTATAGGTCTCAAGGATCTAAGAGCTAAACTGAGTATTATACCCCAAGAACCTACACTTTTCAGAGGAACTGTGCGAAATAACTTGGACCCCCTTGGCCTGCATTCCGATGAAGAGATATGGGAGGTATGAAAATTTGCTGTGCCTGCAAAACAATAACGAGTAGTTAAAGAAAGGCAATACAAATTCTTATATAGTACAGTTCCTAATAGAACCATGTCGAACGAACATTCTCTTATCGCAATAGATATAAGTTTTTTAATTAAAAAAAATCATAAGATCCAATCATCTTGAACTTAATTATATTGTTATCTGGACATTAAACAGTTTCATGAATCTGATTAGACTACTTACAATGAACATGTCAGGCATTGGAGAAGTGTCAACTAAAGAGAGCTATTAGCAGCACTCCTGCTCTTCTTGATACAGTAGGTAAGTGGCACTAACTAAATATTAGTCTTTTTTTAGAGGAAAAAATTACCATAGGAAACAGTTTGAGTTACCAGAAGGCTCAAGTGATTTGTTCCTCTGTCCTGTGGCAGTGAGTGATGATGGCGATAATTGGAGTGTTGGACAGCGCCAGCTCTTCTGTCTTGGCAGAGTTCTCCTCCGTAGAAATAAAATTCTAGTGCTAGATGAAGCAACGGCATCCATCGACTCCGCAACTGATGCGATCCTGCAAAGGGTCATCAGGCAGCAGTTCTCAAGTTGCACGGTGATAACCATTGCTCACAGGGTCCCAACTGTGACAGACAGTGACAGGGTCATGGTACTTTCCTACGGTACGTTATACGAGACAATTTGGTCATATAGCAATCTGATGAAAGTTCTCAGTATCTGTCCATTCTTCAGACTAACAGTAAAGAGAGCCTAGCAATGGCATCAAATTTCATCTAATTATAAGTAAATCACCGCAATTATTTTATTTGGACGATTCATGCTGACAACTTTCCAATTGTGCAGGGAAACTTCTAGAGTATGACACACCCGCCAAGCTGTTGGAAGACAGACAATCAGCCTTTGCTAAACTTGTGGCGGAATATTGGGCTAACTGCAAGCGAAACTCTAACATGATTCTACCATTCTGTGTCAGGGCATGATAAAATAGATGAGAAATTCATTCAGATAAGATACTAAAAGCTTGATTTCCCAACTTCTTGAATTACATCTATAGCAAGACTGGCCTTGTTGTCGCCATTAATTGGTTTGTGGAATTACTGGAAATAAAGAACACATCAAAAGAATTTTAATTTTGGTCAGTGAGAGCAATTTTTGGAGTTAGGGTTGATGGAGAGAACTAGCTCCGCCTGCGCTGATTCATCTCCTCCAAAATAAGCAAGCAAATAAACATATAAGCTTTTCATAGCAAAATGGAATGGAGGATCCCCATTTAGCATGATAAATGGCACTCTTCAGATTTATGTTCTTTTGAATAAGACGAAAAAAAAAAGAAAAAGAAATGTCAATTTGTCACTCACTAGAATCTTTGGCCAAGGCATGCCAGTATGCCACACAACAATTATTACTGTGCCGTTTATATTAACATTGATAAATTTGAAGATGTTTACACAAAGTGAGAAGTATAATGTTGTCCAAACATGAGGATTAATTGAGGATAGTGCCAAGAACTTGTTACTTCTTAGGCTTTTATGTATTAAAGTGATGCTTTCTTTAGATGTTCATAAATAATTCGAAATTATTGAAAACAGTGCTTAGGATTCTGCACAGCACGAATTATTATTGCTGATGATACTGCGCACATATCATTGGGTCAAAAAACATAATCACTAACATCCATGGTTGCATCTTTCCTAATCCAGCTGTCCATGCCTAATCTGATCCTTACACTCTACCTAGTGTTTAGCTTGTCGCCTGACATAATTACTGTTGCATAAACTTTTTGCAGATGGTAGTATTAGAACCTGCAGTTTCTTGTGTTCCAACTCCAAGTCACTGTTTCTGTCTAACATTTCTGTAATTCATATTCTCAGTTTTGAGGAATTAGGGAAACAAATTGGCTACCTTTTTTGTTTCAGATATTTCAAATGCACAATTTTCGCTGAATGCTATAATGCTTTTTATGATGTTTTAAAATTCCAAAGTTACAGAAACACATGCATTATTCAAGCCCTGAACATTCTGAAAGGAAAAAGGATGCTGCGGTTTCCTGTCCGTCAATTTTGTTATGTTAGGCATCTCAGCTTAGCTCAACCGTCCAAAACTACTGAGACTTACCGGAGAAACCAACAAGTATGAGTGTGATCATAATAAGATGGTTTGGTAGCTTAGGATCTGTTTGGTTCATATGCTAAAGTTGTCTTGTTTAGCTATAGTTTTTTTGCCAAACTTACGTAAGGTTAGGTTATCAAAATTAAAGTCACACTTTGGTCAGGAAAATGAATTTTGCCAAAAAAATTTTGAGTCAATGACGTATGGGACTTGGATGATAAGAAGGAATCTTGTCACAGGTATGACTATAAACTAAATGGAGGTCTAACTCGATCAAACTTGTCTAACTTAAAGCGTGACAAAATATGACAAAGTTTGGTTATGAACCAAATAGGCGCTTAATCTTTTGACCTTGAAACATATATGGACATGATGTGGCTATGCCTGCTGTGGTACTAAAAAAGTGGCTCAAAGAAGTTGAAAACCAGCACAGCCTCACAATTAGATAGTCAGAAGAAATAAGATGCCTGCAAGTGCTTATTTGGCATCTGACGGTGTACCAAGTGCACCATTCCCCTCTAAATCACTTTCCTGTTCTCCTAAATAAGTCATAAGCAAAGGTAATCCTGTTCCCACCAACAATAATAATGCATTTTTGTCCTGTGGCATGCATTTCACTTAAGGCGCCAAAAGCATTTTTGTCTCCATCTACGTACACGTGGGCATAATGTAACACCTTGTTCCAATCATATCTAGATGCGGACGCGCCTTGACACATCGTGTAGCCCTCACGTGTGGGAGGACTTAAATGCAATTTTAGAATTTTTGAATAGCCTTCTTAAAAAGAGCCAGTGAGGATTTAAACGTAATTTTGTAATTTTTAGAGGGATTTAAATGCAATTTTAGAATTTCTGAAGGGTCTTTCAACAAAAGAGTTGGTAGGAGGACCGAAACACAATTATGCAATTTTTGGAGGGCCCCTGCGCAAAACAGCTGACGTGGCAAGCTGCTCGCGCCGGAACCAAAAGAGCCACTGATGACTTAAATGTAATTTTGTAATTTTCAGAGGGACTTAAACGCATTTTCGGATTTTTCAAAGGGTCTTTCTACAAAAGAGCCAGGAGGAGGACTGAAATGCAATTCTAAAATTTCTAGAGGGTCCCTACGCAAAACAGCTGACGTGGTAGGCTGCTTGCGCCAAAACACCCAGTTTATAATATAGGTAGTATTGGAGAAAGATAGAAGACAGAGGGTACGAGTAACCATCCAAACAACTCTTTTTATTTTTTGGAAAAATTGGTCCTATGCCACGAAAGATCATGACTTTAACTATATATCACCGTTTACTGCCACGCTTGGGGCACTTGTCACCTTACTGGCGAGCCATAGTGGCATGGTAGCAAGCCTACCGCGATAAGTTACCTACATGCTGCTGCGGTCAACCAGTCTCCCACAAGTGTAGGACCCTGTCGCATTACACCGACGCAGCAAGTGACTAGCTCTTTTGCAATCGAAGAGAGAGCTATTTTGCAAATGTATGTGCAAGGAGGCCATATTAGACCACGCTTTAACAAAAGTGTCAATGGGGGCTAATTAAACCAAAGCTTCGACGATTAGACCACGCCCAAGCCAGTTGTATTCATGAGAATAATATTGGGAATAATTGATGAAATGCCCTCACTTAATTATACCATTGATATTAGTAACACACCATAGGATAAATGATCAATTGCACTAAGTAAAATTGGGCAAATGATCAATTCCTCTAGGAATTGAACGGAAAGCAATACAGTCGGAGTATTCTCTGAGAATAAAAAATCTTATTTCTCACGATTTCTAAATGGGTCATCGTTAATGTGACTGTGGGAGCATGCAGCTCGTCCTGATATTGGATTATGATTCTGAATCAAATCAATGCAGATCATGATCTGGTATTGGACAATAGTCGACGTGAGAGAGCTATTAATTGTGTGTATCTATAGCGGTGGATCTATAGCTATTAATTCAGAAACATTTGGTTGGTTTCCCATGTCTGCTCACTCAATCTGATTCCCAATCCCAGCCACAAAGAGGAACTGAAACATCACACTATGGCAGTGTAGGAGATTTTGATGGTGAAAACTCATGAAGTTGTCTCACCAAAACTATTGCGCTGTTTGGTCAGTCTCTGGCTTCGGATGTGGAGTTTTGGCTTCTTGAAACAGATAATTCGGAGACAAGGGAGTGTTTCGCTTGTAATTTAGTTTTTTTTTCACTTTAACTTTCAGTCCAATTGTTTTGCCTGTTACATAATAACAAGACATGGCAGGCCATGCAATTTATTACACTGTTATGGGTTCATATCCACATGTGGGAATGGGATGTAGCTTGTGGAGCCACTAAACACTTGAAGCCACCAAAGGAGGGTCCCAAAATTTGTTGAAACCGGCTCCGGGTTATTGCTGTCTTCAAAGAAGTTCACACATGGAGACAAGTGTTTGGCAGAGTAGCTGGAGCCTTGAACCTGTAAGCTCGGTGGCAGAGCTAGGCCAAACACCTCCAAAACACTAGCAAAGTTGTAGTACTCTGCTTCAACTCTCGCTAAATGTGTATTTGCACTAATGCCTGTGGTCAGTAGGGTTGAAAAAATCGACGAAAAGTGCTCAAAAACCGTAATTTTTGACGGTATCGGGCCGTCTCGAGATTTGAAAATGATCTTTACCGGTCCAATTCAAATAATTTGAAAATTTTGAAAAATTTATCAAAAGTGTTAAAAAAATTTTGAATTTCTTTTGTGAGGTCCTGAGTCAATGCAATGATTCTGTAAAATTTTCACATGTATTTTTCTTAAATTCTGACAGTACTACTGTCTTTGTATATGCTCTTCTGTTTTTTATTTGCTAGAGGCATTAAATGAACTAAAATATTTAAGAAATTTTTTTGTTAGGTCCTGAGAAAATTATAATGATTATTTAAAATTTTCAGATGATGATGAGATATGTGTATTTTTTAAAAATTCGGACAATGCTACTTTCTTCGTATATGCTTTTCTGTTTTTTTATTTTCTTGGGCACTAAATAAAGTCTAATATTTCTGAAAATTTTACTACGTGATTCCATGGTACTCTTTATGATAATATTAAAATTTCAGATTATGATCAAGCTTTTAAATTTTTATAAAAATCTGACAGTGTCTCTATTCCTTTTCATTAATTGCTGTTTTTGATTTTCCAGAAGTTCTAAATGAGTTTAAAAAATTGAAATTTCTATGAGGTGTTTTATAGATTAATTGGGATTTATTCATATTTTCTGCAATTTTTCTTCAATGTGTCGAAAATCAATGAGGAAAGTGATATCACTTAGTTTATCGATTTTCAACATTTGATTTTTTTTTCTTCGCTTTTTGACCACCGATTTTTTTAAAAAATACTTCAAAACCGTTCAGTTTCTACTTATTTTTGACCAATTTTTCAATGGTTTTTGCCTATTTTCAACCACTGGAAAATCGGTCGAAAATCGATATTGTGAGACATTCTGATTTTTTACCACCAATATGCAACATATGATTTTGATGCTACTAGATTTTTTATGAAATATCCTTTGATAATTTTTTTTGTGATTTTTATAACAAAGTATTATAACAGGAACTAGCGGTCGAAAAAAATATTTTAGGGACCACACCGATACCTAACATAGTCTACATTTAGTGTTCTTTGTACCCGTTACGCTTGCTTGTCGTTCACAACTGTAAGGAGTCGTGATGTCTCGGAATCGCATGGTGTGAGAGGGAACAGGGTGCAGGGGATTTGGATCCCTGGGAAGGATCAAGTTTCTTCCAGGCGAAAGTACAGTGTCGTTCTCCTTACTATTTGGAAAAAAAAGTGTGAGCCCTCGAATCAAAATTACTTCTGTTTAAGTAGTTAATAGATTTAAAATTAAAATCAGTCTATTTAGAAAAAAAAGTTAACAAGACTTAGTTCGATAGTGGCTCGTTAGCTCTAATTTAAAATAACCACTTAAATGGTGAATAAAATAGTTTTATGTTGAACTATGTCAATTTCGAAAAAAAACTTGATAATAATTCGTTAAGCTCGATAGTCAGCCCTACTCACTAGTGTCGAATATCTAAATATGGGATATGAATATGTACCGGAAAAACGAAGACTATACTATATATACTCAAGCAAACATCTAGAAGCTCCGGATATCTCGGACCCGACCCTACCATATCAGGAAGGACTTGATCACTTTCCTGATGCGAGGAAACCGATTCGAGTCCGCCTGGTATCCAGGGAAGTTTGGATATGCTGCAAAGATTGACAGGACAATGGACTCCTCATCAGCTACGATCTGGTATCCTAAGCCGACTACAACTCAATTTGAGGCGGTGCTACCCTGACTATATAAGGCCGGGGGTAGGCATCCTCAAGGGAGGAGAGTTCTGAGAAGACGCAGAGCAACCAGGAGCCAACAGACCAAGCTTCGTCAACCTCTGGCCATAGTTTTGTCATTGTTTAGATCCAATCTTCATTGCAGCAAGGGCTAGACAACTCGATCTGTGTTCAATAAACGAAATACATACATCATCCGCACAGGAAGTAGGGTATTACTCGATCCGGAGGTCCGAAGCTGTATACATCGTGTGCCGTTGTTTTTGTGCCTGACTCTGATATCGAAAGTACCCGTGATCATAAGTTTATTGTCGAATTTTGACCTTCAACAGTTGGCACGCCGGGTAAGGGCCTTCAACTATTTTTGCACATCAAGCATGTCTTCAGTGCGCGCTCACATCGGATTCTTCGACGACAACTCCTGCGACAATTTCCGCTCCATCACCGTCATCGACCAAGCGCCCGCGGTTGGATCTGAGGTCACCTTCGAAACCATGCTCTATCGATGGGGACTGAGCGGAGATCTAATACACGTCGGCTTCACCAGTCCCGCCCTTGGGATCCGTACCGAGAGGTGGGTTTCATAGACTTCGACCTTTGGAGCCCAACGTTCTCACGTACGTCGAGAAGGAGAGCGATAGCGAAAGCGACGGCTGCAACAGCCAGAACAACAGCCCAACAGATCGATGCGTGTTCATGCTCGAAGCCAGCAATGGTGCTACTGCCAACAATTCCCAAGAAAGAAATCCAGGGGCAAAACCACGGAGGGCCAGGGACACCTTAATCAACGATCTCTAGGAGACATTCGACAATCTCAGGAAGTATCGAATGATGCTTAACCCCAAGAAGTGTACGTTTGGCGTTCCGTCCGGCAGGCTTCTCGGTTTCTTGGTGTCCAGTCGAGGCATCGAAACTAACTCACATAAAATTGAGGGCATCGAGCAATGCGTTCTTCGCGGACGCTGAGGGAAGTGTAGAAGCTAACGGGTTGTATCGCAACCCTTAGTCGAATCATCTCTCGGATTGGCGAACGAGGGCTGCCTTTCTTAAAATTACTCAAAAAGCAGGACACTTTCAAGTGGACCAAGAAGGTAGAAGAAGATTTTCGGGATTTAAAAAGGTACTTGTCGTCTCCATTAGTTTTAACCTCATCTAACAAAAAAGAAGAGCTCTTTTTATACATTACAGCTACCCCTCAAGTAGTAGGCACAGTCCTGATGGTCAAGCGGGATTGCCCCGAGAAAAAGGCTAAAGGTCCAAAAGCCGGTGTACTACGTGAGCGAGGTCTTGCATGACGCCAAGTTACGATACCCTCGAGTGCAAAAGATGCAGTACGCCATCCTGATGACTTCCCGAAAGCTGCGACACTACTTCCAGGCGTGCAAGATTACAATCATGACGACGTATCCGCTCAAGGAGGCAATACGCAACCGAGAGGCGACAGGGCGAATTGCACAGTGGGTGGTCGAACTCAACGAGTTCGAGGTCGATTTCGCGCCGCGAACTAGCATCAAGTCAGGAGCATTGGCGGACTTCATCACGGAATGGACGCACGTCGAAGAAAAAGAGCACAAGGCGGTCGATGACCACTAGACTATGTTTTTTGATGGGTTTTTCACGCTTCAGGGCTCGGGGTCTGGCATTGTGCTCAAATCCCCAACAGGTGAGGATCTTAAATATGTTATCCAACGCCATTTTCAAGCTTCAAACAATGTTGCAGAATATGAGGGATTAGTTAACGAGCTCCGCATAGCTGCGTCACTTGGGATCAGATGACTACTCGTGAAAGGGGACTCACAGCTAGACGTAAACCAAGTGCAGAAAGAGTACTAGTGCTCAGATAACAACATGACGGTATATCTGAACGAGGTTCGTAAACTAGAGCACAAGTTCGAAGGGCTCGAGGTAAGACATTAGGCGAAGTGACAACTCCGCCGTCAATGAACTTGCCAGGCTCGTTTTATCCCGTTCGTCTACGCCAACAGGAGTCTTCGTCGAGAAACTTCTCAAACCATCTGTCTCCTCAACTCCTTGATCTTCCGGATGTAATAAGCGTTGCGGGCAGTCGAAGGAGGGACTTTCGTCTAGAGGTCAATCGAATTGGGGAGGAGTGGTCGATAAGCTATAGGGCAGTTCACAGTGTTCGAAGAGGTGATGTAAAACCACCGTTTATTTCAGTCCGACTGTCAGAAAGAAGTTACGGGGACATGAATATGTGTATTCGACACTCCGTTGTGGAGATGTAAACTGGCACCCCCAACAGCATCGTTCTTCATCGCCCGTTTCAGATTATAAAAGTGGCGGAACAAATTGAGGCTGGGCTTAATACCCAGATAGGCCTCACAAAGATGGATGAACACGCTGAGCATGGTGATCAAATTGGGGCTTAGGTGGAAAAGTTAGATCTTGTAGAAATCAAGAACCGGGATCAAAAAAAGGAGAAGGGGGGAAATTGAGTCCGCAGCGGAAAAAAGCTTCAAGCACGACAGTCTCATCTTCATTCTGTGGGGTGGGATATAGCTCACCTTGCAACGGCCTCCAATGAAAGAATTCCCGAGGAGGAACGAAGCCATCCTTCGCCAAATCGATAAGGCACTTCTCTGTCATCACCGATTTTTGCCACACCCTTCGGAGAGTCTTGTCCTCGAAGACCGCTTGGCCGCTAGGGGAAGCGGGTGCGGTCATCTCGGGATTCTTCTCCAGTGACGGGTGGACCCTAGCACTGGCTCAAGGGCTGGACGCCATTGAGAAAAGTGGAAGATGGATTCTTCGAAAGTGGTGGCACTAGGGTTTTAGAAGCGCAGTGGAGTTTTCGAGAGCAAGAATGGAGGTAAAAAGAGGGGAACGGCTACAGTTCCAGATCTGGGATTTTACAAGCCAAAATATTCTCTCTAGGCGAACGGTTCACTCCCCATGGCGCGGTGCCTCGATCGACGAGAAAAGCGGAATGATGGCGTAGTACAAATTTTGGCGCAACAGACAGAAGCCATAAATGCTCAATTACCCAATGTTTAGATTTTTCAGATTTTCTAACTCTTCTCAGAGTCAAGTTGATGAGACGACATCGAGTAACTATTTGTTAGCTTAAGGACTCGAGTTGAACTAACGGCAGGGCGCTCGGCCTAGCCACCCTCCTACTCGACACTTAGCTACTACCAATATACTCGAGTCATTCGACCACAAGTCGGTGGGGCGTTACTCGACCTAGTTAAGGTTTGGCAGTAATCGACCAAGCGCTTGTATGGACCTATCATTGAACAGAGTTTAGGGGCTACTATCGAATATCTAAATATGGGATATGAATACGTAATGAAAAAACGAAGGTTATACCGTATATGCTCAAGCAAGCATCTAGAAGCTCCGGATATCTCGGACCCGACCCTACGGGATAAGGTATATACGGAGAAGATATCTCCATATCAGGAAGCACTTGATCACTTTTCCGATGTAAGGAAACCGATTCGAGTCCGCCTGGTATCCAGGAAAGTTTAGATATGCTGCGAAGATCGATAGGACGATGGACTCCTCATCAGCTACGATCTGGTATCCTAAGCCGACTACAACTCAACTTGAGGCGGGGCTATCCTGACTATATAAGGCTGGGGGTAAGCATCCTCAAGGAGGGAGAGAATTCTGAGAAGACGCAGAGCAATCAGGAGCTGACAGACCACGCTTTGTCAACCTCCAGCCATAGTTTAGCCATTATTTAGATCCAATCTTCATTGCAATTAGGGCTAGACAACTCGATCTGTACTCGATATACCAAATACATACATCATCCACATAACAAGTATGGTATTACTCCATTCAGGGGCCCGAATCTGTATACATCGTGTGCCGCTGTTTTTATGCTTAACTCTGATATCGAAGGTATATGTAATAATAAGTTTATTGTCGAATTCTGACCTTCGACAACTGAAATAGCTCAAAATGCATTACACATCTGTACCAGACTAGTCTAAGAACTACAACATTGACACTACGGCAACAGCGTAATGCTTTGGCACTGTAATGTAGCAAATCGATCAAAAGGAAAAAAAAAACCAACGTAGCAAATCTCTGATGTACTCGTAGGTACTGTAGCATTGTTTCTGCTATAACGATAATCGGAGCTAGATGCCTAACGGGTCCTTGCATTACTACGAGCGAAAGAAATCGTCGACACAGACAGAGATTGCAATAGAGGAAAAAATCTTTTTCCTCAAAGTTTGTGTTTGTTGCGTTAAGCATTTACTCCCTCTAATTACAAGTAGTTATCATTTTGGACAATAAAACTATCTCCGAACATAATTTTAATTATTAATTTCTATTATAATATATTTAACAAACCTAATAAAATTATAATATTATGAAAGTATTTTCGAGATAAGTCTACAAATATAATTTTCATGTATCCCATTTAAATATTTAAAAAGATACTAACAGTCAAAGTTTCAAAATTTTGAAGGCACCTATGTCTAAAACGACAACTATTTATGACTAAGGAGTACATTAGGAAGATTTCACAAAAAGTGGTTAAAAAATCACCTCTTTTCAATTCAGTGAGAGGTGATAACCAGCTAGTTATCGTCATTTTTTTATCCTTGTAATTTTTTTTTAAAAAAACCTACAAGTAGTTACTCCCTTCAGTCACAAATAGTTATTATTTTAAACATGAGTATAGTCAAACTTTCGAAACTTTGACTGTCAATCTTTTTAAATATTTAAATTAGATATATTAAAATCATATGTATAGATTTGTCTCGAAAAGTATTTTCATAATATTATAATTTTATTGAGTTTTATAAATATATTATAATAGAAATTAGTTGTTAAAGCTGTGTTTTGGAATCAATGTCAATATCTAAAATAATAATTATTTATGATCGGAGGAAGTAATTTTCTGGAGTTAGATCTTTAATAGCGAGATCGCTCTCAGTAAAATGGTATATCTTGATGCCAATAATTTCTTGGCCCATGTGGTTGGTTTTTTCTTCACACACATCACAGATTTTTGGCAGCATGCACAGACTGCCATCATGTTATACATTTATGACTCTCCAACTTGTCCTTACGAACATGTGCATAAACTTGGCAACCAAAGATCCTCAAGTAGAAACTTCTACTAGACAAATCACCTTTTACTTCTTTGGCCGTTTCAGTACGAGTAGTTTGCTCAACAATTTGTACCAGACCGTAATTCTGTAATATGCAGTAAACACATGAACTCAGTTTACTAGCATTAAAAAGCATTCAGTGAGAAGGATCATATTCAAATATTGCATATTAGCATTCAGATTCAGATGCTAACTGTGCAGCCAAAAAGAGACCTTCAAGCTTCAAAGATTCCTCTCCATTTTAACCAGCACAACAAAGGCAATCTTTGACTAAAAATTGTTAACACCTGCTTTCTCGGTCCAAATTTATATGGCGAATTTTTTGAATTATTTTTCCATAAATATATAGCCTATTTCATATAGCAATATATATTAGTATGATATTCTCTTTATACTCATTATAAATATATAAATTTACTTTATATTCTCTACGTATACGAGTTAAATATAGTATTTAGAGATAATAATTAAGAGTATTTCAATTATTTTTTATATCTCTTTAATCTATATATTAAGAGAAAATACGTACTATATAAAACGGTGAGCACCTACGAGCAGGGTTCACAAAACCGGCGAAAACCGCTCGAATCAAAAACCGTTCGGTAAACCGGTTTAATTAAAAAATTTAAAATTTAAAATTTTTGAAAAAATTTATGTGCTCAGTTTCTCGTTAAAAACCGCTCACAAAACCGTTTTGCGATGAACATTCAATTAGCTAGTGGTTTTTCTATTTTTTGAATTCTTTTCAAAAAAAATTGATTTCTTAACCGTTCGATTTTTTACGATTTTTAAACGGTTTTTACGATATTTCGTATCATGAATTTTTAAGCGAATTTCGAAATTTGATTTGGTAAATCCTGCGTGCGAGAACGTCAAACTGATCCTACCAAGTCTCCGACTAAGGCTGCCGTGATCTGCTAGCTGCACGTGATCTCTGCAGATAAAGCTGCCAAATGGCTGGAAGAAAGAAAGAAAGAAAGTTCCTAGCAGGCGAGCACGCAAAGTTGACTCACTCCTAGCATTTTTATTTATAAAAATAACACTATTTTCTATCGTGGAATGCGCGGCAAACATTCCTATCCTCTACCTTATCCAGAGAACGTGAGAGGTGATCAGCGTCACAGAAAGTACGTGTCTACGGGAAGACGAGCCACCGCGTCAGGGAACCACCGAGGGAGACCGCTCCTGCCTGCTCGCCCAAGCGCGCATGAGCCTGGCTGCTCGTGCCACTGCTCACTTTGACCCGCAATTTAGGGAGGGGAAAATTGATCATATGCTCCAATTTACTTAATGTAATTGATAAAATATCGTTTGTTTTATTGACATGTGGCCTTAGAGCCCACATGTCAGTGAGACATCACGGCTGAGATTCTAACTTGGGATTTTGCTTGGATTAAGGAGAGCTGTTGAATTGCGGTTTAGATGATAGAGTAACGATCAAGTTAGCTTGAGTGAATCTCAAACTTTGATGTGGTTTCTTGAGGGCAAAGTAGAACTAATCTAAGAGTGGAGGGTGAATCAATTTTAACTTTTAATGAGGTTATTTGAATGAGTAGCTCTCCTCTCTTGAAGGTTTTGTCTGTTCTTTAGAGTTTTGCCCACTTTGTTATAAGACTTTATAAACCTTTCTCCCAAGAAATAAAAATTTACTTCCTTACTTTTCTGAATTTAATTTCAGCATTTACATTATGTCTTAAATTCAGTATTTAAATTCTTGCAATTTACTTTTCGCACATTAGAATTTGCCTCTCTTTCTTCTAAATGCTTGTGGAATTTATGCCAAGGATGATTGATTGATGGATGAATCTTCTTTAGATCATATCCTCATCATCTAGACAATCTTTTGCAAGAACTCGATCTTTTTGCTTAAACTTTGAGAAGGTTTTTGTTTCTTGTGTTCTTACTTGCCGTGACAAGTGGGAGAATATCTAAGATCATCTTGATCATCACAACCCCACAAGTAAGTTCAAGACCAAGATTTTTATCTGTTTTGCTTCATTGCGCTTGAATATTTCATGTGAGATTTTAGTTGAATCTATTGAGTGGAAAGGCTCATTAAATCTACATGCACGTCTTATATTTTTCAACAAGATCATTCAAACTATAGGCCTTATATTTATCAACGGAGGGAGTATTTGCTGTAAAAGACGAGCTGTCGACAAATAATATTGATACTATGTCTATGTTGTTCCTCTAAATTAATGCCTCATTTCGACGTTGCTGTCGACAAATAAGGGCATGTACAATAAGGCCACGTCAGCTGGCTCTTAGCTTGTACACATCAGCTTTGGTCTATATGGAGGAGTGAGAAAAGAAGAGAGAGAAGAGAGCTGGCTCTTATTTAGTAGCCAGCTTTGCACGGGAGCATAGGTAGATCATTTATGTACAAGAGAGAAAAGATAGTTATTGCACAACATCTAAAGACAACCTTTAGAGACAGTTATTGTGCGAACTGGCTTTTAATTTACTATTAGCGAGTAGTTGATTTTGCTATTGTACTTACCCTAACAATACGTTATTCCTCCAAATTAATGTCGCGTTTGGACGCTTCTTCGTCGTCGGCCTGTTGCTGTCGGGCGCCGACGTGAGTGTCGCCACTGCTCCTCCCCTCCTTTGTCAGCGTCATCGTAATCACGCATAAATAAGGGAGATACTAGCGTCCGGACGTCCGATTACTGTTCATTCCATCGGACGCTCGCTGCAACATTTTTCTTCAACGTCTGCAACATTTTTTTCAACGTTTGCAACATTTTGTTTCGCGCGTATATTTTTACTGTTATCGAAAGAAAAATGTTTTACATGTAAGAAAAAAATGTTTCACATGTAAGAAAAAATATTACAGGCGATCACAAGTCATTCACCGTAAATAAACGCGAACCAAGCACTGAACGGCAAGGTGCGCCATGGCATTGACCACGTGCCACTTGAACCGAATCAAATCAACGTTTTATCTCTCTCTCGTTAACCAGTGCCGGAAGCCCGGAAGTGCATCTGAGTCTGCGTCCACGTGATGCATATAATTGGTGGCACGGCACCCGGTATGTTTAAGCGTAGCACTGTACATTTGGCTACACGGTATACTAGTACTAGAGGTGGGAACTCGCGCGGGCTTTTTTGATTGGCTCGAGTAGACACGATTCGATTTAAAGCTCAGCTCGGCATGAAGCGGTATGTACTGTACCGGCATGATATTGTAGTACGAGTTATGCGGTACTCGAGAATAGGACATAATGAACGGCACGGCCTAGTACGACACTGTAACATAGACCATGCTGAGCTCGATGATCTAGGACATGACGAAGAAGTCCAGCATAAAGATCACTGATCCGCAAAGCATGAGCACCATAGACACCACCCCTGTCGTTGACACCTGAGAGAGACGGGCAAGAGAAAAGAGAGACGGACTCTCTCAATCTCTCTTAGCTCTCTCTCTCACAAACCCGTCTTTCTCAATCTCTCTTGCCTATCTCCCTCACTCTCTTTCTCGTCCATTGCCCCTCTCTCGTCTATGTTTAGCACATCCCCCACTCTATGTAACTGTTCAAGAATAAATAAATTTTAGTTTTTTTTCATAATACTTGTGTCTACTGCCTCAACTCCATGCGCATCCGGCTCATTTCCTCTTTGTCGCAATAGTGCAAATGGTTTATTTTTTGGTCTAGACTGGCACGGCACGAAGCGCAAATAGGCTGTGCCTAGGCTCGCCGAAGGCGAGCCGGTCTGGCACGACGGGCCGTTGCGGCTCAACACGATCCAGGCACGAAACACGATAAATCTATTTCGAACCAGTCCGGTACAGCATAACACCCATCTCTATACCTTACATCCCAATCTAATCGAGAGGGAGCAACATCAGACATTAGACTCGTCGGACCGGCGAAAAACCGTCAATTTATTGCTTAATCGGATGGTTTGCTTAGGTTTTTTTAAGGAAACCAGAGAGCTTTATGATTACTCACGAACGACCGTATTAATTGGATTGTTGAAAGCACGCACAAGAATGCCATACACTCTCTCTCTCTCTCCATCCAAAAAAATATGAACTCTACTGCAGCCGATCCTATCGTGCTTGACAAGGGGGCAAGTGTAGCCGTGGTGCTTGCAACTGCCGACAGAAACAAAACACTTGGGAGCCCTAGTGACCCCACAGATGTTAAGATGAGTACGATCACCATTAGCGGTACTGTGTATGACTCGTATATGACAAAGGCAAAGGAAAGAGCTGTGTACAGAAAGCGTGAGTGTAGTGTAATCGGGGGTTTAAACTTATACTATTGACTTTTATAACATTAATCGTAAAAGTAAATTCTTCATACGGACAGAGCCATTGCAATTTAAATCTTTGGAAGTAGACATTGCCGAACCTGGTAAAACAAGTCTCTGTCTTTGTGTGATCTTTGTCTTTGTACCTGCTGCCGCCGGTTCCAAATTTCCAATCACTTGGTCGCTGGTAACTAGTCGGCGTGGGCCACCCAATTCACGACAAGTCAGACAAACTTGTTCTACAGGAATTAAACTACTTCTTACAAAATTCTTGCTTTCCGAGTGAAACTTCGTAAGATATTTTATTCGTTGATATGATCCGGGTTTGAGTGAGCTCGCTTGAAAAACTGCGAAGAGTTTGTGCTCAATTTTGGCTCGTACAGCTCGCAGTCTATTTATTATATCTTGGCAAGTCCCAGTTCGGTCCCCAAGTCGACTTAAATTGTGGTCACTCGGTTTCTTAAACGAGCGTAGCTGAGGTTAGCGTAGCTCGCTCCAACTCGACTCGTTTGCAGCCGCAGCATAATCACAGCCAATCTCGTGCAGTCGCTGGACATGGTAATTCCAAATCTATCGACGATCGGGACCGCTGACCGCAAAGAAAGAGGGGGAAGGATCGTACGGAGAGCGAGGCCCAGAGCTTCGCTCGTCCGGATGACACCCTTGGCGGGCACACTAAGCAGGGGAACCTGTGCAATCAAACAGGAGACGTAAGGTTTATACTGGTTCGGGCCGAACCCCTACTCCAGTTCGTGTGGTGGCGTTGTGTTCCCTTCAGTACAGATGACTGCACAAAGTTTACAAGCGAGAGTGCTAATGGCTTAGCGAGATGGGTTCGATCCCCCTCCTACGGGGGTTCCTGCCTCCTTTTATACGGAAGGAAGGGGCAGGTTACATCAAGAGTTGGGAGAGGACGAGGTGACCTACACTAGAGCTTCGGTCCTTCGCTCACTGACCGATCACTGCCGCCTTGCCCATGCTGGCCTCGGTAGTCTAGTTGGCGGGCGGTTAGGTATTTCACCGAAACGGCGTGCACGCCTCTGCGAACCTTACGAGTGTTGACGTTGTCGCGCATGACGTGGGTGTTGCCTCGGGAGAGCGTGTCTTCGCATCAGATGTGACCGGTGATGGATCGGGAGCATGACTTCGGCGATCATTAAACCATCTTGGGAGATGGCCACCTGCTCTCGTATAGTCACTTCGATTGACCCTATCCGTAGGGCACGTGGCTGTTGGCAGGTGGAGGCTTTGACACGCGGCCCTTGGCGGGGGTTGCCTTGGCTTGGTCGGAGTCGGGGGACCCCGTCCCGCTACGGGGGTCGGGAGCCCGGCTTGGTCGGAGTCGGGGCACCCCGTCCCGCTACGGGGGTCGGGAGCCCGGCTTGGTCGAAATCGGGGGAAGAGCTCGGAGAGGTCCGCCAGGTCGGGGAAGAGCTCTGAGAGGTCCGCCAGGTCGGGGAAGAGCTCGGAGAGGTCCGACAGGTCGGGGAAGAGCTCGGAGAGGTCCGCCAGGTTGGGGAAGAGTGTCCCCGGTGGCCTCTTGGGACCTTTGGTCGGATCCCGATTGGTAACGATCGCTCGGTGCCCTGGCCGTGACCGAGACGCCTCTACCTGGCTTAGAACAGTCCCCGGGCACGAGGGAACGGACACGTGTTAGAGGGACGCGCGCCAGGCTGTCCAACCCCCAACAACCAGCCCCCGAGGCTCAAGAAACGGTCTGAGACTCTCGGCGCTCTTGAGTCTGATGTCTTGCTCGGAGAGGGATCCCCCCATCGGGACACGTACTTCGGGCTTTGCCATTTTGTTTTCCCGGACGGGCCCAGGAAGCCCAGGGGCCTCGTGGACGGGGAAGTTGAAGGAATGGGGTCTGTAGGATGCGTGGAGGGACGCGCCCGTACGGGGGTTTTGAAAGGCCCCCGACGTTTCGGCTTCTGCCCGCCGGCTACGAGCGTGCCTTTTGAGGTGATGGTGATGTCGGTAGATGAGGCGTCTTTTAAAACCAGAGGGGTCTCACCCTTTAGGATTTCACTTCCCGTTTCTCGTGCTTTTGCCTTCTTCCTCCTCGTCCCTCTGCGTCAACGCCTTCTAGCCCTTGATTGCACCCGCTCTCCCCCTCCCTTTGACCTTGATTCTATGGCGGTTTTGGGAGGAGCACACTCACCGCAAAACGGATGAGGAGATGGAGTCTTTGGGGCTTCGGACCCGCTTCTCTGGCGGCTTCTTCCGGGAGAAAGTGCCGCGACTCGGGATGACGAGATCGTGAGCACGGAGCAAGACATGCACTTTGGGCTGCGGACCGGAAAGTGACTTCTTAGGTGCGGTCCTCGCGCGAAGGCGAGGTCGAACTCGTGAACCCGTGCCGAATTCCCTTCTTCTCCTTTCCGCTGCACATCTTTGCGAGGGTTCCTTGCGTGCTCCTACCCTCGCTTTTCTTCGTTTTACTCCTGTCCCGCACCGCGAAGACCCCGTCGTCGGGTGCCTCTATTTCCATTGCGGGCGGACTCCTTGCACCTTTCTCCAAATCTAGACTCGGGACTCGCTCGGTAGTGGGCGAAAGGTGGTTTTATTTAAAGAAGGGCGAGGAGGCGGGCTTGCTTATAATGGCGTCGCGGTCGAAGGGAAGTGGGAGACCCCTGAGCCTGAGGACTCGGTGGACGACCAGGAAGTGGCCGCCTTCATCCACACATGCGCCATGCGGGCCTAAAGGGCGACGGTCGCTTACGACTACTCATGGATTCGGTGCTCCTCTACGGAGGAGGTTGCACCCTTTCTTTGAAATCACCGGGAGGTGCGACGCCACCCGGGAAAGTCACGAGGGTAAGTGTCGTCCGATCTCGGATCCTCTCGGACCTTGGTCGGAGTTCTCTTATCTCCTGACGCTTTATTCCTGATCTCGCAGCACCGAGGTCGGCATGGGTCGCTTCGAGGGTGCAGGAGATCTTTGGGAAGGCCGCCAACTCCTTCGACCTCGGCGGCAACGTCCTCAAGAACATCTTGGGGCGTAGCAGCGAGGTAAAAGCCTTTCACCTTGGTCCTTACTTTGGGCGCTCGGACTCGGATGCTTATTGTGGCGAGCTCGTGTAGGCAACCAAAGAGCTCTGGGCACGCTGCCAGCGATTGCTACCGCTTCTGGCCCGATCAAAGGCAAGAGGGGGCAAGAAGTCGCTCTCGACGCCCAAAGCAATCGCCAAGAAGCCCCACGCCGAGTGGGCGACCGGTCATGGTGAGTTTAGACCCCGAGCTCGTGGGTACCGGTTCGAGCTTGGTTCCATCGGACCACCTTTTTCTTTTTCTTCTTTTGGTTCACCCACTAACCTCGCTTTTGCCAAGAACAAGAGGCGGCTTGGCCGCGAGCCCTGCACGCAAATGAGCAACAGTTCCGCAACAAGCTCCCGAGGGAAGCCCTCCCGCCACGCCGAGGAGCGGTCACGCCGTGCACGGCCTCCGTACATTTTTCGTCATCCCACCCCATCGCGGCGCTCGAAAGGCCCGAGGGTACCGACCTTTCTGTGTGGTCCAGGCGCAGGCCGGGAGGAGGATTATGAGGACGATTACCGCCTCGTGGCGCGATCCAGGACGCGACAGATGCTGCTTGCCGCGTCCTCCGAGAACAAACGAAGCGGCCGAGGGAGGGTTGGTTGAAAGCGCCACGACCAAGGACGTCGTGATTGGGGGTGCTGCTGCCGGGAGCACCGTAGCCGAAGGACCGCAATGAGGGTGGCGTTGCCGCTGCGCCCGGTGGCGCCCGGAGTCCTCGGGAAAGCGGAGAGCCAAATCGCCCCCGCAGGGGGGGCCTGTAAAGAAGGCGAGGTTGCCGCGCGTCCGTTCGGCACGGTAAGTTTCCCCCTATTTCTTAACTTCGTGGTGGTGGGGCCGACTGAGCATCTTTTGATAATTTGCCGCGTACAGCTCATACACCGGGGCGGTCGTGGCACCGGTCCACCGCGTGCAGCTCATACACTGGGGCGCTTTCGGTTGTTGCGCCCGTGATCGAGGGCGGCGTTGTCGCCGTGCCCCGGGTGGGGCCGTCCACCTTTGGCAAGCCGAGGACCCTTTCCGCAATCGAGGGCGGCTAGGGGGCCGTCAAGCCACTCGCCGGCCCAGAGGGTCCAGCCGCCATTGCCATGGCCGAAGTGGATCTCCCTGGTCCTTCGGGGGGTGTCGTCGCTCTGGCCGCGCGCGAGGCCGCCGGATGTAACCGCGCGATCGCCTCAAATTCGATGGCATTGTCGACTTGTCTTCGCTGGAGGACCGGTTAGTGGAGGTAAGATCGATCGTGGCGTCAGCTCCTTCTTCCCTCCCTTTTCTTAGTGGTCATGGTGGGTTTTCTCTTTGCCTTCGCAGGGTCTGCGGCTGGTTTTCCGGGGGTACAACATTACGCGCGAACATGTTCTCGCCTTCCGGCCCTTATGCGGTGCCCTCGAGGCCAATCAGAGGGACATCGCCGAGCTAAAAGCCGCCGTGTCGCGCGGTCAAGAGGAAATCTCGCGCCAGAGGGAGGCCCAGGCCCTCGAGCTCGCGGCCGCCGAGGCCGAGCGGGAGCGTGGGCCAGTGAGATATACACCATAGCGCTCTCAAGCCATCAAGGGGGAGCGGAGGAGGCGGAGAGACCCTTGCACGGTCTGCCGAGAGCGCAGAAGTCTTTGACGAGGACGCGCGAGCGCGCCGACGGAGATCCCGCGCCTCAAGCTCGAGATCTCCGCCGCCTTCGAGGCGTAAGTCGACGGCGAGGGGCCTCCTCCGAGCTCGAGGCCAAAGCGCCGAGCTCGAGAAGACAATCGCGGGTTGGAGACGAGGGCCACCAGAGCGTAAACCAAGGTGGCCGAGGCCGAGGCCAGAATGCTAGTCTTGAGAGAGCCGGCGCAGTGGCTCGGGCCGAAAGACGCTTTGGCCCAGCTCCAACTCGATCGCGACCGGATTGACAAGGCCGAATCCGAGGTCCTCGCACTGCGGTGGAGGGTTTCCGACCTTGAGCGGGAAAAACTCGCCCGAGACATGTCTCTGTAAACTTTAGAGTTAGCAGATGGGTCCGGGGGCGAAAGATTCCCCCTTGTAAAGGTAAAACAACTTTATGCTAAGCTTTATAGAGTTGTGTTTTTTCGGAGAACTTAGCTTATTTGTCGGTCTATGCCGCCACTGTGTACTTTGTGCGGGCTTTTTCTTAGAAGGGTCGAACAAGATCGATACGTGGCGCGTGGCGAGCACGCTCGGACCGCAACGCAGGCCTACCGCCTTTGCCCGAATTACCCGGGCTTTGTCGACAGAGTCGCTCGATGCCTCGATGTTGATTCAACCGATGCTCGCCTGAAATCACTCGCCCGTGCACGACTCGGCTGACATGTCTCGATAATTTGGTCGCGAGGAATAAGTCGGCTTGTTGCGCAAAGCGACTTATTGCGACCGAGATCATCCTCGTGGTAATCTTAGGGTCGCGCCTCGGGTCTAGAAATGTCATCGCCCGGCGCTTGAGGACGCCCACCGGCCGGTAACACGGGAATAGCCGGATTACTCCGATAAGGATCGCTTATCGCGCCTCCGAGCCCGAACGATCGGGCTCGGACGCCGCATCCCCGAGGCGAACCCGAGAACGTGGTCCCCACCGAGGCCTCGCCGGCAAGACACGTGTTTGGGCACAACTTCGGACCGGTCGGCCGGGATAGCTCAGCCGACCGATTTTAGGCCTTGGTCCGACTCGCGAGCTCGGGAATGCATCGAGCTCGGCAAGACCCTCGAGGGCGGTTTAGAGATTCGAACTCGCCACCCGCCCGGGAAAGGTCAACTTAGAACGACAGAGTCATCCCGGTGGTGAATCCCAAACCGCGACCTCCGAGCCCGAAAAGTCATCGTGCTCGGCGCCTCGAGAACGCTCAATGGTTGGCAAAGACGGGGATGGTCGGCTTACCTCGACAACAATCGCTTTATCATGCCCCGATCCTCGGAATGCCTGTGCTCGGGTTGTTCATCCCGAGGCGAACCTAGAGAACGTGACCACAGCGCCGCAAGAAAGAACACGCATGGACGCCGAGGCCGAGCCCACCGCGTGGCCTTATGGTTGCCCTTATAGCCACGCCATGGGACGGGCCGCCTGAGGCGCTCTAAGAAGAAATTACTTTGGTTAAAAAGAGGGACTGACGAGACACCGCGTCCCGAGGGCCTTTAAGATGGCGCGACCTTCGACCAAGGAATCGCAACTTAGGTCGTGGCGAACATCAACCCTTCTACAAATCGAAAGAGATTAGCACGGAAATCGGAAGAAAACTTTACTTATGGCCACGAACCCGGGCCGGACCAGGGGATGGCAACACAAAAGCCTTGAGCACGCCCCGAGGCGCCAGAGTTCAGAACACAGGAACGAACATAATCAACAAAGAAAGAGGCACCTTAACTTAATGAAGGGTGAAAGAGGAGCGCTAGACGTAGAACTTCCGGAGCTGGCCTACGTTCCACGAGCTCGCGAGCTCCTCGCCATCGGGACCACCGACGGTAAGCTCCCGGCGCTTGGCCGAGATGACTCAAGGGGCCTCCCACACGGGACAGCTTGTTGGTGTGGGAGCGATCTTGATCCGCTCTTAGACCAGTCCCCGACGCTGAAGCCTGGTCTGACGGCTCGGCAAAGATGTCTGCGGAGATCTTGCGGTAGCGCCGCCGAGCGCAGGCTGCGGCACCTACTTCTTCCGCCAAGGCAAGGTCGAGGGACCGCTCATGCTCGAGGTCGACCTGGTCGACCGAGCTCGTCCTAACGGAACGGAGCGCGACCTCGGATGGTAGGACAGCCTCGGCCCCGAAGACGAGTTGGAAAGGGCTTGTTCCTGTTGCCTGACTGGTCGAGGTGCGGACAGACCAAAGGACTGTGGGGAGCTCGTCCACCCATGCCCGGTCGGCGGCGATCGAGCTCGTCGAAGACTCGCTTCTTGAGCCCTTGGATGAGCTGCCGTTGGCGCGCTCTGGCCGCCTGTTGCTCGGGGTGGCTCACCGAGGCATAGCGCACCTTGGTCCCCATATCCGCTACCAACTCTTGGAACAAATACCGTGAATCGCGTCCGTTGTCGGTGATGATCCTACAAGGGACTCGCACTTGTGACCACAAAGGAACGGAAGAACCTTACCGCGACCTTGGCGGTGATAGCGAGACCGGTTCGCTTCGATCCATTTTGAAAAGGTGTCGATCGCCATGAATAGGAACTTCTTCCCCGACCGACTTCTGAAGAGACCGAGAATGTCGAGGCCCCACGCCGAGAATGGCCAGCGAGGGAATGGTCCGCAGGCGTAGGTCGGTTGCCTCACCTTCCGGCGTGAAACCGACAGATCGGCAAGAACGAACGATGCCCTCGGCATCTTCGAGCGCCATACGAGAAAAACCCATCCTCAAGGCCTTCCACCATAGTCCCGAAAGAGGAGTGAGCGCCGCACAGCCGAGTGTATGTCGCTGAGCGGTATTTACCTTCTTCCGAGTGATGCATTTTGACAGAACGCCCAAAGCCCTCGACGGTGGAGCTGCCCGCCGACGAGCCCGTGAGCCCGCACGCCGTCGAGCTCGCTCCTTCGCCAGAGGGCGGGAGCTCCTTGGTCGAGGAACTTGATGAATGGATCCATCCACGCCGAAACGCTGAGGAAGGCCACCGGTCTTCCCGGTCGGCGACGGACGGTGTGGCCAAGGTTTCAAGGATGACGTCCGGCGGGGCTCGTCGCCGGATGATCCGAGCCCGACAGAGATCGGCGGTGGAATTGTCTTTCCTTAGTACGTCTTTGGATCCTCGTGTTTCGAACCATCTCTCCATCTTGCGCACTCGGCGAGGTATTTGGCCATCGAGGCTCCAACACCGGTAGACTTTGTTGTACCGATTGACGACGAGCCGAGTCTCCTTTCACGATTAGGCGGCGATGCCCGTGGACTTGCGGTGCTCGGAGGCCGACCAAGAGGGCCTCGTATTCCGCCGCTATTGGTAGCGGAAAGTCGACGGACCACATATCGCAAGTGGTCACCTCGAGGGGTGATGAGGAGAACGCCACCGAGCGCCAAAGGATCTTGATCCGTCAAGAACATAGTCCATGGGTCCTCGGCCGACCTCGGCTCGGGGCGAGCTCCACCGTCCGCTCGCCACGGTTCGCCAATGTGATTTGATGGCGGTGCGGGCCGTGAAGCGCAGGTCGAACTCGCCACTCCATAGCCCATTTGGCGACGCGACCTCCGCCCGTGGTTTCGAGGATTTCCCGAGCGGAGGCCACTCGGGACGACCACCGCATGTGCTTGGAAGTAGTATCGAGCTTCCGCGAGGCCATAAAGAGTGCGTGAGGAGTTTCGACTGGGATAGCGCCTTCGCCCATGGAGTACTTCGCTAACATAGTAGATCGGTGTCGCCGCCTCTACCCGCCGCCACTAGGACCGCGCTAACGGCCCGGTCGCGCCGCGAGGTAAAGTAGCACTCTCCCCGCTGGGAGTTGTCGCAGGAGGACGCGAGAGGTACGCCTTGAGCTCGCCGAAGACCGCTGGCTTCGGGGTCCACCAAACCCTTATGACTGCAGGATCTTAAAGAAAGGTAGCCCGCGCCGCCGAGCCGGAAATGAAGCGGTGAGGCGGCGATGCGACCGTGAGGCTCGCACTTGTTTTATCGAGGTCGAGCGGTCATCCGCTCGATCACCTCGATCTTCTCTCGGTTCGCCCACGCCACCACCCGATCATGTAGCCGAGTACTTTTCCGGAGGCCGCGCAAGACGATTTTTCGGGTTGAGCTTGATGCCAAACCTGCTCGTGTTGGCGAAGGTCTCGCCGGATCGTTGACGTGGTTAGCCTTAGAGGGCTCTTGACGATGATGTCGCCGACGTACACCTCGAGGTTCCTACCGATCCGCGGTCGAAAGCTTTGGCCATTAACCACGGAACGTGGCACCCGTGATTGCGGAGGCCGAACGACATGGTCGTAGCGTAATATTCCAAACGGCGTGATGAAGGCGGTCTTGTCTTCGCCTTCCGCGGCGAGCTTGATCCGTGGTACCCGAGTAGGCGCCGAGAAAACTCAATATCTTGGCGCTGGCGGTGGAGTCCACAACTGGTCTATGCGGGAGCGGAAGTTATCTTTGGGGCATGCAATGCTCAAGCCCGTGTGGTCGACACACATTCGCAACTTCCCGCCTTCTTCTTCAGACGATCACGTGGTTGGCCACCATTTGGAGTAGTTGACTCGCGAATGAAGCCACCTTAAGGAGCTTGTCGAGGTGTTCCTCGATTATCGCCGCCTTCTCGTAAGAGAAGCGCCGAGCTTCGGCGCACGGGTCCGCAGCCGTGCTTTGTTTGCGCTTGTGCTCGATCACCTCTGTGGGACCCCGGCATGTCCGCGGTTCCCATGCGAAAATGGTTTTGTTATCTCGGAGGAAGGTGACGAGCTCGTCTTCCTATTTGGGATCGAGCTGGGCAGAAATACAGACGCATTTGCTCGTGCCCCCCTCCTCAAGCTGCACGGCCTTGGTCGGGCCGCTTGGTCGATAACGCCTTCCGACGGCGCCCTTCGGTGATCTCGGGCCCACCGGGCAGATGCCGACCAGCGCGTGGCCTTTTCTCGCAGCCGCGCTGCCTTAAGGTCGCCATGGACCGTTATGACGCCACCGGGCCTTGGGAGGTTCATACACCGGTGCCCGTAGTGATTCGCGGCCATGAACTTGATCAGGGCAGGGTGCCCGAGGATGGCGTTGTAGGGGAGATCGCCGTCCACGACTTCAAAGGTGATCAGCTCGGTGCGAAAATTTACGGAGTCGCCGAAGGTGACGGGGAGGACCACTTGCCCCAGGGGGGTGGTCGAGCTCCCCGGCACGATGCCGAAGAAGGGGATCGCTATGTTCTTGATTTTCGACCGGGGTATTTGCATCCGGTCCAAGGCGCTGGCTAGGAGCAGGTTGAGGGAACTACCCCCGTCGACCATGACCCGGCCAACGACGGCGTTGCTTATGGTCGGGGCGACGACCAGAGCAGTTTTGAAGTCTCGGACATCCCGAGGGGCGCCGTCCCGAGAAAGGTGATGGGACGACGCCCCATCCGCAGGGTTGGTCGTGGCTTCCGGCGGTGGCTTGATATACGGCGCCGCGCGGCCCTTCACCGGCCGAGATCGGTATGCAGAGGAACCACCGAAGATCATGTCCACACGGCGGTCGCCCTGTTGGAATTCCGTGTCGACCCGCTTGAGTTCGACCGCGCCGATTCCTCCCGGTCGCTCATCGCTTTTTGTAGCGTGGGCATTTCCCGGTCCCCCTATAAAGGCGCCCAGCTTGAATAGCCATGTCCCGCACCCCGCAGTCATGGCCGTGGATCTTGTGGAACAGTGCAAAACTTGTTGGCGCCGGCCGGCCGCTCGCTCGCCCCAAGCTCGGATGTTCGCGTGGAGGGGTCCTCGACCTTGCCCTGTTGGGACTGCGCGGCGCTGCTGCGGCCGCGACGGTTCTGCTGAGGTCGGGGCCCCGACGGTCGGGCTGGCGCGGCTCCGCCCCTTCACGCTTGTCGTCGACCGTGGCGACTAGCGGAGCTGGCCGCCCTCGATGCCGCGGTCTTTTCCTCGCCTTTTGTCGCGCGGGTCCGGGTCTCCTTCCTTAGCGCCGGATGGCCTCGGTTCGCCGAAGGCGAGGCCGAGCTTGCCCCGGTCATAGTCATGCTTCCAGATGGGCGATCATCCGCGTCCGCTGCACGCCTACCATGCGGAATAGTTTGTCGATGGTGAGCCTTGTGGCAATCTCGAGGTCCTCCGTAAGGCGTCTGTCTCGGACGCCAAACTTGAAAGCCTTGATGACGGTTTTGTCAGAAACATTGGGGATCGAAGCCGCGCATGGGTGAACCGCGCACGAAGTCCCGCAGATGTTCCCCTTTCCTGGATAACACGGTCGTGTCCCTCTCCCACCTGTGCCGCTCGTAGCAACTCGAAGTTGGAGGAGAGTGCTCTCACCGGGCGCCACGACCGGAAGGTGCCGACGCCGGTTGAAGAGCCGTGCGGCGGCGCCGCCCGAATGGTGGGAGGTAGTTGGCCATCACGGCCTCGTCCCTCCGGCCGCCAGATGGCGGTGGAGTAGATGGAGAGGAACTCGCGGATTCTTGGTCCCGCCGAACCGCTTCCATCATCGCTGCCTAAACCGGCCGCCAACAGCACCGACGGAGATCGCACGAGTACGCCGGCAGCCGTAGGCCGGCAGGTCATCGCTGCCGCCGCTAAGCGCCGAGTCGCCACCACCGACGTGGAGAACTCGAGCCGGCGGCGCACCCCGCGTCGACCGTGATGGTCGACGGGAGCGTCGTTGCGGTGGCGTCGCAAGCGGTTACGGATCTTCTGTCGCCCGAGTTGGACGTCCGGAGAGGGACTTCTGGAAGTACCGTCCGTCCGGCGAAAGATAGTTATTACGCTACCGGGCGACGGCGAGCCCACGCGCCGCCCCTTCCTATCGGGGAGGCGGTGAAGATGGTGTTGGGGTGCGAGCCCGAGGGCGGGGATCCTGCCGGTGAAGCCGCCGGTGATCGTGTGACAGGGGCCGCTGGCCGTCACGGGGCGAGACTCGGAGCCCAGAGAGCTTGCTTGCCGTCGGGGTGTGACGCCGTTGGTCGCCTTGTTGAGCTCTTCGGCCAGGGACCGTTGGAAGAGGGCCGAGCCGGCCCGAGCGGGTCGACCATGACCGGCGATGGTTGCAGCGTTCTTGGGTAGGTTCGTGCGGACGGGGAGGGCCGAACCGGCCGGACTGGGAGCGGGTCGTACCATGCCCCTCTCGCCGAATGGCGGCGATGGCTTGGTTGATGGCGACCTGGGCGAGCCGATGCGCCTCCCGAGGGGTTTTCGAGCCACCGTCGTCCGCCCCAGGGGTTGCCTCACGTCCGTCGGCCGCAAAGGCATGGTGTTCGCGGGGCGGCAAGGATGGCGAGAGCATGGATGTGGAGCCTTGGCACTCGGGGACAACGTCCGAGCCCAAGCTCGCCGTTCGTGACATGCTGATAGTGGAGCTGGAGGTGTTGAGCTGGCCAAGATGACGAACTTTGGACGAACGAAACTTCGGGCCCCACGGTGGGCGCCAGCTGTCGACGATCGGGACCGCCGACCGCAAAGAAAGAGGGGGAAGGATCGTATGGAGGGCGAGGCCCAGAGCTTCGCTCGTCCGGATGGCACCCTTGGTGGGCGCACTAAGCAGGGGAACCTGTGCAACCAAACAGGAGACGCAAGGTTTATACTGGTTCGGGCCGAACCCCTACTCCAGTTCGTGTGGTGGCGTTGTGTTCCCTTCAGTACAGATGACTGCACAAAGTTTACAAGCGAGAGTGCTAATGGCTTAGCGAGATGGGTTCGATCCCCCTCCTACGGGGGTTCCTGCCTCCTTTTATACGGAAGGAAGGGGCAGGTTACATCGAGAGTTGGGAGAGGACGAGGTGACCTACACTAGGAGCTTCACCCTTCGCTCACGACCGATCACCGCCCGTTTTGCCCATGCTGGGTCGGTAGTCTAGTTGGCCAGGGCGGTTAGGTATTTCCCCGGAAAACGGCGTACCTGCCCTCTGCGAACCTTACGAGTGTTGACGTTCTCGCGCATGACGTGGGTGTTGCCTCGGGAGAGCGTGTCTTCGTCATCAGATGTGACCTACTGATGGATCGGGAGCATGACTTCGGCAGTCATTAAACCATCTTGGGAGATGGCCACCTGCTCTCGTATAGTCACTTCGATTGACCCCATCCGTAGGGCACGTGGCTGTTGGCAGGTGGAGGCTTTGACACGAAGCCCTTGGCGGGGGTTGCCTTGGCTTGGTCGGAGTCGGGGGACCCCGTCCCGCTATGGGGGTCGGGAGCCCGGCTTGGTCGGAGTCGGGGGACCCCGTCCTGCTACGGGGGTCGGGAGCCCGGCTTGGTTGAAATCGGGGGAAGAGCTCGGAGAGGTCCGCCAGGTCGGGGAAGAGCTCTGAGAGGTCCGCCAGGTCGGGGAAGAGTGTCCCCGGTGGCCTCTTGGGACCTTTGGTCGGATCCCGACTGGTAACAGTCCGCTCGGTGCCCTGGACCGGTAGACCAGAGACGTCTCTGCCTGGGCTTAGGAATAGTCCCCTGGGCACAGAGGGGGAACGGACACGTGTCAGAGGGACGCGCGCCAGGCTATCCGACTCCCGACAAAATCTTACTATCAACCTCAGGAAATTAAGAACATTAATCGTCAACCCGTGCATCGCACGAGCTATAATAATAAATGTTGAATGATTTAAAATTTGGAAATTAAAAGTTTTCAATTATTTTGATGTTCAATCACAGTTTGTGATTGTATTTTGGAACATACATATATTAAGATACCGTATTAAATTAAAATTTTATTTATATATATTTGGACACAGCAATCATTCAAAGTTAGATTTAATTTGTGAAAGCTATTATAAGTGCCGGTCCAAAGTTTATAACTTTTGCAAATTTATAATGATCAATTCACAGAAATTGTTTACAATTCTCACCATGTTCATAAGACAGCATATTATATAAAAATAGTTGCCAATTTCAATATGCAATTACAATTGCCTCTGACGAACAACAAAAATGTCCTTTTAGATATGTTTTTTTTATTCTTTCATATGCATGTAGTATGCAACGATTTCTTTTTCTTTCTAACGGAACAAGCTGTGCTTTAATTTGGATAAGGTGTGTGAATATTTACCTTTGTAAAACAGATTCCTGTATTTTATGGATTAATATATGCCCTGTTGTCCTCATTTCTCTGATTAATACTGAACTTCCGTTTTAATTAATATGATAACACATAGCTTTTTAATCTTTTTTCATATATTTCTAGAGGGATTAATTTTTTCTTTTATTAATATGCCAACCTCTAATTTTTCAATCTTTTTCTTATATATATCTAGTTAATTATAGCACTCATTATCTAAACTAGTATAGTGCCTGTGCTAACGCTACGACGGCAGTACACCCGCTTCTCAATTAAATGAGAAGATACGTATGAATACAACACTTAATAATAGAAGAGAAATTTAGAATTTTAAATGAATTTAGAAAGAAAAATGGAACTAAATGGAGGTCGAATGGGCGAAAACGGGCTCCCAAAAGATTTTAAATCAAGAAAGAGAAAGAGAAAGAAAAAAGAATTTTCTGATTTTAGATTATTTTTTTGCAGGGTGGCCGGCCGGTCGCAGTGGGTCGGCACTGGTGCGGCGAGATCGCCGGCACCGGCGCCTGCGGGGGAAGAGTCACGGTTGCGGTGAATTTCGCCGGGAAAGATGACGGTGATGGCTTGGATTACCTCCAAAATTCGGCGATCTTTACAAGAGGGGGCACTTGGGGATTTACGCAATGCGATGGGGTGGAGGAGAGCTCGCCGGCTTTTATAGCCCCGAAACAAGCATATTTATGGAAACCATAATTTGGGATCAAATCAGATTGAGAGGAAATTTTGGCAATAGAGCACGAAATTTGGGGAATTAACACCATAGATGGAAAGAGGAGATTTGGTGCGGGATTGATGAAGCTTTGGAGCTTCTTTCTTGCTTTAATAGAGGGAGGGAAGAGAAGAAGCTTCTCTGGTCTGGGCTGCAGCTAGAAGAAGCTACAGGTGAGTTGCCTTCATTTTTTTTAAATATAGAAGGATTTTTGAAAAGATAGCACATTAGGTTAAAAAATTCTAGAAAATTCTCAAAAAAAACTTTCGATTATTTTGTACTTAATAAAATTATTTTCAAAAAAAATTAAATTATAAATTTGCCGAGGCACGGCATGGCCATGAGGTCGACCAAAGAACCTCGCCACAAGAAAGCCACCGATGGCGATCGTGGAGCCATTGCAGACTTGCGTTCTCCCGGCCGCGCTGCCCCATCTCCCGGTTTCCTTTTCCCAGCACGTAATGTATGGTCCTTTCCTTTTCCAGGACGTTTGTTTCCTTTTCCTTGATTCCAAGACGTTTGTTTCCTTTTCCTTGTTGATGCTTTGGAGGTGGGGAAGGTCATTATGGGCCACAGGATGATTTCAAAAATATAGAAAAATAAATCTGCGTCGTCGATCACTGGATCCGCAAGGAAAAAAGATAAAAATTAAATAAGTTTTCGCCACGCCACCGTTCCGCGAGAAAAATTAAAAAAATTAAGCAAAGACTCACAGCATCGCTGGTTCCTTAGATAAAAATAAAAACAAAAATTCAGCGCTCCGTATGCCAAATTAGGCTATATGAGGCTAGATTCGTAAAAAGATATCGAGAAGGGTCATATTCGGAAAAAAAATTAAGTCTTGTTTCCTTGCATGCGGATCCTCCCAGTTTATTTCCTTGTTTGATTCACCCTCCTTCCAAATATGTAGTACGTACAATTTTGGCTAGTAAAAAATTCAAGTCTGGTTTCTTTGCATGCGGATCCTCCTTATTTATTTTCTTGTTTGATTCGCTCTCCTTCCAAATATGTAGGTGGGGAGGTCTGCATTTGTGGCCACAGGATGATTAGACACACTAAATAATGGCCATCGGATGTGGGTGAGTAAAACTGAGGAAAGATCTGAAACGTTCATTTTGATGAATGCAAGTTTTTGGGGACGTTTTGCTGGGTGCACGAATATTGGGCCATCTCTAATGAGGTGTATTATTTAGGGTGGACGTAGAAAAAATTGCTTAGGTGTATTATAAAGGGGTATAGATGCAACCTAATATTTTCTAGAGGGATTAGTAATTTAGTATGATACTAATAGCTATCCCCTAAGTGTGCATGCATGTTTAACTATGCATCCATTACATGCATTCGTGCACGCCAGCTAGCTCCAAGCCCATGATGAATTATTTTGTAGCAAGCTCCTAACCCTGTAGGCTATGAATCCTTTGCATGCATGTACGCGTATTCGTCCTGGTTGATTGCATTATTATTGTTTCTTACAAAGTATAACTATGTTTACTAGCTATTAAAACTCTTTTCTTTGTTTGGTAGGATTTTAAAAGGCATATATAGATTACTATGTCTATATTGAATCTATGCCGTAGATTACAACGACCTAAAAACCTTGGATGCTCAAGTTTTTTATTTCTTTTTGTCCTATTAATATGAGAATTTCTAGCTATTTCACTTTTTCTTTGATTAATGTGGGAACTTCTAGCTTTTTATCTCTTAGTATTTCTAGGATTAATGTGAATTGTTTTTTCTTTTCTCTGATTAATGTGAGAATTTCTGGTTTCTTACTCCTAGGATCAACGTAAAGGCTTGTAAGAGAACCTCCAATTAGTATATAGATAGATAGATAGATAGATAGATCGATCGGACGGCACAACTATACTTAGCTTTAAATTTCATCTCACAATATTTTAAGTGGTATTACAACGGAGAGATAGCGACGCGGAAGAATATTATTAATGGAATTGCAAGCCAACTTCTAAACGTGGCATGGCATATCAATCGGAAAGATAAATAATCTATCCTGTAATGCCTACAATTTTATTAGTAATGAATATGCTTGTATTTGGGAGCAAAATCCGTTGGGTCTGTGATCTGACGAATCAAGCCATTGAGACTCATTCTCTCTCGCATGCAATGTCCATTGAGTCTGTGATATGACGAATCAAGCAGAGTCCTTATTCCTTTCCGTTTCTCAATCTGATAAGCCAATCTCTTCCGATTTGAACCCATCAAGATACGTGAAGGAGAGCCTTCCGATTCAAACTCATTGAGGTATTAGTCCACGATACTACATACATGTATCTTAAAATCTTTTCTTTTCTTTATTAGCAATTAATTTCTATAAATAGATATAAGTCATCCCTTCCATACAATACTTCTCTGATTTACCATATATCTCTTATGAATAGATAAATAGATCTAAACCATGGATGAAAAGGATTAAGGAGATTGGACGATCAAGACTTTCTCTTTTTTAAAAATAATGTGGGATTTTCTAGCAATTTTTATTTTTTTAGAATAATGTGAGAATTTTTAGTATTTTCTGATTAATACATAGGCTTTTAGAAGACCTCTAATTAGTATATAGAAGAAAGATAGAAGATAGAAAGATAGAAGATAAGTCCATCAGCTCAAACAAGATGTCCAAAATGGACACCTCTTGTTGAGATCCTAGGCCGCTGTATCAGCAGGCAGCGGCCGACTGCCGTCGGGCGCCACGTCGTCCCGAACCAATGCGCGAGAACAGAGACAAAAGAAAACGAACGACAGAGGCATCAATCACCGCATCAGCAACTTGGTCTTCATCCCCATGATTATGGTTCTCTGCGAAATTGACAGCGACGGAGGAGAAATCCGAGTTTTGCAAGGCATCCATCGGATGCCACAGGCAGTCGCTGTACAGTGTACACACTAGTATAAACCAGTGGCTCCTCCTCGTCCTGCCAAGAATAGGCGACGCATTGGCCTCACATAAAAAAATACATTGTTTCTCATTGTAATTTATTCTTCGTTCGGCGGCCACTGCATGTGAGAGGCAGCAATGGGAGATAAGAATGAGCCAACCATGACCTTTCTTGGTAAGGAAGAGAAGAAGCAGTCTCTTGTTCTTGTAAATCCTTTCTGTTTCTTGCTTTCTTGTTGCTTGTGTATGTTGATGCTTTGGTGGTCAGCTCATCTACTGTTGCTTGCTTGCATTGGACGGATGGATGCATGGCAGGTTGGTCGTCTTCTTGGATTTGCGGGCAGGAGCGCGGGGGGCTCACTGTCGCGTCGCCGTGCGTCCAGAGGAGCCTGATCGACTGCGTTAATGTGGTGCTCTTCATTTCATACGTCTGTGCCCTGCTCGCGGCCTGCGTCAGGGGGCAGCGCGATGGCTGGGGAAGCGGCGCTCGTCGGCGCCGGTGGGAGCTGTCCGTGGTCTCCGTGTGCTGCATAGTGGTCGCGGCGGCGTACGCCGTCGCCGGTTTCCGGGACGCGTCGGAAGCGGCGGCCGCCGCCGCTTCATTTGTCAGGGGGCTGGTCTGGGTCGCCGTGGCGGCTTCGTTGCACGTTCAGCCGACGAGGCCGGTGAGAGCCGTCGCCGTTCTCTGGTGGACGCTCTTCTCGCTGCTGATCACCGCGTACAATACGGAGGTCCTTGCCCGGGGCCACCGGCTCGACGTCGCGGAGGCGGTCGCGTGGCCGGTGAACTTCCTCCTCCTGCTCTGCGCCCTCGCCTGGCTGCTCCGGCGAAGCCACGGCCACCGGGACGCTGCCGAAGACGGTGGCCTATCGGAGCCTCTGATCGACAAGGCGGTGCACGACTCGGAGCTGTACCGGGCCAGCCTGTTCAGCCAGCTCGCCTTCTCGTGGCTGAACCCTCTGCTCCGCCTCGGCCGCTCCAAGGCGCTGGACCTCGCTGACATCCCACTCATCGCCTCCGAGGACGGCGCGCTGCGAGCCTCGCACAAGTTCTCCGACGCCTGGAACCGCCACCGGCAGGACAAGGCGCGGAGCGGGAGCACCACGAACAGCCTCGCCCTCGTCCTGTGCAGATGCTTCCTCAGCGAGATCATGCTCACAGGCTTCTACGCCTTCATGAGGGCGCTCGCCATAGCCGTGTCCCCTGCATTGCTCTTTGCGTTCGTATGGTACAGCAACCAAGAAGAGAGGGATCTCCGCGTCGGCGTGTCGCTGGTCGGCTGCCTGCTCCTCGTCAAGCTCGTCGAGTCGCTGTCCCAGCGGCATTGGTTCTTCGATTCGAGGAGGACCGGGATGCGCATCCGGTCCGCGCTAATGGCGGTCATCTTCCAGAAGCAGCTCAAGCTGTCCAGCCAGGGGAGGAGGAACCACTCGACCGGCGAGATCGTCAACTACATTGCGGTGGACGCGTACCGGCTCGGCGACGCCATCTCCTGGCTGCACATGGCGTGGAGCTCGCCGCTTCAGCTGGCCTTCTCAGTGGGCATGCTCTTCTGGGCGCTGAGGCTTGGGGCTCTCCCGGGCCTAGTCCCCCTAATCATCTTCGGCTTCCTCAACGTGCCGTTCGCGAAGATCTTGCAAGGGTACCAGGCAAGGTTCATGGTTGCGCAGGACGAGAGGCTCCGGTCGATGTCCGAGATACTCAACAGCATGAAGATCATCAAGCTGCAGTCATGGGAGGAGAAGTTCCGGCGCGTGGTCGAGTCGCTCAGGGACGCCGAGTTCAAATGGCTGAGGGAGACGCAGATGAAGAAGGCCTACGGCGCGGTCATGTACTGGATGTCCCCGACGGTTGTCTCCGCGGTGATGTACACCGCAACGGCGATCATGAGGAGCGCGCCGCTCAATGCCAGTACGCTCTTCACGGTCTTGGCCACCCTGAGAGTCATGGCTGAGCCGGTGAGGATGCTTCCTGAGATCCTGACGATGATGATCCAGTACAAGGTGTCGTTAGACCGCATCGAGAAGTTCCTTGTCGAAGATGAGATCAGAGAGGAGGATGTGAAGAGGGTACATTCAGATGACTCTGCTGTCAGAATCCATGTGCAAGATGGAAATTTCAGCTGGAATGCAAGTGGAGCTGATCTGGCACTGAGGAATGTTAACCTTAGCATACGCCGAGGAGAGAAAGTGGCTGTTTGCGGCCCAGTTGGCTCAGGGAAATCCTCACTCCTGTATGCATTACTTGGGGAGATACCTAGAACATCAGGATCAGTAAGTGACAGGAAAATATATGTTCTCTATGCAGATGAAAGGATTCAAATCATGTTAACATTGTATTTTGCAGGTCGAGGTATTTGGCTCAGTGGCATATGTTTCGCAGAACTCCTGGATACAGAGTGGGACTGTCCGCGACAATATAGTCTTTGGAGAGCCTTTCAACAAGGAAATGTATGACAAGGCAATCAAATCCTGTGCTTTGGACAAGGATATCGAAAATTTCGATCACGGAGACCTGACAGAGATCGGTCAGCGAGGACTGAACATGAGTGGAGGTCAGAAGCAAAGGATTCAGCTGGCTAGAGCCGTCTACAATGATGCAGATGTCTATCTCCTAGATGACCCTTTCAGCGCAGTTGATGCGCACACTGCTGCAGTTCTTTTCTATGTAAGCTAAAAGATTGCTCCTTAATATGTATAACAAACAAGCTGTTTTCTGCAGCTTGAAGTTCTAATAATGTTCTTGCAGGATTGTGTAATGACAGCACTTTCACATAAGACTGTTGTTCTTGTGACACACCAAGTTGAATTTTTGACTGAAACTGATCGGATTCTGGTAAGTTGAACCTCTGGACATGATTGTTCATGACACCATAAATCAAAGAACCTTAAGTCAAACGCTGCCATTGTTTCAACAGGTCACAGAAGGCGGTCATGTTAGACAACAAGGGAAATATGCAGAACTACTGGAATCCGGGACAGCATTTGAGAAGCTGGTTTCTGCTCATCAGTCTTCAATCACAGCATTGGATACTGCCAGCCAACAAAACCCAATCCAAGGGCATCATGTATCTGATGACAATATAATGCCAAGTGTATTGCAGGTTACACGGCAGACTAGCGACATTGAAGTCTCCACAAAGGGCCCTTCAGCAGTCCAACTCACAGAAGAGGAGGAAAAGGGGATTGGAGACCTTGGATGGAAGCCATATAAAGATTACGTAGATGTCTCTAAGGGCGCTTTCCCGTTCTCCGGGATGTGTACTTCCCAGGTGCTTTTCACATGCTTTCAGATCATGTCCACATATTGGCTCGCAGTGGCTGTTCAGATGGACAACGTCAGTAGTGCTCTTCTGGTTGGGGCTTATTCAGGGCTCTCCATCTTCAGCTGCTGCTTTGCCTATCTTAGAAGCTTATTTGCGGCTACTCTGGGACTCAAGGCCTCCAAAGCATTCTTTACGGGTCTGATGGATTCTGTATTCAAGGCCCCCATGTCATTTTTTGACTCAACGCCAGTTGGAAGAATTTTGACGAGAGTATGGTTTTTTTTCTAATTTGTCTTACTTCCAGATAAGCTATTCAGAACAAGCTAATTTTAATTTCTCAAATAAGAACACTCACAGTTCAAGCACTGATGCGTCCCTGAATGGAGCTCTATCTCTGCAGGCATCTTCAGATTTAAGCATTCTGGACTTTGACATACCTTACTCCATGGCTTTTGTCGTGACTGGCGGTATTGAGGTCGTTACGACAATACTGGTTATTGGTACCGTAACTTGGCAGGTCTTAGTTGTAGCAATCCCAGTCGCAATCACCATGGTATATGTTCAAGTAAGTCTACTTTGCTGCGAGCGACTGCTCTAGCCAATTAAAACAAATGAAATAATAAATCGAATGTATCTTGTGACTTTACGAGCTGATGTGTAGTTTTCAAATTTTGAAGAGGTACTATGTGTCCTCAGCCAGAGAGCTAGTAAGAATCAATGGAACAACAAAGGCACCTGTCATGAACTATGCAGCAGAATCGATTCTTGGTGTGGTCACAATCAGGGCGTTTGCAGCAACAGATAGGTTCATCCGCAACAACCTGCAACTCATAGACACTGACGCAACATTGTTCTTCCACACTGTTGCTGCGCAAGAGTGGGTGCTCATAAGAGTAGAAGCACTGCAAAGTCTGACGATACTTACATCAGCATTGTTCCTTATATTGGTTCCTCCGGGTGTAATTTCACCAGGTATCTGCATAACCATTACAGCAAAGATCTTCTTAAAAGCATCTTCGGATACGATGGCTGAACACTTCCGATATGAATTGTTTCAGGCTTTGCTGGTCTTTGCCTCTCCTATGCTCTGACACTAACTTCAGCACAGGTTTTCTTCACAAGATTTTATTCCTACTTGGAAAACTATATCATTTCAGTTGAGCGAATCAAGCAGTATATTCATCTTCCATCAGAGCCTCCAGCCATTATACCAGAGAATAGGCCTCCAACTTCATGGCCACAGGAGGGACAAATAGAACTGAAAGATTTGAAGGTAAAACAGAATGTTCCTTTTCAGATGAGTTACTGAAATTAGAACAGAAAAAGGTAGTAACTTATACTTCTGAGCAGGTAAAATACCGTCCAAATTCACCCCTTGTTCTCAAAGGAATCACTTGCACCTTTGCTGCTGGAAACAAAATTGGGGTTGTAGGGAGGACAGGAAGCGGGAAATCAACACTTATCAGCTCATTGTTCCGTCTCGTTGATCCTGCGGGTGGGAGGATACTTATTGACAAGTTAGATATCTGCTCTATAGGTCTCAAGGATCTAAGAACTAAACTGAGTATTATACCCCAAGAACCTACACTTTTCAGAGGAACTGTGCGAAATAACTTGGACCCCATTGGCCTGCATTCCGATGAAGAGATATGGGAGGTATGAAAATTTTCTGTGCCTGCAAAACAATAACAAGAAGTTAAAGAAAGGCAATACAAATTCTTGCATAGTACAGTTCCTAATAGAACCATGTTAAATGAACCTTCTCTTATCATAATAGATAGAAGTTTTTTATAAAAAATATCACAAGATCCAATCATCTTGAACTTAATTGTATTGATATCTGGACATCAAACAGTTTCATGAATCTGATTAGACTACTTACTATGAACAATTCAGGCATTGGATAAGTGTCAACTAAAGAGGGCTATTAGCAGCACTCCTGCTCTTCTTGATACAGTAGGTAAGTGGCACTAACTAAATATTAGTCTTTGTTAGAGGCAAAAATTACCATAGGAAACAGTTTTGAGTTACCAGAAGGCTCAAGTGATTTGTTCCTCTGTCCTGTGGCAGTAAGTGATGATGGCGATAACTGGAGTGTTGGACAGCGTCAGCTCTTCTGTCTTGGCAGAGTTCTCCTCCGTAGAAATAAAATTCTAGTGCTAGATGAAGCAACGGCATCCATCGACTCCGCAACTGATGCGATCCTGCAGAGGGTCATCAGGCAGCAGTTCTCAAGTTGCACGGTGATAACCATTGCTCACAGGGTCCCAACTGTGACAGACAGTGACAGGGTCATGGTACTTTCCTACGGTACGCTATACGAGACAATTCGGTCATATAGCAATCTGATGAAAGCTCTCAGTATCTGTCCATTCTTCGGACTAACAGTAGAGAGAGAGAGCATCATAGCATAGCGATGACATCAAATTTCATCTAATTATAAGTAAATCACCGCACTTGTTTTATTTGGATGATTCATGCTGATGACTTTCCAATTGTGCAGGGAAACTTCTAGAATATGACACACCCGCCAAGCTGTTGGAAGACAGACAATCAGCCTTTGCTAAACTTGTGGCGGAGTATTGGGCTAACTGCAAGCGAAACTCAACATGATTCTACCATTCTGTGTCAGGGCATGATAAAATAGATGAGAAATTCAATTAAGATACTAAAAGCTTGATTTCCCAGCTTCTTGAATTGCATCTATAACAAGATTGGCCTTGTTCTCGCCATTAATTGGTTGGTAGAAATAAAGAAGACATCAAAAGAATTTTAATTTTGGTCATTAAGAGCAATTTTTGGAGTTAGGGTTGATGGAGCGAGCTAGCTCCGCCTGCGCTGATTCAACTCCTCCAGAATAAGCAAGCCAATAAAGATATAATGTATTCATAGCAAAATAGAATGGAGGATCCGCATTTGGCATGATAAATTGAACTCTTCAGATTTATTTTCTTTTGAATAAGAAAAAAAGAAATTTCAAGTTGTCAGTCACTAGAATCTTTGGCCAAGGCATGCCACACAGCAATTATTACTGTGCCCTTTGTGTTAACATTGATAAATTTCAAGATGTTGGTTACACAAAGTGAGAAGTACAATTTTGTCCCAACATGAGGATTAATTGAGGATAATGCTAAGAACTTATTAGGCTTTTATGCATTAAAGTGATGCTTTCTTTACTTGTTCATAAATAATTCAAAATTATTGAAAACAGTGCTTAGGATTCTGCACAGCAAAAATTATCAAGGATTTAAATCGCGGTTTGCGGTCCGTCGCAATGAGGGATATGAAAAAGCTTTCGCGGCTATAACTGGCTATTGCGGAAAGAATAGGTGCCGTACTATTAAGAGGTATTGATATCTAGTAGCTTGAGATTGATTGATGGTCACATAGCTCAAAGTCTCAATTCATTTTGACCAATGTTTGCATATAGAAATGCATCTCAAAGAAAAATTTGGTGCATTATCAGTATTGCCGGCACTACCGTAGTAGTATGGCCGGTACTACCGCACGATTCCTTGTTGGCAGTAGCTTTATTCCAGAGAGTGCATTTTTCCTGAGAAATCCATGTTTCTCTGGGCTGGCACTACCGCAGTTGTATGGTACCGACAATTGGTTGGCGGTAGATTTTTTACAGAAAGCATCTTTTGAGTCCCCCTCAAGATCAGAACAACCGATAGTACCGACAGCTTAATGTCGGTACTACCGGAGATCGGTAGTGCCGACATCAATGGCCGGTACCTATTTTACAGAGAATGCTTCTTTGTGATATTTTTTCTGGATTTAAAATCTAGCACTACCGCCATTCAAAAATCGGTACCACTGCTGTCTGGTAGGACTGCAATATCTGTGCTGATAGCTATTTAACAAAGAGGGCATTTCTTGAGCATTTCTGAGAGCAAATGTCGGCGCTACTGCTTCTAGCATGTTGGTAGTGCTGGGGTCATGTAGCAACGGCTACTAATTGTCGCATTTAATGCCAAATCTGACTATTACTTGGGGGTCGGCACTGCCACATTTTACATGCCAGTAGTGCCGGGATTGCTGATTTTTTAAGGATTTCATCCCCAACGGCTAAAAGAGTTGGTGGGGGTTACAAATACACCACACCTGCAGCAAGGGCAACTCCTGACCATTCATTGCATATCTGTTGAGCCTTAGCAAGTCTCTCTTCATCTCTTGAGCATTTAATTCTCATTTTGAGAGAATAGAGAGCAAGTGTGAGATTCGATTTTGAGCTATTTAAACACTTGATTATCTTCAACCGAGCGTCATAATTAAATTCCATTGGAGGTTGCTACATCCTAGACGGCTTAGAGGCGTGAGAATCAGTGATATCTTCAAAGGAGATTGTGAAGAAACCCTGTATCGGTGTGAAAGTTGGAGCTTACCTACCCGGAGCAGGAAAGAGCTACCACTAGTGATAGAGGGAGGTTTAGTTGCACAAGGAGCCGGCTTGATTCATTCAAACTTCCTCAACATGGATTAGGGGAGACTGGCAAGTTTTTGAGACCACGGGAAAAAGTTCTTGTGTTCTTATTGTGATATGCTCATTCCACTTTAACTTGTGCAATTTACATTCCTAGTGATCATTGTGTTTGATTGTCTCTCTAGGATTGCTATTCTTGTGTGGACTTAGATTGTCGATGTCTTTAGTGAAACCTAGACAATTTAGGTTTTGATTGATTAAATTCGCATCTATAGTCTTACTTGCTCAATTATTATATTAAAGGCAATTTTTTTAAAAAAAAACCTCATATTCACCCATCTCTAATCGGTTATCCTTGATTCTACAATACTGCACATGTATCATTGGGTCACAAAACATAATCACTAACATCCATGATTGCCTCTTTCATAATCCAGCTGTCCATACCTAATATGATTTGTGAGGCTGTGCGGGTTTTCAACTTCTTTGAGCCACTTTTTCAGTACCGCAGCAGGCATAGCCACATCATGTCCATATATGCATCAAGATCAAAAGGCTAAGCTACCAAACCATTTTATTATGATCATACACACATACTTGTTGATATCTCCAGTGAGTCTCAGTACTTTTGGATGGTTGAGCTAAGCTGAGATACCTAACATAACTAGGGGGTGCAATCGGATCGGATTCGGTCAGATACCGCTCATTTCGTATCCTAATCCATTATTTTTCTCGAATTTGAAGTTGGACACAGATAGTGTCGAATACGAATATAAATGAGGATAGAATCGATCACAAATACGGAGCACATACAGATCGAATTTAGTACGGTAACGAATATTTAGTCGGATATCACATAGGCTATATATAGTATACATACAACATTGAAAATTACATAATGAAAGTTTCACCGCATGTCCAAGAAACAACAAATGTTTTACTAGCAACAATTCCAAATCACACATTGGAAGCCACCATCACGAAGACCTCGTCGAGTTGATTGACACGGATATATTATTTACCTAATTTCGAGTTCGGACAAATAACATAACACATATTAAAGATATCAAAATATGCTGATATCCGGATATCTAAGATGAATTCATCGGAACTATCCGAGGGGAAAACCGGATATATTCGATTCCGACAGATACCTCTCTCCTGAATCCAAAATTCCAAATCCAACAAAAAATATCTGATACAGAGTCTGAATCCGAATAATATTAGATTAGTCTTCCTGAATCCGATCCAACATGGTCGGCCAGACGATCGGTCAGGAAGTATCCGATCCGATTGCACCCCTAAACATAACAAAATTGACAGACATTAAACCGCAACATCCTTTTACCTTTCAAAATGTTCAGGACTTGAATAATGCATGTGTTTCTGCAACTTTGGAATTTTAAAACCTCATAAAAAGCATTATAGAATTCAGCGAAAATTGTGCGTTTGAAATATCTGGAAAAAAAGAGTAGCCAATTTGTTTCCCTAATTTTTCAAAACTGAGAATATGAATTACAGAAATGTTAGACAGAAACAGTGACTTGGAGTTGGAACACAAGAAACTGCAGGTTCTAATACTACCATCTGCACAACGTTTATGCAACAGTAATTATGTCAGGGGACAAGCTAAACACTTGTTAGAGTGTGAAGGACTAAATATGTCAGAGCCCAACGGGGCATCGGAACCCGGTCACATTTTCCTCTTTCTGATTACTTGATGAGACAAATACAATAACCATTTCTTAGTTGCACTGAGGATAAAAAGTTCTACCTCACTAGCAAGTAAATAAGAATCTGTTCGGGAATGCTCAGCTGAGAGAATCATTACTAAAATTGGAGTAAACAACATTATGGCTGTACTGCAACCATATCGTTGTTTTTACCAACAAACATGGGAATGAACTATGCAGCTCTACTTATAACAGCCTGCAATTCTGCTTTAGCTATTGATTATAGTTGTCATCAACTCATCGTTGCAGACTTCAGAGCACTTTTATATCTTTCTCCACTCTGACTTCCAGATCGATGAGTTTAATTTACGAATAAACAGTGGAGGAAATCAAACCAAATGTCAAACTAGAAAGGAGATCATGATTAAAAAAATTGATTAAGCCTCCGCTGAACTGAAAACCGAAATAACGTAACTGAAGAAATGAATTCCACAATTCTAACTTGTTCGTCCCAACTCCCAATCCCATGTTCCGCTATTTGGTCAATGCTCGAGGGTCCAGACTACACTGGATAACTGTAGCTTGAGCAGTACAATAATGCATCAATTCAGTGGATGAGAAAAACGAATCAAACAAATTTCATGAACGATCCCGGGTGGCAACCGATGATCGTAACAATATCGCACGGATTAGCAACAGGATACGATCTCAAGAAGCCTAAAACGTGAGGGGGAAAACCCTACCAATTCCAAGAAAAATCACGAGGAAAATCTAGTTTGGGATTCGGAGATAACCGATTAGCTTCGAACCCGCGTGGAATCTGGGGTTGGAGATACGCGAAGAGCATCGCACTCGCACTCGCACTCGCAGGCTCACAGCCGCTGGAGGCGGGAGGGGGAGAGGCTGGCTCCCTGCTTTCCCTCTGCGGCAAACCGGACGTTTTTTGGAAGAAGAAAGACGAGTCTCCCGTGTTGGGCCTAGGTTCGGGCTTTTTCTAGTCCAATATTTGGGATGGGTATGTTTGGGCCCGAGAGGCCCATTTTTTTGAGCTGATGACAGGCCCAAATTATAGGGATTCGTGCACTAAAGGAAGAACTTGTATTGGACGTCCCTCGTAGCTGTCTGATCTGCGTATTGAGATTTGTGAGATCTAATCAGCTGGCTGTGAGAAATGTCCCGTCCATGCATAGCCTTTTGTCGACTGCTTTGGACGGGCTATCACAGTTGCCTTGCCTATTTGGTAAATAGGTTTCTACTCCACTTAATTACTTCAAAAAAGTTAAAAATACTTCTCTTAGAAGCTTAAAATATGTACCAATGTAGTGTTTTGTGAGACTTAAAAAACCTTACTAATGGTTCGGTAGAAGAAGCAAGTTGAACTCCCACAAGGTCTATGGCAAATTTAGGGGGTAACAAAGACCTAGTAGGCGAGAACGGAAAGGTATCATGTGCGGTTCCTACGAGGACTGCTTACCTCGTATGTTAGGATCGTTCGAACAAGCAACGAACGGCCCGATCGAACAAGCAACGAACGGCCCGAGTCATTCAACAGCACGCTCTTACAATATATTGCTACGTTGCATGCTTCGATAAAAAAAAATTAGCACATTGTGTTTTAATAATATTCTCGGGAAATCTAGACCGTCGGTTTTTTATCCAACAGTCTATGTGCAATTGTTTAAGTTGTAATCCCAATAGAACTGCATTGGATCTCAATTCGGTAAGAATACATCTGATGCTATCACCTTCCTCTCTTCGGAAAACTATGGAAATGGTCATAAAGAATTCCCACAAGGTTTCAGTTTCTGTACGAAGCTTCGCTTAGGCGATCAGGTCGCACTTAAAATCACCTGAGCTTCATGGGCGCTCTAAGTCTTGTTATGTCCATTGGATCGTTATCCAACGCACGGAGGAGCCCCCCGTCCACATGAGGCATGCGTGCCGCCACCTACTCGGGTACTCACCTGTGCTTTTCTTGCACATGCATGAGGTGAGGCCTATAAACACAAAACCTGAACCGCCCCCATACTGACTTTAAAAGTTTGCAAATTTGATTCTAAAGTTCAAAATCCCTTATTTTTTTAGTTGAGTTTTTAGTTTTGAAAGAGTGAAATTATTGGGTGAGAACTGAAATTGTAAGCTCAAAATTGTTTTGAAACCCAATAAGAAGTTCTTGAAAGCTGCAGTTAAAAGTAAAAAACAGATCGAAGATCGATTGGAAAATTTCAAAATCCAAACCAGAAGTTTCAAAATTTATACTCTGAAAGTTCCGAAAACGGAGACGGGGAAGGCGCATGCTGGAGGCGAGAAGGCTCAGATGGGCTCGTGCGTATCAACCCTGTCCACAGAGAATCAAAGGAGGCTGATGACTCGGAATCTCCGATGGCGCCAAACTCGGCAACGGCGCGCCGGGAAAGGAAGAGAGATCGATCGATCGACAAGGGCGGTGCTGTTCAGGTGGCGCCGGGCTGGACCATCCTGTCCGTTTCCTCCTCCGACGCATGCCGCAGCAAGCATGCACGCACGCATGTACACCTTCGCGGCGATCTTTATCTCTTTCCCAGCTGCGACCAAATCAGCCCTGCACGCTTGCCCCTTCCCCATAGGACCCCATGCCTGCAAGCGCATGCAACCACTCCGAGACATCTAGAGAGAGAAGACATGACAAGACAGGGAGAAGATTGGGTGAGGTGAGCTAAGCTAAGCAACGTTCCAAAGAGCTTATGCATGCAGGCAGATGCACCACGCCACGCGCGCATGCATTGAGAGCGTCGCTAGCTGCGAACGTCGACCGTGTGGCCGCGGAACAACTGGCGGCGTCGCGGGGAGCTTTGGAAACAGGCTTCTCGGCGGCAGCGGCGCATCCGCGCATGCATGTCTCCACGGATTTTAAGCCCATGCCACCTTGGACGCTTGGCGGTACATACGTATCCTACCATAGGTATTTACATTAAGAGTGTTTAGTTGAATTATTTTGTTTACATTTTAGATTAAAAAATATAAATTTATTTTATTTTATTTTAGATCTGAAGTGGAGCTAGAATCTGAAGCTTTACCAAATAGGGTTTATATGCGTGCAAATTGAGGAATTACCGCTGTAAAGTCGAGTTTAATAATTTATCACCAAAAATATTTTTCTCGATGATTTGCGACTTCAAAGATTGAAATAGCTGCACTTTGCCACTCAGCCTTATTCGTGTATGTTCGACTCACGCGACGAGGCAAAGTGCGACGGCGGCCGCTGCAGATGTAAACCGAGGGAGTGAGGTAATCGGAGTAATAAAGCAAACATTCAGAACTGCTTCTGGCATATATAGTAGCTTGTGTACTCAACCATATCTTGAACATAAAATCTTTAACGGTCAGCAGCATCTCTAAGTAGTTTAGAAGTTCTCAACTAGATCTCCTAATACCGTTCACATGCTCCAACTTAGGGTCTATTTCTTTCAGCTTTGAATTATTTAAAAGCTGACTTTGGATTGTGATTGTAGAGAAGCTGATTCTCCAAAAGCTAGAAACCAAAAGCACATATGAAGTGGATTATGGATTCTAGTGTATATGGGTGGGCTGGATTGTGAGAATCGGATTCTAGAATCGGGCAGTTTGTTTTTTATTCTGCTTTTGGGATCAGAATCCAGAATCAAAAGCTAAAACAAACAGGCCTTTAATCTGAGAAAGCACACACCAGATCACTTGCACGGAGAAACATTATTAACGCAATTACATAGCACAACACAGAATAATTATTCAGATAATTTGCACATACATTTACAGTAGCATTCTCTTTTTCTACAACAGGAAACCTTCATTGATATTAGCATCATCTACCAATATAGAAACAAAACAGTTCGCCGCTTCCTGGAGAGACTGGAGCTTCGATTACCATGAAGAGCATCCATAACTCGGTTGCAGCCAACCTAAGCAGCCAAAAGGACGGCGGCATTGCGTAAGGCTTCTGCTTTTGTTGTTGTAGCGTCGAACCGTCGAGAGCTTGGCCGATATACCGTTCTCAGAAGCACACACAAGCTGACGACGGGTTGACGACGACCCCTAATCGGCTTGCCTGCCGCCATTGGAGGGTGAGGCGCCCGTGCGTCAGCGGGACAAGCGACTTGAAGATGGGTCCTTCGACGACGAACCACCGTCGGGAGGGGACGATTCAGTGGCGATGGCCTTCGGCAACTAACGACTACGGCGCAGAGACAAACCCAACCAACAATGACGGCGTCCTCCTTGTGGCATCGCGCTCCACCTCTCCTCGCTGCAAGACGTGCTCCGCCTCTCCTTGCCGCCGCCGCGACGAACTCTACGGTTAGGCTTAGGCCTTGTCGAGAACAGGGTAAGGTACGGGGATGGATCAGGTGGCTCGGTTCTGTGCGCTCGGTGCTATGGACGGACCAGTTTGGGGTAGGGGCAAAATCGTGCTATCAATTGAGTTTTCGGGATAAAGAATTAGGCGGTGTTTGGATTAAAGTATTTTTTAGAATGTTTTAGTTTGAACTAGATCTCAAAACCTCTCCAAGAATTACCACTTATTTAAATAGAACCTTAAGAAATACAAGAATACGAGCTGAGTGACAAAGCGCAGCTATTTCAATCTTTATAGTGACAAATCATCACAAAAATTGTTTCGGACGACAAATCATCGAACTCGGTTCATTGAAGGGCCATATCCTCAATTTTCCCTTTTCAGACTCATATTGGTTAGGTGCTACTAGCTACTTAGTAGTTGTTACTGCCGCCTTCGCACCTGGGATGCTCCTGGTGCAGCGTATACGTGTGCCTGTGTGTTTGTAGTCTGGCTGTTGCTTTTCTTTTATAGTAAATGCTAGAGCTCTTTGTTATTTTATTTTATTTTAAAAAATCACTTCATCGAAACAGGCTCTGGCATGTTGTAGTTTATCTGGATTGAATGGCAATGGTTGCATTGAGGCTGAGTGACATCTATCAACTGTACCAGCTGTGGTGTAGCTGGCATCCTTATAGGAAGATGACTTCGCTGACTAGCGTCCTGCGAATCTGCGATGCAAATAGATGATAACCAATCCATCCTAACGGGAATTGAATGGTTCAAATCATGAGTTCGCATTCTTCTATATATTTTAATAGGTTAGACTGAATACTTCCTATGTGTACAGGGAGGGTAATTTTTAACCGAAACCGAAGAAATTGATTTTTTTTCACGTTTCTTTATTTTTGTTAATTATTCGGTTTTCGGTGTGTAGTTCAGAATTTGTAAGTGTGGAAACCGAATAAACCGTACAATCGATAAACCGAAGAAACCATTTGACGAATACTAATAACAGGGATACCCCAACGGCCCGAAGCGACGAGCCAGCGGCCTCAAGCATGTCTCCAGCCCAACAGGCTGCACCCGGCCCGCCACCGAACGAATCGCCTGCGAGACCACACAAGACATCCGCTCCCGACCGACCAGGGGAAGCGAATCCGACCGGACAACGCTCCCGACCCCCTTGACGGGGCGGGATCTCCCGACTCCGACCGGACAGCGCTCCCGACCCCCTTGACGGGGCGGGATCTCCCGACTCCGACCGAACCAAAGTGACAGACGCCGAGGGCCGCGTGTCGGGGCCCTCATCAGCCTACCGCCACGTACCTCGCGAACAAGGTCAATCGGAGTGACTATACAAGGCGGTGGCTCTTCCTAGAAGGTTTGGTGATCTGCTGTCGAGCTTCCACCCCATCAACCGATCGCGTCAAGATTTGACGCACGCTCCCTCCCGAGGCAGCGCCAACGTCACACACCGCACGTCAGCATTCGTAAGGATCACAGAGGGCAAGTACGTTATTTCCCGAAGAATACCTAACCTCCCTGACCACCAAAGCTACCGACCCAGCATGGGCAAGACGTGTGGCGACCAGTCCACAAGACGAAGGACCAGAGCTCCTAGCATAGGTCGCCTCGCCCTTCCCCCGACTCTCGATGTAACCTGCCCCTTCCTTCTGTATAAAAGGAGGCAGGACTAACGATTCTAAGAAGGAGGAACACATGAGAACAGGAGGAGCTTAGGTAATTTAGCGCCCTCATCTGTAAAACGTTGTGCAAAGCAATACAATACGGCCATCCGAATCGAGTAGGGATTTTCACCAACCAAGATACATCTTGGACTCACGAGTCTAACCATTCAGGAGTGGAACGCGCGACCTTAGACTTACAAATTTACTTGCCGCTCCAGCGCAACGCCGCGGTTGGCCAGCGCCGGTAGGGGCCTTCGCGCGTCTTCGTCACCATCTCCGGATTCCGTTTGTCTCCCTGATGGCATCCACCCACTTCGACGGCATGACTGCGCCGGGGAGCCGGATCCGCTTCGGCTCCCTCGACTTCGCCGTCACCCGGCAGAGGGCTCACGCTTGTCCCCGCGCCTCGGAGGACAGCGCCCGAGAGCCTGGCGTCCTCTCCGGCGACCGCTAAGCTCCGGCTTGCGCCCTGCAGCTCCCGGCCGGAACCCGAGGAGTGCTCGCCACGATCGGGCGAAACTCCGTAGGCAGGCGGTGACCATGTCACCCCGTAGGCTCGCGACTTGTGGCGATGGTCGGCTACATGCGGCCTCCATCCACGAGCTTGGAAGACTCTTCCACCATGACTCCACTCGACACGAGTACCTGTCTGCAGCGGCACTCTCGCGAGTGCAACATGGCGGGCACGGCCGATTGACCGTGGCCCCGCGGCTCTGAGACCTCCTATCCGACGCACTCAGGCGCAGGAGGAGGAGTACCAGCCCGAGCGTACTGAACTCGACCAGTTCCTCCAACAACAGCGCAAAGAGTTGGAGGAACGAAGAGCTGAGCTCGACCAGCTCCAGGCCAACCTGGAGCAGGAGGAGCTCGAGACCCCGCATGTGCCTGGCGGCGCGCGCACGCGCGCTGCGTCACACCCCCAGCAGGCGGAAGAGTCCGACGGTCCTCAGTTCTTCCCCCATGCAAGCCAAAACGTGGCGCGGCTGCAATGCTGCTTCGAGGCCTCCCGGAGCCGACCGACCCGGAGGCCAAGGCCACTTATCAAAACCTCGGGGGGCTGGTAGAGCGCGCGCGTCGCGGCAGACATGCACGCCTCCGGCTCCTATCGCTCCGGAGCCACCTCTGGCCACCGGGCCCGTCTGCGCCGTCTGGAGCCGGTTGGTCCGACACTGAGCGGCGCGCCGCGCAAGAGCCACACCAGCCTCGCGCCCCCAGTCGCCAGCGCCTCGGTGATGCCTCGACATTCGCGCTACCCTTGAGGCGCGAAGAAAGATGGCGAGGAGGCCGCCACTCACGAATTGCGGGCGGCGGACACCACCACCGCGGCCGAGCCCCAGCGGTCCCGGATCATGGCGTTCTGCCAGGATCCGCTAGGCGGACTTCCTGCCCGATTCCGGCGCCACGAACATTGCCAAATACACCGGGCCACAAACCTGGTGTCGCTCAAGATTACCGGCCGCATGCGGGCGGGAGGAGCAACGGATGACCTCTTAATCATCCAAGACCTTCCCATCTACCTCGCGGACTCGGCCGAGCCTCGCTCGAATACTTGCCCGCCAAAACCATCGTGAATTGGACCGACTTGAAGGCCCTCTTCGTCGGCAACTTCGAGGCACTTACAAGCGCCACGAAACTCCTGAGGACTGAAGGGCTGCAAACGGCCACGGAAACCCTCGGGACTACATCCGGCGGTTTTCCGCCAGATCTGCGAGCTCCCGACATCTCCGACGCCGATGTCGTGGGAGCATTCATCTGGCACCTCCCGCAAGGCCTTGGTACACAAACTAGGTGTCTCAAGCCCGAACTACCAAGGAGCTCCTCGATATCGCCACCAACCACGCCTCGGCGAGGAGGGCGTGGGGGCCATCTTCGAGGAGGAAAGGCCCAGCCGAACCCGGCGTCGCGATCGGGTCCCCTTCGACCGCTCGACAAACGGGCGGCACGGAAGCGATCCGCGAGTTCCAAGTGGTCGCCACCATCGACCGCCTCGCCAAGCGGCGAGTGCGACCGGCCGTCGCGCCCGACCACTTCGAAATTGATGGACGGCCGTGCCCAAACCACGGGTTCTCCGTCAAGCACAAATCGGATGCGAGGTCACGAGGAGTTACCTCTCAACGTCCCGCAACGCCGCGTGGCAAGGGAAGAAGCTCACTGCGCCCCGCGGTCGCGAGAAAAAGGCGACGACGAGTTCCCGAACCCGACGGTTGCCTCATGATCTTTGGAGGACCGGCTGCTATGCCGACAAGCGCGGCTCAAGCTCGCTTATCGCGAGGTCCACACCGTCGCGCCATCGCCCCCAATACCTCGGTGGTCGAGTTCCGATCACCTTTGATCGGACCGATCACCCGACCACGTTCCACGGTAGGGAGATACCCCGGTGGTCACCCGTCGTGGGAAGAAGCGCCTTTCAAAGGTCTTGATGGACGGAGGCGGCGGCTCAACATCCTCTACGTCGAGGCGCTCGGCGCTATGGGGTCCGCGCTCGACCCTCCGACCCGACAAGGCGCCTTTCCATGGCGTCATTCACGCCGCCAGCCCATCCACTCGGGCGGTCGACCGCGCGTTACCTTCGAGGCACCGGAAACTTCCGCACCGAGACCCTCGCTTTGAGGTCGTGGATTTCCGGTTCTTACCATGCCATCTGGGAAGGCCGTGTTACGCCAAGTTCATGGCGGTCCCCGCCACGCCTACCTCAAGTGAAGATGCGGGCCACGAGGAGTCATCACGTGGCATCATCTTTCCAGCTTGCCTACAATCGCGAAGCGCAGTGAGCTGAGCTTGCCTCGGCGATCATCGCGTCTGCCGAGCTCGACAACCTCAAGAGGAAGCCTCCGAATCCGCCCCGAGTCCGGCAAGTCGGGCGGGATCCTTCAAGTCCGCCGAGGACACGAAGGAGGTCGCGGTCGATCCACGTGATCCGACCAAGACCGTGCGGATCGAGCCACGCCCCGCCAAATAGGAAGCGCTCGTCGACTCCTCCGCACCAACAAAGACGTCTTCGCATGGAGGTCCTCCGACATGCCAGGAATCCCAAGGGAAGTCGCCGAGCACTCCTTGAGCATCCGACCAGGCTCAAAGCCGGTCGCCCAACTCCTGCGCCGCTTCGACGAGGAGAGGCGCAGGATCATAGGGGAGGAGATCACCAAACTTCTGGCTGCAGGGTTCGTAAAAGAGGTGAGCCACCCCGAGTGGCTAGCCAACCCTGTACTTGTAAAAAAGAAAAATGGGCAATGGAGGATGTGCGTTGACTATACGAGTCTCAACAAAGCATGTCCAAAGGACCTGTTCCCTTTGCCCCGCATCGACCAAGTCATCGACTCCACCGCAGGGTGCGAGTCCCTCTCTTTCGGATGCCTACTCGGGCTACCACCGATTGCGCTAAGGAGTCCGACCACCGCGACTTCCTTCATTACTCCGTTCGGCTCATTCTCGCTACGTTACAATGCCGTTCGCCTAAAGAACGCGGCGCTACATACGGCGATGTATGCAAACGTGCTTCAATGACCGATCGGCCGTAACGCTGAGGTGTCGTCGGCGATATTGTTGTAAAGACCAAGAAGGCCGACGACCTTATCCCGACACGGAAGAGACTTTCGCGAACCTTCGACGATTCCGCATAAAGCTCAATCCCGAAATGCGTCTTGGGGTCCCCAAAGGAAGCTCCTTGGCTTCATTGTCTCGGCGAGGCATCGAGGCCAACCAGAGAAGATATCGGCAATCGCAAGGATGGGCCCAATCAAGAACCTCAAGGGGTCCAGAGGTCGACCGGATGCTGGCGACTTTGAGCCGTTCGTGTCTCGCCTCGGCGGCGCGAATGCCACTCTGAGCTACTCAAGAGATCCGACCGCTTCACTGGACCCCGAGGCTCGGAGGCCCTCACCCGCTCAAGACCTTCATGTCCTCGCCTCGATCCTGGTCGCCCGGCACCGTGTGAACTGTTTCTCTACATCGCCGCCACTACCCAAGTCGTCGTGCGGCCCTCGTGGTGGAGCGGCGGAAGAAGGCCGCGAACTCAAGGTACAACGGCGGTTTACTTCATTAGCGAGGTCCTTTCCGAGTCCAAGGCTCGGTACCCACAGTGCGAGCTTACTCTCGCGGTGCTCATTGCGAAGAAAAGCTCGTCCACTACTTCGATCAAGACACCATCACCGTGGTGACCACGTCCCGCCGGCGAGATCGTCCGCAACCGCGACGCCTCGGAAGGATAGCCAAGTGGGCGCTCGAGCTCGGACCCACGACATCACATACGCCCTCGGACGGCGATCAAATCGCGAGCCCTAGCGACTTCGTCGCCGAGTGGACCAAACCCGAGCACCACCGGTGATCGAAGACCCGAGCACCGGACAATGTACCGATGGGTCTTACAACAAGAACGGCGCGGCGCGGGTCGCCATCATCTCCCCGCTCGAACAAGCTTCGATCGCCATCGGTCGCCGCTGACGCCACCAACAACGTCGCCGAGTACGAGGCCCTCGTCAACGGTCTCCGGATCGCTGCCGACCTCGGTGCTCGCCGACTCCACGTCCACGGGGACTCCAAGCTTGTCGTCGACCAAGTCATGAAGGCCGCGGAGCCCCGAGACGCCCGTATGGCCGCGTACTGTCGAGAAGTGCGCGGGCTCGAAGTGCGGTTCAAGGGCTTCGAGCTTCACCATAGCTACCGACGCTACAATAGCGACGCCGACTACCTAGCCAATCTGGCCTCCAGCAGAGAGCCGGTCCCGCCCGGGATCTTCGTCTGCGACCTCCTGCGGCCTTCCATCCAGCTGGGCCCGGTGGCTGAACGGTCCCCCGACCTACCTAGCACGGTCGCCCCAACCGCCACGCGATCGGGCGTAGACTTGGCCGGGTCGAGCCGCAGCGTGCTAGCGACCGAGTCCGACTGGAGAAAGCCCTTCATAGATCGTTTGACGGATAGGTCACTTCCCCCCGACCCGCCGAGGCCGGCGCCTCGCCGGCGGCAAAGTCTTCGTCTGGTCGGCCTGACCTTTATAAAAGGAGCCCTCCGGGTCCTCCAAAAGTACATCCTGACCGACCAAGGGAAACAACTGCTGGACGACATACACAGCGGAATTTGCGGTCACCACGCTGCGCCCCGATCTCTTGTGGGAAAGGCCTTTCGGCAAGGTTTCTATTGGCCGACCGCCATGTCCGACGCCGAGCACATCGTACGCACCTGCGAAGGATGCCAATTCTTTGCCAGGCAGACACATCTGCCAGCTCAGGCCTTGCAGACGATCCCCATCACGTGGCCTTTTGCAGTTTGGGGACTCGATCCGATCGGGCCTTTCAAGAAAGCGCCCGGGGGCTTTACCCATTTGCTCATCGCGGTGGACAAGTTCACCAAATGGATAGAGGCCAAGCTGGACGTGAGCGTCACGTCGGCACAAGCGGCCATCTTCTTCCGCGACATAGTCTTTCGGTTCGGAGTCCCAAACTCTATCATCACCGACAACGGAACGCAGTTCACGGGGAAGGAGTTCCTCGAGTTCTGCGATGATTTCAATATCCGCGTCGATTGGGCAGCCGTGGCCCATCCGCGGACCAACGGCCAGGTCGAGCGTGCAAACGGCATGATCCTCTAAGGGCTCAAGCCGCGGATCTTCAGTCGGCTCAAGCACTTCGCGGGGCGCTGGGTGACCGAGCTACCCTCCGTCCTCTGGAGTCTACGGACCACGCCGACCCGGGCGATCGGGTTCACACCGTTCTTCATGGTATACGGTGCTGAAGCCGTCTTGCCGACAGACCTGGAGTATGGCGCCCCAAGATTACAAGCCTTCGAGGAGGCTCGGGGGCTCGCCGCACAACAAGACGCCGTCGACCAGCTCGACGAGGCGCATGACGTGGCCATCCCGCGATCGGCCAGTATCAACAAGCTCTGCGACGTTATCACACGGCCGTCGAGTTGGGCGGTCTTTCGGTCTTTGGCGACACGGTCTGCGGGTCCAAACCGGCAAGGATAAGCACAAGTCGTCGACCCCACGAAGGCCCTTCACCGTCGTGGAGATCCTCCGACCGCACCTTCGACTCAAGGATCGCCGACGGCGCATCCTTCCGAATCGTGGAATATAGAAAAGTTAAGGCGATTCTATCCTAAACTCTTTTCCGCTTCCTAGCATGCTCTTTACTTTTTCCTTCCGAGCACTGGTCACCATGCGACGACTCGGGGGCTGCCCTTTGGCGCCCCCGTTCAGTCGTACTCGGTCGGCGCTATGCGGGTTGATGACCCAACCGACCACAAGGTCTTTCCCGTGCGGTAACCCCTTCGGACCTAAGTGCTACAGCCTACGCCCCAGCGGCTATGGTTGCTAACACTTCGCGGAAGAAGGAAGTACCCGAGTGGAGTGACCTTTGGGTCGGCAGGAACACTCCTCCCCGCACGAACTCGGCTATCCCACGCTTATGAGGGCACGTGACCCGACTGGTCATGAGGTCCATCCCGAGCGGTAACCCTCTCAACCCAAGTGTTACGGCCTACGCCCCAACGGCTATGGTTGCTAAGTAGCACTTCGCGGAAGAAGGAAGTGCCCATGTGGAAAGATCCTTGGCCGGTCTAGAACACTCCTATCCCTCACAAGTGCGCCTAACCGCTGCATAGCCAAGTCTCCAATCCACCTCGCCCCTCCCAAAACGACCCAACCTACGCATAAGTGACCCCTGCGGTCCTTAAGGCTATGGTCGGTCAAACGCTCACCCTAAACACACATACGCACGTGCGCACGTTCACGTATTTTCGCGTGACTTGTGACTTGCGACCGCTCCGTAGTGTGTCTCCTGGCACTTCGAAATCACCTTTTGTTTTGCTGAAACTGACACATTTAACTGACATAATGTTGTCAGTTACTGGTGTGCATGTATATAAACTCCTGAAGATATCCAGGACAGGGACACTGAATTCCTCCTCCTCATCTCTGAATTGTTGTACTGTTGTGTTGAGCTGTTGAAGCTCGCCGGCCTTCCTCCTCGGCGTGCACCGTGAAGGAGGGCGAGCGGTATCTCTGAGTCTTTGCCGCAGAGTTAACCTGCACGGGGCGGCAATAAGGTTTCTGGGCAGCGCATCATCGTGACCGCTCTGTGTCATCCTCGACGTCGACGACTTCCACGACTGCGTATGCGTTGCGCTGCTTCCTATTCTTTAGCAAGCCCGATTATAAGTTGTTCGTGTGATAAATCGCATATTCGTGAAGAACAATGTGTTACCTGCTGTTTTTTTTTTGCATCTCTAGTCTTTTATTCCTTTTGCCTCAATATAAAATCTGGAATAAAAATATTGCGCATTTTTCCAACAGATCAGAGATGATACAGACTTGTCTTAGATTTAGTTAATATTTGGAAAAAATAGATGTATATCACAGCTAGTTTCACAGGCAGCATTGCATGCTGAGGGTTTCCATTATGTCCTATACTGTAAAGTACATATATATGTCATTCATGGCATCATATTATTTCTGTTGGCCTATATCTATTGCACCTTTTTTTATAATTTGAATGCTGCATCAATAATATGTGTTTTGGAGGTATGCCAGTTCATTTTATGGTCCATTGCTGTTTTGGAGGTATGCCAGTTCATTTTATGGTCCATTGCTGTGTTGTCTGTAATTGCTTTACTCATGCAGTCATGCTGTCTGAAATTTGGTTAACCGAACTAACAAAACCGAATTTGTTCGGTTAATTCGGTTCGATTTTTTAATATATTCAGTTCGGTTCGGTTCAGTTTCCAAAAACTGACTTTTTTAAACCGAATAAACCAAACCAATATAATCGAATTAACCGAATGTCCACCCCTACATATGTATGCGTAATTCCCATATCTATATAAATCATTATTCTCGGAGAGGTACGGTCAGCTTCGCCATCGCGCACCACACGACGTTTTTCATTGTGGTTTCTACAGTACCCAGCTACATAGACTCATATATTTATTGCCCATCACCCTTCACAACCGACGCTTAGCTCAGTTGGCCGAAGCCTTGTTGTGCGTGTGCAAGGTCTCATGTTCGAATCCCCTCAAAACTGAGTTTCTTTTGATTTTTTACGTCGACTTCGTTTATTTAATTGAGCTATTAGATCATGTTTTAAATTTTTGAAACTTTTTTAGAAGGGTATTGAGACCATTCCTAACCTACCACAAAAAATTCAGAACGTAATCAAACTTATGCGATTTTTAAAATTCTGACAATACTACTAATGCATTTAAAGCAGCTTCGCTGATTTAATTGAGTTGCTAAATTTGCAAATTCTTAAAAAAAATTCGAGAAGAGTCCTAAGAGCATGCCTACACTACCATAGAGATTTTAGATTATGATCAAATTTTTGCGATTTTTAAAAATTCTGACAATACTACTAATGTATTTAGAGCAACTTCACTGATTTAATTGAGCTACTAAATTTGTGAGAAGGGTCCTCAGAGCATACCTAAGCTACCATAAAAAAAATTCGGATCATGATCATAGTTATGCGATTTTTAAAAGCTGTGACAATTTTGTTTTCTTTTTTTTTTTGAGGTATTCACAAAAAAGATTTCGTTTCTACGTCAGAATCTCTGCCTGTCTCGGCAATTCCTTTCGCCCGCAGCAACACGCAGACCCGTTGCGTATCTAGTACATAATGTTGCTTGAGAAAGATTGAAGTCGTGCATGAAATAGGACATTGTCCTTAATCACATGGTACAATCATGTTCGCGGAGGGATTTGTGCCAGATCAACGTATAATCGGTATGTTTAACTCAAATTATTGTCTTCTTTCAACACTAAATAGTTATAAATTAATACCAGTAGCCTCAAGCTCAAGTCCTATAGGCTATAGGGCAACAAACAACGAAGTTCCATCAACTAAAAGAAATGAACTCTTAATTGATTCGAAAAAAAACTTTAGAATCATACGATAGCTAATCAAATACCTATATCGTCCTGCTTCACCCGAAGTCTTCCTGGATTTCGGGGGTGCTTGGATGATGAAGGGGTTTGAAAATTAAATCCCAAAAAATACCCATTATTCAAATAGTTTGGCGTGTTATTAATTTTCTATTCAGAGTGTATTCTGTGATATATAGTAGGCTTATTAGGTGAGAAAACATCGGAAAAAAGGAAGAGCAAAACTGCATGCACATGGAATGTCTATATACATGCGAAGTAGTTCATTATGCTTTAAGATTTGTGCGGGTATCAAAAAAATGTGTGGTGTAGTGGTAGAATCTCAGGGGTGATCCCCGCCGCAAAAGCCCTATGTTATCTCTCTTCTCTTTCCCGTCGATCTCTCTCCCTTACTCTCTCTCGGGTCTCTCTCCGCACTCTCTCATCAACAGTAGGGTAGCGATCCTGGCTCCGGTGGTGACAAGCCCAAACTAGTTCCCGAGTTTTCTAGCAAGGTCGAGGTTTTCGGTGGTGAGAGAGCGAGGCATCCTACGGTGCACGAGGTTTCTGGTGACGAGGGTTTTCAATGATGGCAAGGTTTTTAGAGAGGTTTTCTCTGAGAGATTTCTCGTGAGGTATCCAGCGACAACTGCAGTGGTGCAGCTTGCTGTAGGTGGGAGAGATGGAGGAGGCATAATCCCACGGCCACAATAACCAATTCTTCTCCGTAAGTGTAGCACGGATCTCAATACATAATGGGTTGTGTATATGGTGCATGGAAATCCATGCTCACGCGGAAAAGCCACTTTGCCCCGCGCGGGGATACGGATTATCTATACCCCTTTATAATGCACCTAAACAATTTTTTCTACGTCCACCCTAAATAATGCACCTCATTAGAGATGATCCAATGTTCGTGCACCCAGCAAAACATCCCCAAAAACTTGCATTCATCAAAATGAACGTCTCAAATCTTTCCTCAGTTTTACTCACCTACATCCGATGGTCGTTGTTTAATGTGTCTAACTCATTCATTCATGTGGCCCACAACAGGAGAGCCCACACATATATATTTCAATTGAACACTATATATGGAATTTATGTTGCAAATCTAAACCCATTTGATTTCGATTCAATATTTACCATACCAGTCAGTACCATGAATCGCGCGCTTAATTTTCTTCCATTCATGCATGTGCACCACATCCTATACAAGGTGCTCACGTACCGCCGCCATAATATTATTTAGCGAAAAATATTATATAAGGAATGTGTGTATGAAATGCAATTATCGTGTGATAAATATAAGGAATAAGTTCATTTTAGGACTTATTCCTAAATACACTATGGGAAGTAACAGATATTCTGATAATAATTAGCCTCAATCAGGACGCACAAATGGTGCTATATGTTAGCATTCATATTTGGATGATAATTAGGGAAGCCATTATTAGTCCAAATTTTCGAGATGATATCTCACGCTCACGCTGCGTTCGACCCTCCCGGCGCCGACTACACCAGGGGCTTGCGCCGCACGATCGGCCTGCAGGAGATGGACGCGTACCTTCACGCAGAGATGGGTTTAGATTTGCAACATAATTTTCTTCCATTCATGCCGGCCCCCATGCGCATCAGCACCTCCGTGCAGTCCACGCGCCGCACGTCCCACTCCTCTAGCGTGCTCATCCTCCTGATCTTCTCCACCTGCGCGACCACTAGCCCGAAGGTGTTGCCCTTGATCTCCTCCACGCATCGCGCCGCCGACGCCGCCCATGGCCTTGGCGTCGGCGATCTCGCGCCTCCGCCGCTCGCGCGAGGTGCGCTTCCATCTCCGTGAGCCGATCGCGGCGCGCAAGCCCCTCGTGTAGTCGGCGCGGGAGGGTCGAACGCCATGCGCGGCGATATGTCATCTGGAAAGCCGGACCAATAATAGCTTCCTAATTGTCATCCAAATATGAATGGTAACATATAGCACCATTTGTGCGTCCTGATTGAGGCTAATTATTATCAGAATATCTGTTACTTCCCATAGTGTATTTAGGAATAAGTTCTAAAATGAACTTATTCCTTATATTTATCACACAATAATTGCATTTCATACACACATTCCTTATATAATATTTTTCGCTAAATAATATTATGGCGGCGGTACGTGAGCGCCTTGTATAGGATGTGGTGCACATGTATGAATGGAAGAAAATTAAGCGCGTGATTTATGGTACTGACTGGTATGATAAATATTGAATCGAAATCAAATGGGTTTAGATTTGCAACATAAATTCCATATATAGAGTTCAATTGAAATATCTATACCCCTTTATAATGCACATAAGAAAATTTTCCTACGTCCACCCTAAATAATGCACCTCATTAGAGATGGCCCAATGTTCGTGCACCCAGCAAAACGTCCCCAGAAACTTGCATTCATCAAAATGAACGTCTCAGATCTTTCCTCAGTTTTACTCACCCACATCCGATGGCCATTATTTAGTGTGTCTAATCATCCCTGTGGCCTACAACAGACCTCCCCCACCTACATATTTGGAAGGAGAGCGAATCAAACAAGGAAATAAATAAGGAGGATCCGCATGTAAGGAAACCAGACTTGAATTTTTTACTGGCCAAAATTGTACGTACTACATATTTGGAAGGAGGTGAATCAAACAAGGAAATAAGCAGGAGGATCCGCATGCAAGGAAACAAGACTTGAATTTTTATTGTCCCGGCATTGTGATCGTATTTTTTCCGAATATGACCCTTCTCGAGACTTTTTACGGATCTAGCCCCATAGAGCCTAATTTGGTATACGGAGAGCGCTGAATTTTTGTTTTATTTTTATCTAAGGAACCAACGATGCGTGAGTCTTTGCTTAATTTTTTCAATTTTTCTCGCGGAACCAATGGATGGCGAAACAATCGCTTAATTTTTATCTTTTTTCCTTGCGGATCCAAATGATCGTGAGCGCATTTATTTTTCTATATTTTTAAAATCATTCATATGGCCCACAATGACCTTCCTCACCTCCAAAGATCAACAAGGAAAAGGAAACAAACGTCTTGGAATCAAGGAAAAGGAAACAAACGTCCTGAAAAAGGAAAGGACCATACATTACGTGCTGGGAAAAGGAAACCAGGAGATGTGGCAGCGCGACCGGGAGAACGCAGGTTTGCAATGGCTCCATGGTCGCCATCGGTGGCTTTGCCGACGTGGCGAGGTTGCTGGTCAGCGACCTCGCGGTCGCCGTGACTCGGCAAATTTATAATTTAATTTTTTTAAATAATTTTATTAAGTACAAAATAATCGAAAGTTTTTTTGAGAATTTTTCTAGATTTTTTAACCTAATGTGCTATCTTTTAAAAAATCCTTCTATATTTAAAAAATGAAGGCAACTCACGTGTAGCTTCTTCTAGCTGAAGTCCAGACCAAATAAGCTTCTTCTCTTCCATCCCTCCATTAAAGCAAGAAAGAAGCTCCATCAATCCCGCACCAAATCTCCTCTTTCCATCTATGGTATTAATTCCCCAAATTTCGTGCTATATTGTCAAAATTTTCTCCTAATCTGATTTGATCCCAAATTATGGTTTCCATAAATATGCTTGTTTCGGGGCTATAAAAGCCGGCGAGCTCTCCTCCACCCCATCGCATTGCGTAAATCCTCAAGTGCTCCCTCTTGTAAAGATCACGGATTTTGGAGGTAACCTGAAGCCATCACCGTCATCTTCCCAATGAAATTCACATAATCGCGACTCTCTCCATGAGCGCCGGTCTTGGCGATCTCGCCGCACTGATCTTGACCATCTGCGACCGTGGGCTACCCCCGGCCTTCCTCCTCCCTACTGGCCAAACCAGAGAGCACGCTGTGCTCTTTGTGGAAGCTGCAAAAATAATAATCTAAAATCAGAAAATTCTTTTTTCTTTCTCTTTTTTGATTTAAAATCTTTTGAGAGCCCGTTTTCGCTCATTCGACCTCCATTTAGTTCCGTTTTTCTTTCTAAATTCATTTAAAATTCTAAATTTCTCTTTTATTATTAAGTGTTGTATTCATACTTATCTTCTCATTTAATTGATAAGCGGGTGTACTGCCGTCGTAGCATTTGCACAGGCATCCCGAGTTTTCTAGCAAGGTCGAGGTTTTCGGTGGTGAGAGAGCGAGGCATCCTACGGTGCACGAGGTTTCTGGTGACGAGGGTTTTCAATGATGGTAAGGTTTTTAGAGAGGTTTTCTCTGAGAGATTTCCGGTGAGGTATCCAGTTGTCAGTGGTGCAGCTTGCTGTAGGTGGGAGAGATGGAGGAGGCATAATCCCACGGCCACAATAACCAATTCTTCTCCGTAAGTGTAGCACGGATCTCAATACATAATGGGTTGTGTAGATGGTGCATGGAAATCCATGCTCACGTGGAAAAGCCACTTTGCCCCGCGCGGGGGATACGGATTATTTATTTGAAAGATTCAATCAGTGTACTCTTGCCTAAATATCCGTGTGAGATTGAGTGTGATCTATTAGATTATGGGAAGCATGTCAAGATTACATTCCAAGTGCATTAGAGCATCTCCAATTAATGCATGGCTTGTCGTAGTTTGGTTCGGGCTAAAATATCAAGGTTAGCTAACCTTTAACCTAGAGATTTGTTTGATTAGGGAGAAAGTAGAGGCTAAAATGTAAAAATATGTGGGTAAAAACGTAAAGGTCGTTGTGGGCCCATCTAAAAGCCTACGCACTGGAGCAGGGGGCCCTTGAGTCTTGAGCCTGTTACATTTCAGCCCCTATATTCTTGCATTCAAAAGATAGCATCGCGACCCTAGAAAATAGAGAATTGGTTACTTTTGGACCCCTCTTGATTTTCCTAAAACACGTCCCCTCTTGATTCACGCAGAAAGCACCACCATCGCCGCCCAATGTCTAGCATGATCCTGGTCATCGCCGTCATAGATGCAGACAAATCTAGTGTCATCGCTGCGACACTCACGTCGCTGTGGCCCGGTCCACAGTGGTCTAGGTCCGACCATCATCCTCGTGTCCCAAGCAGTGTGAAAAAAGAAGAAGGAACGTGGTACGGCCGATTAATCACAATATAGTCAATTAATCGAAATTTAATAGATGATTATGCGTTTTTACTAATATATTTATTTATATTTAGAATTAATTAGAAATATTTACAAAACAAGTTTTACATTTTATTATTTATACTTCATTTAAAAGATACATACTATGAACACTATGACACAATATTATAAACTAATTTGTCATACTTAGTGAATAAAAATAAGCCATTTTTATGAATAAACTGGAAGAAACGAATGATTAATCAAAAAATGGCTGATTAATCGGGTTGCTATTAATTAATCATTCAACTGTATTAATTGTACTTCGATTGAACTATTCGTAACGGTTTAGTCACCGTCACCGATTAATCAACCGACTAATTGATTAAGTTGACCGTTTTTCACCACCGTGGTTCTAAGCTATAATTTCATTTCCTACGTGAAAGGTGTGGTTGCCTGACACCCACCCACGCACCCACCCCATGCCATGAGTGTGATCACTGTGTTCCCCAGACGCGAACGCACGCACTAATCCATCGTCTCCCACACACCTCGCAATGCCCTGGAGTAGGACTAAACACGTTACATCCTCAAGTGAAAAGTTACTGCTTGTCGGCTTCCTCGTAAACCGTGCATGGATGGCCGTCACCCCTTCAGGTTTCTCCTCCCCTTTCGTCACCCCCCGCACCCTGTGTTGCTCCTTCGGTTAAAAATAATTATCTTTTTAGGTATTAACACATTTTTTAAAATATAGTTTTTAGCGATAATTTATATTATAATATATTAATAAAAATTATGATAATATGAAAGTATTTTTTGAATTAAATCTACACATATTATATTTATGTATCTAACTTAAATATTTAAAACATATTAACAGTCAAAATATTAGCCATCAAAGTTTTTAAAATGATACTTTGTCTGATCACAAATAATTATCATTTTGAAGATCAATATGGTATCCAAAACATAGCTTTGATTACTAATTTTTATTATAATATATTTATAAAATCCAATAAAATTATAATATTATAAAAGTACTTTTAGAAACAAATCCACCCACATGATTTTTAGTATCCAATTTAAATGTTTTAAAAAATATTGACAGCCAAAATTTTAGAATTTTAACAAAATCTATACTTGAAATGACAACTATTTATATTCGGAGGGTGTACTTATTTGTAACAGGAGGAAGCAGTATATAACCATCCCAACCTCGTTAAGAAATTAACACGCAGAGACAGAGAAGAGGTCTAGAGAGAGAGAGATGGAGGCGCACGTAGAGCGGGCGCTGAGGGAGGGCCTGACGGAGGCGGAGCGGGCGGCGCTCGAGGGGGTGGTGCGGGCGCACCACACGTTCCCGGGGCGCGCGCCGGGGGCGACGTGCACGTCGCTGGTGACGCAGCGCGTGGCGGCGCCGCTGCGGGCGGTGTGGCCCATCGTGCGCAGCTTCGGCAACCCGCAGCGGTACAAGCACTTCGTCCGCACCTGCGCGCTCGCGGCGGGGGACGGCGCCAGCGTCGGCAGCGTCCGCGAGGTCACCGTCGTCTCCGGCCTCCCGGCCTCCACCAGCACCGAGCGCCTCGAGATCCTCGACGACGATCGCCACATCCTCAGCTTCCGCGTCGTCGGCGGGGAGCACCGCCTCCGCAACTACCGCTCCGTCACCTCCGTCACCGAGTTCCAGCCGGGCCCGTACTGCGTCGTCGTCGAGTCCTACGTCGTCGACGTGCCCGACGGCAACACCGAGGACGACACCAGGATGTTTACCGACACGGTCGTGAAGCTCAACCTCCAGAAACTCGCCGAGGAGTCCGCCGCTTCGCCGCAGTCGTCAGCCGGGTCTGGCTCGCGGCGGGGGGACGACAAGAGCTCGTGATTGGCCATGGTTGCGTAGTGGCTGCGGCCGGCCGGCGCCGACGTTGTTAGCTGTTGTTCTTCTTTTCTCCTTCTCTTTTCTGTATTTTTTTTCTTTTGTTTTATTGTAGAAAAGCCTTCGTTGTGGCGTAAGAAATCCTCCTGTTGTTTTGTATCCTTTTGTTCTGTTCTCTCTACGCCGTCTGTGCAAATCTGAGTTTCTGATGGCTGGCGACTGACAGCGAAGCTGAACAGGGAGGGGAAAACTCAAGATGGTGTTGCTTTCATCTCTCTGGGTTTTTCTTTTTTCACACTTCATCTTCATACCATTACAACTACATTAACAATGCTATAACCCGGGAAATATACGCCTGATGATGTCCGCAATCTTATCGAACAGTTGAGGACCAGGTCCTCACTAATTTCCTGTCCCTACCTTCGAGTCCTCGCATCCCAAATTTGGACGAAAAATTTTCCGCAGCTGTCCGCTAGCACTACGCCGATAAGATCGAGTACCTCGTGGCCCTTTGTTTCCCCTTTATATATAGTTATCAGGAAAATGCAGAAGCCATCCTTTATGCTGTCTTTTTAGCACTTTGAGAGAGTTTCAATATTTTCCTTTCTAATACAAGTTGTATGAATTTTTGAAGCAAACGAAAGGGGAAGTAAATTATCATCTATCATTTATTCATATTTTTATATTTGTGCAATCTTAAAAAAAGAAAAGGATATAAACACCTCTTCTAAATTGAATCGTAGCTAGCTAAACAAATTCTGACCCAATGAAAGGAGCTAATGAAAAGGAGCTGTTGCAAAAGCAGCGGCCACCATTGCTTTGTAACCAAAGCAGAGCACTAGTTATAAAAAAAAAGCAGCGAGACCAAGCGGCGTAGATTAGGACAATTCACTCCTTTTAAGCAAAGTGTTGTAGGAGCGTGCGTAGCCCGAGTAGTGCTGGCCAGGGAATAGGTAGCTCACTGAATTAGCTTATTGGGTGGCTAAGCTGCTTTGTGGGGTCACTGTTTGACTTCATGGGTGTCACACTTGTTTTACAGAAAAGGAAAACGAAAGCATTATAACGGCAAGTAGTGCTTATGTTAGTACAAGTTCTTCTCACTAATTGAAATGTCAATTACTTCAGGTGGTGCCTAAGTAGATGTTGTGTCATGCTGTTGCTTAGGGCCGCTTAGAGCATGTTGATATACTCCTCTATGTCATTTAAATATAAAACTATAGACAACTACGATAATAAATAATATCTTTAGGTTGTCTCCTATAATCTTTTAATTATGACATGAAAACGTGTTATTATAGATAATAACACGTATAATAGTGTTTTATACTGTTTATATAGTCATATCTTTACAAAGAGATAGTTATACACTCTCTCTTTATCTCTTCTCTATATCAACTAAAATCTTACGTAATAAAATATATAGACAGCTAACATCATACTATTATACGTGCTCTTAGATGTGAGCCACGCTTTGCCGTATAGTTTTTAAACTAAAGCATGCCAAGTCGATTAGTACGGCGATCAACTTGGTTGCTACAATTCACGTAAACTGTGAAGGCAATATCTCTCTGTAACAGGTGGGTTAAGTGTTAAAAGATTGTATCGCGCGGTCACGCCACGACTACACCCAGAGAACCAACAGATGGTGGGAAGAAAAAAAAGTCAAACTCGCCTAAATGCGGCAAAGTATGGCAACAAACCAAACCGTCCATAAATCCATCGGATTCCGCCAGATTACCACAGCCCAAAGCTATTTTCTGGTGAAGTTCTGGTGACGACTCAAGGGTATCAGCTTACTTTTTAGTATATATACGTTAATTTTGTTTTATGTGAAAAAAAATGAGAAAAGAAGAGAACTGACTCTTATTTAATAGCAAACATTACACGAGAATATAAGTAGATTAGTTATATACAAAAGAAAAAATATAGTTATTGTACAACATTAGAGCTAACCTTTAGAGATAACTATTGTACAAACTAACTTTAGTGGTTACTCTATAGGATATAAATGAGAGATAGAGTAAATAATACATTTGTTCTGGTTCCTGCCATAAAGAAAGCCTGTTGACCATGCAGCCGCATGCACAACCCATGCCCAATGCATGATGCAATGGATAGCTCCAGTCTCCTGTCCGCACATTCAAGTCAACTTCCCCAGCTAGAGAACAACATCGCTGTGCCAGTTGCCACCACAAAAGTCAAAAACATGCAGTGCAGTACTAACAGGATATGTGTCCATGGCATCAAGCCTGAAGATTGATAAATATCTGGTAGATGCATGGTGATGTTCCACCCCCTTGCTTTCTGTCTCTGTTCTTTCAAGCACATGTGAATTTACTGTTCTTACATAGTTTCGGAACTAAAGTCCGTTCATTGGGCTAAGCTGTTTTGTCATCCATTTCGCTATGTAATGCCATTTGTTTTGGGAAGTGTAAGTTTATTAAGGAAATCGAGAGTATAGTTATCGCAGAATTTACGCGCTCTACTCTATTTTAATGCAGTAAAATATTCTAAGTGTTCGTGGCACGTTATTTAACACGGGCTTGTATGATCCGTTTAACAAGCTCTACCCCCTTGATCCGTGTGAGCGGTGGACTTGAACTCATATTGCCAAACGGGGGAGTACAAGGCTAAGGCTACGTTTGTTTCGGCTTCGATTTTTTGGCTTTTAATTTAAAACTAGTTTTTTGGTTTAACGAGCTTTTAAGCCGTCTGCTTTTAAGTCAAGACATGTTGTTTGATATTCTGGCTTTTTGATGGGTTAGATGGTGTAGCCAGGGTTCACAAAACCGACGAAAACTGCGATTTTTGAGTGTACCACTGTGGTTCGATATCCAAAATCGCTTGGTAAACCATTTTATTTAAAATTAAAAAATCAAAAAAATTGAAAAAAAAATTATGCATTGAAAACTGCTCGAAAACCGTTGAAAAACCGTGGTTTTCGCTCGAAAACCGTTTCTTAAAAACCAAGCGGTTTCTTGCGAAAAACCGAATTGTTTTCGATTTTTTTGAATTTCTTTCAATTTTTTTTGATTTCTTAACCCTTCAATTTCTGACGGTTTTCGAGCGGTTTTTGCGGTTTTCGAATTTCGAACGATTTTTTGAAATTCGATTTTGTGAACCCTGGGTGTAGCTTATTGCTAGAAAGTTTGAAATACGTTTTAAGGTTGTGGGTAATTTTGAAGACTTCTAGTGACAAAGGGTTATTTCATCCCAAAAAAGCACCTCTCACCTGACTTTTGGCTTATAGTTATATAGAGGCTTTTGGCTTTTTTTAAACCCGGCTTAAAAGCCAATCGTTTATTTCGATTTTGGCTTTTCTGCTTTTAAACAAGTGAAAAAGCCGAAATAAACAGGGCCTAAAAAAGTCTATCAGAAGGCTGAAATGAAAAGAATGGGGCCAATGGGTTCGTTGGGTTCCACTTCTAATTTCAGGTCTGGGCCAAGCCCATTACACGAATGGACCTTAGTCTCCTGCTTCTGTAACGCAACCCAATTTACCTACTTTTCCGAGAGAGAGAGCGACACATGTGTGGGCCATAATGCCATGTACCGATGTACAACCAGAGCCCGTGCACATGACACGACTCCTGCCATAGCATGTTGGTACTTTCAGTGGCCGACGCACCACGGAAGCGTGCCGCCTAGGGCTAGCGCATCGGCTTCAGCTGCAACGTCACTGGTACTCGATCTACGGCTGTATTTTTGGCCCTGTTTGGCAGAGCTCCAGATCCCAGCTCCACCTCAGAGCTAGAGTTTGTAGGCTAAAATAAAGTGAATTAAGTTTATATTTTTTGTCTAAAATGTAAACAAGATGATCCACATAAAAACTCTTAATGTACTCACACTCTAGCTCCATAAATTTACTGAGTAGAAATCACCTCTCATGAACTCCACGGATTTTAGTGGAGCTGGAGCTGTCCCAAACACCACTAAAATTATTCTACGTACGCCGCTGGGTACCTTCGTGTACCATGAAGCTCAAGTTTCTGTCCTACATGCAAATGCTGTCACGTTTGACACACACAGCATGAAATTAATTTTTTTATTTTTTTTGGCGAGGAGAGACACAGAAGCGAATTCCATCTTGCCTTTCAAAAAAAAAAAAATCGAAGTGTAACACACACATGCAATATATATATATATATATATATATGAAAATGATTCCATACTCCTGGGTGTACGTACTCCCACCTCTAGTATACCGTTTAAATGATGTTGTTATACCTCTTTATCCTTTTGAGTATACTCTAATACTGATTATAAGATACTCCAAAGTGAGTTCTATGAAAAAATTCGTTAAAGTCCACCATTTATAGCATAATTTGTTTATATATTCGTTTTACATATGGAAAAGGGTATATAGCAAAAAAATAAAGTGCTTTGATGATTTTTTTCAACCATGTTGCATTGGAGTATATTAGAATTATTATTGGAGTATACCGAAAGTGATAAAGGTGTATAAAGCATTCATTTAAGTGGTATATTAGATGTGGGAGTATGTACTCCTGAGAATACTGGAAAAGCTTTTCTATATATATATATATATATATATATATATATATATATATATATATGATTGCGTATATGTACGCGGCAAAAGTAGGCGCCAAACATTTCACTTGCATGGCGACGAGATCCGTGAGCGACAACAGGGGGAGAGGGCATATGATTGCAGCATGGAATGGAACAGTGCAATGCAAAAGGATCCAATCAGCAACAGCAGCATGCTTGTACTTCTGGGCGCCTGAAAATCTTTCAAAACTTTCACCGTCACGAGCAACAACAATCATGTATTCATATGGGTGGTGTATGTATGTGTTAACTGCGATGTGTTCCATCACTGAACAGCAGCTGTGATGGCTGCATTGTGCCTGGCAGCATTTTCAAATTTGCAGCCATTCTTAAGTTTGTAGCTGCAGCCTGCGGCAGCATGGCATCTGGATCCTGGTCAGTGCATGCCAAATTGCCAAGGATGCATGATGTGTCTTTACGAGAGTACACTAGTGACTGGGGGTCGGAATGTCGGATGGACTACGGTACTAATCTGCTGCAGTCAATTGCTCAATTCAAACTATATTGTTTTTCAGACTCTGAAATCATCTTAGTGCATCCGGCAAGAACCATGAGAGAAGATCCGCGGTTCGATTCGACCCATGATAAGCTGAGAATGAACTGGAATTATCTGCATGATAAGATTCAGGGTTTTCTGACTAGTAAACAGAGCTGTGGCAAGAACAGCAATCTGTGAAAAGGGAGAACAGGAGAGGGCAAGAGAATGTCTATTGCAACTTGCAGGCACCGGCTGGCAATTATATATATGCAAGCAAAATTACAAGGTTCCTACATATATAGATGATGATGGAATGAATAGCCAGAGGCATGAGTGACTAATTAGCTGGCCTTGGCAGCAATGCTTATACAAAAGCTCTCAAAGCACAGTTAGGATTTTACACAGTTCCAGCTTAACCGTTCCCTTCTAACTGACAACATCTTTGCTGCTCAGATGCTCGACGGCTACGCCCTCGCTGCCTCCCGAGGTCTTCTTGAGCTCCTCGTACATCTCCTCTATCATCGGTTTCCACAGTCGAACGCGAGCGTTTATGAACCAGTTGGAGACCTAGCAATGCATCAACTCCAAACATTCATACGATGTTTTCTTTTTCTCATCGAAGCTGATCTGATCTAGAAAAAGAAGCTCCATGCTGAAAGCCTGAAATCGTACCTGGCTCCTGCTCAAGCCACTTCTAGCCGCCAGCATCTCCTTCTCGTTGTCTTTTGGATACCTGAATGAGACATAAATTGTGCATAATGTAAAATTTTCGATGTCGAAACAGAATTGTGTCATGCTCAGTATAAAAAAAATGCTGAAAGCCTAACAATGGCACTGTTTTCTAGCGGCTAAAGCAATCAGAGTGATCAAGTCGGCATGTGAAAGTTCAGAGTAAAAGGCTCAGACTAGAAACATTATCATTCTCTAAGGTTTTTATCCTTGAACTTACGGACGGAGGAAGTTCTCGAACATCCACGCTTTCAGGACGGCGACAGACTTCTCCGGTAAGCCGCGCTGCGGCCGCCAGGATTGCTGGTCGCCCCGCCTGAGCTGCTGTAGTGCCCAGTGCTTCTGGATGAAGGAGGACTCCCAGCTCCGCTCCTTCTCGTCCAACGACGACTCCCCACGGCTGGACCTCTGTGTCACCACCATGACCTGACTCATGATCCGCTTCCTGAGTCTCCGGTACATCACAGAAACCGCATGGTGCGCGAACGGCGCAGAGATGCTGTTCGAACCGCCCGAATGCACCATGTTGCTGAATTTGGATGTCGTGTTATGAATATCGTCAAAGCATTGGTTGCACTTTTGATCCATCTGCATCAAGCTCTCTCATAAGGCTTACGCTAATAACAATCTGAAGTATGTATCAAAAGCACCCAAAAAAAACCCAAGAACTCACCAGCTGTAGCAGTTTCAGGAGATTGTTCCTCAGCTTCTGAGCCTCCATCCACCTCCCGCTGTCGGCGGCGTCATGCGGATGCTCTTCGGAAGGAAACATCAGCTGGTTGGAACTCACTGCGGACGGTGTTCTCGTCGACCAGCTTGACGAGAGCAGTCGGCTTGCCTCATTGCCAATGACACTGACTGAATCAGTGATCTCGGTCACATCTTTCAGCAGGCAGCCAACGACCCTATTCAGTATCTCCTGAACAATGTGCGCGTATCTTGACCGCGACAGCACCTGCGAGAAATGCAGAGGCCTCGAATACATCTGTGGATACACTTGCCTCAGCTCGTTGCCGGCTCCGACATCGCCGTAAGGAGGCTGGAACAGGCCAGTGCCGGCTTGAGACTTGAATGGCTGTTGATTGCCAAAGTCTTTGCTGTTCACATGAGTCAAGCCAGAGGAGCTCACGTCTGAGGATTGGTCCGGCAGATTCACCATGCTGACTGAAGACGACTTGGCACCTAGCCTGAGTGACAGCTCACTTGCCGCTGCAGAGCTAGCGGCGAACGGGTTCGAAAAGCTGGTGCCGGAGAACCCTGCCAGGTAATATGGCTCATGGATTGAGGTAGCGCTTGGTCCATCATAGATCCAGCTGCCTTGTGGCTCTCCAGTTAGCTTGGTCATCTTCGACGGATGGGCAATAGTGACATCTGACGGGCCATACTGGAAGTCCACCGAGCAGGCGGTGGGGAGCATGGAGTGCACAGTGCTGAAACTCTCGCTGGCGACATAGGCGTCGTTCATCTCCTCCGATGACATGCTTCCATGGTGGCTGTCCTGCAAGGGAGCGGCGCATACCGGCTGGTTTGCAGGCGAGGCGACCATCATATTGTTCGCCATGAAATGCGCGGCTATATCTGCGCCAGCGGCTGGATTGCCGAAACCAAAGCTGCCATCTTGTGGCATATCTGGATGGAAGAAGGGTGCTTCCGCACTGATCATGCCGCTGCTGATGAAACAACTGTTCATGGCTTCCACTCCGAACTGCCGATAAGATGGATTACTGGACATCTTCAGGCTTGAAAGTTGTCAAACCTTGTAATAATTTAAAAAGACCTGAAAGCAGTAGGATGGGTCAAATAATTGGTGATATGAACACTGCTCAAGACAAAGTTAGCAGATTGTTCCTTCTACAAAGGAAAAAGGGAAAGGTAATCTACTGTACACAGTGTAACAGAAAACGTACACTAATTGCACAAAAGCCCATCTATTCATACATGAGACTGAGACCACAGGAGGAAAAGTTCTCCTATTTGCTACTTGCTAGACTCTGCACCATATAGTCATCCAAAGCATACAGTAAAATAGGATGTTTGTCAGCACTAAGAAATATGAGCCTTAATTTTTCAAACGGGGCAGCATAAAATCATCAGAATAAATGGAAAAGGCTAGAGGTATCAGTTACAGTAGCTATTCTCGTAAGAAATTATGCTCATCCGGTTCCTCATTCCACACTCTAGTCCTAAGATTTTCACCTGCTCCTGTGCTAGTAAGTAGTAAGTACTACAAGAAGCAACAGTACAAGCACTAGAGATCTTCCATTCTATGTGGTACTAAACAAAGAATCAAAAAAATGGAAAGAGAAGTAAAACACAAAATGGAATTATCTTGTTGAAACAAAGCGGACCGTTCAGGAAGCATATCAAAGCTAGAGGCATGTTCATGTACGAGGCATGAAACATACATGGATAAGCATGACAAACTGCTCGGCAACAATAATGTCATAATGAATTATGATAGGAGCATACAAAAATGAGTTCTCATTTTATTTTTTTTAAAAGAAAAACTGATTGCCACCAAGAATATCACCATGTCAAATAAACATAGATAGATTTCAGCAAGCAAGACTGATCAATAGAGTAGGCTCATAGCCAGCAGCCACAGCTATGCAAAGCTAGCTTCTTTGAAACAAAGCGAAACTATAGGTTTAGGAGTTAGGAGCCAAGCCTTATCAAATCATGGAGGGAGCACTGACGACGACGGCCTATGAAACGCCAACCCGCTTGCTAGTCTCCTACAAAGCAACCTGAAAGAGCAAAGGCGAAAGAGGAGGGAAGTAGGGAACACAAGAAGCAAGCTCTCAAGTATCACAAGATATAAACAAGAAGCCCTCAAACTTCAAGCACAGCCTAAAATGGAAAGGCGACCATTTCCTAATAAAATGCCTACAAGGCGAATGGGGAGGGGTGGGTGGCCTTGAGGCGATTTTTAATACCCCCAGGCAAGAAGCAAGGAAACAATTGGGTCAGGGAGGGGTTTTATCATGCAGGGCGCCATGATCAAAGCATAAGAAAGAGGAGGAAGAAATCATATACACATCAAGAAGCAGCCCACTTGGAAAGCAGCTGGCCCCCTCTGATCTTGACACTGATCAGAGAGATTTGGGCTCTCACAACTCACAAGCCACCAAGAACCAAAATGGGTCCTACTTAGGAGCAATGGCATTAATGCCATAAGAGGGCCAAATAGTGTCCCCTAACTGAAAGTGGCTAATGCCCATACGTAGCTACGTCGTTCACAGTAGCAAAGCAAAAGACAGGCATGGGAGTCCCTTTTAGGATCATGGCCAGAGCATGTTTAGAGGGAAGGATGTAAAAGAAAGAGTATAGAACAAGAGCTTTATGGGATTTATCACCTCATGATTGTTTCCTTGTAGGACAAACCATGAACCACTAAATTAATCCAATGCACATTGCATTACAACAAAATGCATGACCTCATGCAGCATGTGTTTAACTAACCAGCAACACCTATCATACTAGTATACGGACTATCATTCATAACCAACAACACCTATCATACTAGTATACGGACTATCATTCATTCCCTCCCATGCACTGTGGATATGGTTAAAGCAATTGTAGCAACGAAACAAACCTTCTATGAAGCATTAGCCAGGACAAGAAGGCCACTTACTTTCTTGTGTACTACTACCCCTTGTGGCTGAGTTGCAACCAGTACTGCTCACTTTTCCATTGCTTGAGCAAATGCAAGCAAGCATGCACACGATGGCAGGGCAGGGAGGGGCCAAGGCGATGAGTCCAAAGGCTCTTTAGCAGGGTGTGGGGGAGACGCAGCAGTCTACAGTGCACATGCACACATGCAAGAAGCTTTGGTTTATTTGACTTCGAACTTTTTTTTTTCATATTTAGCCTCCGTTTGAACAAAATTGCAAATTCTTCTTCACCTTAGAAACAACTGCAGATGACATGTGTCACCTATCGTATGCTTCTACTGCAGCAAGTCGCTAGCACCGCAGTAACTCCGTCCACCGCAACAGCTCTCCGACAAACACTACAGGTGACGGGTCCCACCTTCCTATCACAGTATAGGACCACGGTATGTACTTGTCAAGCTCGGGTATTATGGTATCTTGTCCAACCGAGTTCTGGTATAACAGTACCTAGTCTGCTATGATGGATCCTCTAGACATGTTTAGACGATGGGAGATGTTGCGGTGCTAGTGACCTATTGTAGTAGGGGAGCGTGACGGATAACACGTGTTGTCGATTGGTGCTTCCGTATTCAGAATTTTAGTTTTACAATTTAGTTGGAGCAAGACGAAAGATGGTAAAAAAAAGTACAACATAATGAAATAGGCCAAAGCATCCGCATGACATATCAATCATCAGCATGCATGCATGATTTTGATCTAGCACAAAACAGCAACACAAGAAAACAAGCAGAAAGAAGAAAGGCACGAGCGAGGCATAAAAAAGGGAAAAGAGAGAAAGGAAGGAGAGAGAATTCTGGAGTGCATTTGGTTGTTTGGATGAGTTTAAATGGGATATGGTTATCTATGTGACTGTTTGGTAGCGTGAATAAGGATAAACTAATTTTTTGTTTGGTTGAATGGATGAGAATGGATATATGATGAGTCAATTATTTTATTTGGTTAGATAGATGAGGATGGATATGCTAGTTGTAAGCAAGATTTCAAATTTCGATTTGAAGTTTTTAGACAATTTTTTGACTGAAATTTGAATTTTTAGGTAAAATCTGAAAACCAGATAATTATGTCTCATTAATTTATTCATTCAAATAATTAGATGACTTTAAATCTATAAATAACTATATTTCATATACCGTCGTTCACCCCACGAAAGATCATCCAGAAGGATGATTTAGCGCACTGCCCTTTGTGCAGGCTTTTCAAGGACACTCTCCCCCTGTCTTTCCCCTCTCTCTGTCAGTAATGTATGCACTTATCTGCTTGGTTTTGCACACATCTCACATCCATTTGCATCTCTGCTCTCTCTCTCTCTCTCTGTGCAAATGATCAAGGCAGCCAAAAGATCTGGAATCTCTGTGCAGGCTGGATGGCTGGCTTGCTGTTGCTGCTGCTGCTGCTGGCAGGCTCTGCAAGAAGCTCGACGCACACCTTCAGACAAAAGAGCGCTACTCCGGGAGCCCCCACTCCAGATCCACTCCATCTCTTTGACACCTGAAATAAATAGATGGAATTTATTGAGCACCCTGCCTCCTGTTTCGAGGAATGATAGCTTTTTTAGACTTATTTGTTTATTTTTTTTTATAAATATGATCTCTTCTAACCGTCCCGACCGCCTCCTCTCTTGAGAAATGATAGCATTTTTTTCGCCTTGATTGTTTCATTTTTTTTTACAAATATGACTCTCTTCTAAATAAAATTCTAAATATAGTTATATCTCGACACGGTCGGGACGGAGCTATATCTGCAATTCTATTTAGAAAAAAAATATATTTGTAAAAAAAGATAAAAAAGGCTAAAAAAAAGTGATCACTTACTTTCTGTTTCGATGCTAGTATACAATTGAATGAAGGTTTATCTGCACCAGCTATTGTGTTTGGTAAGTTTTTTTTACTTTGCCATGGCTTATAGAAAAGCTTCTCTCTTTACAATCTTACTATCTGAGAAACGAAATACTATTACAAATAATTGTACGAGGAAAATGAGCATTTATATTCATACTTCTACGTGTTCTCAAAAAATATTCATACTTCTACTGCTCAGTTGTTGTGTACACAGTTAATGTAGCATCAAAGTATGAAATATGCCCCCTGTCCAAAGCAGCAGCAACAACAACAACTAAGTCTTTTATCTCAAACATGTTAGTGGTAGGTTAGGAAAGAAATCCAATCAAAATCAATAAAATACTTAAACCTTCGATCTTAGGTCATAGTTTCGATACATGGATCACTAACTTCTATGCACTCTTATCTAACATCAAATCTTTGGAAACGTTCTAATCCTGTAAGTCTCTTTTAACTGCTTCTTCCACGTCAATTTCGGTTGATCTCTAACTCTTTTTATGTTTTCACGACGACTTAAAATTTCATTACGCACTAGTGCCTCAAGAGACCTTCGTTAGAGATGTTCAAACCATCTTAAATAATTTTAGACAATTTTTTCTTCAATTGGGGCTACCTAACCCTATCCAAAGCAACCAGAGAAAAAAAAATCATTTGGTATAATTACAGTTTTTTCCGTTGGGTGGGGTTGGTTCATACCATATCCAACGAGTTCCACGTGATAGCACCTATTGTATTTTGACATGTTGGCGCCGGTCTCACTTGTATTGTCACGGCAAGTTGTATTTTGTTATATTGAATTTTTTTACTGATATAGATTAAAAAGATTCCTGGTTTTATATACGTGTAGATGAAAGAATATCCTTATCATGTTCCATCCATAGGGTTTCTTTAGCTGTAATACAATACTTAATTTCCTCTTAAAAATGCGTATATATAAAGCCTTTATGGTGACAAATCCTATTGAAAGTGTTCATCCATAGCAAGAAGAATGCTAAGGACTGAGAAGCGCTGAATAGCACTGGTAGCAACTAGCAAAGGTGTCTACACGTGAGATGGCCAAAGAGGGGGCCAAGGGGTCTTCATTCATTGTCATCCACGATTCGACACCATGCAAGATTGGGCATTTATTTAAGGTCTGTTTGGTAGAGCTTCAGATCCTGACTTTTCATGAGATCTGAAACTTGTAGACTAAAATAAAAAAAATTAAGTTTATATTTTTGGTCTAAAATGTAAATAAGATTATCCATCTAAACACTCTTAATATACTCACAGCCTCCAATTCTATAAATCTGATAGAGTTAGAAATACCCAGCTCCACTAGATCCACAAATTTGATGAAGCTCTGCCAAATACACTCTTATTTTTCTACTAATTCACACAATGGAGATTGGTGTAGGCTCCTTCACCTATCATCTATGGGAGGGCATGGGAATATAAAGTAGGAGGAATGGGCTACTTTGCCTGCAACAGTGGAAAGAATGCAGCATTGGGAAGGTATGCACAGAACGAGGTCAGCAAAATCTAGTGGGTAGATCTGTGACAGCTATTGATGGGTCCTGGAAGCAACAAGGAGTTACCAGGTTTTTACACAGTGGTTCTCTTCAGTTCAGCTCATGCATGCACACCACCCTAGCCCTCTACTAAAGCCTCTCACTGGTACCCTATCAAACACCTCTTGGCTTGGAGCAATACATGGACATCAGTTGAACTGTTCACGTACTTACTTGGTCTTGTAGCTTCTCATCACCATTTTGCAAAATCAACCCTTTTCCACCGCGGAATGAGCATATATCCCTCGGCGGTCCGATAGCACGGGAGGAGACGAGCGCAGCCGAGCGTGCGGTGCGGCGTGTTGCCGCGCTCCTTGTACGTGAAATCTAGCCAAGCCCACCTAGCTTTCGTGCTGACTGCACAAGAAGATAGGTGTCATCTCTGCTCCTTCCACGATGGAGAAGCGGTTTGTTTTTTGTAAAAATATTCGTCAGGAGACTAGATTTGTGAAAAATATGCTATAAGGAGCTATATGAGTGAACAATTCATACCCGTTTGCCTAAAGAACTTGCTCTTATCCTAATTAATATAAATTCAACTAAAGAACTTGCTCTTATCCTAATTAATATAAATTCTTTGACATAAGTACCCGTCGTAACTTTTTTCAGAACACATGAAAACTCTGTGTGTCTTTGCATTAAGATAGAAGCAAAATCACGTCGATACAGGTGAATCCACCACACAAGCGTACGTCACATTTGAATTTGACAATTCTTTCTTGGTGCTGTTATAAAATTTCAATTATCTTTGAAAAACGCTTCTGTGGTAAATAAAGACCAAACTTTGCATAATGCAATCGAATAGAGTCAAGGGAGCCAGTGACAGTCTATACCCTACACCAAGCTGTTAGTAGCAAGCTAGAACTAGTACTTCGGGATGAACAATGCTCTACGACTCTCGGATCCAAATTTCGGTGTAATTTCGCTGAAATTTTAGATTTCGGGCTCCTCCGAGATCTAAACTACCGGTCGGAAAAAAATTGAAATGATATAGTAATTCGATTTTTTTCAGCAAAATTTCGGTCAAACTGGACGAATTTTTATGAAAAAATTCTGGATTTTAGTTTTTTATGGCCGGACTTGACTTCAATTACATCAATAACCCATAATAAAGTGATCTTTGATTTAATGTTTGATCATCATTTGAAAATTTTATGGTAACATAAGTGATGCTTCAAGACTATCCATAAAAATTTTCAAAATGTTCTAACATGGTTTGAACCATTTTTCATACAGTTGAAATTTGTCAGTCAGCCTTCAGTTGCACTGTCTGAATTTTTAAAAATTCGTGAAGCTTGATCACCATTTAAAAATTTTATGAGAGCATTAATGATGGATCATAACCATTCACAAAAAATTTCAAAATTTTATAACGTGGGTTGTACCATTTTTCATTCGGTTCAAACTTCTCGGTCAGCGTTTTATAAGGACAGTAGCAATGCTTGAATTTTTAAAAATTTCTCAAATATGATAATCATCTAAAATTTTTATGGGAATATCAATGATGTGTTAGGAACCTCCAAAAAATATTTCAAAATTTTTCGTCGTTGTTTGACCTATTTTTCAACCGGTGCAAATATACCGAAATTTCAAAAATTTCGTGATTTTTCGGCGAAATTTCATTTTTCTCGGTAGAAAATGAACTGGATTTGAATTTTTTTTTGAATTTCGAACAAGACTTATTCGAAATATCCGAATTTCAATAAAATTTCGGATTCCGATTCAAGCGATATTTTATCCGAAAATAAAATTTAAATCCTCGCTGCGACTACGATAATCTGGCATGCACCCTCGATATGCAAGACTTTCAACTTTAGGATTTTGTGAAGTTATTTGCATTTGATGAATCATAGTAACTCTTTAGTAGTTAGTACTCCATTTATCATTTTTGAGGGAACAACAACTTTAGGAGAGAAGGGGGCCTGGTTAGGAAATGATGGGGCTATTTTAATGTTAGGTATGGAGCTTGTAATCATTGGCATGTCACTGTGCCAAGATGGGTGAAAGGGTAGCTTTGAAGGCTATGTATGAGCTCCAAAATCAAGGAAGTCTGTTTTTCTTTCCTCGGGAAGAGAGAGAGATAGAGAGGTCCTGCAGGTTTGCACCAGCAGGTAGTGTACGTTCTGGCCCTTTGCCCTTTTGCTTCCTCTCTCTCTAGTATCTCTCCCCATTCTGAACTCCCCGACATGCCGCGGAGCACCTCATGTGAAACTTGCATTACCTTGTCAACAGTAGAGGAATGCATCTTAGAAAGGTAACATAAGCGTTGGCATCACAGTAAAAAAATGGAAAAAAAAAAAGACTATTTGTTATTTCACATTTGTTAACTATGAGTTACCAGATAACCAGGACAGCATTCAGATAGTCTAAATTAGATGTTACGAATTGTGTGTCTACATGCAATGATTCTGCAGTTTTCTGGCAGTACCGAATATGCAGATGTCAAGTGCTCCTTTGTGAGATTAATACGGATAGCAAACTTCAAGAGAGGATACCAGTCCTTAAAACATTAGATGACTTGTGGATTGCGGTGAAATGAAGAAGGAACTGTACTGTCGTGGGAAATTTGAGTTAGGTAGCACTAGTTGAAGAGCAAGATTGCAAGTGCATGTGTGCTGTGTGGTGCATGGTCATCGATGACATTGCAAGGCAGCACACGGAGGTGATCCACCGCAACTGCAAGAAGGCTTATTACCTCTTTGCCAGTAACCTATGGATCCTAGGCTGTTCTCCGTATCCCAATCTTTGCAGAGATTTCAAGGCCCTGGGGTGGTGTGCCACATTATTGCTTACTGTTGTTCATCAGTCACTGTAAAAATTCCCTGTAAATTTGGCGCCCAGACAGTAAAAATACTGTGCATCGTTTATCAATCGCTGCGCTTTTCTGAATCTGAACGAACAATTCAAATCTGTTAAAATTTCGCGAGACCTCCGTTTTCAAACGAGGATGATTTTTAAAATGTCAGTTGGAGTAAAAAAATCAATTGCTACAGTATTTTTGAAAATCTTGGCGAGATCTTGCCATTTTTTACCGGAATTTGATGTTTGATGACCGGAAATTGATCAATAATCCTTAAAAAAGTCATTTTCTATGAAAATTAGTTAAAAAACCGAATTTTTGAGATATTTTTTAAAAACTTCAGAAATACTGTCATATTTTTATAAAATTTTACGTGCTTCATCATGATGTGAAAAATTTATGGTACCATCCTAAGAAGTGTAGGATAATACATAAAATTTTCAAAATAATTGAACTTCATTTGTTATCTTTAAAAAATCAAAAACAGAACGAACATAATTGGGATAATAACATTGTCAGAATTTTATAAATTTTCTCGAGTGTGATCATGATCCAAAATTTTTACGAGAGCTTAATAATTGACTCAGTACCATTCTATAAAATTTTTAAAAATTTTCAACTTTTTTTTTTTTGCTCAATCAAATCTATGTATGTATTGAACTTCATTTGTTATATTTCAAAAATAAAAATAGTGCACTGTACTTGTAAGAATTTTATAAATTCACTGGAGTGTGATCATGATTCAAATTTTTCATAAGATCTTAAAATTTTCCTTATAACCCTTATGCAAAATTTTTAAAATAAATAAATATTTTTTGGTTACTAAAGCAAATCTATGTATTTGAATCCTTGATATGAACTATATGTTCAGTCTCGGCTGGGAGATCAGTGGGCCGTTAGTTCATCGTGAAATCATCCTAAAATTTGGGAGGATGGTACATTTCTTAACCCAAACAAGTAAGTTAGCTTCAAAACTAGAATCAGATAATCTATTTATTATCATATCCCCTGAACCAAACAGTCCATTGATTTAGATAAAATAGGTTAGGTAGCATCTAAACCAAGGTAGAATAATTCAGATATTTCTATTAAATACGTCAGTAGTTTGAAGTCCGAGTTTTTCGTGTTTGGACACGAGAATTTACAGAATTTTTACAGGAAAAGAATCTGGAAAATTCCGATGATGATGAGACCTAAATCTGATTGTTACCGAGATTGCTAATTCATTTTCATGTTTTGAGGCCCTACACACCAATGGTTGTCATTTGTGAAAAAAAGTATATGCGAGAGAAAACTGAGAGATAGACATGGAGACAAAATGCAGTGTCATGATAAAGATTATGATGGCACAAGAAGATAGGAATTAGTACTCCGAACTCACAGTAGCAATGACATAAATCCTTGTTTGACCCTTTTCTGCTCTGTAGAAAGATGGAATAGCCAGAATACTTAATGTATTTGATTGAGCCTGAGAAGGTATATACACACACATTACAATGTGTCAATCTACTAGAGATATGAAAGGATTCATATCGGATACAAATCATAACTAATTCAGAAATGATACGGACCTAATGCCCGATATGATGCGTGGCCTCCGAACAGCTACGGATCAACCCAGCATCCAACATATGTGCATAGCCATTAATTGGACGTGAAATTTTTTCTATCCAAGTACATACGCGAAAGCTTATGTCCATGAATGTGGATCCACTTAAAGATCACTAGAGGTGTGTACGGGTGGCCAACCGAGCTTTGTCGCTGTGGCGTTCGCGAGCTCCCTTGCCCCCACAAGCGCACGAAAGTCCTGCAGTCACCGGGCCGCATCCTCTTCGACCTTCACTACTACGCCTTCGTGAGCTCCAATAGTTGGGCGTAGCCCTCGTGAATTAGCACCACAAAAGCTTCATAAGTACTGAGGTACAACCTCTGTGAGAAGCATCGAGCCCGTTGTTGTGGGGTTTCTCACCGCAACCTCCTTCTCCAAAGTGGTTTTCTACTCATCGCCATCCACTCCTACGGGGTAGGATAGGTGTTTTCTCAAATTGTTGTAGCATCTTTTCTTAATTGTTGTATGAAGTGTTTTGTTTTGTTACAACTTATCAATTCGGAACCTTGTGGCAAGAACATTTTGTTATGCAAGGTCGATGAATTATTGCATCAAAGTATTTTTTTTTTGTTGAAACAGTTCGTTGGTTTTGTTGCACTGATTGTTAGGATGGGTTTATTGCAATGGAGCGGGATTTAGTTGCAGATATAGCGAATTTTTGTTGCATCGCTACAAATTTGTTGCACATATTCAAATTTGATATGTCATTTTATTGCAAACATTTTATCCAATTGTTGTATGAGCAACTCTAAAATGTTGCGACTATTCTTTTCAAATGTTGAAGTGTTGTGTTCTTATAACTTTCTTTTGTTTACAATGTTTGAACCATTTTAAATTCTAGTTACGTTTTTCTATACTCATGGTTTCACTCAATTTATATTTTTTTATCGACATTCTTACTATTATTGTGCGTTTTTATTGCATACGGTGATTATTGCACGCATGGTTAAAAAATTTTGCGCCATACGTTCGATAGAAAATTTTTCATGGGACTCCGATTTTTAGTCCTATCCTAACTAATTCTATTATTTTTCTAATAATCTTGTCATACAATTCGTATACTCTAGTACGCTCGTGTCCAAACAGACATGTATGGTCACGACCCCTGGTCCTGAGTGAAATTCAGCAATGAATCAATGGCCTCTTTCTCTCTCCGACAATTTTACCAGCGGTCAGTGGAGTCAATTTCCGTAAGATCATTCATGTAAAATTGCAAGTGCGTGTCTGCTTCAGTATTTTTATTTTGCACCGCTATATGCATTCTGGCACAGCTTAAAGTGTAAACAAGTGCCAAATAAAATGTATCTCTAAGTTGTAACTAGAACTGATTTGCTGTATCTTCAGTGTAACCTCAAGAGGTTAAGGAAATCTGAATCATGCAGGCAACAAGCTCCAAAGTCCAAACCCGAGCAACTCAAATGCGGATAAAATTAGTGTACCTAGTTGTTGGAGAGCAGGCCTTGCGGTGCGGGTGGGCCTAGTTGTTGGAGAGCAGCCCATATATTCAGCCCGGCCCAAACTGACGTTTGGTGGAGAAGGAGAAAAGAATCACAAACCCTCGCCAACGCCGCGCGTCCTCCATAAACCCCTCTGCTTCGGCAATCGGCATTCCCCACCCCACCCCAACCCGCGCCGCCGCCTCACCGTCCGATCCGGCATTCCGGGGGCTTCCGGTGAGAGCAGCGTGGGTGGTGGCCATGGCGCTCGCCTTCGACGAGTTCGGGCGGCCCTTCATCATCCTCAGGGAGCAGGAGAACAAGACGCGGCTGCGGGGGCTCGATGCGCAGAAGGCCAACATCGCCGCCGGCAAGGCCGTCGCGCGCATCCTCCGCACCTCCCTCGGCCCCAAGGGCATGGACAAGATGCTCCAGTCCCCCGACGGCGACGTTACCATCAGTAATAGCTAACAACCGACACTCGCCGCCCCTTCTATTCCCTCTCTCATTTAGATTATACTAGCTTTGTACTAGGGCTGATTTAGCTGTGGTTTCGTCAGATCTAGAAGGGTTCGCCCGCCATTGGATCGTTGGCGGTAGTGCTGCGGGGATTAGGGTTTTCGTGGGTGGTATAGGGCATATAGGGTCATGAGATCTAGCTGTTTGTGGGATGTTGCTTGCTTTGGTGCCTTGATTTGATTTCCTGGGGAAGGATGGGCCGTTCTATATGTAGTTTGTCGACAATTCATTATTTCTTGTAGTGGTTCTTCATTTCATTTAGTTTCTTCTCAGGTTTGAAATATTGTGTGTACTGTGGAAATGCTAGGTTGCCATTTCTGTAGCTATCTAGTGATTTCGAGTGAAGTGAGCGTTTTACTGCTGCAAATGCAATGTTGAATAGTCTAATATTTGTGAAATTGATTAATGTGCACATCTTCTGTAAATATGAAGACCTGGGTTGGTGCTTTTAAGAGTTGATTTACTGCGGTTATATATGTAAATTTTCTAGGAGTGTTTTTTTATTTCTCTTTTACTGACCATCTTACCTTACTAATTGTCAGCCAATGATGGGGCGACAATCCTGGAGCAAATGGATGTTGACAACCAGATTGCGAAGCTGATGGTGGAGCTGTCCCGCAGTCAAGACTACGAAATTGGAGATGGTACTACCGGGGTGGTGGTCATGGCCGGGTCGCTCCTAGAGCAAGCTGAGAAACTGCTAGAACGTGGTATTCACCCGATTAGGATTGCGGAAGGTTATGAGATCGCGTCAAGGATAGCTTTTGATCACCTTGAACGCATCTCCCAAAAGTTTGAGTTCAGTGCTACAAATATAGAGCCTTTGGTGCAGACCTGCATGACTACTCTGTCCTCAAAGATGTAAGTCAGAAGATATTATGTTTAATCAATCAGCTTCTTTATTTGAATCCTATATTATGTCAAGAGGTTAGAACGTAGAACTGGGTTGGATTCCACATATGTCAAGAGTCTATCAGAGGAATATATTTCTTTTTTTTGTTGAGAACACCACATATGGACAATTTTCACTTGTGTGCTGTTGCAAATAACTTCTGGTGCCATTTTGTTGGTTATAAATTATAGTCTTTGGTATTTGGCAGTATTATGTGCTTTAGGCTGTGCTATCTGTATGCCTAGTGCAGTGTTTGTCTTTTAACTCTTTTGTCAAGTAAGTGTGTGATTTGCCATGAAACTTCTCAGTTTGTCCTCTCTCCTGTTTGCTTAGCTGACCCAGTAGATTAAGAATACAAGATTCCATTGATTCTCACATGTTGTGATTCATTGATGCATGTATATAATAATTATTCAACCTCAAGCTCGATGTGCCTGGGGTGTTACTCTCTTATTTTGCTGGCCCATGAAGTCATTTTTGGTTTCTAATGAAGACAAATCCTTTCTCTTCTTTTTGCAATAATATCAACTATGCAGGTCTTCTTGTAGCTTGGAACTTGTTTGCAGAAAGTGTTTTAGTCTACCAGGAAATATGTCACAGCATTAGAAGTATTTCTCTATGGGTAGATTCTCTGTAGGTTATTTGATGGCTTGTCTCATTGGATCTGTTTCTCTTATTCTACAGTGTTAACCGTTGTAAGCGAGCACTGGCCGAGATTGCTGTCAAAGCAGTCCTTGCAGTTGCCGATTTGGAAAGGAAGGATGTAAACTTGGACTTAATTAAGGTGGAAGGTAAGGTTGGTGGGAAGCTAGAGGACACTGAGCTAGTATATGGAATCATTGTTGACAAAGATATGAGCCACCCACAAATGCCAAAGAGAATTGAGGATGCTAAGATCGCCATCCTGACCTGCCCGTTTGAGCCCCCGAAGCCTAAGACAAAGCATAAGGTTGACATTGACACTGTAGAGAAATTCCAGATGCTGCGTGAACAAGAGCAGAAGTACTTCGATGAAATGGTTCAGAAATGCAAGGTTTTTGCCTATACAAGATTAACTGTTTTTTTATATTACAGAATAGCCATATTTTGTATGCTTGGGTGGTAATATTTCATGGCTACATATTTATCATATTGGTCTGAATGCGGGTTCCTTAACTAGAATTCTTTGTGATGATTTTGAGCTCAATTGTCATTTATTTCCCTTGGTCTTGTCTGTCGTGGCACAATAAACGTTGAAACACTTCCTGCTTCACATTATCAGCATAAGTGTTATGAGCGTATGAAATGTATTCACATTACTCCATATCATGTTACATCATGTTTGTTTTGCTTGGTAATTAAATATGTATACATGTATATTTTTGTAGGATGTTGGTGCAACCCTAGTTATTTGTCAATGGGGTTTTGATGATGAAGCCAATCATTTGCTGATGCATAGAAATCTGCCAGCAGTCAGATGGGTTGGTGGTGTTGAATTGGAATTGATAGCCATTGCTACAGGTCTATATGCATACCTCTCTCCATATTACTCTGAATGGCTTGTAAAGACAGCACATAACATTTTAAAACTGACCGCAGGAGGACGGATTGTTCCGAGATTCCAAGAGTTGAGTCCTGAAAAGCTTGGGAAGGTATGCACTGTTCTGCAAAAAAAAATAGTGATAAGAAATATGCATGCATTGGTGACGTGACCAAGGTTCCAAAAACCGGCTAGATTTCGGAAATCTCGGCCGAGATCTCAGATTCTGGCCGGGGATGGGATCCAAAATCCGAGCCGGATAATTTTTTTTTGAAAAAAATTAAATTGCTACAATATCTTGGAAAATCTCGGCGAGATTTCGCAAAATCTTGACGAAATCTCGGATAATTTGACTTTTTTTACTGGATTTAGCCCAATAACCCTTAAGAAAGTCATCTTCCATGAAAATTTGTTGAAAAACCGAATTTTTGAGACGTTTTAAAATTTTGGTAGAAACGATGTCAGATTTTTATAAAATTGTACAAGCTTGATTATGGTACTATATTTAGAAGTGTAGGATCATACAGAATTTTTTTCAAAATAATTGAACTTCATTTGTTATCTCTAAAGAATCAAAAACAGAATGAACATAATTGAGAGAATTTTATAAATTTGCTTTAGTGTGATCATGATCCAAAATTTTTAGGAAACCATCTCTAAAATTTTCAAAAATTTTAAATTTTTTTGTTTGCTCAATCAAATCTATGGATGCATTGAACTTCATTTGTTATCTTTCAAAAATAAAAAACACAAGGAAAACAAATGGTACAATACTATTGTAAGAATTTTATAAATTCAGTGGTGTGATCATGATCCAAAATTTTTATGAGAGCTTAAGAATTGACTCAGCACGCTTCTATAAAAGTTTCAAAAATTCTAACCCATTTTTGGTTGCTCAAGCAAATCTATGTATTGATCATTAGGCTTTTATCAGGACGTAGCACTGGCAGTTTTTTTTGAAAATTCTTGAAGCTTGATCATCATCTAAAAATTTCATGGAAACTTTGATGATACATTAGGGCCATCCACAAAAAATTTCTAACGTGGTTTGAATCATTTTTCATTTGGTTGAAATTTGCCAGTAAGGCTTTTATCAAGGCAGTTGCACTATCCGAATTTTTAAAAATTCCTGAAGCTTGATCATCATCTGTAATTTTATGGGAACATTAGTAATGCATCAGAACCATGCACAATTTTTTTAAAAAATTTTCTATCGTGGTTTGTTCTGTTTTTCATTCGGTTCAAATTTGCCGGTCAGCGTTTTATCAGGACAGTAGCACTGTCCGAATTTTTAAAATTCCTCAGACTTGATAATCATTTGATATTTTTATGGGAACATTACGGATGTGTTAGGACCCTCCACAAAAATTTCAAAATTTTTCGACGTTGTTTGAACCATTTTTTGCTCGGTTCAATTTCACCGAAATCTTGGAAATTTCAGTGCAAAAAAAAAAAACCGGATTCGAAATTTTGCTTTTGTATTTCGTCCGGAATTTGTCCGAAATTCCGAGATCTCGGATTCTGTCCACCTCCGAGATGTAAACCGAAAATGAGATTTGAAACCTTGGATGTGACTGGTGTTCAGTTATACAATATTAGAATCCTGTGTACATGAAATTGAAAGTAGTTGAGACTTGAGATCATATGAGGAGAGACGGATTGCCTTCATAATTTTTTTATGGTATATACTCCGTAATTGTTTCTGAAAGTAAGCATGTTGAACAAACTTATTAGTTAAACAGAAAGAAATAATTGTTTATTGTGGAATTGTTAGGATGTTTGTGACTATTAACTGGCTGCATGTGTGTTTGTGAGGACGACTTGATTGATCACTGGCCAATACACTGAATATTAACCTCCAACCTAATCATCATGCTATTCTTGATAGCTGAGTATGTTATTTTAGTCATGTTGTCTTCAAAAAAACCATGTGAATGCCTTGCACTCTTGAACAGTAGTTATAGTAGAGAGTATACACTGCTTAATTGGTTGGCTATACTTGGCAGCCATCTTTATTGTATTAGAAATAGCTCACGATTTATGTTTTTTTGCCTGCTCTTCTTAAACAGGCTGGATTGGTCAGAGAAAAGTCATTTGGAACAACAAAAGATCGGATGCTTTACGTCGAACAGTGTGCCAACTCCAGAGCTGTAACTATCTTCATTCGCGGTGGTACGTTCTGATGTATATGTCTTTTTTCTTCATATTCACGTATGCATATGTTCATATGCTTTGTTAGGCCATGCATGCTTTACCCCACTAATAGTGAATCTGATGGAGAGACCCTTCACAGTTTGCATTCGATAAAATGAAAGCGATTGTATAGCTTTTGGCAGTATTCATGCTTTTAATTTCAAAGCATGGACTGACTGACATAATTGAACATAGTAATCGTGCATGCAGGGTCCACATTACATCATACCGCTTTTGCAATGGAACATATGATAATCAATTCATATATTTGAGGATAACAAACTGAAAAATTACTGCTGGTTCTTTAATTTGAGAGTTCTTGGTGCCATACTTAACAAGTAGGGTTGTAGAATTGGTATGAAATCGTATCATAACATCAAAATCACGTGTAGTATTTGCGTGTTGTTGCTCAGCTGCTAGCTATAAAAAATGAAAGCAGCAACACACTATGGGTCACAATGGATGGTTATGTTTAGCATCTACTTTTCAATCTTAACTACTGCACAGTCACCTTCTAAGCTAAAGGATATCTTCTGAGTGGAGTTTCCATGATCAAAACTATCTGCTGTTGTGCAGGCAACAAAATGATGATTGAGGAGACCAAGCGAAGTCTTCATGATGCTGTTTGTGTGGCAAGGAATCTGATCTGCAATAACTCAATTGTGTATGGTGGTGGCTCAGCAGAGATGTCGTGCTCAATTGCTGTTGAAGCTGCTGCAGATCGATACCCTGGAGTTGAGCAGGTAATTGCTGACTTTTAATCCTATATATATATTTTTAAAAAGCTATATATATTACTGATTGTGTTTCTTTGCGCTTGCAGTATGCTATCAGGTCATTTGCTGATGCGTTGGATGCTATTCCACTGGCCTTAGCCGAAAACAGTGGTTTGCCACCTATTGATACACTTACCGGGGTAAAATCTCAGCAAGTGAAGGTATTATGTTTTCTATATTCATTTATTGTCTTTCTGTTATTTAATAACAGCTTTGAGCTTGTGAGTTCTTGACAGCATCTCATCTTAGTTCTTGTTGACGCCATTGCAACTTTGCTGGACCCCTGTACTTGTTAATCAGATCATTGTATGTTAGGCTTGTTATATAATTAGCTTCGTAATTCATTTTAAGCAACCATACTGTTAAAGTATAAGTGAATTGCTTGCCCACCTTTCCTCGGCCTGAGGGAGTCTACACGTGAGGGGGAGTGTTGAAGTATAAGTGAATTGCCCACCTTTCCTCATCAGCTTAAGCTTTTGGGTGAACTGGCTGGTGCATGCAACTCAATATGGTATCAGAGCTAAGAGGTCTCGAGTTCATGACCCAGTTGACGCAATTAAAAAATAATAATTGCAGTCTACTTCTATTCCACGTCTAGGCCTGAGAGAGCCTACACGTGAGGGGCAGTGTTGAAGTATAAGTGAATTGCTCACCTTTCCTCATCAGCTTAAGCTTTTGGGTGAACTGGTTGGAGCATGCAACTCAATACATACAAGTGCATGTGCTTGTATATTCCTTCCATTTACTACTTAAATGTACTCGATGCTGTGCATGTTATATTGTGATTTAAGCTAGTTATAGTATATAGTATTCGTGCCATATTGCCCATTTTGAATTGGTTTTAACATAATATTTCTGAACACCTTTCCAGGAGAGCAATGCTTATTGTGGCATTGACTGCAATGACGTCGGGACCAACGACATGAAAGAACAGAATGTTTTTGAGACTCTGATTGGTAAGCAGCAGCAGGTCTTACTGGCCACACAGGTGGTGAAGATGATTCTCAAGATTGACGATGTTATCACGCCTTCTGACTATTGATGATGCCTGAGAAGAATGGAAATCGACTGTGCTTACGTGACAAGCACTCCAGTCGGCAGCATTTTCTATGGGTTGATCGGGATTTGCTCGTACAATTGTGACATGTACTGTGCGCTTGTTTTGTTTGATGAGCTATCTGTGTTTGTGATGCTTGCCGATACTTTATTTTTGGCGTTCACACTTTGATAGCTTGAGACAATATAGCACAAATCCCTTTGATACCAGTTTAGACGTTTGGATGGATATTGTTCAGATGTTTAATGCTATGGATTGCACATTTGCAGCAGTGCTGTATTTTTTATCTGCTTTGTCTTAAGTATGCCATTTTTATCTGCTTTGTCCAAAGTATGTCAGTTAAAGACGGTATTAGATTTTGCATTGAAGGAAAACCACATAACCTAGTTGCTATTCTGATTTTCAATCTTTGAATTCAAAATATTTAAAACTCTAGAAATATTTTATTTAAGTTCCAAATAATCTAAGGAACCTTTTAATTTTTTTTTGAATTTATTTAATGTTTCTAAAAAATCAAAATCTAGATTATTTTATTAAGATAGAAGTACTAAAAGTTTTTGAATTTAAAACTGGTCATGCTCTGATTTTTTTTATAGAAATATTAGTACTATCATCATCTCAAAAAAATGTTATAAAATTTGAAGCAAATTTGATGGATTTAAATGAGGATAAAGATAGACAAAATCGTCTTTTGTATGTATGAGTTAATGGTAAGTAACAGGCTAATGATGGGAGTGGCAAAAACGAGATGAAAATTAATATCCGATGATAATAAAATGAAGACCAGTTTTTTTGATGGCATTTTAGGGATCTAAAGAATTTTCTCAATAAACATTCAGGTCGAAAAACTTACGGTCTTCTCAGAATTTAAGATACCAAAGAGCAGAAGACATACTGTGGAATGTGAGGATTGATCTCCAGGCTTTCGTGCTTCCTCCAATTCAAGATGCTTTCGGTGATCCTCTCGAGACTTGAAAGACACTGCAACAAATGTAGATGAAAATTCTTAGCGCATCTTTTTTAATCACTACAGACGTGTTTTCATTCTAGAAATGTTGTATTGCATTTCTATGTACCTGAGAAACACGTCCAATTACTAGCACATAATGTAATCCTCCAAGGCTACCTGCTTCTTCTCATTCTACCAGTCAATCATTTGGCAGAAAGCATCCCGACCACAGCTTCATGGGAGTATGGGACTCGAGAGGTGACAAGCCAAATATCTGATTCTAGATCATGAAACAACGAACTTCAATCATTACCAGAGCTGGACATCTACTTGGGTGGACGAGAAAAAACCCATGGCTACCGGATCTGAGCACTTTTCACTTCATAGCTTGGGAGAACACAAATCGGGGTTGCCGATGGAGGTGAAGGTAGAGGTGGCTGTGGAGGTGTCTCCGGCGACCGGCTACGGAGGTGTAGATTTCTCCTGAGGCATATCCTTCCTAGGAGGTCATCGTGGCATCTTGTTGGCGTCAAAAATTTGAGGTAGAGTTTCTGAAAACAACACACCAGACGAATACTTGGTTCAGAGCGTGCCAGTCGATTTGACCTGTAACCGACAAGGAAAAAATATATAAAATTCGCACAAAGCCGATCACGAAGATCAATCAGCTTAGACTCAATCAGCTTGAAGCCGATCAAGATCAAAGTAACAGTATAAGTCTAATTAGCCGATTAAGGCTAATCAGAAGATAAAGGTAGATCGATTCTGAAGAAGGCGATGCGCAACAAAATCAGAACAAATCGAACCTAGGGCGTAATTTGAAGAAGATCAACAATCGGCGATGCGCAACTTTATTGATCAAGATCGAATTACAAAGACTAAATTACAGGAGCTATTCCTAGTCGACAGGAAAAAGTAAGAAAATAAAGGCTGGCTGATTGTATTGTGTTGGATCCTCCCGCAGTTTGCTTCGACCCTTCTTTTATACCCGTCGGCCGATCGTATCCTTTTACAACACGTTTCAAGTCCTGATCCGTATCGGCCTTATCTCGGACAGTTATTTCCTTAAAGATCTTGCTGTTACCGACGGAGGGCACAGATGACAACGACGGTGTAGAATTTGGCTGTTGTGAAAGGAAAATTTTGGGTTGGACAGGAAAATATAGAGCTAGGCAGGGAATGAAATGAAGTTGCACGTGAGTTTGGAGAGAGATGGCGCCATTGCTTTGGCGAGAGCGCATGGGATCATCTTGTTCAAGCCAAAGTCCCTCAAAATGCGTCACAAACGGACTACCTCGGTACAATCGTAGATTGCATCGTTGATTCCTCCGATTTTCTCATAGCTTAGCCCGTCTCTTCGCGAAAGGACAACTATTGTCTCTCTCTCCTCCTATCTCTTCCACCTAATCAAACATCTTACGTGGCATCTCTTATAGACAGTTGATGTCAACCCATTGTACATACTCTAAGCACCTAGTCAAAAGGCCAATTCTCCGATGCAAGCACCTCATTGTATATGTTCCACACACGCAGTGGCGGATCTACAGTGAAGGATCAAGTGATACCGACGTCTTTCAACCTAGTACATAATTCTTTTAGTATATAAATATATAATACTCTTATAAGTTAGAACCTCGGCGATCCCGATGATCTCCTTCTCAAGATCCGTGCTGCACACACACGCACAAACACACATGCATCAGTGCTTAACTTTCTTACGTATTTTTCTCCAACATGGCAAGAAAACATCATCAGCATCTAAGATGCTGATGTAGTGAAATTTGGACAAGAGCGACATGCAATAGCGGTAGGAAATTTCTCTTGTATAAAAGATTTTTTTTTCAGTGTGGAGAACTTCAAATGGCGAAAAAAGACAGTGCTGCACACATGTATATGCATATATTACGTTACATATCATATAGCGCCTAGAATTGCCGGCTCCTCAACGCTCGGCCGTACTTTTCCGCACGTACCAGCTAATCGGCTCGCGACCATACCTCCTCCGTGCGCTTGCGTCACCTCGCTCGTTTCTTCGCCGTCCGTTCTCGCAATTTGCCTCACCTCCGTCGGATCAATCCAGCGCCTCCCCGTGCAATGAATCCTTGCGCGTTGTGGCTTTCATGCTTCCAGAGCTCTCCACGTCGCACTCCTTCTGGAGACCTCCGTGTGACGCGGCGCTTTCGCCACCTCGCTTCCTCCGCTCACGGAGCCCTCGAGGCCACAACCCGTCCATCGTCGCATTCCTTCCCGCTTGGGCGCTATCGCCGCACGAAGACCTCGACGAGGCACTCGCCTACTCCCTCCCTGACGCTTTCCTTCACCCGACCGTGTTGCCATCGTCTCTGCTGCTCCTCCCTGCGCGCTCACCCTCTCCCTTCCCCACGAGATCGGGCCTTGCCTGGCTGGTAGGGTCACCAAGATTGCCGCGCCATGAAGCCAGGCCCCAGCCGCCTCCCGGAGCCCTCGAGGCTAGGGGTGCAATCGGATCGGATAATTTTCGACCGACCGACCGGATATGTTCGGATCAGATTTGGATAGTTTTCGGATTCGAAATCGGTTTCGGATGTTTTTTTGGATTCAGATTCAGATTCGGGAGATCGCTATCCGTTGGATCGGAATATTTTGAATCTATTTTCGGATATATCTGGATTCGGACAAATCGGATATCCGACTGGCCTGCCCTGCGGTAACGCCTTCCCGTTTGCTCGTGCAGCCGTGCCACACGCTGTGTCGCACCGCCAGGCCACCGCGCCGCCGTGCAGCCACGCCACACACGCGCTCCTGGAACCCAGCCAAGCCGGCGGGCCACCATGGTGGCGGTGGTTGTGGCGTTGCTCGTCAGAGCGCCGAAGCCTAAGGCTGGGCCGCGTGTGAGTTGTCGTCGCACTGTCGCTGGTTGAAGAGCAGCCTGCCACCGTTTGGGAGGCCGGCTGTCGGTTCTGGGCCGCCGCCTGAAGGGAGGAGGACGGCCGCCCGCCGCCTTGGCCGGTCGGCGCTGTGGCCAGGCCGCCGCCAACGTTGGAGAAGTCGAGGGGCAGGCCGCCGGAGGAAGCACGGAGGCGCCAGAAGACCGCCGCCGTGGGTGGTTGCCGATGGAGGGGCGCCTTTACCGCGCAAGGTGGAGATGGCGTGGAGTCACGGTTGTGGTCGCGGCTAGAGCCTCCTCGGGTTGATTTGCCGTGGTTTGTGCGAGGGCCGCGGCAAGTGTTGGGGAGGGGTACACGGAGGCATAGAGGGTGGCCACCGTGGTGATGCTGCCGTAGTCGCCGAGGAGCGTGGTGTGCTCGCCGTCTGCGCGCCACCGGAACAGAAGGTATGTCGTAGTTGTTCGCATCCATGGTGCTCACCAGATAGAGATGGAGGCCGGCGACCTCCTGTTCTTCTTTGCCCTCCTTCTTCTTTCCTGCGAACTCAGTGTGAGCGTGCTGATAACGTGTTGCGAGTAGAAATGTAATTGACAAGAGACAAATAGAGAGAATGAAATTCTTATATTGAGTTCTGTACATTGATTACATATTTATACATGGGCAATGGGCGGCATGTTGCCATCTATAACTGTTCATATCTGTTGGATGAGATCACAATGGTTGGTTCGGAACTGGAACTTTGTGGTATGGAGTTGTTTAAAGTAAGAAGCTCTAAACCGCCGATTTTTGGGCTTAGCTTGAGCAATGTTTGCTGACTTAGCTCATGCTTTAGTTTTATTCATTATACTTATACAAGTTTTGTATGATATTGAGATGCAAAGCTGCAGCTTTATGCAATCTACTCATGTCCAACAACCATAACATTTGCTCGTATGTACACGGTTCAAATTTAGTGTACTTTTGTAACTTTGTTGGACCGCCTGATAAAATGACTAGTTAGATTGCAATAATCTTGTTGCATGTTAAACTCATACAATTAGTTAATCAGTACTATATGTGTGCTTTATACGGTATCTGTTCTCGCGCGTTATCCGACAAAAATTATTCATACCGTATCGATTCCGCTCCGTATTTGATTTGAATCCGCAACCGATATTATCCGCGCCGTATTCGTATCCGATAATATCCGAATCTGACAAAAAATATGATTTAGAATATGAAAAGAGTGACATCCGATTAAACCCGAGTCGATTGCACCCGTACTCGAGTCCCCTGCGTCCTCCGCTCCGACTTTGCGCTCGCTGACGGCCATGCCAGCTCTGCCGCGACCAAACCCGGTGAGTGATGCGATATGCCTGCCGGCTGCTTCTCTGGATCTCGAGCTGTGCTAAAAGGATCGGTGCTTCTGGAGACCTCAACCATGCCCTCTCTTCACCCACCGCGCCTCCCTCTCCTTCCTGTGCCGTCGCCCACCATCCGTTCCCCTTCCCGTTCGATGGCGTGCGCTGCCCTATTCCGCATCGGCGGCGACGCCCCCGACACAGTGGAGGCTGGGCACGGCAACTTACATCAAGGAGTCCTAGGGGCACCCGCTTAATAATGGTACATTTCCATTTTAGCTTCTTAATTTTTCTCACTTGGATAGAAATATAGAAGAGTCACTCGCAAAAAAAATCAAGAATAACAGCAATGTCAATTCTTTTTCCCTCTTTCCTTCCTTTATGCATTTTCTTTGGATTGAGATGGTGAATGTAGCTTGCGAAGACGTACGGATGGCAAACAGATGGTGTGGTATTAGACAGATCCGGCATTCTGGGCAGAGAAGGGCTACAAAGTAGTCGCAATAGGAAGCAGAAGGAAGATTCGCTATTGAAACTTCTTCCCTTTTCTTTCTTCAGATAGATTGTGTCGTTTGGAGATGAACATTCCCTGTATGTTCTATAGATGATACGAGTACTCTATCATGATTCGTGCTAAAAAAACCAAAGTTGTCCTAATCAGCAGAAAGCAAAAAAAAAAAAGAGAGTTATGGAGAGGAGTACATTTTTAACTTAATAGGCTTTAAATTTTGTTTTCTTTTTCCCTTTTGGGTAAGTAGTGAAAATAACAAGGCACATTGGATGCTTTGACAATCCTGATTATGAGAAGCAAGCTGGTAGAACATGAGCTTTTGTCCTTGTTTGCTACATGCCTACAACAATCAAACCCTAACACAGTTGATGCACAGCTGCTAAATAAAAAGGACCTTGCTTCAGTACACTTTTTTTTATATAAAAATTTACGAATTTCGATGTAGATCGATGGTGGAGATTAAAGTAGTCCTTTTAGCTTCGATTGGTAATATATTACGTCCCGATGTCGTCAACAATATTTTTTCCTTTGTTCTGTAGCCGTTCTACGTATGAATTGATCACTGTTTGGACCCCTCCTCTCTCTCTCTCTCTCTCTTTTTTTTTCAAAAATAGCTATCTATCGAAATTTTTTTTACAAATCTAACCTCCTCCTCCACCACTAAATGACACCTATCGTCTGCCGCGCACATGTGTACCGCAGTTCTGGACAGTGAGAGGCTGACAGCGCAAGAAATGGTGTCGAGTGCAGTCGCACTCCAGAGATGCGGAAGGAGGAAGTGCCACATAGGGGTAGTGTGGGAGTAGGCATGGCGTGCGCGGGAGCAGCCGGGTGGTATTTTGAAGTTGATCACTTCTCTATATATCGTTTAGAAGTTGATAGCCTACTCTCTATCGGTTAGATGGTATTTCCGACCGGAACAAGACTTGTCACAAGAATATTTTTTTTATTAGGATGATAACTCTGGAAAAAGAGATTTCCTACTTAGGAGAAATATGGTCGAGCGACGCTAATTCGAATCCCTCAGGCAAAATAAGAATAGCACCCACATTTAATCCTCCCTTCTTCCCCATTAGCAAGAACTTGTTTTCAGTTGCATATCATAAGGAATTTGATTAGCCCTCCTATCACAAATAGTTGGTGTTTTGAATATCGACACGGTCTTCAAAACACAACTTTAACCACTAATTTCTATTATAATATATTTATAGAACATAATAAAATTATAATATTATGAAAATACTTTTTGAGACAAATCTATACATGATTTTCAACTATTTCATGTGCTTCAGTTGACACTGTGCAAATTCTAAAAGAAGAACGTTGACTGTAACCAGTTTGATTTTCGAATAATTACCTAGCTAACATTTGCCTGCGCACATGGTATACGCATGCACTGATATCATGTGCGGTACCGGACATGCATGCCGCTGTTCGTTGGTCAGCAGAGCACTGTGGGCTCCAACAGTCACCCCTAATTTTAGGGAACCGAAAAACAAGCATAATAGATGATGGATCATGTAAGGGCATTGGGAAGTGCACATGTGCCAGCCACGCTAGAATGCTTGATAAACTTTTGAGGTACGAGTTAAGCTCTTGAGGAGACGAGGGCACATGCAGTCCCTAGACATTTAACAGATCTGACCAAAAAGTTGTGTTTCATTCTCGGATGAATGCATATATATTAAAATGAATTTCACAGGTACACATACATACGACAGCATTGCTTGCTATGTTTCTGATCAGATCATCCCATAAAACAAATATTCAATCCAATTAAAAACAGATGCATAGAAGCACCTCTCTTGAAAATGAAAACTAACCCCTTGGTAACACAAGGCAAATTGCGTCATGCTTGACTTTCCATTGATCATCTTCAAGAATCTCCGATGATAAATTGCATCTTCATCTCAACGGGCTGCCTGGGTCAAAACAGGAGCAGATCATAGCTCAACTTTCTTCACAAGTTTTGTATAGATAATGCGATTATCCCTTGCAGAATTGCTCTCAACAAGAGCAATTTGAACCAAGTCCTGCAGACAGCAAACAACATGCCAAGCGTTACACACCAATGAGAAACATCCAATACTGATAATATCAATGTCACCAAAACAGGAATTGTCGTAAATGCTTCTCAAGAGGTAAAAATAACAGACTGTCAAAAATACACCAATATATTTGTCACACACTTATCCAGAGAAGCTCAACTCTTGCAAAATGAACATAATCCTTCCTATATGCTATGCTTACAAATGCCTCCAGCAGCGGGCGACCAAAACTAAAATGCAGTTACATTGAGTTGACAAAGAATTCATTATATATCTTTCCCTTTATTTCCATTGTGAACTCAATGTTACTTACATCCATAAACAATCGTGTGGACATAAAATACCAACCCAACATGCTTACTTCTAGAAGGACTCGAAGTAAGACCAAAGCGAGCATCAATAAAATATATCCAAATTCCAACAGTAGATGAATAGTTGCAATTTTGTGTGTGTACAAGATTAGAATAACTTCAAAATAACTGACGTAATTTTTTTTTCCTCATCAGAAAAATACATGGAAAAGAAAGGAGGTAGATATTTTTTTGGATTTGTGGTTAAAGAAGAAAAAGAAGAAAGCATGGTTCTATTGAATTTCAAGTATTCAGTTTCACCAATAAGATATGGACACTTGCCTCATATTATGAATTAGAGAAGATTTTTCATAGGAAAGAGATCTACAAAGACTTTGTGCAAAATGTCAACGTTTGCTTGCTTATTTGGCAAAGAAAAATAGAGTAAGTTATAAGGAAATTAATCAGTCAGCTGGATATTCGGGATGCCTCCACCAATAGGCAAACCAAAACTAAAAGGTAGTTATATTGAGCTGACAATGAAACCAATATATAGTATATATTTCATGCTATCTCTTTCGCAAACCCAACAAGAATCATATCGATAAGACGGTAGCCAATGAAACGTGAGGGAAAACTTCAGTAGTCCAGTTTAGAAAAGATAAAAGAACAAGCCCCAAAAGAAAACTCCTCCGGCATTACAACAAATTGTGGGCATGGAATCCAAATAATAGATTCAAGCATCTGACCTTCACATCTCTATTAGATAAAAACTTCCCCAAGTTGTGAAGAATGCACCTTAAATCATCCACCTGCAGTTGTAAAATTAGAATAATGCCACTTTGTGCACCTAGTTGAGGGATTGCTTCCTAAAGAGCAAGGGTATCCTTTATATGTTACCTTTATATAACCCGATCTATTTTGGTCAAAGTACCTGAAAGCCTACAAGACAGGGAAAAGATCACATGTTAGCAATAAACTGGGTTACTCTTACTGGGATGTATGTAACAGACAGAATTTTAACTTGAGTTATGACGACTCTTAATCTCTTATATACAGCAGCAAAAATTACCTGCAACAGGTCCTTATCAACCACCTCATCTTTTGCTGAATCTTCCTTCCATGATGCAGCTGTCTTTTCCTCTTTACTAACTGCCTTTTCTGCAATTTCTATCAAATCTCCTTTCTCTGCTACAGACTGCTTGTCCTCCCCTGAAGCAGATTTTTCTTTGATGTTAGGATTGTTAGCAATGTTTTTCGATTCAAGACGAACTTTCTTCTTGTTTCCATCATCTTCTCTTGTTGCTTCTGGTGGATTAACCACATTCAAGTCATCCTCATTCTGCAGCACAGGAAAATCAAGTGACACTGTTTTCTTGTTTCCATCATTTTCTCCAGTTACTTCTGGCGGCTTGGCCTCTCTATCATTCGAGTTATCCTCATTCTGCAGCACAAGAAATGAAATGCCACAAGTAGACACAGATTAAGCATAGTTATTTTCAAAGCACTTATGACTTCTATATAAAATTGAAACTTAGCATACAAGGAACATGGGATCCCTTCGGCTGTAAAAGCCACATTCCACTATTTTGTCAGCTCTAAAACATAACACAAATATAAGACTGGAGCAAATTAATATAAGAAGGTGAGCTCGTGCACTGGAGGTCTGCACTAGTCCAGGGTGAGCTTGACAAGATTGGCGCTTGCCATTAGCCAATAAAGCCCAGAACTTGATTCCATTGGAAACAATTGGGTATGATCCACATGTAGAAAGCTATACTTACATATTTTGGAAATAAATAATTTGAAAACAAGTGGAAAGGCGTAAATAAATTTTCCATGAGATGGAAGATGGATAACAGGCATCTCTACTGTTATGGAGGAAAACACCATTCAGTAATACAGGTAGTAGTTTTTAAAAGAAACAAAAGCTAATAAATGGCATGTCAATAAAATAATAATGAATATATGTATGATGCAAAAGTGTGTGAAGAAAAAAAAACCTGTTCTTCTACCAGTTCTTCAGCAGTAGCATCATCCATATCCTCATCATCTTCATATATTTCTACTTCTTCAGGATCTTCTTCATATTCAGGATCTTCACCCTCCATTTTCTCATCAGCTTCAGGTTCATTATGGACACCTGCTAAATGATCTGTGCCCATCTTTTCTTTGCCCTCTTTTATCAGTTCGTCATGGGCAGCTGCTGAGTGATCTGTGCTCATCTTTTCCTCACCCTCTTTTATCAGTTCATCATGGGCAGCTGCTGAATGATCTGTGCTCATCTTTTCCTCACCCTCTTTTGTCATTTCATCATTTTTACCTGGATTATTAGGGGTACTTTCAGTTAGAATCTCATCAGTGATCTTGGGTCGCTTCTCTGAGGATTTCTTGTCTTCCTTCTTTAGATCTTCCTCTCTTTGGCGCTTACGTTGATTCCTCTTCATACAATAATGCCTGTGCAGCTTCTGTGTAGAGAAAACCAAGCCAATGTGAAACCGAAAACAGATAAATATGTCAAAACCTATTGGGCATCACATCCATTTTTTTTTTTATGAAGTAACCAAAAAAGGTTCTTTCCTTCACAACACTCCACTAAAACCAGGCAAAAACAGAAATGTTTGGGGATAGGGAAATTCAAACAACCCTGGACTACACTGGAGAATACAAACATGGTACCGTAGCTACTAAGCAAACCACGTTCTCTCAAGTTGCAACCTTCATGCCAGATGCCACAATTTGGACCATTACCACATAACATAATTATCCTAGACTTAAGATAGTAATAACGTGAGTAGATTGGGGTTGGATTCTCAGTTCTGACTCAACTAGTAGGGCTTTGTCTCTCTTGCAAGCATACTTAACTACCAAACTTTGAGCTTGAAGTGTACATCAAAGTAGACTTATTTTGGGAAGTGGGAAACAGTGCGGAAATTACCAATTCTGGAATTAAAATATGTACTGGACAACAATACAAATGGCCAGGCCAGTACAGTCTAACAGAAGAGGTGTCACAACTCACAAAACAGTTAACACAGGAGAAAAGGAGGAAAATAAATACACTGGGATAAAAAGAATTAACGGCTGATTGTGTGCTTAGGCTAACAAAGCATAGGCAGAGCAGAAAGGAATTTACCTCAAGAAAAGACAAGATAACACAACCCATTCTGTATTGAAGCATTTCACTGAACGATTCAGCAAACAAGGAAAGCTGAAAAAGAAACAGAATAACAGATCAATGTCAAGCCACATGATCATCACCTCAAAAAAAAGAAATCTATAGAGAAATTTCATCGAAGTGTGATATGCTACCAAAGTGAAAAATAAAAAAGCACAGAAGTCTGTTGTAACAACAATTAACAAATAATTACAGAAACCAGAGCAGAATATGGACCTCAAATACTGAGTCCTCTATATCATTGGCGGTATAATCTAGGAGGCCATCCAATGACAGAGATGTTGAACGGACCTGCAAAATAGAATTGGTTCGATAAAATCTCTTAGGCAACTTATAACACTGTGTTTGAATCATAGTATTATATGAAATAAGCAGGCGATTACAGAGCATATTAGCCATACTTTTGATTCTTTACTCCTTTTAGCCTGAAGAATGAATCCTGGATGTTTGGGAGGTTCGTCAGACTTCTTTTCTTTAGTGTCATTCAGTGACTTCTGCTTTGGATCCATCCTGTGGTCTCTATTCTTTTTCTCTTTATCACCCTTTGTCTTATCCTTCTTTCCAATTTTTCCATCTATTTTCGTATCTTCCTGTTCGACAACTTCCTGCCGGTTAACCTTATCTCCATTTGACTTTTGATCATCAGTCAACGTATGACCCTTTTCCTCCTGCTCCGTTTCTTTCTTCTGATTTGATTTATCTTCGGCAGGAGTTTTCAACCCTTCTTCCAGCTTAGTCTGTGAATTCCCAACATAAGCCAAGCCTTCATCATTCTTCTCTAGCTGAACTTCCTCTTCTTGTTTACTTGTTTCAGCAGGCGCAGCAATGGCAGTCAACTTGGATGCTGAGGCAGAAACTTTTCTTTTAACAACCCTTCGAATTATTTTCTTCTTCCCAGATTTCCTGGCCTCAGGCTGCTGATTGATGTCAGCTCCCTTCTGCTCTTTTCCAACACCCTCACTCTTTTGTTGAACTTGCTCTTCCACAGTTTTACTCACAGTTTCTGCTACAACATTCTTGTCCAGCTGAGATGATTTATCAGCTGAAGCTTCCGCAGTTGGCTTTTTTCGAACAACTTTCACAACCTTTTTTATTACTTTCTTTTTCGTGGGCTTTTTATCCTCAACGGCATGGTCACCAGCAGCATCACCAGAAGTGTTTCCTTCAACAACCCCACCCGTCTTCTTAATGTGCTCCTCAACTTTATCAAGATTTTCTGTGTCATCCTCAGCAAGATTCCCCTCATCATATTTGCCCTGCTGATGCATATCAGCATCAACTTTCTCACTTTTGGTAGCACCGTGGCCAACATCACCCTCCTTTGAATGATCACCATCTTTACTTCTACTCTGGCTCAGTTCCCCTGGAAATGTTGACGAATAAAGTTTAATTATTTGTTTGTCAGGCAAGGAAAGGGCAGTGGAATGATAAGTGAAAATATTTCAAACCTTGCTTCTGTTCCTTTCCATCACTTGGGCTCTAAAATACAACAGGGAATCAGAACTGTTAGTACCAATCCAAAAGAAAACAGTGTTTGCCCAAAAAATTACGGCAACCACAAACTAACCGTTTCCTTCTTCGTAGTCAGATGCTCCCTTTCTGCTTTTGATTTTCTGTACGCAATCCAGTTATTCTTCCATATATCCACTGAAGGTAGGCATTCCGACAGGTTTGGCACAAACAGTACAGTAATTTCTTTGTGGCTAAAGAGTCCGTCTTTGCTAACTCTATTGTAATGGACCTGCAGTAATTATATGTGTGTTACATTAATAATGATGATGACTTCAGCAAAAATATTTCATAAAAAACGTAGTGACAAGTGAATGGAATTCATTATTGGGACAAATGCTCTTATCTCATCCTCTGGAAGCACCTACATCATATATAAATAGGGTTCAATATCCCAGTTGTAACCGGCCAGTACCAGTCATACTGCAGCATGGATAGATGGCTGGTTTCAGCTGAATTTTATCAGAAACCCTCTAGAATATTGGTATTATGGATAATGGAAAGATTAGAATGCACAAATATTTGCAAAAATATTGATAAATTAAAAGAAAAAACGAATTGGTTGGAAATGAGCCTACCACCGGACCAGCTCAATGGTTTTCTCAATTCTGGGTATAATGCACTGGAAATCATCGTTTCATGAACATTGTTTTGGATAAGAAATTAGAACCACAGTGGCAACATGGTGTTTTGGATAAGAAATTAGGACCAGACTGGCGACATGGTGAGACCACAACCACATAAATAGGAATGTTTTACTGTTCGGCAAAACATCCATTTATCACCATTTCATTTTTTGAAAAAAAAAAAGGAACCTGGTAGAAGGATACTGTTTTCCTTGAAAAGAAGATCATATACAACAAATACCAGTTCCTAGAAAGTGCTGAGCAATATATTCAGAAGTACCTCTAGAAAACGGTTCCAATGGGTGCAATTAGATAGATCAACTTGCACCAGTTCCTTAACATATCTGTCCAAGAAGTAGGGTGAATTTCAGTACAATTGCAAGTCATCCATGATGCATTACTTGATAAAGGTATACCTGATAGCGGTTCGAATTAAGCAAGAACAGTCAACCGATGGATCTCCACCATCTATTGCTGCATTCCAAGGGCCTCCAATTGCAAAAAGTGAACGATCCTTCTTGAATACAGCAAATTTTAAGATATTGTTCAAGTGCACTACACGTTCCTCAGTACTTCTCAACGAGGTTATGTCAGCAAATGCACCATTGCTCATGCCGCTCATCAGAATTACCTGCACAAGATCAAATGTGTAAGCAACAGTGAAAATGACTTTCCAATGTTTTGAATTTCTTAAGAAGTACACAGAAAAATTAAGTGTCCTGCTCTCCCATGCGAGAATCTTGTGCTCTTTGCCAAATGTGTAAGTATAATAACTCAAGCATGGCATCAATACAAGGTTACATTTATCCACGGCCCATACAGACAAAAAAATTACTCAAGTGGCAATTATTATCAAGAAAGGGGAAGGCCATTTTAATGCATTTGGATGGCGTAAGCCAGCAACACAAGTTATGCACTTCATGTATTAGCAAGATACAACAAATTATCCCCAAATTCTACAAGCATGAGTATCAATGCTTAAAAACAATCTACGACATGTTACCTATAGATATAGATAGACCATGTACAATAAGATGAATCACTCCAAATCAACAAACTCTATACTTATCACCAGAGCTACTACTCGAAGCAACTACAACTAAAAACAATTCATAGTTCCAAATAAACATAAAATTGTAGACAAAAACCTTTGCATTCCAAATGGTTTCCAGAGTCTTGGCGCTTGATGTTTTCTCACAAGAGATCATTGCTGTTTCGTCAGCCCTGTCATCAACTTCATGGATGCCATGCTCCAAACTGTTTTATGGCAGCGAGCAACATAGTATAAACTATACTATTAATAGGAAGTATGAGCAATTTAAGCAAGAAAACATATCGAGCATTACATACATCTAGTTATGTATTCCCAATAAAAAGCATACCTCACTGGTGTATGCAGCGAAAGATTTACGCTTTCTTTAGCCCAGTTGAAGACAATCTACAAACCAGTAAACCACAAATAAGCCCAACAAACAAAAAAGGAAAATATACAGTGGTTCCACTCTGAATTTTGACTGGCAACAGAAGGTCGTGGATAGAATGTCCAACCTTAGAAAAATCTGGAGTAATTGCTAGTCTAGGATATCGTTTTGTCAAAGATAAATAGTCCCTCTCATCTTCCACCAAGCGAAATGGCAAAACCTGCACAGAACAACCCAGTTAGCATTAAGTTCATAATAGTTAGCAAACTAAAACTGCCACATAACTGCACATACAAAAAATGTAATGATAAGACTTGCATATAAAGGGGGCAGAGAAATGGAGAAAGGAAGACAAGCCATTCATGATTGCTTTGCAAAGGGGACAAAAATGGAGGAAGCAAGATAAGTAGTTCATGATTGCTCCATCATGCCCACTGTAGTGCAATCTACGATCAAGGTGTGAACGATCTTCAAGTTTACGTGTGATGTCTCATGATTTTTCATGTCACAAGAATAAGGCACCAGAGGTCCTTTGGTGCCAGAAAAGAGAAAATGACTACCAGAAAGATAAAAACAAGGATAGCAGCAGATGGATGAATAACTGGAACCCTGGAATTTATCAGAGATAAATAGTTCCCAATGTGGACGAATAACATGACAAAAATTCAACAAAGAACCGGCCTTATAAGGACAAGAATCAGGGGACTTGAAAGACCAGAGTGCATCAAGGAGGCTAGTAACGGATTAACATTATCAATTGACTTCTGCAAGAACACTGTGACAAACACAACTGTTTGTTTACCTTGCAAATATATTCTCTCTTTATTTCTTTAATAGGTGAACGATGCCTTCAGGACAACAAATGAAAGCGTTAGTTTAGAAAGCTGCAACAAAGGCCAAGCAGCAACCTATTGCACCCACAAAGCTACAGAGAGAACATGGAGGTCCACCTATGCGCAGCATCATGTCGTGGTGAATGTCGCCGCAAAGGCTTCTCAGATTTAACAGAAGAAGAACGCCGTCGATCGCCAGAGGTTCTAGGTGGAGTGCGTCCCCGCCTTGAATCAGCTCCATGCTTCCTGTCCCGCTCCCTCTCCTTCTCATGGCACTCGCGAAAACGTTCTCTTTCGCGAAAACATTCTCTTACTCGTTCACGTTCACTTAGTCTTTCACGATCCCTTTCCCTGTCACGCTCTCTTTCTCTTTCACGGCCTCGTAGGTCTACGAACTCTCGTTCCCGTTCCCGCTCCTTTTCTCTTTCCAACAGTAGGTCCCTTCGGTGTTCCTCGTCTCTTAGATCCAGCTCACGACGATAACCAATCCGATCAACTGTACGTTCATCAACCATGGAGATGCCTGGATGTACACGGGATAAGATACTATCTCGGTAATCAGAATCCAAAGTTGGATGGAGCAGGCCTTTCCCCGAGCCATAGTCACGTCCAGGAGGCAGACCCATCCCATAACCACTGCTTGATGATCCTTGCCCATAGTCAAGGCTATCAATTTTTGCCCTAGGAGCTCCTCCCAACAATGAAGCTGCCTGTTGTCCTCCATATGGCGCAGTCCCAAGAATGGACAAGTTGCGATGATCAGCTTCAACTCTTCCATATGAACCAATTTCATGAGATCCTTGATGGATTGGAGCGGACCTTCCTGCAAAGTAATCAGCTTGTCTGCCAGAAATGCATACTTTACTCAGTGCATGTGCTATGTTTTTGTTGCAGTGATAAACACGCAAAGGATCCCTACTGATTTAGTTTTCCAAGAATATTAATGAGAAACATCAAAATCACTAGCGAAAACCTAGTCCTAAGGCACAGATGTTTGGAACAAGCACATAGTCATTCATTTCATGCACTATTTTAAGTGAGAATAATTAATTATTAAGGTCTAACAATATGGATCAACAGCCTGATAAATAATTTTATATAACCTGATTGTGAGCTAACATACCTTATATCAGACCCAGGCTGCAGTTGAGCTTTCAGGAGCTGCTGATGGCGCATTGATGAACCCTAAAAAAAATAATAGGATCAAACTGATGAAAAGTTATCACAAAGAGCATGAAAATGTTAGCAGAACGGAGTTCTGTAAGGGAAAAACAGATTTCTACCAGCTCCAAACAGTCATGAATCTGAGATTAAATAAAAAAAAAAGTGGGTCGTACGAATGCATTGGTTAAATTATAATGGGCAAAGAGCAAGGAAAAAAATGAGAGACCTGATTGCCTGCAGGAATATGATCAGGGTATCTTCTATCCAAATCAGTAAGGCCATCTCTCCTGCCAAGATTAGCTGAGTGTTCACTATACATCCTTCTCTCTAATGTATAATCAGTACCATACTGGTCTAGCTTCTGTGCATATCCACGCACGGCCAGATAGTCATCATTAGTTCTTGCCAGGCTGGAACCGACAGATCCAGCTGAGAATTTGGATGACTCTGAGAGTGAAGCTGGATGAGTTGGCAGGCCAGGAAGACTAGAAGAAGCCGGACCTTTCCCACCAAGTCCGCCAACCTGTCAAAAGTATAAGTTGGATATTAAGTTATTCTGCAATAAGATAATGAAGAATCACTTGTGACACTTAGAACTAAAAGGAGAGGAGAAGCAAGTTCCAACCATAGGAGAAAGTGATTGACACAGCTGAAACAAAATGTCAGTAGAAATTGACACCATAGTTATTAAGGCAGTAAGGCGAGGCTAGGCACCACACCACCGCCTGGATGCCTAGGCGCTTATGGCGTGTGGCGAGGCAACGCCATATTAACCAGCAGACAGTGGCAACTAAATGAGGAAATAGCAAATAAATAGAGATACGGCAAAGGGAAATAGCAAAAAGAGCCCACCAGGCTACCCAGCCCACAAAACCCAACAAGCCCAACAACTTAACCCACCACATTCTACACTCTATGCTCTAAAGAGCCAGCTGCCAACCACATCGCTGCCAGAACAAGGGCAAGCCAGAGAGGAGGAGTGGGGCACCAGCCACTGCAGCCGAAGCTCGACTTGCTGCTCGCTGGTCACCGCCGCTGGAGAAGGAGATGGCTATGGCGAGCAGTGACAGCAACGGCGGCGGCGATCTTGAGCCAAATCCAGAAGGCCGAGATTCAACGGCAGTGGAGTGAGAAATGTGACGGCAAGCCGGCAGTGACGACAAATAGGTGCTTCAGTGTCAGATCTGCTGCCCCAACCCAACATTGACACACCGCCACCTCTAATCACCTTTTGGCTGGCTTCTTCCCCCCTCCCTTGCTCATAAGGCGAGGTAACAGCTGTGGCGACAGCCCTCGAGCGCCTCGACACCATGACTAGGGAACTTGACCAAAAGAAGGCCTAAACGAGACATAACTCAGAAATAACAAAAAAACACATAGATGGTTGACACAAATTCCTTCATAGCATCCACTCTTAATGGTATGAAATTCTGCTAAAAATGGTTTGATGCAAATTAAATATCAATCATATACACAGTCACAAATAATATGTGAAGGTAATGTAGTGGTGCTACCAATATGATGGCCATTAAATATAACGGTTGTCAACATGAGTTCTTTCCCAGTCACAGCATTGCTTAAGTATATAATTCGAGGCTTTCTAATAGCAATCATACTGCATTACTCTTGCAGTTACAGATGTTAGAGTGGATGCAGCATTACACATCAAAAGTATTATTCAGCAGTAAAAACTGTTGGAGATAAATGATACATAATCTATGGGAGATATAGTTTCAGGTCACATGAAATCATTTTCAGGCCAGGAACAGCATCTTTAACCTACATAAGTATCACTATATTTTCCCCATATTATTTGATTCCTCAATACAGACATCATATCTATGTGCCACACTATGACTACATACTACAATGTTATAGTTTAAGCCTATAAAGCATATTAACAGATAAGGTAGGGTACCAGGAGGGGTTGGCACTTGGCCACCTAAACCGATTCCTGTTTCCAGTTATGGTAGGACACCAAGAAAGTTAACACAACCAATTCATACAAATAATCATTCCTTAGCAACAGCATATTTTCTGAGTGCATGGTGGCTGTAAATACTTGGCCGTGTCATCAAGGAGATGTTTGGAGAATCCAATATAACAACATACACCAGTGAGCACTATATTGGCAAAACCAAACAACTCTTTCGTAAAGCTTAGCTTCTCTTATATGCCCAGTATACTTCTATACGTGTCAGCTTCTTGGACAAGCCCTAATGTTGTTTGTCAAATTCTGCTACCAACAGATAATGAGAAGTTGAGAACATATAAGGTGCTTGGGTAGAATTGACATACTGTGTTATGACTGAACTCTGAAGTCTGAAATGATCTAACATTGCTTGTTTTCAAAATACTAAATATGCCATGGCTCAAATTTACTGCAAGTGCAAGGCCAGTTTGTTGGTGGCATTCATGTAATGATAATGGATAGGATCTATTCTATCATGTTGCATTTTTATTTGCAAGGGGAAAACCCCCTCCTCTCTAGATTGAAAGCCTCTGATCACACAATGCAATTATCTGATACAAAAGGAAAAAATTCTTCAAAAGATCTGGTAATTTTGCAATGCAAAAGATGAAAAACAGTAACAACTAATAACAATGATGAAATTAGGCAACATGAAGCTGAACTTCAATAAAAAGTTATACAGATTCAGTCCATTGTTTACTAAATCAGAAATATTTTCAGTGTTGCAAGCTCCCAAAGTCACTATCTCCATGCAGAACAATTCATGCATCACCAGATTTATGAAGGGAAAAGGGGGGAGTAGAACAGTGGTCTTAACTTGAGATCCTCCTTGTTCTTCACATATCACATAGATCCATAACTAGAGTTGATAGAGGAGTTGCACATGGGGGAAGAACACAGATTCAGATCATTCGTGCATAACCAGATCTATGCAAGGAAGAGAGGGGTAGGGGAATAGAAGAGGAGTCTTAACTTGTGATCCTCCTGGTTCTTCACATATCACATAGATCCATAACTGGAGTTGATAGAGAAGGAATAGCACATGGGAAAGAACACAGAGTCAGAACTCAAATCGGAATAGAACAGCCACCACAAAAGAGATGGTGGGGTGGGTGTGGGAGCTAGGGTTTCTATTTATAGCTAGTACGAGTGATGTAAACAACGGCAACTTTTGTGCCATTTTTACCCGCCCCAACCTGCATAACCTCAGGACATTGGGTATCACCAGCTTCAGCTTCTATGTTGTTGGGGAGCTCAGCGGGTCCATAAGCTACCCAAAAATAGCTATCAATTTAGGATAAATTATGCTTTTTACAGTTTTAAACTGAAGTGCAAGCCTCCCAAGCAGGATCTAGAATGATAGCTGTAACTGATGCATAGCATCTTCATAGTGAGCATGTTATGGAACATAGGAGAAGCTAAGGAATGACTTTATCTTTCCGAGTGATATTCTGGTTTGGATCAATAGATTATGTTGGAAGATAGCATCTATCACTCAAAATGTGCAGAAGTGCTAACTAGTGATGACAATCTCAAGAGCAAGATGGAGCAAGTCATACAAACATTGGAGGATAGACATAAGAACTATGATGCAGCAAATTAACTACTTTTGCTTTCAGAAAGTGTTGCTTATTTTAAATAGTGTAGGATCTGATTCTCATTGTGCACAAACTGTCCCACAGGGCCGTTATCGATTCCTGGATTTTATGGAATTCTTTGTCTCATTCTAATAGAAACAGTAGCCTTTGGAGCTTACTTCCAAAAGTAAAAATAAGGCATGCATTCAGCACTTTCATGATATGAACTGCTATTTTTGCAGATAATATAAAGTGTATATAAGGAATATAAACAGTCCAATTCCAGTTTAGGTGCGAGGAGAATTCCTGAGTTTTCCTGGGAGTTCAGCCAGCAATATTTCAGATTATTATTTTTAACCTGGAACAAATAATCCTGGCCAGCCTCTTCAGCACTGGTCAAACCTAGCACTTTCTTATCCCAGATGCAGTGTTATTAAGGCGTCACCTAGGCACCGCCTAGGCGTCCCGGCGCCGGAGCCAGCACGCCATGGTCGCTCACCTTGCCTGGCGCTGGGTTGAAGGGGATAAGGGCACGGGCTATGGGGAGTTGAGGACAAGTTGGGCTGAGTTTGTGCGTGGAGAAGGGACCGGCAGAAGGGGAGGATTCTAGTACCTCATCGCCGTCGCCCTTGGGCCCCACGAGCTCCGGCACCACTGCGGCTTCGAGCGTCTCCGTCCGCACCACCATTGCCTCCTGCTACCATCGCTGCTAGATCCGGCTTTCCCGCCTCGGCCGAGACCGGATCCGGGGTCATGGCGTCGGGGACTACTGGATCCGGCATCTCCACGTCGCCGTCGTCCCCGATCTGGCCGCCGTCGTCCCGGATCTCCTCGACCTCAAGCGTCGACTTCTCCGGATTCCATCGTCTCCTCTGCGCAGCGGCGGACGAGGAGCGCGAGGCCACTCGGGAGGAGGGAGGAGCGACACGAGGGTGGGAGCGATGCCTCTGCGTCGTGGACGATGAGGAGGAGCAGCACGAAGGGTGGGAGCGGGAGCGAGCGGCGCGAGGGGTCGCGAGAGGAGTGGAGGCGGCGGCTGCGAATGGGGGGAGGGAGAGAGGGGGAGGAGAGAGAGAGAGAGAGGGGGGGGCGGGTTTAGAGAGGCCGGGCCGACTGGGCCAGCCAGTGGGCCGATGAATTGGGCTGAGAGGATTCAAATACACTGATATTGCTAAATATCTATGGGTGATATATTGATATTAATGGACTTTTTTGGTCGCCTAATCCTCGCCTAGGCACCCGCCTAGGCATCCAGGCGCACCAGAGGCGACTCGCCTCGCCTGGGCGCCGTGATAAGCATGCCCAGATGTCCATGTTGATCCATCAAATTCCTGATAGCATGTAGCTGTGTAGTTCTTTTACCCTTTGGTATTCCAAAGGTATTGAACTGGTAACAAATAACCTTCATAATTTGCCTACACTTTAAGATTCCCAATTGGGATACACCGCACAAAACGACAACTCACAAAGCAACTTACGCATGTGTAACATTAATAAGCACGAACGACACTAGAGGCTAAATAAATTGCATGCAGAGTTCAACTTCAAAAGGTTCACAAATTTCAGTTATAGTTAACCACCTGCTGCACGCCATACACTGAAGCGTAAGGCCCTCCATACTGCCGAGTGGCCCCCTGTCCGGCATGGGCACCAAACCGACCACCATCAGCGCCACCTGCCGCTGCCGAGGCCCCAAATCCACTGCTACCAGGCTGCAAAAAAAATTCCAACCAAAAGAGCGCAGGTTTTTGCACATTTATATGACAACCTAGCATACATCTGAATAGAATAACCAAGCGAATAGCAGATAAACAGGTGCAGGTTTTTCAGAGACTTACGATTTGGCCGTAAGATTGCTGCCCGGCGTGCGGCGGTTGCTGCACGTAGGGATTGGACCCTTTCGGTGGAAACATGGCGCATGCGGCGGCCCCTGCGGGGTTACAGGAACCAACCGAAATGCTCTCCGCGCACGCAAAAAACACACACAAGCGCACCTGCGACTGCGAGATGACAAAGAAGCCCTAGATTACATTAGCAAAGCGAACAAACCTGGAACCAATCCAGTACAATCCAGCCATGGACGCAAGAAGGATTCGGATAAATCAGACGATTTGATTTGTTGCTCGTCGCGACATGCGCTAGGGTTTACCTGTGGGATGGAGGAAGAGGAGGATATGGCGTTGGATGAGGCGAGCTCCCGTCCGGTGTATTCCGAAGCAGTCGAGCTCGGCGGTCGACGGCGAGGGTGGTCGTGCTCAGCTCTGGTGGAGGAAGAACGGCGGGGTTTGGCGGCGGCGAGGGATGGCTTAGGCCTTAGGGGTTCGGCGAGCGCGAGTGATAGGCCGGGACGGGACTAGACAAGGCTGGCTCCTTTTTATTATTTTTTTCTTTACTAACAAGGAAATAAACGTTGGGAGAGTCAACGTGGACGTGGCCCATGATTCCTGTACCGTTGGATGTGGAATATTCTCTTTCTCGGACCACCACGGCCTCCTTCAGCCGTCGATTGCTTCTGACAGGGTGGGGTCACCAGCTGCCACGCCCTCACCGGCTCGCCATGTCATTTCTATCCTTCCTCCCAAAACAGTCGGGCTCAATTTGGCCCGGCCCATCCGTAGATTAGGCCCTATCTGTGATGAAGATTGATCGCAGTCCACTTAATGCTTCGTTTGATCTCAGCCGTGTCAATGCACGCCACGTCAGATTTTGATGGAACGGAGGAGAGAGAACAATGACATGTCTCGTGCAAAGACATGACGGGGCTATTTGGCTTGAAGCTAGTTTTGCTATATCTATGTTATAGATTTTTAGACGATTGTTAGGTTTGTTATCATAACTATAGTTTGTCATATTTTTTTAATCTTAAGTCCCACAAGTTATAGACTCAGTTTTTTTGCTAAGTTTTATCACACTTGAGGCGTTAAATTTTGTTACCATAAAAAGTATGCCAAGCCACACTTAAGATTAAGTATGGTAAAGTTGGCCTCAAACTACACAAGAACAGTATAAACAATTGTTTTGTCTGCAGTACTTTCCACATTAACTATATACAAAACTAGAGACAACCTTTGCAATGGGTTATCTATAAGTTAACCTCGCAATTTTCATAAATGGTGTGGATACAATAGCAAAAAAAAGTCGTTTGTAGAGGCCTTATAGACCGTTTATTGCATATCAGACGGCTTCTCTCTCTCTTCTTTCTCACTCATTCATATCATCCGAAATCTTACATGAAGATTACACATGGATAATGTCACCCCTATTGTACATTCCCAAAAGGCATTTGTGTTTTAAAGCCAAATAAGCTGAGTCAAGAAGGAAGGAGTTTGACTATTGGGATAGGATCGGATTCTACTCGAAGCATGAAGTGGATAGAATGCCCGAGAGTTGAGGGATGATGAATTGAGTATCTTTTTCGAACTAGACCAAATTTAACAGATATATAGCAACGTATAAACTACTCCAATAGCACTCTCGCAAGAATATAGTTCCCACTTGAACCCACGCAAGGATCCAAGCAATTGACTCATGGTAGTTCTCCTCTTCGGATAGATGAACTCCAAACATTCACAACCCTCTGATGACACTGATTTTACACTAATATTCACACCCCTTTTCCTCCTATTCATCACATAATAATTGATCATTGGTGTCATTTGGCTACTAACCCTAACCAAATTTGAAGATTTTTGCAAATAACATGGTGATGTAGGAACTATGCGAAAACACGTCATATTTGGCTAAAAGGAGCAGATAAAGAGCTCCGTGGGAAATTGTGCCAAAATGAACTTCATCAAATGAGAAATTGGATAACGCCATGACGTCTTCCTCATCGAAGCAATCAAAATGCATATATTATTTGCCCAAATTGGAGGCCAGACATAAAAGCTATGAAGCTTGGAAGTCGTTAGAGCCTAACTGTCAAAACCCCTGCACAGACCGGAGCTCAGAGGGCCAAAGCTCCTAATATGAAGCCCAATAACCCTATTTTAGCCTAGTGCAAGTCTTGGAATATTTTGGAAAGGAGAAATGCGACTTCGACGCAATAGAGTCTTGTGCAACCCCTTTCTTTCCCTACGCAGGCCTACTCTTCCTTACGTCGATCGATTCTATCGTCATATTCGACTGGGACTTCGCCCTTGGATCCCTATATAAGAAGATGAATAAATTGATCCTTAAATCATCAATTCTATAGAGAAAATTAGGGTCTCTAGCCGAAATTAGAAGAAGTTGCTGAAGTCCTCAAAGCGCAAAGCTGTGCTAGCCAAAGCATCGATCGGCATCGTCGTAGCACTGGCCAGCTGCTACCCCCTACACAAAGCTACGTTGCCTTGGTTTTCGTCCTACGTCTTCTCCCTCGACTCTCCTCTGTCGGTAATGATGTGTAACTTCGATCCTAGTATGGAGTGGTCTCTTTTCTTCCCTCGGTGCGGGAATCCTACTATAATATAGACATGGTTTGATCAATAATATTTTTAGTACATGCTTATGCTATAGTTGCTTGATATTGTGATTATCCCATGATTGATAATAAGTTGTGCATAGTTATCAATTTACTCATCGCTAAAATTAAACATGGTGTTTAGGTCTATAACAAGTATTGCAAGTTAGATAAAAGAGGATGCAGATCCGATGTATGGTGACAACATGAAGGTGACAGCGGCTTTTGTCTCCTTGTAGGGCGTGAACCTCCATAGTATTGCATTTTCTAAATTAAATTGTTTTATATTTGCCATGCTTGAATTGCAGCAGGTGAACCAAAACCTAGATAATATCTTTTGATTATTGGTTGATTATAGTTTTTACCCACTTATTATCCTAGGTTGATTAATTGTACGTATCTTTTAATCATTGTTTTCTAGTTAGTAGTAGATTAGGTTAAATAGTTGGTCTAAGACTTGAAGCTCCATATGGATTCAATAACTTGGAATATTCTAGGTGAAAGCTACAACAGTCTCGTGCGCTTGTGACTAGGGATGCCAATCGGGCACGACGGGCGCGGGTAGTACTCACCCATACCCGTGCCTGCCACCTGAAATCTCCCCCACAGTCGTACTCACGAAGGGTGGTGGGCGAAGAACATCGCCCATACCCGTCACCCGCGGGCATACCTGTTTACCCGCCAACAGTAGGCAGCCGGTGGGATGGGAGGAGGTAGGGGGCAGCCGGCGATCGCAGGGGGTAAGAAAGCCGGAGGGAGGCGACAGGGAGGCCAGAGGGAGATGAGTGCGACGGTGGCGCTGGCGCGGTCGGGCGGGGACGCGTACGCAGCGGTGATCTGCGAGCCATGAGAGGGGAGCACCTCGGGCTCCTGCTCCAGCACCTTGGACGTGGACGTCAGGGGAGCCGGCGCCGGTGCGGGCTGGGGTGGGGCCGCAGCGCCGCAGTGAAGGGCTCGTCGTCGAGTCGGCGACGCCGAGACGGAGGAGTGGGCGGATCCCATGGCGTGGTGGTGGCGGTGAGATCGACTTGAGTGGGGTGGATGCAAGCTGGGGGAGTGAAGAGGAGGAATTGATTCCATGCGAGCCGCGGGAACGGGCAGCCGGTGGCCGGTAGGGAGGCTGGAGGGAGGCGGCAGGGCTGCAGGGCGCAAGGAGGCTGGGCTTCGTAGGGAGAAGGAGAGGAGTCCTCCCTGCCGCCTGAAAGCGAGACTTGGAAGCGAAGCCACGAAGGGATAAGGGCTAGGTCCACCTGTCAGATCCCTTCACGGGTAATCGGGTGATACGAGTACAGATGAAGCTCACCCATACCCGTTTACCCGACGGGTAGAGAATTGCTCTCATTTCTATACTCGTGGGCAAAGAAAGAGTCTCATACCCGCCTCCATTAGGGTATTTACCCGCGGGCACACGGGTAATCAGGCGCAATTGCCATCCCTACTTGTGACTAACTTCATATGCATAGTATGCTTCGAAGCCATTTGGGAACCATCGAATTCCAAGAGTAATAAGCGTGGGATGTCGCTTGAACCCTGCAAGATCATGCAACTAGAAGTAATGCATACTAAGGCCTAGTCCACTCTCACACACTCAAAAACCTCAACTTGGAGCTCTTGAGTGCCCTTGAACTCCTCAATATGCAACCATTGTTTTGTAGTCACAAGAGTGTTGACTTGAACGTCCATGATCCACTTATATAGTATCTCTATTTAAAATCTAGTCATTGGTCATATTTTTTGGAAAGTGTAAACAGACTAAATCATCCATTTTGAACTGAATCACCTGCCTTAATTCAACTTTCCTCAGTTCTAACAGTTCAAAACTAGCTGTTATACCAACCCAGATCATACGCCTCTACACGAATAATCGTGTGACCAGGATCATCCGCTTGAGCCGTATCATCCGCTTCAATGAAATCACTCCGTGGAACCTCTTTGGAACAATGATACGGGTCAATGGTACATCTTGATCCGAATCATCCGTCTTAATGCTTTGTTCAACTTGATTCTTGGCACTATCTGACCAGAACTGAGCTAGAAAGATCTAGTGTGCACCACAACTGAAATCTCATCCTAATCAAGCTCAAACTAATAGCCTTGAACCCCTCTTAATAGTATGGTCAGAGCAAAAAAAACTACAAACTAAAATAATTTATACTTAACTCCTCGGATCATTCTAGCCACAAGGTCCTTAATTTTCATGGGATAATTCATACTATACCACTCCATTCATTGCATTTCAGAAAATGCTACTCGTTGTCTCAATGATATGTGGGTGCCAACCTTTAGAGTGGTACAATATGAATTATCCCAAATTTTATGAAAACCAAGCTTTGCCATCATTTGCATGTATGGATCCATAAAAGTCTAAGAACAACTCATATACATCGTTAAGATCTAACTTATCTTAGTCACTTTAAAACCAAAGTTAGTCTTAATGATTTAGAAGTCATTAATCACCTAAACCACATAATCAACGACTTAGAGGCCTATATGCTTACAAAGCTTGGGCCTATATGCTTTCAAAGCACTCCACCATGCTTTGGAGAGATAGCCATGTCTTCCAACACATAGAAATTAAATGATGTCTCCTCACAAAAAAAAAAGAAATTAAGTGCTTATGTGACAACTTAAAATATAATGTATTATAGAAAGATAGCCTTATCTTCCGCCACATAAAAATTAAATAATTTCGAGTAAAAACTCAAGACTAGTGCTGGTTGGATAGATTGATGTTAATTTCCCCCCGGGAAAAGTCCAATTTTCAAGCCTGTACATTGCCTAAGTTCTAAAAAAACAACCTTCAACTTCAAAGTTGTTTACTTTGTATTCACAAACTATCAAAACCATTCACTTTTATTTAGTTGCATGCACCAACCAGTTCAACATTCCCCTCCACGTATAGGCTCCCTCAGGCCTAGGACGTGAAATAGAAGTGAATTGCAATTATTTTTTTAATTGCGTCAACCGGGTCTCGAACTTGAGACCTCTTGGCTCTGATACCATATTGAGTTGCATGCACCAACCAATTCACCCAAAAGCTTAAGCTTATGAGGAAAGGAGGGCAATTCACTTATACTTCAACAACTTTCACCCCCTAAATTGGTTTCATGAGTGATTTTTGCTACATTGGAAACGACATTATTGATGTAGACTTATCCACCCACCTAGCAAGAAGGGGGAGAGGAGGAAGAAGAGGATGTATTATAGTATGATAAGTGGGACCCAGTTTTAAATGTACTATTTCCTTTTTAATTTGTTCTTATTGATTAGGATGCCACGTCAAATATGAGTCTATCTATTGGGATGCCATATCAACCAAAATCGGGGATGTGGCCACTAACATGGCAAAAGCCACTCACGAAACGAGCCTAGGAGTAAAAAGCGATTTTGATAGTTTGAGGATATAAAGTGAATGGTTTTGAAGTTAGAGATTGTTTTTCGGACTTAGACTAATAAGAGTTGAAAAAATAAAGCTTTTATCTTCTTTTTCTCCTGTGAGAGGAGAGAGATTGAGCTCGGTGTTGCGTGGTAATCAGGGTTTACATTATCGATTTGAAATTGAAAATCGCCTCCCGGTCGGTACCGATTTTCGTCAATAATCGGTCGAAAATTGTCAAAAATCGAAGGGTTTCGAAATCAAACTTTTTGAAGAAGAAAAAAAAATCGATTTTCACTGATAATTGCTCAATAATTGACTGACCAAGCGAACTTCTTCGGTGGTCGATTTTTTGAGCGATTTTCGCTCGATATTCATTGAAAATTGAGCGATATTAAATGATTATCACGATATTTACATCGCATAAATTTTTCTAAATTTTGTAATTTTTTGATTTTAAACGGTTTACCGTCTAACATTATATACCGAACCGACTCGATATAGTCAGTAAACGTGATATTTGAACGATTATCGATGATATTGCCACGAGCGTACATCGTAAGTGTACATGTGTGCGCTAGTGTCAAATCACTCCTGCGTGGTCATACCCCAGATTTGACGGTTGGTGCTCTCCGGCATATACACCTGTGGCGCACCAACAGTGCAACTATGATCTCAAGCTAGCTGTCATCACTGACTCACTCCCCACCAGAAACTAACAACGTCGAAACTCCGAAGCACAGCTAGCAGTTAGTAGTGCGCAAGAAGCAATCTTACCTCCTCCTTTTTTCCTCTCTAGGTTTCTTCCATGATTGCAGAACGCACGCACGCACGCTGGCTGCTGCATGCATCACTACGCCATGACACAAGACGAAGGAGGCAGAAAATCCACGGAACAATGATTAGCTCAAAGCCTCCATTACCTTTTTCGAATGCTCTCACTCGGTCCTAATGCATGCATGATGCATTCGGGTCCGGGCGATCTCACGATCTGCTGCAGTGGAGTAGCCCCTGGATGCACATGTACTTGTAAACTAAAATGTTCGAAACCGGTATTCTGGACGGTCGCGACGGGGGAATAAGACGGACACGACGCCTAAGATGATACGTCAATTTGCTCGACAAACACAGATCATTGATGCAAACTTCACTGCACAGGACAGAGAAAGAAGGGCAGGGAAAGCAGCAGCACAGACGCAGTGGTTACAGGAGCAACTCTATCGAACACCCCACCAGTGTGCTACATGAAACCATACGATGTCTTCCGATGTGTACTGTCCAAATGATGATATATGAATCGGCATTTGCATATATTTAATTGGCAACAGCTACCTACACAATGAGACAAATCATATCATGCTTGTAGCTGACGGCCTAATTGGACAGAAATGCATAGAAAACAAGATGGTTGCATTCCATGAGTCAAACATGATTTGTTAACCACCGTACCAGACAAATATATGCAGCTTCCGTCCAATTTGACAAAGATACACCAAACCCACGTAGTTCAATAATTGACTACAAGCAGCATCAAGACAAATCAATTTAGCATTGTTCAATCCAACTTGCACTTCATGATCTGCTTGTACGAACCAATAAAAAAATGATGCGGACAAATGAGTCTGTCACGGGCGTACAACAATCAAAGAAAGCGTACAACAATCAAAGAAAGTAGGAAAAATGCCATGACACACCACCAGCCAGAAAACCAGAGAGCCACAAACTCAAATGGCTTCTATAGTGAAGATGGCCTAAGTATGCTCTAGGACAAAACAATGGTTCATCAGTCTAGCTCATAATAGGAAACAAATGGTACTGGAAAAGGTGAAAGGGAACAATCTGCACACCTAAGGACTGACAACAGCTCATCTTCCCTTATTATTTCTTTTGCTTTGACAAATAATCTGTGACAATTTACAACTGTTTAAGGCTACGAATCAATGGAATAGAATCCCTCACCAACCTAAACATTTTTCTATCTACATCACAGTAAAAGGAACCATCTCATTTTACCACCAGAATTAAGGCAGATACTATAAATATCGTAATCACCTGGTTACCCTAGGCCCTCACACTTCACCTTTTCTTCCTCTGTTCCTAAACCTCAAGATTGACTCGCGTCTTGATTGGCTTCAGCTTCACGCCCATGCTCTCAGGTGAGAGGAGCTCCGGTGATATACAAAATGGATTCAAAGGACTACGAGGGCTACAGCTTATCTGGCTTGGCCTGTACAATCCATAACCCATGAGGAAGTACTCCATCGGTATAAGCATTGCATGCGGTTGCTCCTCTGTCACAACCGACCCACATGCTTGGACCTGCAAAGACACCAAAATCGGTACTTCAAACCGAGAAATCAATTTGTTGAATCATCAAACCATGGGTCAACCAATAGATACCTCAACGAGAGCACTGTATCTCCTATCAAGCTTTGCGGTCATGTGAACAGCCTCAGAGTGGAACTGAGAGTTCTCGCCAACGAATATTAGAGTTCTGCACCGCAGCTGCTTAAGGCTTTCTGTCAAGTCATGTCTCCTGCAAAGCAGCACAAAGCTTTGGTTCCATCAGCTCAGGTATAAGCTGATCATACAAGCATTGAACAAAAAAAAAGGAACATACTCATTGATTGTTTGGATAAACCGCCACACATTCATGCTTTGCCGTTGATCTAGAAACTTCATGAATCAAGATAAGAGAGTTAAATATCATACATTTAGACATAGACGTACTAGTTGATAATGGAGGGTGAAAAATTTCACAGTACATACACTTCTACAAGCCTGCACAATATCTGATTCTGGTAGAATATAGCATCCCCGCAATCCCTGAGGATTAGAAAATTCCAACAGAAATGTTAAATAGACTTAGACAGCAACGCAAATATCACATGGAGTAAACCGATCCTAGCTAGTTACCTTGCTGAAGTACCGTTGCAACAAATAGTCCTTCACCACGTTGCACATCCCGTAATAATATAGCAAATTTGACATCACCTAAGAAAATAAATTTGTCAATACAGCCTTATTTTTCTGCAAGACAAAGATAGGATACTGGAGGGTATGTATTGCGTATCTACCTTATTATAAAACCACTCAGTCCAAGAGGGAGTTTTGCATAGAGGTGAAACAAGGATAAGACCTAGAACACGCTCCCTATACTTTGTCTGCAACAAAGGATGTAGGTGACTGAATAATTGTGCAAGCATTAGGGAACACATTACTTTTGAAGAAACACCTACTGCGAAGAGAGTAAGAATATATGCACCAGCAGCGACACCTAAGCACATAACAGAACCTAATCTGGAAAAAAAAAATTACGTCACAGATGTTGAGAAAAATCATCTGAACATTAGCAATTTTTTCAAACAATATGAGAATATGTACCCAAAGAAATCAAGTACGTCTGCAACCTGATCCGCTAACTCATCAACAGATGCCACAGGACTTTTTGGTGAAATTGGAGCGGCTCCTAACTGCAAGGTTCTTGCAAAGGTTAGTAAAGCATGCAATCATGAAAAAATAGATCTGAAATTGCCAGATGCATCATATCAAGATAAATGCAAAGAGCAAACACTTCATCGTAATAACAAAGTCTGCAACGAACCTCATGTCCTGGGGGGCTGATATGGTAGATGCAAAAATTATGGAGCAGCAATGAAGCAGCTTCAGGGCAGAAGAGTAGTCCTTGGAAGCAAGACATATCTGATCAACAATAATGGACGTAAGTGCCTGCATTGTGGATTCTTAAATAACTTATCACAAGGCATGTCGCAACCTAAATAGTTTCTGGTGCAATTTGATCGGATCAGCCGTAACGGTAAAACTTACGGTTCAAAGCAATATCTGGATAGGTAACAAGGGCAGGCTTATCATGGTCACCATACACGGCAACAGATACAGATCCATGGTTTGTTTGTATATGATGTTCCTGAAGAAAGCAAGGGCGAAAGGTGTTACACAAACTTGGACCAAGATGGCAATAAAACTGAAAATTGCATCATTGTGACCAGCAGAAAAAAAAACTCCACATAGTACTTTGAGCCAAAGAAAATCATGAAGACAAAGGGGAACATTGCAAGCTTCTGCAGCTGATTGAAGCCCGTGATAACCGCGAATTTTATGTAAATGCCCTAGAACTGAATCTATGTGACGATTAACAAGTACGATATGATACACTTTGTATGTCATTGATCCACAGGGCCATTTCTTTCTTCCAAAAGAAAAATAAAACTAGCAGTGCCCCACAGAAGGAAGGAAGGAAGGAATCTTTCCAAATTGAAGCAACGGCTATGAATTCATTGATTGAAGGTTCTCTGTTTGCTGCATGATACACTAAAAGTTGGCAAGATGCTAATAAGAAAGAATAATAAGTTAATAACAGCTCCATTATGATGTGTGGTGCTAAAGTGATAATTCATAGATCATATCTCTTAGGCCCAAGAAAAAAGTGGGAAACAGAGCACAAGAACCAATCAGAAGTGATTCCTCCACCATTTCACAAGCAAATAGCTCAAAGCATACATGTCAGGAAAACCATAGGCCAGGGCAATACAACTAGCTGTTCTTTTCTATCACAGGAAGGATGTGTATGACAACAAGTGGCAGAGAACTAGCAGTGCCCCACAGATGCTTGAAGGAAGTAATCTTTCCAAATTGAAGCAACGGCTATGAATTCATGATTGAAGGTTCTCTGTTTGCTTCATGACACACTAAAAGTTGGCAAGGTGCTAATAAGAAAGAATAATAACAGCTCCATTATGATGTATGGTGCTAAAGTGATAATTCATAGATCATATCTCTTAGTCCCAAGAAAAAAGTGGGAAACAGAGTACAACAACCAATCAAGAAGTGATTCCTCCACCGTTTCACAAGCAAATAGCTCAAAGCATACATGTCAGGAAAAGCATAGGCTAGGGCAATACAACTAGCTGTTCTTTTCTATTACAGGAAGGATGTGTATGACAACAAGTGGCAGCGAAGCAATGATTTGACAACTACATCACAAGCATCCTATTTTGATAAACAACAATCACTAAAGAACTTATCAGGAAAGAGACTTGCAAGCTTACATTACCCATTTTTAAAAAGGGTTTTAGGTAACCCTGAAAGCGCTTTCTATCCAGACTGTTGGGTCATCAATCCTACGGTCAACGTCTAGGACAGTAGGATCATTGGTGGGCTTGGCCTGATTGGCTATTTGGCAAGATTCCAGCTGACACATGGCAGTGAAGAGGCTGCCATGGACTTCTTTCGTTGTAAAACGAAACAAGTTTAGGATTTTGTCCACTAATTCGTGGGCCTCACCAATACAACTTTTTGAATATAGGAAACTTAGAGAACCTCAAATATAGCCTAGCATTCTTGTAAACCATACAAAATTTTAAAACCTAGATAGCCTTTTGGCCTAGACATGCTTGTTTGTCTACACTAGCCTAGTGTATTCTACAACTATTGTCTGGCTTTGTATAGAATTCTTTCCGTGAAATCTTAAGGATGAGTGGATTATTATCTTAGAAAATTTTCATAGTCGTTTGTAGCATAGTCATATGACAGGACAAAATTCAACTGCATTACATTCCACAGACAAAATATATAGCAAATTAGCAACTAATCATCAAAACTGCAGCAAAATCTATACAAAACAGGGAATTATCATCAGACACCATGTTTCATTTAAATTGTACACATAGATATAGTTTAAAGGGTTTCCAAAGAGCAAAATGAAGGATTCATTGGAAACTAGAGCTCGAAAGCCCAACTAAAAAAAGTAACATTGCAGAATTAAAGGAACTACGAAGAAAAGGAGCAGTTAGGACACCAAACTACAACCCAAAAGCGTCAAAATCGATTCTTTATGCCTTCTTTTTCTCCTTTTCCCCCCTTCTGGAGACCATTGATTAGTTAAATTGATTAGCAAGCGACGCATAAAGAACCAGGACCACATGACCAAACGAGAACCATAAATCGAAGAAAAGAATTCCGCGTGGACAAAAGTAGGTAGAGGCCAACACCCACAAGAGGACGCGACCTAAATAATTTACCACTTCGATGCTAAACGACGCAGATGGCAAGCTAGTGGAAGTAAACAACGAAATGGATGCGGCAGTGTTCAGATGGCAAGGCAGAGAAGATCTCCCAATCGAACTTAATCTGAGAAAAAATTAACATGAATCAAGAAGTAAGGGCGCCCCAAATTACAATTTAGATGCCCCAAAATTGGAATTAAATTAGGATAAAATAAAATTCAGATGCAGAAACTAGTAAAGCAAACAAAGTAACTAGCCAAAAGAATAAAAAATCCTACAAGAAAACAAGGCTTAAATCTGAAACCAACAATGCAAGAAGAACCTGGTAAAAATAAGGATTTAAAAAAAATCGTAAAAATCAAAGAAATGGCCTTTCCCTTTGAAGTTCGAACCTCCAAACAACCCAACGAAACACTACACCGAACCGAAGCAAAAGTCCCCCCAATATCACCACCAAGTTCGCATCTCTCGGCACCCAGACCTCTCAATCCGCCTCCCAAGCGGCCCCAATGCCGCCAACCAAGTCGCCCCGATACTGCAGAAATTAACCATGCCAGGAACAAATTCGCAGTTTCGAGGAACAAAGCGAGAAGAAGTGAGGGAGCCCAGACCTTGCCACCGAAGGAGATGCGGTCGACGTCCACGGACACGACGGAGCCACCAGAGTCGCCCATCCCGCCCGCCGGCGTCTCTCCCTCTCCCTCTCCCTCTCCCTCTCCCTCTCCTACCTCGCGGCCGCCTCACCCTCACCCACCGCCCCCCTCTCTTTCTCTCCCTAAAATGTTCTGCTTCTGCTTCTCCCCCACCGGCCACCCCACCTGCACTTCTTGGAGTTGTTCTTCTTGGCCTCGCTTATAAACCAAGCACTCACGGCGGCGCAACCCTACCTGTATTTTGCCCCCTTGGAATTTCTTATTATTACAATTCAGTCCAGATCAGTATTAACTAATCGGTTTTTTCCTAATTTCGTGCGGCTCGTTGTGGGTTACGAGCAAACAGTCAAACCAATAGTCCATTTGTGTCTGTCTATGGGCGGCCCGTTTCATCAGATATTCAGGTGCTTTGTATAGCAAGTGTATCTTTTTTTTAGCCTAAAACTTTGTGTTGTAACTATTGAATTATTATATTCTAATAAACTTTGAATAATCCGCTTTATGCTTTGAAACTATCCATTTTATGTTTTGAATTCTTGTATTTTTGGGCGCCACGCTCTTTTTTTTTTCCTTGCTAGATGCAATAATTTCCAGCCTGAGTTGGTGTTAAGCTCTCCCCATTGTGTACAGCTCTACTACTCGAGATAAAACATGTGCTGAACAGATGAAATAGCCATAATAATAATAAATAAAAGAGAAGTTAGTTTGCGCTTTGTAAATATACCGTGTATGCGTGTCACCCGAACGCACTTGACATTCTAGCGACTACAATTTTGGATGAGTACGAGCTCTAATAGAGCCCCAGAAGAACTATTCTCATTATGAAATACGGGAAGAAAATTTCGTAAATCCTATGAGAATTTCTAATGTTCTTTGTGAAATTCGTAAGCTGTTTCATTTACCTTTGTAATTGGAGTCCATGACCAACATAAAATTACTTCATTTTTACCCGTGGTGAGGAAGATTTTCCGAAACACCCCCACCATTTAAACCATTGCGTTGCGTTGACAGCCAAGATTTCTCCACGCGTTCTTGCTAATTATCCGCTACGGCTACACAACTGTAAACATCGATCGTTGGCCCAGCTTTATCCTCGGTCCCACCTGTCATTGGTGCATAACTCGCCACAAGGCTCACGCTTCAGTTCTTGACGCGTCAGTTCTTGAATGGTTGGCATGTGCCTTCAACTCAGTGACCCACATGTCGGTGTTAATAAGGACACGTGGAGCGACCAAGTAGAGGTCCGGAAGAAGGACCCACAAGCCAGTCCATGCATTTGTTGCCTGGACTTTGGAGTGCCCATGCGGCCAGGTAGGTCAAGGGGGTAAGGCTCGTCATTTTCGTGTTTACTTTAAAAAAAAATCAATTTTCGGGTTTACTTGTATACAGTAATATTCTCCCTTTTAAACTTGCAGCTTCTTTTTTAATAAATCGAATAACATCTACAACTTCACGGTGCCAACTAGTACATAGTAGTATCTGCTCATACCACATGACAGGTTTCGAATACATGACTTAAAAGAAAGAATACACGATGTTACGCATGTTTTATTTTTTGATGCAATGTTTTTGCATCTTAATCTATCACCGCAAAACGCACACATCCTTACATACCATTTGTCTTTTTCTTTCAAACAAAATCAACCCTTTCGGTACGGACATTGTTGCCGCCTACATGTTCGCCCTCCCGTCGGATGGCACAGCACTGACGCTCACCAACAGGCAACAACATCGTCAACCCCGCTGCAAAGCTCCTCGCGCGCCAGCGTGTTCGAGGGGCTACACCTCAGTGCCATCGTCGCCACATGATGCGTCTCCGGCTCCCTCCTGACATCCAAGCAAGGATTCAAATTTCTTCGATTTTCGGCGAAATTTCGGATTTCGGGCCCCATGAGATCTAAATTACCAACAAGGAAAAAATATGAAAATGCTACAGCACTTTCATTTTTTTCGGCGAAGGTTTTGCTTTTTTATGGCCGGATTTGACTTCAAATACATCGATATCCCATAAGAAAGCGATCTTTGATGATAATTTGTCGAAAAACTTATTTTTTTAGGACATTTTAAAATTTTGGCACAAACACTGTTGGAATTTTGTAAAATTATAAAATCTTGATAAGGATCCGAAAAATTTATGGTACTATCTTTAGTAGTTTATAATCATACATAAATTTTTTGAAAAAAGTTAACTTCATTTGTTATCTCTAAAAAAATCAAAAACAGAATGAACACAATTGGGACAGTAACCCTGTCATAATTTTATAAATTTTCTCGAGTGTGATAATTACCTCAAAATTCTATAGAAATATTAAAGATACATCAGGACCATCCAAAAACAATTTTAAAATTTTCTAACGTGGTTTGAACCATTTTTCATTTTGTTCAAGTTTGCCGGTAAGGCTTTTAACAAGACAGTAGCACTGTCCGAATTTTCAAAAACTCATAATGCTTGATCATAATCTTAAAAATTTATGGGAACATTATTAATGCATCATAATCATTCAAAAAAATCATATATTTATAACATAGTTTGTCCTATTTTTCATTCACTTCAAAATTGCTGATCAGTGTTCTATCAGGATAGTACTAATTTTTTAATTTTTAAAAATTCCACAGACTTCATAATGATATGAAATTTTTATTACAATATCAAAAATGTGTTAGGACTCTCCAAAAAAAAATTCAAAATTTTTCGTTATCGTTTGACCCACTTTTCAGCCATTGCAAAACCACCAAAAAATTGGATATTTCGCCCGAAATTTCGGGAAAACCGACCAAATTTCGGATTTTTTTCGGTTTAAAACGGATCGGATTTGAATTTCGACTGGGATTTTTCCAAAATACCGAGATTTCAGCGAAATTTCGAATTCCGTTCCTAGGAGAAATTTAATCTGAAAACGAAATTTGAATCCTTGCATCCAAGTACGTACAAGAAGATCCAAATGACCCAACGTGACCTCGGTGCCTCGTCGCGGTCCACCTCAACATCGGGAGCCTCTTCATCGGATGCGCCAGGCTCCTTGGCCTCGACTCGCATAATGCACAGTGCAAATGTGGAGACACCACCACATGCACGACATGGGTCTAGGCCTTAAATACGAGCAAAGGCTGGGCGTCGCCAATGTAGACGCCATGGATGCCAACTGGCTCCTCCAGACTCTCAGCTCAGAGGCTGTGTCGACGTAGGGTAGGGTGGTGGCGGTGGCGAGAGCGGTGATGATTTAGGGAAGAATATGATCAGCTGACACTATGGAACTCGCTGTTGATGGGAGAGAGAACAAAGAGGATGGGGAAGAGGAGGGTGGAGGAAGAAGACGAGGGTAATATTGACATTTTGAAAAAAAATCTCACAGACAAAATCTAAAGGAGTAAATGGCAATAGCATAATAGGTAAGTTTCGAAAATGTAGTGGCGTGTATAAAACTTTTCCTTGATTTTTAAGGATAATATAGACTTGAAACCACAACATCAATCGCAATTGTTCTTTTCCACTACGCTATATGGAATTTCATAGAAAGAAATTCAATTTCCGCAGCATTCTGAAAAATTCCCACAATCCAAAGTCCGAGCATAATTTTTTATTCTAAAATAAATAAAAATAATATTTGTTGAATTTTTTTGAGCTTCAGGTTAATCCTTGGGTTTTCAAGGCCGGGTTTTTCTAGGACTGCTCTGAGGTTTGAACACCTCTGATATGCAGAAAAGAAATTGTTTTATATATCTGGAATATATCTAGGCTTGTATACAAATACAACTCCTCCATGTTCGAACATTTCTAAGTGGAACTATTGGATTATAACAAGTTTTTTAATCAATTGGATTATAACAAGCTAAATGGTTTCCATTGCTTTTCGGGCGTATATATTTGTGGCGAAGCTACTTGGTTTCTTTGTGTTTGGTAACCGGTAAGTATGAAACGCGAGCTAAATATGCAATAGTTATAGTCCGGCGGATGGAGCGATATGAGTTTATTAAATACATCTGTAAGATCGAGGATGCCGACTAGATGAGGGTGAATAGGCGGCTTTAAAAATTCTTTTTCCTAATTGCACGCTCTATTTATCCTTATGTCAAAACCTAAATAAAAATCAATGCGGAAGCGATAAACTAGGAATTTAACAAATTAAAGCCTAAATCAACTAGGCTCACTAAGTGCACTAACTAATTACGTCTCTAACAATAATTTGCCATCTTAAAGATAATCAAGCAATCAATCAATTTAATACTATGAATATAAATTGCTTGAATGTAAAATAGCACAAGAAAGCAAGCCACAAGAAGACACAATACTTTTTACCGTGGTGTTCGTAAACTTGTCGATCTTCCCTAATCCACGTTGAGGTAAGTCCAAGCGAATTGGACTGGCTCCACGAATTGAGCACCCACCTCAAATTCATTAGTGGCAGCTCCTTTTCCCTCCAGAGTAGGCGAGTTTCAACCTTCACAAACTTTGCTGGGCTTCTCACAACCTCCGTTGAGAGCTCCCGCGCACGACGCCGCTACGTCGTCTAGGTGTTGGCAAACACCAAGAGTAACAAGTCAAACCCTCTAGCTTGAACTTTACCTAGTGCAACATATGCACTCCAGTGACCTCATAAGTGCAACACATGCACTAGAATCCTCCTCAAGTGCAACATATGCACAAAAGACCATCAATCCACTTCCTAATTGCAACACATGCAATTAGGGGCTCACACTAGCTCAAGAAGCAAATGAGAGAGAGCAACACACGCACACAACTCCCACACATTTATAATAACTGCAACACCAAGCAATTGCCCTCCAAGACCTCCTTTTATAGCCTTCAAGCCAAAACTAGCCGTTAGGAGCAAAATCTGAAAAAAAAACTCAGAATTCCCGATGCTACCACCATACTAGACCCAATAGCATCGGTCTACAGGCCAACGGCTACAAAACTAGCTGTTACAGGAAATCCGGTAGCACCGGTCAACTAGGAGAGGTGCTACCAGGGTTCACAATTTCGTTTCGAAACCGAAAATTGCTAACCCGGCGGTAGTGGTTTTCGCGAGAAACCGCACGAAAACCGCGAATAACCGAACGGTTTGCAAAATAAAAAAATCGAATTTTGGTCAAAATTTTTCGCGAAAACCGCGGTTTTTTGACGAAAAACAGCTCGGTTTTTGCGGTTTACCGCGTTTTTTCGCGAAAAAGCAGCCGACCAATTGAACGTTCTTGAAAAACGATTTTTCGAGCGTTTTTTTGCGAAAACCGCGGGTTTTCAACAATTTTCGAACGGTTTTCATCGCATAATTTTTTTTTCAAATTTTTTGACTTTTTTTAAAATTCCACCGGTAAATCGCTCGGTTTATGTTTTCGAACCGGAGCGGTACAATCGAAAACCGTGATAACCGAGCGGTTTACCGCGGTTTTGTTAACCCTGGGTGCTACCGCTCGGGCGGTAGCACCGGCCTTGGACCCCCGGTAGCACCGGACTCGAGCCGACCACAAAAACACCTCCTCTGAAATTTTCACACCGGCTAGAGGAGTGGTAGCACCGGACCTCCGATGCTACTAGGCTACCATGGGCGGTAGCATCAGACTGTCAATCCGCCCAAAAACAGCCTCTCTGAAATTTTCACTCCGGGGGTTCATTCGGTGTTACCGCTCAACCGGTAGCACCGGGCTACCATAGTCGGTAGCACCGGCCTACCATGACCGGTAGCACCGGCTTGCCCGAACCCCAAAATACCCTCTCGGGTTTCTACACACCGCACTGGGGCCGGTGCTACCGCTCGGCCGGTAGCACCGGCCACCCAGCTTAGAAACAGAATTTTCACAAAAAATCTTTTTAAAAAAAATCAAACACCAATAATGATTGATTCTTTGAGTCATGTGATGATTAACACATGATCAAGGCAATTTGCAAAACACATCTGCAAACTCTATTCACATGCTTCAAAGAATCGCATTTAAACACAACTTATTTGCAAAACACATTGGCAAATAAACTGAGAACCTATTAGATCAATCCTCTAGCCAAGTAAGGATCAACACATGATTCCGACACTTTGCAAAACACATTTGCAAATGCCAACACATGCTCTATGATCGAAACCCATAACTTCTAGTTCATTTGCAAAACACATTTGCAAATAACAACTCCAACCGATTTAAAAACAAATCTTGAGCCATGTGATGATCAAATCAATTTGCATAATGCATTTGCAAACCCTATTCACATGCTCCAAGATAAGATTCAATTAAACCATATTTTGCAAAATCACATTTTGCAAACTCAAAACACAAACCAAGCTTAGCCTTATGATGATCAATACATGATCCAATCACAAGCTAAAACACCAAAGCGTGAGCTCTGTATTTGCAACACATACAAATCTTAGCTCCATGCAAACCAAAACTCAAACTCAAGTGCATGAGCTCTATATTTGCAACACATGCAAATCCATAGCTTCATGCAAAAACCAAATCAAATAAGATTCAATAAGAAGCAAACATGAGCTCCCTTATTTGCAACACATGCAAAATCCAATGCACGAGCTTCACCCATTCGCAACGCATGCCAAATGGTTAGCTCTATACAAAAACCAAATAATAGAGTGAGCTAGAGTGAACCGGGTTGAGTTTATCAACACATGATGAAGCTCAAGCTAAAAGACTCAACCCCCTCTTAATAGTACGACGACCTAAACTAGAAACTCTAGCCTATCTAGTTATACGTTTGCCGCACGCGATCCACTTGGAGCTTTAAGATCTTCAATCATCTTTCTCCCAGGATCGCAATCCATCTTCTCTTCTTGTTCATTAACACATAATGAACTCCCATCTAACTCTTCTCCTCTCTTCTCTTCACTTCGGGATTCTCCTCTTGAAGCTCATCAACACATGATGACTTCTTTTTTTTTCTGATTCTTTATCATCGTTGGAATCAACCTATTTCGAACTCAATGAAAATATTAGTCCAACAAATACGGTTGTCTCAATCATCAATTGCACTCCATTAACACATAATGGATGCCCCTAAGATCGATTGAGCACAACCCAAATCAATTTGAATAATTAATTGTATCTTGAGTACTTTGATGCAACTAATGCTTCATTATACTCAATAACTTTCCACTTGTCCTTAATTAATAAAGAGACACCATCAACACATGATAAAATGTTCTTTGATTGATTGAAAGACAACTGAACTCAATTTAAATTCTATTTAAATTGACATAAGTATATATATAAACTACACAAGTTTCATATACTCAATTTGATGGAATGCAATGATCCAAATATTATATGGAGTGGTGGAACGGGATCAATACATTTTAGAGACCATCAACTATAGAATAAACTCCATTAAATATGTGCATATAAATAATTGAACTTGGAATCAATATGCACATAATCAACCTTATAAAGCATTTGAGTTTATCCCATATTAACATGAGTATACTATAACTACACAAGTTATATATACTCAAAAGGAATTGTTTCAAAGTATTGATCCTTAATTTATGTGGCAAGACAAAATAGATCAATACTATTGAGTCATCAAGTTAAAGCATGAACTCCCCCTAGATGTGTGCATCCATGTAATATATGGCATTTAAGATATAATGCACAACTTAAGTGTATAAGTAATGAAATAGTTCATTTTTTAATTTGAATCCTAAGTATGCATTAAGATAATAGAGTGAATACAAGTGCATACCTTGGGTTTCCATTTTTCATCCAATTTTGAGACTAATAAGAATAAAGCTCAATAGATATGTTAGTCTCATAATGATTAGATTTATCATTAAACAATGATTAAGCATTAATAAAAAACCAATCACCAAAACAAATGAAGCTTGAACTTATAACATCTAGACTTCCCTTTCTTCATAAATGGTGATTTTCCATGTAGAATGGGATTAGTTGGCTGTGGAGAGACCGAAGCTTATATTTGTATTTTCATCATGGCATTTTCTTTCTTATTTTTATATCTTTATTTACCTTTCCTTTTCATTTCGATGAGGCAATCTCTTTCATTGCGTTTCTATCAAGCTTCCTTTTTTAAAGGGAAATCAGGGGGAAACCAAACTTTGCTTTCATGCATTATGTGTTGTGTCAAGGATATGTAGCGATTGGATATACAAGGGGAATGAAACAAAATGTTGCTTAAATGATCAAATAGGGTTGTAAGAAAATGTCACCACTTCCAATTGAGTTGACTAAGAACATTCTCTGTACCTTTTCTTTGAACAAGAAATTAATACAAGTTGGCTTTTGTGCAAGTTATACTTGTGTTATATTTGTGAGATGATCAATTTTAATATTACACGGCTAATTTTAGATATGTGAAACACAGTAAAAGATCAGAGGTATCATACTAGAGAATGAATCATTTTAGAGGCTCCTCACAAAAAAAAAATCATTTTAGAGGTTCCTTAAGGAACATGTATTCTTGCCCATAAGGGCAGACATCCCATGGCTGGAATTATCACATACATACAGCCGACTACTTTCTGCTCATATACAAAATTATTATTATTATTTAGCTAAAATTGTTCTATTTAACAAAATCAAAATTTGTCTCTATTAACCTTTTTTTTTTAAAAAGACCAGAAACCTGGTGACTTCACAGTGTTCATAAGTATTACCATTAGATTGAACAAATAACAACCAGTTAATCAACTTGGGGAATAAGAAACATGAAACATATGTCCTGAACCACACAATATTGTATTCCTTCCTTAAGGACGGCTGGTGTGTAGAGAATCAGTAACAACCATTCTTGAACAGCAACATGACTCATCACTTGCAGAATATATGTAACTTTCTCGTCGTGGAGATTACATCAAACATCTTACCAAACTACATACTAAAAATAACGCTTGCGTCAAGATGCCTTTTTTTTCTTTCTTTTGCTGTGCCCAATAACCACGGTAGCTCAGATGTCTCTTTGATGCTTAAATATATATATATATATATGATGTAAAATAACAATTAACGTGATGTTGCTGCACACTAGTGACATAAAGAACACAACTACATCACACCAGAGACTTTTTTTTATTTTTGACGGGAACACCAGAGACTACTATTGGTAGCTTGTTACTCTACCTCGAAATTCCTACAACAACTGGCAACTCAAATAATGACAGAGGTTTGGAAGGATTGGAATTAATCAAAAAAGTTTCTCTCATGTTATCATGTATGCCGATTTAAACTTAATTTGATAGAATGACTTTGCCCCTGACTCCCTGCATACACAACAATTTTACAAAAATCGCTAGCTTCTGTACTTCTTTTCAGAGCGTACTTTGGGGTTGAGAGCTGAGGCATCCACAAGAATTAATCATTAGTGAGAAGTGTCCTAACTCCTAACTCATGTTGAATTTTTTTGCAACACTTCTGCAGAAGCAAAAAATTTGTGGTGATCAGTGGATGTGTCCTAAGTCACCTTGAAATTGTTGCAACTTGCAACACTTCTTCAGAAACTCGCGATTTTTGTGGTGGCCAATACTGTACTGAGATGTGTCCTAACCAATCAAAATTTTGCAGTACGTCCTTATGCAGAGGCAATTTTGTGATAAGCATGTGTGTGGTTACGGAAGGCACCAAGAAAAGTTTCAGCTAGTCAAGGAACTGCGAGGAAGCCTAGCCCCTAGCTAAGGGACTGTTTGTTTTTACTTTGGATTCTCTAAAAGTTGATTCTGGATTATGGTTATCTCCAAAAGCTGGAATCTAAAAACACATATAAAGTGGATTGCAGATTCTAGTGTATATAGGTGGGCTGGATTGTGAGAATCGATTTCTAAAATCAGGCTGTTTATTTTTTATTCTGCTTTTGAGGCCAAAAGCTAGAATCAAAAGCAAAAATAAACAGACCCTAAGCCTCTTTTCGAACGAGGAAATTTTTTCTAATTCCTGTCATAATTAGACTGTTTCCTGCATTTTAAACGGGTGGTAGGAGCTAAAGATAGGTACAACTGGAAAAGAGAGAAGGAAAAAAAATCTATTTTGGGCTCAATTTGAAGTTATCTTGTCCTAGAGATGTAGCTTTCATGACACAGGTACACGATGCAGTACTTAGCAGAAAGCGAATTACAGTATCTATACTACGAAAGGTGCTGATAACTGTTCTAACTTCCTTGTAGTATTGTCTCTTTCTAACAGGGATGACAGACCAGTAGATTCCACCGGGCTTGCAAGGTGGATCCCGAAATAAACTCTGATAATTGATGATACACTAGTTCTCTTATTTATTATATGTTTTAGTTTCAGACATTAGCATAATAGTAATATTCTTTGTGACTAGCTAGGATGCTCTGGTTCACGGTCAATTTGCCACGTTTCAGGCAAGACAAAAGTGTGTCTTACCATAATTCATATGATAGACAGAAATAGCTTCGCAGTGTACGCATGCCGAAGTGCTGCAGCTTTGTGAATCGGAAATTTGGAAGGGACACGATCGCAGACGCATCACTCTAGCTTTGCATCAAGATATATGAAACTAAAACACGCGTATGGACAATTTCAGAAGTATTAAACGTTCTGACAATATTAATTGTCCTACAAAGATTTATTTGAATTCGATCGATCAGCGTGTGGAGAGCGGAGAATTCGATCGATCGGTCGTTGAAATAAACACGAAACTAGCAGATACCATTCTGAAATTGGCCATAACAGAAGTCGTGGCCGATCGATGAGAATTCCTTGTCATCGATCGTGCAAGTGCATAGTTTTTCAGATAATACAAGTGCATCGTGACTTTCATGTTATACACTAATACACACACACTCTCTGAATAAACTAGGCTTGCGATATATTCATTTTGTTGGCTCTTCTCGAAAAAGTATTCATTTTGTTGGCAAGTCAGCTGCCTCAAACTAAAAAAATTCACCTAAAACCAGTCCAATTCCACGTCAAGACCCGTGCAGATAATGATATATACATAATACATTTGACATTTATGCGTGATGTTATATAGTATTAAAAATGTTTAGTCATCTCATAGTTTCGCGGTTCAGCTCAAAGCTACCTCAGCACGCACAGATGTAACCCAGTTGTAAGTGGGATAAGTATTTTACTATTAGCTAAAGCTGCCTCTGATTGATTAACTAATGATACATGATATGGTTCATAACTATATCCAACCATTTCTTTTCTGCTTAGCACAGTCCTAAATGGCAGATTAAGACCCCCTTTAATTAATACAGCAAAGATGTCCTGAATAAACAAGTGATGTGCCAAATGTGCAGCGAAATGGCAACTCAACAACTGCATAATAGCTTAGGAGCATACTACATATGCTTAGTATGGCCCAATTCTTCAGGTGGGGATTAGTAAATTATCATGCCCCATCACCGATCATAAATCATGATCCTCCCTAGCTAGTTCTTGTTGAAGTGATGAACAACTGTTATTGGGAGACTGCATTGCAGGGACAAGTATTAATATATCAGTGCAAATGTATGTGCTAACTAACAACTAATTAAAGATTAGTTGCTTTCAGCAGTTAGTTTGTGGCTTGAAGCAAGCATCATGCATCTTTGAGCCGCCAAGAATTAGTGTTATTATAAGCAAGTTTCGTAATTTGAAGATCTCCGTGACATGCACTAGAATGTATGGGCTACGTCAGCATGACGCAGGGTTCAGATGCGGAAACAAGCTCATGTACGATCTAGCCAAAAAGACTTTCTACATGTATCGTCCTAGCCTCTTAGCCAATCTTTGCATGACACTACCAAACTTAACAGTACATAGGTTAGAGTTAGCACAAAAAAAAAAATAGGAGACAAGATTTAACGTGAAAAAATCTCACGAAAAGGCAAAAACCAAGAGAGACAATCCACTATTCTGTTCATGGTATATGTACATGGAGTCAGCTTATATAGTTAAAAAGAGTCAAGATATGGAAAGATCTGTTGAAGATAGACTAGCAACCTACTTAGATAAATCCTGATTCGGTTGGATATTGCGTTATCTCTAACAAATTTCTCTTAACTTAAAATCTATAATGAAAATATCTTCGAAAAACCCTAAAAGGGTAATTAAGCACCGTAAGTCCAAATGATTTATTGAGTGAGAAATACCATTTGTAGTGCGAAAGGCTGGATCAATCATATACAAATACTTCTAATGAAGTAAGATTGAGCAAACCACCAGTAGATCAAGAGAAAGAAGGGAACAATCAATCTAAACACACATCTATCAACAAAGCAGAAGAAGAAATCTAGATCTTCAATGATTCATACCCCCCCTGAAACAAACTTCAACAATCATATGGCATAAACCAAGACATTACTTGTGATACTTGATAGATAGCGAAGAACTCATATCATAGATTCTCCACTTGTCACATAAAATTCGGCAAACAATGCATATTGAAAGAGCAACTTATACGTGTAGCCATCACGTACGTCAAACTGCCTACTGAAATTCCATAACATGGCTGAAACTACTCATGCAAAAATGTCAAGATGAAGAAAGACTCTCGTGCTATCAATGAAGTATAAATTGCAATAGGCCCCTCATATTGAGTAAAAACAAATAAACAACGTTATAGTATCCACGCAGAAACAAACTCCTTGCACTTTAACGTTCATATCAAATTAACAATAGAGCAAAACCTTCACTAGTAAAACTCCGAATAATGCTACTAGCAGGGTGTCAACAAATGCCTGAGAATTAACATTGCCAAAACCTCCATAGTGATCGCGCAAGCGATCCAAATTTACAACATATACAAAACGGCAAATAAACACTAAATTCAGTTGTCTCCTCAACTGATATTTCTCTCTCTCCAAAGTGTCCTCAATCAAGTATAGCCCAAATTAACACATTGAGTTAGAAAATATCAGATTCTCTATAAGATTTTATATGTGCGGATCTTACCGTAATAACCCATAATAGACGATGATTCGTCAAAGAAATCTCCAATGATTAATCCTGTATGAATGCCGTCAATAATAGTTACAATAGCTTGAATTATAATAAAATCCACCTCCAACAGAAATAATATGACAATCGATTGGAACAGAAGGTTGTCGATGAAGATGGCGTAGATTGAATCCTAGGCATGACATTGAACGGCGCAGGCGAAGATGATGGCGAACTTGTGGCGCTGAAACAATCGCCAGGGAAGAGCGCGGGTCAATGTTCAATATGAAGTCAAGTTGCGGAACGGAGTCGAAATTAGCTGAAATCGCCGAGTCGAGGATGCTAAAATCTCTTGGTATATTTTTCTTCATGTGCACTTAGCACAATTAGCCGAAAAACAGCAAAGCCTGTGAATGTCACAGGCGTGATATCCTTGAGATACTCCTTGATCTTGTCCGCATGTGTGGTGGGTACACAGCATTCTTGTACCCGTTGATGAACATGTGCGGCGCAGCAACAATAGTTGGGTACGAGATTGCCAGGGACAGCGAGGCAACCATAGAAACAAACCATGCGTAGCCATCAAGGCCTTGTTGACCATGATGATGCCAACCGAAGTCATGATGTTGAACACCCATACCAAATCCTACCTCTATTATACTTGGATTACTGGTCTTTAGGTGAGTTCGGCTCGGTTCGTGGCTTGAGCCGAGCCGCGATTATTTTTACATTTGAGTTCTTTTTTGAAAAAAATTACAGTTGGATCATTTTTGAAAAAAAAAGTTATGTTTACGTCTTATTCCGAAAAAGATTATATTATGTTTATGTTCTTTAAGCCTTTTTAAATATTACATTTAGGTCTTATTTTGTACTTATCCGAAAAAAAGCGTTTAGGTCCTTTTTATGTCCTTTTTTGGAAAGAAAAAAAATCCGTTTGGATCGTTTTTTTTTCATTTTTCACGTGCGGAGCGGCGGTCGCGGCGTGGCACGCCACAATAGCTCAGATATATTTATATCCTTTCAACCGTTCCGCTGAATAAATGCGAAAAAAACGCAATTACGTTTGTATTCTTTCAACCGTTTCGCGTGTCTCCTCGATTTACTCGCGTAGGGAGCGGTGGTCGCGCGTTTTCTCGATTTGCCTGAGTGAATAACGACGGTCGCCGCGCGGCACGCCGCGGCTACTTATCTAGTTTTATCCAACGCAACCTTGCTCTCTGCCTTGCTTGCTGGACGAGACGCGCTCTCACGCGTGAAGTAGGCCTCGACGCGCAGGTTGAGGCTAGAGATGTCGAGGAAGGCGTCGCTGGCCGGGACGAGGAGGTCCAGCATGGTCAGGTCAGCCGACGTCTTGAACATGCAGACGACGAGAAGGCGCGGAGTCGCGGCACCCATCGTGCCGCTCTAGTACACGAGCTCCCGGATTACGGAGATGTCGGACGGATGCTACCGCTCCAGGAGTCTCCCTCCCAGGGCAAAGGCTTGATATAAAAAATCCTAGGATTTATTCGAATTAGCACGGTAAAAAAAATAAGAGATAAGATTTAATATGAGAAAACCTCATGAATAAGGAAAAAATATATGGAAGACAATCTACTATTTTGTTCATGTTACGAATACATGGGATGGCTTCTATAGCAAAAGGAGTTCAGATATAGAATGATCTATTAAAGATAGACTAAAAAATCCCTTTTGATAAATACTAATTCGTTTGAATACTGAGTTATCTCTAACAATATATATATAGAACATTTTACTCCGTTACTTTTGCGACTTCTCTGTACATTATGTATCAACGTATGAGATTTTCCTCCCCATCATTTCTGCCATTCTCTCTGCATTAATTACGTGTCAAGAACTATTACTTTTGCTACTTGTCCCTACATTATGATCGATTAGCATATGTGTCACCGACCAATCTAGCATGATCGATCGAACATTGGTGTGTCGAACGCTGGAAATGATCTTTCCAAATGGACAGTCCAACAGACAGACGTGAAGTATCTTGCCTTTCCTCTTGTCCTGCCTTATTGATCGATCATCCCCTCTTGACCTGTATCTTTCAATCTAGTACGCTGGAAAGAGCTCATACTAGACCGATGTGTTGGCTTGCTTTACCTTGTTCTTCTGTCGCTGCTAGGCATATGCCATCCTTATGCTATAAACTAAACTTGGAATACGACAACAGGAAGTCAGGAGCAAAGACGAAGAACTAGGATGTTTATAGGATAGTCATCGTAAACACATTCATCCGAGTTAAATACAGGATTCGAGTTCACGTTTCATTACTTTTTAAATATTTAGATTAGATGCATGAAAATCATATGTAGATTTATCTCGAAACATACTTTTATAATATTATAAATTTATTAGATTTTTTAAATATATTATATAAAAATTAATGATCAAAATAAGTTTTAGAGCTCATAGTGATATTTAAAATGAAAGGGAGCAGCTGCGCGGCGGACCGAAGGACCGGGCGGAGATGGAGATGGTAAGAGAGAGCAGCTTTAATTGTTTCGTCAAATGGGCTAACCAAGCAATGAAAGACTTGATCATTGGACTAGCACGGCCCAATCGTTGATGTAAAGCTATTAGGATCGGGCCCATTTTAGGCCCACTTTTCCAGGGCTCCAGCTTCTGAGCCCTACAAGTTGGCTTCATGAGGGTAAAGACTACATCCATTCCGTTGTGTGCTTTTTGCTTCTAAATGCACCGACTTTGGTGTTCCCCCCTCTCATCCAGTCTGGTCATCCTCTTCCTCAATTCCTCGCTCCCCCTATCTATGTCCTCGCCAACCAACCAAGCAAGACAAGCTCATGATTCAATGGTTCTCCAGTGGAAGGCTAGCTGGATATCTCATTCCCGACCGGGGAGAAAGGCTACTTCAATGGCTCTCCACCGGCAGTCGGAGAGGACTATCTCCCGTTGCTGCCTGAAGTCAAGGAACCTTACGGCGATGGCGTACACTCTGAAGAAAGGGGGCGCAACTCAGGTTCGACCTAAGCCGCGTGCACCTAGATCATGATCATCTTGGAGGGTCGCTAGCGGGCGGCGGGCAAGTACCTGTCGACGTTCCTGGATTAAGGGAGGAACACGCCCGAGGCGACACGGAGTGGGTCGACGATAAAGCCCATCCTTCGCAGCGCAAGCCAGAGGTGGGCGTCGTGTCGTCTGGCCGGTCCCAAGACGGATTTATCGTGCCGATGTCGAACCGCGTGCGCGTGCTGCCACCGCCGTCGTGCCGCCGTCTTTGTGCTGCTCGCCGCCCGGCTTCACCTTCGACGAGCCTAAGCACGGCCCATTTGCGCTTCGTGCCATGCCGGTCCAGATCCGATCCATTTGCACTATTTCAACGAGAGGAAAGGAGCCGAAGACGCATAGAATTGAGGTAGTGAATGCAAATATTATGAGAAAAAGAACTAAAATTTATTTATTTTTGAACAGTTATATAGAGCGCGGGGGATGTGCTCAACACGAACGAGAGAGGGGGCAATGGACGAGAAAGAGAGTGAGCGAGACAGACGAGAGAGGTTGAGAGGGAGATTGAGAGACAGGTGAGAGAGAGCTGAGAGATTGAGAGGGACGAGCGAGAGAGAACAGCTTCTTGTACCGTATCTCAATCTCTCTCAGCTCTCTCTCCTGTTTTGTCCGTCTCTCTCAGCTGTCGGCGATAGGAGTGGCGTTCATGCTACTGGGTGCATCCATAGCAGTCATACTCTGTGAGTCAGTGACCTTCATGCTAAACTTCTTCCTTATACCTTGGGCCATCTGACCCAGTACAGCCCATTTTACAGTGTCGTGCCGGGCCGTGCCACCCATCGTGCCTGATTCTCGAGCCCGGTACGACCCGTGCTACAGTGTCGTGTCGGCCCGGCACAACCCATTTCGTGCAAAGTCAGGCTTCGTACCGAACCATAACGTTATGTCTTGGACCGGCCCAAAAAAAGTCCGGCCCAAGTGCCTACGTCTAGCGCAAGCACCCCGGCAAGGACTCCGCCATCGCCGACTGCGTCAGGATGCTGAGCGACAGGTCCGCCCGCGAGGCGCATCCGGACGACGTACGCCGATCGAGTCGCGCAGCGCCAACGATATTAGGCTAATACACCGACGACGACGACGACCCTAGCTTGAGGCAAATGGCGGGGCCGGTCTCCCTCGGCCTGCGCCGCTATGCGTTCCGCCGCGCGCCAAGCTCCGGCCGGACAGCGCGTGAGCTAGCTGGCTAGAGGTTGATCTCTTGCGCATATTTACTGAATAGATGCAAGCATTGGGACGGTTACTTTTGTGCATGTAAATTGAAGCCCTCCTCGCACACGAGTGGATTAGACGGTAGTTAATACGTCTGGACATGTCTTTTTAGTAGATCAATTTTATCAATCGATTCGATTCCGATTTTAGTGGTTTATGATTTATAAGACCTTATAAAAACTATTTGCACGTTATATTTAGTAAATTTTGAATGTATGTGTTAGATGTTACGAAGCCATTATACAAGATTATAGAGCTATATATGCGTGCAAAGTGTGCATTTTTATTGGAAATTTTATAGTTCTGCAAGTGACCGCTTGAATAATTTCTTTGATGATCCAGCTCTTCGCGCGTTTAATTTCCCTGGGACACTGCTCAGTCGATCTTCTCCATGTTTCATGTCTGAGCATGTTTTAGGGGAGGAGAGAGAGAGATCGAGCTCTTCATGGAATGTTGTACCCAAGTTATATATGGAACGTTCCACTATTTCTTTAATTTTATTGTGCTTACTTTTTTCATTGCAATATTTTGAAGTAACTACTAAGACATTTATTGCACGACGGCCACTATAACAATTAATTGAACTATACCACCGATACTTGGATCGTACACAAATGTTCTAAATGCCACCATTCTTTAGCACTTACAACAATAACCGCATTCGTGTTGACGTATCACTGATTGTGCTAGTTTTTTCCTTATAAACAGCTGAGGCTCGTTTGGAATGTGAGGATTTTTTTCGATTCTTACCTAAGTTAACCGTTTTATATGAAATTCCAATGGGGCCTGACATAATTCACAATTCGCGCCTGGCTCTGCTAACTTTCCTTTGTAAATATATATAGCCTGACGTGAACTCATTTTGAACTGGTACCCATAGTTCATAAATTTCGTCCGGGGACGAGATTCAAAATCCCAGTCGGATAAAAAAAATTCAAATTGCTATAGTAATTTTGGAAATCTTGTTGAAATCTTGGGACTTTTGACCAGATTTTGACTTTTGAGGACCGGACTTGGGTCAATAATCCTTAAGAATGTCATCTTCCATGAAAATTTGTTGAAAAATCAAAATTTTGAGATGTTTTATAAAAATAGTAGAAACACTATTAGATTTTTTTTTATAAAATTGTAAAGCTTGATCATGCTCAAAAATTTATGGTACTATATTTAGCAGTTTAGGATCATACAGAAATTTTTTGAAAAGAATTTAACTTCATTTGTTATATTTAAAAAGTAAAAAACAGAATGAGTATAATTGAGACAGTAACCGTGTCAGATTTTTATAAATTTACTCAAGTGTGATCATGATTCAAAATTTTTAGGAGAGCTTAAACATTGCCTCGGAACCCTTATATAAATTTTTTAAAAAATTTAAACTTTTTTTGGTTGCTTAATCAAATATATGAAAGCAATACATGTAGCACCATAAGGCTTTATCAGGACATTAGCTGTAGCACTATCACAATTTTAAAAAATTTCTCAAGCTTGATCATCATTTGAAGATTCTATGAAAACATTACTAATGCATCAGGATAATCCATAATTTTTTTAAAATTTTGTAACGTGTTTTGTACAATTTTTCATTCAGTTTAAATTTGCTAGTCAGCCTTCAGTAGCACTGTCCGAACTTTTAAAAATTTCTCAGGCTTGATCATCATCTAAAAGTTTATGGGAATATTATTGATGTATCAGGACCATCTAATCTTTTTTTTTAAATTTCTAATATGGTTTTCACCATTTTTCATTCGATTGAAATTTGTCGGTCAACCTTTTATCAAGACAATAGCATTGTCAGAATTTTAAAATTCCTTAGGCTCGATCATCATATGAAATTTTTATGGGAATATTAGTGATGCGTTAGGATCATCCACAAAAATTATAAAAAAAATTAAAATTGTTTCGACCATTTTTCACTCGGTTGAATTTTGTCGAGATTTCGGCAATTTCAACCGATATTTTGGTAATTTTGGTTCAAAAATTCTGGATTTAAAATTATATTTTTGAATTTTAATCTAATTTCATCTGAAATAATTTCGAATTTCGTCCGCTCAAAGACGTAGACGGAAAACGAAATTTCAAACCCCGGTATCAAGAACAAATTCCGTTCTTCCACGAGGTCGAAACGCGAAAAACCCCACCTTGTGAGTTGTGAACTTGTGAGAGGGAGGAAAGGGGAAAAAAAACGAGCTCACACGAACGCAATACGGACTCGGGCACAGGACAGACCTCGACCTCGCCCTCCCCCATCCCATTCCCACCCCCTTCCTCCTCGACTCGATCTCCGCCGCCGCCTCCTCCTCCTTCCCCACACGACACCGCCCCACCCTTCCAGAACCACCACCTCCTCCTCCTCCGGAACCTTCCTCCCCCCTCCCGATCCCCGATGCGATGCCCCCGCGGCGCGATCGCGTGAGCACGGCGCCATGAATCCCAACGGCCCCGGCGACGACCACCTCGAGGCGGCCGAGGATTCGGCGGCGCCGCAGGCGCAGCAGCAGCCGCTGGAGTGGCGGTTCGCGCAGGTCTTCGGCGAGCGCGCGGCCGGTGAAGACGTGCAGGAAGGTACGTGCGTGCGTGCTTGCTCTCGCGATGCCGTCGTTCCCGAGATCCGATCGATTTGTAGGGCCCCGAGGCTGCGTCGTCCCGGAGGGTTGTGCTGGGGCGGTGGGGATCGGGAGGGTTAGGTCGAGGATCAGTGATGGTGGGATTGGTTTTGGGGTTGTTCGGGGCCTGGGAGCGTTTGGTTCGTCGGCTCGTAGGGAAATGCGCGCGCTTGATTGCCTTCGGATGACGTTGCGGGGCTTAATTCTGGGTGGTGTTGGAGTGAGACTGTTGTGGTGTTTGCCTAATCGATTTGGATGGTTCTGGTTCGCTGATGAGGGTGCTCCTCAACTAGCGTAGTCCGTGTTTCAGGGAAGCTTTGGAGCTGAAATCAGTATTGCCTGTGAATCCCCATCTGTTAGGAACGTGTTTGGGTTTTGTCATGTATAAAAAAGGAATCTTTCCCGAGTCCTAGGGCTTAATCACTCAAGGCTTCGTATGGGGTTTGAGGAAATTGTCAGACATAGGTGTTTGATATTGTCTTTTAAGGAATGCTGTAAGGTGGTTAAATGATGTGGATTTTGTGAGCTCTTGTAACTCCATTGTTGTAGGACACAAGGTTTCTCTTCGGGCTTATTATGGCTTAGTGGCAATTTGAACTGAATCCCACTGGTGGGTTGGTCACATGAAATGAGAAGCCCGCAAGTGGTTAAGTTTCTGTTAGAAGGATGTTGTACCATTGGTTAGAATGGTGCTAATGTTTCTTGTTCTTGTGTGGCTATGGTCCCGCAAGCTGCACATGCCGTTGGGTTGTCACCTTGTTGGAAATGCATCGTGTAGGGTTTTGCCACTAGGATGATGGGTTGTCACCTTGTTGGAAATGCATCGTGTAGGGTTTTGCCACTAGGATGATTTGGCATTGGCACATGGTGCCTTTGTTCTTGTGTTGGATTTGGATATATTTGACTAAATAGAAATGTTTCCATTGGGTGATGCCCGTATCGGCATGCGAGACACTATATACTGTCCATCTGTGAATTGTCTTATGACCATGTCGTGTTGGTCCAGTTGTGTTGATTGGATTATTTCTTATTGAGGAAATGGAAGCTTTTCATGTACATACCTTGATGCTTCTTGTAATGGCAACTTTGTTTGAATAAGAAAAGTTGATCATTCGATAATTAGCTTATTTGATTTTGGATCTGTAGGATAATTGCTAAATACACTCATATTATATTCGAAGTGTACTTTCTGGATTTATCTATTTCCTTAAATAGGTGAATAATCTCTTAGTTTTCTGCTAGCCTAGTTCAAATTGAAATGCTGCCTTGCATGTTGATTCGATATGCTGTTTTGTTTCAGTTGACATCATCTCTGCAATCGAGTTTGATAGATCTGGTGGTCATCTTGCCACCGGAGATAGAGGAGGACGCGTTGTTTTATTTGAAAGGGCAGATTCTCGGGATGTAAGCACCATATAGTTGAACTTTTCATGGTTTTTATTTCAATACTTTGCCCTCATGAAGTGAATCTATCAGCAGAATGCTAGTCTGAGAGAACTGGAGAGACAGGATGTTCCAATTACCAGACATCCCGAGTTCCGCTACAAAACAGAATTTCAGAGTCATGAACCTGAGGTATGTTAATAATCAGGATTCCAGGATCGGTTGTTGTAGCGTGCAAAAGTTCTCCTATTACCATAAAGCTAGTGGTTACAAAATTAAACTAAGAAGCTGGTGTTCTTAGCTCAGAAACCAAAAAGTTTCCTTAGCTTAGTCATGGCACTATATGCACTCACTGAGCACAGTATAAAGCATTGCATTACCATGTTCTGTTTTTGTTTCCGTCGTTGAAAATTCTGGCAGATCGGAACTTACATCACTGCTGTTTTATGTTTATGTGATTATTGTAGTTTGACTACCTCAAAAGTTTGGAAATAGAGGAGAAGATCAACAAGATCAAGTGGTGCCAGACAACCAACAATGCGCTCTCCCTTTTGTCTACAAATGATAAAACAATCAAATACTGGAAGGTATGGAGAAAAAATATGTCAGGAGTGCTTTTCATGTTTTCTTGTGCATGTAAATCTCTTTTCTATCCTACTTCATATTTAGTGTTGGTCTAGCCCTACCATAGTGGAACTGTATATCCACTGTATGGATTTCAATTTTGATCGCTCTCCATGCTGGTAGGGGGGCATATGGGTTTGTATTGAACTAGATTTCATCATTGGTGTAGAAATTCATGAAATTTACATGAACACTGGTTGGTTAGCAGTCTTATGTGGCCTATCTTTTTGCTTTTTTGAATAGCAAACTGTTCTTACCAAGATTTATCTGTCTTGGCTTTGTTTACCTATTCCTTTACTTTCTATACAGGTGCAAGAGAAGAAAATAAAACAAGTTTCAGTTATGAATTTGGACACTTCCCAAAGAGTTGGGAATGGTACCACTGCTAGTGCAAGTACCAGTAGTTCTAAGGCTCCTCTTCCAAATGGTGGATGTTCTGAAAAGTCCAAATGCCTGAACAATGATCTCTTGTTTCCACCTGGAGGTTACCCATCACTGCGTTTGCCTGTGGTAGTTGTACTCAACCTTTGTATAATTGTATATATGTTGTCTGCAGAGCATGACAATTGATCAGCTCTAGCATATGAAGTTGACAATTGACATTATATAATTGTCCATGTCATGCTATGGTCGATTTCAAGTTTCCGACTAACTTCACTTCCAACCACATGCAGGTTGCAAGTCCAGAGGCGAACCTTGTTGCTAGATGTCGACGTATATATGCTCATGCTCATGATTACCATATTAATTCTATTTCAAATAATAGGTTGGTCTTGCCATGACGTTGAATTTTAGCATTGGGATCACTTTGCAATATTTTTTTCCCATGAGTTCATACATATCTTTTCCTTATGTTTGATTTTCCTTACTCATAAGAAAAAGCTAAAACTAGCCAAACCTATCTTTTTGAAGAATTAATATCTAGTTGACTGTTGACCATCCAATCCTTGTGGGCTGTTCTTCCGTAAATAAATTTTCATGCGAGCGCGGTTCATTGACTGAAATTAAATAATTAATATGTTGGTGCTGCTCCTGCTTCAAATCTTTAGTTCTCTGCAGGTACTGTGCAACTTTTTGCACCATCTACTGATTGAACCTTCATATAGGCAAACCAGATCTAAGCTGCGTTTTTAATAAAATTCAGGGCCTGTTTAAGGGAGCTGTAGCTTTTCTGAAAAGCTACCTTTTGGCTTTCTGTGCTGAAAAACAGCTGTAGCTTTTTATAAGTGACTGTTTGACAAATGGCTAATTTTCCTTAGCAATAAACTACAAAAGCAGGTTCAGCCTAGCTTTTGGCTTTTGCTAGTTATATGTGGCTTCTAATTTATGCTAAAAACCGCTTAAAAGTTGAGCTATTTGTGTGTGTTGGGGGTTTGGGGGGTTATCGGCTTTTCGTAAGTGAAGCTAGCTTAAAGCCTTCCAAACAGGGCCTCAGTTTTATGTTGGCTTTTATCACACATGTACCTTTAGCTTTTATACCCTGTGTAATATTAGGAAGCATGGTATATGTTACCCAAAATATGTATCCCCACCACCTGGCATATATGCACAACTGCATGTATGCTTGCATGTGTATACTCTTGATAAATTTTATATTACTACATAATGCAACATAGTTCTCTGCAGTTTGTGTTCGTGTATGTTTCCAACGTCTTCATCAATGATATAATCTGTGGACATTTGCTGATATATTGATCTCTTCTTTTTTAATCCCCAGTGATGGTGAGACATTCATATCAGCAGATGATCTGCGAATAAATCTGTGGAATTTGGAAATAAACAGCCAGAGCTTTAACATCGTTGATGTGAAGCCTTCAAACATGGAAGATCTAACGGGTAAATCACTTAGTCTCCTAGTTTTATGCTCGATGATCTGTGGTGAACTTTCAATGATGTAGTGCGACATGGTACAAATTGACTTATGAAGGCTTAATTTTTTGTACCTTTTGTCACAAAGCATTGTCATGTTGCTGGTGTCACATGGTGACATACAGACATGTGCAGGCCATGCTGGTCTTACATACAGTGAACAACTGAATATTGTTTTTCATCAATATGGTTCTTGTTGTACTGGGATGATAATCTTTCTCTCTGGTTAGTACTAAAGTAAGAATTAGGATTGGTATATTGTCCCTGATGTTTATGACATTGTTACTCAGCCCTGACTACATCTTAAATAGATGTTCTAATGTACTTGTACAGCTCTGAATTTGCATGATGCTTAAATGCCTGTCTTAAATACTTTGTAATACCATCAGCTTGTTCTAGATTCTTTTTTTATATTGGTGTGCTCATAAAATCTACTATTGTCTGCCAAAAGTTCTACTAAGTCTATGAAGATCACATGGCATGGCAGGTGAAGACCATAGTATCATACACTTGTGTAGTTTTGCGGGTTATTTGATTGCTACTATAAGAAGCAGTAACAGTAAATGACATGCTGTTTGAGTATTATGAATCTTTGTTCATTTAGAATCAGCTTATAATTGGCATGGTGCTATTTAAATCATAGAAGTGCACTTTTACAGTACTAATCTGCATATGAGTTCTAGCTGTATGCTTAAAATTCGATAAGGAGCATATGTTTCCTGTGGTGGAAGAGTGGTATGTAAAATTTAGTTACTTCATAGAAAAGTTAAACAAGTTAATGAAATTTACATTATCCATATCGTCCCATGCTATTTTGTTAGGAAGCTAATCTGGTAGTGCCTTTTCCATTGAGGTTATTTGAAATATGATAGGTTCATTTTCTTTACAATTACCTCAAGCCTTTGTTCATGATTATTAGACAATTTGAAATCTGATAGGTTCATTTTCTTCACAATTACCTCAAGTCTTGGTTCCTGATTATTCATGTCCTGGCAATATGCACTGCACGATATAACTTTGTTGAAATTTCAGAGGTGATTACATGTGCGGAGTTCCACCCAAGTCATTGTAATACACTGGCCTATAGTAGCTCAAAGGGTTCTATCCGACTTATTGATCTGCGACAATCAGCATTGTGTGACAACCATTCCAAGATGTTAGTAATTCTTCTTGTACCATATCTTAACATGTTATCCTGTGTAACGAACAACATTTGGGTACATGTTTGGAGGGTTGGAAATTTGTACAATTATTTATATTGCTAAAATGTTACAACATGCTTTATCAGTTAACTAGAACATTTAAACAGATTTGAGGAACATGAAGCACCTGGATCAAGATCCTTCTTTACGGAGATAATTGCATCAATTTCAGACATTAAATTTTCAAGGGATGGAAGACATATTCTTAGTCGTGATTATATGACTCTCAAGGTTCATTACTATCTTCTCCACATCCCTTCATTTTTTTCATGGCTTTATACTCACATTTTTTTCAAATCCAAACTACTCCTTGAGTTTTGACACGAGATGTCATTGTGTGACTCGGAACTGCTGGTTACTTTATCCTTAGTAACTAACAGGAAATAGGGTATCAGACTGCTATTCATCTCCTCAATGCCAGCCCCCTTATCATTCCACCCTGATCTGTCTTTATTGGCTGGTTCACTGCTGCTACTTGTTTGCTAGATATTAATGTTGGCTAAAACTAGTAAATGTTCAGTGATTTAAATAATATCGTGCTGCTTCTTAAAATATAGTAAAATTTTGAGGTCTGAGAGTCTTGCTGCTCTGCGTTGAAGTTTATGATGTTTCAAGTTCATTTCAACAGTACTACGGTTTATTTTTACGTAGTTGAAGATTGGATCCTTCTGGTTTGAGGAGCATGTTTTACTTGTGATTTACTAGAGTTAATTCTAATGTTTTTAGTTGAAGTTTAATCCCTTTGTTGTTTCTTAGCTATGGGATCTAAACATGGATTCAGGTCCTGTTTCAACTTTCCAGGTCCATGAACATTTAAGGCCTAAGGTGAGATTTTCGTCAACTGAATCATTAACAAAGCAGCCATGTGCTGGCCAATATATAATCTAGTTGTATGATGTAACTTTTTTCAGCTTTGTGATCTGTATGAGAATGACTCAATATTTGACAAATTTGAGTGTTGTCTTAGTGGGGACGGACTTCGTGTTGCAACTGGTTCTTATGGGTATTTCATTATTCTCGTTTTTTGAGTACGTGTGCCATGTTACACATAGAAATCCTGTCTGCTAACACCTTTTTTTTTCCTAATGTGTTTTTGAATGCAGTAATTTATTTCGTGTTTTCGGTTGTACACCTGGAAGCAAGGAGGCGACCACTTTGGAAGCAAGCAGGAACCCCATGAGGTATGTTAACTTTTTGAAATAACCTTTAAATTTTATACATTGTTTTCCCTTCCTCTGGGAATGGGGGCCTGGAGAGGGGTGATGAGGTAGTCAAGTTGCATTCAACAAAGAGCTACTTTTCCTTCTCTGTTTGAAATTTATAAGCAGTTGAAAGCAACTCTTTCAATAGCACTGCCTGCTGCACCGTAGGCCTCTTTCTTTACATTGTATTTGCCATATGAAGTCTTCAATCACTGGTTCTGCAATTATAATTTGTCTGAGCTTCTGCTTTGTTGTTGCATTTGGGTACCATATAGCCGTCAGATTGCAAATCCAACAAGGCCCACACGTACGCTGACCTCTTTGGCCCGTGGTGCGCACAGAGGTGAGTGGTTTCTCTTGAACATTGACTTGGTTATTTCTATGAGATGTAGCAATTGTTTTGTTCACCCAGTTTCACTACTGAGATTATATGCTGTAGGTGGAGAAAATCAAAATGTTGATGCCAATGGAAATTCATTTGACTTCTCGACAAAGTTGCTCCATCTAGCATGGCACCCGACTGAGAATTCTATCGCATGTGCTGCCGCAAATAGCTTGTATATGTATTATGCGTAGAGAAGGACCAAGAGAAAATTTATTGTTTTGGTTTGCTCTCCACGACGGCCCAGGGCCTTTCACATGCAAACGGAGAGAGGGTGCTGAACATTGTCGTCAATTCCTCTGATGGGGTCAAAAGAGGCCGTTGATGTCCACAAGATCGCTTTTGTTGCTGTGCTAGCGGACTGCGTCCTTGTTGATTCTTTAGTAAATGTGTAAATTATATTCTAACAATCAAAAGTTTTGGTCCCAAGATGTGATCGCAGTTGCCATATACTCCAAAATCAGCACACGAAGGGATGGAACAAAAGATAGAAAGGATTTATTGTGCTAATTCATGTGGTGAAGGACTTGAGCAAATCTGCATTGCAAGTGCAGAATGATTGATTTTTCTTTTGCATGTAATGCCACCTAGACAGGGCTAATCAGTTATTTTGGAACTTAAATGTCTGAAAGATAAGAGATTACTTAGTTGTTGTAGCTATTTTTCTCCATCGTTGTTCTATTTATTGGACTTGAAATAAGTCATCACCAATGTAATTGTGCTCTTGTTTGCGGTTTTTAATCGGAACATGTTCGTGGTGCGAATAATGTTAGAACAATTCAGAACATGCAAGAACGAGTTTTAAGAACTCACTATGAAGTACAATATAGCTTTCGGAATACTGTTGTTATCTTCTGCCTTTTCTGTTTAAGGAAGTGCTAGAGTTCATTGTGTTTCTGCTTTTTCTGTTTATGTTAGTGCTATGGTTCATTAGGTCACTAAGTATACCCACTTAAGGATACCCGTTTCTTGTGTGCATGAACACATGAGTGATCAACCTAGTCCTTCTGAGATGTTAGTACCCTAAAAGAAAAAAATTAACATCATTTTAACTATGAATCTTTAAGCAGAAAATAACAAATTTACCCAAGTTATTATACAGTAAATTTAGATAAAAGTGTGCAATAATTGCTAATGCTCATTTCGGAGTGATCCGGCTGGGTGGGCTGTCTATCTAATGCGAGCAAGCCCTCTTCCATATGCAAGCATTTTATATAATAACCGTTTGATAAATAGCTAATTTTCATAAGTAATAAACTGTAAAAGTAGATCCTATCTAGCTTTTAGCTTTTGATTTTTGCTAGTTATATGTGGTTTCTAGTTTATGCTAAAAACTGCTTAAACGCTGAGCTGTTTTAAAGGACTTACTCGCTGAAACTGTCTTTAAGCCCCTCAAACAGGGTCTAAGTTAGTTAGCTTTTTCTTCTTACTATATGGGCCTTATTTGGGAGCTTTAAGCCAGCTTCTGTTTTCTGAAAAGCCAACAAGCCCACCAAATAGTTCAGCTTTTAAATGACTTTTGGCATAAGTTAGAAGCCATATATAACTAGAAAAAGTCAAAAGCTGAAAGCTGGACTAGACATACTTTTGTAGCTTATTGTTGAAGAAAATTAGCTATTTGTCAAACGATCTCTTATAAAAAGTTACAGCCGCTTTTCAGCTCAGCAAGCCAAAAACAGGCCTATTGCTTTACTTAGATTTCGGGTGAAGCCGCTCACATTAAAACTAAAGCTGTTAAGCCAGCTTCAACTTTTGAAAAACCAGCAAATCCCCTAAACAGCTCAGCTTTTAAGCGGTTTTTAGCATAAGCCAGAAGCCATATATAACTAGCAAAAGCTAAAAGCTGGGCTGGACCTGTTTTTGCAGCTTATTGCTGAGAAATATTAGCTATTTGTTAAACGGTCTTTTATAAAAAATTATACCGCTTTTTAGCTCAGAAAACCCAAAAATAGCTTTTGAGAAAAGCTATAGCTCCAAACAGACCCATAAATTCGAGCAATCGAGCCGAACAGATCAAATCACAACTAACAACGTAATAGAAGTAAGTGACTTACGGTGGAAGACGAACTCTTACACAAGAGGATAGCTCAAAACTTTATTTACTACTATAAACTTAATACAACAAGACTACTACCTGTTTCTACTTCTCTTTTCTACTCACGTCACCTTACTCCGCTATGGCAATTGGCAAGGTGGCCAGATGGCTTATAGTAGCTTATGGGGGCTCATGCCATAGGGGTGGAAAGTACCCCTATTTATGTTTGTATATATGTCTGTTGGATAGGTGTAAGTAGCAACCATTCAAGCATGCACACTACAAATATCTCTACTGTAGATTTGTCCAATCCTGGAGACGAGGTGTGTGACAATTTGCCATTAAATAGAAGGGGAAACGTCTGAAAGGTTTGCTCCGTCCAGGGACTACGACAAGGTGATCCGTTGTCAGGTTTCAGCTCACTGTTGAGGAAGGAACAGATTAACATGAATTCGGTCCGGGATTTGCTGATGGCAGTTTCGTTTTTTCGGAAGCAACTGAAGATTGTATGCAAATTCTGAAATCCATCTTTGAGCAGTATGAGGCAGCTCAAGACAAAAGGTGAATATACAGAAATCATCAGTTTTCTTCGGTCCGGAATGTGACGAGGCCACGTGCCAGCAGGTTAAGAATACCATTGGAATTCAGAATGAAGCTCTCAACGAGCGCTACTTGGGGTTGCCAACCATGATTGGTAAATCAAAAGACGGTGGTTTTAAACATTTCTTGGAGAGAGCACGGGGGAGGTTGGAAATGTGATGGCTTATCGAAGGTGGGGAAAGAAGCTAGTCTGGATGAAGTCAGTTTTGCAAGCTGTTCCAGATTACTCAAATCAGTTGGGAGAAGATGCATGTGCAGTCCGAAATGCAAACCCATCTCGGGACATGGCGGCTTTTAATCAAGCGATGTTAAGGATGGAGGACGCTACTGTTTCCCGAGGCCCTGTCCTCACGCTCAAGGGTGTTAAAAGCTCGCTATTTCAAGCACACCTCCTTTCTTGAGGCCGGTTGCGCGAGAAATGCCCACCTCTCCAGCTTGAGGCCTTGCTCGTCCATGGCGAAGGCGTCGAGCACGCCGACGTCGTGGCAGCCAAGCACGAGCGGTACGTCGTCTACCTTCGCGAGATCAACCAAGGTGATCTCCCACGCACGGATGTCCAACGCGAGCTCGAGTGCCTCGATGTGAGAGGACGATGCCTGTTAATTAATCTTGAGAGAGGAGTCGGAACCGAGGAGGACAAGGAGAAAATCCGTTTCTGGTTCGTTTTCTGAATCCTTTTCTGATTCTTAAAGCTGTAGATTATGGGTATAAATTCCTAGGTAACTTGAGGTTTGCAAGCAAGAAGAAAGCAAGAGAGGATCCCGCCGTCAAAATACTAAACCCTAGCCGCATCCGCCGCCTAGCTGCGCCCAAGCGAAGAAAGGATCCCGCCGCCGCGGACACTTCCTCCTCGAAGCCATGGGTAAGCAAGGCATCCCCTCGCGCCATCCATGCCTTTCTCGAGCCTTTTCAGTGGTTAGGGCCGGGTTTTCTGACTTGGAATAATGCAGGCAAGGTGCACGGGTCGCTGGCTCGCGCGGGGAAGGTGCGCGCGCAGACGCCGAAGGTGCCGAAGCAGGACAAGAAGAAGAAGCCCCGGGGCCGCGCGTACAAGCGCATGCAGTACAACCGCCGCTTCGTCGTCGGCTTAGGCGACAAGCGCGGCCCCAACTCCTCCGACAAGTAGACGGCCGCCGACTCCACCGTCCGCGCCCTCGCTAATCAAACCAAGCCTTTTTTTATGGTTTCCGACCTGTAGCGCTAAGTTTTGAGAGTCCTTTGTGTGTGTGTTTTGAAATGCACTGTGGACCTGTGGGGATGCAATATGGAAGGGGATTATATATATATATATATATATATTGCTGGTATTTATGCATGTATTTTTTTTTTGCTAAATTGAATTGTTTTGCTGTCGAATTGTTAGGTTAATCGATGTTGTCGATCTGTGCTGCGACTTGAATCCTGAGTACGTGCGTTTAAGGAGATTTATTCTGACTATGGAGGATGTGTATTCGTTATGGGTAAAACGTTATGTCGTTCGAGTACTCATTATTTGATCATTCACATTTGCATCCCCTTCGATGATCATGTCATGTACTCAGATGAGTTCCTTTGCTCTGCTTTTCCTTGTTGAATGTCGATTTCCATGGGGGCATAAATAATGTTGACGTCTGAATTTGTTCAGTGTTCTACTTGATAAAAACTGTTGGCTTAAGAATTGCTATCGCTAGGCAAGCTGTAAGCTTTCTAGCGATAGAATTAGGCTGCGGCTTTGTAGAGACGAGGCATGTAATGTATAGCCGGTCAAGTAGAGGGGGCGGGGCTAAAGACCCTAGCTCATGGGCTACAAAGATTGCAATTGTATTACTGGAACTGTCCCATGAGCTTTAATTGCTCCTGACCACTAGTTTAAAGACCAACGTTGGGTAACAAGAAGAATAGGATGAAGAAAGGAAGATCGCATGCTGTACAAGATATTAGCCATGCAGCAAGGCAGAAACTGCACGGTAAACAGGTTAGTATAATAAACCAATTGTTTCGGAACTAGAGGGAGATCGAGGGCATTGTTCTTCTGATGGGCGCCTTAATTTTCTAACATTGATCACGCGGCCTCCACAGCTAAAAAACGCATGCGGTTCCTGCAATCGCGGCCACGACCGGAGCGGATGCGCACCCGAAAAGAAAACCACGGGTAATAAACATGACAAAAAAGATTTCTTTCATGTAAATATTTGTCGATTTTGACCATATTCAGACCATAGGTGCGGAGACAAATGAATGTCTGGACCGGCAATGCATATATTCCATAGAATTTAGTAGACATTTACAAATCCATATATTGCCAAGATGATGCTCTGGAGTCCTCGGCTGCCGTCCAAATTCCATATAAGATCGTGCCAAATCAAATCCCAAAGGGCATCTTAGCTTTTCTAGAAATCCTATACTACATCGTACGTGCCCCATGGCAAGAAAAATGAGAAAAGTTGGAGTTTTCCTTAGTGGCCAGGGATTTAATTTGGCCTCCCACATCGACATCGAAGCTCACGGCGGATCATAGTGCATCCAACACGTACGTACCCAAAACACATAAATATGCGTCAAATATGATAGCACCTAGGCCTCTTTCAACTTGTATCAAAGCAAAGAAAAAAATTATTGTAAATGTGAAGCGGTAAACAAATGGTAACTATGCATATAAATATGAATGGAAGTTGATAAGTCGCAGAGAGGTGCTTTTATACTTTTTCTTTTTTACTGTTGCGCAAATATTAAAACATGAATGAAGCGTAGATGGTGATTACTTACCCCTTCATTTGCTTCAAGATTTGTACAACTTGTATTGGGAGGGAAAGTATTGAAACACTGCTCTAAGTTGCATACTTGTCCGATTCTTTACTTTTTGATAATCTCCACTTTCTCCATTCTGTGCTCTTCTGCAAACAGTGTGCAAGCCCCACCCAACAGCAGGACCAAAAGTTAGCGGACTGAGCGACAAACTGACAACATTTGCAACTGAAAGGTTGCGGCAACTATAACAAATGCCCCAACTATGACATAATTATTGGCTTTTTTTTCGCTCTATCACCTTCCAATCTTCAACGGACGTCTTTTCCGGTTTATCCTTTTAAAGAGCAGCGCTGAAATTTTCCCTACGTCAAATTTCTTTACTTGATTCAACATTGTCGATATTGATCTTGATTTTGTTCCACCTAATGCTTTATCGACCTTTTCATAAATCTAATTAAAGGCCTTGAGTATAATTAGGGGTGGGCATTTGGTTAATTCGGTTTTTTCGGTTCGGTTTTTTCGGTTTTGGATATTTCGGTTTTTAGATTTTGCTAACGAACCGAAATCGAATTGATCTAAAAACCGAACCAAATCGGTTCGGTTAATTCGGTTTTCGGTTTAACCGAATTTCCTGGAACCATACTCGATCAGTCGATCTGACATTCTCTCAACTCTCAAGTTGACCTCTGTTTTTCAAAAAAAAAACTCTCAAGTTGACCTCCCAAGAAAACACATATTCTGTCTTTTGTTTGAGAAAAGAAGTCAACCACTTGGAGTGGGTCTGAATGGGTTTTTGAACTCTTGTGCTTATTCCTCCGAGGATATATCATGAAATTTGAGATCATCTTGTAGGACTGAGCCATTTGGCTTAAACAACATCATGAAATGTTTGGGTAGATAAATAGATATATGGCAGTCCCTGCTAGAAATTAAAACTGCAATGCCTATAAATAGTGTGCATCTAGTAGTAAAACAGAGCAAAGTGTCCCACCTTGTTCTTGAAGCAGATGAAATCTAGCTCTTCTCGGTCTCGGTGGTTGCGATTGCTCGAGGATGGTCTGATTGGGGGCGACGTCGGCTCTTGGAGAGGTGGGAGAGCCGCTACTGCTTGGGGGATGGAAGCTGGAACATGGGAGGGTTTCGACGGTGGTGGCGCCTGGGGGTTGGGGCTGCGCCGGGTGGTGGCGCCTGCGGCTGCGTGGAAGGGAACCGTCGAGCTGTGACTCCGGGAGCCTGGGAGGGCTGGCGCCGTCGCCGCTTCCTGTTGATTCGCGAGGGGAAGACGGGAAGTGAGGAACCAGGGATGCCGTCTTGATGATTGCCGATTGGGGATTGGGGAATAATGGGGAACGAGGGTGTCGAGGGGAACTAGGGTTGGCTTGGCCGCTTGGCTGTGCGGGAGCAGCTGCAGCGTGAGTGCATTGCGCAGAACCGAAAATGGCCGGATGGGGACCGACCGAGACCGAGGCACCAAGGAGTGGATTACAAAATCGGTAGAACGGTTTTTCGGTTTCTGAGATTACAAAACCGAACCGCAAACCGAAAACCGAATAATGCCAACTTAAAAACAAAACCGAAATAATCGGTTAATTCGGTTCGGTTCGGTTCGATTTTTCGGTTTCGGTTAAAAAGTGCCCACCCCTAAGTATAATAATACTTGTTACACTCTGATACCCCTTATGTGCAGCAATCCCCTAGATCAGATCAGTGTTTTATGAGATACGGCACGAGCATGCACGGTCTCAAAAATAAAGAAGATGAATCTTGTATAAAAAAAAAATCAAAATAACAACATTGAAGCAACCACGACGAGAGAGAATGATTTGGCAAAGCCGACCGCAAATTCTTTAAGCACAACATTAAAATAAACCTCAAAAGAGTACAAGGGATTGTTGCTCTCTCATAACCTCTTGAACCTTTTATTATCCTTAGATCCTTGTCTTATACAAGAATCTCATGCTAAAGAATTAGCTAACCTCTAATCTTTTCATGCACCTCTTGCTTTAGATGAATTGGTTTGTGGCTTCTTGATTAGTTAGGTTCTCTCCATGAACCATCTTCATGGGTATATATAGTCCTTTTAGTCCTCCAAAGAGAGTAAAAATCGTAATTCTAATAATATTCATCTAGCATACCTCTTCAAATTCTAAAAAGAACAATATGAGTTACAATCCTTAATACCCTTAATCATGGAATAACTGTTCAAGGTATAAAGCTCCAATTGTTTCAACACCTGCTCCTGGTGCGAAAGTCCTTTTGTAGTAAGATAGTCGGTCGTCATACAAGCAAAAAACTTTATAGGGAATCAAAGGTCTTAATCATAACAGTGACTCGACTCATCGATCCTTACTTTTAATGTTCTTATCCCGTTTTGTGAAGAAAACAATTGATTGCAGGTACAACCTTTTCCTTTTTTACTTCATGGATGCCATCACATGGACTAAAAGAGTGTTGGAAGAAAAAATTTCGGCCGTGTTGGTGCACGATGCAATTTGGCATCTACAGGGGTGGACCCATCAGGGTTAGCCGGGGCTGGCGCATTTCTTGCCTCCGGTTGAACTATGCTACCTCCGTAGCGCTCCCTATATTTATATAGTTTAATTTATGTTTCGTTTGTGTATATTATGTTTATATTATTCTATTAGCATCTTCTAAATTTTAGTCTTAAATCTGTCGCTGCAATCTAACGTTCAACCATTGGATGCTTGATGGCCATGCAAACATCGTAGTATTATTTCTCCACTATAGCTTTTTTTATATACCTTGCAATATTCTAAATAGCCACCGAAATATTTTTATACGACTTATACAGTATATAGATAAAGAAAATATCACAACAATTGTGGCATGCCTAACGGTTATTTTGACACGTAAGTTCTTAAAAAATAACCAGTTTGGTAGACAACTCTGGCCGTCCAACACGACGATACGGCGATCGGAAGCTAGCCGCCAAGCTGGTGACGGTGGGACGGCTGGCAGGTCGCGCGAGGAGGCCTCCATCTCCCCCGCGCTTTTGTGCGTCAGCATCAAAATCACCACCCCTCCCCACCTCCACCTCCACCGCCCCAAGCCCCCAACCCTCCACCCACAAGCCCAGACCCTCCTCGAACCTTCTAGAATCTTCCATCCATGACCCCGCCTCCGTCTATGACCGAGGGCCCCGATCGCGCCGACCCCGACGCCGAGCACGCCTCCTCCATCCGCCTCCGCCGCGCCCCCGCCCGAGGCCGACGCCGGCGACCCCTCCGGCGGCTGGCGGGAGAACGGCGTCGTCGGGGAGACGCACCCGCCGCCGAATCCGCAGCAGCAGCACACGAGATGCTTTTCTACCGCTCGTCGGGGCCCGCCCACAGCCGCGTCAAGGAGAGCCCCCTTCCGCCAGGTGAGGAGTGGTGAATCCGTGAACCTTTCGTTTCTGTGTGGTGAATCCGTGAACCTTTCGTTTCTGTGTGATTGCTGTGATCCCATACGCTAGCTATGATCCATGCAGCATCAGATTGTCCCAAAGCTTGCAATTTATTTGTGCTTCTAGTCCGTGAAGTCCTGCATATATATATATATATATATTTTGGTTTCAAATTACACTGTGCTATTATTAGCAGTTCCCTTGTCGGTTAGCATCTCGCGTGCGCAGATGTGTAGCCGTGGAATCCCGAATTGTGTATGCACGGGAATGTGTACAATTAGTTTGGTGGTGGTATATGCTGTTGCGGGTTGAGGTCGCAGTCTTTGCTCGTTTTGCGCGAGAAATGCCCACCTCTCCAGCTTGAGGCCTTGCTCGTCCATGGCGAAGGCGTCGATCGAGCACGCCGTCGTGGTGGCAGGCGAGCACGAGCCGTCGCCTACCTTCGCGAGATCAACCAAGGTGATCTCCCACGCACGGATGTCCAACGCGAGCGCGAGTGCCTCGATGCGGTCGCAGGTGCCAGGTGTGCTGCGATAGGACGATGCCTGTTAATTAGAGTTAATCTTGAGAGAGGAGTCGGAACCGAGGAGGACAAGGAGAAAATCCGTTTCTGGTTCGTTTTCTGAATCCTTTTCTGATTCTTAAAGCTGTAGATTATGGGTATAAATTCCTAGGTAACTTGAGGTTTGCAAGCAAGAAGAAAGCAAGAGAGGATCCCGCCGTCAAAATACTAAACCCTAGCCGCATCCGCCGCCGCCGTCGCCCAAGCGAAGAAAGGATCCCGCCGCCGCGGCCACTTCCTCCTCGAAGCCATGGGTAAGAAAGGCATCCCCTCGCGCCATCCATGCCTTTCTCGAGCCTTTTCAGTGATTAGGGCCGGGTTTTCTGACTTGGAATAATGCAGGCAAGGTGCACGGGTCGCTGGCTCGCGCGGGGAAGGTGCGCGCGCAGACGCCGAAGGTGCCGAAGCAGGACAAGAAGAAGAAGCCCCGGGGCCGCGCGTACAAGCGCATGCAGTACAACCGCCGCTTCGTCGTCGGCTTAGGCGACAAGCGCGGCCCCAACTCCTCCGACAAGTAGACGGCCGCCGACTCCACCATCCGCGCCCTCGCTAATCAAACCAAGCCTTTTTTTGATGGTTTCCGACCTGTAGCGCTAAGTTTCGAGTCCTTTGTGTGTGTGTGTGTTGAAATGCACTGTGGACCTGTGGGGATGCAATATGGAAGGGGATTATATGATGCCCACTTTATGGGTTTGTGTTGATGGATGGATATGTTGCTGGTATTTATGCATGCATTTTGCTAAACTGAATTGTTTGCTGTCGAATTGTTAGGTTACTCGATGTTGTCGATCTGTGCTGCGACTTGAATCCTGAGTACGTGCGTTACCATCTCTAGTTCCATTGTTGCTGTGCTTTTCATTTTCTGGTTTTTAGCGTTTAAGGAGATTTATTCTGACTATGGGTGTTCTGTATTCGTTATGGGTAAAACGTTATGCCGTTCGAGTACTCTTTATTTGATCATTCACATTTGCATCCCCTTCGATGATCATGTCATGTACTCAGATGAGTTCCTTTGCTCTGCTTTTCCTTGTTGAATGTCGATTTCCATGGGGGCATAATGTTGAGATTTGCTATCACTGGACAGCTGTAAGCTTTCTAGCGACAGAATTAGGCTGCGGCTGGCTTTGTAGAGACGAGGCAGGTATATATAGCCGGTCAAGTAGAGAGGACTAAAGACCAGCTATTAATTATGGGCTACAAACACTGCAATTGTATTACTGATGTTTCAAGACCATAAGCTATAATTGCTCCTAACTAGTAGTTTAAAGACCAACGTGGAGTAACAAGGAGAAGAATAGGATAAAGAAAGGAAGATGGCACGCAGTACAACATTAGCCATGCAGAATAAACCAATTGTTTCGGAATTAATAAGCCTAGCGCAGGCACTTGTGCGCAAGGTTGCTCTACTCTCGAGAAGAGAGGACTTATAAAATACATGGAAGGATTTATATATTATCCCTTTAACAAGTCATTTTCTATTTTTTATTTAAAAAAGGAAGAACAACAAAAAAAAAGTAATGCATACTATATTAGTTCTAAAATTCTACCTATGCACATATTAAAGGTTACTTATGATTAAAGAGGTGAATCCCAGCACTATCCCTATGTCCAATACGATTTGTAACTAAGAAGGTTGGTTTGCAAAATCCATGATCTTGTTGATTTCAAAGAGGAAATAGGGAAAATATTGTGGTGAGGTGTAGCTCTAATTATATATGCAAATTCCACTTGGGGAATAAACAAGGAATGAGTTCATACCTTGTTGTTTGGTGGTTCGGAAGCACCAGAGGAGCTGAATCGATGATATGAGCTGGGCGGCATCCCGCCATGGGTAATCCTCGGCAACAGCTGTTGTTGTTCCTCCTCCTCAGCCAGCGAGACGATTGTCGTATAAATCGTCTGTGGTCTGTGAAGGACACGACCGCAGACCTTCCTTGCCGCATATTGAAGCACGGCCATCGATGATTTCGCTCACAGATCTGGGCGTGCGCCTCAGGCGCCCGTCAGCCTTTTCTTCCTCCTTCTTGATCGCCCATGGAGTTGAGCTGCTGAGGCCTAAGACCATGGTTGCTGGAGAGGGGAGGGGGTACCGTGCCGACGTGGAGGGTATGCTCTGTTGGAAATCCCAAGAACAACACACGTGAACTCGTGGACACACAAACAAGAAATACACCAAGAACACATAACTTATATATTCTCGTACTTAGCTCACCAAGAATACAAGAAACACACCCTTAGAGACATCTACCGACTCAAGATTATAACAGACTTGAGTTAGTGTCTTTCTTCTATGTTCCTAGCTACTCTCTACGTAGCCTTTCACGTACATGATTATATAGACACATGCGTAGGCTGCACGGCACCAGGCGTCCACGACGTGCGCACGTTCTCCCGGCCACGACGTCCTCGCGCTGCCTCCGAGACGTGTGCAGGCCGCTCCACTTTCCACACGCCACCAGAAGACCTGGCTGTCGCCCGTTGCCACCAGCGCAACTGATCCGTTTCTTCCACGCGCTTCTATGCGACTTGGCCACCACACGTATACATGGACATGGCACCGCATGCATGCTTAGGCTAATTAACTGGATCCTAGTCTAATGCATGCAAGCTAAATAACCAACTAGTCTAGCCACGTGAACACCATGCAAGCGACTAGATAACCCAAAACCAAAACTAACACATGCATGTATACAGTTCTAACGTGTACGATTATTTTAACAACAATATTAACACTAACATGCTCTAGTCTGATGAAATCCCTCAGGTGGATTTGCACTGGTTGCCATACTGATTCTTTTCCGGTAAGGGAAGTTAGACAAAAGCTGAGCTGATAATTTTGAGCCTTTTGTTTTATACTGCAGCGGATTAAAAATTATATCTGTGTGTTGGACAAGAAGATAGACAATTATACAGATGGCTCAGTACATTGTAACGTTAAATTAAATGATATAATCCCTTGGGTCTAGGAATATCGGGGATAGTGTTTGGTGACATCAAAGAACAGGATCAGCAACAATTAATCTATAACGGGCTTGGAGACTGTACCGGTCTATTATCTGCATTACCATTCCTAAAAAATTCAAGATAATATTCACCATTTTCTTCAACAAAGGGAGGATAGCATGTTTTGGATATGATGATAAGATATGTCCTATCAGTTGAATACATGAATATCGCTATCGAGCATCAGTTCTAAACCCCTTTTCTTTTCCTTCTACGTCACTTGGTTTTCGCCCATGGATCGTGCTCTGAAGCAAGATAACCCTTGTGTTCTTAGAAAATGAGAATACAAGATTAATTATCATCTTTATTCAGGCCTTGCAAGTAAGGCTGGATAAAGGGTGGCGGTGGCACAAATGACAGACGATCTCTCAATAGACTTTTTGTCTAGTTGTCATGAGTATTTTTTCTTGATGAATAATCGCATTATCGATTGTATGATATATGGTAGGCATCAGGATTTACAATACTGAATCGAGCTAAAAAATCATCCCCTTCCCCTCAACCAGTTTCAAAAATCATTGAAAATCGCTAGAAATCAAAATGTTTTGAAGTCAAGATCTTTGAACTTGGCGGTAAATTTTTTTCGAAAAACGATCGATTGTGTCGATTTTCATCAATTTTCGAACGGTTTTATTTGAAAAATTGGCAAACTAAGGGAAACAATTTTTTCTTAAGATTTTCGAGTGATTTTCACCGACTTTTAATCGTCTTTCCGCGTATAATTTTTTTTGAGTTTTTTGAATTGGACCGGTTTATCGACCGATATAGTTTATCGAGGTGGCTCGATACGGTCGAAAATCTTTTGAGCGATTTTCATCGATTTTTGAAACCTGGGCACGAAGTTACATATTGATAGTTTAGTTTTTCAGTCGACATCCTCTGTGGTCAAGGTATAATCAATGATTAATTAGAGCCAATAAGTGGATTTCTTTCTTTCTATCTCCTTTTTTTTCCAAAAAAAAGTAGTGGTTCTCGTCCGTTCATACCGATGACCATTGGTGTTTGCTAGTACTAGAGTACTAGTATGGCTTAGTCTATCTAATGTGACATATCACATTGTTTGATTCTAATTTAGGGCGTGCTTAGTTCAAAGCTAATTTTATCGGTCTAAGTCGTGCTATAGATTGTTAGATGGGTGTTTGGTTTGTTACCATAACTATGGCTTGCCATACTTTCTTAGCTCTATATTCTATGCGCCTTAGACTCGATTTTTTTTACCAAACTTAGCCACACTTGCAGTGCTGAGTTTTGTTGCCACAAAAAATATGGTAAGTCACACTTATATAGTGTTAGTTATGTAAAGTTAGCTTCAAATCAAATAGAGCCTTTGTTACACTCTAATACTCCTTATGTGCAACAGCCCCTTAGATCGAAGCGTGCATGGTCTCAAGAATAAAGAAGATGAATCTTGTAGAGAGAACTAAAATAACAACGTTGAAGCAACCATGACGAGAGAGAGAGAGAAATTTGGTGAAGACAACTGCAAATTCTTTAAGCACTACCTCAAAAGAACACAAGGAATTATTGCTCTCTCATAACCTCTCGAACCTTTCATGACCCTCGGATCCTTACCCTATACAAAAATCTAGCGCTAAATAACAATTAGTCTCAAATCCTTTTGTATACATCTTGCTTTAGATAAATTGGTTTGTGGCTTCTTAGTTGTTTGGGCTCTCTATGACTCCCTCCTCATGGGTTTATAAAGAACTCCTTTGTCCTTCTCTAAAGCAAATAGAAATCTGACTTTAAAAGAAAGTTAGAATCCTAATCCTATTAGAATTCACCCAGCACACTTTTTCAAATACTAAAAGAGTAGATACAAGTCACCATACTTAACAATTTTAATCTTGGCTCTTATTCGTTGAAGTTATCGTGCTCTTCTAAGAATTTGCTCCAAGTCGTCTTCGCATTTTTTTGTTTTTCCTCCCATCTTTGGGAGTGCTCCCACCACAAGGGCTCATACACATTACCGCAATATGTGTTTTGATGTTCGGGCTTGACCTTTTCAACCCTCTTTTTATTTGTGTAGCTTGAGTAACCACCCCTCTTATTCCTACAACCATACATACCATAGGTTTGTACCATCTAAGAGTTCCACCTGCTCGTTGGTACCGTGTGGTTGGTCCCGCCATGTCTTCCGTCCTCCAACAGCTCACACCTTCGTCTTTGCGTCAGCTAGATTTTGCAACCGTCTTTACAGTTCCCACATAACTGCAGTTCAGATTTAATTACATACTGTTGATGACACGTTTTTCTTCTCTTGATTAGGATTTCTATCAAACCTCCCATTGATTGCCTTCCCTTTAAGTTTACCCATCAATCGGTATCCTCAATTGCTCTAGATACTTTTCATAATTACCTGCAATTTGTAAGTAACTCGCATGACTCCACCTTGAAGTGACACTTCATAACCTTCAAGTTCAAGCGACCTGACACATATTAGATTCTTCTTTAAGCCGAAAATATACCGAACTTTCATCAATATGCGATATGCTCCATCATACATCTCCAATGTAATCGTTCCCACATCAGTAATTGTATATTCCTTGCAATCAGTCAAGTGAACGGTTATATGCGTCGGGAGTAGAGATCTTTCGTTAAATATCTCCTTCGCTGAACATATATGCAAGCAACAAGTTGAATCTAATATATATCTATAAGAAGTACATGATTAACCGACGACAAGTATGTCGGAATCATATTTTGTTACCATCATTGAATATGCACCATTTATTTGCTTCAAGTTCAGACAATCATTTATCATATAACATTTTTCATCATATAGATAACATACATGTGTGCCTAGCCTTTTTCTGCTCTATCACCTTCCAGTATTCAATGGACATCTTTTCCAGTTTATCCCCTTTAAGAGCAGCGATTAACTCTTGCTGAACAAGGACATCCTCCACCATACATTGCCACACGCTAAAATTTTCTCCATAGTCAAATTTCTTTACTTGGTTCAACACTGCCAACATCGATCTTGATTTTGTGTCGCCTGATGCTTTACCGATCTTCTCACAAATCCGATTAATTCGGCCTTGACTCTAATAACATTTGTTATCTCTGATACCCCTTACGCGCAGCATTCCCTGGATCGGATCAGAGTTTTGTGAGATATGACATGAGCATACACGGTCTCAAGAATGAATAAGATGAATCTCGTATGAAGAACAAAAATAACAACACTGAAGCAACCATGACTAGAGAGAAAGATTAGGCAAAGCCGGCAGCAAATTCTTTAAGCACAACATTAAAAGAAACCTCAAAAGAGTACATGTGATTGTTGCTCTCTCACAACCTCATGAACCTTTTAGAACCCTCAGATCCTTGCCTTATACAAAAATCTCGTGCTAAAGAATAAACTAATCTCTAATCCTTTTGTGCACCTCTTGCTTCAGATGGTTAGTTTGTGGCTTCTCTCCCTGACCCCATAAACTATATCTATACCCCTTTATAATGCACCTAAGCAAATTTTCCTACGTCCACCCTAAATAATGTACCTCATTAGAGATGGCCCAATGTTCGTGCACCCAAAGAAACGTCCCTTAAACTTGCATTCATCAAAATGAACGTCTCGATCTTTCCTCGCTTTACTCACCCACATCCGATGGTCATTATTTAGTGTGTCTAATCATCCTCAGGCCCACAAATGACCTCCCCACCTACATATTTGGAAGGAGAGCGAATCAAACAAGGAAATAAATAAGGAGGATCCGCATGCAAGGAAACCAGATTTGAATTTTTATCGCCAAAATTGTATGCGTTTACATATTTGGAAGGAGGGTGAATCAAACAAGGAAATAAACAGGAGGATCCGCATGCAAGGAAATAAGACTTGAATTGTTTTTGTCCCGGCATTGTGATCGTATTTTTTTCCGAATATGACCCTTCTCGAGACTTTTTACGGATCTAGCCTCATAGAGTTTAATTTCACATACGAGAGCGCTGAATTTTTGTTTTATTTTTATCTAAGGAACCAACTCGTCTGTGAGTGTTGCTTAATTTTTTCAATTTTTCTCATGGAACCAATGCATGAGCACTATTTAATTTTTATATTTTTTCCTTGCGGATCTAGCGGTCGTGAGCGCAGTTTATTTTTCCATATTTTTCCGAAATCATCCCTGTGGCCCACAACAGACCTTCCCTCACCTCCAGCATCAACAAGAAAAAGGAAACAAACGTTTTAATTTTTTTTGAAAATAATTTTATTAAGTACAAAATAATAGAAAGTTTTTTTGAGAATTTTTCTAGAATTTTTTAACCTAATGTGCTATCTTTTCATAAATCCTTCTATATTTAAAAAAATGAAGGCAACTCACCTGTAGCTTCTTTTAGTCAGCACTCGGACTGCAGAAGCTTCTTCTCTTCCCTCCCCCCATTAAAGCAAGAAAGAAGCTCCAAAACTCCATCAATCCCGCACCAAATCTCCTCTTTCCATCTATGGTGTTAATTTCCCAAATTTTGTGCTCTATTGCCAAAATTTCCTCCCAATCTGATTTGATCCCAAATTATGGTTTCCATAAATATGCTTGTTTTGGTGCTATAAAAGCCGGCGAACTCTCCTCCACCCTATCGCATTACGTAAATCCCCAAGTGCTCTCTCTTGTAAAGATCGCCGGATTTTGGAGGTAACCCAAGCCATCACCGTCATCTTTCCCGGCGAAATTCACCGCAACCGTGACTCCTTCCTCAGCGTCGGTCTTGCGATCTCGCCACACCAAGTCTTGACCCATCGCGACCGACCGGCCACCCCTAGCCTTCCCTCCCCCTTGCCCTGGCCAAGCCCAGAGAGCACGCTGTGCTCTCTGTGGAAGCTGCAAAAAAAAATAATCTAAGATCAAAAAATTCTTTTTTCTTTCTCTTTCTTGATTTAAAATCTTTTGGGAGCCCGTTTTCGCCTATTCGACCTCCATTTAGTTCCGTTTTTCTTTCTAAATTCATTTCAAATTCTAAATTTCTCTTTTATTATTAAGTGTTGTATTCATACTTATCTTCTCATTTAATTGATAAGCGGGTGTACTGCCATCGTAGCGTTAGCACAGGCACTATACTAGTGTTTATATAGTTCCCTTAATCCTCCAAAGCAAGTAGATATCGTAATCCTATTAACATTTATCTAGCATACCTTTTTAAATTCTAAAAGAATAGATACGAGTCACCATACTTAGTATCTATAATCAAGGGATAACTATTCAAGGCATAAAGCTCCAATTGTTTCAGCACCTACTCCTGGCGCGATAGTCCTTTCGTAGTAAGTCGGTCGTCATTCAAGCAAGAAACTTTCTAGGGAATTAATCCTGGCAATGACTCGACTGATCGTTACTTTTAGTGTTCTTATCCCATTTTGTGAAGAAAAAATTGATTACAGGTACTACCTTTTCCTTTTCTCTTCGGATGCCTTCACACGGACTAAAAAGTATTGGAAGCAAAATTTTCTGCCGTGTTGGTGATTTGGTGAACGATGCAATTGGGCATCTACAAGGTGGACCCAACAGCGTCAGCCGGGGCCACCGTATCCCTGGCCTCCAGTTAGGGGTGAAAACATAAACGAAATTTTCGACCGTTTCAAAAAAACGAAAACAGAAGTCTTTTTTTCGGAAACAGAAACAGGAAATGTCGGTACAGAAACGGAAACGAATTTTTTTTGTCGAAAACGGAAACGAGAGAGTCGTTTCTGTTTGAAACTGAAACGGAATCGAAAATTCCGTATAAATGAAACCAAAAATTCTGTCGAGAACTTGTCCCATTTGGCCCAAAAAGGAGAATGGGTAATTTACATTTATTTTCAAATTAAAATAATTTCAGGAATACAAATGGCTTTATAGAAAATATCAAATAGAGTTAAAAAATTCTGAAAAAATTCTCAAAAATACTTTGTAACATTTTGAACCTAGGAAAATTATTTAAGCATATTTTTGGCTTCATTTTTCATAATTAAATTAATTATATAAATCTAAAAAATAGTAAAATGGCATTTATAAACTCCAGAAAATCCAGAATAAATCTCAGAAAATCATAAATGAATATTGAACAATAATATGCAAATTTTAGGGCATTACATCTTTATAGTTGGAGGAGCAAGATGATGTTGATGATAATGATATTTAGGAGGATATAATGGTTTGATCTGGGGGACAAATAACGAGCCTTCAACTGACAAACTTGAGAAAAAACTTTCTAGTGATACCGGTGAACATAACATTGTTCTTGTATCCACCTTTATGATGGAATGAGTTACATTGTTTTTGTGGTCATGTATATTGTGATAATGTATTACGTCCTTGTGGAATTTTTCACTTTCGTTTCCGTATCCACTCCGTTCTGTTCCGCATCCATTTCGATCATTATTCGCTTTCATATCCGTTTCCGGGGTTTCCGATTCCGTTTCCATTACCGGTAAAAGATGTGGAAATGGGAATAACCATTTACCGATCGTTTCCGTTCCGTTTTGATCCCTACCTCTGATTGAACTATGCTTACCTTTATAGCGCTCGCTATATCTATATAGTCTGATTTTTGTTTCGCTCGTTTATCTTATGTTTACATTATTTTTTAATATCTCCTAAATTTTAATCTTAGATTTGTCACCGCAATCTAACGTCCATCCATCGGATGCTTGTTGGTCATGCAAACATCGCATCATAATTTCTTCATTATAGCTTTTTTTTACAGTGGCGAAATCATAAAATTTTCATAGAATATGCATACTTCATACGGTTTTCAAGTGCTAGAGCAGGAGTTGGTAGAGGAGGTGAGGTCTGCCTGGCCATGAACAACAAAAAGATGAAATCACCATTGAACTTTGCTAGACAGGACTCAAACTCCTCTGTGCTCTCGACGCCGACAGGCAAACTGGGAATGCACAACAATTAAAACATCATTTCCACCCTTAGCAACTACGAATCATAGTTTAGTATGCCGATGCCGAGGAAGACGGCTGGCATAGATAGATATCTGCAGATGCAGCAATTTTTTGGGGGTGTCGGGGGCACCCCGGGATCCGCCCCTGCTTTTTTACATACGTTGCAATATTCTAAAAAAACTACTGAAATGTTTTTATTAGACTTATATAGTATACAGATCGTATGCCTAACAATTATTTCGACACGTAAGTTTTTTAAAAATATTTACTAACCAGAGAGATAGACAACCCTCGCCTCGCCGTCCAGCACGACGAAACTGGTGCGGTGGGAGGCTGCCACGTGTCGCGCGGGGAGGCCTCCATCTCCCCCGCGCTTTTGTGCGTCAGCATCAAAACCACTACCCCCTCGGCCCCTCCCCACCTCCACCGCCCCAAGCCTTCACCCCCAAGCCCAAACCCTTCTCGAACCTTCTAGAACCTTCCATCCATGACCCTGCCTCCGTCTATGGCCGCGGACCCCGATCGCGCCGAGCCCGCCTCCTCCATCCGCCTCCGCCGCGCCCCCGCCGAGGCCGAGGCCGGCGACCCCTCCGGCGGCCGGCGGGAGAACGGCGTCGTCGGGGAGACGCATCCGCCGCCGAATCCGCAGCAGCAGCAGCACGAGATGCTTTTCTACCGCGCGTCGGCGCCCGCCCACCGCCGCGTCAAGGAGAGCCCCCTCAGCTCCGACGCCATCTTCCGCCAGGTGAGGAGTGGTGAATCCGTGGACCTTTCGTTTCTGCGTGATTGCTGTGATCCCATACGCTTGCTATGATCCATGCAGCATCGGATTGTCCCAAAGCTTGCAATTTCTTTGTGCTTCTAGTCGGTGAAGTCCTGCATTTTTTTTTTGTTTCAAATTACACTGTGCTATTATTAGCCTATTCCTTGTCGGTTAGCATCTCGCGTGCGCAGATGTGTAGTCGTGGACTCCCGAATTGTGGCTGTTTTTGTGTATGCACGGGAATGGGTACAATTCGTTTCGTGGTGGTATATGCTGTTGCGGGTTGCAGTCGCAGTCTTTGCTCGTTTTGGGGATCAGGTGACCAGCGGGCGGCACCGGATTCATGCGATGCAGAATTCCGCGTTGGGCGGCGGAAGCAGCAAAGCGCGACCATAACTGTTGCTAATAGGAGAGTTTGGCTTGTTGAAATGGAGGAGCAAATGAGTTATTGACTTGATGCATGCATGGGTTGGAGATTTGTACTAGTAGTAGTTACTAGTTAGTACAAAGGGTTGTTGGGAATGTGTAGGAGGCATTGGGAAGACAATTGGGCGGTGTTGTGATTGATGTGCTCAGTATCTAATGCTGACATCCAAAACTAGAATTAGTGCAACGTTGGACATGTAGTTTGCTCAGTGCGGTGTGGTGTTTGCTGTGATCAGATTGCCGTCTTGTCTATCCTTTTTGGGGGCATTGCTCCTGCGTGAGGACGATGTAACTGTGTATATTGTAGTATTAGACTCTGAGATGTGCTTGAATATTTCCTCTTCACTAGCCATGTTTTTGGCACCGACTTGGTTGTGTTTATTTGCTACTCTAGGATGTCACCATGTTGAAACGTTAATTTGGGGAGCATAAATACTCTACTACATGACAAAGTTTTCTAATGAAACTTGTATGCAACATTGGTGTGGAGTGGGAAGTGATCGGAGCCCACAACCACCACTCACACTTAAATGCACACCACTCACACTTAAATGCACACCTGCTACATAGCCTTTAATATGTTTCTATGCAAAAAAAAAATTGCACGTGTACTCATGCCTAAATCTGAACAATATTGTGGTTTCAATCATGATTTATGAGTGTCAAAGCTAGAGTTCTAATTGAATGCTTATTTAGATGGCGATCTTATCCCCTATGATCCATGTTTCCACATCACATTGTCTCTACAGATGTTCCTGGGGAATAACACCAATGAACAACATTATATAATTGAACCATGTTTAAACATTCCATTAGGATATTAGTACGTCATATATCAATTTTTTTCTTATTATTCTTTTAACTAGTAGTGAATCCTGTATTTGCATGCCATATTACTCAGTTGCAGCAGAAAATTCTAGCCCTGAAATACTAATTAGTTCTCTTAATTGCAGAGCCATGCAGGTCTTCTGAATCTATGCATTGTTGTGCTGATTGCAGTGAATAGCAGGCTCATTATCGAGAACTTAATGAAGGTATAATGTATTTCCCTTATTTCAATGCCCGGCATTTGCATTTCTTGCTCTCTTAATCCATCCCCTCCAGAAGTAAGCATTTAGTTTTAAATGCTTTCTGTACAGACATCTCTTGTCTATTATAAATCTTAAAACATTGCCATGTTCTGAATTTGCTGCTGCAGTATGGCCTCTTAATAAGAGCTGGATTTTGGTTTAGTGCAAGATCGCTGGGAGATTGGCCACTCTTGATGTGCTGGTAGATTTAATTACTCACCCAATTCTAGTCTGGGTTTCAAGAAACGGTACTGGACTTTGTATAATTAATCATCTGTGAATTGCAGCCTCACTTTACCCATTTTCCCACTTGCTGCACTCATGGCTGAGAAGTTGGCGCAAAGAAAGCTCATTAGTGAACATGTAAGTTTGTTTTTTCAACATTCTTGGCCGAAAGAAAGCTCACTAGTGAACATGTAAGTTTGTTTTTTCAACATTCTTAAGTCTTCATTAGCACTTCTTTCTAGAATGATTCTGTTTCTTATGTATAACTTCACTTATTATTGACATATTTGTTATAAGGTCAAGTCTGGCGTAAGACTTGACCTTTTCTAATTCTCTCTGTTTTAAGTGTCACTAGATCTGTTTTAAGTGTCACTAGTACATTCATGACTTTGGTACACCTCTTGCAGGTGGTTATTCTTCTCCATATCATTATTACAACATCTGTCATTGTCTATCCAGTTGTTGTGATTCTTAAGTAAGCATATTTCTTTTTGACTTTGCAGTTTATTTGGATACATCTACTTTTGACATTCGTTGAGCTCTTGTATTTGATGGTATGGGTTACACTCAATTTGTTTCTTATTCATTATTTTATTTTATGGTATGGAGGTGAAGTCAGTTCATGTGTTTTGAAACCTTTTCGCTGAGTTGGATACTAAACTATGTAAATTTGTTGGCTCAAAGGAGACTACATAACTCTTGTATTTGATTGTGTGTGTTGATCTCATCTCGTATCTTATGGTTGATCATATTACCTTTTCCTTACAAAAAAGATAGTTCTTGTTGCATGTTGATTGGTTCACTAAGAGTAATCAAGTTGAGAATTCAATTTAATATGTCGTCGACAAATGTTAGTTTGCAATTGAAAATAAAAAAAATGTTGCAGTTATGCAGATCATTTTTTTCTATCTTGGTAGTTTAAAAGTTAAAACCCTTCTCTTTTCATAGCTACTTCATAGTTTGTCTGACTGGAATAATTGTATTCGGCTATTTGCTACTTATAATGTGAACCTGAACTTTCCAGTGTATAATAAAAATAAATCATATTCGTTTAAATGTTTAGAAGTATAATTAACGATTGCAGCACTCTAAAGTCATGAATTTGTAATAATTTCTATTCGAGAGATATTGGTGCAGGGCTGAATCTCTGAACTTGAGCATTTGTGCGGTTGTGCCATTGCTGTGTATCGCTTGAATATATTGGAATTTGGATTGAGTCACTGTTATTTGTCAAACAGAGGTACTAGGGGTTACAAGTCTATGGCGCCTTTTTGTTAATTTTATTCTCAAAAGAATTGGGCCATGCATTATGCTTATTTAGTTTAGGTTTTTGTGTTGATTGTATCAGGAAATATTACTTAAAAAGGTAGTGTTTCTTGCATAAATTCTGGATTCTAAGTTCAATTACATTTGAATCTTTTCAGGTGTGACTCGGCAGTATTATCCGGATTTGTGTTAATGTTTCTTGCAAGCATTATTTGGCTGAAGCTTGTCTCTTTTGCTCATACAAATTATGATATAAGGGTATTGTCCAAAAGTATTGAAAAGGTAGGATTGCAGGCATTCTTAATTTTTGCGGTTTTATGATTATTACAGTTGTTGGCTTTTGAAACATAGAACAAAGGCATTATCTTAAGCAGTTTCCGTGTTAGGTTAACACGTTTCTCAATCGTGAATTGTTGACCAATATTTTTTTTCTCTGTTCCTATTACTGGTAAAATCTTTCTACAGAGAATGGATCATGATCTACCTCCTGTTTAAACTTATTGTTGATGTTATTTTCCTCAACTTTTTATATGTAGTTTAACTTAATACACAAGGAAATAAAGTACTGATGAATTTATAGTTCTATCAGGAAGGTTAGCATTGCTTGTCTAGCTCATGTTGTGCTTTTATATAGATGACCAGATCTTTAGTCTCTGCATGAATTTCACTATGATCACCTCCATTTTTTTCATTTTTCAGTGCTCACACTAGTAATCTGTTTTGTTATCTTATATTATAGGGTGCTACACATGGCAGTTCTATTGATCCTGAGAACATTAAAGGCCCAACCTTTAAAAGTCTACTGTACTTCATGCTGGCCCCAACACTTTGTTACCAGGTGCTTTTATTGGACCATTGCTTCTCATTTCTTTGTTAATTTTAAGTTTATATGATCCATCTGTTCGTTACATATATCTAGCTACATCAGTGTTAAACCATGGAGTGATGTCATTCTGGTGGATTATGCAGCCAAGTTATCCCCAAACTACATTTATTAGAAAAGGCTGGGTGATCCGACAACTTGTAAAGTGCCTGGTTTTTACAGGCTTGATGGGTTTCATAATTGAGCAAGTGAGCCTGTTTCATGACTCCTTATGTAACTTTTATTTATATGGGGCTTTTTCATGAAATTCTCAATCTCCTTTATTTTTCAGTACATAAATCCAATTGTGAAGAATTCCAAGCATCCCTTGAAAGGGAATTTCTTGAATGCTATTGAGAGAGTCTTGAAACTATCAGTGCCCACATTATACGTCTGGCTTTGCATGTTCTATTGCTTTTTCCATCTATGGTAAGTATCTTGATTACCTTGTCCCGTCTCCTTCGTTAGGTTTTTTGTTCCTTCCAGTTGGGTACTACATACGAGGACCCAACAGTACCACAAACTTGCTGGATAGTCGTGATTTTCTACCATATTTACCCAATCACTTTGTTGTAATGATGTTTGTCTTGTGCATAGTCAAATATCTGTAGCCTTTGCACATAAAAAGACAAGTCTGGGTGAACTAGACATGCAAATTTAAGTTTATGTATAGCATTAAGACCAAGATACTTTAAAAAAGCACAGGACTTCAACCTTTCATCTTATGCAGTTTTCACTCATTTTTATTTTGTGTACAGGTTGAACATTCTTGCCGAACTCCTCCGTTTTGGTGATCGCGAATTCTACAAGGACTGGTGGAATGCCAAAACAGTTGAAGAGGTGAAAGACTTGTTAAAAGTATATCTTATTTATTTTTGAGAGAAATTTGAAAACAGCTGACATTGTTTAAATTTCCATGCATTTTAAATGTGATGGTCTCTTGGGGCTTACCTCAGTACTGGAGAATGTGGAATATGGTAACTTGATACCTCCATCTTCAAGTTTCTTCACTTTTTTTTAAAAAAAATTGGGTTTTATTACTTAGTTAAGAATTAGGGGATGGCTATGGTACATACAGCTTTTAAATACAAAAACTGTTGAAACTTTTCCACATCACTATTTTTCCACTCCCCACCACTCCCACCTGTAGGATGATTAGTGGATGGTGGGGAAAATGTATGTAAGGTGCATAATTTACATACACATGTACCATAGTCACTCTTAAGAATAATTGTACCAGAATAACTGACAATTTCCCTTCTAGCTAAATGACTGATAAGACCTGTCAATAAATCTGGGATTGTTGTCTAATTAATTGGTGTTAATATCCTCCCAATAACTGACAATTGGTCTAACTCTTGACAGCCTGTTCATAAGTGGATCATCCGACATATATATTTTCCATGCATAAGGAATGGCTTGTCAAAGGTAATTTCTTCAGTTTAGCTAAAAATGGCTATGCCTGTCTCTCCATCCAGTGTCCAATTTTAGAATAATCAGAAATATTAATATTCAATCCATTTATATTACAAGTATCTTTTTCAGTTATGGGAAAGAGGTCTAACGTAAATATGTAATAGCTGATGTTTGACTTGCTGCACCGATGCTATTTAGAGAGCAGTCAAATATGCAGATTTGATTGTTCAGATAAACTGGAAACATGATTAAACAAAGTATTATCACTCAATTTTCTTCATCTTGTAACCTTGATCCTACTGAATTTAACAGAAATGGCTGACACTGTTGTGAGAATAATATTGATTAAATAGTATATTCTCATGGCTAAATGATTTGCTATGCTAATATGCATTTTTTACATGCTAATATGCATGTTGACTAGATACCAACATGGGATGAGTGTAGAAGATGGCATGGCATGCATGAATAAGGAGCATATATTGAATAACCTAGGATATAGTACGGCGGAAGGATACCTGAAATTCACATAAACAAACGAGTATAGATAAAATTTTCCTTGATTTCTTATATTCTTCATTTTGCAGAACTAGTATGTTTTTATTATTTTTTTCGTGAGGATAGAACTAAATATGATTTTTCCAATACCTACTTCTCAAATTCATGTTGTATCCACACTGCAGGGTGTTGCTATTCTCATCTCGTTTCTGGTTTCAGCTGTATTTCACGAGGTACTATAGCTCTTCCAGAATTCTATGGTTACAGGCTTACATTTATCATTTCTTATTTATTTTCCTCGTCACCAGCTAGAATGGAAAACAACATAGTTCCATGCTTTTATTGAGTAATGCTCTAGGTTGAATACAAATCAGTCTTCTACTGGCAAAATCTATGATACAAATGGAATCTTGAAACCTGGCTTCTTTTTTGCTGCATTTTGCATGTTTTTACTTGGACTGAAAAGAAAAGGAGGCTAGTATGGAATTTTATATGTAATATGTATTCCTCATTTCATTGTCCTTGTCAATTTGCAGCTGTGTATTGCTGTTCCGTGCCACATTTTCAAATTCTGGGCATTTATCGGGATCATGTTTCAGGTATAGATATATCCCCTATATAAATCATTTGAAGTATACTCCTGTGTATCCTAAAAAAGCGACAATAGGTAGGAGGAACTACCTATCTTTGATTCAAAGGAGAGTGGGGACTTGAACCCATGACGTCAAATTCCATTCATGTTTTCCATATTGGCCATTATAGTGGCGTGTAGAACTTGCCTTAAACCCAATGAGCTGTTACCAACTTACCATACAAAATTCGAATTGATAAAAATTAAAGTGCAACAGAATGGGCAGAGTGCACATGCATGCACGTAGACTCGCATCCATCCTATGCTTATTCTAGACTGCTGTCCTGGATATCTCTACTTTTCCACCGGTGTTATATAGGCTGATGTTGTTGATGTGTGTCTTCCCCAGATTCCCCTGGTATTCTTGACAAAATACCTTCAAGATAAATTCAAGAACACAATGGTATGTCATGCATGTTACAAAATTTCCCCATCTTCCATTGCTGCTTCTCACAGCAAAATCTTGCCTAAACTCTCTTGAACTTGACAGGTTGGCAACATGATATTTTGGTTCTTCTTCAGCATACTTGGGCAACCAATGTGTGTTCTTCTGTACTACCATGATGTCATGAACAGGCAAGCCTGGACAAATAGGTAGCTCTGTTGAAACATGTACTGTAATACAGATCGTTAGAAGCAAATTGACCACCGCGAGGAAATGGCGGCCTCCTTACCGTCACCATCTGCTGTCAGCTAGTCAGCTCGCAATGTTCCCAATTCATGCTTCTGGTGCTGGCGATGCAGCTTGTATATTGCTAATGATGTCTCGATGCAACTGAGGATCACCTGTACACAGTGCTCTTATATGTGGACTCTGTATACTTTTCAGTCTACATGTCAGCAGTGCTGTGTACATAATGCCGTGTAAGACGTAGTATGTATGTACTATGTGATACAACACGCCTTGACGTCTGAATGAGCAGAGTCACGTTGCAAGATCGGGTACATAGAACCGATAGCGAATTCTGACATTTAACTTGTTCTTATATTGGCTGTTCTGTGATCCTGTCACATTGTGTAGTATTATCGTTGCTGGAAAGAATAATGAAGCAACGTCTCTCAGTTTCGATTCCATTGCATTTCTTTGTTCATGTGATCCATGACTTATGCCAACCCAACTTGGAAATATCTTGCCAGTGTCATCTTAGTGATGTAATTCCTGTTCACTGAAGGCATGGTACCTGTCTCTCTTGCAGTCTTGCTCTTCTTGCATGTTGTTATAGGCTTGGATGCACATTGCTTGATTAGTTGACTTGAGCCTGATGTTAGTATTTAACTACTGTCAACTTATTTCGTGCCCAAAACGCTGTGACTTGGATTCTCAAGAACCAAATCTGCGTCATGGACCGAAAACTCAAATCAAATCCTGGAGAGCATTGTTGCCTCAGGATTGGGATGAAAATAGGGTAGCCAGTTTCTTAAAATGCTAAGCTGCATGGAGAGAGCGAGAAAAAAAAACAAGGGAAAGAAAGAACAACATCTTCATATCCTGAAGAAAAGAGTGGCATCCAGATGAAGCTTTACAACTGCTGCTCAGGTATCAAATACATTGGATTTCTTGTAGCCGTTCAGGCCAGGAAAAGCATATAATGAACTTTTTGAAAAGTGCTAAGCCTTTGTAGTTTACACAGTGAGAGAACAGTAAAGCATCCATTGATAGTATGATCAGGTCATCCTCCTGTATTCCGTAATGAGCACAGGAAAGAGATGACGCCAGTGATCACATTCACGTACTATACAGATGGTGACGGAGCCAGAAATTTTATGATGGGGGTTCGAGCGTAGAAGCGAAACTAACCTGCATGGAAATCGAAGGGCATACGGCATCACCTTCACCACCAGCCGTCCACCACCCGGGTGCACTTGCCCTTGAGCCACCGCATGCTGCTCTTCAGGGACCCCTTCATCTTGCCCTCCATGCCGTACACCCTGTACCCCGCCACCCTCCTCTTCCTCTGCAGCTCCGGGTCACTGAAGCCGCTCCACATTCTCGCCTTCGAACCGGCCGCCGACGAAGCAGACGAAGGCCAGGCGGTGCTCCTGGCCTTCTTCACCTTGTCGGCTTCCTTGGGAGGAGCGTAGGATGAGACGTAGGAGGCGCTATGACACCTCAGGTCAGTGACATAGGCCGAGGTGTTTTCGCTGCTAGCCTTCTCTGTGTAGGACCTTGACCTCTCCATTGATGTGCTTGATGCCTCTGTTTTGCAAGAAGCCAACAGGCCAAGGATGGAGAGGTAGAGGAGATGAATGGGGGAGGGCTTGCTCTTAAATTTGTAGGAGCAGAGGATGGAGTGAGTCTGCCCTTTCTGTTTGTATATACCCTAAGGAAAACTCAATGGAGAGTGAAAGTTGAACAAAATGTGGTTTTGCTTTGGGTTACTAACTTTTGTGCAACTAGAGATAGCCAATGCCTTAATTTGCACTACAAAAATCTAGATCAGGAGGTACATCTTGTAAATAATCTATGGCTAGTTTGCAGTTATGGAAATTTTTGGCTGTTCTGCCTGAAAAAAGATGCTTCAACTTTTTTGAAGAGCCAAGTCGCAATCTAGTTGTTACGATAAGCTATTTCCTTAGCTGTCTATTCGATATGTTCTTTTTCAAATGATGTTATTGATTTTTCACAGTGTTCAAGAAGAAAAATTTATTATTTAATTTTTTTATTAATAATCTCTTATACAACTTATTTTCAAATCTAACTCTTTTAGCTATTTAACTTTTTTTATTAATAATCTCTTATACAACTTATTTTCAAATCTAACTCTTTTAGCTATGTCACCGTCCGTGATATGGCAAACAACATTGCCATGTCATAAGGTAAGTTCAGTACCGAGCCAAAAAAATGGCCTATTTGGCCAAGCCACTGCCTCAAGTGGTGTGATAAGAATTGGCCACACCAGGATTGATGGCGAGGCAGAGTGTTTTGGCCATGCCACAGGTAACGGCATGGCCAAAAAGGTCAGTTTTGAAAACAGGTTAGTCATAGGGGTTATTAATAAAATATTATTAAAAGCGTTAAATAATTGAAAAAAAACTCATGTCCAATATGCATTATTACCACACTATTGCAAGTACTTTTAATGTAAAATTCAATGATATAATTTTCATTTGATGAATATAGATAGTTTAGAATATATATTTTTTAAAAAGATTAGAAGTACTGGTATTCATTAAAGAAAAAAAAACAACAGCCAAGCAATAAACGCACACCCCACACATACACACACGACTCCGTGAGAGCCTTCGCTGAGCCGTGCTCAAGAAGGCTTCGCAAAAGAAATGTGAGGGAGCACATATTTATTCTTCATTTTGCATTTTGCAGTGTTTTGTTAGAGCTTTCCGGATCTTGAGCTGGTAATAATTGTTCCCTAATTCCTGGCTTGACCGGCATTGCTACTAGCACAAGAAAGAGATAGCAAGATGCTGCATGTTGAAGCATCCGTTCATTTAAGATTCTCAAACTTTTCTGCGCCGCATAAATGCCGCTTTTCGGGGACGAAAGCAACTTTGCATTTTTTGGTCTTTTTCTTCGACAGTGACACTGACGCGAAATTGTTGGGTACTGGACTACTTGGGCCTGCGAGGACTGTCGGCACCGATCCAAATCCCATCAGAACCTGTAAATAATTCTTTGATCCATATCTAATTTAAATTCTTTTTCAGTAAAATGCAAGAGACTTGGGAAACTTGCTCATCATAGCTCTCTTGGAACTTGGTATTCTCGCAAGAAACCTAACATATACTCCCTCGAATACATGTTATTTTAGCTTTTAAAATTTGTTTATAAATACATATTATTCTACAATTTTGATATGAATTTTTATCATTTTTTCCTTATATATCCCTCCCCTTTAGCTATTTTCAATATCATTTTATTACTATGTAAGACACACCATTCAAAGAACAATAAGTGATCTAATAAAGAGAGGTAATGCAGTCTTTTGTATGTGTGTTTTGATGGATGTGCAATATCTTAGAATAACATCTGTTCAGGAACGGATGGAGTATTAGGTTGGCGAATGTTCCATTTCCTACTAAATCATTACTCATTACTTTTTTAAAAGAACCTAGTGATGATGAATGATGTGTTCGTCACTTTCCCAACCTTTACCCACTTCTCAAATCCCTCATTCACCTCTGTAAAATCTCTAACAAAAAAACAAAAAATTGTCCCTTAACAAACAAATTAACTATTAAAGAATACTATACTTGTACCAACAATTTCTATTCCCTCCCTTTATGATGTACGGCGGAGGTTAATGCAAACAACGGTAGCGAAGCTAAAAACGTGGTATAAGTCAAGACCGATAGAAGAGGCACGGTATGGGTTGAAACGGTCTCGACCAAGCACTACGACGGAGCTGAGAACATGATGCGAACTAAGTCCCAACGATAGCAAATTAACGTGCTAGCAAAACAGGGACATTCGACTAGTTTGTATATGAAATGCCTACATTTCAAACTGCGCCTATAATCTAACAGGTCCTTGTCACCTTTTTTTCATAAATTGATAACCTAAATGTTACTGTTAAACAAGTTAATGGATATATCGAACTAAGGATACTGACACAACCGGCCAAGTTTGGCGACATCTAGTGCAACAAATCATTCTTCTTCACATATGAATTTTCCTAGGGATGGCAATTCACTAGTAATGTAGAAAATAGTCGATTCTGACGACCCGAGAGCACGGATGGGAGATGGGAAATCGCGTGGCCGGTTTAATTTCGATTATCCTCTACATCGACAAGGCTCCTAGCGGATCAATCGATTTGGAGTCTGAAGAACTGATACGTGTGGACACTGAGGACAGCCGATTTTAGTTGTCAGAAAGGTGCTCCTGATGATGATGAACTTGCATGAAATTCGGGCGTATAATTGGCCCTGCCACCAGCTACTTTTTCTTTTTCTGATGAATCAAACAAAGCGGCTTCTGTTAGGCACCACAAAAGCAAAGCAATAATTTGTGGCATAAACAATGTTTATTTTCAGAATCTGTCACGAACAGATGCTAGATTGTTGCTATGGTTGGTCTCTTCCAGTGTGCTGAATATGAGATTCTTTTTTTGAAGTCAGCAATTGCTGGCTGAATATGAGATTCTGATGTGGTAGATTCTTAGTGCTCTCAATTCTCATCATGGGTATATCCATTATATGCATGGATAATGGATCACCATCCAGAGCCCTGAATTTTAACAACTGATGTCTAGCGTGTTTATTTTGACGCCAATCCTGAAAAGTTAGTTAGCCTTTCTGATCTCATTCGTTTTCCGATCGGCGCTGATTCCAACGACGATATACTGAAAAGCTACAGAATAATAGAGTAGTGCACGCGTGAATTAATTTTACTGCAAAATGAGACCATGAGAGCTGAGTATCAAGAACGGAGAGTGGGAAATCAATGCCATCTCCATGAAAGGTGCCAACAAAACCAAAACTTTTGTGGCCCCCTATAGGTGGTAGGCACATTAAGCACAGATGAAGTGCATCCGAGGCATTAGCAAACTTAATATTGCTAACAACTGAACCCTGACATCAGTACACCTCTTTTAAAAAGTTCTACAAATTTTAAAGCAAAGTAGTTAATATTATGTTATGGCAAATCTGTACCGACATATAAAAATTAAACCAAATTGAAAATTAGATATAATTATAGACTTGAATATTAGATAGGGCAAACATTTGATTTGATTTATTTTTTCGGTTATGCATACTCCCCTAATGTTACCTACTTTATTTTTAAGATTCGTAAACATTTTAAAAAGAGTTGTACCGAAGCATACCCAGACCAAAGAAAAAGATTAAGAAATGCCCTAATCAGGAAGATTAACAAACCAATAATAACATAAACATACCGTCGTTGTCAGGCGGTTAGCATGTAAGGTCTGTTTGGAAAGCATGAAATTCAATTCAATTTCTACAAGAATAAAAAAATTCCTGCGTTCCAAAATGGACCCTAAAGTTTCCAGACGAAGTTCTTATTTAGAGAATATGCTATGAATTGACCATATGCGTTGGTGCTTCAGTTTTCAAAGTAATAAGCAAGGTAATTGCCCAAGGATAGTGGAACCGTACTTATTGTTTTGAAACACCCTATTTTGCATCAAAGAAAAAAAGAAAAATGAGTTCACTGTATATTGGGTTGAGGCTTGACACTTAGAACACATACAAGCAGGAACACAACACATTCTGCTGGAATCCTTACGGTACACTAAATTCAATTTAGACCGTTCATTTTTTTCAATCTAATAGATCAAATTGGCTAGTATTTATTTGTACTCCTGCTGGTAATAGAGTAGTAGAAATACCTTTAACAAATCAATGACTACATCTAATTTCTACTACTCACTATATACTACCAGTATAATGTACCGTAAAATTTCTCACAAAGAAACAGTAAAAAGAAAATATAGCACGGTCTGAAGCAAATCTTTAGTAACCATACGGTACAAACACACGTGTACATGCAAAGGAGAGTTGCCCAAGACATCAGTTCATATTGGCACATTCCTCCCTAACAGGTGCAAAGAGATCGGAGTTCATGTATCTTTCGCCGCCGCTCGGGAACATGGTAACAATCATCTTCCCCTTGTTCCCTTCTCTAGCTGCAATCTGCTAGAGACTCGTTGAAATCAGGATGCGCGGTAGCAAGATAATCTATGTAAGCAGCGTGATGCACAACCTGTTAAGATCAGCAGTTTACCTTCATGCAAGCAGCTACATTTGCACCAGAAGATATGCCAACAAGCAGTCCCTCCTCCTTTGCCAGCCTTTTCGCCATCGTCATGGCTTCTTCTGTGCTTACTGTCACGACTTCATCGATGATAGATGTATCCAAGATTTCCGGTATGAAACCCGGCCCCGTGCCTTGGATCTTGTGCGGCCCTGGTGCACCACCTGAGCAAAACCAAACAGAAATGCAGTTTAATTAGGATCATTAGGTGCGTAGAACAAGAAATAGGAAACTTTGCTTTGAGTACGCAACATTGCACCATATTAACAGACGCCATGATCAATGGCGATCATTCAAATGTTTGCATGACAATTTTGAAATACATATTTCAAGTTTTCAACATTTGTGACAACAAGTGTCTTAATAAACTACTAAATGGTGAATTGGCAATAATATGAGCTTGTCAGATAACCTTTACCTCAGAGAAAACCACTTCATTTTAATAGTTTTACTTACTTGCTTCAAAAGAGGAAAGGAATAACACTACAAAGATGCTTTACACAGCATACAGTTGTTCGAATTTGGAGCCTTTCTGAGTGGTTACTCTTTCTTTTTTTACTTGCTATTCTACTCTACCAGCTAGGAGTATGGTCAGTGTTTCTATGTTCTTCCAAAAAACTAAAATGTACAGATTTTAAAGCAATTAATGCAATTAGTAGGTGGTAAGTATTATCTTGACAATGTACCTTCAGAAAGTTTTGACTATCTTTGTGATTACTGTAGTTCTGTTTAATATGTATGGAGCCCGACATATTTCTTGAATTAGAAACTAGTACTGCACAGGTTACCTGAAAGTACAGCACTTTCTGAAGGTTCCACACATACTATATTTATGGATGGATTTTTCATCTTCAGATACCTTCCCACGCCTGTCAATGTGCCTCCTGAACCAAAAGAGGCCACAAACATATCCACTTTGCCTGCTGTGTCCTTCCATATTTCAGGCCCTGATGTTTTTAGAAAATGACCATGAAGTATGATGCCCAGGAACAAAAAAAAATTCACAGATGATGATAAAAGATAGTTGTAATTTGTAAAGCATGAAAATTTGGCCTCTCTGATATAGGTACCAGTCCATTTGAAGTGTGCATCCGGATTTGCTGGATTGGTTATTTGATTCAGACAATGAGAATTTGGTATACTCTTTATCAGCTCTTCCACCTTGTCATTCATTCCCTTATACCCAATTGCAGGATCTGCAGCAAAAGAAACGGCATTACTTAACACTTATCAGTGATACACTTGAAGAGGTTTTTTAAAGAGAAATAGTGATCACTAATTTAGTATAACTATGTAACCAACAGACAAAACAAAAGATAGGAACAAAAATCAGCCAATTCAACAGGAAAATATTTGTTGAGAGAAAAAAAAATTACTATATGAGGCACTTAAGAGCTGGTTGAGTTCCTAGCCATTTCTAGGAGCTTAGAATGAGATCCTACTTCTCACCTGTTAATATCAATTCAGCACCCAGAAATCTCAACAGCATCTGCTTATCAAGTGAATATTTAGCAGGCATAACAGCAATAAACCTGTAGCCCTTTTGAACAGCAATGAACACCAAACCGATCCCAAGATTGCCACTTGTTGGCTCAATTAGTGTTGTAACACCAGGTGTGATCAAGCCTTTCTCCTCTGCATCTTCAATCATTCTGCAGACAAAATGCATGCAAAAACAATGCCAGAGTTACGGTTGCTTACACGATTTTTTTTTGTTATTTTCCAATAGTATGCTTCCTCACAAATTACAGAACTGTGCTTAGATGTTAGAAGTACAACAAAGCGTGATCATAGGTACATGGTTTATAATTAAAAATCAAACGTATAATTCAAGAAATGAGCTAAGTCAATAGGAATCAGTGAAGGATTGCATTCGCGCACCCGAGAGCACTCCTGTCCTTAACCGAGCAAAGGGGTTGATACGCTTCCATCTTTCCAACCAACCGAGCTTCTATGCCGTCTTTCTTAGCAATGTTCTTCATTTCTATAAGTGGCGTCCAACCTATCAGCTGAACAAAAGGACAGACCACATGATATAAATAATGCATAATTCGGACGCTGAACAAAAGAACGAGGACAATCCATATCAGGCGAGAAGTATGCTTAGTTAGTTCTAATTAAGAACTAACCCCAAATCCTCTACTTAACCAAAAATTATAGTTTATATAGTACCTAAAAACTGCTGAACTAATCAAATCTTTTGACTGAAAATAAGAAGGGGAGCCGCAAACATCCACATCCCAAAACACCAAAAATGAAACACCGAAATCCATTTGTTTCCTTTGGATTTCGACTATGATTAACAATTTTGGAGCAAAGAAAAGGAGGAGAGAAACTCTAGCACCTGGGTAATGTTGGAGGCGATGTTCTCCTCCCCGGAGGAGAGGAGAGATGGGATGCCTTTCCTCCCCTCTTCCTCCACTGCCATGGCTCCCTCCCTCTCTATGCCTGTTGTTGATCTCTTCCCAGTCGTAGTATTCATTTATCCAATCGAATTAAGCTCCCATGATCCCATCACCTTCGCCAACGCCGTACAAGATAAAATAATGGCTGATCGTACCACAAGATGCGGAGAATTTTCTTGTGAGGGAAAAAACACAAAAGGCAAAAGAAATGAATACATATGCAGACGGCAGACCGGCCACTGATGTAGTGATGTTCAGGGTTGATATTTCCTGGTTCTGTGTCACGCTGCTGACAACGCGACAGCCTCGTTTTAAAAAAAAATAAAAATAAAAAATACAGCGCGATTGAGAAGTCGACCATGACATATCGTCCTTTATTTCCTTGCAGATTACACGGAAGATTGAGTAGTAGTAAAAGAATCTGTTGTAGCCTGCAATTCTTGATGCAAGTCTGCCAAAACCATTGCACTCCTCGTCGGCTCGTTCAAAGAGCTCGTATGACAACTTCAGACAGTATCTTTTTTTAGAGAGAGAAACTCAGTCGGTTGTATTTGCACCAAAATTTGGTAAACTTGGTCAAAATCGGCAATAAAGTCAAAGATACGGAATTAACGGACGGGATGGAAAGATTTGGAGATATTTTGGTAACTGCAAATTTTAAAACAACCGTCCGAGATAAGGCCGATACAAAACGGACTTGAAACGTGTTGTAACAGGACACGATCGGCCGAGGGTATAAAAGAAGGACCAAAGCAAACTGCAAAGGGATCATCAACACAATACAATCAACCAGTCTTTACTTTTTCTATTTTTCCTGTCGACTAGGAGTAGCTTCTGTAATTTAGCCTTTGTAATCGGTCTTGATCAATAAAGTTGCGTATCGCCGATTGTTGATCTTCGTCAATTACACCTCAGGTTCGATTTGTTCTGGTTTTGTTGCGCATCGCCTTCTTCAGAATCGATCTGCCTTTATCCTCTGATTAGCCTTAATCGGCTAATTAGATTTATCTTGTTACCTTGATCTTAATCGGCTTCAAGCTGGTTGAATCCAAGCCGATTGATTTTGACGATCGGCTTTTAATTGAATTTTATATTTTTTACCTTGTCGATTCTGTGTCAAATCGACCGCACGCTCTCAACTGTGTTAAATGCGGTGTGCGGTATCGAAACCCTACATCAAGTTTTTGACGCCAACACACTCTTGGCACGCCCGGTGGGACACGCAATGTCTTCATCAGGGAAGTCGATTCCGCCATCAGATCTCAACGCAGAGGCTATAATCGTCTCAACAATGGACGATTTATCTGCAGAGCAACGTCAAGAAATTGAAGCTCGAAGGCCGCTACCGAAGAGATGATGCTAAGTTGCTATCGAAAAACTAGACGCGCGCCACTCAAAAATCCGCCGCCGACGGTCAACGCCGAAATGCAGTGTAATGATCGTAAGCCGATATCGCTGCTCAAGCCGAATTATCGGCTATGATTAATCAGTCTGTGCACCACGCTTTGATAAACCAATCATCGGCTCTCGTAACAACGCTTAAGTCGATGTAGCAAATAGCGTTAAATCTATAGCCCTAGAGTTGGTCTCGTCAGGAAGTCTACTCGACCCATTGCAAGCTCTGCCAAATTATCCTGTTATTTCAGTACCGCAAAGCACGCAGAGCACACCGGCCGATCCTAAACCATCAGCTATGACCTCACCCACTACCATGATGCCCACACAACCCACAGTCATATTGCCTAGGGACCCTCGGTCAAGTGGGGTGAGCCATTACCACTCATATATCGACGCTGCTAAGTTAGATGCATCAATCAATTTGCCGCCGTCGGCTCCGTTCTACGCTTTTTCCCAATCGGTTTCACAGCCGATTGGCTTCGAGAGATTCCCACAAGAACCCACCCTGCTGAGAAATCCGGGTCCACATAAGGTAGTAACATACTCAAAACCATTTGTCCCAGTGCCGGAACCTCAGGTCAGACGTAATCGGCACGAGCAGTATGATCGCGCACCGGCAGGACAGCATAATTGGCAACCCGAGCTCGCACTCGGGGGGCAGAACGCCGATTATGACAGATATTATCCAGGTCCTGCTATGGCCGATAATGCTAATTAGGCCGATCAGATCTCTGCCGTTTTGAGGGACCAATTTGGCATACAACCAAAAGGAAAGGTTATCGGCTATAGAAAGCCGTCTCCCGATTACATAGATCGCATGCCCTACCCTCATAACTTCAGAGTTCTAGACTTCGCCAAATTCTCTGGGGATGACTCTATCACCACCCTGGAACATGTTGGACACTTTATCGCGCAATGCGGTGAAGCGGCCCAATCCGACGGGTTTAAAATTAGACTATTCCCGTTGTCTCTGTCTGGGACAGCATTTACTTGGTTCACTTGCCTGCCTCCGAATTCGGTCCATTTATGGAACGATTTGGAAAGCCGATTTCATGAATACTTCTTTTCAGGCAGTTTAGAGCTCAGGATTTCAGATCTGAGTTCTGTGCGGCAAAAGTTTGGGGAATCGGTAACGGATTACATCAAGAGATTTAGAGAAATTAGGAATCGGTGTTTTAGCATCACATTGCCTGACAACCAACTTGCCGATTTAGCATTTCAAGGTTTGATTCCGCCTCTTAGGGAGAAATTCGGAGGACAAGAATTTACCGACCTTAGCCACTTATTGCATCGCGTATCGGCTCAAGAGAGCCGATTCACTGACAATAAAGTGTTCAAAAATAGATTTAAAAATAGCAATAACAAAGAAAATGACAAGGCTAAAGTCAATATGGTTGAGTATTGTCCAAGTGACTCATCGGAAGACGAGGAAGAAGAAATAAACATAGCCGAATGGGTAAAAGGATCCAAAAAGTCCTTAGTCTGTTCTTGGCTTAAGCCGACTAGGAACAAGTCGGAGGTTAAGTACTCTTTCGATGTTTCAAAGTGCGATCGTATTTTTGATTTACTTCTACAAGAAAAGATAATACGATTGCCAGAGGGATATGTGATACCATCGCCTGATGAGATCAAAAAACGCAGGTATTGCAAGTGGCATCATTCTTATTCGCATAACACTAATGACTGCAATACCTTCCGTCAACAGATCCAATCTGCTATTGAGGATGGTCGGTTGAAGTTTGCTGATGAGCCGACCATGCAAGTTGATGTTGATCCGCTTCCATCAACATGGTACAGTTGTTCGCTAAAGGAAAGAGCCGATGCACGACGAGCAGAAAAAGGATCGACAAGTCAACATCTAATCAAGCTCGAACGGCGATCAAACACTGAAGATTACAATCGGCTCTTTACAAATAGAAGCCGATCGTGAAGGAAAAAATTCAAGAACCATCAAACCCAAAGGGAATCCTTAGGTAGGTAAATGGTACAAAGCAGAAAAGTCTCCATTAAGGCAGCCAGCAAAACGGTCAGGACCAACATTTTTACAATTAATGAAGAAATACGAGAGGATGAATAGCCGACCACGGTATAAGGCTCACCGGTCGGATAACTTGTACCGCACCGAGAATGTGGAGAGGGCATATAGAAGGTGTCCCTTTTGGCAGTTTTGCTGGGAAAGAGGAGTAGCGTTGCCATCACCATACACCTGCCCGATGGAACATTATCCCCGAGACGATAGGCCAAGGCAATCGGCCAGAGATAGGCTGTCTGAGCCGATTAGAGAGCAAGGCGTATGATGAAGGCCCGCCCACGAGAGAATATCCAAACCAGATCAAGAACCGAGCCAAATCAAAATACACAAGCCCAGTTCTAATCAAGAAGATTTGGCTGGTCAAATACGAAAGCCGGTGGAACCCAAACCCAGGTGGTGTCCATCTGGCCTGAGCCGGTCACAACGACGACGGCTTCAAAGGCTAAGGACGCAAGAAATCCGTGAAGCCGATGCCGAAAAACAGAGAGACGAAACGTTTAATGAACTTCGTCCAATCAAATGCGTCAAGAAAGAGTGGAGAAGAAAAGAACAAGCCGAAGAAGATTTCGAATCGGCTGATGACTTGGATTCTCCCATGATTCGAGATGACACGCCGCCCATGGATATTAACATGGTGTTCACATTGCCGGCTGAGTTCAAAGTTAGAACTGAATCGGCCAAAGAGGCAGTTGCTCAGTTGTGCTCCGGCGTTCAGAGCGCCATATTTGAGAAGCCCAAAGATGATCATCGGCATCTGAAACCATTGTATCTAAAAGGGTATATAAATGGCAAGCCGATATCAAGGATGCTGGTAGACGGAGGCGCCACGGTGAACCTGATGCCGTACACAACATGCAAGAAATTGGGTAAGTCTGATGAAGATTTAATCAAAACTAACATGGTTCTGAATGACTTCACAGGCGACCCTACAGAGGCAAAAGGTGTCATGGTCACAGAACTGACTGTCGGTAGCAAGACTTTGCCGACAGCATTTTTTGTGATTGACGCCAAAGGAAACTACAGTGTGCTGCTCGGTCGGGATTGGATTCATGCTAACTGCTGTATCCCATCGACTATGCATCAAGCGCTTGTCCAATGGAACGGAGAAGAAGTTGAGGTCGTTGCAGCCGACACATCGGCTCATATCGCCATGGCTAGCTCCGACGCGAATTGGCAACACGAAGAAGTCGGGCCGCATATCGTGCAATGCTACCGGACGATTACGATTTCATATGCGTAAGCAAATCAGGGCTCATGCCGATCAGTGTCAAGCCTGGCACCTTTGATCGAGCAAACGAAGTGTTACGACGATGGGGACAAGAAAAACACTAAAGGTGTTGCAAGATAAAATGCAAAGCTATCGGCAAACAACGGATAGCTACGAAGCCATCGAAGACTTTGAAGAAATTGAAAAGTTAGGTCAAGGTTTCACGTCCACCGATTTGCTTGAAGAAGTCGATATAGGTAGCGGTGATAGAAAAGACCAACTTTTGTTAGTGCGAATTTGGATGTAAAGCACAAAGAAAAACTAATAAAAATCCTTAAGGATTATAAGGATTGTTTTGCTTGGGAATATCACGAAATGCCTGGATTAAGCCGTCAGCTTGTGGAACATCAACTACCTATAAAATCGGGTTATCGGCCGTTTAAACAATATCCGAGGCGTTTCAATCCGGCATTATACCAAATTATAAAAGAAGAAATAGAACGATTGTTGGAAGCAAAATTTATCAGGCCTTGCCGATACGTGGAGTGGGTTTCCAACATCGTTCCAGTTATGAAGAAAAATGAAAAACTTCGAGTATGCGTCGATTTTAGAGATTTGAACAAAGCAACGCCAAAAGATGAATATCCGATGCCGATAGCCGATATGCTTATCGATGCTGCATCAGGGAATAAGATCATAAGTTTTCTGGATGGTAATGCCGGGTATAACCAGATACTCATGGCAGAAGCCGATATACCGAAGACAGCCTTCAGATGTCCTGGTGCAATAGGATTGTTCGAGTGGACAGTGATGACTTTCGGCTTGAAAAACGCTGGAGCAACGTATCAGCGGGCAATGAATCTGATCTTTCACGATTTAATCGACTACATTGTCGAAATTTATATTGATGATGTAGTGGTAAAATCTTCAGAAGATTTGCAACATCTGGCCGACTTAGAGAGGGTGTTTAAGAACATAAGATTGCACGGTTTGAAGATGAATCCTTACAAGTGTGCGTTTGGCGTGTCGGCTGGACAGTTTTTAGGCTTCATGGCGTATGAAAGAGGGATCGAGGTCAGTCAAACAAGGGTCAATGCCATAGCCAATACTGAACCACCGACATGCAAAAACGAGTTACAAAAGTTGATCGGCAAAATTAACTATCTCCGTCGGTTCATCTCAAACCTCTCCGGTAGGATTCGTGCTTTTACTCCATTGCTGAAGTTAAAGAACAATGAGGAATTTATATGGGGAGCTGATCAGCAGAAAGCTTTCGACGAAGTCAAGAGGTATTTGTCCAACCCTCCAGTTTTGGCTGCACCTCAAAAAGGGATTCCTTTCAGATTATATGTCTCGGCCGAAGAAGATACTATTGGAGCTATTTTAGCACAAGAGGTGCATGGTAAAGAAAGGGTTATCTTTTATTTAAGCCGATGGTTGCTGAACACAGAAGTCAGGTACCCTTTTATCGAAAAACTATGTTTATCCTTGTACTTCTCGTGCACAAAACTAAGGCACTACATATTAGCATCGGCTTGTAAAGTGATCTGCAAAACCGATGTTATAAAATATATATTGTCAGCTCATATTCTGCGGGGTAGACTTGGCAAATGGGCTTACGCCTTGGTCGAGTTCGACTTATCATATGAATCGGCCAAAGCAGTCAAAGGACAAGTTCTAGCCGATTTTATAACAGGACATGACACAGCGGCAAATTTAGTCTTGGTCGCACCATGGCAGCTGTTCTTTGACGGATCAGTATGAAGGGAAGGTGATGGTATCAGTATTGTGCTCACTTCACCCAAGGGGCATAACTTTGAATTCGCATTTCGGCTAAATAGCCGATGCTCAAACAACCAGGCCGAGTACGAAGCGTTACTCAAAGGCTTGCAATTGCTGGAAAATATTGGGGTGAGCGCTGTTGAAGCATATGGTGATTCGCTGTTAGTGGTGCAGCAAATAAAGGGAGAATACCAATGTCGAGATGAAGTGCTACTGAAATATTTAGAACAATGTTTAGAGATTATCAGCTCTTTTACATCATTTTCTATCGGTCATATTCCTCGAGAATTGAACGATAGAGCTAATACTTTAGCTCAGCAAGCATCAGGATATAAAGATTCTGGCCGAAGTCAGGAGACTGAACTGGTAGACAAGGCAGTCATGTGCACAGATATTGCCGATTGGAGAACGCAGATAAAAGATTATCTAGTCGATCCATCCAAGCCGACGGAACGAAAAATACGGCAACAAGCGTTGAAATACGTCATTATGGACGATATACTATATTATCGGACTATGGAAGGTTTGTTGTTAAGATGTCTTGAGGCCGAGGAAGCACGGGTGGCAATGGGTGAAGTACACGAAGGCATTTGTGGTTCTCATCAATCGGCACATAAGATGAAATGGATGCTCAGACGAACGGGTTATTTTTGGCCGACGATGTTAGAAGATTGTTTCAAGTATTATAAAGGATGTCAAACATGTCAAAAGTTTGGCATCATACAATTAGCACCAGCATCGGCTTTACATCCAATCATCAAACCTTGGCCGTTCAGAGGTTGGGGAATAGATATAATCGGCCAAATATTTCCTGCTTCGAGTAAAGGCCACAAGTTTATTTTGGCCGCAACCGATTACTTCTCAAAGTGGGTCGAGGCTATACAACTTAAAAAGGTGACCAGTGTTGAGGCGATTAGTTTTGTGAATGAACATATCGTCCATCGGTTTGGAATACCGCAAACAATCACGACCGATCAAGGCACGGTATTCATGTCTAACGAGTTTCAGAGTTATGCAACGAGTCTAGAGATTAAATTGTTAAACTCTTCGCCATATTACGCTCAGGCTAATGGACAGGCCGAGTCGTCTAATAAAACACTAATTAAGCTGATCAAAAGAATAATTGATGAAAAGCCAAGGAATTGGCATTCAACTCTATCGGAGTCACTTTGGGCCTATCGGCTATCTTATCACGGATCGACGAAGATTTCACTTTACCAATTGGTGTATGGACAAGAAGCCGTTATACCCGTGGAGATTAACATTGAGTCGATACGAATAGCCAGACAAAATGGTTTGTCGGCTCAAGATTACAATGATTTAATGATCGATAACTTGGACGAGTTAGCAGAGCTACGTTTGTCTACGCTTGATCGGCTTAAGAAGAATAAGATCAGAGTTGCAAGGGCATACAATAAAAGGGTCATGCCTAAGTCTTTCGATCAAGCCGATTTAGTATGGAAAACAATATTGCCAGTTGGTTCTAAGGATAACCGATTTGGAAAATGGTCACATACGTGGGAAGGGCCATACAAAATTAATCGGCTAGTCGGTGGAAACTCGTACTTACTGAAAACGCTAGAAGGATATGCATTGCCAAGAGCTATTAACGGAAAATACTTGAAGAAATATTACCCTAGTATTTGGATTGGAGCCTAGTCGATTAAAGACAGGTTCAGAGCCAAGATTAACACGATGCTGTTAATCGGCTGAAAATATTGCAAACTCAGGAAGTATAGCAGAATATAAATCGGTTAAACAGCCGATTATAAACATAAACAAGTTAAGTTACAAACATTCAGAACTCATGTTTTCAAAACAACCATCGAAGTTTTACAGTTCAATACTGGATGCCTGATCCGGGAAGAGTCGCGCCTAAGGCTGACAGAGCGCCGGTCGCCTTGGCAATGATCTCTTGAATTTCATCCAAGAGACGTTCGTCGTCTTTGGCATTCCCAGGCACTGGCTTCACTTTGGCCGATTGCTGTGTTACATTATCGACAGCCGCAGCAATACTGAGCTTCTGTTCCTTCAATTCCGATGCAGTGGTCCCCAGAACTTGTTGGTTTTCTCCGATTTGTTTCTCAGTTTTGGCTAACTCTTCCAGAAGGAATTTCTTTGTTTTTTCAAGCTTGGAGAGAGATTCCTTGGTCGACTTCAGCTGAAGTGCGCCGGCATCAAATTTCTGCTTTTTGCCTTGGCGTCAGCAACCAATTCATCTAAGAGCTTTCTGTCGGCTTCCTGGGCTTCGCGGCGTCGAATTCGGTCTTGGGCCGCCTCTACCGCAGACTTCTTATCATCCAGATGGCATATGTTGAGCAAGGCTTGCATGGCTTCTGGAGGAAGGTCGGCTTCGACGGCGGCCATGGCATCTCTGATCGGCTGATTGTTGGACAAGATCTCCGATTGGGGGCGCATGACTAGATCAAAGAGCTTGTCAAGACGCTCCTTCATGCCCGGAGCAGATGTAACAGCAGCCGATGCCACTTTTGACACTTCAAGGATTTTTCTGATCTCTGCATCGTAGTCATCGGTAGCCATGATCTCTGGATCGTCAAGATCGGCCAGGGAAAATCCCAGCAGTCGATCGGATCCGATGGTTCTGGCAGGTTGGTGGTTGGAGCTGTTGAAGTTGGCAGCGATGTGGGGATTGGCGCGGTGGATATGTTTGGAAGATCGGCTAAGATCTTCGCGACTTGGGTAGATTGCGTTGGCTAAAGGAAATTAAGACAAAGGGTGAGCCAGTGCATTAAAATACGTAAGTTACTATACAAAGTATTGTGACCTACCCCTCCACAAGCCGATGCATGTGGTGAACTCTCGCCGCTTTGTTCTTGGGGCTTGTAGCCTTTCTTCGCAGTAGCCTTGGTATACTTCGCTTTCTTCTTTTCTGAAAATATAATCGGCTAAAGGTTAGTTGGGAAAAGCAAAGAAATAATATCAGCCGATTATGTTGCTTCTTACTTGGTTGTTTTTTCTCGATATCCGATAAGGAGGGACTATGAACCCCTAAGGTGCCAGAGGTATAGCCCGTAAGGCCAGTCAATTGATGTGCCCTTTTGCCCTGATCATTTCCTGATTGGCCAGAGATAGGTTTTTTGCCGACATCCTTAGCCTGCAAGTATACAGTAAAAAATGATTAGAAAAATGCATCTGGAAAAAGGCCGATGTACGAGATAAGATTATTCAAAGCTGATACCTTATCTACTAAACTTGAGTTAGTATAACCCGACGAGCTAGCTTCACTGCTAGAATCGCTGTTAGATACTAAGGATGGCTCTGGCAGATTTGGAAAAAATCTTTGATGATAAATGATGGAGTCTTCTCCATGTACAAACACTCTGCGATAGCCGACCACCATGTCGTGAAACCCCCTGCGCAGCGAGCATTCAAATGGAAGTGTGGGAGATTGCAAAGTTGGAGCTCGTCGGCTAACTCCAAGACTAGCCTTGCCGATGTGGCATTACGGACCCTGGCTCTAGGTTGAAGCTGATCTAAAAGTGGCAAACTTGGGATCACCTGGCCGAAGCCGAGCTGTCTTGCATATACTGAAGGGTGGTAAAATTCGTATGAAGGTTGGAAGGTCCGATTCCTAGTATGAAGGCCGACATGGAATATGCACGGAGAGATGAAAAATCTATATAAGTCCAGAGTCTCCTGAGGCATCATAGAACTGTCGGCTTCCAGATGAAGAAAAGAAGGCCGAGAAAATCTACGATTACCATAACTAAAGAAATCTTGCTGCTTGAAGTCTTCGGTGTTCAATTGCAAAAAGAATGATAGAAATCTTTTGCAGCTGTCGGGAAAGGCCTTTGTCTCATTTCTAGAGTACATCATAAATCTCTCATCAAAAGATCGGCATTGTCTAAATTGAATAGGTGCCCCTTCTGGTATATCTTCCCTTGGAAAAGGAGTATCATCGGCTGAATCCAAGTTAAAAGGACGGCTGAATAAACAGTACAGCCATATTTGTATAAACCACATTGGGCCACCTACGTTACCAACGGTGAATTTTCCAAAACCCGTATAAAGCCGACTCCTTATTATATAAAGCATCTGATACACAGCACCCAAGAAGAGTTTTTCTAAAGCTAGCCGATGACCCTCAACAAGCTGCTCTGCTATCACTTGATATACCTGAGTTGGTCCAAGAGATGCTCCACAGAACAAAAAGCGGTCTAGCCAAAGGTTCAGGAAGGCAACGTGCTCTTCGTCCGATACTATCCCATTAACCTTATTGTTGTTTTCGATATATTTTGCCCATCCTTCACCCTTGGATTTAATAAACTTATACTTGGGCTTGGCACTGTAGGCCGATACCTGGTCCCCATCAGGTCTCAAGCAACACAACTGAGCCACATCCAAAAGAGTTGGGCCGATGGGACCAGTGCGGAATAAAAAAGCATTAAAGCAGTCCGACCAAAAATAACAGGCCGTGACCACTAAGGGCTCGTTGGCTTCAGGGTCGGCTAAGGAAAGCGAAATACACTCAGCTATGCCCATTCTTTCCCATTCACTCCTTTTGGGTCACTACTACGATAAACCAATTTCTCTATCCTTTGAGAGTCATCGGCCAAGCCTCGAAACTCTTATTCCACCCTCTATGTCATGACCAAGAATTGACAGAGGCAATCGAGGGACTTCTTGGTTTGTTACGGTATGGACGCCTAGATTTCCAATGGACCCAAAAATATTGGGCATTGCTGCATGCGGAATCGGAATAAGTACTGCTAGGGTCCATTGTAGCCGATGAAGGAAGCTGGATGAGCTAAAGGTTTGCTTCGGGAGTACTTCAAACGGAAAGCTTAAACCGATTGCAGGTGATTCGAGAGCTTGTGCACGTGAAGAATGACCAACGTGGGGGCCGCATTTTATAGCACGGTGAAAATTTGAAGAGGCGGGAAGTGAATCTCAAAAGGCGCGAGCAGTTAAAACGCACTACCGGCGTGTCAGAGAATTACGGCGTGATTAAAGTATCAGTTATTGAGAGAAGTTCAATGGTTAGCCGATTATAAAAGCCGATAAGTGAAATTTTTGACAAATGACAAGTCATTTCTCAAAAATGGGGGGCATATGTTTGCACCAAAATTTGGCAAACTTGGTCAAAATCGGCAATAAAGTCAAAGATACGGAATTAATGAACAGGATGGAAAGGTTTGGAGATATTTTGGTAACTGCAAGATTTTAAAACAACCGTCCGAGATAAGGCCGATACGAAACGGACTTTAAGCGTGTTGTAATAGGACACGATCGGCCGAGGGTATAAAAGAAGGATCAAAGCGAACTGCAAAGGGATCATCAACACAATACAATCAACCAGTCTTTACTTTTTCTACTTTTCCTGTCGACTAGGAGTAGCTTCTGTAATTTAGCCTTTGTAATCGGTCTTGATCAATAAAGTTGCGCATCGCCGATTGTTGATCTTCGCCAATTACACCCTGTGTTCGATTTGTTACGATTTTGTTGCGATCGCCTTCTTCGTAATCGACCGCTTTTATCCTCGATTAGCCTTAATCGGCTAATTAGATTTATCTTGTTACCTTGATCTTAATCGGCTTCAAACTGATTGAATCCAAGCCGATTGATTTTGACGATCAGCTTTTAATTGAATTTTATATTTTTTACCTTGTCGATTCTGAGTCAAATCGACCGCACGCTCTAACAGTGTTCGTCGGTGTACGATCGCGTAAACTCTACATCAAGTTTTTGACGCCAACAGGTTGTTTATATCTTTTTTTAGAGAAGACATGACTTTTATTCATTCGACAAATTCACGAATACATCAATAAAGCTAGGGGGAGCTGAAAACCAAACATAGCGCCAGACCTCAAGCGTACAAGCATGTCTAGCTAGATTGCGCGCATCTATATTCGAGTCCGTACTTTCATAGCGGAAGGAGCAGCTCGGATTCGGAAGGCTCCTCGCTTTGAACTTGATCTCTTGAAGGATAGCAACATAAGGACGTCTTGTCGCCTCCTTTAAATTCTTTGTCGAGAGGTGTTTTCATGTTTTTCTTTTCTACAGTTGCACAAATTTTAAAGCATGAATGAAAGGTAGATAGTGATTACTTACCTCTTCACTTGCTTTAAGATTTATGCAACTTGTATTAGAAGGGAAAGCAAGCCACACAGACGTTTTGAGGGTAGCAATCCAGAGCAACATTGAGCGCTTCGTTGCATGCACGGGCTTCCAAAATTGTAGGAACAGACTTGTCATCCCACACTACAGCCGATGCTGCTAAGAAAGATCCATTGCTCTGCCTGCAGACTGCAACAACAGCAGCTTTTGCACCCGATTTTGTGATGGATGCATCAACATTGAATTTGACTTTGTCACCAGGTGGCGGGATCCAACTCCTGCTTTTAGGCTTCCTCGACCCCCGTTGTATATGCTCTGCCTTGCCACGTCGAGTTCAGGGATGAACTTCTGAATAAAACCAAAAGTCGAGCCCGGACTATGAAATTCACCGTCATGTATAGCTTTCCGTCTTGGCGCCCGAATAGCCCAGCACCAAACCAGTAGCCGCTGACCATCCTTCGCCGGCAACGATTCTAACGTATAGAATAGCCATTCCTCGGGATTTCTAATGTTTCTGGTTGCTATCAACTCTGTTAGGTGAAAGAGCCGGCCCAACCACACAACTACCCATGGCGCGGAGCTAAGAGGACGCCGGTGCTCTGCTTGATGCCCGACTTGTCCTCGACCAAGCTGGGTACGGGGTTCGGCCGTGCAGGGATCAGTTTGGGCCGGCCAGGATCACGGATTCAATGCAATGGTGAAACACTTCAATTTGAATGGGCCGCAGTTAATTAATTGCGAGGCTTAACTCTTAGGGCTTGTTTGGGAAATTCTAATCGGATCCTGGCCAATTCCCGGGGATGGAAACCTATGGGACAAATTTCCAAGGGTTAGTAAAAAGGTCCGTTTGGATGCCCAACGAGACGGAGGTTTTCCGGTCCGATCTATATGGTTTCCACTGGGGAAAAATCCTTCACCATAGGTCGGGAAAATTCTCCCCATCGGGTCACCTCCTTTCGTCAGTCGCAATCGTGCTCCATCTCCACCTTGCGATGAGCCGATGACGCTCGCGACACTCCACCTCGGCCATCCACGATCGCGACCACCTCTACCTCCCTCGCTCACAGCTCGCTCCGCCTCCACCGCGTGCTTCGTCCTCCGGTCTATTACCAGCAGCGCATCTGGAGCCAGGGCCACAGTAGTGCCTCAAGCTCATCGTCATTCTCGGCTACAACGGCAATGGGGTTGGCCTTGATGGTGGGCGCGCGAGGTGCCTTCTGATATCAACAACTCGATAGCATACAAGCTATCTAGGTACCAAAGATTGAGATGCGTTACCTCTGCACAAGATGGTATGTTGGTTTGTAGTAGTTCTTGGGAATTTGGGATAGTTGCTGGATTGGGGTAAATGTCGATCTTTTCCTACTTCTTAGCAGTGATTCTGAGGGGAGCTGTTGTTTTTGGGCTATTAGATTGATCCTATGATTATTTCTTGTATGGAATCACGTTGTATTCTTTAGAAGATGTGTATGATTCAGTTACAGCAAGATGATGACACTAGTTCAATGATTGTTGTTTCTTTGGTGTGGATTGTGAGTAGTACATATCAGTTCAACAATTTGGGAGGATTTTCTTGAGAGGATATGGAAATTCAGATGAAAGATTCCTTGCTTGTGGACTTCAACTTATTTAGCGAGTACGTTCAGTTCATCCTTTGAATTTGGGCAATGTGGCGATGGATGGTGATCGGCGATACAGACTTGGCCACAACGAGCTTGAGCCATGCAGATGGCTTTAGCGAACGGTATCCCGAATGAGCAGCGTTGTCGGCTGCTACTTCATCGGGCTATAACATCTTTGTGGTCGCTGCCCTATCTGCTCCACTGCGCCGCCGCCGTGGATGCATCCACTGTACCACCACCTTGGTACATGCGCCCAACGTGCTATCATCGACGAGGCAACGTGCTATCGTCAAGTGCACTACAACGTTGATCGCTCTCCTCTAACGATGACAGGGATTCTATCCTTTGGCGAACATACGACCTACGTGACGGGAAAATCCCTACCGGATTATCCTCCCCTGGTATCGTTCCTGTACTTTCCCAAAAAACAAGCACTTAAATTGTATATGCTAGGCACCGCCTAAGCCTCAGTGTCTAGAACACCGCGCCCCCCTGCCTAAGCCCTTTGTTTGGATTCAATTGGCTTGGGCTTCTGTTAAAAATTACTCAGAATTCGCGTACCATCAAGGCAGCGAGAACGTTTGAAACTCGATTTGGTTGGGGCGCGCCAGGCCCAGGCTGTAGTGCAACGCCTAGGCGACACACGAGGGCCCCAGTGGCAAGCCACTGTGGTGGACCCTCCCCACAAAAAATAAATTTAATATCGAAGTGGACGCATGGCCCACGTATCAGATATTAAACTGATAAGAACAGATACTACACTTGATCTTAGCCAAAAGGCCGAGAAAGGTATGAGTTGGAATGGAGAACCACGCCTCATTTTATAGCCGCTCCTCCTGCCGCGCTGGCACTCGGGTTCTCGATGTGGTACTAAAACAAGACACGGCTCCCTTGTCCGTCCCCGTGCTGCCTCTCCCACAATTCTTTTTGGGCCGAATTTGATAGGCCGTGTCGAGTTGGACCGGAAGCCTGCCGCCCCTTTGGTTCGTTCTTTTCCGCTGGATTGTACTGGCTCGCTTGCTTCTGTTTGCCATGAGATTAAACTTGAAATTTAAACCTCGAGAAAAGAAACTTGAAATTTAAAATCGTAATGGAGACTGACGCAGGGAACAAATAATTCGTAGGAAGTCTAGCATTCTTCGCGAAGAAAAATACAACACTTTGGTGGCAGCAACACATTGGAATGGAAATTAGACGTGACACCAGGGTTCAAAAAACCGTCGAAAACCGCTCGGTTTTCGCGAAAACCGTCCGTACCCAGCCGGTTCGGTAATTAAAACCGCTCGAAAACCGGCCAGATGAACAGTAAATTTCAAAAATTTGAAGAAATTTAGCAAACAGTGTCAAAAAATTTTGAAATTTTTTCTGTGAGTTCCTGAGGTAATTATAATGATTCTGTAAAATTTTCAGATTATTATCACATATGTACATTTTTTAAAAATTCTGACAGTGATACTGTCATAATATATGCTCTTCAGTTTTTTATTTTCTAGGGGCACAAAATGAAGTCTAATATTTCTTAAACTTTTTTTGTGATGTTATAACGTCATTAAAATGATTATGTAAAATTTTGAGATGATGATCAGATATGTGTATTTTTTAAAAATTCCGAAAGTGCTATTATCATTGTATATGCTCTTCTGTTTTTTATTTTATATGGGAAATAAATGAAGTCTAATATTTCTGAAAATTTTAGTACATGATCCTTTAGAACTATTTATATTTTCATTAAAATTTTAGAATATAATAAATCATTTTACTATTTATAAAAATCGATGATGTATTTGTTCCTTTTCATTAATTTCTGCTTTTAGATTTTTAGAAGAAATAAATGATTTAAAAATTATAAACATTTCTCTTAGGCGTTTTATAGATTAATTAGGATTTTTTACATTTTTAATTTTTTTGCAATTTTTTCAATTTGTTCTTATATTTTCACCATTTTTCCTTCATCATCGGTTTTGATGTTCCGTTCATGTAGGTCGAACATGTCATTTTTGCGACAATGGAAGAGTGACGAAGCTATACTTATACCTACTCCACAACTTCAATTTAAATGCATTATAATGTAAATGGTGTTGATAAGTAAATGGTAGTGAAATTGCGAATGATTTTGCTTTGTAGTTATGTAAATGCCGATTTTTGCACTTGTGTGATTGTAGTATTGCAATAAAAGATTACTTATTGACATATTATTGCAAAATACATAACTTACAACTTCTAATTCACTAAAATATAGCAAAGGTCATGTCGATTTTTTCCAAATTTAGAAGAGATCATTTTGGAATTTTTTCACGTTTTCACATACCTTATTTATATATTTATTATATTTTTACTCAATTTTAACCTTCCCTGTATTTCTACAAATTTTACAATATTTTTTTTGATTTTTCCCCAATTTTCCAACCTCGGGCGGTTTTTGCGGTTTTCTCCAAAAACCGCTCGGTTTTCAAAAACCGAAGCGGTTTTAATCAAAAACCGCGTTTTCGGATTTCATTTGACCAAATTTCAAAATTTTCAAATTTGCAAACCGTTCGGTTTTTCGCGGTTTTCGAGCGGTTTTTCGCGAAAACCGCTACCGCGGGGCTAGCGGTTTTCGCGAGCGAAACGAAATTGTGAACCCTGCGTGACACATGCTAGTTCCGGCATTTTGTGCGAGACCGTCCGTGATGGAGGCGGTTGTTCCCGTGGGCGTCTGTTCTCGCAATCATCCTCTATTATACTAAAGGATTCCGTGTGTTTGAACCGGCTCGGATCGTGGCTTGGGATGGCTCCAGCTGAGTCGGAGAAAATGATTACGTTCAGATTATTTTTCAGAAAAAAAATATATCATCCCTCTATTATACTTGGAAGGATTCTGTGCCTCCCGTGCGTTTGAGCCGTCTCGCGGTTTGGGGTGGATCGAGCTGAGCCGGGGAAAAAGATTATGCTTAGGTCATTTTTCGGGAAAAAATAAGTTTAGATCTTTTTTCAGAAAAAAATACGATTAGGTCTTTTTAAAAATATATATATATTACGTTTAGGTCTTTTTTGAGTTTTTAAGTATTACGTTTAGATCCTTTTTTGAAAGAAAAAAATGCTTAGGTCTTTTTTCGAAGAAAAAAAACGTTTATATCCTTTTTGTCATTTTTTACGTGGGGAGCGACAGTCGCAGCGTGGCACGTACCGGAAAAATAGCACCGTTTAGATCGTTTTTAACTTCTTTTTTTGTGAAAAGGACCTTTCGTTTCAGCGAAATCACAAATTCTTCGTGAGAGGACCTCGAATAGATGCGAAAAACACAAATACGTTTGTATCCTTTCAACTGTTTCGCGTGTTTTCTCGATTTGCTAGCGTAGATCGTTTTTACCGTTCTTTTCGAAAAGGACCTGTCGTTTTAGCGAAATCACAAATCCTTCGTGAGAGGACCCCGAACAAATGCGGGAAAAAAAACGCAAATACGTTTATATCCTTTCAACCGTTCCGCCGAATAGATGCGGAAAAAACGCAATTACATTTGTATCCTTTCAACTGTTTCGTGTGTTTCCTCGATTTGCTCGCATAGGAAGCGACAATCGCGCGTTTTCTCGATTTGCTTGCGTGGGAGCGACGATCGTGACTTGGCACGCAGCGGTCAATTATCTAGTTATATTGACATTGTGCCTGTGAACATTGAAGAATTAATAGAAAGTCACGTGATTTTTGCTGAAATTACATCATCTATTTTATCTTTTATATAAATTTTCAAATTTTCATTAATAAATTATCAACCAACTAGAGATTAGACTTCTTCTAAAGTTATAGTATATGTGTTCTGTTAGTAGTAGTAGTACTATACCAGTATAGCGCAATTCAATCCGCATTGCCAAACTATAACTTGCACCCTCTCTCAATTGTTAAATACGTTTTGTATTCATATTCGTATTTGTGAAATATTTCAATTTGATTCGAATTGGCGAATTCCATCCAAACCGCATATAAAAGGTCAAGAAAAGAAGATAGGAAAGAAAACCTTGAAAATCAAAACCCCTCAAAACCCTACTGCAACACTCCCAACGCCCATCCATGGCCTGACTCCTTCCACCTCGCCGCCGCCGGAGGCGGTCAAACGATGCTATCCCTCCCCCCGCGCCGCCACTTCCTCCTCCTCCTCTACTCACGCCGGAACGCTACCCTCCCCCTCTCCCGCGCCGCCGCCGCCCTCTCCACCCTCCCGACCACCGTCGCCGCCGGCGCCGCCGCCGCCACCGCCACCGCCACTCCCATCTCCGATTGCCTCCGCCTCCTCCGCTCCCTCCAAGCCGTCCCCGCCAACCTCCTCCTCTCCCACCCCCTCCCCTCCTCCGCCCACCTCTGCCTCGCCGCCCACCTCCTCGCCCGCGACCGCCTCTTCGCCCACTCGCGCCGCCTCCTCTCCCGCCTTCTAGCCCCAGGCCATCGACCCCACGTCGCCGCCTCCCTCGTCGACCTCCTCCACCACGCGGCTCTCGCACTCGGGCCCCGCCGCAGCGCCCTGCCCTCCGTCGTCGACACCCTCCTCTCCCTCCTCGCCGACCGCGGCTTCCTCGACGACGCTGTCCGTGCCCTTACCCGCGTGCGCGAGCTCCACGTGCCCCCCAACACCCGCACCTGCAACCACATCCTCCTCCGGCTTGCCCGGGAGCGCCGCGGCGGGCTCGTCCGGCGGCTATTCGAGCAGCTGCCCGCGCCCAACGTGTTCTCGTTCAACATCGTGATCGATTTCCTGTGCAAGGAGGGGGATCTTGTGGAGGCAAGGGCGGTGTTCTCGAGGATGAAGGCTGTAGGCTGCCTGCCGGATGTTGTCACATACAATTCTCTGATTGATGGGTATGGCAAATGTGGGGAGTTGGAAGAGGTGGAGCAGCTCGTCGGGGAGATGAGGGGGTGTGCATGCGCGCCTGATGTTGTGACATACAATGCATTGGTTAATTGCTTTTGCAAGTTTGGGAAGATGGAGAGGGCATACAGCTACTTTGGTGAGATGAAGAGGGATGGGGTGATGGCAAATGTAGTGACGTTTAGCACCTTTATTGATGCGTTCTGCAAGGAGGGGATGGTCCGGGAGGCAATGAAGCTGTTTGCGCAGATGAGAGTGAGGGGGATGATGCCGAATGAGTTCACGTATACATGCTTGGTAGATGGGACCTGCAAAGCAGGGAGGCTTGGTGATGCCATTGTGTTGCTTGATGAAATGGTACAGCAGGGGGTGCCATTGAATGTGGTCACGTACACTGTGGTAGTAGATGGCCTCTGCAAAGAGGGGAAGGTTGAGGAAGCGGAGGATGTTTTGAGGCTGATGGGGAGAGCTGGTGTCAAAGCAAATGAGTTGCTGTACACTGCACTAATTCACGGGCATTTTGTGAATAAGAACAGTGAGAGAGCACTTGGTTTGTTGAGTGAGATGAAGGATAAAGGAATGGAACTCGATGTTTCACTATACGGCACCCTCATCTGGGGACTCTGTAATGTTCAAAAGGTGGATGAGGCTAAGAGTCTATTAAATAAAATGGATGAATGTGGTCTGAAACCCAATAACGTCATCTATACAACAATAATGGATGCTTGCTTTAAAGCAGGAAAAGAGTCAGAAGCCATTGCCCTGCTCCACAAGATTCTGGATTCTGGGTTCCAGCCTAATGCTGTAACTTATTGTGCATTGGTTGATGGTTTGTGTAAAGCAGGATCAATTGATGAGGCAATCTCCCATTTTAACAAAATGAGAGACTTAGGTCTAGATTCTAATGTACAAGCTTACACCGCTCTAATTGATGGTTTATGCAAGAATGGTTGCTTGAACAAGGCTGTGCAGTTGTTGGATGAAATGGTTGACAAGGGCATGTCTCTGGACAAAGTTGTGTACACATCCCTTATGGATGGGTACCTGAAGCAGGGAAATCTCCAGGATGCATTTGCACTCAAGGCCAAGATGATCAACAGTGGTTTGCAACTTGATCTCTGTGCCTATACTTGTTTTATATGGGGCTTCTGTAATCTAAATATGATGCGAGAAGCTAGAGAAGTTCTTTCAGAAATGATTGGAAATGATATAACTCCTGATAAGGCAGTTTACAACTGTCTGATAAGCAAATACCAGAAATTGGGGAACATGGAGGAAGCAATAAGTCTTCAGAATGAAATGGAAAATATTTTACCCTCTTGGACAAATGGTGATACTGGTTCTGGCGGTCAAACTTGAGCTTATGCTTGGAGAAGGTGTAAAGTGGTAGTTTTTTTTGTAGTGTCAGCAACTCAGCATTTGTGGAACTGAACTAAATTGCATCACTAAGCTGAAACTTTTCGCACAGCATAGCAGCACATGCCACTGATTCAGTACAGTTTTTCTGATTTTTTTTTTTTGCTGGCTCAAGTTGCTCAACAAACTTCATTAGATGCAATATTTGAGAAGACAGACCAAAAATTTCCAGACTGCGGCAAACACAAGAGGGGATTTTTGCAGGGGTCTGCTTCTCTATTAGGTAAGGAGATTAAGGAGGAACTCAAGTTTGGAAATGCTTCAAAGGTGAGATTAACTCTATATCTTGAAGCAATTCATTACCTGACCGTTCTCCACTCACTAAATTGCTTTCTTTTTGGTATATCTTGTGCAAACAAACATGGCCACTTTGTTGCATGCATATTTTACTTAGGCCCACTCTCAATACATCTAGATAAGACTGCAATGCTTTTGCTAACAAAACTTGTCATTTTGAATTTGATAAGATGTCTACATCATTTTCTTTTGATAATCAAACTGTCATTTGTATTTGATACAAGTAAGAGATAGCATATACCATACTTCCATTGATGCTGATGGCAATAACCGATTAATGAGTGTGTCAAGCATGTAAGTCTATTAATGCCTTTTTTTTCTTGATTCAGGTTAATCTTTATTATTTATTGATCATTAGTTGCTATTTAGTGTTAACAGTTTGGTTTGTTCACTATATGAAACCGTTGGTCCTTTTTGGCATTAGAATACAGTATTGTCTTTCTTTTTGGATAATCCTTATATATACTGCCATTAATGGAGAAACTGGCAAATAGTGGTCCCCTTTTTCTTATTCATGTTTTTTTTTAATCTTACTCATCTTTGCAAAGTTCGAAGGAATTGTCTTATCTTTGCCCAACTAATTCCTCTATAGAGTGGTTTTTTATTCCAGTTCATTTTTTATGTTTCAAGAAGAATGTATTTTACAGTATGTGGGTAACAGGACAATATAAATGCATTAGTATTAATTGATTTTCAATGTCCCATCTTACCGGAAAACTTAAATGGTTTTACAATCATTGAAAATCTGCCACATTCTAATCTGTTATCTTTACTAGCATCTTCATCTCTCTGTTATTGAAAACATCTAGAATAAAAAAAATTCATCAAGCAGTCTATGACATAACTAATTGGTTCTTAATTCAGGTTTCTTACAGCAAAAAAAAAGCTGCCAGATGTTTAATGATGGACTATCTCATGTCTAAACAACAACAGGATAATCTTTGCCTCATGATGTAATGAAGCAATAGATGTTGCACCTCCTTATCTCCTATCATTTGTTCATCCTCCCAGAAGTGAGATCCATAACTCCTGATGAACTGATGGATTCAGGGTCAGAAACAGCACAGAGCTAGAAGATAATATCGTATTCTTCAATCATTTGCTCTTCAACAAGTTCAGATATTATCAGAGTGCACATAAATCTGATGCCTTCCTATGAGTCAGCGGGTCTTATCGTACATTAGACAAAAGAAATATGTGCTTCATGCACTTTTGTGTTTACCTTCTTCAGGTTATAACTTAGGTTTTCCCCATAATCTATTCAGAAACCATGTCGATTCTGTGGTAATATCCGCACAAGGGAAGACTGAATGTGAAGTAAGACAGGATTATCTGCATACACATGTTTGTGGTGCGTGACAACAAAGTTTTACCATCTGCTATTCCTACCAACATTCTTCAACGTGCTATAACCGACAGTGATAAGTGATCAAAATGGTGGAGGGTGAGTATTATGTTTACAACAACAGAAACCTACTTGGAGTAGCATCATATAAGAGTCCTCAGCTACCAGGTTTCATCTTGATGTTTGTTACGAATTGCCTGCTCAATTTGACCAACCGTTCCTTCCTGCCAACCATCGGGTGAGAAATCCACCAGTGAAATCTGAATGTGTTGAAATGTTACTTTCTCTAGCAGTACTTTGAGTTTTGGACTTTTGGTTGGCCCCCCTATTTTGGAGGCTATATACTTAAAATAAATTAAATTAAACTGCTACTTAAGTTATGGTTCATTGTGCACTTACCAATGCAATCTTCTGCTTTGTCAGGGTTTCCTGCTCAACTAATTCAAATAGACGGTGCCTTTGTTAAAAAGGAGATGGAAAATTTAGGTGATAGCGATATAACAATCTTGGGATGATAGTGTAACTCATTGGTTTTATGCTGAAGAATAAGATGGTTGTGCATTTTTTTGGAAAAGAGGTAAATCAATATTTCTGTGGAGACACGATGTATTGGAGCCCTGCAGGCTGCAGAACTTGCTGGAACCGATTTTTCCAGGCCACCATCTCATCATCACAGACAATGGGATATTTTGAATAAATAGTCATAAACAATGACATGGAATAATACCATGGAATCTTAAAATGGATATAACTAGGTACTTAACAATCTGTTTTGCACATAGATTGTTGTATCTCATAGTGTTGTTCTATAACCATTGATTCTTTTTTCGCAAGTAATGTTGCAATTTGAGCATTGCAATAGTGTGATAGCCAATTTATCAGCTAACACACACTGCCGGTTCAATTCAGCACAATAATGTTGATTTTTTTTACTCAGAATGTAACAATGATTATTGAATCCCAAAATTAGCAATCTTAGCTATTGTGACATTTTTCTCACAAATAGAGTAATGTTATCGTGCGGTTGCATATTTACATGACGCCTCAACTGATTATTTGGATCAGGTGGCAATGATGTTATTCTCACATGCAACCGTGATGATAGTTCATGTCAACTGCTGAGAAGAGTTTGTAGCGTTTGCTCAGAGACTGGAATGGTTTGCTTATTTTGTTTCTTTCTTTTGTGCTTCTCCGTTGGGCTTTGCGATGAGGTTTTGGGAAAATAGTGTTGAGTTGTTTCTGGTTTAGACATTTATTTGCCGGTTATTTAGAGATGGCAAGAACAGGACGACCTGCTAATGTTTTGTGCATACATGTGCGAGCAGCCAGCTAGACGCTAGCTGCTTTGGATAGAACAAACTGACGCTAATGTTGCCCATGAGGCCATGATGTGGTGATTTCCTTTCCTGCTTAGAAACCTGAATAAGAAAAATGCAAGATTATTCTTTATTGAGCAGGGTCACTCAGTTGCTCTCTCCTGTCTGCCTGCTCGCCTCATGTCAACTCTGCAGGCCCGTGGGCTGATTGCCTGACTCAGCAATTTCCTGCTGTTTGCACCTTTCCAGGGTTCACACCGCGGTAGCGGTTTTCGCGAAAAACCGCTCGAAAACCGCGAAAAACCAAACGGTTTGCAAATTTGAAAATTTTGAAATTTGGTCAAATGAAATCCCGAAAACCGCGGTTTTTGACGAAAAACCGCTCGGTTTTCGCGAAAAACCGAGCGGTTTTTGGAGAAAACCGCAAAAACCGCCCGAGGTTGGAAAATTGGGGAAAAATCAAAAAAAATTGGGAAAAAATACAAAAAAAATATTGTAAAATTTGTAGAAATACAGGGAAGGTTAAAATTGAGTAAAAATGTAATAAATATATAAATAAGGTATGTGAAAACGTGAAAAAATTCCAAAATGATCTCTTCTAAATTTGAAAAAAATCGACATGACCTTTGCTATATTTTAGTGAATTAGAAGTTGTAAGTTATGTATTTTGCAATAATATGTCAATAAGTAATCTTTTATTGCAATACTACAATCACACAAGTGCAAAAATCGGCATTTACATAACTACAAAGCAAAATCATTCGCAATTTCACTACCATTTACTTATCAACACCATTTACATTATAATGCATTTAAATTGAAGTTGTGGAGTAGGTATAAGTATAGCTTCGTCACTCTTCCATTGTCGCAAAAATGACATGTTCGACCTACATGAACGGAACATCGAAAACCGATGATGTAAGGAAAATGGTGAAAATATAAGAACAAATTGAAAAATTGCAAAAAAATTAAAAATGTAAAAAATCCTAATTAATCTATAAAACGCCTAAGAGAAATGTTTATAATTTTTAAATCATTTATTTCTTCTAAAAATCTAAAAGAAATTAATGAAAAGGAACAAATACATCATCGATTTTTATAAATAGTAAAATGATTTATTATATTCTAAAATTTTAATGAAAATATAAATAGTTCTAAAGGATCATGTACTAAAATTTTCAGAAATATTAGACTTCATTTATTTCCCATATAAAATAAAAAACAGAAGAGCATATACAATGATAATAGCACTTTCGGAATTTTTAAAAAATACACATATCTGATCATCATCTCAAAATTTTACATAATCATTTTAATGACGTTATAACATCACAAAAAGTTTAAGAAATATTAGACTTCATTTTGTGCCCTAGAAAATAAAAACTGAAGAGCATATATTGTGACAGTATCACTGTCAGAATTTTTAAAAAATGTACATATGTGATAATAATCTGAAAATTTTACAGAATCATTATAATTACCTCAGGAACTCACAGAAAAAATTTCAAAATTTTTTGACACTATTTGCTAAATTTCTTCAAATTTTTGAAATTTACTGTTCATCTGGCCGGTTTTCCGAGCGGTTTTAATTACCGAACCGGCTCGGTACGGGCGGTTTTCGCGAAAACCGAGCGGTTTTCGACGGTTTTTTGAACCCTGCACCTTTCTACCTTAATTCTGAAGAATTTTTTCCTATTTTTCTTGAGATGAACGCGAATTAGTTTTTTGTAAGAGAATTCTGAGCAAGTTTTTGTCTGGCCAGGGTTTGGACTCCAGAGTCCAGAGTAGCAACAGATCGTACGTGCTTCATAGCGGACAAGAAAACAGTGCAATTCCTGCGAGAATCATGCAAATTCTTGCAATGGCGTAAAACTATCTGCCTCAGAATGGTGAACTCCTTAGCAACAACAAGGCTATCATCATCATACAAGCCTATCAGGCGGCATTGCACCTCTCGATGGCCCTGAGCTTGACGCCGTGCCTGAAGCTGAGCACGATCCCGAACTGGAACTCGGGCGGCGACTCCATCCGCGGCGAGCGCCGGAAGACGTAGCGGCGGTAGAGGTGGACCATGGCCAGCTTCACCTCCTGCAGCGAGAAGCGCCGCCCCACGCACGCCCGCGGCCCCAGCCCGAACGGTATGTGCGCGTACGGGTGCCGCCGCCGCTCCTCCTCGCACCCCGCCTCGAACCGCTCCGGCCGGAATACGTCCGGGTCCGGGAAGTGCGCCGCGTCCCGCGCCAGAACCGCCGGCGCGAGCCACACCCATGTGTCCTAGGTTAAAAAAAAATTGTAGCAAGAGTAGCAAAAGATTTAACGATGTTAAGAACTCAATGTGGTTTTTCTGTGATTGAAATTTTTTTCAGTAGAAATGTGTGTACTACCTTTGGGAGTGTGTAGCCTCCAACCTGTACTTGCTGGGATGTCTCCCTTGCGATGAGCGGCGAGACCATGTAAAATCTCATTGCCTCCTTTATAACCTGCAAAGTTGCAACATGTTACTCCAATTCGTGTCACTACCAACTGATTAATTCTTGCATCGCATGATGAATTTTTTACAGAGACTGATCGATCGCGCCGGTGTGTAACAGATAGTAAATAAAGGCAAGCAAGAACTTGTTTTGTTGGACTTAATGATTTCCTGATCGAGGTAGGGGAACTTGTGCTGCAGATCGTCGGCCGTCGGGACGGCGCCACGCGGGCCGAACCGGTCGACCTCGGCGAGTAGCTTCGTCTCGACCTCCGGGTGGCCGGCGACGAGGTACACCACCGAGGACAGCGTGAACGACGTGGTGGCCGACCCGGCGAGGAGGTGCTCGTAGGCGAGCGCGCCGACGTAGTCCGGCGTGAACAGCTCTCTCATCTTCTCGCCGCCGTCGTCCCGGGCGTCGAGCACCGCGGACAGGAAGTCCCTCTTCTCCCTCCTCTCCTTCCGGTCGCTCGCCCTCCTGGCCACGATCTCCTCCACCCTCGCGCGCAGCCGCTCGTTGGTCCGCGCGATTCTCCAGTCCGCCGTCTCCGGGACCCGGCTCAGCAGCCGCCGCGCCGGCTCCTGCAGCGCCGGCGCGACGAGGCCGAGCACGGTGGAGAGTGACCCCGACAGGTCCATCTTTAGCGAGGTGGTGGAGTGGACGTGCTCCCTGATGAACTCCGCGGCCTCGCCGCCGTCGTGCGCGCCCGGCGGCGCCGAGAGGGCGAAGTCGACGCCAAACGCCGCCTGGCCGATGACGTCGGTGGCCAGCTTGAGGGAGAGGTCGGAGAAGTCGACGTCGCCGCGCTCTTGAGCTGCGTTTGCTATGGCCTCGGCGGCGCGCTCGATGCAGCGCTGCATGGTGGGGATGAGGCCGGCGAGGTGCGACGGCTGGTACAGCGAAATGATCGTGTTCCTCATCGCTGACCACCTTGCGTCCCTGCAAGTGCACGTTGTTTTCAGTAGTAAGGCTCAGCTTGGGACAGATTTTGCATTTGCAGATTTTAGATTTTTTAACAATCGGATCGGGTTATAGCTTTTCATTTTATGTACAAATCTCCTTTTAGTTGAGGGAGAAATTTTTTTTGTTGAAGAATTCAGAATCTGAATTCTTAGAGAATTATAGCCTGTTTGTTTTAGCTTTTAATTTTGAATTCTAACTCTAAAAGCAGAATAAAAAATAAACAGTCCGATTCTCACAATCCAGTCCAACTATATACACTAGAATCCACAATCCACTTCATATGTGCTTTTGGAAAATTAGTTTCTCTACAACCACAATCCAGAATCAGCTTTTAAAGAATGCCAAAGCAAAAACAACACAGTCCCTTAGAAGCTGTTACCTATCTGATTCTTAGAGAATCCAGAATTTACACAATCAGAAGCTGTTCCAAACTGGACCTAATTGCGATGTTGAAGAGATATGCTGAAGGCGGGAGAATCCTTTGCTATGTTTACTCCTAGCTAATATTAATTCTGTAGTTTAATATGTTTCTTAGTGTAGAACATTTATAGTATACTGGTATTGAACAGAACTGTTCAAATTCTGGCAAAACTTAAAACCCTATTTGGAACACACAAACTTCACACGAGACAGTTCAAATATTTCATATTGCACAAAAGTTGCTCAAGTGCTTACTGTCACAACTCACAAGTATGTGCGGAAACACATGAAAATTAACATCACTATGCCGACATAATTGAACAGGGGCTGTATGCTTTGCTTGGCATTTTCGCCTTCGACGATAAAAAAATTGTATTTCCTCCGGTGAAATATCAGAGAGAAAGAAGCGATGTTACCTCGTGAAGAAGAGCCCCTTCTGGTGGAGAGGGGAGCCGGCGATAGGCGACGGCAAGCTTCTGTTGGTTATGCTCTTGAACTGCCTGACCCCAACCTCCTTGCACAGCTCCGGATCGGCGACAATCACCAGAGGCTGCCTTCCAAGATGGAACCTAGCACCCATCCAGCCAATGCATAGGCAGAACTATAGCATCATAAATTCAACACATATATTTGAAACTTGCTGAAACTACCCTGAGCCAATGCAAAACCTCACACGACACACCAATAAATCTTGCTCCCAAACAGATCAAACCATACTTTAAGAAGAAGAAAAAACTGAAGCTCGCAAGAGCAAGATCACTTCTGTGACTCTGTCAGTCGTTACCTGAAGATGGGGCCGTATTTCGTGGCGAGGACGCTGAAAACGTCAGGCCCATGCCTGGCGAGCAACGGCAGGTGCCCTACGATCGGCAGGGCAGGAGGCCCCGGCACCCGGCTGACTCCCCAGTAGGGCGCGTAGAAGTAGAGCAAGAAGCCGACGAGGCAGGACGCCAGCATGGAGATGTACGGCAGCCATGCCTCCCTCCCGGCAGCTTCTGCCATCTCCGTTGAAGGCCTAAGCCGAGCTTGATTGCCAGACTAGATGCTAACTAGTCGTGCTCTTGCGCACCCGTCTTAAGAACGTTTCACTGGCTTCGTTTGTAGCCGTCCATGGTGCTGCGAGCGTTTGGAGTCAAGGAAAATGGCATCTGACAGGACAGCCATTGTCGCGCACATTCCTCCGAGTAGGGAAAAGGGAGAAGCCGAGGAATTCTTTTTCGTAAAAAAAAGTCGGGAAAAATATCACCAACCATTCAATCCGGAATTATAGGCCGCACTGTAAACCGGGCCGTCCGTCTCAACTCCTTGTGGGCTGGGCTGCGCACAAAAGGGATGGGCCGGGCCAACCTGCACATCCCATACATCGACCAACACGTCTACTCCTCTCTCTCAAAAAAAAAAACAAAAAAGAATTGTCACTCTTCGACGAAACCGACCTAAATTTTTTAAGTACAACCTCAAAAAAGTATATGGGATCGTCACTCTCTTATAACTCTCTCGAATCTTTTAGTACCATCAGATCCTTACTCAATACAAGAATCTTGTGCTAAAGAATAACGTAGTCTCTAATCCTCTCCTGTGCCTCTAGTGTTTGAATTCTTTGTGACCACCCTTATGATTTTATATAGTGCCTGAAATCGGAATCATAATCCTATTAAGATTTATAAAAAAAATTATAGCATACATCTCAAGTTTTAGTAGATCAGGATACGAATGATCTCTTTCTTAACATGGATCAAACACATAATACTCCCCAAGTCCATCGGTCATTACAGAACTTTAGTCCAACTAAGTAGTCTGTATTGGGTAGATTCACCCGCCCTACAAGCCCACGCCCGGAACACGGCCGACGATTCTGGGCAGTCGCTCGCGGCCACATCAATCAAATCTCACGCGGCCGCGCGAGCTCTAGGGCCCGTGAGAAGCTTCCAAAGATTTATCCACCACCCACCCAATCCACTCTACACATACATGATACATCCCTCCTCGCCTCTCTCTCTCTCTCGTACTTTCCAGAATGTTCCATTCCCTCCCTATAAATACTGCAACCCCACCTCTTTCTCCCGCCAATACGACCCAACGAGCTCATCATCACTTGCCAGCTGATGGACACCCCTGCTGTAACGGTGAAGCGGGAGGAAGTCGAGATAGTGGTGCTGGACGCCGACGGCGATGGCGCCTACTGGCCGGACGGCGTGCCGCCGGCGCCTGCGCCGATGGACCTGGGGGCGGCATCGGCGGTGGCGCCGTTCCTGGCGAAGACGTTCGAGATGGTGTCGGACCCGGCGACGGACGCGGTGGTGTCGTGGGGCGCGGCGCGGAACAGCTTCGTGGTGTGGGACCCGCACGCCTTCGCCGCGCGCCTCCTCCCGCTCCACTTCAAGCACGCCAACTTCTCCAGCTTCCTCCGCCAGCTCAACACCTACGTCCGTACTTACCTCTCCTTTAATTTCCTTCCTTCATTTTACCGTCTAGCTTGATCATCACCACTAATTAGTAATTAATTAGCATCGCAATCGATTGATTCACCGGTGCAATGTTAGTGCTATGAGCATTGCAGTGGTGAGTCAATTGCGATGATTCTTTGCCGATTGCCGTTTTTTTTACTGATACTGTGTTAGTTTTCAGGGATTCCGTAAGGTGAACCCGGACAGGTGGGAGTTCGCCAACGCGGACTTCCTCGGCGGGCAGCGCCACCTCCTCGCCAACATCCGCAGGCGGCGCGGGGCCGAGACCGGACGCCGGGCCGCGGGCTCGTCGGCGATGTCGTCGTCGTGCGTGGAGAACGGAGGCTTCGGCGGTGAGGGGGAAATGGACAGGCTGCGGCGCGACCGGGAGGGGCTAGCGCGGGAGCTGGCGTGGCTGCGGCGGCAGCAGCAGGAGGCGCGTGCGCGGCTGCTCGACATGGAGCGCCGCGTGCGGGGCAGCGAGCGGCGGCAGGAGCAGTGCACGGCCTTCCTCGCGCGCGCGGTCAGGAATCCGGCCCTCCTGGACAGCCTGGCTCGCCGCGACGGCCACGCCGGGGAGCCCGTTGGGGAGGGAAAGAAGCGGCGGCTGCTCGACGACGCCGAGCCGACGCCGGCCACGGACGGTCTCATGACCTTCGACGAGCTGGTGCTCGCGGCGGACGTCGAGGCAGCTGCCACCCTGACTGCGACGACAACCCAAAGCGCTGGCGTGACCACGGATATGATATGGTACGAGCTTCTCGGGGAGAAGCAGGTGGAGATAGACATCGAGGTGGACGACCTCGTCGCCCGCGCCACCGTGGCGGAGGAGGCGGAGCCGTGGGAGGAGATGGGCGAGGACGAGGTGGACGAGTTTGTGCAGCAGATCGACGACTGCTTGGGCTCGCCGGTTCTTGATTGATCATCAGCTCAGCAGCAGGAGCTAGATGTGCTGCACAACGGTCTCACCTTCGACGAGCTTTGGGTTCTTGATTGATCATCTTGCTACTATAATGGTATTGCTATGAGTGTGACTAGATGTTGCCAAGATAGTGTCGTGTTGCAGTAATGCAGGGAGCGTGCCGGGGAAGTAGCGGGCGATCGATTGCATTCTCCGGTAATCGCCGGTTTTGGATATAAACCATCCAAAACCGGTAGTGATATCTTATTATCAATGTCGGTTCTATTCACACATCGGTAGTGATATGTGCTCTCATCGGTTAGATTTTTAAACCGACGGTGATATGTTTATCACTGTCGGATCTAAACCAACCGGCAGCATTGCCGGTTGGTCTATTCTGTAGTAGTGCGTATTGTATGCGTGTAGGCATAGTGCCAGTATTAGGAGTAATTGTTATGTTTTGTCCATGGTTAATGGTTTGGCTAATTCGGATTCTGCGTTTGTTCCTGCAGGATCCGATGATGATAGTATGTCGCAGTGCAACATGTGGATGGTTGTGCTTCAGATGGTCGATGTATAAGGTCATGTAGAAACAAGTAGCGATGCATTCATATTCATTTGCTCTGATGGCTTGCTCTCTGTAGGAATCAATTCTTTTCATCGAAGCAGCTATCTAAATTTGTCTATGTAGGAGTACCATGAAGGAATTAATGGGCGTGCCGCGTGGGCGATGCATCTGCTAAGATGAATGAAAAACTCCTGGTGAAAACGAACGCTGTCGCCCTTGTGGAGTTCTCACAAGACTAGTCCATTCCATCTTCAGAAGGACTGAAGGCCAATCTATTTCATCTATGACCGTCAGTATCACCAAGACATGTTGCTTTCTTCAATATGCTCGCTAGCTTCTTCGTCGAAAAATCATCTTGATTGAGACAGAGGTTGCTATTGAGCAGAAGCTTAGTAATATTCTCAACATGAACAAGCATTACCCAATGCAAATATTACCACATATGATTTTCTTTGGCGGGTAATGTTTATGAAGTCGTGGCCATCGTGTAATTGTGTTTTGCACGTTATGATGGCGCAGGAAAGCAAAAATCCATTCAGTTCAGGAATGCGCTATGCATAATCCAGGATCCAAGTGAACAAAGACATATCAACTGAACAAACATCCTCACAACAGTGTCAATCATTGACAAAAGCAGACTATATTTACAAAATTTCAGAAGCCAAGAGTATATGAACACTTGTCAGCGCTTATCTTACATCTACACGTGAAAGGTACAAAATCTTTCTTGTTTTAAAAAAAAGGTACAGAAGCTTTCTTTACATTTTATCGATCATTGTCGTCTTCATCGTCGAATTCCTCCACTTCTTCCTCTTCTCCACTCATCCCTTCCACCGGCTCATCCTCTACATTACATATGAAACCTTCCAGTGTTTCATCTTCCTCGTCGTCTTCATCCACATCGTTCTTATCTTCCTTTTTAGCCTTTTAGATCTCCTTACGAGGTTTTTTGGGGTCTTTAGATCTTGTTATATACTTTGGTCTCTTCACACTAGGACCTCCTGACAGGGAGTCTTTCATCCTCACACTCACCAGTCCACTCCTACCTCTTTCTTCTCCTTGTTCGCACGTCTACTACCCTTGTATTTACCTCCCTCATTATTATCTTCGTCGTCTTCATCATCGGAGATTCTTCTTATTTCCTTCAGAAACCAATTCCAATCCTTTGGAAGGCGAATCCTTCCCCTTGGGTTATTGTCAAATTCATGGCCCACTGACAAGAACCCAAATTCTGCAGGCAAAACTAAACTTGTTACTCTGAAATGGAATAGCCAAAGTGTCCAAGCAGTAAGAGCTTTTAACACCGTGTGAACCGTCAAGTGAAATTATCCTCCGCTTTCTCGCCCCTCCTCCGCACCGCCCAGAACGACGGAGCCTTCAGCGACAGCGAGAGCCCGTCCCCCGCCCAGAGCTCGCCCGCCTCGCCGCGGCGGTACACTCTGTTTCCGTCAGCGTATCGGACGACCACGGGGTTCCTGCCGACGACCTCGAAGGCGACCCTGTGCTCCCCGCCGCCGAGGAGCGGAGGGACACGTGGCGGCGCAAGACGATGCGGTCGGCGGGCAGGGCCTCGGCCGGACCCAGGTCGCCGCGGCCGAGGGAAGCCGCCGGGGCTTCGCCGGAGAGGGACACTACCCTGCTTCCTCCGCCTCCTGCTTCAAGCTCCAGCTCCATGGCGCATTGGCGCCCGAGAAGAGGAACGGGGGTCTGGGTCTTGGGGAAGAGGAGTGGAGCTGAGCGGAGCAGGCGAGCAGCCTTGTTCGGAAGCGGCGGTGAGAACTGTGGGCCTTGTGTTGGGCTTCGTATGGGCCAGGAAAGCCCGCCTCCCCTGCCCTGCGGCCCTCGTCGACGTCCCTAGAGGTGCTAAATGGGCGGCCCGGCAAAACCCGATCCGATTTAAAAACGGTACGGCCTACCCGACTAATAAACGGGTTGTGCCGTGCCAGTCCATGTACCGAGGAGGCAGCCTAATCACGATCTGCGGGGCCAATGTCGGCTCATTAGCCAGTTAGCGTCGAAAGAATTTTAAAAAATAAAAAAATAGAAAAAATAGAAAAAATATGAATGAAATGTAGAAAAATATGAAAAAAATCAGAAAAAATCATAACCGTGCCAAGCCGAGGCAAGGCTATCTCGTAGTGCCCATTTCGTCGTCTTGCATTGTCACCCCAAACACGGCACAGGCGAGTGGGCTATGCCGGCATGGCCCGTTTACGGCTAGATCGTGCCGTGCTTAGATCGGACCAATAGTGTCGTGCCTTGGACTGGCCCGTTTGGCCCGGTCTGTTTGGATATCTCTAGACGTCCCGTTCGAAACGGAACGCATAAACTTCATGGGAATTTGTGATGCACTGAAGGCATTCACCGCCGGACCTCTCCTCAAGCTGTCCTCTAACTGTTAAGGAACCTCGCTATCGAATAGTCCGGGGTTCCCGAACAGATCTGAATTGGAGAACAGAAAGAGAGAGAGACACGTGTTTAGGGAGAGCAACAGCGAAAATTCTTTATTGCTAATGATTGCTTGTACATTAGGGGGTGACCCCCTCCTCCTTTTATAGCGCTCACCCAGGGTTTAAGCTAAGGGACCAGCATGGGCCTTCAATGGGCCATCTGGATTTCCCAACACTAACAACCAAATCTTCTCAAAAACCTCCTTCACCGACCTGCATGACATGGCGGCATCACTTTTAATCCATACCGCTTTGTTAGGGCCTCAGGGGTGTGTGCCCCCTCCTATTTTGTTGATGACACGTGGGTCCCACAAAATATCAGGTTCGTACGAAAGAAAGGGAGGTTGCAAGTTGCAACAGAGAGGGAAAGGGATTTCACGTAGTCCATTACTAGTTGTATATAAACCGTTAGATAAAAAATGATGATCAAAATTTTTTATAGTACTGTAACAACACATCGCTCTAATTTTCTAACATAGCTTATTACTGTTAGATGATCCGAATTGTTTGTTGACTCAATCTAATGATCCGAACGAGTAAGAACTAATTAAGTTGTAGCCTCTAAAACTTCTAACCGAGAGGCGTAGCCTAGATAGCTTAGGCGCGAGCACGTTGCTCGATGTGATGGACAATTCCGCACTGGCTCAAGTTCCATTGACTACTTCGTTTCAATTTCAAGTGATCAAGTCAACCTTTGGTTTGATTTGCAATTAGTTATCTAGTGTGGCTTAAAGCACTCTAAATCATCCATCATTAGCAGTGGCCAGTGGGAGTTACCTTATCACGTTGCACTAGGAGGAGAATCGATCGAAACCTTCTTTATTCCCAAAGGCATATGATTCACAGAGCTTTTCCAAGGAATAAAAATTAGTGGAGGCCGGGTAACTATCCTGCATCCAACCATAAGCAACCAAGCCTCGCACCGCTGTGGGGAAGCTAAAGGTGGTCGCGACGTAGCTAAACAACCCCGCGGCACTACCGAACGGGAGATGATGCTTTTGCGTGCGAGCACGACGAGCAGGATCGCGCGGTGAAAAGACGCTGCTGCCTTCACGTCAGGCGCGCATACTTGCCGCTGAATCTGCCTTCCCTTTGCTGCTTGTTCCCTTCACTGTGGTAGCATTAGTAGAGCTATGAATCGTTTTTTTTCGCTCAATAAATCAGGTTAACTAAAATTTATTTATATTTCTTTTTGTAGTAGAATTATTTTTAATAAATTAATAGTTAGATCTGATTTCTACTACTCACTGTATACTATCAGTATAATACATTGCAAAATTTTTGACACAGTGTACTAGTACGGTGGCTATCTGGCATCACCATCTTGCATTCTTGCTTGATTTGCGCGGCGATTAACAATTCGCCATGCCTACCAGTCTACCACCATTTGAACATTTGGACGTGCATGGGTTAACTAATCCTAAACTTGGAAGAAAACTTATTTTGCCTCACCTCTAGTCTTTAATCTCTACAGTTGCTTCTTTTCTGCGCAGCAAGCAGGTTGTTTTGTAAAGCTCTTCTTCTTCTGCAAATAAATGGCAGAGCTTCATGGAAGAGAGAAGGCCAAATATTGAGTTTTTTTTCGTGGTACCTTCAACGTAAGCTGAAAGAAATTGCCACTCTCTTGTCATTATTCTGTTATTTTACTTTCTGAGGGCGGCATTATGTTACTCCGCTGTTGACGAAAGGAGATCTCTCTCTTTAGAGCAGGGTTCACAAAACCGAATTTTGAAATTTTCTTCGAAATTTGCGGTACGAAAACCGCAAAAACCGCTCGAAAATCGTAAAAAATCGAAGGGTTAATAAATCAATTTTTTTCTGAAAAATTCCAAGAAAAATAGAAAAATCGTTCGGTTTTTGCAAAAAAACGCTGCCAACTAGATGTTCATCGCAAAACGGTTTTTGGCGAAAAACCGAGCGTGTAATTTTTTTCAAAATTTTTAAATTCTTAATTTTTTTTAAATTCTTAAAAAATTTTAAAATTTTTAAATTTTTTTTTTTGAATGGACCGGTTTACCGAACGGTTTTTGATTTCGAACCTCAGTGGTACGCTCGGTTTTCGAGCGGTTTTCGTCGGTTTTGTGAACCCTGCTTTAGAGTAAACACCTTGGTTAGAGCATGTGCACATTTCGTGTACGTGTTGGAACGGGGCAATTACTTGTACAACTTGAAACCGTTTTTGCTTATTAGTTAAGTTATCCGTTTTACTAAATAAACGCATGGAAACAATGCATCTATAGTAGGGGTTGTGGGTATATTGCAGAAATTATACAGGAAGAACGTATTTGAAGACAAAACCGGACAAGTGACACCCTACTTTGCAAGGTGCTCCACCATCCTCTAGGCCAGGTCCATTCCAACCTGCTAGGACTTGCCAATTATTGTCCTCCCAACATATATGGTCCACACTCCGTAACCACAGCTGAGACAAAGTGTGTCAACTCTGGATCAGAATTTATGATGCCTGGTCTGAGGATAAAATAGTAGCCCTTAGGAGTAGAATTCAGTGACTGTTTTGGAGAGCTATAGTTTTTTTAAAGTTTTTTTTAAAAAAGTAATTGTAGTTTTTTATAAGAAATCGTTTGGCCAACAGCTAATTCCCTCTAGAATTAGCTGCAAAAGCACATCTCGCTTTGCTTTTGACTCTTGGTTTTTTGCTAGTTACATGTGGTTTTTAGCTTATATCAAAAACTACTTAAAAGTTGACTTATTTAGAGGGTTTATTAGCTTTTCAGAAACTAAAGTTGTCTTTAAATACCTTAAGTAGGGTCTTAGTCAGTGTACTTATGTTCAATATTTAGTTTTATACATCAACTAGTTTAAAGAAAAGTCTAAGCTATCGAGGAAAAAGCTGCAATTTACCTTGTATACTTCAACGTTTAGATTGCTTTTGCACAGATATACCTATGTATGTTCGGATGATATCAGTACTTGTAAAACAAATGCATCAGGTTGTAAACTCTCTCCTTCTAGAAGGCTCAAACAGCATATAGCTGTCTGTCAACGACCCTTTTCATCTAGATGCTCAACGGCCCGCATTGTCGCATGCGAAAGGAATTGTGGACATAGAAAGAGATTGTAATAGAAAAAGGAAATCTTCTTCAGAACACACAGGGGAGGACGGAACAAATTTGTTATAATTTCTAAAAATCACAAAAGCTTGATAGCATTCCTTTTTTTTCTATGGTAGCTCAGGCATACCCTCGGGACCCTTCTAACAAATTTTAAAGAATTTACAAACTTATCGACTCAATTAAACCAGTGAAGTTACTTGAAATGCGCCAATAGCATTGTTAGAATTTTAAAAAATCGCAAAATCTTGATCACGATTTGAAATTTATACGGTAGCGTAGGCATGTTTTCAAGACTCTCGTAAAAAAAATTCAAGAACTCACAAATTTAGTAGCTAAACCAAATCAGCAAAATTACTTTAAATGTGTTAGTAACATTGCTAGTATTTTTAAAAATCGCACAAATTTGATCATGATCCGATTTTTTTATGGTAGGGTAGGCACGCTTACAGGAACTTTATAAAAAAGTTTCAAAAATTTATAATGTGATTTAATACTTCAATCAAATTAGCGAAGCTCTTCTCTATTTTCATAAAAAAAACTGTATCGCTCAGCACTGTAGCGTGAGCTAAATTGACGGGAATCGAACCGAAGACCGAGCGCTCGCAGTCGCAGGGCAACACTCTAACCAACTGAGCAACACAGCAGACTTGTATAGTGAGGGCTATTAAACATTTCAGGCTATGTCGAGCACCGTAGAAAAATGATGCGTGCCGTATTCGTGCGAGACCGACCGTACATTTCAACAATAGTAGTATTTATATGATTGGGTAGAAGTCAACAATGATGAGGATGAATACGAAGATAATCCAAAATTTCTGGTACAACAATTCCACACCTTCATTTTGCCACATGCCACCGTTTCCCTACATGTCCGGCGGAGGACCCAAGCCTAACTTTATTCAGAAAGAAGCAGCACAAAAGAGGATCGTGGATTCAAAGGTTGTCGATAAGGAAAAGAACAAAAACTAAAATACGCGAGGACTCTGGCTCTGGCTCTGGCTCCCCAACTAATGTAGGAATTCACCATCTTGACACTGTTTGATTTTATGCGACACTGATTGATTTTTCATCAGCGAACACACACAGCGCACGACATGTACATGCCATTTGAACTACACAAAAGTGCAATAATTTGCTAGCTAGTACAGATAAACCTTCAGCTCACCGACAACATCGCGAATAGGAAGCAAAACCTTGAGTACTTATCATAACACCAAAACCTCTGTACACAATAAACTCTTCGCAATGCATTGTATCTCATTGTTCATGCTTGTCTCGGTGTCTCCTTCACAGTTATCCAACTATCCCAATTAACTTGCACTTTGGCATGTGAGACCCACATTGTCCAAAGAACAAGGGAAGAAGATCTGAGCTCCAGCTCACCACCAGATTACATTGATTGATTGCTTGCTTGCTTGAAGCACTCAGCCAGCAGGCCGTACTAGCTTGTCCATGCTAATCTGCCAATAATACCTAATTCTGGCCTGCTAATGGCCCCACACCTGTACTTATTATTAAAACATTAGTTAAACACTCTTCCAAACCAAGCAATCCTATATGGAATTCTATTTCTTGGGAAAAAAGAAAAATAAAGAGATTTTTGCAGCGTCACCCTTACCTTTTAGCATGTACATAATAATTAGTAAAGAAGCAAAAGGAAAATAGCAGTGTACAGTAATATTCCTAACAGAAACCGTGTGGTTGGGAAGTTTCCTTTCACTTTTTATTGATTCAGATGAAACTTCCAAGTTTAAAGGTGATGTCAAAACTCTTAAAAAAAAGAAGAGAGATGATTGCAAAAGTAGGCAGATTATATGTGCCACCAAGGAAAGCTAAAGGCTGGTGCTGGTGTGACTTTTTTTTAGTGGGCAGAGGTTAGGAATTTAGAGGCCCCTTCAACCATAAGATTTGTAATTGTTGCACAACAAGTCTTAGGATGGATTATAGAATATCATTATTATATGATATTTTACTATTGCAAAAAGTGGATCTAAAAAATTATTGCAAAAGTAAGTGATCAAAATTGAATCGTGTAACGGATGGGCATCTGGTCGACTGGTGGGATCAAGGCTGTTTGTTCTCACCTATCCGGTTTGATCCCTAGGATCGACGTGATGTACAGTATTTATTTGGAGTACACATATGTGTATATCCAGTGAGAAAGCATATGTTCTTATCCCATAAGACTGTGAAGCCTTTATAAATTTTCTAGCATGTGTAGTGTGCGTGTGGTGTGCATCCTTCTTGTACTTAAAAAGAAACCGCAAACAAATATATATCTTGATTCTTGAACATACCATGGACGGATTATTTTCAAAATAATATTAGTAAATCATTTTTTTACTCTGCTATATTAGACACGACTTCTCAATTTTGCAAATAAATAAATAAAAATAAACCTAGTTCAGCTAGCTGTCGTTTTATATGCTTAAAAAAAGCTGTCATTGTTGGAATAACTACCCTGCCCAACCCTTTTGGTAACATACATTTAGTAATTTACAATTCATTACTTGAGTTGTTTATATCTTCGTATTGAGATCGACGTGCCCCTGATATTAGCTGTAGTGCAATTCATTACTTATAGCTGTAAACCTAGAAACTACTCAGATCTAATAACGTTTATCTACTCGGGACACATGACTTGGGGAAAAAATCAATTTATGGAAGCAATCAATAAAAAAAAATCAATTCATGGAAGCAATCAAGGCATATGAAAATATGAGGAAAAATACACATACTTACTATAAGACATTAAATATATCAATTCATGATAAAAAAAGCAAAAAGAACAAACACCTCGAAGAAACTGATCGCACACAAAAATCTGAAAAATATCACAAATTTACTGATCATAAAAAATATAAGATGTTACTGTCAGCTCAAAATACCAACACCATGCAACACTCCCTTTGTGTGTCCTTCATCGTCTACGACGACTCACTACATCACATATGGAGAGCCAAAAAATATTCAAAATAACTTCTCCAGTTGTTTTTAAAAACAATAAAAAGGTAAACATATATGAAAAAATTGACGAATTAATGAAGAGTAAAACAAACCAACCTCCACGGCCTTGCTGTCGTGAGTAGGGAGGGCCTCTCGTAAAGCGCAGCGATTATAAATACGGCTCGCTAAATAATACTAACGGATTAAAAATTACTTGTTACTTAATTTAAATAAATCTCTCTCTCTCTCTCTCTCTCTCTCTCTCTCTCGTCGCTCCCCACCTCCTTCCCTCTCCTCTCTCTCCTCCCTTCTCGCTCCGCCCTCCAATCCCCAGGCCACGCCAGCGCCCCGCGTCGCCGGCCACCGCGCGCGATTCCCCAGTAGGGATCGCACGGCCGTCTTCCCGCCGGACCCGCTCCGCCTCAGGCTCCCGCTCCTCCCAGGTGGGCCTCGCTGACACGGCGACACCCTCCCTCTCCCGAGCTCGAGCTGGGTGCTAATGCTTCTCTTTGGTTCTTGGTCCTGTGGTTTCCTTTCCCCTTCGCTTCTATGAGTTTTTGCTTGTCTCGATTTTTTTTTGCGCTTTCTCTTTCTCTGTATTTTTTATGATATTTTTGCTTTGTTTTGCTGTTCTTTCCATCGGTGAATTTGAAAGGTATATTTATGTTTGACGCGAAATGCGGTGGAATTACGCGTTCTTTTGCCCTGCAATTTACGAGATTCCAGATTTATGTTGGCACGAAATTCCTTGATTTTTTCTTGGCGAGATCACGACCTGATTCCCCCAGTTCTCAGGTCGAATTCGCCCGGGCGGCCTAGTAATCCCCTCCAACCCGGTCAAGATTCGATCGAGCAACGCCAATGCCGGCCTCCGTGTAGCCGGAATCGGACTCCAAGCTTCGAGAGGTTGCCGAGATGGGCCGTGCCGGCGGCGGGCGGCGGCGCGACCGCCTGCGATGGAGCAAGCTCTATACCTTCTCCTGCTTCCGTGCCCCCTCCACCGACGAGGCCACGGGGCCCTCCGCCGCGAGCGGCAGCGCCGTCGGCGGGCCGGGGTTCTCGCGCGTCGTCCACTGCAACAATCCCACCCTCCACCGCGGGAAGCCGCTCAAGTACCCCACCAACTACATCTCCACCACCAAGTACAACATCCTCACCTTCCTTCCCAAGGCCATCTTCGAGCAGTTCCGCCGCGTCGCCAACCTCTACTTCCTCCTCACCGCCATCCTCTCGCTCACCCCGGTGTGCCCCTTCTCCCCCGTCAGCATGATCGCTCCGCTGGCCTTTGTCGTTGGGCTCAGTATGATCAAGGAGGCGCTGGAGGACTGGCGAAGATTCATGCAGGACATGAAAGTGAACAACCGCAAGGTTGCCGCACACAAGGGTGAAGGTGAATTTGGGTACCGGCATTGGGAGGACCTTTGTGTCGGTGATGTCATCAAGGTTGAGAAGGACCAGTTCTTCCCTGCTGACTTACTGCTATTGTCGTCGAGCTATGAGGATGGCATTTGCTATGTTGAGACGATGAATCTGGATGGTGAGACGAACCTCAAGGTGAAGAGGTCACTGGAGGTTACGTTGCCATTGGAAGAGGATGAGTCATTTAAGGATTTCCGGGGAGTGATAAGGTGTGAGGACCCAAACCCAAGCTTGTACACATTCATCGGTAACTTTGAGTATGAAAGGCAGGTTTACGCCCTCGATCCGTTTCAGATACTTCTCAGGGACTCAAAGCTGAGGAACACATCTTTTATCTACGGAGTGGTCATTTTTACTGGGCATGACAGTAAGGTGATGCAGAATTCAACCGAGTCACCATCCAAGAGGAGCAGGATTGAGAGGAAGATGGATTTGATTATATACATTTTGTTCACTGTCCTGGTCTTGATATCGCTCATCAGTTCAATAGGTTTTGCTGTGAGGATCAAGTTAGATTTGCCCAGCTGGTGGTACTTGCAGCCGCAGAACTCCAACAAATTGGATGATCCATCCCGCCCCGCTCTTTCTGGGATATTCCATCTCATTACAGCACTCATTCTATATGGGTATTTGATTCCAGTCTCGTTGTATGTTTCAATTGAAGTCGTGAAGGTATTGCAAGCACATTTCATTAACCAGGACATTCATATGTTTGATGAGGAGACTGGCAATACTGCTCAGGCTCGAACATCAAACTTGAATGAGGAGCTTGGCCAGGTTCATACAATTTTGTCGGATAAAACTGGCACTTTGACTTGTAATCAGATGGATTTCTTGAAGTGTTCAATTGCTGGGGTTTCGTATGGTGTCGGTTCGAGTGAAGTTGAAGTTGCTGCTGCAAAGCAGATGGCGTCAGGTGCTGCTGACCAAGATCTTCCTGTACAAGATGTATGGGAGAATAATCAGGATGAAATCCAGTTGGTGGAAGGAGTTACCTTCAGTGTTCAAAAGACCCGAAAGTCCTCAATAAAAGGCTTCAGTTTTGAGGATGACCATCTTATGCAAGGGAACTGGACCAAGGAACCAAATTCTTCCACAATTCTTCTGTTCTTCAGGATACTTGCGCTTTGTCACACTGCAATTCCTGAGGTGAATGAGGCAACTGGTGCTCTTACCTATGAAGCAGAATCACCTGATGAGGGGGCTTTTCTTGTGGCAGCCAGAGAATTTGGATTTGAATTTTTTAAGAGAACACAATCAAGTGTCTTCATCAGGGAGAAATACACTTCTTCTAAGGGCACAATTGAGAGGTTGCATAGTAGTAGTTCATATTGCATTTATCCTTTGTTGTTCCCATTCCTAGTTATTCACTTTTCTCCATCTCTTGATTGGGGTTTAGGGAATTCAAGGTTCTCAATCTATTGGAATTCAACAGCAAAAGAAAACGAATGTCGGTAATTCTTAAGGATGAAGATGGCCAAATTCTTCTTCTTTGCAAAGGAGCAGATAGGTAAAGTTCTATACCAAATATATTTCTTTGTTGGTGCTTATGTTTCAAGTTTTTATCTCAACATGTGTCATGAAGTCGTTTGTGTTGTAAATCAAAAACTCAAAAATGATGACTTAAAAGTTGAAAGTGTTACCAGAGGAGCAACTTATACACTTGATTGCTGACTAGGTACTGTCAACGTACATGGGTTGTTTATGCTTCAGCTTGACTATCTTTTGCTGTTCTTTGTTCCACCCAAGCAGCATCATATTTGATAGGCTGGCCAAAAATGGAAGATTGTATGAGCCTGATACAAGCAGGCATCTCAATGAGTATGGTGAGGCTGGCTTGCGGACGTTGGCACTATCATACAGAGTGCTGGAGGAATCAGAATATTCTTCTTGGAGTGCTGAGTTTCTTAAAGCAAAGACAGCTATTGGGTTTGATAGAGAATTGCAGCTCGAGCGAGTCTCAGATTTGATTGAAAGAGAGCTGATCCTTGTTGGTGCAACTGCGGTGGAAGATAAATTGCAAAAAGGGGTAAAAATGATTGATTGATTTTTGAGATTGGTAATATATGTTGTTGGTCCAGCTATCATGCTAGTAACTGTTTTGATATTATGTCTTGTGTTCTATCAGGTTCCTCAGTGTATAGATCGTTTGGCGCAAGCAGGTCTCAAGATCTGGGTTCTGACAGGTGATAAGATGGAAACTGCAATTAACATAGGGTAAGCTCTTGCCTGGTGGAACCTTTCTGTACCTAAATGAGTTATTCTGAATGATATTGTTTGTAATCCCCGTTATTGCATTTAGCATAAGATTTCTCTATTTCTCATGAAAGATAACAATATGTTTCTTCTGAGCGTTATGTCCATTTATTCTTTTGCAGATATGCATGCAGTTTACTTAGGCAAGGCATGAAACGGATATGCTTGTCCACAGCCACTGGTGACCAAGTTGCCCAGGATGCAAAAAAGGTACATTTGTACAGCATTTTTTCTCTGGTGCTATAGATGGCTTTGATCTACACGGTAATTATCTTTATGGTAGGCTTTGCTTTCATCTTTGACAACTGAGCAGGCTGCAAAGGAGAGTCTTATGTTGCAAATCGCCAATGGTTCACAAATGGTTAAGCTGGAGAAGGATCCTGATGCAGCATTTGCTCTAGTTATTGATGGAAAGGCTCTTACATTTGCATTGGAAGATGACATGAAGCATATGTTCCTGAATCTGGCAATAGAGTGTGCTTCTGTCATATGTTGCCGTGTGTCTCCAAAGCAGAAAGCACTGGTAACTTAATCTATCACCAAGGCACAATCTGGATTTGCCACATAAGCCAAAGCTGAGTTTGCTTGCCTTCACTTTGCAGGTGACCCGACTGGTTAAAGAAGGTATTGGAAAAACCACTTTAGCAATAGGTGATGGTGCAAATGATGTGGGCATGATTCAAGAAGCTGACCTTGGAGTCGGTATAAGTGGGGTAGAGGGCATGCAGGTCTGTTGTCCAGATTGTTATAATCCACTCCAGAATCTAGTGTACTGCTACTTTGAGATAGCAATAAGAAGACGCATCGCTGATTTGATTATGACTGACACTGGTTTCTTTCCTTTGGCCAGGCAGTGATGGCTAGTGATTTTTCCATTTCCCAATTTCGGTTCCTTGAGCGACTCCTCGTTGTCCATGGCCATTGGTGCTACAAGAGAATTGCCCAAATGGTGCTGATCAAAGCACTTCCTTTATTTGTTACATTCTATTGAACTGTAATGTTTCAAATTTGCTTTATGGTCTTTTCTTTTTCATCTTTTATTGAACTGCAGATCTGCTACTTCTTCTACAAGAATATTGCCTTCGGACTTACAATATTTTACTTTGAGGCATTTGCTGGATTTTCTGGGCAATCAGTTTATGATGACTGGTTTATGCTTCTTTTCAATGTTGTTCTTACCTCGCTACCTGTTATATCACTTGGAGTATTTGAGCAGGATGTTTCATCTGAAATCTGCCTACAGGTATGTTATAGAATATCGGACTTATTTTAACCATATGGCTTATGAGAAATTAAACATGTGTTTTGGAAAGGAAATTAAGGATTAGTTCTGGAATGTGGTATGTTGCATTGTGTTGTTCTGCTGTGGGGCAAGGCCATTACAAAAGATTTTTTGCTGTATCCTTATCAATATGCTTCCAAAAAAGAAGCTAATAAATAAGGAGACACAAAAGATAGTTTGTCAAACCTTGTTTCTTTAGAAGCAGTGAAGCACCACAATCCCAATGGATCCCAAATAAATCTGTTAGAATTAGTTATTGTACTTAAAGATCTCTTTAATCTTTCATCTACGGGCTAGATTGTATGGCACCACCATCTGTTTACTCTGAATTATTATGCCATGTTTTTTCATGCTATACTTGTTTGTTATATTTGGGTTACTGAAGGACCGAGATGGTGATCAGAGAGGAGGAGGGGGGGGGGGGGTGAATGATCCCAGATAAAAATTTTCCTCCACTTAAAATAATCCAAGCAAGCCCTAAGACGAATCAATCAAAATATGCAATGGAGATCATGATCTTCCCTATATGACCGGTGCTACCGCAGGAGAACTGGTAGTACCGGAGGCCGGTATGACCGGACTAGGGCCGGTAGCACCGTGCTCAAGAACAGCAGGGTAAATCAGCACGAGCTCCAAAAGCAAAAATGATCCAACTTTTGATTGGTTAGTCAAAAACTCACGAAACTTTATGCACCTTCGTATTGAGGCTAGGAACCTATTCCAACCTTCAATCCAAGGGATTGACGTCAAAGTTCTGACCTTTTTCGAATCTAAGGAAGAATGCATCAAGTAAGAGTAAAAACCAAAGACTTGATCTATAACTTGCTCGTGGGGTTTTGATGATCAAGATGATCCTGGATAGCCTCCCATACGTCAAAGCAAGCAAGAACACAAGTCAAAAACACCAGAAACTCAAATCTTCCAAGACTAGTCATTCAAAGAGCAAAAGATCGGTTTTCGCAAGAAAGAACACAAGAGTTGCCTAGATGATTGGGATATGATTTGAAGAAGACTCATCCATCAATCATACATCCTTGGCATAAGATCTACAAGCATTTAGAAAGAGGGGAGGTAAATCCAAATGTGCGGAAAGTAAATTGCAAGAATATAGATTGCGGAATTTAAGTGCTGAATTTAAGACATAAAGTAAATGCGTAAAGTAAATTCAAGCATAAGAGAAAATGATTTGCATTTCTGTAAGGGAGGTTTATAAAGCCCCACAACAAAGTGGGCAAAGCTCAAAGGAACACAAAACCTCTAAAACTTTCAAAAGGAGGAAGGCTACCCCTCCTCTTCTATTTATACTACTTTTGGGTCATCCTCTACCCTTGGATGAGTTCCTTTTACCCTAAGGATCACCATCAAGAGTTAGGATTGACTCACTCACTCATACATGGGCTAACCAGAAACCCTACATAACGGGTTTTTGCACGCTTTTCAAAGCATACTAACTAGACTCGCTACTCTAGCACATAGACCGTGATACGACATCCCTCTTTGATCCGAGTAGCTTCAAGTTATCATCTCATCCATTCCTTGTCTTCTCGGCTCGTAGCGACTCCGTTTCCGATCATCTTTCGGCGATCCTCGACCGTCTAGACCTCCGACGCACCTCGTCTAGTCCCGATCATCCTCTGTCTCACCATGATCAAGCACCAACGTCCTGCGACCATCAAAGACAAGAAATACCCATCACATAGCAATGGTAAAAAAGATATGCAATTAAACTCCCAAAATCACAATTTTTGGATTTGGATTATTCACGCTCATAAGGGTCGGTACTACCGCCTTAGGGCCGGTAGCACCGCCCTACATCCAAAACCCAAAACAATGCTCTTTGGAATTTTCACACCGGCCTGAGACCAGTGCTACCGCTCCAACATGGCCGGTAGTATTGCACGCTCTAAAAACCTCAGCGAATGCACTCTTTGGAAAATTCACTGCGCCCCGGTAGTACCGACACCCCGGTGCTACCGCTCCCACATGGCCGGTAGTACCGCAAATTTCAGACACAGCTCAAATTGCTTTAAATTTAGAATAGCACTCAAAACAAACTCAAACTTAAGCACCTCATGCTTAAACTCAATCAATAACTTATCACCACCAAGGATAGATCTCAACATGGTCTTTCAGTTACACATAAAGTTTTATCCTCCTTTGGTATACCTGTTCATTTAAATCATGAGTATGAATCAACCTATTAATTCCATTGACAGAAAACGTTGGAATTAGTAATAGTTCGGTTTGGTGTGCATTTAATTCCATTTGCTTCATTCTGTATTCAATATAATGCTGTCACGGCTAGAATATCTGGTTCAGGTATTCAGTTATGACTTGTGAGTCATCCAAATGAAAGATGAGTCATCCGAATGAAAGGCACACAAGTCACTCTATGTTGAATACTTTGATATACGTGATTGTAAAATACAATGTATTTGAAATACACAACCGAAAGGCCTTGTAAAAAAGGTACTTGCATTAAGTAGTGTGTTTTGTTAAATTATCTGTGTTGTCGATGTTATGTTGGGAAACTTGACTGAACATTCTCCAGCATTTGTTGGAGCCACTTTAATGTGTCGGTGCAGACTGGATTGATGCTTTCCTTCGAGTAGTTTGTCTTGCGTAGCATCTAGAAAATAATTAAGGGAGCAGATAAAGTAGCAAACGTAATCAGATTGAAGACAATACAATTCATGTCAGTACACTTGTTCCTATTTTATATATTTTTGTTTTGGTTATAGTACTTTCCGCTAGTAAGGTTGTATTTATGCCTAAATGATAATCTGATTAAAATGCCAACAGACTGCAAATGCACCTCAGTCCGATTCTTAGTAACATTTTGATTGGATGGGGGGCTATCTGTAGAGCAGATCAATCATGTCTAGGCTTGGGGATGAGTAGTTGAGATGTCTCCCAAGCAAATTCCTATGCTTGTTACTATTGTCTAATGCTTGGTGATACGAGATGGCTCATTCATCAGGTCCTTTGTACCTTAGGACCTGGTCAGTTTTATCTGGACATCTGTCAATTGTACTATGCCTTCTTACATCAACACTGACATATTTTGCAGTTCCCAGCATTATATCAGCAAGGGACAAAGAACCTTTTCTTCGATTGGTACCGAATTTTAGGATGGATGGGGAATGGCCTCTACTCATCTCTGGCCATATTCTTTCTCAACATCTGTATATTCTATGATCAGGCAATCCGTGCCGGGGGACAGACTGCCGACATGGCTGCAGTGGGAACTACCATGTTCACCTGCATCATCTGGGCTGTCAACATGCAGATTGCTCTGACAATGAGCCATTTTACCTGGATTCAACATCTCTTTGTGTGGGGCAGCATAGGAACTTGGTATCTCTTCATCATTGCCTACGGGATGTCACTGAAGTCCCGCGACAATTATCAGATTCTGTTGGAAGTTCTTGGGCCAGCTCCCTTGTACTGGGCAGCGACACTTCTGGTGACTGCTGCTTGCAACATCCCCTACCTGATTCACATATCCTATCAGAGATCGTGCAATCCACTTGATCACCATGTGATCCAAGAGATCAAGTACCTGCGGAAAGACGTCGAAGACCAGACAATGTGGAAGAGGGAGCGGTCTAAGGCCAGGCAGAAGACGAAGATTGGTTTCACTGCGAGGGTCGATGCAAAGATTAAGCAGATCAGGGGGAAATTGCATAAGAAAGCCCCATCATTAACCATCCATACTGTATCGTAGAACATTTCTGAGTCATCTGACAGGTTTGTCGACAGTAGTTGTCGCCTTACTTGCTGCTGCAAGGCAGTGGTTTTTGTCTTCTCCGAGTGATACAGCGGAGTTCTTTTCTTTTTTACCTGCCTAATTTCTTAATTTTCTTGTGATTCTTTTCTCCATTGGTGTAAGAAATGTTGGGGTGTAATTGGTGGCCTTCCCCTGAGTAGAAGTTCCAAAGCCAGCCGTGTAAAAAAGTAGCTCCTTTCAGTTGGAAAAACAGCCTATTGAGATAGTTGACACTATATGTATATCTGCAATTTTGCTTATTGCCTATCCTTGTAATTATTTTACACTAGCATTGGCGGTGGTAGTATCTGTTTTCTTTTGTCTACTGAATAGGGCAAGACATTCTTGGTGAGAGAATGTATCCTTCATGCATCCCATGGTTAAATGGTTTGAAAAAATTTCAAAAAAATTTAGATGTAAGGGATGGTATATTCTATAGCAATGCAAAATTTCAAGATGAAACTTGATCGCGGTTGCAAGATATGAAAAAGAGAAATTCAACATAAATATCGTTGAACACTGTTCACCCCGACTACGAGTTAATTCATATATTTCAAATGTGATGATTTTTATATCGAAAATTTGTATGGCTGCTTGTTAATTTCATATCTGTCGGGGATTGGACAGCCTGGCGCGCGTCCCCCTGACACATGGCCGTTCCCCCTCTGAACCCGGGGGATTGTTCCTAAGCCAGTGAAACGTCTCGGTCTACCATCCGGGGCGCCGAGCGGATCGTTACCGGTCGGGATCCGACCAAAGGTCTCAAGAGGCCACCGGGACCCTTCCGAGCTCTTACAGGACAGCGGGCGGGCCCCGACCTCACATGACGGGGCGGGTCCCCGACCGAGCCGAAGCTCCGACCTCACATGGGGGATCGGGTCCCCGACCCAAGCGAGCCGGCTCCCGACCTCCGCTGTGGGGCCAGGGCCCCGACCGACCCCGGCCGAGCCGGGCTCCCGACCTCCGCAATGGGGCGGGTCCCCGACCGAGCCGGGCTCGGACCTCCATTGCGGGGCGGGTCCCCGACTCACCATTCCAAGACAACCCCGCCAAGGGCAGCGTGTCAAGCCTCTACCACCATACTGACCACGTACCCGCTCGCGGGGTCAATCGAAGTGACTATACAAGGCGGTGGCTCCTTCCATAGAAGGTTTAATGGTCGCCAAAGTCATGCTCTCGATCCATCGGTAGGTCACATCTGATCGAAGACACGCTCTCTCCGAGGCAACACCCACGTCGACGCAAAGAACGTCAACACTCGTAAGGTTCGCGGAGGGTGGTACGCCGCTTCCGGAAACACCTAACATACGACCAACTAAAGCTACCGAGGCCAGGCATGGGCAAGACGAGCGATGACTAGTCGTGAGCGAAGGACCGAAGCTCCTAGTGTAGGTCATCTCATCCTCTCCCAATTCTCGATGTAACCTGCCCTTTCTTTCGTATAAAAGGAGGCGGGGCCCCGTAGAAGAAGGGGAGGGCAATCGAACTCATCTGGCTAAGCCATTAGCACTCTAAACATAAACTTTGTGTAGTCACCGTCTTGAAGAGAATACAACGCCACCACACGAATGGAGTAGGGTTGGCCCGAACGATATAAACCTTGTGTCTCTGTTTGGTTCTTGCAGATTCCCACGCTTAGTCGCGCGCCAAAGTGCCTCCGGACGAACAAAGCTCGGGCCTTGCTCTCCGCACGATCCTTCCCTCTCTCTCTGCGGTCGACGGTCCCGATCGTCGGCAATGGCGCCACCGTGGGGCCAAGTTTCTTCGTCAAAGTTCGTCATCTTGGCCACTCAACACCTCGGCTCCCACTACCAACATGTCGCGAGCAGCGAGCTTGGGCTCGGATCTGCCCCGAATGCCAAGGCTCCACATCCATGCTCGCCATCCTTGCCGCCCGCGAACGCCATGCCTTCGCGGCCGACGGACGTGAGGCGACCCACAGGGCGGGCGGCGGTGGCTCGAAACCCTCGGGGCGCGTCGGCTCGCCAGTCGCCATCGACCGAGCCATTACCGCCATTCGGCGAGAGGCGTGGTACGACCCGCTCCCGATCCGGCCGGTTCGGCCCTCCTGTCCGCACGAACACGCCAAGAGCGCTGCGGGCCATCGCCGGTCATGGTGACCCGCTCGGGCGGCTCGGCCCTCTTCCGACAGTTCTGGCGAAGAGCTCAACAAAGCGGCCGACGGCGTCACACCCGGCGGCAAGCAAGCTCTGGGGCTCGAGTCTCGCCCGTGGCGGCGGCCGCCCTCCACGCGATCACGGTCGCTTCACCGCGAGATCCCGCCCTCGGGCTCGCACCCCAACGCCGTCTTCACCGCCTCCCCGACAGGAAGGGGCGGCGCGCGGGCTCGCCCGTCGCCAGCAGCGTAATAACGATGCTCGCCCGGACAGCGGTACTTCCAGAAGTCCCTCTCCGGACGTCCATCTCAGGCGACGGAAGACCCGTAACCACTTGCAGCACCACCACAACGGCGCTCCCGTCGACCATCACGGTCGACGCGGGGTGCGCCGCCGGCTTGAGTTCTCCCTGTCGGCTGGTGACGACTCCGGCGCTTCGCGGCGGCGGTGACCTCCGACCGGCTGCCCAACGTACTCGTGCGATCTCCGTCGATCTGTTGGCCGCCCGGCGAGGCCGGCGATGATGGAGCGGTTCGACGGGACCAAGAATCCGCGAGTTCCTCTCCATCTACTCCACCGCCATCTGGCGGCGGAGGACGAGGCCGTAATGGCCAACAACCTCCCCACGTTGCGGGCGGCGCGCGCACTGGCTCTTCAACGAGCGTCCGGCACCTTTCGGTCGTGGCGCCCGGTGAGGCGCTCTCACTCCAACTTCGATTTGCTACGAGCGGCGGGGCGGAGAGGACTGGACCCGTATTATCGAGGAAAGGAACATCTGCGGGACTTCGTGCGCCGGTTCACCTGCAGCGAAACTCGATCCCAATGTTTACGACGAAACCGTCATCAAGGCCTTCAAGTTTGGCGTCAGAGACGGGCGCCTTACGGAGGATCTCGAGATTGCCACAAGACTCACCGTCGACAAACTATTCCGCATGGTGGCGATGCGTGGGCCGCGACGATCTTTGTCATTGGAAGCATGACTATGGCCGGGCAAGCTCGGCCTCGCCTTGGTAAACGAGGCCATCCGGCGCTAAGGAAGGAGACCCGGCGCGCGACAAAAGCGGGGAAAAGACGCGGTGTCGAGGCGGCTCTCGCCTAGTCGCCACGATCGACGACAAACATGAAGGCGGGACGCGCCCGGCCGACCGCCGGACCCCCCGGCCTCAGCAGAACCATCCGCGACCGCAGCAGGCGCTGCGCCGACCCCAACCGGGGCAAGGTCGGGGAGACCCCCTCCACGCGAACGTCCGAGCTTGGGGCAACGAGGAACAACCCGGCCGGCGCTAACAAGTTTTGCCGTTCCACAAGATCCACGGCCATGACTGCGAAGTGCGGGACATGGTATTCAAGTTGGACGCTTTTATAAAGGGATGGGAAATGCCCTCGCTACAAAAAGGCGATGGCGGCGGGAGGAATCAGCGCCGCGAGCCCAGCGGGCCTGACCTAGAATTCAGCAGGCGACCGCCGTGTGGACATGATCTTGGTGGTTCCTCTGCATACCGATCTCGGCCTGGTGAAGGACGCCGCGCCGCCTATCGAGCCACCGCCGGGAAGCCCGCCGACCAACCCTGCAGATGGGGCGTCGTCCCCATCACCTTCTCCCAGGACGCCCCCCCCGGGAATGTCCAGGGATTTCAAAACTGCTCTGGTCGTCGCCCCGACCATAAGCAACGCCGTCGTTGGCGGGTCATGATCGACGAGGCGGTTCCTCAACTTACTCTAGCTAGCGCCTTGGACCGGAAGCAAATACCCCGGTCGAAAATCAAAAGCATAGCGATCCCCTTCTTCGGCATCGTGCCGGGGAGCTCGACCACCCCCCTGGGGCAAGTGGTCCTCCCCGTCACCTTCGGCGACTCCGTAAACTTCCGCACCGAGCTGATCACTTTCGAGGTCATGGACGGCGATCTCCCCTACAACGCCATCCTCGGGCGCCCCGCCCTGGTCAAGTTCATGGCTGCGAATCACTACGGGCATCGGTGTATGAAGCTCCCAGGGCCCGGGGGCGTCATAACGGTCCGCGGCGACCTTAAGGCAGCACACGGTTGCGAAGAAAAGGCCACGGCGGCGGCCGGCATCTCGCCCGGCCCGGGCCCGAGATCACCGAAGGGCGCCCGTCGGAAGGCGGCTATCGATAAGCGGCCCGACCAAAGCCGTGCGGCTTGAGGAAGGGGCGCGGGCAAATCGTCAGATTTACGCCCGGCTCGACCCCAAATAGGAAGACGAGCTCGTCACCTTCCTCCGAGATAACAAAACCATTTTCGCATGGGAACCGGTGGACATGCCCGGTCCCACGGAGGTGATCGAGCACAAACTACAAACAAAGCACGGCTGCGACCCTTGCGCCCGAAGCTCGGCGCTTCTCTTACGAGAAGGCGGCAATAATCGAGGAGCACCTCAACAAGCTCCTTAAGGCGGATTCATTCGCGAGGTCAACTACTCGAATGGTGGCCAACCTGTGATCGTCTGAAAGAAGGGCGGGAAGTGGCGAATGTGTATCGACCATACGGGCTTGAACGCCGCATGCCCCAAAGATAACTTCCGCCCGCATAGACCGATTGTGGACTCCACCGCCAACGCCGAGATGTTAAGTTTTCTCGGCGCTTACTGCGGGTACCACAGATCAAGCTCGCGCGGAAGACGAAGACAAGATCGCCTTCATCACGCCGTTTGGAACATTACGCTACACGACCATGTCGTTCGGCCTCTGCAATCGCGGTGCCACATTCCGGTGTTAATGGCCAAAGCCTTCGACCCACAGATCGGCCGGAACCTCGAGGTGTACGTCGACGACATCATCGTCAAGAGCCCCTCTAAGGCTAACCACGTCAACGACCTGGCCGAGACCTTCGCCAACCTGAACAGGTTCGGCATCAAGCTCAACCCCGAAAAATGCGTCTTCAGCACGGCCTCCGAAAAAGTGCTCGGCTACATGATCGGGGGGTCGGGCGTAGGCCCGAACCCAGAGAAGATTGAGGCGATCGAGCAGATGACCGCTCCGACCTCAGTAAAACAAGTGCAAAGCCTCACCGGTCGCATCGTCGCCCTCGGCCGCTTTATTTCCCGGCTCGGCGCGGGCTGCCTTTCTTTAAGATCCTGCGCAGTCATAAGGGTTTCGAGTGGACCCCCGAAGCCCAGCGGTCTTTCGACGAGCTCAAGACGTACCTCTCGCGTCCTCCCCTGCTGACAACCCCACAACAGGGAGAGGTGTTGCTACTTTACCTCGCAGCCGCAACCCAGGCCATCAGCGCGGTCCTGGTAGCCGAACGGGTAGGGCGGCAGCACCCGATCTACTACGTTAGCGAAGTGCTCCATGGGCCGAAGGAGCGCTATCCCCAGGTCCAGAAACTCCTCTACGCACTCTTCATGGCCTCGCGGAAGCTCCGACACTACTTCCAAGCACATGCGGTGGTCATCCCGAGCGGCCTCCCGCTCGGAAATCCTCGAAACCACGGCCGGAGGTCGCGTCGCCAAATGGGCCATGGAGTGGCGAGTTCGACCTCGCTTCACGGCCCGCACCGCCATCAAATCACAGTATTGCGAACCGTCGCCGAAGCGACGTGAGCTCGCCCGAGCCCGAGGCCGAAGCCGAAGACCCATGGACCATGTTCTTCGACGGATCAAGATCCTTTGAGCGCTCAGGGGCTGGCATTCTCCTCATCACCCCTCAAGGTGACCGCTTACGATATGTGGTCCGCTTCAACTTCCCCGCTACCAATAACGTGGCGGAATACGAGGCCCTCTTGGCCGGCCTCCGAGCCTACAAGTCCCTAGGCATCCGCCGCCTAATCGTGAAAGGAGACTCCCAGCTCGTCGTCAATCAGTATAACAAAGTCTACCAGTGTTCGGAGCCTCTGATGGCCAAATACCTCACCGAGGTGCGCAAGATGGAGAGATGGTTCCGGAACCTGAGGATCCAGCACGTACCAAGGAAAGACAATTCCACCGCCGATCTCCTGTCCGAGCTTGGATCATCCGTGACGAGCTCCCGCCGGACATCATCCTGAAACCTTGGCCACACCGTCTGTCGCCGACCGGGAAGACCGGTGGCCTTCCTCGAATTGTTCCGCGTGGATGGATCCATTCATCAAGTTCCTCGACCAAGGAAGCTCCCGCCACTCTGCTGAAAGGAGCGAGCTCGGCGACGTCGCGGGCTCATCTGAGCTCATCGGCGGGCAGCTCCACCGTCAGGGGGCTTTGGGCGTTCTCTCAAAATGCATCACTCCAGAAGAGGGTAGATACCTGCTCAACGACATACACTCCGGCCTATGTGGCGCTCACTCCTCTTTCAGGACTATGGTCGGGAAAGCCTTCAGGATGGGTTTTTACTGGCCAACGGCGCTCGAAGATGCCGGGGCATCGTTCGTTCTTACCGATCTGTCGGTTTCACGCCCGAAAGGTGAAGCAACGGCCTCGCCTGCAGACCATTCCCTCGCCGCCATTCTCGGCGTGGGGCCTCGACATTCTCGGTCCCTTCCCGAGGTCGGTCGGGGAAGAAGTTCTGTTCGTGGCGATCGACACCTTTTTGAAATGGATCGAGCGTAACCGGTCTCGCTATCACCGCCAAGGTGCGGTAAAGTTCTTCCGTTCGCCGTGGTCACAAGGTGCGAGTCCCTTGCGAGATCATCACCGACAACGGGACACGATTCACCAAATGAATGTTCCAAGAGTTCGGCGCGGATATGGGGACCAAGGTGCGCTATGCCTCGGTGAGCCACCCCGAGCAGCAGGCGGCCGAGCACGCCAATGGGCGGCTCATCCAAGGGATCAAGAAGCGAGTCTTCGACGAGCTCGGTCGCCGCGGCCGGGCATGGGTGGATGAGCTCCCCGCAGTCCTTTGGTCTGTCCGCACCTCGACCAGCCGGGCAACGGGGGCAAGCCCTTTCCAGCTCGTCTTCGGGGCCGAGGCTGTCCTGCCGCCCGAGGTCGCGCTCCATTCCACTAGGACGAGCTCGGTCGACCATATCGACCTCGAGCAGGAGCGGTCCCTCGACCTTGCCTTGGCGGAAGAAGTAAGGTGCCGCGCGCTTCTGCGCTCGGCGCGCTACCTGCAAGATCTCCGCAGACATGCTGCCCAAGCCGTCCGACCCAGGGGCTTCCGCGTCGGGGACCTGGTCCTACGACGGATCCAAGATCGCTCCCACGCCAACAAGCTGTCCCCACTGTGGGAGGGCCCCTTCAGAGTCGTCTCAGCGAGCCGCGAGGGGGCTTACCGCCTGGCGGTCCCCGATGGCAGGGAGCTCGCGAGCTCGTGGAACGTAGGCCAGCTCCGGAAGTTCTACGTCTAGCGCTCCTCCTTCACCCTTCATTAAGTTAAGGTGCCTCCTTCTTTGTTGCTATGTTCTTTCCGGTATTCTGAATTCTGGCGCCTCGGGGCGTGCCCGAGGCTCTCGTATTGCCATCCCCTGGTCCGGCCCAGGTTCATGGCCATAATAAAGTTTTCCGATTTCCGTGCTAATCTCTTTCGATTTGTAGAAGGGTTGGTGTTCTGTCACGACCCTAAGTTGCAGATTCCTTCGGTCAAAGGTCGCGCCATCCTAAAGGCCCTCAGACGCGGCGTCTCGTCCGCCCCTTTTTTTTAACCAAAGTAATTTCTTCTTAGAACGCCTCGGCGGCCGATCCGCTGCGTGGCTATAAGGGCAACCATAAGGCCACGCGGCGGGCTCGGCCTCGAGGCATCCATGCGTGTTCTTTCTTGCGATGCACGGGTCACGTTCTCTAGGTTCGCCTCGGGGATGAACAACCCGGGCACAGGCATTCCGGGATCGGGGCGCGATAAGACGATCGTTATCGGGTAAGCCGCCATCCCCGTCTTTGCCAACCATTGAGCGTTTTGAGGCGCCGAGCCCGATGACTTTTCCGGGCTCGGAGGTCGCGATTTGGGATTCACCACCGGGGATGACTCTGTTGTTCTAAGCCGACCTTTCCCCCGGGGCCAGGTGGCCAGGTTCGAATCTCTAAAATGCCCTCTGAGGGGGTCTTGCCGAGCTCGATACATTCCCGAGCTCGTCGAGTCGACCCAAGGCCAAACATCCGTCGATCCCGAGCCATCCCAGGCAGACCAGTCCGAGTTGTGCCCAAACCTGTGTACTGCCAGGCGAGGCCTCGGCGGGGACCACGTTCTCCGGGTTCGTCTCAGGGATGCGAGTGTCCCGAGCCCGACGCGTTCCGGGCTCGAGGCGCATATAACGGTCCTTATCGAGTAAGTCGGCTATTCCCCGTGTTCTGCGACCGGTGGGCGCCCTCGAAGCGCCGGGCGATGACATTTCGGACCGGAGGTCGCGACCCTAAGATTACCACGGGGATGATCTCGGTCGCAATAAGTCGCTTTGCCGCAACAAGCCGACTTATTCCCCGCAGCCAAATTATCGAGACATGTCAACCCGAGTCGTGCCTAGGCCCGAGTGATTTCAAAGTAGGTCTCGGTTGAATCAACATGAGGCATCGACACTCACGACCTAAAGCGGGTAGTCGGGCAAAAGCGGTGAGGCCTCGTTGCGAAGGTCCGCAGAGGCGTGCTCGCCACGCGCCACGTATTGTTCAACCCTTCCAAGAAATAGCCCGCACAAAATACGCAGTGGCGACACAGACCGACAAATAAGCTAAGTTCCCCGAAAAACACAACTCTATAAAGATTTAGCATAAAGTTGTTTTATCTTTACAAGGGGGAATCTCTCACCCCCGGACCCATCTGCTAACTCTAAAGTTCACAGAGACATGTCTCGGGCGAGTTTTTCCCGTTCAAGGTCGGAAACCCTCCGCCGCAATACGAGGACCTCGGATTCGGCCTTATCAATCCGGTCGCCTTGGAGCTGGGCCAAGGCGTCTTTCCAAGCCCGAGCCACCTGCGCCAGCTTCTCTCCAAGACTAGCATTCCTGGCCTCGGCCTCAGCCACCTTAGTTTCTGCTCCGGTGGCCCTCGTCTCCAACCCCACGACCGTTCTCTCGAGCTCGGCCGCTTTGGCCTCGAGCTCGGAGGAGGGCCCCCCTCGCCGTGCGACTTCTGCCTCGAAGCGAAGGCCGGAGATCTCGAGCTTGAGGCGCTGGATCTCCGTCGACGCGCTCGCGCGGTCCTCGTCTAAAACGTCCTGCGCCTCTCGACGGACCCGTGCAAGGGTCTCCTCCGCCCTCCTCCGCTCCCCCTTGATGGCTTCGGAGAGCGCTATGGTGTATTCTCCTGGGCCACACGCTCCAGCTCGGCCTCGGCAGCCCGCGCGAGCTCGAGGGCCTGGGCCTCCCTCAGGCGCGAGATTTCCTCTTGACCGCGCAACACGACGGCTTTTAGCTCGGCGATGTCCCTCTGATTGGCCTTGAGGGCGCCGCATAAGGGCCGAAAGGCGAGCACATGTTCGCGCGCGATGTTGTACCCCCGGGAAACCAGCCGTAGACCCTGCGAAGGCAAAGAGAAAACCCGCCGGGACCACTAAGAAAAGGGAGGCAAGAAGGAGCTGACGCCACGACCGATCTTACCTCCACTAGCCGGTCTTCCAGCAAAGACAAGGCGACGTCACCATCAGAATCTCGGGGCAGTACACCCGCAGTTGCGTCCCCGGCGGCCTCCGCCGCCGCTATGGCAGCGGCGCACCCCGAAGGACCAGGGGGATCCACCCCGGCCACGGCAATGGCGGCCGGACCTTCTGGGCCGTCAAGTGACTCGATGACCCCCTGGCCGCCCTCGATTGCGGGAAAGGTCCTCAGCTCGCCAGAGGTGGACGGCCCCACCCGGGGCACGGCGGCGACGCCGTCCTCGATCACGTGCTCAACAACCGAAAGCGCCCCGGACGGAGGCATCGGGGTCGGGCGGCGGACCGGAGCCACAACCGCCCCGGCATATGAGCTGCACGCGGCAAATTATCAAAAGATGCTCGGTCGACCCCACCACCATGAAGTTAAGAAACGGGAGGAGCTTACCGCGCCGAACGGACACGCGACAACCTCGCCTTCTTTACGGCCCCGTGGCGCGATTCGCTCTCCGCTTTCCGAGGACTCGCCGGGGGCCCCCACCGAGGCGCAGGCGGCGACGCCACCCTCGATGCGGCCCGCCGCCTCGGTGCTCTGGCGGCACCCCGGTGCGGCGTCCTTGGCGGCGCCATCAACAAACCCTCCTCGGCCGCCGTCCTCCTCGTCTGGGTCGCGCCACGGCGTGTCGTCCTCGTAATCCTCCTCCCCGGCCTCGCCCTGGACCACGAAAGGTCGGTACCCCTCGGACGCTCGAACGCCGCGATGGTGTGGGGTGACGAAAAGTGTACGGAGGCCGTACCTGGCGTGACCGCTCCTCGACAACGGCGGGAGGGCTTCCCCCTCGGGAGCTCGTGGCCGGAACCTGTTGCTCCGGCTGCGTACCCGGGACTCTCGCGGCCGAGGCCACCTCTTATTCTTTGGCGGCGAGGTTAGTAGGTGAACCAAAAAAGAAGAAAAAGAAAGAAAAGGGCCCGGCGGCGTCAAGCTCGAGCCCGGGCACCCCCGAGCTCGGGGGGTCTAGACTCACCACGACACGGTCGTCCCACTCGACGTGGGGCTTCTCGGCGATTTGCTTCGGGGCGTCGAAGGCCAGCTTCTTGCCCCCCTCTTGCCTTTGGTCAGGCCAGGAAACGGTAGCAACTGCTTGGCCGTACCCCAGAGCTCTTTGGTCGCCTACACGAGCTCGCCACAATAAGCATCCGAGTCCAAGCGCCCGAAGTAAAGGACCAAGGTGAAGGCTTTACCTCATTGCTGCGCCCAAGATGTTCTTGGGGACGTTGCCGAGGTCGAAGGAGTTAGCGGCCTTCCGAAGATCTCCTGCATCCTCGGCGACCCACGCCGACCTCGGTCTGCGAGATCAGGAATAAAACGTCAGGAGATAAGAAAGCCCCGACCAAGGTCCGAAAGGATACGAGATCGACGACACTTACCTCGTGACTTTCCGTGTGGCGTCGTACCTCGGTGATTTCAAAGAAAGGTGCAACCTCCTCCGTAGAGGAGCACCCGATTTATGAGTAGTCGTAACGACCGTCGCCCTTCAGCCCCGCGTGGCGCATGTGTGGATGAAGGCGGTCACTTCTGTCGTTCACCGAGTCCTCGGGCTCGGGGTCTCCGCTTCCCTTCGATCGCGACGCCATTATAAGCAAGCCCGCCTCCTCGCCCTTCTTTAAATAAAACCACTTCTCCGTCCACGGCCCGAGCGAGTCCGGGTGAATTTGGAAGAAAGGTGCAAGGAGTCTGCCGCAATGGGAAGTAGAGGCACCGACGACGGGTCTTCGCGGTCGCGGGACAAGGAGTAAAACGGAAAAGCGAGGGGTAGGAGCACGCCCAAGAACCCTCGCAAAGATGTGCAAACAGAAAGGAGAAGGAGGAGTTCGGCACCAAGTTCACGAGCTCGATCTCGCACTGCGCAAGGACCGCAGCCAAGAAGTCACTTTCCGGGGTCCGCAGCCCAAAGAGCATGTACTGCTCCGTGCTCACGATCTCATCGTCCCGAGGTCGCGGCACTTTCTCCCCGGAAGGAAGCCGCCAGGAGAACGGGTCCAGAAGCCCCAAAGACTCCATCTCCCTCATCCGTTCTGCGGTGAGCGTGCTCCTCCCAAACTTCGCCATAGAATCAAGGACAAGAAGGAGGGAGAGAGCGGGGTCACAATCAAGGGCTAGAAGGCGTTGGCGCAGAGGGACGGGGAGGAAGAAGGCAAGGGCACGAGAAACGGGAAGTGAAATCCTAAAGGATGAGACCCCCCTGATTTTAAAAGACGCCTCGTCTACCGACTTCACCTTCACCTCAAAAGGCGCCCGTAGCCGGCGGGCAGAAGCCGAAACGTCGAGGGCCTTTCAAAACCCCCGTACGGGCGCGTCCCTCCATGCATCCTACGGACCCCATTCCTTCAACTTCCCCATCCACGAGGCCCCTGGCTTCACAGGCCGTCCGGGAAAACAAAAGCGAAGTCAAGTATGTGTCCCGATGGGAGAATCCTTCTTCAAACAAGACTTGAGACTCAAGAGCGCCTAGAGTCTCGGGCCGCTTGAGCCTCGGGCCGGGTGTCGGGATTGGACTGACTGGCGCGTCCCCCGACACATGGCCGTTCCTCCGAACCCGGGATGTTCCTAAGCCTAGGCGTAAACGTCTCGGTCTACCATCCGAGGCGCCGAGCGGATCGTTACCGATCGGGATCCACCAAAGGTCTCAAGAGGCCACCGGGACCCTTCCGAGCTCTTACCCGACACAGGCGGGCAGGCCCGACCTCCATGGCGGGGCGGGGTCCCCGACCGAGCCGAGCTCCCGACCTCGCAGTGGGGCGGGTCCCCGACCCGACCGAGCCGGGCTCCCGACCTCCATGTGGGGCGGGGCCCCCGACCCGACCGAGCCGGGCTCCCGACCTCCGCAGCGGGGCGGGTCCCCGACCCCGACCGAGTGGGCTCGGACCTCCATTGCGGGGCGGGGTCCCCGACTCAAACCATTCCAAGACAACCCCGCCAGGGCGGCGTGTCGAAGCCTCTACCACCATCACCACGCACCCACGAGCGGGGTCAATCGAAGTGACTATACAAGGGCAGGTGGCTCCTTCCATAGAAGGTTTAATGACTGACCGAAGTCATGCTCTCAGTCCCATCGGCCGGTCACATACAGTACGAAGACACGCTCTCTCCCGAGGCAACACCCACGTCAGACGCAGCAACGTCAACACTCGTAAGGTTCGCAGAGGGCTGGTACGCCGTTTCCCGGGGAAACACCTAACCGCCCTGACCAACTAAAGCTACCGACCCAGCATGGGCAAGACGAGCGATGACCAGTCAGCAGAACGAAGGACCGAAGCTCCTAGTGTAGGTCATCTCATCCTCTCCCAATTCTCGATGTAACCTGCCCCTTTCTTTCGTATAAAAGGAGGCAGGGGCCCCGTAGAAGAAGGGGGAGGGTCAATCGAACTCATCTGGCTAAGCCATTAGCACTCTCGCTTGTAAACTTTGTGTAGTCACCTGTACTGAAGAGAATACAACGCCACCACACGAACTGGAGTAGGGGTTCGGCCCGAACCAGTATAAACCTTGTGTCTCCTGTTTGGTTGCGCAGGTTCCCCTGCTTAGTGCGCCCGCCGAGGGTGCCTCCCGGACGAACGAAGCTCTGGGCCTTGCCCTCCGCACGATCCTTCCCTCTCTCTCTCTGCGGTCGACGGTCCCGATCGTCGACAATATCTTTTGAATGCGATCGATTTTTACTTGCTATAGAATAACTATCCTCTATATCTATAATTTTTTAAGATTTTTCAAAACTTTTCAACCTAAGATGCACGATAAGAAGGGAACTACTAGATATTTTCCCCATTCTTCGTGGTGAATAATATGTGTTTTGTGGAGAATTTCGAACTTATCAATGCTTGAGTGACTAACCTTATCTGACATGGTCCCGAAAATTTAAGATGGTGCATCCTATCTCTTCAATACTTCATACTTCTCACATCAAAACAGCGATATGTACGGTGTTCAAGACGGGGGAGTGTTCAAGTAGGCAGTATATACGGTGAAAGAATGAAAATAGGTAAACAGGAGTGTTGGATTGGCCTTAAATGATTCAGATACAGGCAGAATTCACCTTCTCTACTTAAACACATTTTATAATTTTTTCTAGAGGGTTATATGTAAAAACGTGTTTCAGTGGAGGAGGTGAGATTCTATCTAAGACCTGAACCATTCGAGGCCGATCCAATGGTCATGTTTGTCTATTTTCATTCTTTCATCATATGCTAGCTTTCACTATCTACGTCGTCACTGAGGTGATGACTCATTTACGATTCTCCACTCGTTATAAATGCAAGCAATACTATGCTCCAAAATCGAATGTTGTGGGCGGAGAGGGATAAAGCTGTTATCTTGAAAAGCTGGACACAATAAATGAATTCTAATTCGGATTCTCAAGGTATGTTGATGACTTTGCGTGAGTGCATTTGGAGAAGGAACTGAATGTAAAGGAGAATTCTAGATGGAGGTCAACTTTGATGGAGCGTTTCATGAAGCTGATATGGCTTGGTGATCCGAAATCATGATGGTGATCTGATGGCAGCGGGACCTAAACATTTGGAGAATATGCGCGATGCTTTACTGCATGCGATAGTCGACGATTTAATTGTGCGCTCAGTAATAATGTAATAGCAATGTTCCATTTTTTTTTAAAAAAATAATAGAATGTTGCCTTTGGAGAAAGCTCGCACAGCCAGCCTGCAATGAAAAATCACTCTCTTCAAGCCATCACGAATCATGGCGCACATCCAACGGCCACAAGCAACTTAAGCAAGCAAACTTACCCGGGCACCAAACGAGCTAAAAATCCCCTCCCGACTTGACACCTCGCCGCCTCTAGTCTATCCTCTACCTTTCTCTCTGGCCAATTTCCTCAGTCCTCACCCGAAGCGGCGCGGCTAGGGTTTGGTCCTACCACGAACCCTAAACACCGTCACTCTCCTACCAGCAGCGGCGATCCCTACTAGGTAATCTAGTTGCCGCGCTTCGCCCCCCGCTTCTATCGGGAGCTAGGGTTTCGCTGTTCTCTGAGCTCCGTTAGGGTGGTTGCTGCAGCAGGTGGTGGCGGCGGCGGCATGGCGGGGTACGGGGAGGAGAACGAGGACGCCATGAATGGTTACGAGGAGGAGGATGAGGAAGTGGAGGAGGTTGAGGAGGAGGTGGATGAGGAGGGGGACGAGGGGGCCGACGCGGAGGCGGAGGGGAGGCGAGGCGGAGGCGGAGGGGAGGGCCTTGGTAATGGCGAGGATGGCGGCGAGGAAGGGAGGGACGCTGCTGCTGGGGCTGGCGATGCGTCGGGGTGAGTTCCTTGGGCTTTAGGTTTTGGTCGGGTCTGTTGGATTGGGTGAGGTTGGGCTAACTGCTTTGGTTTGGCGCATCCGTGTATGCGCTTCTGCAGGAAAATTTTCGTTGGGGGTGTAGCCTGGGAGACAACTGAAGGTAGACAGGAGCAATTCTTATGTGGGATTCTCCTACATAGGATAAGATTTTAATTATGTCAGTAAAATGTTGCAGCTAGATGATTGCAAAAGTAGAGTACAATGAAAAAAATAGCTAGTTGCAGTAGGTCAACATAAAAGAGAATCCAGGGCAACATTTTGCATTGAAAACATATACCATCTTGATGTTCATGACTCGTGCATTGGATTGCATGATTCACTTGAAATACTGCATAGCTTCGGTTAGGTTAAACATATGGAAAATTCATTGCGAGCTGGGAACTAGTACTGCATTTTAATCTTGTAAGAAGCAAGCCTGTAGTATATCTCAATAAGAAATTTCAGTAATAGAATTTAATGAGTTTAGCTATCTTAGTATACAAAATTCAGAAACATAGGCATTGATAAGTGCACTTAGGAGTTAAGGCTAGATGCTATATCAATCTTTGTCTGATTATCATGTTGGTTTGTGCTATTTGAGTGACCCTGCTCTATTTAGTTCACTTTACTCTAGCGATCTTTTTAGTGTATGCGTTTGTCAAAAGAAAAGAGGGATAGACAGAAGAAATGTCTGGCTGTATATTTTTCTAGGTATTCTACCTACAGTTTTCTTATGTTCTTAATTATTAGTGCGGTTTTCTTATTTCTTGCTGATTTGCTAGCTTGCTTAGGTGGAACATGCGTTTTCATTAATGATGTCATCATGAAGAAGTTACTTTATCTGCTCTGTTTCTTGTAATCATCCTGCCTCATCTAGTTACTGAGAATTTGGAGTCTTGAATATATATCCTTTGCCTAATGCATGCTAGGATTTCAATTCAATTTATCATCTTTGGTGGGTTGGCAGGATTACTATGACATGCTTTATGAGTTTACTTTTCTAATAACGCATAAATGATAAAATCAATAATTGTGACTGAGGTGTGTATAGACAGGCATGTGTTTCGACTCTTGTTTCAGAAGCTGAAATGCTTGCATTGCATTTAGTTTTTAACTCGGAAAGGGAAAGTACTTCCATTCAAATGACAATTAAGTGGAGGACATGTCTCACTGTGTAGGTTTCCGTAATAATATATTTTCATTTATTGATGCTCTAAGGTTGAGCTGGTTCATATGGTGCTTCTATTTGAGTCTGGTTCATATGGTGCTTCTATTTGAGTCCAAATGCTTCTACTGTATATCCCTTTCAAATTTTCTGTTAATGCGCCTTTTCATTTATTTACATGGGACCGGGAGCCTGATCATAGGAGCATCATGGACGTAATGCAACAGTGATTAGTTTGCAGTCTTGCAAGGGGTTCTGTGCTGTAGCTTTTAACTGAATTATGTTCACAGGCGCACAGATGATTTTTTTCATTAATGATAATCTGTTCTCAAGTTGTCTGTGGACCTGTTATTACTTATTAGGCATGTACCTCCTGAAGTCTACCCATTTTGTTGTTTCAAACTTTTGAGCTGGGTGGAGCTTAACAATCAACTGCAATAAAAATAAATAGTAGAATCTGGACAACTGATTTTTCTAAGAACTCAGGGATTCATAGGAGAATAGTTGTCACATATATAGTGTTTAGATACTTTTGTTCTGAATATTTTTTGCTTGCCTTTGAAATTCATTTGTTTAATTTTTCATTCTTATGCCTTATTTGTTCGTATGCAGAAACATTCACCAAACATTTTGAGAAATATGGAGCTATCACTGATTCTGTTATCATGAAGGACAAACATACTAGGATGCCTCGTGGATTTGGATTTGTAACATTTTCCGATCCATCTGTGATTGACAGGGTTCTGGAGGATGACCATGTTATAGATGGAAGAACGGTAAGACCTCTGTTAACAGTAAGGTGGAGGTTCTCCAATTGTGTCACATCAGCAACCAATAGTTGCAAACTTGAATAGAAGTATGTTCTTACTCACAATTTTTTATTTATTAAGGTTGAAGTTAAAAGGACTGTCCCCAGAGAGGAAATGTCATCAAAAGATGGTCCTAAGACAAGAAAGATCTTTGTTGGTGGTATTCCACCATCTCTAACCGAAGGTAGTTAGCAAATCAAAGGGTGTTTTCTTTATGCGAGCACAAAATATTTCAAGTGTAGATTAAATTCACAAATGAAGTCACAATCACTTGAATACTCCAATATTTACAAAAATTGACTCTTGAATATATTTGTTTCACGTGCTAAACGTTACTGACATGGATCTTCCAGATAAGTTAAAGGAGCATTTCTCCTCATACGGGAAGGTGGTCGAGCATCAGATTATGCTGGACCATAGCACTGGACGTTCACGAGGCTTTGGCTTTGTCACCTTTGAAAGTGAGGACGCTGTTGAAAGGGTTATGTTAGAGGGGAAAATGCATGATCTTGGAGGGAAACAGGTTGCCAACTTTATCTTGTTTTCATATTTTCTATGATAGTTAATATTTTTGACATGTTTGCAATTATTAGCTTCAGATAGCAGATATTATAATTGGGTGTGTTGTTAATTACTTGATCTTATTATTGTTCACTTAATTTGTTTGTTAGCCTGAGGATCTGGTATTCTGTTTCTCTACTATGTGAAGTTTGGACACTGTTTATGCCATGCTAAACCATGTCAATAAGTTCGGTGTTAAACTGGTACTCTTGTAGCATGTGGTCTTGTCGATCTGATGGGTTGTTTTTTAGTATTGAGCTAGTTTATCATATAAGGGTGTCAAAGTGCACTTTTATTGGAATCGATATCTTCATAGCACTCTTTTAGAGATAGCGCTATACTGCTATGTCTATAAATGGCAAAGGGGTGTCCTAGAATGCGTGCAGTCAAGCTATTTTAACTTTGACCAACAATATCTTTATGAATATCTAAACCGGTTATATGAAAATGCTATGAGTATATTTGTGTTGAAGAATACTTTCAGTATTGTAATTTTATTGGATTTTACAAATATATTACAGTAGAAATTGGTGGTCAAAGCCATATTTTGGTGACCATGTCATTGTCCAATACGACACTTGTTGAAGATTGCCTTTAAAAATCTTTACATGATTTTGATCTGGACTTTCAAGAGAATATTGCTTGTTCAGTGCTTGCATGACCCTTTCCCGGCTTGCTGCTCTTTTTTGACTAACTATAAATAATAGTATTCCTTTTATTATATCTACTAGAGTAAAATCCTACCACTGAAGCAGTAGCTGCTCTTTTCAGTGTGCAATCGCTACCTATTCTGTTTCATGTAATTTTAGGTTTTGCGCTCTGTAATTTCTTTCTCTGAACCTCCTTATGGCATATAATATGTCACTTCTGATATAGAATAACCTCCTTATGGCATGTTATGGTGCAATTGTTGTTAAGGTCCATGCGCACACAGCGGGTGAGCTTTTGCTCTACATACGAGATAAATGATCCTGGCTGCACCTATATGTTTGTCATCTGCTAAAATGATTTACCCTAACACTTCATGATACTTTCCCAGTGAACTGCTCAGATGGCAAAACCTTTTTCCAATTAAACTTTCCTGATTAATTCAGGATATCTGTCGCAAAGCCTTACATAAATTTAAGGGTTATTTTGGTTTGTCTTGTCTCTTCGACACGGCACATGCTTTTACATTTGTTATTTTGGAGCTAGTAGTTAGATGCACGATTTTATCTTTTAATTGAGAGTCTTTATTTGGTTGCCAATTACATAATTCTAATTTTAAAAGTTTGAAGTATTACTGGAAGTAAACTTGAAAATTTGTTTGGACAACTTCTCCACCTGTTTTGTAATTTTGCAGGTTGAAATAAAGAAGGCCGAGCCAAAGAAACCAGGTGGGGGTGATTCCAGCTCTAATGGGAGATATAGCCATGGGAGTGGTGGTTATCGTAGTTCTTACCGTGGTGGTGGCAGTGGTGGAGGCAATTCTGGGAGCAGCAGCAGCGGTGGTGGCTACGGATATGGAGGTGGCTATCGATCAACTGCTGCTGCTGTTGCTGCCTATTATGGTAGTGCAGGATATGGTGGCTATGGTAGAGGAGGGTATGGATATGGAGGCAATGCTGGCTTTGGGTCGGGTTTTGGCTCTGGTTATGGTGGTTCCATGTATGGAGGTCCATATGGTGCCTATGGGGCCTACAGTGGTGCGTACGGAGGTGGCACATATGGTGCACCAGGTGGCTATGGTGCAGGAGGTTATGGTGGTTATGGGGGAGCTGGAGGTATGGGTGGTGGTGGGAGCGGTGGTGGTCGAGGCTCAAGCAGATACCACCCGTATGGAAAATGAGCATAGATTGATAACTGGTTCCTAGGATCTGATAATAAATCTATACTTTCCCCTCATTTCTGCTACGAGGAGTTCACGTTGTTGAATCAGTGGCATCAGAACATTTTTTTGATACTTTGCATTGCACTGTATCCGGCAACAAGAGTGTAGATTCTAGCCGCTGAACCTGAACCACCCCGAGACTTTGTGTAGAAGCTACAGCTGAAACTGTGTTGTATTCATTAGTTTACTATGCAGCCTTTGAACCCTTAAAACCGAACAGAACTTCGTGGTAGGAACAATATTTGTGTGATGGAACAATGTGTTGCGATGTAACATTCTCCACAGAGCAGCTGACTGTCGTCATCTGTGCCTGTATGTAGGGAGATACGCTACTGAAAGGGTTTGACCTATGCTTCTAATTGGTTAATTCGGTATCTTGATGCATTTTGATCTTCAGAGGATCTTACAGTCATTGCAGCAGGGTTCGCAAAATCGCCGAAAATCGGTCGAAAATCGTGCAGCGCGGAACGGCTTCTAAAACCGCTCGATAAACTGGTGCAATTCAAAAAAAAATTCAAAAAAATTTATGCGATATAAACCGGTCGAAAATCGGTGAAAATCGACGAAAATCGCTTAAAAAATCGTCCATAAAAAAAGTTTAACTCGCTTGTCGATTTTTCACGGAAATCGGTCGATTTTTCATGAAAAAAGATAACTTTTTTTTATTTTTCTTTTCAAATTTTTTGATTTTGAAACTCTACGATTTTTGAAGATTTTCAGCTCGATATTTTCGAAATTCGAATTTCGGCCGATTTTTCTCAAACCGATTTTGTTAACCCTGCATTGCAGTGCACTGGTGCTCTCAGGATCTGGGATGCGTCATCAACTCCTCGAGTTAATCTGCACCTTGTACCACCTCCGTGGCTCCTTGCATTTCCGGATTCAGAAGCACAGTCTTCAATAGCGATTGTTCATTCTAGCCTCCTTTCTGTTTGATTGCATATTAGATTGATCCCGTGCACACATTAAATCTCGACATTGTCACTGCTGGAACCTTGGACTTCGCCTCGATGGCGCTCATCAGATTTGAATATAGGTGCCTACCAGGATAATCGAACAAGTAACATTGCCACTGCAAATCTGCAATGCATGTACTTCCGAATTTACTTCGTTACTGTTGACAGATTCCATGACATGCGAATAGGGCCGACACGAGATCGCTGCGTGCAAGTGCCACGCCTATGCGCAGGCAAAGGCCGGTTTGTTTCAGCTTTTTTCTCTAATTTAAGAAGTTAAAAAGTCATAGCCCAAATGAATGAGTGGGTTTTTAACTAGTTCTTTTTAAAAGTTATAAGTGTATGTATAACTAAAAGAAAAAAGCCATGAGAAGGTATTTTTTTTGACTTACTAGGGTTTGTTTTGGACTAATGTAGAGTAAAATTACTCACATCTACTGCATATAATAAAAGTGAATGCTTAAGCCAAAAAATTGTCTCAAGTTCAAAAAACTGATTTGAAACTATAAAGAAAAAATCCTAATAAAAACAAACGGAGCAAAAGTCGAAACACAACTAGTCTTGGCCGCCATCGCGTCTGGCCCAGTCCACGCGCCTCCCTCGTCATGGTGTCGACACCGTCGCTCCACATCCAGGCCCCACCGTTACCCGCGTCCACGACCCCGGTGAAGAAAGTCTATTCGAACCTCGACTCTGGGGCCACTGATCCCTGGGTCCCACCTGGATGCGTCTGCGTCTCCATCCGTCACACCGTACGTTGAGCCAGACCCACTCCCCGCTGGCCCACCGTACGATCGCATCGGACGGCGCCGGGGCGGCATGTTGACATCCTCGTTGCACGCCTCCCGTACGCGCCGATGTGGAGATGCTTGCGTGATGATGTGTCTGCGTCCCTCGCATCCAGAATTGCATCTCAAAAGCAAGCGGCCGCGTATATATGTTCACATGTACACACCGCATAGCAGCGAGTTAGGAATCGGACCGAATCGAGTAATCGGTCGATTGTTCCAGACGCCAGAAGAAGAATTATCAGCTCAGCAATGGCGTTCTTCGAGGTGACAGCATCTTCCTCGCTGCGTCTGTCCGCCTGCCGCGGTCTCCTTATCAGTTCGTTTGTCTTATTGCCGTTTTTCTTCGATTCTTTTAAAATTTTCATTGTTTTTTTCCCTTGATTGTTCTCTCGCTTACAAGTTTCTAAAGCAACGCCGAATCGCGAGGCGAAATCGTAATTCTGCGCCTTGTTTTTGTGCTGATTCGAAGGTCTGATTCGATTCTCGCGTCGCAGGAAATGGAGTCGTCGTACGTCCCCTACCTCAATGCCCACCTGCACCAATTGGCAGGTACGCAGGCTGATTAAGGGGGGAATTTTTGGATTATTTTTGCACTGAACCCCTCGTGGGAGCTCGTAATCCTCACACTTGATTCATGATGCGTGGCAGAGTCGGTCTCGGCGGCGAGCTGCGGTGCGGCGGGAGGCGGCGACGAGGTGTGCCGCGACGAGGCGGCGGCGCTGCGGCTCAAGATGGCGGCCGTCGCTACCATCCTCGCTGCGGGCGCTGCCGGCGTCGCCATCCCGCTCGTCGGCCGCAAGCGGCGACGTGACGGCGCCGGTGGGGGCGGAGGCGCGTCTTCCGGCGGCGGGATGTTCGTGCTCGCCAAGGCGTTCGCGGCGGGGGTGATCCTGGCCACGGGGTTCGTGCACATGCTGCACGACGCGGAGGGCAAGCTCTCGGACCCATGCCTCCCGGCAACGCCGTGGCGGCGGTTCCCCTTCCCGGGCTTCGTCGCCATGCTCGCCGCGCTCGGGACACTCGCCGTCGACTTCGTCGGCACCCACTTCTACGAGCGCAAGCACCGCGAGGAGGCCGCCGCCGCCGCGGCCAGCGCCCATGATGATGAGACGACGGCGCTGCTCGAGGACGGCGCGCTCGCGGGGATTACGGCTGCGGCCGACGAGGGGAGGAACGGGACAAGCGAGAAGCAGGACGCCATGCACATCGTCAGCATGCGCGCGCATGCGGCCGCGCACAGGCAAAGCCATGCGCACGGCCACGGCGCGTGCGATGGAGGAGCGGTGTACGACGGCCGCGGCCACGGGCATGGCCACGGCCACGACGAGGGCCCGTCCCAAGCTCGTCATGTGCTTGCCTCACAGGTACGGACAGTTCAATTATCTTTCTATGCAAGTTAGTTAAGTAGAAGTGGCTGAAGTGCACTGTAGTCGTGTGGATTGATGAATATGATATAATGAAACTTGCTTAGTTTGCTTACGATTGAATTCAATAAGCATGCATGCCTACATCCAGTGTAATTTGCTTTGCTAAGCTATATCTGAATGTTAGTATAGCTACACAGATGAGCATTGAAATGTGATATCTTGCGTATATGTTCTGTAAATCTGCGTAGCATGCTGAATAGTGATTTGCTGTATTGTCGACAAGATTCTGGAGCTGGGGATTGTATCGCACTCAGTCATCATCGGGCTATCGTTGGGCGTTTCGCAGAGCCCATGTACCATCAAACCTCTGGTTGCTGCCCTCTCATTCCACCAGTTCTTCGAGGGTTTTGCGTTGGGTGGCTGTATTTCTGAGGTTAATGTCCACTTTCTTCGTGCTATGTGGTTGACAATTCCTCACTTGAAGGTAACACTCACGTGTGATCGTTCATGTCCATTGTCAATGAACAAATTGCAGGCTCAGTTCAAGAATTTCTCTGCGGTCCTGATGGCTTTCTTCTTTGCTATCACGACACCAGCTGGGATCACCGTGGGGGCGGCGATCGCATCGTTCTACAATCCCTACAGCCCCAGGGCGTTGGTGGTGGAGGGCATTCTGGATTCAATGTCGGCTGGTATACTGATCTATATGTCATTAGTGGATCTCATTGCTGCTGATTTCCTTAGCCGCAGGATGAGCTGCAACCCGAGGCTGCAAGTGGGCTCGTATGTTGCCTTGTTTCTTGGGGCCATGGCCATGGCAGCCCTTGCCATCTGGGCTTAGTGTTAGTAGAGTTGTAATATGAAGGCTTGGGAGAAGCTGCTTGCCGTTAAATGCACTAGGAGTTGCTCCTTAGCTGCTTGTACTTCGTGAGGAAGATGGGGGGTCCTTTTCTTTTCTTTTCCCTTTTCGCTCATTCTTTTGTTTGTTCGTTCTTTTCATGGTGGTGGGTAATATAAGTCCCTCTTTTGGTCAATACAAAACAAAATCCCTCGTTGGGATACATTGTGAATTTGTGGTGATAGAGGAGAGAGATGAATGTAGTTCAGGGAATAAAGAATTCTTCTGTTCCACCAGTCTTTGCAGATGTATATTCACCGTTGGTGTTAGATATGGGAGGACTTGTCGATCCTCGTGTCACAAGGTTTTTAACCTTGCATATGCATCAATGTGAATCTTGGAACAGTCAATTGAACCGTTCGTATATTCAATGTCAGGTGCTGTTCAAAATGAGAACCTTCTATCACTCTTTTGGGTATACAGAATGTGGGTTACTAATATTTCTCAACTTGCATACAAATCTGATGAACAGTACATGTGTGGTAAGCCAGAATTTACTTAACATTGTTAGTCACTTGATGAAGCGACAAACTTCGTTGATATTGTTATTTCTGAACTGCAGATTGAAGTGTACACCACGTGAATTATTCTTTGATTAGAAATGCATCAGATTTTTCCTGATGATTCATGAGCTCATTTAGATTCCACTTCAGTACATCTTATATTTGGTTTGTGTCCATGGTGAAATATCTATCAAGAACTAACTTCATCCTTATATTACATGTACTGAACAGGAGATGTGTACTATCAAAATGTTATTTTTGACTTCACAGTGATGTTCCCTCTATAATGCAATATTTGGGTGCTGACTGCTGATATGACATTATGCATGCTGTCAAAGAAACGAGTAAGCCTTAGTATCTGAAGGTTTATTTAAAGTGCCCTTTGTATGGTCTTCCATGTTGAACCAACAGAGACCTGTAAATGAATATTTGCTTCGGGTACGAAGGTAATCAGCTGCATTTACAAATACGTTACTTGCATGTAGTAGATCTTATTCATAGACTTTTATAAGATGCCTGTTATTAAATGTTTTTTTTTATAAAATGCCACTTTCATACAGCTTTACCACCTCTGTTGCTCACCAAAAACAACACCTCTGTTGTTTTTACTCACCAAAAACAACAGCTGTCCAATAGTTTTCATCTTTACTCTGACCTACTTAATAGGAGAATAGTTTTTTTATGAAAAACAGCAAGCTGTGATTTGATTAGAAGGAAAAGGTACAAGAGTGCAAAGAAGAAGGTGCGGAGACTGCACCTAAGAGGGGGTGGGGTGGAAAGAAAGAAAAAAAGAAGAGCAGGACCCTTAAGGTTGTCGCTGTAAAACTTTTCTGAGGTGTGTTGCTCCCGCGGAAACCCAGTTCGTAGCTTCATCTGTTATTGAGGTGTTTTTTTATCTGTTATATTAGTGATGTTACAGTAGAAGAAAGTACACGTCTCTAAAAAACTTGAACCTTTGATTAGCATGCTGAAGTTCAGTTATGAATAGTTTCTTTTCTTTTCATTTAGTTACGGTTTGATCGTTATTATGCAATCTTTTTAATATTTTTTGTCACAGTTTACAAAAAAAAATCTTTTGTTGTTTACATGCTTATCGTTTTGAAACAGTAGTAATATCTGCAGAATCATTACTAGAACAGTACTTTGTTATCAATGTTCTGTGATTGAATTCCTTAACTATTGAATAGCAGATAACAGCTAAACAGCTATGCAGAGCCAAACACCTACTATAAATTATGATGCGAAAGTCGAACTGTTGAGAATTCCGTGTTTTTACCACCTTTTCTATGCACTTCATGTTCCTTTTTATGCAACTCTTGTCAACTAGGATACTGCAAAGGCGAGCATAGCCATATGGATGATGAATCACAAGTTGGAGCTGACCCACATGCGTTGCTCCCTAAAAAATCTTATGGCTAGAGATATTGATGCCTATGGGACTCAAGCCGATCGATGTCGACTGCAGACTATCAATAAAATGGCATGTGAAGCTCATTCATCAACAAATCAAGAGGATGTGGGGTGATACCATCTGTTCTTCAAGCAATCTTTCCTGTCATAACTTCCCTGGACATCAAATCCTTTAAAGCCTAGAGGGCATCTTTGTTGTTCAGATAAAAGGCCTAGGTCTGTATATTGTTAACAGCTTTGCTCACGCTGCCCATCCAAAACCACGGGAAAGCAAGGCGAACCGTTTTGGACATTCTACATCGATCAGTTGCAAATTAATCTGTTGCTGGATAATCTGTCAGGCCATTTGGAGAACAATCAAAATGAAGTGCATCTTTGAAACAAATATGAAAGACACTCTTGCAGACTGTAAGTTCGTCCAGAGAAATGCAGTGTTGGCGCATCGAAGAAGCTAGTGTTGTTTAATTGCATCAGATACTAAAGCCTGGGAGATAATCTGATAATGTTGTTTTCTTTCCAGGTTCATGAACTGCAAAGTTAAAGAGACTTACTACTCTAATAATTGCCAAATTTGCTTGGTAACCAGTTGTCTAACAGAATGGATTTCCAAGGATAGGGACAAAGCAGGGTGTGTGTAAGGGGTCTATTGGTGGTTCAGGATATCCAGTGTCTGAAGGCAGGATCCAGGGACAACATGATATGGTTGCCACTCAGGACGAATGAATCTGGCACACTGTGGTCTACCGATTGTGGCAACTTGCTCACACATGTTCCAAGACCAAAAAGCATCTCTCTGTCTCACTCTCTCTCTCTCTCTCTCTCTCTGCAGTGCATGTACATGGAAAAGTTTCAATGGTTCTCCGTGGAGGAATATGGGCTCCCAGTGTCCTAATAAGCACAGAGCACTGCACAGTGTGTGTCAGTAGGAAATATGGCAACCAGCCATCATAAACATCAAGGACTATGGAGCCTTGAGTTTCAGAGATGGATTCGGCATTTGAAATCTTTTGACGTAGTCGTGGCATTTGGTCCAGAAAGCTGACCGTATCATCTCCAAGAAAATACAAAGTAAGCAGCAAATCAAGGTGCTACAGAGCTGTCTTCAGGAGCTGCATCCAAGATTAGTGTCCTGAAATTTTTTCGACCATTTAGAATGAAAGGGGATAAAGGAAAGCTTGCCTAGGTTGATGTCGGTTCATTATCCTGTTAATGAAGTCCTTTTTTATATCTCACCACAGGTACTTTAATTTTAAGCTGCAGAGATTTCTTGTAAATGCCGGGATGCAATACTTAACCTGTTTGCCCCTACAATTGAGCCATTTTGGAAGAGGACTCCGTTCACGAGTGCGCCTGCACCCTGAACTGCACCAGTGGAATCTGCATCTGACAAGACGTTGAGAGCTGTGGCTTCTGAGGTGGCACGGCCAGCTAAGTGCATTTGGCATCTGCAGCAGCAGGTGCTTCACGATGCTTTGAATTGAAGGCAAGCCACTTATCCAGAGAACTAAAAGACACTGTGGTTGTAGGGGTGCAGCACGGAGGACACTTGTCAGGTTATTCGATCCAATGCTCAATTCCAAGAGCTTCAGGGAAGGGAAAATATCGTCTCTTTTCTACTCTCTGTGTAATTTTTTTGAAAATTTGGTCCACTTTTGATTGCACTTGTAAAAAATAGTCACATCTTCGAATGCGGAAGCGTCGAAAGGTGATACGTGTCATTGAAACCCCGGGACCGTGGCAGTGTGTGCTCCCGCGCTCGCCCTACTCCTCTTGCGCTCCTTGGGAGCGGCAACGCATGCTTCCGCACTCGCTCTCCTGCTCTCGCTCTCCTTGGCGTGGCAGCACTAGCTTTCGCGCTCTCCGGACGCAGCAGAGAATAGATGTCATCTGTGTTGAAAGTAGAGTAGAGATTGAACTCGAGAATGAGAGATCACTTTTTATTGCACATGTGTTACATATTTATACAAGCTAATAGGTGAAAGTTGATGGTGTCCAAAAGACACCCATTCAACAAAAGACACCCATTCTAAGAGATGGTAGCTAATTGGCCACTTAACTCCTTAACACTCTTCCTTGGATGAATAACATAGCCTTCATATGCTTCGATAAACTCCTCCAAAAACCCTGTGGAAAAATATGAGGAGAAATTCGTTCTTATATAAGGCGAAACTTTATGGCGTAAGTTCACTTTCAATATTGCCTTATTAAAACATTATATGAGAAACCATTTATGCAAAACTTATAAAGGAAAAGAGTGCAACATGTTCAAGTTCAAGGGTCAACTCCCCCTAAACCTTGCAACTCACGAAGTTGTCTCATACCGATCCCCTGGATACATCTTTGAAATGGGGACATCGGTAAAGATTTAGTGAATAAATCAGGTAGATTTTCACATGATTTCGTTTGCAAGACATTTATCTCACCACTCTTTTGAAGTTCGTGAGGATAAGATAGCTTAGGAGCAATATGTTTTGTTATATTATTCTTTATATAGCTTGTTTGCATCTGAGCAACACAGGCACCATTATATTCATAGATAATGGTAGAATATTCCAATGGATTAATACCACATGACATTTGTATATGGTTAATCATTCTGCGAAGCTATACACATTCACGTGATGCTTCATATAAAGCAATTATTTCAAAATGATTAGTGAAAGTGGCTATTAAAGTATGTTTACAAGACTTCCATGAAATAGCCGTACCACCATAAAGGAAAACAAATCCAGTCTATAACTTGGCACTGTGGGGATCAGACAGATAGCTAGCATCTGTGTATCCAATTAAAGTCATATCTTGATTTCTTTGAAACATCAAACCAAGATCTTTTATACTATTAAGATACCTGAGGACTTGTTTAATACTCCCTCCAGTCTTCAAATACCAGTCGTTTTAGACATGATGTCACATACCAAGGAGAGGTTAATTAGGGTGCTTATTTCCTATTGTACCCGTATTAAATAGGTTAGAGTGCTCCCCGAAGTCAATAAATACTTGTAGTCCACGTGGTTTGAACCCATGTCTCGAAGGAGTACTAGTGCAAGTTTGGAATTGCAACACCCACCGCATGCATAACGAAGAGGCACATTTGGAAAATAACAAAGCATTAACTGCATGCATGCAGCTTTGGAAAAGTAGAGGTGCATGCCGCACCAATGCCAGGGGTAAAAGAGTCCAAATAACTCCCTTAATTCACTTAGCGACTAGTTTTTGCATGCACTGAGCAAAATGCTCCAACGACTAGAATTTGAAGACTGGAGGGAGTACCAGCCAAATGCCTTTTTGTTGGTGTTGCGCTGTATCTAGCCAATAGATTGACTGCAAATACAATGTCAGGCCTGGCGCAATTTGCAAGACACATTATTGCTCCGATGGCACTAAGATATGGAACTTCCGGTCCAAATATTTCTTCATCCTCTTCCCTAGATCTGAATAGGTCTTTATCCATATCAAGAGATCTCACGACCATAGGTCTTTTCGTTGGATACGATTTATCCATATTGAACTTCTCCAATATCTTCTGGATATATGTAGACTAGTGCATAAATGTTCCTTCAGGAACATGCTCAAACTATAAGCCTAAGCAAAATTTGGTCTTACCCAAATCTTTTACTCAAACTTCATCATAAGATGGTTACTTGCCTCTTCTATGTCCCTTGTGGTTCTGATGATATTTAAATCATCAACATATACTGAGATGATACATAATTCACTTTGGGATTTCTTTATAAACACACATGGACAATCATCATTATTGGAGTATCCTTTCTTCAAAAGAAACTCACTTAGTCGGTTGTACCACATCCTTCCTGGCTGCTTTAATCCATATAACGACTTTTTCAACTTCATGCTATACATGTTGCGATTTGCATTAGTATTTAGAATTTTAACCCCTTTAAGGACTTACATGTAAATATACGAATCTAATGACCCATACAAATATGCGGTCACTACATCCATTAACTGCATTGATACTTTTATATTAACTGCCAGAGATATTAGATACCGGAACGTTATTCCACTCATAACGGGAGAGTATATCTCATCGTAATCGATGCCAGGTCTCTGCGTGAACGCTTGGGCTACAAGCCTCGCTTTGTATCTCACCACTTCATTGTTTTCATTCCTTTTCCGAACGAAAACCCATTTGTTTTTCATAGAAAACACTTTAGGAAGAGTTGGTGTTATTGGACCAAATACCTCCCTTTTATTAAGCGAGAGCAATTCTGCTTCAATTACTTCCTTCCATTTGACCCAATCTGAGCGCTTCATTCACTCTATCGTGGTCTTTGGTTCTGGATTCAGTTGAAGGCTCTCAGCAATCTTTGAGGCAAAATGTATGTCGACAATTGTAGTATCTCTTTTATATAATTCTCTCGAATTGACATAATTCGTGGAAATTTCTTCATTTACATCCTCTAACTCCTTCTGATTTCCCATAACAACGGAGTCTAGGGGTTCCGATGTCCCAACATCTAAATTTGTGCGCACTTTGATGCCGGGTTTATCATTCCTTCGATGGTTCTCAACTTCATGTTGAATTTCTTTTATTGATTCAAGTACTGTACCTTTACCTTTAGAAGAATTCCGTTTTTGCGGATGTCTCCACGGAACTAAGTTCTTTTTATCTAAAATTCTCCCTCTCTTCTTCTCATTAGGGGCAAGAGTAGCTTTCTGAGGTACCTCCACTCTTTTTGGTATATTGACTGCGGGTATATATGATTTTGTAACACCCTTGTAATCAGTAAATGCATCTGGCAGATTATTTACAATTTGTTGCAAATTTATTATTTTCTGAACCTCCAGTTTAGATTATTTAGTATGTGGATCTAAGGATTGAATGCCAGTGACATTCCAATCTTTTTCTCGGCATTATTCGTTGTACTTATCTCCCCTAATATTGGGAAATTGTCCTCATCAAAAATGCAATCAACGTACCGAGCTGTAAATAGATTCCCTGTTAATGGCTCAAGGTATTTTATTATCGACGAAGAATTATACCCCACAAAGATCCTCAACTTCCTGTGATGACCCATTGATGTACGTTGTGGTGGTGAAATCGATACGTACACTGCGCAACCGAATTTTTCACAGATGGAAAATACCTGGTTCATTTCCACGTACTAATTGCAATGGGGAGACCATATGATATGCAATTGGTCTTATTTAGATTAGTTCTGCAGCGTGCAAGACCGCACGGCCCCAACAACTTATTAGCAACCTACAATTTTGTGTGTGGACATATGGCACATAATGCTCGACATTAATGCCCAAAGCCATACAATAATCATTAAATGCCCTTGAGGAGAACTTAGCGGCATTATCCAATCTAATGGATTTGATCCTGTTTTCAGGAAAATTAGCTCTTAACTTAATTATTTGAGCCATTAATCTAGCAAAGGCATGGTTCCATGTGATTAATAAACACACATGGGACCATCTTGTACAAGCATCTATTAAAACTATAAAGTATTTAAACGGCCCACATAAGGGCTGAATAGGTCCACATATATCACCCTACATTTTGTCCAGAAAATTTAGCGACTCATTTTTTACTTTGAGGTATGATGGCCTCAAAATCAATTTCCTTTTAGCACAACCAGTGCACATGAAATCCTTTGATTTCGGGAAATTTGAAGTTTTAATATTATGGCCAACAGAACAGTTTACAATCTTTCTCATCATCCCCATAATAGGATGACCTAGACGATCATACCAAATCTTGAATTTGTCAAGATTTTTAAAAATTGTTTAGAATGCAACATGTGGTTCAGGTTTGATGTATGTGTAGTACAATCCGGATGAATATGAAGGAAGTTTTTCAACCACTTTTTTCCGTATCTATCAACTTTAGTGAGGAGAATATATTCATCGTCTCCCTCACTAGTAGTTTCCACATGGAAAGCATTAAGATGGATATCTTTAAAATTTAGTAGGGTACTATTTGATTGAGGATACAATAGAGAATCTTCAATTGTTAATGTGTACTCATAGGGAGAACTATGATAGCTCTTCCAGCGCCAACAATCAGATTATCGCTTCTAGCAATAGTCATTATATTTCCACTTTTCTTTGTCAAAGTCTGAAAATATTTTGTTTCCCTTATTATTGTATTCGTGGTACCATTGTCAATAAGATAGATTTCGTCCTCCATTGGATTGTGCCACCAAATTCTATAATAAAGAGCATGATTATTAACTCAAATATAGAATAAGTACATCAATATATATATATATATATATATATATATATATATATATATATATTGTATGTCTGCAAATATGATATGTGCTTATACAATACAATTACAATACCCATGTTCCTACAGAACTTAGTTAACTGAAAATATACAACAATATTATGTAGAACAATTATGACGGACTATTTACATAAGGGGATAACTAGGAGACTACACGGTGTCTCCAAACCGATCTTGGGAAGCGTATTCAACCAACATATCATCCTCCATGACCGACCTCTGTTGGTCATACCTCTCTTTTAAGGAGTTCCACAATTGAAGTGGATCTTTCTTTATCAAGTATTCAGTTTTTAGGTCTGAGTGGAGGTGATGCTGAATAAAATGCAGAGCTGCATATTTTGAGGCTTGTGAAATTTACGGGTCATTTTGTTGAGGTTCAATAATGGTTGCACCAAAACCTCTACCCATAAAACTTATCTTTAGATCCATTGCCTAAGTCAGATAATTGCTACCATCCAAGGCCAGCTCTTCAAATTCCTTTTTGGAGATGTCTGCCATGTCCTACAATTTGTTTTTCATGCAATTGTAATTAATTTAATTTCTCAAAGTAAAATTATGGCATGAAATTGTTGTAAATCAGTACACTAAGGTCAATGTACAATAATTGCATTTTCCTGAAAATTCAGGGACTAAAACAAAATTGACTTAACTACGGTGGCTAAATTTGTGATTTCCCTAAATTTAGAGGGGTAAATTGCAAACTTTACATAACAAACCCATTTATTTGTAGTTTTACATTTACTCTAGGGGTATTTTTGCAAATTTGCCGAGACCCTTAAATAGGCCGATCAATCCATTTAGACCCGACGCTAGGGTTTCCAACCCTAGCACCATGGCCGCCGCCTTAGGCGGTTGGGATAGGCCGCCGTCGCCCCAACGTCGATGAGAGGCTCACCGGTCGCCGTGCTCTCACCATCTACCTCTGCATGTGGGAACCGAAGTCCTCGACGTCACCTGATGGGCGCTCCGGTCGCGTCGCCAGATCCACCACCAGATCCGACCGCTTGGGGCGCGTCGGGGAGCACCGCCACTCCCTCGAGTGTGCCTGGCGCCTCCGCCGCCTTGGTGTTGGGCATCGCCGGCACACCATCACATGTTGCCTTGGGCGCTGCCACCTCACCAGGCGTTGCTACTGTGCCAGGCGGGGTCATGAGGGCACGGCCGCAGCCGGGTGGCCAACGCCATTTAGCGAAGGTCCTCCCTGGCCTTATCCCTCGAGTCGGCCGCAACGTCGGTCTTGCCACGCGCCTCTTGCGTGCGGACTAAGGTGGTCGCCGTCGTCGTCTTGGTCGTGTCTACCACGCTGTGGGGCATCTCAGCCCCTATGGCCTGCACTGTACCGAGGAGCACCACGACCCCCTCAGTCGCTGCGGCCAATGGTGGTCCGCCGACTGTGCCGCGATAAGGCCAAGCATGACCTCGCTGGCGTCGATCATATCGCGCATGCCAATGACGACGTCCCGGTCGACGGTGTTGTAGAGGCAGGATGCGAAGGATTGCCGTTTCCATGTTCATGATGGAGGTAATTACGTTTGAGATATCGTCGTTGTTCTGCGCCATTGGACTTACCGTGTCCGGGATGTGGCCGGTGATCCTCCTGTCTGCCGCCGGCCTCTGTTTGCCTATGCTCAGTAGATTAGAACAATGCCGATAACACGTTGAAAGTAAAGTAGAGATTGAACTCAAGAATGAGAGATCACTTTTTATTGCACATGTGTTACATATTTATATAAGCTAATGGGTGAAAGTTGAAGGTGTCCAAAAAACACCTATTCAACAAAAGACACATATTCTAAGAGATGGCAGTTAATTGCCCATGTAACTCTTCAACAATCTGTTGTGCCTTCTGCGGCGGGGAGGGACCAAATACGCAAATGTATTCGTGGGAAAGCTAAATTTGAAAAAATAAAGTACAACCGTATAAGAGACTAGAAAAATGAATACTTCCAGGGAAGGCAGGTGAGAACCAAAATGTTAAAACAAAAGATGCTAGCCTGCTACTGGACATTACGTTCCAAGTTCCAGTAGCCTACAGTTGAATAGCTTGCTAAGCCGGTCATCCTAGGTTAAACTATCTAAGGAATTAACAAGTAAATGAATTGATTTATCGCTTGGATAACCGTCAAAGATGACAACTGGATCTTGGCACAAGCTTGGCCTGAACTTGAGGAATGAGTCTGCTCTGTCAGAAGATGTTCCTATCAAGCTTCAAAATCCTAGCAAAATTTCGGAAATTTCGGCTGGACATGAGATTAAAAATCCAGGTTGAAAAAAAAAATTAATTTTTTTTTTCAAATTGATACAGTATTTTTAGAAATTTTGGCAAATTTCACTGGAATTTCAAAATTTTGGACCGGATTTCAATTTTTTTTGGACCGGATTTGGGACAATACTTCTTAATGTTTTGAAAAACCGAATTTTGAGACGTTTTATAAAAATAACAGAAACACTGTCAGTTTTTTTTAAAAAAATGTACAAGCTTGGTCATTCGCTTAAAAAATTTATGGTACCATCTTTAGCAGTCTAGGATCATACAAATTTTTTTAAAAAAGAATTGAACTTTATTTATTATCTTTGAAAAATCAAAAACTGAAGGAACATAAATGAGATAGTAAACGTGTCAGAATTTTATAACTTCGCTCGAGTGTGATCATGATCGAAAATTTTTAGCAGAGCTTAATCATTATCTCAGAACCCTTATATAAAATTTTCAAAAATACTAAACTTGTTTTGGTTGCTCAATAAAATCTATGAATGCAATATATGTACTCAGCCTTTTATCAGGATAGTAGTATTGTCAAAATTTTTAAAAGTTTCTCAAGCTTGATCATCATTTGAAAATTTTATGAAAACATTAGTGATATGTTTGAACCATCCAGAATTTTTTTCAAAATTTTATAACTTGATTTATTTTTTTTCATTCGATTGAAATTTACTGAGATTTTGATGATTTCAGCCGAATATTTTCCAAAATTTCGTGAAATTTCGGGTATTTCAACCAGATTTCAAGTTTTTTGACCGTGTTTGTGACAATACCTATTAAGAATTGAACTTCATTTGTTACCTTTGAAAAATAAAAAAACTGAAGGAACATAAATGAGACACTAACTTTGTCAGAATTTTATAAATTCTCTCGGGTGTGATCATGAATCAAAAATTTTAGGAGAGCTTAAGAATTGCCTTAGAATACTTTTCTAAAAGTTTCAAAAATTCTAAACCTATTTGGTTTGCTCAATCAAAAATTCTCCCACTGTAAGGCTTTTATCAGGAGTTCAGGATAGTAGCACTGTCAGAATTTTTAAAAATTTCTCATATTTTATCATTATATAAAAATTTTATGGGAATATTAGTAATGCGTCAAAACCATCCACAAAAATTTTCAAAATTTTCTAACGTGGTTTGAACTACTTTTTGTTCTGTTGGAATTCACCAAGATTTCAACAATTTAATTCGAAATCTCGGAAATCCTGCTTCAAAAAATCCCGGATTTGAATTTTCCGTTTTGAATTTCATCCGGATTTAATCCAAAATTTTAAGATCTCATTGAAATTTCGAATTTCGATCATCTTAAAGGTATAATTCGAAACCGAAATTTGAAACTTTGGTTCCTATATATGGGTTGGAAGCCTAGAACAAAACTGAGCACGTTAGCAACTTAGCATGATCTCCAACGTGCTAAAAACCGGTGTCAGGAGAGACCATGGGTTGCCAAGACCGGAATCAACTCCAATCTTGGATAAAGATGCCAAGCAATAAAAGAAATCGAACGAGAAGAAAAATATTTTTTTATTGGGATGTAGCGCTGACACTGCTCAAAAATGACCAATGCTTGGAGTCGGTACGTGGGGTACACCTTAGCTCCAAGATGAGTATCACAGCATTGGAGTTCCTCGTAGGCTTAACAACGAGTGGAATAAACCGAAACCTCGACTATTTCATACTAACTGTTAGAAATGAGATCTAAGTGGCCTATTTATCTTTAATATCAAAACTACAAATAATAGTACCATATTGCTAGTTGAGAGGAGAGAATACCAATTTAAAAAGAAGAGCTCCTACCATATCTTGTAATGAGACATATGGAGGGTGAGGAGCTGGCTAAAGTCACACGCACGCGCGCGCGTATTTCGCGAATTACCACGTATTTCCGCGTGACTTAAATTCCTGGTACGTTTAAACCCTTTTTAATTTTCGGTTTCTCTCTATTATTAGCGAATTAATGGGGTCATTTACTGAGAATTGAAACAGCCATGATAATGGCGTCTGTTTCTAATAGAGACTGTCATTTGAATGACCTGTAGTTACTAGCATTTAATGGTGACCGTTACTGGTGCGAGACTATAAAATCTGGAGACGTCCAGACAGATGGTAACTTTTTGATTTTTGACTCTGATACTCGTGTTCATCCACGGTAATCTGTGTTGCGTTTTCGTGATGTGCTCGTTCTTCATCGACCTTCCTCTCGGCGTGCACCGCGAGGCAAGGAGAGCGGGATCTCCGAATCGTTGCGCGAGAGAACTCGCGAGGGCGGCAATAAGGTTTCGGGCAACAATCGCGCGACCGCTCGAGCACTTCATCCTGCGATCCACGACGTCGACTACTTCCTCTACGGCCGGTCGCTACAGCGTTGCTTCCTTTTCGTCATCAAGCCCATCGTAAGAATTCTCCTATTTTTCCCTATGTGGTTCGATCTCTTTACAGAAATATGTGGTGTCTTTTATCTTGCCTGTTGTATCTAATCATTTTGGAAATTAGCTTAATTTTCAAATCTAAAACAAAAATAATACCTAGATTTGCAACACTAACTAGTTAGAGCCATACACTACGTTGCGTCGTGTAAAATTTGATCGTGCGACGCTGCGTTGCGCGAAATCTAGTCCGATGGATATTTCTGAATTTTTTTTTCGTAATTTTGGTTTTCTTGTTTTTTTAAAAAAAATAGGCTACGAGAAACCGTCGGCGAATCTGGGTTTTTTTAAAGGAGAAAAACATGGAGTGACCTAAACGTATTTTTGTTTTTTTTGCGTAATTCCGGTTTTCTTATTTTTTTAAAAAAAATGGGTCGCTATGACCCGTCGGTGAATCTGTGTTTTTTTGTTTTTGGGAGAAAACAAACATATTTCATTTTTTTGCGTAATTCTGGTTTTCTTTTTTTTTAAAAAAAAAATGGGTCACTAGGATCCATCGGTGAATCTTTGTTTTTTGTTTTTGGGAGAAAACCGCGGAGAGACATAAACCTAATTTCGTTTCTCTTCGATTTCAGTCTGCAAAAAAACCGATTTCTTGGGACCTAAATGCAATTCTGTTTTTATTCGGGTCCATTCTGTTAAAAACCACGAGGAGGACCTGAATGTAAACTGCGTAGGGATCTAAACATAATTTTGATTTTTGGATCCTTTCTATTAAAAACCAACTGAAGGACCTAAACGTAATTTTAATTTTTTCCAGAGGATCTTTTCACTGGATGGTGACATGGCGGCGCTGGTTTCTCTCCATTCCCCTCCGCTATAATATATAGTACTAACCAGGGCCACGTGCTACGTTGCATTGTGCGAAATTTGGTCGCGCGACACTGCACCGTGCAAAATTTGAGAAATTCGATCGCGCGACGCTGCGCCACGCAAAATTTGGTCCGGCGGAAATTTTTGAATTTTTTTGAGTAATTTCAATTTTCTTGGTTTTTTTTTACAAAATAGGCTGTTAGGAGCCGTCGGCAAATATGCGAATTGCTAAGAGTTGTTGGCGAACTTGTGTTTTTTTTGGGAGAAGAACGCAGGGGACCTAAACGTATTTCCTTTTTTTTTTTTTGCATAATTCCAGTTTTTTTTTAAAAAAAATAGGTCGTTAGGACCCGTCGGCGAATCTATAATTTTAGTTTTTTTGAGAAAATAAACATATTTTCGTTTTTTTGCGTAATTCCGGTTTTCTTGTTTTTTTAAAAAAAAATGGGTTATTAGGACCCGTCGGCGAATCTGATGATTGCTATAAACCGTCGACGAATCTGCGGTTTTTTCTTTGAGAAAACCGTGGAGGGACATAAACGTATTTTCGTTTTTCTTCGGGTTCAATGTGCTAAAAATCGATTTTTTGGGACCTAAACGTATTTTTTCCAGGTTTACTCTGCTAAAAACCGTCGAGAGGATCTGAACGTAAACCACGGAAGAATCTAAACATAATATCTTTTTTTTCGGGTCTTTTCTATTAAAAACCCATTAGAGGGTCTCAACATAATTTCAAATTTTTGGAAGGACTTTTCCACAAAATCGCTGACGTGGCACAGCTGCCCTTCCACCTATTCTCTCCGCTTTATATAAAAAAGGTGTAAATACATTCCACAGCGCACAACACAGATTCGAAAGTCAAGTGGACCTCATACACATCTGATCAGATTTGAGACAGCCAACATGTTGCTCCTCGAACGTACAGCGCAGCAACCGCAACCGGTGAGCAGAATTCACAAGATAATAAAATGCGCACGATTTCCTCGTGCGACTTTATAGCGTTGGCTTTGTTTCGGAGGCGGGCAGGCGTCATGTAACGAAGACAGCGTACAGTTTCTCTTCCGTTCTTTCTTCCCATGTTGAGTGTTCTGTGCATGTTCTACTTAATTGGACTTAGTTTCTAATGAATCGTGTCTCCAGATCCACGTGTTACAGATCATCTCATCGCGACGCATGGTGTAATAGTCCAAGAAAAAACATGTGCTTGTTCCAATGAGCAGCAGAGTTCAGGCTGGCATAACCTCCATTGACCTCTGCCTCCTCCAGTGTAGCCTGATTACTCATGAAAGGTTTGGTGTTTTGAGTGCAGTAAATCTCACTAATCCAATGGATGGTAGCAAGTCATGTGATGTCTCTATGTTAATGCCTGCTACGAAGACGAAGAGACAAAGTCAGCAGATGATTATACCAGTGAATCCCAAGTTCCCAACTACTAGTATTTCACATAGCAGATTTCGCAGCACATTATGCGGATCGCATCCACATTTGTTTAGCCAACCAACCAACTCGGTGCTTCTTGGATTCAGAAATCAAACAGTAGTTAAGACCAGTGCTTGATTCAGAAATGCAATGCAGTGCAAGGAAAAAAGAAAGAATGGCAAATGGTACTACTCCAATACAATGTGCAGCTAGCATGCCATGCACCTCATCATGTGCTGCCAAAGAATTCTGCGGCGAGGACAAATGGACAATCCAACCGGAGCAATGTTCGAAGGTGGTTCAGCTCGTTGCAAGAGGAAATTGCACCCAGTAATGAACAGCATAGAAAAAGCTACGTGTACCAAGAGACACCCACGTCTCAAGAATCAAGGGTTCTCTTGTAAAACTATCGCTGCAGACTCCGCTTGTTAGTTACTCTAAAAGGATATATGGTTAGACGGGGAGGATTTCTTTGGAAATTTTTCCAGACTTCCTTTTTATCTAACGGTAATGATACATACAGATCAGCCGTCCAACACGAGGTGCTTCGTTCGGACTATTTCCTCTCATATTACTCATCTTTCCGCTAGACATTATCTACATTGTCTCAAACCTCAATCACACATTTTTGCTCCTCTGCAAATGCCTTCCATGGTTCATCCTATCTATCTTACACACACCAGGACAACGAGCTCCGGTGAACCAACTCTACATGCTAGTGAACTCCAACTTTTTTGCCCCGCTCTTCTTCCTGCTTGGCTTCACAGGCTAAGCGGCCCTAGAGGTGATGCCGCCTAAGGTGACCAACGACAACCTTCTCACCGGTGGTGTCCGCTGCAGCATGCCCTTTTGTGATGTTAGTAAGCTGAAGTACGAGATCGATGGAATTTGCTCTCAATGTTGCAACGGGTCATTAGAGTTGTTGTAACTATTTTATCATAATGTTGTAGTGATTATTTGTGAACTTTTTGCGTGGGCTATTCTGATTTGTTGCAAATGTTCTTTTTAATTGTTTCATCCACATTTTTAGAATGATGCAACAGGTCACTCTCATTGTCGCACGCCTCCCTTCTTTGTGTATGCTTTTGTTGCTACACACTTTCCTCGTTGTTGTAGAAAGTGGCTTTATTTGTAGCAATGTTTTATTTCTAATAGAAGAATGTGAGATGTTGCGACTAGTTCATTTGGGATGTTGGAAGAGGTAATTATAGACGTTGCATCTATTTGTTTTGAATGTTGCAACAAATCTTGCTTGCTACATTTGGATCCCCTCTCCAATCACTTCCATAGCTCCACAGTCCACACCCCTCCCGTGGCTGCGATGAGAGCACATGGAGCAAGCATCACCTGAGTCCATGGCGACGACGTTTGAGCTCCAGGCCATCATCAGTCGGTCCCTCTTGCTCCTCTATTTCTTCCTTCTCTGGCGGCTGCGAGGAGAGGGCATCACTGCGGCGGTGGTCGGATGGGCATCGGGTCCCACCAGACCTGTCCCTCCCACCGACGCCATGACACCAAGGAATCGGGCACTACAGCTTCTTACTGCAAGCTCGTGTTGTTACCATCAGTCACGCCCAGATGCGACAAGAGTGAGGACGAGGAAGAAACAAGGGTGAATGTGTGTGTTTTGTTGTGGAGAGAATCATACAGTGGAAGTTAGTCACTTACAAAATTCAACAAGAAACACAACATACGAAGTTAACGCCGGATCATATGTCCCAATGCTACTCGCTACCTTTATTTAAACATGCTCATGTATAAGATGGGTGTGAATCCAACCTCGCATGAAACAACAGGCGTCAACGGTCAACCTTATTTAAAACCGGAACATGGGAGGTGTTCTCATTGGCGCCATTGGTTGCCCGAGTTTGTCTCTCTCGCGCGTTGCCGAAGAAACAACAGTTTTTTTTTCTTCCAGTTCTTTAATCTTGAGGATAATACATTGATGCTTCACGTTAGGATAAAATAATAGGATTTCAGGAGAAGAATCCTGGATACCGGTAGGATAATTACCATGGCATGAAGACAGATTTATGAGCATATAATGAGCATAGCTATGCTACAATAACCGTATACAAGTTCACGTGTCGATACTTTTCTTACTCTCGGGTCTTACCCAAGATTTGAAATTTCGTTTTCGGTTCACACCTCGGAGGTAAGCGAAATCCGAAATTTCGGAGAAATATCGGAATTTCAGAAGAAATCCGTTCAAAATTCAAAAAGGCAAATTTGAAATCAGGAATTTTTAAACCGAAATTCGGTCGAAATTGCCAAAATCTTGACGAAATTCAACTAAGTGAAAGATGGTCAAAACGATGTTAAATTTTTTTGAATTTTTTTGGATAGTCCTGACACACCATAATGTTCCCTTAAAAATTTCAGGTGATGATCAAACATGAGGAATTTTTAAAATTTTTGACAATGGTATTGTCCTGATAAAAGGCTAACCGGTAAATTTGAACCGAATGAAAAATAGAACAAACCACGTTAGAAAATTTTGAATTTTTTTTTGGATAGTAATGATGCATCAATAATGTTTTCATAAAATTTTTAGATGATGATAAAGCCTCAGGAATTTTAAAAAATTCTGAAAGTGCTACTGTCCTAATAAAAGCCTTATCAGCAAACTTCAATCGAATGAAAAATGGTTAAAACCATGTTATAAATTTTTGAGCTTTTTTTATGGTACTGATGCATCATAAATATTTTCATAAATTTTTTAGATAATGATCAATCATGAGTAATCTTTAACAATTCTAACAGTGCTACTATCCTGATAAAAGCATGATGATCAATACATATATTTGCTTGAGCAGTCAAAAAAGGTTTAGAATTTTGTAAACTTTTAAAAAAATATCCTAAGTCAATGATTAATCTCTCATAAAAATTTTGGATCATGAACACACTCCAATGAGTTTATAAAATTCTTACAAGGGTAATGTACCATTTATGTTCCTTTCGTGTTTGATTTTTGAAAGATAACAAATGAAGTTCAACACTTCCATATATTTGATTGAGAAACCAAAAAAAGTTTAGAATTTTTGAAACTTTTAGAGAATTTTTCCCAGGAAATACTTAAGCTCTCACAAAAATTTTGGATCATGATCACACTCGAGAAAATTTATAAATTTCTGACAATGTTACTATCTCAGTTATGTTCATTCTATTTTTTAAAGATAACAAATGAAGTTAAATTCTTTTTAAATTTTTTTATATGGTCTTAGACTGCCAGATATAGTACCATAATGTTTTCAGAGTATGATCAAGCTTGAAAGATTTTATAAAAATCTGAAAGTATTTATGCCAAAATTATAAAATGTCACAAAAATTCGGTTTTTCAACAAATTTTCATGGAAGATGGCATCATTAAGGGTTATTGGGCCAAATTCGGTCAAAAACTTGAGATTTCGATGAGATTTGACGAAACCTTATCGATTTTTTTGAAAAATAATGTAGAAATTTAATTTTTGTTTCAAATTTTTTTATCCAATCAAGATTTTGAATCTCGTTCCCAGCCAAAATCCGAGATCTTGCGAAATTTCGCCGAAATTTTTATCCATGGTCTTACCTAAGGATTTAAAGTGTGATTTGTGGACCATTCGTGACAAAGAGATATGGAAAAGCGATCGTGGTTATAGCGGGCTATCATGAAAGCTACGCTATTCGTCGTGATTTACCATGATATATATTAGTTACTATTTCAAGTATGCGTTACTAGTAATTTATATATAATAAACTATATTAAATTTGGAGTACACATTATGATGTTATACATTAGTTATACAATGTGTAACAGAAAATAATCTATATAATTATGTAAATTTAGAAGATGAATTTGAATTTTAACTAATATTTATTATTTTTAGAAGCCAAGTTAATTCAATTTAAGTATAACAGATATGATAAAAGAAGAATATCATAAGAAAAACATAGTTAATATTTAGAAATATACAGAGAATTGATGTATGTAGCATAGCGGGGCTATTGCGGCTATAAAAATAGCGGAATAGTAACTGTAGTTGTATTTGTGGAATTTTATTCAATTGATTATCGATTTACATACGATAAAGTTATAGCAGACTATTTAAGTCACTAGTCTTACCTATGCTACCTGGATACGCCGCGAGCAACTGCGTACACAAAGATATTATCATTTCGTTACAAACATTGACGGCTCAGATCGAGCAAGCACGTTCCAATAACCTGAAGAACTGCTGCTTCTATCTTTTTGCTTGATGTTGACGACTTTTTCTGCGAGGTGCTTTCAGGTTGACCTTGACTACTGATTCTTCTTAAATTCGACGATGACATAAACCTTTGGAAAAAAAAAATAGAATTCTTCGTGCGTGTGCACGCACACCGAACGGTGTGAATGCGGAAGACCTGGCACCCCCAATACTTTAAAAAAAAAAATTGACTTGCATCTGACGATCGGCGTTGTGTGTCAAATTGACGCGTACCGGCAATGCTAATTTGTAGCTGAAAGCTCAGCTGCATGCTGTCGTGAGTTACAAGTAGACGCTAATCTTGACTCTCCTCCGATCGAGTCAAGCACGCGGCAAAGCTGTCAGCAGTTGCATTGAATATGTGAAAAAAAAATAATACTTTTTTTCGTTCAAATTTATAAGACTTATTTTTTTAATAATCTTATTCGTAAATATAAAATACATTTCATATTATAATACACAATTAGTATGATGTTCCATATATACCCTTAATAAATATATATCTTTACTTCATATTCTCTACATTCATGTACTGAATATATTGTTCAGTGATATATATGTCTTATAAACTTAGTTAGAAAGAGTAATTAATAGTCTAGCTATTTTTAATATATACTTAATCTATATAAAAACGGAATTGCTAGCAGTCGGACGTTTGATTTTTTCGAATACTCTGCAAAAAAAATTTCCTATGAGTGAAACATTTATCGTGTGCGCGAAAAAAAAATTACACACGTTGAAAAAAAATATTACACCGAGTGTTCCACACAATACTCGGTCGGGCAAAGTCTCACCATATAAAAAATACATCGGAGAGAGTACTTTGAGTCGTCGCATCAAATGATTAATGGCCTACGTAATCCGCCAATTAATTACCGTTTGGTCCTAGCGTCACTTCGCGCGTGGACAGCTTACATCAGCGACGTCGAGACGAAGCCCCGAGAATAGGGCACGTACGCTTTCACTGATTTAATGGCCAACTTTGTAGCTCGTAGTTACTCTCTCCGTTCTCAGAAATACAGCATGTATTTTGATTTTGTATAAGAATTAAGATTAGAGTAAAATTAAAAAAAATACGAGTGAAAATGATTTAGATACCCCACCTAATTGTCTTGAAAGATGAGAGATAATATTTTGTATGTGTTGGTCATGAATAAATGCATATAATTGAGAGAGAATAAATAGGGGTGCAGTAGAAAAAAGCTTCATTAAATCCAAATGCAACCCTTATATTTTTGAATAAGGTCAAACTATGCGTCTTATATTTTTAAATGGAAGGAGTAGTTTGTACGGGTGAAGTTTCGTAGGCGTGGGCACGGTTCCAGCTCTCGCCTACTCGGCTTGGGAGAAGAAACCGGACCGTGGCCGGTTGGCCGTTGCCGATTTAAGGTTTTGCAAAATCTTCGAGTTCATAATTTTCGAGATTTGAACTTTGGAACATCTACTGCGAGCCTAAACACTGCCATACGTATACGAAGAAGATGATTCCAAATGAGGGTGCTTTAGAAGTAAACCAGATATGGTTCGAAAAACCGGGACCAGGAGGTTAATTACCACCTGTTTTCCGAAAAGATGGAGGCACTAACTGGCCGCTGCCAGTGCAGCTAGTTTGGCACCATGTTCGTGTTTCCTGGCTAAATGTTTCTGTTGGGACCAACCCTACATATTTTTCTTTGATGGGTTTATCTATTCATTTTTCTGGTATGTTGGCAAGATATACACTTTGGCTGGTACGTACGCACCTAGATGTTTCTCAAGACGAACAGTACCATATGAAGAGATCCAATGTATTTATAGTAAAGACTACAACTTTAGCAGTTGTAGATCAACCGTTGAATAAAAAAATGATAATTCAGATCTTCTGTATTACTGTTTGGATCGTTGGATGCTTCGATCGAATTATGCTAACGGTTGGTAACTACTTAAATTAAATTACAGTCTCCGTTGTAACCGCATCCATACATCTTAGCGGGCACCGTGAGGTCGCGTTTACGGATTATTCGAGAGAAGCGAGGAGGCAACAAGATGGCCATATATTTACACTTGGCTATAACCAATAACAAGGACAGGCCGAGGTTGTTAACCAGGCGACAGAAGTCCTAGTCGATCGGTAGGTGCGTCAGCGTCACTCTCTCTGCCCGAGTACGCACGTCTGATTCACTGCGTATATAGGTCCCAATCGGTAGGTGACCAGTGTTAATTATACTGACAAGTACATGTACAGAACATCTTAAGATTCTTGGATTGAACCACTCTTAGGTCTGTTTATTTTTCTGTACGTTCTCTGCAAACTGATTCTAAATTTTAGTCGTAGAGATATTGATTCGAGATTCTAGATTTTGAGATGATATTTGGTGGATAATTACTTGAACTTTTAGTGGCATTCCCATATTTATATTCCTCAGAATCCACAGAAGCATATATAAAGTGGATTGTGGATTCTAGTGTATATGGGAGGGCTGAATTATGAGAATCGATTCTTAGAATTGAGATGTTTATTTTTTATTCAGCTTTTGGAGCCACAATCCAGAGCAAAAACAAACAAGCACTTAATGTCTACTACTGTTGTTTATGGGCGCAAACATTTTCTTTCATCATTTAACTAAAGATGATTGCCTGTTCATTACTCTTGGGATATATAGTTCGTGATTTCGACGAATAACCATCCAGCTCCATCGATTGCTATATAAATTTAGGTGTATGGACCACAAATTTTAGGAATGTGGTAACATGCATCTCTACCGAACCGCCAAGTACAAACTGCTTTATTAATTTTAGTGAGATATTCTGTTCGATCATGTTGTACAACAAAAATAATTAAAACTGATGCTTTGTTTTAATTAAAGGGTGTGTATGCAAGAATTAAGCTAGTTAATTAATGCTCACATTTCGAATATAAATGAAGAGTGATGACTAAAGAGCGATGAAACATTTCTTGTCACCATCTTCTTGACACGAAACTGTGTGGGCTAGCATTCAATCTTGGTTGATATTTTGTGTAAACTAAGTAGTATTAGAATACCACCATGATCGACTCGTCAGTTTTGAAAACTGCCTAAAATAAGACTTAGCACCATGCATGCCAAAGACAACGACGAGCATAAAGCCACATAAATAATTTTGATTATGTTATAGGCGGCATTGGATAGCATATATTGAAGGTAGAGCTGAGCAAAACCTAGTCTACTTCAAGCTTGACTATTTGACCAAGCAAGCCCAACAAGGCAGCTAGGCAGGTAAGGACGTCACACGATATTGCTGCAGTTCATTTCCTCAGCAAATCTCATTTTCCAACCGCAGCTTGGCCCTAGTTAAACTCAGCAGTATCAAGTTAGACCAGATCATTTCACCTTAGGTCTAATTGGATGTAGTATGCTAAACAATATAAATTATTTTTAAAAAGGAAGAAAACCCATTAATCCTAAGGATTACTTAGAGCCAAAAGCACCTTAAAGAGCATTTACTCTATATATTAAAGAGGAAGTGCATTTTCTTTTTAAGATATATTCTCCCATGAGGCTACAACCTTTTTTTGTCCAATATTACGCGTTTAACCATACTAGCCATGTTCCTCTCATGAGGATGTTCCATGTAAACTTTTGTCTCACGACTTTCCAATTTGAAAGTGCTCGGTTAAAGTTGTTGCCTCTTGGAAATATACACAAAAGATCATTTACAACTGAGCCCCTTCGAATTGCATCCATTAGTGGAGCCCACATGTCACTTTACTACCCAGTGCCTACACATACCACCACTCGGAGGGGCGCGTTCTTTCTAACCTAAGTATGCCCTCCCTAAAGCTTAGGTCTCTGTGTATATGCATCTAGGTCCTAATTTTCTTGGAGTTTAGTGTTTTAGTGATTAAATACCTTATTTTTTTCAAGACTAACCATGTTTCAAGTGAAATCGACTTGGGTTAGTGCTTAATATTGACTTTGGGTGTTCTTGGTATTCATGGATCCCCATATTGATGGTTAAGCATAAAGATTGAGGATCTTGTGACTAGAAATGATCTGAAGGGTCGAGTCTGAATCATTTTAGTGATATATTTTATTTTCTTTCGGTCGTAATATTAAGGGGTTTAAAGCTAGTAGCTTGAGCTTAATAAGGGTAGCTAGTTGTAATGCACACTAAGTCTCTCTAGCTAATATCTAGCCAGTGGAAACCAAGTGTGAATGCCATATTTGCCATGTCTATGCAATTTTAGACTTGGGCGGAAAAGCTTGCCATGGTTTAGATCAATTTTCTAGAGGGCATTTATTATGGATTCAATGGGAGTGAGATGATCCAAGTCACATGGAGCATGGGTCAGACCAAATTTCTAGAGGGCATGTATTATGGAACTCGATGGGAGTCAGATAATTCGGGTCATTTGAAGCATGTGTCGAACTAATTTTCTAGAGAAGTGTGTTTTTAAGTGCAATGGGATTTGGGTGATCCAAGGCAGTCACACCATAGGTCAGAGCATTTTTACAGAGAGATGGTCTAAGATGAATTTCAACTAAGCTTGATGATCCGCATGGGTCGGAGCATGAGCCAGATCAATTCTCTATAGAAGGTGCTTTTACACCGGCGTATATAATTCAAACCAAGTGAATAATTTGGCTAAGCCAGATATTCCGACTTGAGTTGGACAATCCGAGTGTGTGCAACGGTTATTTTTTGACCATTGGAAGCATGTAAGTCGGATGATCTAAGTGGGTCAGATAATCTGACTCAAAGCATTATTTTGAAATCTTTGTGTCCAATGGTTAGTTTTCAAAATGAAGGCTATATATATGGACCCTAGGTGTTCAAGTTAGCTCTCTTGAGACTCCAAAAATGGTGACTTGTATATTGGGGAGTTCAAGGGCTCTCAGGAGCCTCAAGTTGAGATTTTTGAAGTGTGAGAGAGTATATTTGGCCTTAGTGTGCATTACTTCTAGTTGCTTAACCTTGTTGGGTTCAAGTGACCTCTCTATGCTTATTACTCTTGGAACTCGGTGATTCCTAGAAGACTTGGAAGCGTGCTCTTAGTGACCTTCCAAGGATGAACGTGTGGAAGGCACCAGGAGGGTCGTGAATGTTTGGAATTCACCAATCCAGAGAGAAGGACTACCATGAGTTGATTGCTTGGATCCTTGTGTGGGTTCAAGTAGGAGCTATACTCTTGGGAGAGTTCTCCAATAAATATTACAGAGGTATACGAATCTCCAAGACCACGGTTACAAATTCAATTGTCTCTTGCCCCTTTTACGTTTCTGCATTTAAATTCTTGTTCTTTCAATTCCTAGATTAATAGACTTGTGTAAGGTTGAAACTTAGGTTGCAAAACTTTGCTAACATATTTAGGAGTTGGTTAAGCATACTAGCAACCATGGGCAACCTAGGTTAGGAGTAGTTACTAGATTGCTCTAAATTTGTTAAATTTGCCCTAATTTGAAAAAGATACCTATTTCACCCCTCCTCTCTTAGACTTTCGATCCACTCCACTCCAAATTTTTGTGTCCTATATCACTCACCTAAGGAGACAAGTGTAGTTCTTCACATAAGGATAGTTTATGTCACCTTTTTGACTTTCCAATTTGGAAGTGCTACACTCATAAATTTTCTTTTCTTTCACGGGATCTTGAGAAAGTATCACTACGAAGCACACCCCCCTCCACCAAGATCCCAATCATCGATACATTCAATATAACAAGAGTAAATTTCACAAAACTAAAGGTTTCTTGTACAAAATATCAGAAAACACTATAGATTTTAGCTTCTATTTCACAAAACTATATATTTTAAAAGAAATCGTCTCACAAAACTACAGGTTCTTGTACAAATTATCAAAAAACTACAGATTTTAGCATCTATTTCACAAAATTACATATTTTAGGAGAATTTGTATCACAAAACTATATATTTTAGAATTAACTGTTTCTTGTAACGAGTCTGACAGTCTAGGCCCACATAGTCTCACGCGTGAGTGAAATGGAAAATGAGGGCGTGTGAGACCGTCATGTAGGCCCACACTGGTAGACTCGTTACAAGAAATGACCAATTTTAAAACCTGTAGTTTTCTGAAATAAGTTCTCCTAAAACCTGTAGTTTTGTGATACAAGTTCTCCAAAAAAATCTGTAGTTTTGTGAAATAGAAGCTAAAATCTGTAGTTTTCTGATAGTTTGTGCAAGAAACCTTTAGTTTTGTGAAACAAGTTCTAAAATCTATAGTTTTATGAAATAGAAGCTAAAATCTATAATTTTCTGATAGTTTGTATAAGAAACATGTAGTTTTGTGAAATTTACTCATATAACAAAGGAAAACTGATCTCATAGCACTCTCTAAAGTTGACTTGGCAAACATACCATTGGATTTTTCTAACTTCCTCTCACAGCACTAGAACTTGCCCCGTCATTGCTCAGTCTAGCACTAGACCATCAGATTGAGCACCAACGGTCTAGATTGGAAGTGCGTAAGCTACTACTGTTAAATCCCATCTCTGTCTCCTTCATCCTCCTTTGAATTGATTGCTTATTTAGCCCCTTGACCTTATTTTTTGCAAATCTAGCTCTCCCGTACACACATTTTCAAATTTGGCCCCCTCTCCCACCGCGGAAGGTGCTGAGAGCAGTAGGGAGCTTCTGCACTCCCTGGCATGTGAGAGAGCTAGATGTACAAAAAATGAGGTTGATGGGGTTAGATAAGCGATGAATTCTCCTCCTCCCAATTCCATCCTTCCTTCCTACCTCTAACAAATCCTAACAAATCCGGTGAACTCGTTGACAACTACTTGTGAAGAACCCATGCCAGCGTCTTCTTCGTCATATCCTCACAGTTTAGATTCCCCAAACCAAGCTCCGAGCGAACCCAAGCTCCTACATGTGTGCACTGCCGATCACCCCTCATTGCCTAACTACCATCACCGCCTGCCTACCATCGCACCTGATGTCCCTTGTTTTTTTTGAAAATCTAGCCCCCTCCCAAGAGAAATTGAAAATTCAACCCCCTCCTCCACCGTGGAAGGTCTGGCAGGCCTGCTGCACCCAGGGAGTGCGGCAGCAGCATCACGAAAGCGCGGGAGCAGCGGCCTGCCGCGATAGGCTAGCACGGGAGGCACATTCCGCGGTAGGGAGGGGGCTAGATTTGTAATTCCACTCGGGAGGGGGGTAGATTTCCAAAAAAACGATGTAAGGGGCTAGAAAAGTGATCAGTTCAGATATTGCTTCACCCGAGGATGGACTCGAAGGAGATGTCAACAGGAAGGCGGTTGTGTTTGTCAACGACCACATCAAGTCCAAAAATTACACCAAGGTGGCCTGATTTGGTTGAAAGTTTTAGATCTTGGACAGGTAGGCAAATTGTTGTTAAAATCAACTATCTTGTACTGTGTTAAAAGTGAAATTGATGGGCTTTTGTTGAAATTTCAGAAGTTTTGGCTCCAGTTTTGGGATTGCTTGCCGCCGAGAGCAAGCTCATTATAGGAGGCAATGAAATTGTTTAACAAACATGTAGTTCTTCTTGTGATGATTATGAGTACTTCTTGTAAAATGTTTTGCCGATGGATTTGGAATTGTGGTTGTATTAATTGTACCAATTATTAGCTAGTTTTTGTGGCATCGGATTCCAATGCAAATCTCAGAGGGAAGGGCAGGATGATGGTGTGCTAGGGTGAGGGTTGTGGAGGACTTTGGCATGCTTTTGTGAAGAGGATGGTGACCCTCAATTCGTGAGCCTCTCATCTCTGCTGGGCTACTGTGAGATGGGGACTGGCAGTGGTAGGGATATGGTAAGACTGGAAGAGGGGATCAAGGAAGGAAACCGACGGTGAGGAAGGAGGAGGATCTCGTCGGAGAAGAGGACCTGCTCGATGGAGAAGAAGGCTGGAAGGGAAACGTAATGGAATGCTAGACAAAGCAATAACATGCAAAGAAATAGTGCTAAGCAAGTCAAAATAATACAGTGGTATGATTGCAAGGTGGACTTTAGAAAGTGCTATGTGAGCAATTTTCTCATTCAACAATGAGTTAATACAATCTTCAAGTCAGATTGGGCCATTTCTGCTTATGACTAATTGAAAGTATGTTTGTAAATTGATTCAATAATAAAATATTTAGAATAATAGAAAACAACACAACAAAATATTTTAGATGAAGCCCCACTAATCTTTAAAAAGTTACTTAAACCAAACATAATTTTCTGTTTATTTTTAGAGGAAGAGCATTTTCGTTTTGAGAAATTCTCCCATGATACCTCAACTTCTTGTGCTCAATATTAACTTGTTCCTCACCATGGTTGAAAATCTCGTCGAGATTTCAGAAATCTCGATCGAAATTACGGCTTTTGGCCCAGGCCGAGATTCCAATTCTTGACGAGATAAAAAAATTGAAAATTTTCAAAGCGCTACAGTTATTTTGGGAATTTTCGGTGAATTTTGTCGAGATATTGAGTGTTTGGACTGAGATGATCACAATTTCGACTGGTTTTTATGTTTGTAGGACCGGATTTAGCACTAAATTTTTTGTGGCAAGTTGTAATGCCTTTTATAAGGAATACATGTGAAAATTTTGCAAAAAAATACATATACAAATTATGTATATGAAATACATGTGTAAGCTATGCTTTAGATAGATATATGAAATTGTAAAATTTCACTGATGAGATGATGGCTACTACCATTCTGTCCTGAGAGCTCCATGATGTAGTAATCTCTGCCTTTGTGCAAGTTGCTTTGATCTAGCACTATGTGTGGGTCATATTGCAGAGTAATCTCTTCTTCATGCATGTATGCCTTGTAATTGTTACTCTTCTATACATGTGCTTGTGACATTGTAATTTATGCAATGTGCTCATATTATCCTGTCCCTGCTGATGTGTTATTTGGTTAAATATTAAAGTTGAATTACTTTCTTTTGTATTTCGGTGAGATTTTTGGGTTTTTGACCGAGATGATCACAAATTCGACTGATTTTCATGTTTGTAGGACCAAATTTAGCACCAAATTTTTTTTGAGAGAATTGTAATGCCTCTTCTGAGGAATACATGTGAAAATTTTGCAAAAAAAACCATACATATACAAATTATGTAACCCTAACTTGAACCTAACCCTAAACCCTAACTTAAATTATGCAAACATGTTAACTACAATTTTTGTGGGATGGTACCAACATCCGATGCACTCACAGCCTTGTTAACAGTTACCACCCCAAAATTTAGGGTATTTTATGTGCAAATACTTAGTATTTTGCATTCAAACATATAGGAAATGTAGACAAATGCTTGCATGATTTTTTTATATTTTTTCCCAAGACTTTTTTAGCCTCGGGAGACCATTTCACAAGGGGTTGAAAAGGGCCAAAATTTTGGTTAATCTCACCGAAATTTCGGTGATTTCGGTCGAAATTTTGGTTTTGCCAACCTCCAAAATACCAGATTTGAAATTTGGTTTTTGAATTTCAGCCAAAATTCTAAAATCTCGCCAAAATTTTGGATTTCGGCCACCCTCGAGATATGGTCCAAAAATGAAATTTGTAACCTTGTTCCTCAGACGAGTTCGTTAGTAAAACTTTTTGCCTCACAACTTTTGAGTTTGGTAGTGCTCAATTAAAGTTGTTAACTATTAAAAACCTAACAAAGTATCATTAGCACCACCCATCATTAGAAGCCACTCTTAGTTTCCGGAATGCACACTCTTTTCTTGGTAAACTATCATCCACAAAGGTCCCCACCTTCCAAACGTTCAACACCACCCACATAATTAGATATGTTCAATTCCTTTCACGAGGACAGGCTGTCACAACTTTAAGTTCAGACGTTGACAGTCTAGATGCAACCTTTCTATTGCAATTTTCCAAGCATCACACCTACAACGTCCTTTCCAACCTTCCAAGAAATCTTCACACAAGTATCGCTAACATCAAAAGATGTGCCCCTTTTTGGATACGTTCGTCCATCGAAAGAACACACTCGTCATATCACCATCCACGTGTAGCATCACATGTGTGACCAATAGAGGTGGGCACTTAGGCCGTGCCTCTGTGGGCCAGCCCGAAGCACGGCCGCACGGCCGCACGGCTGGCCGGGCCGGCCGCAAGACGACATCGCGATCGGGCCGTGCTAGGCCGAGGATACGGCACGAGGCGCGGCCGCCCGCCGGCCGTTCGGGCTGCGTGCGTCGCCGCCATGCACGGTGGCGGCACGCCAGCACGGGCACGCCCGGCACACGGCGACGACACGACGCACGGGCATGGCAGGCATGGAGGCGTCACACTCGGGCACGAGGCACTGCCACGGGCCCGCAGCAGGGCACGCTGGTCGGCCACGACAAGGGTGTGGGACAGTGGGAGAGGGGTAGGGGTGTTACCTGGGAGTTGTCGGGTCGTCGAAGCACAGCGCCAAGCCGCCCTCGCCCGGGAGCACCAACCCAGAGACCTCTCCGAGGGCCATCGACGTGCTCGCTAGTCCCACAGAGGAGCCGCGTTGGGCCGCCTCGCGTGCGGACGCCACCCGTGCGAATGCGTGTTGCTCGATTGTAGATTTACATATTTATTTGATAAAGATGGCTATACATTCGCTGCATACCGTAGTATTGCATACGCACGCTACTACAAGCAACTTCGGGTTATTTCCTCTCGTCGCAATAGTGTAAATGGATCGGGCCTGAGCCGGCACGTCACGAAGCGCAAATGGGCCATGCCTGGGCTCGCCGAAGGCAAGCCGGGCCGGCACGACCCGACACGGCGGGCACGACGGGCCGTCGTGGTACAGCATGGTTCCGGCCCGAAGCACGATGGGCCCATGCCGGACCGACCAGACACGACGCCCACCTCTAGTGACCAACATATTTCGCTGAACTCACCTCTTTCGATTTTCACTTTCCATTTTGGAAGCGCTATGCTCGCGAAGTTTCTTTTCTTTCACGGAATCTTCACAAAGTATCACTAACAAGTGAGCCCCCTCCTCTGCCAAGGTTTCCTCCTTCCATACATTTAATATAACAATAAGTTAATAAAAATCTTCAGATTGGGCTGGCCCATTTCTACTTATGACAACTTGAAAGTATGTTTGCAAAAGGATGTGATATTTAAAGATTTAGGAGTGTAACAAAAATGAAATTTTTTCAAGAAACACAATTAATCTTCAAAAAATGATTGAACCAAACACACCTTAAAGAGCCTTACCTCTTTATTTGAGAGGAAGCACATTTTCTTTTTGAGATTTTCTCCCAAAAGATCTCAACCTTTTATGGTCCAATATCACACACACATTAAACTATGCTACCCAGTCCCTCACATGAGGATGTTCTATGTACAACTTTTTGCTCCATGACTTTCCAATTTGGAAGCACTCGATTGAAGTTGTTGCATTTTGGAAATCTACACAAATTATCATTAGCAAACGAGCCCCTTCAAATTATATCAATAAGTGGAGCCAACTTATTACTTTAATACCCACGCAGACGACCACTTAAAAGGAGGCTTTCGTTCTAAGCACGCCCTCCCCTTAGCTTGAGGCCCCACTTTTCAAGTACCATATCACTCATCTAAGAAGACTCGTGTAGTTCCCACACAAAGATACCATGTAAACCTCCTCGTCTTGTGATTTTCATTTTAGATATGCTCACTAAGTTTATTTTCTTTCACAAAACCTCCACAAAGTATCACTAGAAAGCAAGTCAGTTTTAATTGCATCCATGAGTCGAACTCACTCTTAGTTTAGGGCATACACGCATAGCACCACTCCTAAGGAGCGTTTTTCTTTGTAAAACCGTCATCCACCGTGGTCCCCGCATTCTAGATGTTCAATACCACCCACGTAATCGGATATGTTTAATCCCTCACACGAGAACAGTCTGTCACAACTTTAAACTTAGTCCCTAACACGATGACAACCTGTATACAACCTTTCTCTCGCAATTTTTGAAGCGTCACACCTACAACGTCCTTGCAAAAGTATCCTTAACATCAAAAGCTACGCCCCTTTCCGCATCCGACCACCCACCAAAAGAACACACTCATCAAGTCACCATCCACGTAGAGCGGCACGTGTCGGTCGACGTATCTCGTGGGAACAAAAACTCGCCTTTCGAGAAAAAAAAACAATAACCACACTTCTATTTGCATTTTGTATGTAGTACACCTCGCGTCCAAAGCCAAAGCCATGGAGATAGGATCATAGGAACCGCAATGCAATGCTTATCTAGTAATTGAAAAAAGATCCTTTTCTGAAGGAAAAAAGAAAGAAATCTGAAATCTAAAAACTCGCCTCCCATTGTCCGTTCCTCCTACCCCATGTGCCCGAGCCCGAAACGTCCCCACCTCCCCCTACTCCTCCCCTCCTTTAAATAAGCCATCACTCCCCCTTACTCTTCCCCACCACCGCTTCCTCCCCCCCCGGGGAAAAACCCAAACCCCAACTAGGAGGAGAAGAAGAGACGAGCACAATGCTAGAGGAGGCGATCCCCGCGCTGTGGAGCGCCGTGCTTGGGTGGTTCACCCCGGCGGTGCTGTTCCTCGTGCTCAACCTCGTCATTGGCACCATCGCCGTCACCTCCAAGGTCGCCGCGTCGGCGAGCGGGGAGGGGGATGGGACCGGCGGCGGCGGGGAGCACCGGAGGCTGTCCCGCGTGCCGTCGATGGCGCTCGACCGGCTCCGGTCGTTCAACCTGTCCCGCTTCGCTGCCCCCGCCCCCGAGCCCCCGGTGGCCGGGGTCCTGGATCTGGGGTCGTTCGAGCACCGGCCGCAGATGGAGAAGGAGGATGGTGAGGGAGAGGGAGAGCGCGAGCACGAACAAGCGCACATGGAGAGGAGAAAGTCGGAGGCGGCGGCGGAGGCGGAGCTGCCGCGGCTGCCGGCGAGGATGCGCAAGTCGGCCAGTGAGAAGTCGGCGTTCGCGCACTTCGAGGCCGAGGAGGAGGACACCGACGCGGTGGAGGCGCGGCGCCCGGCGACGACGAGGGAGGCCGCACGATGTTGGGCCCGCGTGGCGGAACCGGCGCCGGAGTCAGAGGAGGACGACATAGAGGAGGCCGGCGGCGGCGAGGTGGACGCGCGCGCGGACGACTTCATCAACAAGTTCCGGCACCAGCTGAAGCTGCAGCGCATCGACTCGTTCATCCGCTACAGGGAGACGATCCGCCGCGGCCAGGCTGCGGCGAGCGAGTAGAAGTGTGGTAATCAGAAGAGACCGATGAGCCTAGATGCAAGAATGATAAAGAAGAAGAAACGTGGGAAGGAGGAGGAGATGGTAGTCTTCTTTCTTCCCCCTTCTGTTTTGGTTTTTCTTTCCCTTTGACGATGCTATTATATTGTAGCTTTTTTATTTTTGCATAGAACTTTATGTAATGTCCTGTGAAATGCAGCTTCAGCAGGGGTTGGGAAAGAATCGGTAGTCAAGTTTCTGTAAATTTGCTGCTCTTCTTACCTCTCTTTAGATCAGTTTTGCAAATGTTGCGAGTGAACTAACCCATTTTTGCAGGTTTGTAGGACCGATGGCTGTATAAATTGCCCAAACCGAGCGCAATGTGAGCGTGCATATCATTGCAATGCTTTAACCGGCACAAAGCCAATAATATAGGAGGAACTGTCGTGTGTTTTGTAAAATTACTGTGCTCCAAAGCATGCTAGTCGTTTGGCCTCCATTGCAGGGTAGGTAATCGACAGTCATTGAACTGGATTGTGTGTCTTGCAAAATTGCCTTGAAATTCCGGCATTAGCGTGCTATAGTCAATTGAACTCGATTGCGGGCAGGTCGTTGACAGCGTTTAGTTTACCTAGGATACGACATGCATGCCTAGTCAGCAAGCATGGTGTCTTGAGAAGTTTATTAGTTTATGTGCATGATGATCTCTCCAGAAAGTATCGGACAAGGGTAACTCTCGGATAGCATTGCTGCTGCTACTGTTTGTCAGGACACATCTGGAGCTGTACCCGGCTACGACAGTACAACTACCTTGCTGCCCCGTCGTGTTTGGTCGCTCTCTCATTTTTAATCGCCTCGGCCTCGGAGGTCTCACATGGACAGCCAGTCTTGGCTTAATCTAGGTGATTATTTGCCATTGGTGACACCTGCTTCGTTACGCCTTAGCTTAATCTATCGTTAGCTCCGTGAGGAGGGGTGCTTAGCGCAGGTATAAAAATGCGATTGTGGCAGCTCGCGCGCGGCGTTTGAGGTTTCTTCATCTCCTGCTCTTCTGTAACATAAACTGTCCTGTTATTTTTGTGGGTGGTGGTTCCTATATTATTGATTGATTGATTGATTCATTGTATATGTGTCGTTACTCGTTACTCGTTAGGTACCTATCCTTTTGCCCAAATGTGTGGTGCACATGCCAGGTATAACATCGGATTCTCTGGGCGGAGAGCAAAACTAAATGGGATTGAAGGGTGTCTTTTGACTAAGACATGGTGCTTTCTGGTAAAGTTAGTTCGTGCTCGTGAATGATTGGATTGGATCTCCGCTCTGGTTCCTTCTAGGATTGGAAGATCATGCACACCCTAATCCTTGGAGCAGGGGTGCTGTTGGATCACACAGATGCCAACCGACCGATCCATCGATCTATTGGGTTAGTTTTGTTAGATTCGACATCGGTTTCGAATTCGAAGATCACTGTGATCCGATATTCCAATTATATCTACAGATAATTCTGAAAAACTCTATTTTGATATTTACATCCCACATTCTAGCATCTTCAATTGGTCCCAACCAAATAGCCCAAGTTAGACCCTCCCCTCCCTCCACGGCTCCGCCCTCTTGCCGTTGTCCCATCAGATATCCCGCTGACCGGTGTTGGCCGTTACCAAAGCTTGACATGTAATAATATACTTCCACTTGCCTATGTGAATACCTGGTATTCTTTGCAAAACATAAAGGAATATTTGATACTTTTGCTATTTTATTGGACCGCCTGATAAAATGACTTGTTAAATTGCGATAATCCTGTTGTGACGAATACTCATACCAGGGGTACCCCAACGGCCTAGGGTAACAAGCAGGCTGCCCCAAGCCCATTACCGACCAAAGGACCCGTGGGACCACAAAGGACGCCTCCCGACCGATCAGACGAAGGCCCCGACCAAGTAGGGCTCTCGACCACGGCGGTCGGGATCCCCGACCACCAAATTAAGGCAACCTCCGCCAAGGGCGCGTGTCAAAGCCTCTACGGTCTACGGCCCGCGTCCCTTCTGGACGGGACAATCGGCGGATCAGACGGAGCGGTGGCTCTTTCCCAAGATGGCATAAATGGTCAAAGTCAAGCTTCCGGCCCCATCAACCACCACGCATAATACGAAGGCACGCCCTCTCGAGACAAGACTAACGTTATACATCGCAACGCCAACACTCGCGATCTCACGTAAGCGGTGCGCCATTTCCGACGAAGCGATTAATCGCTCGCCTAACGGGACTACCGACCCGGCGTGGGCAAGGCAGGCAGTGACCAGTCGCCAGAATGAAGGACCAAAGCTTTTAGCATAGGCCACCTCCCTTTTCCCAATTCTCAATGTAACCTGCCCTTTCCTACTATATAAAGGGGGGGGCAGGAGCCCCTGAGGAGGAGAGACAGAGGGACAGAGAAAAAGAGGAAGGACGAGTTCTTTCTTGTAAACGCTGTGCAGCCATCTGCACCTAAGGCAATACAACACCACCGAACGAACTGGAGTAGGGACTTTCGGTCCGAACCAGTATACACCTTGGACTCTCGAGTCTAACCATTCAGGAACAGGGAACGCGTGGCCCTTCTGACTTACAAATTTACTTGCCGGTGCTCGAAATGCCGACATGTTGCATATTGAACTCATATGGTTGATTAATCATTGTTATATGTGTGCTACATGTGGTATCTGTTTTTGCCTAGTATCCGACAAAAAATATTCGATATTGCATCGATTCTGCTCTGTATTCGCTTTGAATTTATGATCGATATTATCTACGTCGTATTCGTTTCTGTCACTATTCGTATTCGACACCAAATCCAACATAAAAAATGATTTGAAATACGAAAAAAAAAATGATATTTAACCGAATCTAGCCGACTGCACTCCTACCTTAAGTAGCATGAAAAGTTCCTCTCATCTTGCCACCGGAGGATAACCACGTGCTTTACAAAATCATACACCCCCATTGTCATCTTTTAACCTTTTTTTCTGCTTGAAAAACATAACCTTGGAACTATCGTGGTGTAGTTTTGTGCTTCAAAGAGGATACAAAACATGTTCATTGTGGATTTGTGGTCGTGCACCAATCCACATCATCATGACCTCGCGCCAAGATTGGCGCCCTCGCGTATACAAAGAGCACCGTCAAGGCCATACTGGCATTTTGAGGGCCATGTGCTCAGTTTGAAATTAAACTGTACATAATAAAAATTAATTATCAAAATAATTATTTGATATTATAGTTGTAGTATAAATTTTTTTCTTACGATACAAAGATTATATGATATATCGTACTAAAAATCAAATTTCATATTTGACCTTTACTTGGAAAGCACCGTTCTTTAGAATCTTCAATTATCCTTGTAATTAGTTTTTTTTCTAAATTAAATCAATTTCAATGGCTATCGTTAAATCTTTTCTAGTTCATTATAGACCGCACGTAGAACTTCAACCTCAATTTATAAAAGCTCTTTTTTTGCATGTGCAATAGTCATTGAATTATCAACAAGATTCTATATGCAACAATTGCATTATGAAAATAATTTAACTGTTTCAAAAACTTTAAAATATCAACCGGGCATATGGTTTTGCTTAAGAACAAATTTTTACATTAATTGTTTTTAAAAAAATAAAGAGAATTAAAAGAACTACTCATCTATCTATTAGTTCTTATATCAAAATTAACAAATAGTAAAAAAAAATAAGTAAAAAAATTAAGTCCTTAATTTTAGGAGCCTGTGCAGCCTCCCATCCAGGCCTGAGCACCGTCGTACTAGACTGATCATTATCCTCGATCACAAGAATATCTGTGGAGAAGTAAGATCTGCCAAGTACAACTTGTCTTTCAGAAAACAAAGTGAAGTACAAGTAAGTGAATTGATAAATTTCTGTGGATTATGTGTTTTTTTTAATATAATATGAGCTCAGCCTTTTTATGTACTGCCTTTGGAGGAAAAGGCAGGATACGCCTTTTAGCTTGCTAATGCGCTGAGGCATGTGGTGGTGGTTGTCATCTCCCTTTCAACTCCGGGCCGGAAATACGTGCGCATTGCCATATGATATTCCATTATGTCTTGGAAAAAAGTTGGTGTCCTTTATCATCTGTCTTTCAAGTCCGGGCCAGAAAATATGTGCGCATTAACGTATGTCTTGAAAAAGATGATGTCCCGTTTTCTCAAGGTTAATCGTATGCTAAAATGCGCTATATTTTTTTTTGTTGAATATGAGCTGACACGATAATTAATACAAAGAATGTCTAACACGTACCTGACATTGTGAGTTTCTTGCAATAAGGTTAACGCTGAACCCGTAAGTGAAACTGGTATGGCTCACAGACCGGTCGAAATCATACGTTGTTTTTTTTAAAAAAGAATTCTAGCTTTCCACGTGTGTATTTATAATTTTGGTCGTCTCTTTTACCGTGAAAGGTGCGGCAGATATCATATATCCCCTATCGCGTCCAGGTAGTATGGAAGGTCACCGAAGTCGTGGCATGGCGAGAGAGCACCGTAGAAGGCGCTGCCGCGTGGAGGAGCTGCGGCAGCACGCACGGCTCTTAGCTGCCGCGCATGGGTAGTGTAAAAGGCACCATGCCACGGTGGACCATGTTGCTCCCGTCGGCCGAGCTCTCGAGGTTATCGATCAACTTTCATACTTTTCAAACATACTAGAGGATAAATATCGTTAGACCTTCCACATTGAAAAGGAGATAATCAAATTTACAATTATACAGAGGAGGACTAGATAATCCATGATTGCAGCTCGGCCAGCCGCTGTGGTTTTGGACTCAGAGAGCTACTGCGTTGTGTAGCACGTCAGCACGTGCGAGGTCTACGAGCTCAGGGGCCCCTGCCTCCTGATGTCTGAAAAGCAGAGCAGCACAGGTCTTGCACACAAACACATCAACAGCTTCTCGGACTGATGGATGGATGGATGGATGGATGCCAACCAAACAAACAAACTTCTCACTTCTCGGGTGAAAAAGAGCGATGCAAATTGAACGTCTCTACCATCATCGATTACACCGTCTGGGATATAAGGATTCAAATTTTGTTTTCGGATAAAATACCGCTCCTAACTAGATTCCGAAATTTCGGCGAAATTCGGGTATTTCGAACAAATCTCGTCCGAAATTCAAAAACAAAAATTCAAATTCGGTTTGTTTTGTACCGAGAAAAAACGAAATTCGCCGAAAATACCGAAATTTTGGTATTTTTGCAACGGAAAAAAGTGGGTCAAACGATGTCGGAAATTTTTCAAATTTTGTTTGGAGAGTCCTGATACATTGATGATATTTTCATAAAAATTTCAGATTATTCCGAAGTCTGTGAAATTTTTAAAAATTCAAACATTGTTACTATCATGATAAAACACTCACCGACAATTTTGAACCGAATACAAAATGATTCAAACCACGTTATAAATATTTGAATTTTTTTTGCATGGTTATGATGTATCTTTAATGCTCTCATAAAATATTTAGATAATGATCAAATTGTATGAATTTTTAAAAATTCGAACAGTACTACTGCCCTGTTAAAAGGCTTACCGGCAAACTTGAACAAAATGAAAAATTATCTAAACCACGTTAAAAACTTTTGAAAATTTTTGTGGATGGTCCTAATGTAACATTAATGTTTCTTTAAAAATTTTAGATGATGATCATTCTCAAATAATGTTTAAAAATTTATACAGTGCTACGTCGTGATAAAAGTGTGATGATCAATACATAGATTTGCTTTAGAAATAAAGAAATGTTTAAATTTTTTGAAAATTTTACAAAATGGTGATAAGGAAGTTCTTAATATCTCATAAAAATTTTGAATCATGATCACACTCCAGTGAATTTATAAAATTCTTACAAGGCACAATTCCATTTATGTCCTTTTCTTTTTGATTTTTGAAATATAATATAACAAACGAAGTTCAATGCTTACATAGATTTGATTGACCAAACAAACAAAGTTTAGTTTTTTTCAAAAATTTATATAATGGTACTGAGTCAATTATTAATCTCTCAAAAAAATTTTAGATCATAATCACACTCAAGAAAATTTATAAAATTCTGACAATGTAACTGTCCCAATTATGTACATTCTGTTTTTGATTTTTTAAAGATAACAAATGAAGTTAAATTATTTTGAAATATTTTATGTATGATCCTAAACTACTAAGGATAGTACCATAAAATATTTAGCTTATTATCAAGATTGTACAATTTTATAAAAATATGACAGTGTTTCTGCCAAAATTATAAAATATCTAAAAAATTCGGTTTTTCAACAAATTTTCATAGGAGATGGCTTTCCTAAGGTTTATTGGACTAAATCCAGCCCTAAAAGTTTTAAAATCGGCCAAAAAAATATGAAAATTCGGCACAATTTCACCGAGAAAAATCGAAATTTCGGGTTACGACAGCAATTTCAATTTTTTTTCCGGCCGGTACTTTAGATTTCGTGGTGGTCCGAAATCCGAAATTTCAACGAAATTTCGCCGAAATTCGCCGAGATTTGGAACCTTGCTGGGATATACTCCCCTGGTGCAAATAGTTAACGTTTTGTACATGCCTCTTAAATATAGTTTTGATTGCTAATTTTTATTATAATATATTTATAAAATCTAATAAATTTATAAAATTATGAAAGTACATTTTGAGACAAATCTACACATATAATTTTTACATATCCAATTTTAATATTTAAAAAGATATTAACAATCAAGATTTTGAAAATTTGACTATAACTACGTCTAAAACGATGACTATTTGAGCACATTATATGCTATTCGAAAATAGTCCGCGTTATTTGGAAACATCCGTTTTGACCCTAGATCGTTAAAGGAGTGGCTACCTATGCACGCACGTATACACACGTCTAGTTCGTGCGATGAGCGTGCTCTCCGTCTGTGCAACGCAGGAGGCAAAGCGACGAACGCAAGTGTACAGAAGAACTCGGCGGCGGCCGGTGACCCATGGTGATGGAGATCTGACCACACAGAGAGTTTAGGCTGTAGGCGAGCTGTTCGCTTCACTTCGATATGTACACAGCTTTGTTGGGATGCGCGGCGCAGTTGCGCACTTCTCTCTGTCCGTGGGTGAAAGCCGCCGGGGCCGACCCGTCCGTTGCGTGGGCAGTATTAGTATATATACTCTTAGTCCTGGACGGTACTTAGGCCTGTAAACAGCCGGGCTGTTGGTGTTCGTGTTTGAATACAGACCCGAGCTCGGCCTGAATAAACTCGTTAACGGTAAATTATTTAATTTATACTATTTTTAATAATAAAAAATATTTAAATTTGAGCTCGACTCAAGTAATCTCGATAAGAGTTAAAACATAGTAATATTTAATAAGTAATTTGTAAATTTATCAGACTCGGTGAAGCTCAGGATCAAGCTCGAGTTCGACTTGTTTGAAGCTCAAATCAAGCCTAGAGCGAGCTGAACTCGAGCAGTTCGCAAGCCTCGAGTTTTTTTACATCCCTAACGGTACTCCCTCCGTCAATTCTATTTTTAAATAATTTCGTCCATAAATATAGTGTGTATTTTATATTTAACATAAAATCAGTACGATGTTCCTTTTATATCTCTAATAAATATCCACATTTACTTTATATTTTCTACATACATGTATTGAATATACTGCTTAGTGATAATACTAGGGATAATTTAGTCATTTTTAATATCCTCTTATCTATGTTTTAAAAAGAAATACGTCTTATAAATTTAGACAAAGAGAGAGCCTTTTCTCGGTGCTTTGTCCAAATTGGCCTCTTTTTTTCCCATAGAAATTGGCCTTTTCTTGGAATGGACAAATTTTGCACTGGAACACGTAAGATTTTGGTAAGAGGTATTATAAGCGACAATTCTTACCTAATTTTTACATTCCAAGCAGAGTCTCAGGCTTTCAGCGGTTGAGGCAAGATTTCAACGTTGGCATTTTCGCCTCGGAAGTTGGAAGGCTAGGTGTCTTATCAGCGATATCACCAATATGCAACACCATGGTTGTACCACTAGGAGTCACAGGTATTCTGGTCGTCTTCTTTTTGCGTGGAGGTATTTGGTTGTTGCACACTCGATGGGGATGCCTCGATGGTAGGGCTGCCAACTCGATTTAAAACAGGCTCGAGTCGGCTTACGCTCGTGGCGTGTACAAGCCAAGCCAAGTTAAGTCTCGTCCTTAGCTTGTTTCTATAACGAGCCAAGTCCAAGTTGTTTAGTGTGCTTGTTTGGCTCGTATGTAGTCTAGAGGCTAAAAGCACGGAGTAACACTGAGACCCATTGGGACACACCAAATGACCCATGCCCATCACGGATTCGTGCTCATGTAAGTATGTTTGGAAATTATATCCCTTCTTCATCATTTGTGGTTACTTGAGCAACCATCATTTGAACTTCTATTGTCTAGAAATTCTATCCCTATTTGCCGAATGTGAATGAAAACTTGTATCGGGAAAGTTTCTAGGATGCATGATGCATCAAAAATCATATCCAAACAAACAACTTAATTAATCAATTGACACTCCATTATAGCTAGCTATAGCAGCTAAGCTCGCGAGCTATCACGAGCTGACTCGAACCATTTTTCAAGCCGAGCTAAGCTTGCTTTCCAGCGGCTTCCAACCCGACCTTGTAGTCATAGGTCACACGTTCCGATCAAAACCAAAATAACCGCTCACTTAATATTCTTCATGACAGTAGATAATACTTTGTGTGGGTGGTAATGAATAAATGCATATGGTTGGGAGAGAATAAATAGAGGTATAGAAGGAAAGATATTATTAAATCTACATACAAACTTTATATTTATAGATAAGATCATTCAAAAAAATAAGCCAAATAAATTCGGACAGACGAGTAGTAAATTTCACTACTTCTGTATCCCTACGTGGTGAGCTAATAAAATGGTATTACTAGAAACCAACCACAGCCTATGGTTAGGTGGGTTAATTTTGTGGAATTTTCACTATAATATTATGAGATTTGATAAAAAAAAATAGTATTATTGGAACGCGGCAGAAAAGTTTTTCATTTTCTGAGACTCATTCTACAATTGAAAAGTGGTGGATTGAGCAGGAAAAATATGTGGGGGAGTAAAACGCTGAGAAGGGTTTTGTTGATAAAATCTATACCCTTTATAACGCAGGTAAACATTCTTTTCTATGTCCATCCAAAATACTGTATCCCACTAGAGATAATCCAACATTCGTGCACCCAGCGAAACGTCCTCAGAAACTTGCCTCCATCAAAATTAACCTCTCAGATCTTTCCTCAGCTTTACTCACCCACATCCGATGGTCATTATTTAGTGTGTCTAATCATCCCTGTGGCCCACAACAGACCTCCCCCACCTACATATTTAGAAGGAAAGTGAATCAAACAAGGAAATAAACAGGGAGGATCCGCATACAAGGAAACCAAACTTGAATTTTTTGTTTGCTAAAAGTGTGCGTACTACATATTTGGAAGAAGAGCGAATCAAACAAGGAAGCAAACAAGACTTGAAAACAGGGGGGATCCGCATGCAAGGAAACAAGACTTAAATTTTTTATTGTCCTGGCATCGTGATCGTATTTTTTTCGAATATGACCCTTCTCGAGACTTTTTTACGGATCTAGCCCCATAGAGCCTAATTTCAACAAGCACGAGAGCGCTGAATTTTTGTTTTCATTTTTATCCACGGAACCAATGGCCCGCGAGTGTCGCTTAATTTTTTCAATTTTTCTCACGGAACCAAATGGCGCGAAAGCATCGCTTAATTTTATCTTTTTCCTTCCGGATCCAAATGGTCGGCGCGATTTTATTTTTCCATATTTTTCCGAAATCATCTCTGTAGCCCACAACAGACCTTCCCCTACCTCCAGCATCAACAAGGAAAAGGAAACAAACGTCCTGGAAAAGAAAATGACCATACATTACGTCCTGGGAAAAAGAAACCGGGAGATGGAGCAGCGTGGCCGGGAGATTGCACGCGGCAGTCGGGGCAGCGCGGCCGGGAGAACGCAGGTCTGCAACGGCTCCACGGTGGTCATCGGTGGCTTTGCCGACACGGTGAGGTTGCTGGTCGGCGACCTCGCAGCCGCCGTGCCTCGGCAAATTTATAATTCAATTTTTTTAAAAAATAATTTTATTAAGTACAAAATAATCGAAAGTTTTTTTGAGAATTTCTCTAGAATTTTTTAACCTAATGTGCTATCTTTTCAAAAATCCTTTTATATTTAAAAAAATGAAGGCAACCCACCTGTAGCTTCTTCTAGCTACAATGAGACCGAGAAGCTTCTTCTCTCCCTCCCTCCTTTAAAGCAAGAAAGAATCTCCAAAGCTCCATCAATCCCGCACCTAATCTCCTCTTTCCATCTATGGTGTTAATTCCCTAAATTTCATGCTCTATTGCCAAAATTTCCTCCCAATCTGATTTGACCCCAAATTATGGTTTCCATAAATATGCTTGTTTTCGGGGCTATAAAAGTCGGCGAGCTCTTCTCCACCCATCGCATTGCGTAAATCCCCAAGTGCTCCCTTTTGTAAAGATCGCCAGATTTTGGAGGTAATTCAAGTCATCACCGTCATCTTTCCCATTGAAATTTACATGTAATGACTCCTCCTCCGCAGCGCTGTCTTTGATCTCGCCGCACCAAGCCAACCCACGCGACCGCCGACCACCCCTGGCCTTCCCTCCCCCCTTGCGCTGATCAAGCCCAGAGAGCGCTCTGTGCTCTCTGTGGAAGCTGCAAAAAAAATAATCCAAAATCAGAAAATTCTTTTTTCTTTCTCTTTCTTGATTTAAAATCTTTTGGGAGCCCGTTCGCTCATTCGACCTCCATTTAGTTCCGTTTTTCTTTCTAAATTCATTTAAAATTCTAAATTTCTCTTTTATTATTAAGTGTTGTATTCATACTTATCTTCTCATTTAATTGATAAGTGGGTGTACTGTCGTTGTAGCGTTAGCACGGACAAGTTACACTATAGTTGGCGTATGTTAAGGAAGCGAACTGGCGTGAATGTGAATGTGCGGTGATATGTGTGGCTTCCATATAATTGATAAAGAAGAGTAACTTTCCTAAAATAAATTACAATGCTTTAAGCTCCTTTTCCTTGGGAAAGAAAATAAAGTCGATGAAATGCAACTACAAAGATGTGAGATTGAAGGTTTGCCACCAAAAACAATTTTCTTAGTAAAATGCCGCTCTAGAGTTTGAAATAGCTGCGCTTTGCCATTCCTCCCGTATTCTAGTATTTGTTAATTTTTTGGCACGAAATCACAAAGGAAAGGGCCCTTTTGCCCCAGCCCCCATATGTGCTTGAATCAATTCGGTTTTTGCCACATCATCTTCTTCTTCCCCAAGACAGAAGAGAGGGCAGTGGGCAACGCCCCGGACCTCCATGGTGGCGATTGGTGAAGGTCAGCATGGTCAAGAGACTCAAGATAGATACAAAAATGGAATTCTCAGGCCATGGGAGTTCAATGGTGCTGGCGGTTCAGGAGGTTGTGCACCGGAGATGAGGAGGCCACGGGCATGGCGACGGCGTAGTCGATGGGACAGAAATTCGAGCACGTCAAAACGTAGAACATGGCGAGAGGATGATCATGTGTAAGCTAATTGGTCATAGACTCACTGGAGACGACAAACGGCGACAGCAAACCTGAACAGAATTGAGGGAAAAAGAAACTCGGCTGCCACCCACTGTGAGCAAAATAAACAAATTAACTTCGGATGTTGAAGGAGTGAGAGGTGGGACAAGATATGACGCGAACGGATTTCAACGTATCTCACCTGATTGAAAGATCAACTCTGCTCGCCGTCTCCACCCGTGCCTTCTGCCTCGCTGCCATAGGATTGGGGCCGAGGACCAGAGACGGTGCTCGTCGGGGTAGAGACCGCGTGCAGCCTAGCCCGCGATGGGCGCGTGCGTTGCAAGTGGCAGTTGCTGCGTGGCGACTGGCGAGACGTCCTCTTGTTGATACTGACAAATTTGTCTTCCATTTGAAGTCTCTCTCCTCGTGACACTCACGCCATCCTCTTAGTCCCTTTTCTCTCTTATTTCTTTTTTCTTAAACTAAAAAAGTTTTTTTCTTCAAATTTTCTCTTACATTTTCGAATGGGGAGTATTTTTTTAAAACTATTTTTGAATGATTTTTAAGCAAAAGTGTTCGAATCGAAAGTTTTTTTAATCAAAACTTTTCCATTGAATTCACCTAAAAGTTTTGAATCAATTTATTTTTTGTATTAGTGAAGAAACGGGTAGGAAAGTGGAAGAAAAGAGAGTGTAGAGAGAGAACCATGTGGTAATATTTGAATGAGTGAATTCAGGATATTGCATTCTATTTGTTGGCACTTCAAGAAATTGAGATAACGAGTGGTAAAGTGCCATAAATGGAGTGTTATATCCTGAATTTTTCCTATTTGAATATATACTCACCCAAAATAGCAATTTCCAAGGCTGGTGCTTACACGAGAAGAGAGAGAACCAGAGAGAGGGAGGGTAGGAAGAGAAGAACAGGGTGGTTTCGTTGGCCTCAACCAAATCAATTCGAGCCACTTTGGGATAGGCCAAAAAGGTCATTTCACAAGACATTTTTGGAAAAAAAATATTACTCCCTCGAAATAGTTGTCGTTTTGAACATCGACAAGATCTCTAAAACTCAACTTTGATCACTAATTTCTATTGTAATATATATAAAAATCTAATAATATTATAAAAGTACGTTTTTAGATGAATCTACAAGTATGATTTTCATGCATTCAATCTAAATATTTTAAAAGATATCGATAGCTAAAGTTTAACTGTATGTATCCCAAACCAATATGTTTTTGTAAATCGGAGGGAGTAGCAAATACTAGAATACGGGAGGAGTGGCAAAATACAGCTATTTCAAACTTTGGAGTGGCATTTATTGAGAAAGTAATTTTTTTGGTGGCAAATCCTCGCATCTTTACCGTGGCATTTCATTCATTTTCCCGAAAAAAAAGGGCAATCAGGATAACTTTCCGTTCCACATCGACCTTTTGGGCTCAGCCCAGTCAGTCTCGGAGTTGTGTAGACCTTTGGATCCGGAACCAACGGCCCACGAGTCTAGAAGAAGAGATTAGTTCTGCTCACCAGTCAGTTCGTCGCGGCGAAGGCGAGGCGGCGACGACGACGGCAAGACTCAGCTCAGATCCGAGGAAATGGTAAGACCACGAACACCAACTCTTCTGGGGATCTAGGCTTTACCGTTCTGATTTGCCGTTGGGGATGGTGCCGCAGGCGGCGAAGGCGATCTCGAGCCCCGTGCCGGTGGACTGGTACCCGATGCTGGCCGTCGTCATGGTCGCCGTCGGGCTCATGCTCACCGCCTCCTTCTTCATGTAAGTCAGCTTCTGCGCATCTGCTACTGTTCCATATACCTCGATCTCCTATAGAGATTTACGCCGATAGGTGAGATCTGAACTGATGTCTGTAGCCGTTGAGTTGTTTGGTTATATAAGGAATTGGCTCAAGTCACCTGTGCGTACGAATTGGGGATCTGATGTGCTGCGATGCTGTACTGTTAGCTCGATCCGTAGGTGGTAGCATCCTGTATGTATTCTCGGTAGCCGCCGTAGAGGATTTTTGATCCCTGTTGGTTTGGTTGTGGATGAACGGGGGAGGTGCTTGGCTCGATGTCGTGATTTGGATTTGGTTTTGGTATTGATTAAGAAAATTATATTTTGGGGGTTAGCTATGGCAACAACCAGTGGGAGTTGATGGATTTGAGTCTTGCTAGTTGCGTAGGTCGCCTTGGAGTTTGTAAGTCCTTTCTGCATGTCGGATACACGAAATTAGAGTTGCGTTGGTAGTTCAGAACAGGAACCATCTATAATTTCTGACAATGTTGAATGGCAGCATTCATGTTGTCCTTGCTTTAAGATCAGTTTGAGCTTTCTAGGTAGTAGGTAATATGCAGCATTTGGGAACAAAAGGGCTTGTGTATCTTAGTGTTGTGGAAAAACTATCCATATACAACTAGCTTCCAATGTATACACATAACCATGAAATGATGTGAACAAACAATTGAGCCATCACAAGCTGTCCAATTGCACTTTATTTTTAAAAGGGCCATTTTATCAAAAAATATTGTTAAGTGATGTTTTTTAATTGCATGACCAAAAGATACACGGTGAGGACAATTTTTTTAACTATCCAAGTATCCGTATGATTGTGTAACTTGACTTGATTTGTTTTAGATATGTGACCATGTCTTGTCTGGTAAACCACACATTTGTCTTTGCCAAGTTGGTGGTAAATAGCATAGTTATGGTTGGTTTCAGAAACTATGATTAACCTCGTGGGCCCTTGGGACCCTAACTAACTAGTGCAATTCACTCATTGTGAGTGCAACCAACTGTGTGTTATTTTGTGTCATTACATGTCACAGGGAGGTTGGATGGTGACGACTTGAGCTAGAACGGCGTTAGGTGAAGGAAGGCACCGATTGGCGGAAGATTAGACCTAGAATATCTGGCCAAAGGGGGAAGAGCACGGCAGGACTTATAAACTTGGAGAGACTTCTTTGTTGTTCATTTCTTCATCTCAAACGAATGCACCATCCTTTTTTTTATATAATTCAGCCGCTAATACTGCAATCTAATCCAATTTAACTGCTCAACAACTAAACAATAAATCTGCTAGGATGCCAACTAAATTAATCTTGAAGCCTCCTATTCAACCGAACAGTCCTCCAGACAGCAGTTGTTGCGCACTGCTGCTGCTGTGCATGGTAGGTGTCACACCCATGACACATTACATGGCTGTTTAAATTATCAGTTACAGTCTAATGTTCTGGCACTAACAGTTTCAGGAGAAAAATAGCTAGCTCTTGTAGTCTTAAGAAGATTTCACTTGGATTATTGTACTCGTCCAAATCAAATCTCATGGTTGACTTCCTTCTTCCTGAACGAATTATTCTAACTTGTCAGAAAGGAGTTCAAGCCAGACAATCATGTCTCTGTTGTGTGTTGGGCTACACGTCTTGTATTTGTGTTATGATTTTATTAAACTATGTTTCTATTACACTTCTCTTCCTTTTCCCGTTCTACTTCCTTCTTACTAATGTTTTAGATGCACCTTTTTCCAAAATTGTTATAATCCTAATTAGCATGCTACACTCGTGTTGAATTAGTTGACTTGTATAATCTATTGATATACATCTTGTTTCAGATTCCTATGTGTTCTATAACATAAAAAACATGGTCACCAGTAGATCTGTGCTCCCGTACTATCAGTTTTTAGACCTAGAGTCCTGACCTTGTGTTATGGATTGAACCAGATCATTCTTTCAAGTTTAATTGCAGTAGCAGTTATATGTTTCCTTTGTATAATCTGCTACTAGATGAAGTTAACCGGGACAATGTTATGGCTTTATATGAATCAACTGCTAGCACTATAATTCAACATCTATCTTATGTAACTACCTTGGCAAATGATATGATCTGGCTATCTGTCTGGAAATAGCTAATTATTTGGAAGAAGCAAGGACGTGAATTTATAAAACTGTCAGATTGATTAGTGAACCAAGCTGTATCCTTTAAATATTTAAGATAAATTGTTAACTAGCAGAACGCTATAGAGCTTCAATCAAGATAGCAGAGCATTCACTTATTCTTTGCTAATTGTATGGTTATTTCAGTTATGAAGCAACTTCATCCAGGCGCAGCCGTAGCTTAGCAAAGGAGATTGTCACAGCGGCCATTGCTTCGGTTTTTCTGGTATGCTCCTGTAAAGAGTGTTGGTGGTTTCACAATTCCATAGGATGATCGATGCATATCTAAGTAAGCTTTTAATTGTTCCGCAGGGCTTTGGATCTCTGTTCGTGCTCCTTGCTAGTGGTGTTTATGTCTGATGACCTGCTATGGAAGCTTTTTGTTGGGGTTCTCCAGCCGTAGTCCTAGCTAGGATATGTCAGGTTCTGAAATTATGTGTTGGTTCCCGGAGAATATGCAGTCTCATATGGACATGTTATAGGCAAAAGTTTGAGAAACAGGCATGAAGCACAATTAAACCAATGTTGCGAAACTTTTTCTCGAATATCTATTATATTATCAGTCCACGATTTTTTTTTAAATAATATGCCGAAACAAAATTTTACGAAAATACACCTCTATCGCCATTTGAATTGGTAATAGGGCTCTGCGACAAAAGTCTTAGCTTTGCCAGCCAAGTGAATCTACGACAAAATAATATGTTGGCCAATTCAATCCACGACTAAACACATCTGTCGCTATTTGAAACAGGGACAATATTATTTTAAAAAATAATTCAGCAGTCCATAACTTGGGTGTTGCTAAGTTGCTGCTTATTTTACATAAGACACGCAGCTATTTTCTTAAAAAAAATTGCTGCTCTTGCTTTCTGAGTTTTTATATTGCTTTCTGGCTCTTTGAAATGGAAAAGGAAGCAATAAGCGTTAAACAGATGAGTGAGATAAAACGAGGAAGCTACAAAACACTCAATTGCTTAAGTTAATGCCAGGATATATATACCACTCGAAGATGTCCGTTATTTGCAAAATCTGCACACGAAAGAGATTTTCACGGGGCCATCATTACCGCTGAACGTACTAAATCTATCGACATTGTGAGTCCGTCTGAGGTCAGCAACATTCGCGGCTACCTCTTTTCTCTGTACGTCGTAGAGAACCTCTAAATAAGAAACGCTTATAAATTAATTATTCAAGAACGATTGTTTAATGGCAGCGTGGTCAGTAAGGGCCAGGTAGAGTTCAGAAAAGTAATAAAAGAATCTTTCTCTTATGTTTCCTGCTTCTTGCTTGGGAATAAGGTGATGACGCCCTCTCCGGTCAACACTCCTAGTAATACTGCTCCCTTCTCCTTGGTTGTTTCCCTCTTCTTGATTGGGTTTCATGGCGGCTAGTCCACGCTTTCCAGGAGCAGCATCTCTGGAAGCCTAAGGTCTTCCCCAGGTTAGTTGTAATCTTTCTTCTCCAATATGCTTCCCTAGTGTTTTAGCAGCGCTTCTTGTTAGTAAGCTTTTGGATTTTGGAGCAGTTCTTCATGTTTGTACATTTCAATGCTCTAAGTTTGTTTTCTTTTGATCAGAGAAAAAAGTTAGTTGGCTCAGAATCTCAGATAGTATTACGCTATTAGTTTCTTCACCACCTTTCCTAGCTTTCTAGATCAAAGAATCAAATTAATCTGTGCATACTGCATACAAACGTATATTTTAGGTTCACACTACAAGTTAGTCGTAAGAATGCCACATCTTACACAAAATTTGCCCTTTAGGTATTGATTCCAATCCCAGCAAATGGATTTATTCTTTGGCTGTGGTTGAAGAGAAGTATGCACTGAAAAGTTTAATACAGCTGATGAACTGAAGTTGGGTGGCTTCATCTTTGTCGGTCACTGATACATACAATTATACAAATACAATGTGGTTCTTGCCTTTACTCCAATGCATGCACATTAGTTGCGAAGTTGCGAGAATGGATCAAATGTGTTGCATGTTGGAATTAATGCTGAATTAATTCATTGGAAGAAGTCAAAGGGGTGTTGAGTTGAGTGTATGGTCTTTAGTACCATATTGCTTAGCTAGGTGGAGTGCAACCAACATACAAGGGGAGTTCATGCATGGACTCTCCACATCACCTTACACTCGATCACGACGTGGCGGCTGCGGACTTCGGGAGACGACGCTGCGTGCGGTTAGTCCGTTCACCACGCTGCAGATTCCAGGGGGCGGTTCCTGGAATCGTGGCAGATCGGCTGGTTTTTCGCGAGGCAGTTTCGGTTCGCAGTTTCTTAAGGGAGACGTCCTTGTTCGTGAGGAGATACGCGACAGAAATCAATCTCGTTCTCTCAAACGCCTCCTCCAGTTCTTGCTTCTTTCAAGTCATCCGATCCCTTCGCTTGTCGTGCAACAAGCGTGAGGGAGAGCAGTGTCTCCGTTCCGACACCGGTAACTTGACACCCTGCACGGGAGACCGGCGATCAGGTTTCTGGGAAGCGCCGCACCGCGCGACTGCTCGTCTTCTTCTTCGTTCGTCGCATCGCTTCTGCGCAGCTTCCCGTTCTTCGTCAAGCCGTCAGTGAGTGTTCTGGACTAGGCAGTTCTTAGTCCAAGTGATCCCTTTTGAGATTAGATCTTTTGAGAATGCATTCTGCTATGATAGTTTTGTTTACATCTTTGTATCTTTTGGACTATCTAGCATTTGTAGGCATGTTTTCTTTACTAGCATGTTTTGTCATTTTGCTGACTGCTAGTAACCATGTTGTAGACGCAATATTTATCATGTTCTTATTGCATATCTTTAGAATTAAATTAATGTTATGCCATGTTAATTTTTCAACATTGCAGACCATAGGATTTGGCCACTTATTGATGTACTTCTGGGCTTTAGCGGACCGGACCTATCTATGAGAGTTTCTAATCTCTATTGCCCAGTGAGGGATATTCATTTTTTTTATATTTTTCAATATTTTTAAAATATTTGTTTTCCTAACTTATTTCCAAAAATAAACTCTGTACTACCACTTCACTGCTTGTGTTGGTCGCCAGTGGGCGCTAGCGAGGCAGCCTTTGCCACGCCATCATAGGTGGTGTGGTAAGGTTCATTTGCCACGCCAACACTAGAGTGATAGGCAGAGTTCATTTTTTTAATATAAGTTTTGAACTACCCATGGTGCGGCAAAGTTCATTTGCACACCAACAACATAGGTGTTGGCAGGTTGGGAATTTTATAAATAAGTTGTGGATGGGTTTATTTTATAAAATAAGTTGTAAAATGGTTTATTTAGTGCCTGTTTGGATTCATTAGCACTAATAGTTAGTTGCTAAAATTAGCAGCTATGGATCCAAACAAGCCTACTAATAGACCTGCTAATTATTAGCAACCCACCCTGCTAACAATTAGTTCATTAACAGGTTGTACCCTACTAAAAGCTGCTAATAGATAGCTAATTGACGCTTTTGCCCTCCCTCCAACTCTATCCATTCGAGCATCCCTGTCCACTCGTCCACTATTCTACTAAAAGGGCATTATGGTCATTTCTCTTTAATTGGCTGATTTTGTGAACTTTATTAGCAGGTGTATCCAAACAGCCCCCGCTAATAATTATCCAGCTAATAGTTAGCTAGCTATTAGCTATTAGCCAGCTAACTATTAGCACTAATGAATCCAAACAGGGCCTTAGTAAAAAATTCTGCCCATGGGTATTTTCCTCAAAAGTATATATGTTAATACAGTTATGCTTATTATCTTGCTCCTGTTATGTTTTTTTTAAAAAAACTTCTATCGCTCCCCCGTTCATGCGACCCTATTAAACCATTGCTTAAAGAAGTAGAAGTTGCAATTATTTCAGGGCGAATACAATACACGCAGAAATTTGTTTTTCTTCCGGCATTTTTGTAGAAGGTTTGTGTATGTCAACATAATTTATTCTGCGTTCTGGTGTGCAGGTACTTGTAAGGCACTACGCTCTCTGCGGAAGACAAACAGATGTTAGCAATTATGTGAAAGTGTTCGTTTATTCGGAAAATAAAATATGGACGGTGATTCTAGCAGACGCGATAACCAGGAGAGCATATTAAACGATCAAAGTTCAAAACCACACAATCTACCATTACAACATTTGGAAGAAATCACAAACAGCTTCTCTAGTGAGCGAATACTTGGTAAAGGTGGTTTTGGTGTGGTATATAAGGTAAGATTAAAGCATACATGTTTCGTGTTTTCAAATATATATGCAACCAGAGTTGATCCAAAAATCCATATTCCAATATTAATACAAAACTTTAAGCAGGGAGTGCTACAAAATGGGGAAATAATTGCTGTGAAGAGGCTTCTGCCGTCAATACCGGGCTTTCAGAAGCAATTTGAGAATGAGGTTTTATCATCTTACTAGTACAGTACCCTATCTTTCGGTTTCCTTTTCCCAGCACGTAATATATGGTAAGAACGTTTGTTTCCTTTTCCTTAATTCTAGGATATTTGTTTCCTTTTCTTTGAGATGATGCTAGAGGTGGGGAGAGATCTGTTGTAGACTACAGGGATGAGTTAGACACATTAAACAATGGCCATCGGATGTGGGTGAGTAAAGCTGAGGAAAGATCTGAGAGGTTAATTTTGATGGAGGCAAGTTTCTGAGGACGTTTCGCTGGGTGCATGAAGGTTGAGTCATCTCTAGTGGGGTGCGTTATTTAAGGTGGACGTAGAAAAGAATGCTTAGGTACATTATAAAGGAGTATAGATGAGGCTTAAGCACCCAAATATAGTGCGATTTGTAGGCTACTGCTACGAATCAAAGAATTTATGTTTAGAACACAATGGAAAATACATTTTTGCCGAGATGGCAGAAAGGTCAGAAAGGTTGCTTTGCTTGGTAGAATAGATACTGATTTAGTAATAAGTACGGTAAAAATATGAAAAGAGATTTGCTCATAAACACATATTGTAACAAAACGTAGACAAGAAGTAAAAATAGGAGGAAAAAAGTATATATTTAATTGTATGAAAGGTATGTTTATATGGTAGTAGAAAGGATTGTACAGGACTATTATATACAGTGTATTTGTGGTTTTTATTAGTCTGGGAGTAATCACTCCTGGAAGTACCACATTATTCTCTGTATGGTCAAATAGGACTTCATACGTTGTTTCCTTGCTTAGTGCTTTTTGCAGGTAACATCTAGAATAATTGAAATCGCCACACCTTATTTAGTTTCCTACTCTCTCTCTTTTAAATATGATTATTAGCACTGCATGCAAAATATTGTTGCTTGAAGTTTGTTTCTTAACTATTACCATGCTAAATAACAGATCTACTGCTACCTAAACTAGTTTTGTGTCCCCTTTTCCTTTCTTAGGAAAGCTAGTTGTCCAGTTACTATGATCCTCATGGTATTCAGTCTTAATTGCTCTTTCATCATTTGCAAACTTTGTGCTCTAGGACCAGGAAAACGTGGACACATTGATTATGTGCATACGTCAGTGTCCGTTTGTTTTTGCTTTTGATTCTGAATTATAGTCCCAAAAGCAGAATAAAAAATAAACAACCCGATTCTAGAAATCGATTCTCATAATCCATCCCATCCATATACACTAGAATTCACAATCCACTTCATATGTGCTTTTGGATTCTAGCTTTTGAAGAATCAACTTCTCTACAACCACAATCTAGAATCAACTTTTAGAGAATCCAAAGCAAAAACAAACAGACCCTCAAGATCTGGGATTCTCCGGTGGTAACCTGGTAGGCCTATTGCAGCTTGTATTATCTACAGGTGCCTTTTACATTGGAAATCAGTTGAAGCTGAAAGAACTGGTGTTTTCCACCGTAGTATTATGAGTATGTTTAGTACAATAGAAGTAAATAGCACATATGATTGGATATTACCGTTTATGTTAAGTATGTGAAATCATGTGTTGAATAATTAACTTAGTGATGAAATTGACATTGCAAAGTGGTTATGCTCATAACATGTGTGGTGTTTATGCGTGTGTTGTTTCAGATGATTACTTGATATGCTTGTGATAGCATGTTAATGTTTTTGCTTGATGCAACGCGTTCGTATGAGTGGTTGCATGGACTGATCTTGAGTCAAGTTGTGGACTTGTGCTCGTACACGGTTTCGTATTTGTTCATGTGCAAGTGTTGTTTAAGGGCGAACGTGGTCGGTGACAGGACCATAACTAGATTCATGGAGGAACTGAGGTTCGGGACTAGGTCAAGGGAGGAACCGAGGTCCTAGTGTTCAAGGATATCATGCGAGACGTTCGGACTAGAGAACGGTACACGTGGAGGCGAGTGAGTCACGCGAGAGCGACATGTGGGTCGTACGCGTGCATGCGTAAATTTTGGACTGTATACATGTATTAGACCATGTATAATTGAATCAGGTGGATATGTATTCATGTATTTAATTAGAGATAAAAAAAATTAGGGTTCGGAGTTGCCTGTAAAAAAAAGAAAACGAACCCCGGCGGCATTAAAAGTCGGCACGCAGCGCATGAACGAAGAAAGGGCTACGGCACTACAGCGATTCGCGATGCACAGTTGTCCTTGGTGCTACAGTAATTTATCGCTACAGGATGGCGACCTACAGTGCGTAGCGCAGGAAGTGCCAGCGAGCAGTGCGCAGAGAGAAAAGAGAGATCGGAAGAAAAGACAAGAAAAATTTGGAGATTATTTGAGGATGTTTTGATGGTATTTTTGAACATATCTAGACAATAAAGATCAAGATTTACAAATTGATGTGTCGGTAATCTCGTTCTTCCTTTTCATTCTTCATTTGCATACCTGTTTTGTTTTTTTAGATTGATTCATTGTTTCACCATGATAATTTTGATTTGATTCATTCAAAAACTTTCTAGGTCATCAAGTGATTAATCTGAAACTTTTGATTGGTTAATTCCTCGTAGATCCTGATTAATCTCGTAATTAGGGTTAGATAAATTTTTATCATTATTTGGTATAGTCAACTTGCGAAAGTCATAACTCTAGTTCCGTATATCCGATTGAGGTGATTCTTGTTGGGTTAGTTTCTAAATTGAATCTATTTTCTACAGTATAAATTTCACTTAAATCCGACGGTGGGATCTTTGAGAATTACTGTTTTAGTAACATATATCAATCTATTTTTGTGGAAACCGAAGCAATCTTTCATAATTCGTTTAGGGGTGTTTTGAGAATCACTAAAAATTTGATTTTAGCTTTCGCGCAATCATTCACCCCTCTAATTGCTATATTAGTGTATATCGATCCTACGAAGTAATTTCTCTACACAGAGAGAAGCACCTAAGTGCCTAGGTAACAACGATAACAACAACAAAAGAAGTTGATTCGCAGCAACATGTTCGATACGAACAAAATTAATTCTGGCACCTTTATAGATGTGTATGGGGAGGGTTCTTCATTTGGGTGCCTATGCATCCAGTTCAAGTAATTGCAATTCACATTTTGTTTCCCTAAATGATTGAACTTTAAAACCAGTTCTTTATATGATGGTAACAAAACTTCAAAATCAGAATAAAGGAGATGTAAAAAGGCACAATTGCACTTTTAAGTGGCTAAGTACCATTTTTGTGCAATCAATGCTCTTGAGCCAATATTACTGATTTGAGCCTCTTTACTCAATTTTCAACACACGACTTATAGAGGTAAGAGGAGTATTGCTGGTCAACATGAATTTATACCATGCGAAGTTAAATACAAATTTAAATGATAACAAATGTTAAAATGGTTAGAGAAAAAAAAGTTAAAACCAAGGTGTTTTGTATCTTCAGGTACCGTAAGATTGTTGCGGCAGCGTGTGGTGGCTAGATGGCGACGGTGTGCAGGGAAGTTGGTTGGAGACCGGCGGCGGGGAGTGAGAGATGTGCCCTAACAGTCGGTCGCCACCTTCCAAATTTTTCTCTAATTCTTACGACAGATGCTCCCCCTTTATACATGGTCAAGAATTGTTAACATTATCTTGGAATTAGAAACCGAGTGCCTTCACGTATGGGAATATTTTTGAAAGAAACGTTCGGTTACCTTCGCTTCTTCCTGAACAAAAAGTAAAGATTAAGAGGGGCTATTGTAGGGGAACATAGAATTATACCCAGTAAAACTAAAACAAAAATGTAACAATAACAATGATGATGATGATAAATGGTTAAATTGGATTATGACAAAATGATGTACGCTAATATATCAGAAGGGTAAATGTCCATCGGAGAGTGGTTGGTCAGTGACGACTTGAGGTAGAACGGCTTTAGGTGAAGGTGGGCACCATTGAGGATGGAATAGTTCTAAAATAGCTGGTCAAGGGAAAGACCCCAGCAGGACTTCAGGGACTAGTAAATTTGCTTAATTTATCTTTGCTTTGTTTTTTTATTTTTTGAAAATTGACCAGCAGCTTTGGCATTTAATTAAAGAAGGACGAAAAACAATAGCTGAGCTACAAGTGCACCCACACCCACACATCCACGTATGCACCTAGCCCTCGCGAGAGTGCGCGTTGATATGAGCTCGAACTGCGGCGGGCAAGGCACGTACCTGGCGCCTCAGCCAACTGAGCTGAGCTCAGATCTCACCGTGTTAATTTATGAAATGACACCTAACAATGCAATCCAAGAGAGAACAATTATCTTTATGCTGACGACCCAAATCTGCTAAGAGATAAAGCTACTAGAAACCTATACGCGGCGTTCCACGCCGCGGGCACCGCTCTCCACGCGAGCAAATTGAGAAAACGCGCGAAAAGGACCTAAAAAGGATTTTGTGTTTTCCGCAAAAGGGCTTAAACGTAATGCTAGAAAAACGCAACAAGGACCTAAATGTGATGTATATTTTTTTTAAAAAAAGGGACACGAAAGTTTTTTTTTGTCCCGAAAAGGATCTAACCGTAATTCCTTTTTTTTGGTAAAAGAAGCCGAGCGCAAGCCTTAAAAATGCATAAAAGACCTAGACGTAATATATATTCTTTTTTTGAAAAAAGGACCTAACCGTATTTTTTTCGGGGAAATGACCTATATGTAATTTTTTTTTCCGGAAAAGGACCCGGATGTAATTTTTTTCGGCCGACTCGACTCGAGCCGCGAGCCGAGCCGGCTTGCTCCACGGCTCAAAGCAATGAGGAGTCCGGAACCTTGTAGGCTTTAGTAGAAGGTTATATTTAATATAATTGACTTCCAAACAATGCAATCTAAGAGAGAATAATTATCTTTTTGTCATTTATGTTTCGTGGCATTGCTATGGTCCTGTTTGGCACAGCTCCAGATCTCAGCTCCACTTCAATTCGGGAGTTTATAGGATAAAATAAAGTAAATTAAGTTTATATTTTTAGTTTAAAATGTGAACAAGATGACTCATTTAAATACTCTTAATGTACCCACAGCTTCGGCTCTATAAATTTCTAGAGTTAGGAATACCTACTCCACCAATTCTATGAATTTTGATGGAGCTAGAGTTGTGCCAAACACACTTCTTCCTTTCCACAGACCCAGAAGGGCAATAACGACGGGTTAGCATATTGGCTCTCCAATTCATCCACATTACTTATGCTTATACAACGACCATTGAAAACAACTGGAGCAGCTGGACTTACTCCTGAGAGACGAAGGTCATCTACTTCATTATGCATCTTTATTCTCTCAAGTTTTTTACTCTTGATACTCTGATTTTATAGTCTGAAAATTGCTTAATTCATTGCTTCTGAATACATAAGGGAATTTTAGCTTCAGCACAAAGCGCTGGTAGCCACTTGATTGAAGGAAAGGATGGTGAGCAAGATGAAGCTAGCCATTCTACTCTGCTTTTCATGCAGCCACTTAGAGATTTCCTTAAGAAGATCTATGGAATGATAAGAGACAATTGGTTGAAAGAGATATCTCCATTGCTTGGCCGTTGCATCCAGGTATGAATAAATGGCACTAGAATGTCTTTTATTTTAGAAAATAAATGTAAACCTCATGCAAGGGCAAATCTAGGACAAGACATCACCAAGGTCGTCGGAGTTAATACAAACTCATAACACTAACATGTAATTTGTAATAAAGTTATCATATGCTTATATACTAAAGGAACTATGTGAACTAGGTTGGAGGACGTCGGTATCAATTGACCCCGGTTCATACACTGTAGATCCGTCCTGACCTCAGGTCTTTGTTTTACTGACACTTTTTTGTTGGCAGGCACCAAGAACATCTCGTGCAAGTCTGATTTAAGGAGCTCGTTCTCAAGTAAATGCCTTGGCCGAACAAGATCTGATCGGCCATTGGCAGAGCATTGTGAAAAATATTAACAAACTACTCGAGTGTTTTGAAATCCAATTTTGTATGCAACCTAAATATGAGTTATCACGTACCATTTTTGAGAAAGAAAATGCATTGACATGTCTTGTATCGATATGTACATGTACCTTCATTCTAAGGGCATGTTTGTTTTAACTTTTGATTCTAGATTCTGGCTCTAAAAGCAGAATAAAAAACAAACAGTCTGATTTTAGAATCCGATTCTTACAATCCAACTCACCCATATACACTAGAATCCATAATCCACTTCATATATGCTTTTGTATTCCAGCTTTTGAAGAATTAACTTCTCTACAACCACAATTTAGAATCAGCTTTTAGAAAATCTAAAGCTAAAACAAACAGACCCTAAATCAGGAAGGTGTTCACTCACGTCTTTTCATTTATAAACGTCCAGTTGTTCAATAGGTAACATTTATCTCTTTCTAAGTGCCTGTGCGTCGTTATACTCTTTGATTTTTTTTAAATAATACATTTTTTAAAAGTAATTGTGACATTAATACGCCGGAGAAAAAAAATTACAAAAATAATACTAGATCGTCCAACCGCTTGGCGAAATAAGAGTAGTAGCCAAATGGTTCGGCGAAGACCATATTTTCACCACACCGTTTGGCGAAAACATGTTAATTGCGCTATTAGCATCGCCCTGACAGAGTAACCGAACAGCCGATCGACACCTGGCTATTTTCGCCGTCGCCACACGGTTCGATGAAAATAGCCTGGCCGAGCGGCCAGTTTCAACCTGGCTATTTTCGTCACATGGTATGACGAAAATATGTTTTCGTCAAACTGTGTGGTGACAACCTAAATAGCCAGGTGTCAATCGGCTATTCAGTTGCTCTGTCAGGGTGGTGCTAATGGCGCAATTAACGTGTTCTCGCCAGACGGTGTGGCGAAAATATAGTCTTCGCCGAACCATTTGGCTACTACTCTAATTTCGCCAACCAGTTGGATGATTTAGTATTATTTTTGTAATTTTTTTCCTCGGCGTTTTAATGTCACAATTACTTTTAAAAATGTATTATTTAAAAAAAATTCATACTCTTTCCATTAAGATTTTAAAGATACTCCTTATCTTGTAGTCTGCTTCTCCGACGTGAGTGCTGTACATTTAGCAATGCAGAATATGTCAAAGCTGGATTGGTAGAGTTAGAACAGTGGTGCATTGATGAGACTGAAGAGGTATGCGTGAACTTTTGTTTTTCAGACCCTTTTTTTAAAATTTGTATGCTAATGATAAGTGGTACACACAGTATGCATGTTCTTCCTGGGAAGACTTGAGGGCTTGAGGCACATTAGGCAGGCTGTTGGATTCATTGTAAGTGTTCTATACTGATTGGATGTTTGATTCGCAACTAGCTGAGTGGAAATTGTATAATCTAACGAATTTTATTATTAGACTATTCATCAAAAGCCAAGGATAACAATGAAACAAATCACCAACGATTTGTGCCCTGTAAGTGGTATTTGAACTCAATTAAGTTCAGTCACTCATCGGCGTCTATTGGATATGACTTGTCACTCATTTTGTAAGATTTTAGGTGCTTAGCATACAACAGCTATATCGAATTAGTACAATGTACTGGGATGACAAATATGGCACCCATACTGTTTCATCAGAGGTAAGCTTGTCTACTCCATCTCCAATAGTTTGCATTGGTAGCAAATCCTCAAATGCACTTTATTTGGAGTCGCAAATCCTCAAATTTCTCCACAGTGGAGATACCCATATTTCTTTATCACAAAATTTTGGTTTCTGATGAAGAAGATGAAATGATTGTAGGTCCTCTCAAGTATGAGAATAATAATGACGGAAGACTCGAATAATGCAGTGAGCCGTTCTTTCTTGTTGGATTTTGACTCAAGGTTATTTCCCTAAGTCTGCTCTTCTAACCGTCTAACGTTGTTCATGGCACTTCTAACTACAGCATCTCATTTTCGGTGGATGACATCCGGAAGTCAGTGACAGAATTCGAGTTAACAGATGTTGAGATGCCACCTTTGATCCGGGAGAATTCTTGCTTCAACTTCCTAGTTCCTACACGAAAGGAAGGACAAGCAGCCCATGACCACATGATGCTCACACAGTCGCTGCTGCTTTTACATCACATTGTTGTTGCCAACGTTTGGTCGGTTGTCTTCAGTTTCGCTGCTGGATTCCTAGTTTTGAGCGTCGTTACATTATCAGAACCGCTGCTTATCGTTTGAAAATAAGCAAAAACACTGTACTGAAGGGACGACGAGACGACAGATTAATTGATGTCGCAAGGAAGGAAAAGGGCAAAGAATTAGTAGCAGAACTCCGCTGCGTAAATGAGAGAAGCCGGATCTCTCATGCTGAAAGAAGAGCGGTCGCTTACAAAATCGGGCGGAAAATTAACAATTCGGTAAATCAAGTTTTACAGACTGCTGCTCCAATTCACCCGGCATTTCCATTTTTTCGGCACACTCACGTACAATCTGGTGATTCAGCGTCAGAGCAAAATTCACAGTGTAAAGTATAACATCGAGGCATGCATCTCGATCGCCCGCGGCCTGCCCATTGCTCGACATGCCCTCCGCGCTTGCTCATTGCCAGATGTGTGCCGCGAAGTTGCGCCGTGCCGTATGCGGCGGCTACTACTGCACTCTGCACGCGCTGCTCGCCGCACGCTGTCGCCGTCGCGGCGCTGCAAGAACCAACAACTCGGCCTCTCGACCCTGGTCGCCGCCGCTCGTGCATGGATCGCGTTAGGGGAACGTTGTGTGTCTCGATCGGCGGGGCCCGAGTAACGTGACGGGCGTACGTAGACGCCATGGAGTCGAGGTGCACCCGGGCCGCGCGCTGGCTTGAGTAGCTGCTAGGCTGAGGCCTGGGCGTACTTGGTGGTTGGCACTGGCCCGACGAGTAGAGTTAACAAAACCGCGGTAAACCGTTCGATTGTCGCGGTTTTCGGCCGTACCGCTCTGATTCGAAGACAGAAATCGAGCGGTTTACCGGTGAAATTTAAAAAAAATTCAAAAACATTCAAAAAATTGAAAAAATTTATGACATGAAAACCGTTGAAAAACTGTTTTTCAACAACATTCAATTAGTCGGCTGGCTTTTCGTCAAAAACCGCGGTTTTCGCGAATAGATTTAACCAAAATTCGAATTTTTTGAATTTGCAAACCGTTCGGTTTTTCGCGGTTTTCGAGCGGTTTCTCGCGAAAACCGCTACCTCCGGGGTAGCAGTTTTCGGCTTCGAAACGAAATTGTGAACCCTGCCGACGAGAGCCCATCCGTGATCCAGCAGAGCATCTCCTGAATCTATGGCTTATCTAGCCTCTGACACTTCGTTTTTTGCAAATATAGTATTCATGCTTCTATTTACAAATTTAGCTCATGTCAATAACCTCCGCTAAATTTGCAAATAGAAGCATGAATGCTAGATTTGTAAAAAATGAGGTGTCAGAGGCTAGATAAGTGGTTGAGCGCTGTTGTGGGAACTGTGGTGGTGGCGGACGGCGACCTGCAAACAGCTATTGTACGTGCAGATGGGCTGTTGAAGGTAGCTCCTTGTGCGAACAAGCGCGTTGTCCCAGCAGCGAAGTTGATTTGCCATCGGATGTTGCGATAACTAAATCTACTGGTTTTGGGTTCGAAGTGTTAAGGAACCTCGCTATCGAATAGTCCGGGGTTCCCGAACAGATCTAAAGTGGAGAACAGAGAGAGAGACACAGGTATATGGGGAGCGACGACGGAATTCTTTATTGCATTGTGATTCTTGTACATAGGGGGGACCCCCCTCCTCCTTATATAGCGCTCACCTAGGGTTTCGGCTAAGGGACCATCGTGGGCTTTTCATTGGGCCACGTGGTTTCCCAACACTCCCCCTTGGGCCCTTTGCCGCGAGATGCATATGCCTCATTAAAACTCCAAGAAAACCCATCGGGAAAAATACTTGGAGAAAGAGTACATAGCATACGCTTACTATGTTGCACGAATTGCCTCGTTAAAACCTTATGCAAGAAAACTTCATGAAAAACTTGCTAAGGAAAAAGAGTACAATTCACCCAACTTCAATTGCTAATCTTCGAGATTCATGTTGGGTATTCATAATTCATGTTCGAGATTCATGTGGGAGTATGTGAAATATCTCCCCCTGAAATCTGCACTTCTCTAAGTCTCATCATTCCAATTCCTTTAATGCACCTTTCAAAGGTAGATGCTGGAAGTGATTTAGTGAACAAATCTGCAAGATTTTCACATGACTTAGTATGCAATATCTTGATCTCTTTCATCTTATGCAATTAGTGAGCATAGAAGAACTTGGGGTTGATATGCTTCGTGAGATTGCTCTTCACATAACCCATCTATGCTTGGGCAACACAAGCTGCATTATCTTTATAGATTATCGTGGGAGTTTGCTCAATGTTCAAGCCACATGACTTCTGGATGTGGTGAACCATTCTTCGGAGCCATGCACATTCACGAGATGCTTCATACAAAGAGATGATTTCCGAGTGGTTTGTCGACGTCGAGACGAGAGTCTGTTTAGACAACTATCAAGAAATTGTTGTTCCTTCACATAGGAAAACATAGCCAGTTTGGGACTTGCCAGTATGCGGGTCTGATAAGTGCCCAGCATCGGCGTAGCCAACCAAATTCAATTCATTGTTTCTTCTGAAAAACAAACCAAGATCTTTGCTTCCTTGGAGGTAACGGAAGATGTCCTTGATCCCTTTCCAATACCTTTTGGTGGGTTCTGCACCGTACCGGGCTAGCAAATTTACGGCGAACGCAATGTCCAGCCTAGTGCTATTCGTAAGGTACATGAGCGCTCCAACTGCACTCAGATATGGGAATTCTGCTCCCAGGACTTCCTCCCCCTCTTCTCTAGGTCTGTATGGGTCTAGGTTTGCTTGGAGTGACCTTCCGACCATTGGAGTCTTCACAGGATATGCTTTTTCAAATCCAAACCTTTCCAACACTTTCTGTGTGTAGGTTGATTGGTGTACCAAGATTCCTCCTTGGACATGTTCAAGCTGCAAGCCTAAACAAAACTTGGTTTTACCCAAATCCTTCATTTCAAACTCAGACTTCAAGTATGAGCATGCTTCTTCAATTTCTTCATCCGTCCCAACGATGTTCAAGTCATCTACATAGACGGAGATTATACAGAATCCATTCGGGGATCGCTGTAAAAACACACATGGACAATCTTCGCTGTTTGTGTAGCCTTTATTGCAGAGAAAGTCACTCAAGCGATTGTACCACATTCTTCCCGATCGCTTCAAATTTCATACAGTGATTTCTCCAATTTCACACTATACAGGTTTCTATTTGCTCCGTCTTGGTTCGGGATAGGAATTCCTTCCGGTACTTTCATGTATATCTCTGAATCCAAGTTTCCATACAAATATGTTGTGACAACATCCATTAGCTTCATTCTCAACTTCAAGTTGACTGCCATTGAGATCAAATATCTAAAGGTAATTCCTCCCATGACCGGAGAATAGGTTTCTTTATAATCAACTCCAGGACGTTGAGTGAAACCTTGAGCTACAAGCCTTGCCTTATACCTTACAACTTCGTTGTTTTCATTCCTCTTTCGAACAAAGACCCATTTGTGACCTACGGGGTTTATATGGGGAGGTGTGCGGCATACGGGCCAAAACACCTTTCTCTTGTTCAGAGAGACTAATTCTGCAGTGATTGTCTTTTTCCATTCTTCCCAATCTAGCCTTTTCTTGTACTCTGCGAGAGATGCAGGCTCGGGATCATGATCAATGATCGAGGCAATCTTCTTTGCGAAGTATGCATCAACGTTGGCTGTTGCTCTATTTAGGGATTCTCCTGTTATTACAAAGTTTATAGCCATTTCTTCATGGGGTGCTTCATGCACTTCTACTTGCTCTTCGCTGCTTTTCCCTATCGCAGGAGCAAGTTCCTTTAGCTTTTCATCGCCTATGTGTGCGCACACATTATTTCCGGTGGCTTCCTGCAGTGGAAGATTCAAGTCTGAAATTGCCTTTTCCGTTGGCTTCTTTCCAGTGCCAGGTCTCAACTGGCTCCCCTTCTTTCCTTGGGGTATTTTCGTGATTGGTTGTGGTAAGTCCTCTCGCCCAATTTTCTCCAGACGTCTCCGGGTACTTTGGGTTTGAGGAGCCAGATTTCCTGTTCTTTTTCTTTGAGGCCTCTGAACAGGATGAGGGATACCTTCTGTTTTCTTTGATATTTCCACCCTCTCTGGTGCATTTCTTGAGGGTACATGCGACTTAACCACGCCCTTCAGAACACAAAAATGATCAGACAGTTCATTTGCTAAATTCTGCAAATCAATTATCTTCTGGACTTCTTGATTTGTTTCATTAGTGCGGGGGTCATGTGCGGGGATCCCAGTAGAATGACATATGATTTCCCGGCATTTTTCATCCAAAGGTTGATTTCCTCCCCCTAATGATAGGAAACGATCCTCGTCAAAGATGCAATCAGCGAATCGGGCTGTATGCAAGTCTCCAGTCATGGGTTCCAGATACCTGATTATGGATGCACTCTCATAACCAACGTATATCCCAGACTTGCGGAGAGGGCCCATTGCAGCCCGCTGGGGGGGTGGTATAGGTACATATACCATACACCCAAATTTCCTGAGATGGGAGATCTTCGGGATGATTCCGTGCACAAGCTGCATAGGAGAATGGATGTTGTAGGCCGACGGTCCAAATTGATAAGAGCTGCTGCGTGCGATCGCGTTCCCCAACAAGTGTTGGGCAAGTTACAACTCGCAAAGCGACCGGCAATGAATTTAATCCTCTTTATTAGTGCTTCGCTAGTCCATTCTGCGTGTGGACGTGCGGTGCGGAGTGCTCAATCGCTATCCTCGTTGCGTGCAATAATCATAAAATGCCTTTGAAGTAAATTCTCCGGCATTGTCCATTCTGATGGACTTCACGCGATGATCAGGGAAAGCATTCTTAATTCTTATGATCTGCGAGATCAGCTTTGCAAAAGCATGGTTTCTTGTTGACAATAAGCATACATGCAATCATTTCGATGAAGCATCGATGAGCACCATAAAGTATCGAAACGGCCTTGACAAGGGCTGAATCGGACCGCAAATATCCCCCTGGTGCGTTCCAGGAATGCAGGGATTTCACTTTGCACTTTCATGACAGAGGGTCTAGTTATTAATTTCCCAGTGGCACATGCAGGGCACACGAAATCTTCATGATTCGGGAAATTTTTAACATTAATGCCATGACTTTGTGAGTTATTCACTATATTTCTCATCATTCTAAGACCAGGATGACCTAATCTACCATGCCATAAAGAAAATAACTCAGAGCTTCTAAAAACAGTCTTCAAGGATGTATACACTTCGGGTGCATGAATATTCGTGTATTACAACCCAGATTCATATGAGAGACATTTTTCTAATACCATTTTTCCACACACCGCGTGCTTCACAATGCACAAGTATTCTTTGTCATTTTCTTCATTGGTTTCTACGTGAAAACCATTGGTGCAGATGTCTTTGAAGCTTAAGAGAGTGCACGTTGATTCAGGGTACAAAAGGGCTTTTTCAATTATCAAAGTTGTACCCATAGGCAATATAATAGTGGCTCTTCCTAAGCCGATTACATATGAGTCGCTTCCTGCGATCGTAGTAATCTTTCCAGCGTTCTTCGTGATCGACTGGAAGTATTTAGACTCTCTTAAGATGGTATTTGTTGTGCCATTATCAACAATGCATATCTCTTCCATTTGGGCGCTACACTATTTCTAGATAAAAGAAATATAATTCCAATCAAACCGAGGCAAAATAATTCAAAAATTGCTTGTAAATGAAAGAATACTGGAATAAAGAATAAATTGCATATTTATTCATGAGAGAAGTATGCTCTTCTAGAGCTTACAATTCATTATTCAAAAGAAATTACTAACAACCATAATCTAAAAAGAAAATGCAATTCATGCATTAAACGGAATCTGTGCTTAGGGCAAGATGGTGTACTTGGGCTTCTTGAACCGATTCTGAAGTGCAGTCCAGAGCTCAAGTGCACTCTCTTCAGCCATGTATTCATTCTTCAGAGTGGCTGAGAGGTGATGCCTGAGGAAGGGCAAGGCTTGATCGTTCTGCTCGACGGTAGGTTGCGCGTCCTTCGAGGACCCTAGACCAATCACAACACGGAGCTTCTTGCCCCCAAGAACGATCTTCACGTCCGATGCCCAAGTGAGGTAGTTCTGACCGTGCAGGGCCAGTTCTTCAAACTCACGATTCACGATGCTAGATATCTGCATGATTTCCAAATTCCGACATTAGGTTACTGCGTGTAATCTAATAGAAAATGGTTGCAAAAACATAAAATACAGAAAATAAATTGCCATGCATTTCCAGTATACTTAAATAAAGCAATGTATTCAAAATTCATAAAGAATTTTCATAAAAACAGAGGAATAAAGCTAGAAAAATTAAGAACAGAGCCAGAAATATTTCTAGATTTTCTGGCAATTTTTCAAAAAATTTCTGCTATTTTCTCTCTCTCTTTTTTTCTCTTCCTTTCCTTTTCCTTCCCTTTTCTTTTCTTTCCCTTTTCTTTTCTTTTTCTTTTTCTTTGGCCGGGCGGCCAGCTGGGCCTTGCTCTGGCCCATTCCCCCTGCCCATAAGTGTGCGCGTCGCGGCTAGGGTTTCACCCTAGCCGCCACTGCCTTGCTTTCGCCGCTTTCCTCTGCGTGTGCCAACAACGGCGCAATGGCAATGGCGACGACGACGGCGCAGCGGCAATGGGCGACGACGGCGGCCGCACGGCGATAGGCGCTACGGGCGTGGCGGTGGGAGGCGCGCGGTGGCGGCGCCGGCGCGCGCTACGCCGAGGGCGCGGAGGTGGCGGCGGCGTTGGCGCTGCTACGGTCGAGGGCGCGCGCGGCGTGGCGACGGCGGCGCGTCGCGTGGTCGAGGCGCCGCCGCCATGGCGGCGGGTGGCCGTGCCGTAAGGCGGCGGCGGCGGTGTCGAGCCGGCCGAGTGGTGGAGCCAAGCGGTCTTGCACGGGCCGAGGCGAGCGGCGCGCACGCGGGTCGAGGCGGGGCGGTGCACACGCGTCTTAGGTGGCGTCGACGCCGGCGAGGCCGACGGCGGCGGCGTGGCGACGGCGCGGCGCGCTGAGCGCATCACCGGTGGCGGCAGCGTCTGCGGTTTCGGCCATGGCGGCGCGGACGATGCGGCCGGACCGGCGCGATCTGAGCCGGATCGGCGACGACCATGGCGCGAGCGGCCTCGGGCCGGATGGCGCGCGGCCTTGAACGACGGCGCAGCGCGGCGCGGCGGCGCGCGGCGGCGAGCCCAAAGGCCGTGGCGTGGAGTGGCCGTCTTGGACCGATGCGACGCTGCGGGCCGAGCCGAGCGCAGCTGGCGGCGACGGCCAGCGACGGAGCGCCGCGAGTGCGATGGTGCGCATGGGCGAAGCGCGCCGCCGTGCGGTGATCCTTCGAGCGACGACGGCTGCGGAGGCCGAGGCCGTGGCGGCGGGGTGGCTTTCGAGCCGAATCGGTGGCGACGCGGTGGCGCGGCTACCGTGGGCGCGGCGGCGACCGGCGCGCCTTGGCGCTTGAGCGCATCGCCGCTGGGCGATGGTGGCGATTCGTGCACGCGAACCGAGGCAATAGCCTTTTTCTTTTTTTTCTTTTCTGGGTGTAAAGATGCTTCATGTGTACTGTTGCTTCGTGTCGATGTAGCTTCTTGCCATGTGACGAACGCAGTACCGATACGTAGGTTAGATGCATGCATAGAAAACAACAACGATTTAGATTCAATCGCCGAATTCTCACCTTTTCTCACCTTTCAATTCTGATCTCCGGTAGAGCTTCGTGCTGATAACGTGTTAAGAAACCTCGCTATCGAATAGTCCGGGGTTCCCGAACAGATCTAAAGTGGAGAACAGAGAGAGAGAGACACACAGGTATATGGGGAGCGACGATGGAATTCTTTATTGCTTTGTGATTCTTGTACATAGGGGGGACCCCCTCCTCTTTATATAGTGCTCACCTAGGATTTCGGCTAAGGGACCATCGTGGGCTTTTCATTGGGCCACGTGGTTTCCCAACACGAAGCGTTTGTGTATTTTTCTGAAACCAAGTTGTCTTTGCGCGATGGGTTGTGGCGGCGACCAGCAAGGGTGGGCGATAGAGAGCGGCCACGGAGCTATGGGTGAGCTCGGTGGCAGCCCTCCGTGAGGCGCGGAGCCGCTGCAGGTGAGCATGTTGGGGTTTTTTTTCTCTTGTTTGATTTTTGATGAAACTTTCTTACACTTTTAGTTAAAACTTTTCGAAACTCTCGCTGAAGCTTGTTAAAACTCGAGTTCAAAAATCCGAAACTCGTTAAAACTTTGGTTTGAAATGTACTTGAAATCTTCTAGAAACTTCTTAAAAACGTGTAAAACTCACTGCAACCCATAACTTTTTAATTTTTTTTATGAAACTTCTTTCTATACGTTGGAACAGTATGTCGTTGGCTAGTCGATCCGACTAATAAATAAAGCCCTAAGCTTCCTCGTCCCCTCTTCTTGATGATTGTCCCACGTCAGGAGCGGCCTCTCCAGGTTAGTAATCGAACTTGTGCTAATTTCTTCTCTCCAACATGCAGTAATTCCCTTCTTGTTGATCGAAATGGTTTTCGACTTTGGATCAGCGCTTCATATTCCTTTAGTTCCAACTGAATTTCGCCAGCCACAAGCATTAGCTTAGCTCAGACAGTATAATTTTCATTTCTTCAGCACCTAGCTTCTAGAACGAATCGTCAAAATAATTCACTGGGATCTGCCACCTCTCTCTCCCCCCAACTTCGTCGAGTTAAAATTAAGCGCTGAACATGTACCATGTTTTTTGTCGCAAAAAAAAAAAAACATGTACAGTATTTTCAAGATCAGTGCTAGGGTCCCTTCCAATTTCAGTGAAATTCTTACATGCTAAACGGGGACTTACTCCGCAAAGTATGTTGTGGTCCAATTTCATTAACTAAACCTTAAAAGAGAAGTGCTTCTATATTTTTTCTTTTGACAGTTGTACAAATATTAAAGTATGAATGAATGATAGATAGTGATTACTTATCTTTTCGTTTATTTCAAGATTTGTAAAACTTATATTGGAAGAGAAAGCACTGTAGCACTGCTCAACTTAAAATTTTCTCTTATCGATTCTGTATGCATAATTTAGTTGAAGAACCACTATTTTGAAACGGAGGGAGTACTATTCAATGTTTTGACATATCAAATATACGATGCTCACTGCATCTATCCTTCTTCATGTCCGTCCATTCCATTATTTCATATTCCTCCGTCACCTTGTGTGATGTATGCGATTCAGTGATCTGATCTGATGTGTCTAGCAGTCGCGTTGTTGACATGCTGATATGCTGCTTTGTTACCTCGATCGGTAGTTGGTAGCAACCTGTCCACGAGGAGAAACCCAGCCAGGTCGTAGGCGTCCTGAGTCCGGACAGTTTTCACTGTGCGGTAGCCGCCCTAGAGTAATTTCTCCCCCTGTGTCGTTTGCTTGTGCACGGTAGAGGGGATGTGCTTGCCTCGACGGTTTCAGTTGGATCGGTGGGTTTAATTTGGGCTTTGCTTTGAAAGTTTTTGGAATTTAACCGTTGCGACAGATGGCGAAAATTGATGGATCTGAGCCTTTGCTTGCTTGTGCATGATAGGGAGCGTGTTTTCTTGAGTGTACAAGAGCATAGCAGCGCCTTGAAAACGCGAAGAACATGAGTAAATTTTACGAAACTATAAAATTTTTATAGAAACTATTTAAAAACTATATGTTTTAGTTTCTATTTCACATAACTATCGATTTTAAGAGAAATTCGTGTTACAAAATTAAATATTTTAAAATTGATCGTTTATTGTAACGAGTCAAATAGTGTGAACTTACATGACAGCCTCACGCGCGAGTGAAGTGGAAAATAGGGTATAACAAGTCTATATTTTTATAAAATTTACTTAACAATAAAATATTGATGGTGGCTGCTGCGCCTGCCATGCCGATAAATCTGGTGCGAAAAAGTGCTTCTCCAGCTTTCGCACAGTCACCTCACTGCGAACATAAAAAGTCTTAGCGTTGTCAAGAAAAGAAAAAAAAGAACAGTGTCCTGGATGTTCAGAGCTGGGACCTGCGTAGATACATGTCGGCTTTCAATTCGTCAATTGCCACCGCGCGTAAAATGCAAACTTGTCATGGGCTTCGCTTTACTCGTAGACTGCAAAAAAGTTGTGGCCTTGCGCTTTCCTCGTAAGAATCCAAAGACTTCCGCTGCCAAATACGTGTACCCCGGTGTCCGTATATATAAGCGACAAATCAAGGACGTATTATCTATACTCCTTTATAATACACCTAAGCATTCTTTTTTACGTCCACCCTAAATAATACACCTCACTAGAGATGGCCTAGCCTTCATGCACCCAGCGAAACGTCCCCAGGAAACTGCCTCCATCAAAATTAACCTCTCAGATCTTTCCTCAGCTTTACTCACCCACATCCGATGACCATTGTTTAATGTGTCTAACTCATCCCTGTGGCCCACAACAGATCTCCCCCCACCTCCAGCATCATCTCAAGGAAAAAGAAACAAATATCCTGAAATTAAGGAAAAGGAAACAAAGTTCTAGAAAAGAAAAAGACCATATATTACGTGCTGGGAAAAGAAAACCGGAAGACAGGGCACTATATACTAGTACTAGTGGAAATGCTATAGGATCCATGTGCGTATCAACATCTTCGAAGGGTAAGGCCCTGTTTACAATATAGGATTTTCGCCCGTTACATTTTGATACTCTTTTTTTTTATGCACAGCAACTTTTGGTTTAGATAATAGTTTTTTTATAAGATAAGGTATGAACGTGTATGATTTCAAAAATGAAGAAGATAAATATCATAAAAAGAACTAAAATAGCGATGTTGAAGCAACCACGACGAGTACGAAAAGATTTGACGAAACCGACTACAAATTCTTTAATCATAACCTCAAAAGAGTAATAGGAATTGTTGCTCTCTCAATTTTTTTGTACATACTATCAAAAAATTATAGATTTTAGTTCCTATTTTAAAAAACTATAGATTTTAGAAGAACTTACGTCACAAAACTACATGCTTTAGAATTGATCTTTTGTTGTAATGGGTCTGATAGTGTGGGCCTATATGGTAGGCTCACGTGCGAGTGAAGCGGGAAATGGTGACGCGTGAGGCTGTCATCTCGGTCTACACTGTCATACCCGTTACAAGAAACAGTCAATTCTAAAACATTTAGTTTTATGATACAAATTTTCCTCAAATATATAGTTTTGTAAAATAGAAACTAAAACATGTAGTTTTTTTAAATTTATTCTAAAAAATTACTCAGCATCTGATCCTCTCGTGCACATCTTACTTTGGATGAATCGGTTTGTATCTTCTTGGTTGCTTGGGTTCTCTATGTCCACCCTGTAGATTTATATAGCCTCTCTAGTTCTCTTCCAAAGCAAATAGGAATTCTACTCATGTTAGGATTATGAATCTTAATCCTATTAGAATTCATCTAGCACACCTTTTCAAATTCTAAAATGTTATATATTAGTCACCATATTTAACAATTTTTATCTTGACTCTTATCCATTTAAGTCATCGTGCTACTCAAAGAACTCGCTCTTAGTCAGCTTTGTATTTTTTGTTTTTCCTTCCACCTTTGAGGGTGCCTACACTGCAAGGGCTCATACACTTCACCTCAATGTATGTGTTGATGTTCAGGTTTAGCCTTTTGAACCCTCTACCTGAGAGACATTTCTTTATATAGTTTGGTTAACCACACCTTCTGTTTTCATAGCCTCCATGTTATAGGTTTGTATCGTCTTCGAATTCCACCTGCTTGATGGTACTTCATGGTTGGTTCCGCCACGTCTTTCTTCTTCCAGCTAGTCGCACATTTGCCTTTGCGTCTGCTAGAGTTTACAACCGACTTTACAATTCCGCACATAACTGCAGTTGAGATCTGATTACCTACCGTTGACGACACGGTTTCCTTCTCCTTATCAGGATTTTTATCAGATCTTCCATTGATTGCTCTTCCTTTAGATTTACCCATCAATCAATAGCCTTCACTGTTTCAGATACTTCTCATGATTAGCTGCTCCATCTCAAAGTGATACCTCAAAACCTTCAAGTTCAAACGATCTCACAGTATTAGACTTTTTTTAAGTTGGAAACATATCAAACTCCCGTCAATATGCGACGTGCTCTATCATACATCTCCAATGTAACTGTTCCCACCTCAATAATTATATACTTCTTGCAATCAGCCAAGTGAATAGTTTTCATGCACCATGCATAGAGATTCTTCGTTAAATAGGAAGCAATTCAATTATAGCAGGAAACAAAAAAATATGCGTTTCAACGACGCCTAAGTGGTCTAAAAACGTGGTTGGCTATTATAACGATTTTCTTATATCAATCTCTCTCTATGTATACTTAGAGCAAGTACAATGACAAAGTCTACTACTTATTCTATTTCTCATCCATATCATCTAGAATAAACTAAAAGCTAGCTTGTACAGTAACCGCCTCTAAAGGTTGCTATGCACTAACTATCTCTTCTCTCTTGTTCATAAATAATCTACTTATATTCCCGTACAAAACTGGTTACTAAATAAGAGCCAGCTCTCTTCTTTCTTCTTTTTTCTCATTTTTCCATGTAGAACGAAGCTGACGTATATAGACTAATAGTTAGCTAAGATGACCCTATTGTACTTGCTCTTATAGCTCTTTGGTGGGCCAAGGGAATGTGCCATTTCTTTCCCCATGTTATTTTAGACTACTAGTGATTTTGAGCAACGGCGTGCATGATCAAGCTAGATCAAAGTGGCAGTCACCTCTCCAGCTATGATTGGTGCACCCTGGGAATGCAGTTTGGGTGAGGTAGAGGTAAAGTATGTGTGGATGCACGACTTGCCTTAGAAATTCCTTTTGTTCTTGCAGTTGACTCTGATTACTTTAGTAACACCTTGTGGTTACGCTGCGTTTGTTGTGGATGCTAACTGTAAAGATAATGCAGAGGAAATTCACACGAGCATATTCTGCAGAAAAAGGCAGCAGAAAACAATGGATGTGTACACATGGAAATGCAGGAAAAGACATGATGGTTGTTTCACTAGTCAAAAACTGACGATTCTCCGTCTGACTTTATCACTTCATAATGCTCGAATAATTACGGAGACAATGGTTAAAGTTGAGGATTTATCTTGATGAGAAGACATGATGGTTGTTCCACGAGTCAAATATTCTCTCGGTAGTTTACAGGGTGTATTTTTTTTGAACGATGTTGTTTATAAATATAAAACGTATTTTATGCTTCAGCTCAAAAATTAGTTTGATGTTTCCTTTATGCCCCTAATAAATATATAGATTTACTTGATATCCTCTGCATATATGTATTGAATATAGTGCTTACAGATAATAATTAAGATAATATAATTATTTTTAATATCTTTTTGGTTGATAAGAAAAAGAAATTATCTTATAAATTTGGACACATTAACTTCTGTCTTGGTTTATGCTCCATTTGGCATTGCGGGGAGTTCTGGGAAACTCTGCTTGACATTTGTCAATTGTGGTGCGACGCAGAAAGCTTATATTTGACTTTACCACTTCAAAATGCTTGATTAGTAATCCTTTCCTTTCTGCTGCAATAATTTTTTTGAACTATTTGCGCTGTAATAATTGCAGATCCAATGGGTAAGGATGTGAATTTATCCTTAAGAAAAAGCCAAAAATTAAGAAAGCGTGTGCAAGCGGGACAGACGCTTTTGAAGTGGATGCAATAATCACCAAACAATTTATGAAGATTATCTAGTTAATGGATTCAGTAATCATCATCGATGTGCGAAGCGAATGGAGCATCTTAATTAGCTGAACAAAACCGATACTCCCTCCTATATTTTTTGAACGGATTTATCTATAAATATAAGTTGTATTTTATATTTTAATTAAAAATTTTGTGTGAGACCTGAGCTATCCCTCAGTGAGAGGGTGCGAGAGTGTTGCGGGTTCAATCTTAGGGATTGAATTCAACGCTTCTCAGCAGAATAATTAAAAACAAATACACATGCGTGTGTATTAAGTGGGACAATGTGTTCCCGCGCTCTGAGGGATGTGGAGCCTTCAATTACTTTCTTAGCGTGTGTAAAGGGTATGCACACACGTGTATGCGTGTGATGTGTGAGTATGGTGTGCGTGAGTTGTGTGCATCCACCTTGTACTCCTAAAAAATGCAAAAATTAGTGTGATGCTCTCCCTCTAATAAATATCCATATTTACTTCATATTCTCTATATGCATGCATTGAATATAGTGCTTAGAGGTAATAATTAGGGGTAGTCTAGTTATGTTCAATATCTCTTTGATCTATGTGGTAAGAATCCCTGTAAACTTGGATGGAGAGAGTAATACTCTGCGTGCATGATACTCAATTAATTCTGTCCCAAAATATGGGCAAAACAGCCAAAAGGAGGTCTCTCCTATATTAATCATGCCATGTATCTGTATGCAATGTCTGCAACTCCTTTGCTGCTTGATCTTGACTCTTAAGGCGGCAGTGGTTATGAGCAAAATCACAATGATGGTGAATTAAGATTAAAGAACAATATATGGCACTACGTAGTGCAGACGTGCACTTATATTGTCCACTAAGCTAGGATTTTCTAAACAATGTAGCACCTACACAGTGCTGTTTAGAATAATGACAGTTTGTTTGAAGCACATTTGTAATTTATAAATGATTTATATGTTGTCATTCAGCCTAAAATCAGCATTAAGTTGTTTGTAGCTCGGCCCAAAGAACATGAAAATCTGCTTCTCCTAACTGAAATCTATTCAATTTGACGTCAGTTAGAATATAATACATGGCATAACTAATAACTGTACTTTTGAGGTGTAAAGGAAGTTAGGGACAAATGAAGTTATGAACCGTTTGGAGTTCTCTGCAAATGAGAATGCACGACATTTTTAGTAGTACCTATTTAGTTGCACAACTTTATAAAATGACATTTTTAGTACTACCTATGTGTACAAATTCTGAACTGTAAAGTCATGCACATACTTCTTTTTAGTTCAAAAGCAGAAAACCATTTGTATGCAACTTTGTATCGCCCTTGTTTAAGAAAGAAAGAAAAAGAGATGTACTTCTATGCATCTCTTTTTAAAAGTTGTACAAATATTAAAGCATGAATGAAGGGTAGATAGTGATTACTTATCCTTTCGCTTGCTTCTAGATTTGTGTAACTTGTATTAAGGGGGAATGCACAAAAGCACATCTAAAAAAAGATAAATACCTTTGCAAAAATGCGGAGTAGTTACCAAACATATGCATGGAGCATGTGAACCACCAGAATATGAGGAAGTGGACACGTTTATGTATGGACTTTGCATAAAACCATTTAATGATATGAACTTCTTTATTCCTTGGCCAGAAAGATGCAACAAAAACCATGAAAGATGAGCTATTTCAAGCGCTTGTGCAAGCAACTAGGAAACATCCTATTTAAGCAGGTGCTCCAAAACGAGCTACTGCCTCCAACCTAACTCCACCAAGTTCAGAAAGCATTTTTCCCTTAAAAAAAGATGTAAAGAAAATAAAAAACCATGTTGTGAGTCTCGAAAAGCTTTTTGGCTAGTACAAAACTAGCACACATCCTGCCAACTTGAAGTCTTGAACTAGTCTCGAGATCACCTCACTTGCCTTTCGCCTCAACCTTTCCTTCACTTAATAGTCTTTGCACCTCTCCATTGTTGCCTTGGAAAAATCTTAATCATAGTGCATTGCAGAGGTTTTATAGAGCAGTCATGAGGTTCTCTCTGCTGTTCTTTATATTATGCACTCTCTTGGCATGTTCTGCTCCACATTGTGCAGAGGCAAAGACCAGGCACTTCAAATGGGAGGTGAGCAACATGTTCTGGTCGCCGGACTGCGAGGAGAAGGTCTTGATCGGGATCAACGGTCAGTTCCCGGGCCCCACGATACGCGCCAAAGCCGGGGACACGATTGTCGTCGAGCTCAAGAACGGGCTGCACACCGAGGGGGTGGTCATCCATTGGCATGGCATCAGACAGGTAATCACAAGGACTCACACAGTAGTTACCCTGCAAGTGTGTCTCTTGATATGTTCAGATAGAGGTAGGAGAAGTGCTGTTTTGTTGATTCTGTTAACATTTCAACACTGGCATGCATGGATCATGGTAGATTGGGACGCCATGGGCGGATGGCACCGCGGCGATCTCTCAATGCGCGATCAACCCTGAAGAAACCTTCACCTATCGGTTTGTCGTCGACAAGGTATTACTGATCAATTTTCCTAGATGACACTTGTTTATGCCAAGAAACTAAACAAGAACATTATTGTCCATTGTTGCAACTAAACAATTTAGTTGGACTTCTGAGTGATCAAGGGTTCATGGTTGCAGCCAGGGACATACTTCTACCATGGGCACTATGGGATGCAGAGGGCAGCAGGGCTGTATGGATCTCTGATTGTAGATGTGGCAGATGGGGAGGAGGAGCCGTTCAAGTATGACGGGGAGCTCAACCTGCTGCTGAGCGATTGGTATCATGAGAGCATCTACACCCAGATGGTTGGCCTCTCCTCCAAGCCCTTCAGATGGATTGGCGAGCCACAGGTAACGTGGATTATCTCAGATGAACCGCACTACTGTTCTTGCTATCTTATTTCAGTAACATGCAGTTTTTATGGTAGAAAAATGGTTTATGATTGATTGAGAGGGATGATTAGATCGTTTAAGAAGCATTGTTTCAAGTAGTTCAAGACAAGTGGCACTGCGAATTTATAGCTCATCCATCTTTATTTCAGATGATCGTGGAGTGAACTGTGCTCTTATAGTCATCTAAATTCAAATACAATGATCCTAGAACAATTTAGTTATTAATTGGTGAAAATCAGCACTTTGGTTGCTTTAAAACATGCAATTTCCTTCTTGTTTGAACTGTATAGAAAGAAACACATTCCTTTCATAACAAAATTTTATTATCTGGTACTTTATAGGTGTGCAGGCATTGTGAACTCAATAATTGGTATGGCATAACGTTCAGAAAAATTATTGGCATAGCATACTAATATGCAGAACAGTAGAAGGCATGTCTTGTATTTTATGTTCTGAAAATGCTTGTTCTTATGGGTTGAATCATAGTTTAGGGCAGATGCTAGGCTTGCTGGACCAGCCACTAAAATCATGCAAACACGGCCTCAAAGATCTCATCTGACGGTGATAAACTGATAATGCACACAGTCAGCTTTCCCAACAACACCAAAAAAGCTTAACATGCATGCAAGGCCCCACTGAGCTGATCAGAAAGGCAAGAAATGGAACCCCAACCCATTTGGGTTCCTAGAAAGAAGCACTCCCACTTGGAAAAGCACATCATGTATAGGACACTAGGACACTTTGGACACAATGCCAGTAGAATGTGTACAAACAATGTCAGAACAGATCATGCCATATACATAGTTGCATACATGTAGAACACAATTTTCTGAAGAAAGGTCGGAGGATGTCATGGAGAAAAGGAAAACAAAAAGGCACCTTGACGGTCACTTGGCCACATGATTTTGGGAGGGGACACATGCAGTCATGCCACACAAAAAAGCACACATGCAAGGACCCTTTCTTTCTTGATCTTGGAAACATTTGTCTGGGAAGATGCATGATGCAGGATTACAGAGAGGTAGTAGTACTATTATTGTGTGGGGAGCTTTGGGCCTTTGGCCATTGGATGGGCAGGGAAGCAGGGAAAAGGTCAAGCCAGCATGAGTGCATCGCATTGCCAGATCTTTTTTCTTGTGTGCACATGTGCCGCAAATGCAATTCATGTGTTTGGAACTTAGGCAGTCCTGGAACCATGTGGCTTCACTGCTGATTCACACCCTGCATTTGGCAGAAAAGGAGCAGCTGGTACATTACAAGGTGCTGGCATTTGTGGTTCATAGGTTGACAGGGTCTGTGCTAGCATGCCAAGTATTCAATAATTGACCTGTTGATTACTTGATTTAACATTAACCCAAGCACAAGACAAATGAAACTGTTCAATAATGGGCCTGCATTGTATTCTGAATTTCTGATCACCTTGATAATTCTGATAACAATCACTTTGGTAGATATTGCTGCCTTTTGCAATCTTTCATGTATGAAACACTGTCTGTTGGTCGACCACGATGAGAAATTCTGCCTGAATTTTCGTGTTGGATCGTCTGATGAGACGCACCGTGCCTTGTGTTGTGCTGCAGTCGTTGCTGATCAACGGAAGGGGTCAGTTCAACTGCTCGCTCGCCGCGGCCCACACACTGGGCGCCAAGCAATGCACCGGCGGCGGCAACAGGCATTGCGCGCCGGTGGTCCTCCCCGTCGAGCCGCACAAGACCTACAGGCTGAGGGTCGCGAGCACCACCTCGCTGGCTTCTCTCAACCTCGCCATTGGGGTAAGCAATCCAATCAGATCAAAGATTAATTCCTGAACACAACAATATATATTGTGCAATGTACAGAAGAATCCAGTTCTGAATTATTGCAACGTTGTTTGATGGGTTGCGTTTGCCAGAATCATAAGTTGACGGTGGTTGAGGCCGACGGCAACTACGTCGAGCCATTCGTCGTCGACGACATTGACATCTACTCCGGAGACAGCTACTCCGTCCTGATGACGACCAACCAGGACCCGTCGTCCAACTACTGGGTCAGCGTCGGCGTGCGCGGCCGGCAGCCCAAGACGGCGCCGGCTCTGGCCCTGCTAAACTACCGCACCAACAGCGCGTCCAAGCTGCCGGCCGTCGCGCCGCCGGCCACCCCGTCGTGGAACGACTACGCGCACAGCAAGAACTTCACGTACCAGATCCTCGCCCGCGCCGGCACACCCCCGCCTCCGGCGACGTCGGACCGCCGCATCGAGCTGCTCAACACGCAGAACAAGATGGACGGGCACATCAAGTGGTCCATCAACAACGTGTCCATGGTGCTCCCGGCGACGCCGTACCTGGGCTCCCTGAAGCTCGGGCTCAAGGCGGCGCTTTCCGCCGCGCGGCCGGCGGACACGTTCGGCCACGGGTACGACGTGACCCGCCCCCCGGCGAACCCGAACACGACGGTGGGCGACAACGTGTACGTGCTCCGGCACAACACGACGGTGGACGTGGTGCTCCAGAACGCGAACGCGCTGGCGCACAACGTGAGCGAGGTGCACCCGTGGCATCTTCACGGGCACGACTTCTGGGTGCTGGGCTACGGCGACGGCGCGTTCCGTGGGGACGCCGCCGACGCGGCGAGGCTCAACGTGCGGAACCCGCCGCTGCGGAACACGGCGGTGATCTTCCCCTACGGGTGGACGGCGATCCGGTTCATGGCGGACAACCCGGGCGTGTGGGCGTTCCACTGCCACATCGAGCCGCACCTGCACATGGGCATGGGCGTCGTGTTCGCCGAGGCCGTCGACCGCGTCGGCAAGGTGCCCAAGGAGGCCGTGTCTTGCGGCGCCACGGCCACGGCGCTCATGGCCGGTGACCACATCTGATCGTGAAGCGTGTATTTGTGTTAGCCTTGTGATTGTCCTTGCGTTTGTGATCGCTAATTATTTAGGGTTCTTTCTGTCTTTTTTTTAGAGGTGCTTCAATGCTTTTTTTTTTTTTTTTGCTATTAGGGAGTGAGATTGTTTGTATTGGCTAGTGCTTGTGATGTGTTGGAGTCGTGTGTTGAATGCAGTAGAATGGTTTGCTCGGGCCTGCGGCTTATATAGATGGCGATGGCGATGGCGATTGAGGTTTGAGCTTCCAAAAGCTCGCGTTGCACTCTTAACATAAACTGAGAGCTCTTTTATGTTACACTAAATTCAATAGAGACCAATTATTCTTTTCAATATAATGGATTAGATTAGCTAATACTTAGTTATACTTTCTCCGGTAGTATAGTAACAGAAATAACTTTAACAAATCAATGACTAGATTTAATTTCTACTACAAATTATTTACTATCAGTATAATGCACTGTAAAATTTCTCTAAACTGAATCGTAAGTGCACATGTACAGCCAGCCACTCGCATACAACTTGGTCAATCCATCACGATTGCCAGCAAACGCATTTTGGTGGATAAATCACGGCAATTGGATCCTAATGACTTGCCACCTACGATGCCCCATTCCGTATACACTGTAGGCTGTACGTAGCTGCTCGTTTTGTTTTCTTTTTCGTTTTTTGGCGATGGTGTTCATTGTCGATTGTCACCCAGAGTGCCAGTGTAGCAGAAGCAGAATCACTCAGACCGGAACTGAACGAACGCTAGCTACGTCCTGAAGGCAAACCTCCTCTTAATTGTCTTAAAAAATAAGATATAGTAATACTTTGTGTGGTGGTAATGAATATATATAGAGAGATCTTGTTAAATAGGGGTACAGGAAAAATCTTATTAAATCTACGTGTAAACCTTATATCTCTAAACAAAACAATTTAAACTATAGACTTTATAATTCTAAATGAAGTAATACGTACGTAGGTGTGCGTACGTGTCGCCGTCGATCACTCAGCTTATTAGATTAAGTTACATTTGTTATGGGAAAAAGATGAACGACTGACAATACTACTAGAACAAGTTCGTGAGTTCATCCATATCCGATGCAACAGCAGGATTACAGGCATCGATCTCCAGCGACAACCTGAAAATAATCTACGTATCGATCGATGTGCAGCTGCTGCCAATCAAAACAGAGTCAAGCAGATTAACTGAAACCGATCGAGCAGGCACCACGATCTATTCTTACATATCAGGTTTTGGTGGCGGCCGATAGGATGGAACGGTGGTAGGAGGATAGAACCGTGAAAGGACGGTCTATTTTGGACTATTTGGTTAGGTCCAATTGAAGCCGTTAGAACATACGTTATAAATTTCTAAATATTAAAAAATTATCTGACTCAATCATCTGAAATCTGAAAATACAATCGAAATATTCACGATTCGACGGATAATGATATCCGAATCTGAAACCGGCATATATCCAATCTGATTGTACTCCTAATCATGGAGGGCACGGAAGAGTACACGGACCTCTTCGCGTGCGACGGTGAGCTCAGCGACTGGTACCACGAGAATGTATACGTGCAGGCTGCGGGGCTCGACGGGAGCACCGGAAGTGGATCGGCGAGCCTCAACATGAATGTCCCTAATCATATCCCATGGATCTTAACTGTTCGGTTATGCATGTCATCCTGCTCACCTAAATGCTTAGGGTATAAGAAAAGGTGGAAATTTACTCGGACGTCAACATCCTCTTCCCTGGTCTAGGTCCATTCATACCTATGTCATGGACATGGACGATAATTATTGTAAGACCATGTAAAGGTCAACCTATGAATATGTGATGAGTATTTAGCATTTGTTAGGTTTGTGTCGATTTATATGAGTTTGTTTTGGTTTAGAAAACTGAATTTGTAATTTTAAGTTGCGGTCGGCCTTCCCAGTGAGCTTGAGCGATGTATTTAATTAAGAATTCATACTGTGTTAATTATAAATTACATATCTTGTGAACAGTGCTATGTGATGGATTTCCCTTGTTTATTATGGTTGCAGGACTTGGAGCTAGGTTATGGTGAGGTGGAGGAGACCGGAACTAGGCTACGAGAGCTGAGGTCCAAACGATCAGGCAGCATTGAAGATGACCGAGGCTAGGAGTTGCTGCGAACCAGGAGGACAAGTGGATGGCTAGGATGCCAACTTGAGTCCTACTCAAGTGAAGGAGGATCATTGAATCAAGTTTCGCAGATGGAGTAGCGGTCAAGTTAGCATAAATGGATAAAACCCGTTAGGACAAGGGGGTGAATAGGATGCCAACTTAGTCCTACTCAAATGAAGAAGGATCATTGGATCAAGATTCGCGAATGGAGTAGCAGTCAAGTTAGTGTGATTTTAGGCTATAAATAGAGGGGTAGAGGGATACCTCTTCTCAAGGTTTGTAGCAAGATTGGGTTTCCTTGTGTGCTCATTTGTGAGTTTTGCTCACCTGGTAGTGTAGCTTTGTAAATCTTCTTATCTATACAATGCAAATTTTATTTTCTCTATTATTCTAAAATTTACATTCAGCATTTACTTTTCGCACTTTAAATTCTTGTAAGTTGGTTTTGCCTCTCCTCCTTCTAATTACTTTTAGATCTTTTACTGAGGATAAATGATTGATGGATGAATCTTTGTTAGATCATATTCTAATCATCTAGGCAAACTTTACTTCAATCTTTGCAAGAAACAAGTTTTTGTGCTTGAGAAAAAAATATTAGATCGTTTTCTAGACTTATTTTTCTCTTATTCGTACTTGCTGTGATATGTAAGAGGCCATCTAAGATCATCTTAATCATCAAAACCCCACAAGCAAATATAAGGTTAAGTTCTTGATTTTTGGTTGGCTCTTCTTGTCCAATGGGTGAAAAAAATTATTTGAGATCATTCACCCCCTCTGATCGCCAATTCCATCTTTCAATTGGTATCAGAACATGATTTTACTCTTTTCTAGATGTTGACCGGTCTCAAAATCCATGGTGTCGGACAAGTATTCCACCAAGCTTCTAATTCTTTCTGGAGTTGACTATCCTTTTTGAAAGTCACGAATGGAGTCGTACATCACTTCTCAGGGCTTCATGATCTGGCAGAAGGTGAAGCTCCCGTATGAGGTTTCTGTCGATGAGAACATCAATGCCACAAATATGGCAGAAGTTGAGGTGAATGTTAAGGCAAGTTACATCCTCATATAGGGTCTTAGTCGCAGTGAGTACGACAGGATCTCTCACATTCAATCTGCCCACCAGATCTGGGTGACTCTTGATGCATACCATGAGGGAACCACTCAGATCAAGGTAGTGAGACAAGATCAATACAAGCTTGACTACAACAAGTTTGAGCAGCACGCTGGTGAGTCTCGGGATGAGTGTTTCGGGCAATTCACGAAGATTTTGAGCCATATTTGGGCAGTAGGGTGCATGTACTCTGAATCGGAGAATGCTTGACACTTCTTGACACACTCGATCTTCGAGTTTGAGAGATGAAGGTGACCACCATCAAGAACACCACTGACTTGTCTACTCTGCTCTTTATGGGCTTTATTGCCGACTCAAAACTCATGAGATTGACATCATGTTTCATAAAACGAAGTCGTAGTCGATGGCCTTAGTCATCGATCCTACTGGATCCAGTTCTGAGTCTTCTTTTGGTTTTTCCATCTTTGCTTTTTACGAGTTGAGAGACAAATAGCTGGAGAGATTCTTTGAGAATGAACTTGCTCTCTTAGCCAGAAAATTTTCACATACATACAAGAGGGTGAGAGAGAGAGAAAGAAAGAGAGGTGTTATCACCTGCTTTGAGTGTGGTGGCCCCAACCACATCTGGGCAAACTGCTCCAAGCTGGAAAAGGGCAAGAACTAGCACGACAGTTCAAGCAAAATCGACTACATTGACAAGAACCGCAATAAGAAGGCTCCAACTCGAGATCCCGCGTGTGAGAAGAAAGAAGTATCACAACTTCTCCAAGAACAAGATCTTTCACCGCGTCCTCGCCGCCCTCAACAACATCAGCCTCTCTGACACCGAGATCCGGAGCGACGAGGGAGAGGATGATTCTCAAAAAAAGAATAAGAGCGGCAATGACTTCATTGGTATGTGTTTCATAGTCGACGCAAACGGCATCAGCCACGACGACATCTATAGTGACTTCGGCGAGGTACCCACCTATGATGAGCTTAATGATGCATTTTGTAAATTAGGCAAGTTTCATGCTAAGGCTAGGGCGAGGTGTTCGGAGTTAGAGAATGAGGTAGTTAGTCTGTCACGGGAGTTTGCTTCACTTTGATCTTCTTCCTCCAGTGACGCTAATGAGTGTACTCTATGCGATGCTTTGCTTGTGGAGCTTGAGAACCTAAGGACCGTGCATGATAGTGTGCTTTCTGAAGTAGAGGTTCTTAGGGTGAAGAATGCTAGCTGTAGTAGTCCTGCTCCTATTCCTAATGATGCTAGTTTTTTCATACTCATACTAATGCTTCTTATAAAAATTGCCCAAAATTACTTGCTGAAATCAATGCCATGCGCACTCACTTTAGGAAGCTTTCTACTAGAAATATGAACTTGAACAACATGCTTCTAAAGACCCAGTTAGCTCATGCGAGGGTTGTAGTCAACTAAAACTTGACAATGTCGCTTTAAACATCAAGTGTGCAAATTTGACTAAGAACCTACCAGCTAAATCACAAGAAAGTTACTTGCGATGTGCTGAGATTGAGGGGGACATGGACAAGATCCATGAGGAACTTAGAAAGAAGTTAGAGGCCCAGAAAATTAGGATTATGAATACCCCGTGCGTTTCTTGTGAGGGCCTCGAGATTGAGACAGTCGTGCATAGGGAGATATGTATGTGTTGTTCGTTCTTCTAGTTCTGATTCTTTTTCTTCATCTTCCCCTGTTCTTCTTATACCTCTCTCTTCCGAGAGTGTGAGTACTTTATGACCACTCTAGAGAAATTTATTGGAGGAAAGAAAAAACTCAATCTCATCATAGATCAATCCAAGATTAGCAGATTCAATGAGAGTCTAGGATTTGACTGAGCACGTACGGTCACATCCGCCTACAGGTCTTCGTGCCTCCAAGAGTAGAGAGATTGTGGTTGCTCTTAAGACTAGCTCTATAGTGTTTAGGTCAGCAGGTGTTGTCCATGGGATCTCTGATGAGAAGGTAGCCCTTCTTATAGTTTCTGCCTCTAGCAAGTCAAAGTATAGTTGCACCTTCTGTCAGAAGGATGGATATTTGGCTGGTTTTTGTTTCAGACGTGCCAAGATCTCACGGTGTGAACGTGTTCATGCCCTTAGGGGTATTCAGGGTCATCCCCAGACTCTGAGTGCTCCTAAGGCACCCACGACTTCTAGACAGGTTAGAGAGTTTGCTGCTTTTGGACAGTGTCCAGGACTCGATTTTCAGGTTGTTCATTCGAGTTTTGGTCCTGGAGCTATCCGTGGTCAGTCTTTCCACCGCCATCTTGGTATTCCTCGTTCTTTCCATCAAAGTGGATATCAATGCCGTGAGTTTGCTTCCTCCAGTAGGAGGTTTGGGCAGCGTTTGTGGGATGGTCCGACCTCTGTACACCGGCGGGCCAACCCAGCACCAGCTCCAAGATGTCCTGCAAGAGTTGCCTCTGAGTTTATGAGATTTGAGTCACAGAGAGACGCTAGAGCTCGATCTTTTTTCCTTCGACAGCTACTTGTGCTTGTCTGGTGACTCAGTATTGGGTTCCTAGATCTGTACTGATTTGCCCCAATACTAAGTCATCGATCTTTCGCTCTTTTTGATTCAGGTTCGTAGGGTTGAGAAGGGAGAGGTTTGAATTATAGGTTCTGGTTGTTCTCGCCACATGACCGGAGACTCTTGTTGGTTCTCTTCCCTAGTCTGTGCTCTCAGTGATGAGCTAATCACCTTTGGGGATGCTTCGTCAGGTAGAGTCATGCTAAATGTACCTTTTGCATTAATGATAATTTCATTATTAAAAATGTTGCCTTAGTAAGTAAGCTGCAATACAATTTGCTTTCTTTATCTCAACTTATCGATGATGATTTCGAAGTAAGCTTCAAATGTAATGCCTGTAGAATTCTCGATTCTTCTGGACAGTTAGTTTGCAGGATTTATAGGTATGGAAGACTTTTCTTTGCTAATTCTTCTGATGATTCTCTTCATTGCCTAGTTGCTTCAGACTCATGTGGTCTCTCCTTCTGGCATAGGAGATTTGGTCATATTGGTTTTGATCACTTGACCTGAGTTAATAGCCATGATCTCATTCATGATTTGCCCAAACTCAAGATGGTCAAAGACTTGGTTTGTTCTCTTTGCCGATATGGCAAGATGGTTGCTACTTCTCACCCTCCAGTCACTGTTGTGATGACTGATGCACCAGGACAGCTTTTACATATAGACACTATTGGTCCAGCTAGAGTGTAGTCAGTGGGTTGAAAGTGGTACGTTCTCGTCATTGTTGATGATTTTTTGAGATTTTATTGGGTGTTCTTCATGGTCTCGATGGACGAGTCTTTTACCCACTTCAGAGGTTTGGTCTGTAGGTTGTCTATTAAGCTCTCAGGTGCCTTACAAGTTATACGCAGTGACAATGGCATGGAGTTCAAGAACTCCTACTTTGAGAGTTTTTGTGAGGAGTCAGGTATTGAGAATCAATTCTCTTCTCCATACATCCCTCAACATAATGGCGTACCGAAGAGGAAGAACAAGACCTTGGTCGAGATGGCTAGAACTATGCTAGATGAGTACAATACTCCTATAAAATTTTAGACTGAGGCTGTAACTACTGCTTACTATGTGTCTAATAGAGTTTTGTTGATGACACACTTGCATCGCACTTCATATGAGTTGAGATATGGCCGAAAGCCTAGTGTTTCTCACTTTCATGTTTTTTGTTGTAAGTGTTTTATTTTGAAGTCTGGGAACCTAGATAAGTTCGAGTCACATTCTTTGATGGTATCTTTCTAGATTACTCAACTTCTTCTCATAGCTACAGGGTCTAGAGTTATGAGGTGGGTAGGATTATAGAGACCTGTGAGGTGACCTTTGATGAGGCTAGTCCAGGCACTAGAACAGATATTTCAGGCCCTTCTTATCTCTTTGAGACCAACTTTGTAGAGGATGAGGATGATGCAGATGACGGTACTCTACCTGATCTCATCCCCTCTGCACCTGAGGTGCCTCCTATTTCTATTTCTGCATCTCAGGGAGGCCAGCTCTTACCTTCAGACTTTTCAGCAGTCAGTGGCTATATTCCTACCTCTTCTTTACATGAGGTAGAGGTTATTTCTGCTTTTGGACTTCCCTATCATATTCAGAGACATCATCCGCCTGATAAGATGATCGGTGATTTATTTGAGTGCGTCACATGCTCAAAGATAGGTCTTTCTCATTTATGTCTCTATTTTACCTTCATTGCTTCCTTTGAGCCGAATGATGTTTCTCATGCATTATCCGATGCGTCCTGGATCAATGCAATGCATGAGGAATTAGAGAACTTCGAGAGAAACAAGGTCTAACAGCTTATTGAGCCTCCATCTGATCATTATGTCATTGTGACTAAGTGGGTGTTCAAGAACAAGCAAAGTGGGGATGGGGTTATCATTAGGAATAATGCTAGGCTAGTTGCTCAGGGCTTCTTTCAAGTCGAGGGTCTTGACTTTGAGGAGACCTTTACCCCTGTAGCTAGACTAGAGGCTATTAAGATCCTGGTTGTATTTTTGGTATCCAAGGGGTTCAAGCTATATCAAATGGATATTAAGAGTGCATTCCTCAATGGGTACAATGAGAAAGAAGGCTATATGAGGCAGTCTGCAGGATTTGAGAACCCTAAATACCCAAATCATGTCTATAATATTTTCAAGGCTTTGTGTGGACTTAAACAAACCCCTAGAGCTTGGTATGAGAAGCTTAAGTCATACCTTCTTAGTCATGGTTTTGAGATGGGTACGATAGATAAGATCTTGTTCGTCAGACACGTAAACTCAGACTTTCTCCTTGTCTAGATCTATGTGGATGATATTATCTTTGGTGGCTCTTCATATACTCTTGTATCTTAGTTTTCAGATGTGATGAGCACAGAGTTTGAGATGAGTATAATGGGTGAGTTGAGCTATTTTCTTGATTTTCAGATCAAGTAGACTCAGGATGGTATTTTCTTGCATCAAGGCAAGTATACTCGAGACCTCTTGAGATACTTTGATATGTCTGAAGGAAAGCCAGTGATGACTCTTATAACCACTACGACCATTCTTGAGCCTGATGAAGATGGTGAGCTAGTTGATTAGAAGGAGTTCAGAAGTATGATTGGTTCCCTCTTGTACCTCAAAACTTTGAGGTCGAACATACACTTTGTTGTATATTTGTGCACTCAACTCAGGCCTCTCCTCGTGTCTCTCACTGTCAGGCGGTGAAATGCATTTTTAGGAACCTTTGAGCTACCATTTACTATAGTATTTGGTACTCTTTCTCTTCTTATCTGTCCCCCAAAGTCTTTTTCGATACAGACTTTGCTGGTTGTATGATAGATAGAAAGAGCACTTCTGGCACTTGCCAATTCATTGGCACTTTTCTTGTTTCTTGATCATCTAGAAAGTAGTCTGGAGTTACACAGTCTACCGCTGAGACCGAGTATGTTGCTGCAGCTAGTTGCTGTAGTCAAGTGCTTTGGATGAGGTCGACCTTATGAGACTTTGGGTTAGATATAGATAGTGTTCTACTTTTCTATGACAACACTTCTGCTATTCATATTGCCAAGAACCCAGCACAGTATTTCAGGACCAAGCATATAGATATCCGGTACCATTTCCTTAGAGATCATGTGAAGAAGGGTGACATAGTGCTCCAGTTTATGGAGAGTGATCACCAGATAGCTGATATTTTCACCAAGCCTTTAGATAACTCTAGGTTTGTGGCCTTGAGGGGAGAGCTTGGAGTTATGAGTCCATACGACATATCTTGAGGGGTGCTAGTCTTGTATATTATGTATTATATATTTTCTTATAGTATTTCCTTTTCTTTTGTATTTTTTGGGTGCATTTGGGGTTGTGCTAAAATGTTGAGTTCACTTCACTTAGACTTCTAGCATGCTTTGTATGGACCTCTCATCTTATGATATCTATAAGTTGCTATCTTGCTTAATTAGTTGTTTTCTCATCTCTTTAGGTTGAGCTCCCTCACAGTCTTATAGATCTAGCAGGTGTTAGCCCCCCTAGGTAGATAGGGTCTGTGTGTACTTCTTAACTAGAGTATGTAGGGTCAACTTTTCTATGTTAGTCATATAGGGAAGATGAGAGCGAGTCTAAGTCATAATGTTCTCTACCATTTTTTTCTATGCTCTATAGTCCACATAGTTTTCAGTTTCTTGGCTTCCTCTTCGCATTCTATGTTTTTAGTTTTAGAGGAGTTTATTTGGAGGTTTTCTGCACTTAATTTTGCTAATAACTCAACTTGAATCAGAATTTTAAGCTTAAAATTGATTCGCATGTTGAGGGGGAGTTTGAGAAGCTATTTCATGTATTGCATATAGACTTCATTTTCTATTTTAATGAGCTTTGTCTATTATGTAAATGAATTGTTATTCATGCTATGCACCTTGCTACTTTTGCTAGCTTAGCCCTGTCTAAGTTCATTTTGCTTAATCATTCTAAACTTTCTAAAAAAAAGGTGAACTTTAATGAAAACTTGATGAAACTTGTAGCTTTTACTTGCTACGTTTCCTCACTAGGTGCATATGTCATATTTTGTGAAATATTGGATTTATACTAGAGTCTCTGTAGCAGCTTGGATGAAGCTAATTTGATTCATACTAGAATCTTTCTTGTTGTTCATGAATCTAAGTGCTAAAAATGATAAAATGTTGACTTTTGTATGCTAAAATTAAACTCAACACTCTACATTCTTGAGACTGCTTCCCATTGCACTTGGAATAAACTTGGAATGTATTGTGTATGACCAAGACCATTATTTTAAGCTTCTTGCTTGAGATAGTCGACGATAGCTTGAGTCAATCAAAATGAAAATTGCAAATAAAAAAGAAAAAAGTGGGTAAAGAATGCAAATAATGTCAAATATTTACACCCCACTATGTGCTCAAAAGGAAAAGTGGGTAAAGAATTCAAATAATGTCCATTTTGCACCCCACTATGTGCGTTAAAGTTTTTTTAAAAAAATTGTATTAAAGATTATTGAGCCGAAGGATCTTTTATGCACATGTAGCTTCCCCAAAGTGTTGACTGGGTTGAACTCTAGATCATCCATTTGATCTATTGTATGGCTTTGCTTCTAGTTTGAAGATTATGCTAAGTGTTGCACTTGTTGAAATCATGCAAAAATAGCATAGTATTATTTATGCTTGCTAGCAAAGATATTATAATTTGCACTTGGAAATGTCTTAGATTAGCATAATCTGAACTTGAATAGATTGGTATGATAATTTGTCTATGTGGTCACTTGGATAATTTTAAAAGCTCTTATAGGATGCATTTCATGCATACATGTTAAACGGGGAAAAAATACTCTTTTGATGCCTATATTGACAAAAGGGGGAGAAAATATGGAAAATGTATCTTTAGGGGAGAAAATGTGGAAACACATCTTGCATCTTATGATCATGGAAAATGTGGAAATGCATCTTGCATCTTATGATCATGGTGAAAAATTGCTAGTTCTTAGGATCATATGCATATTTGAGCTTTTGTGAGTTTTTCTTGGTTTTTAGATCATTTGTGGAAAAATTGTTCTTTCCTTTTGCTTGCTCTAAATTTTTATCTTGCCAACTTGGTTATAATATTTGCTTTCTCTTGCATTTGGACCAAGTGAGGCTCTTGCAACTAAAATTGCATTTACTATAAAATAAACTCAATTTGATGCATTTTTGTGTTTGTCAACATACTCATCGAGGGAGAGATTGTGAGACCATGTGGAGGTCAACCCATGGATGTTCGATGAGTATTTAACATTTGTTAGGTTTGTGTCGATTTGTGTGAGTTTGTTTTAATTTAGAAAGCTGAATTTGCTATTTTGAGTTGCGGTCGGCCTTCCCAGTGAGCTTGAGCAATGCATTTAATTGGGAATTCATATTGTGTTAATTATAAACTGCATATCTTGTGAACAGTATTATGTGATGGGTTTCTTTTGTTATGATGGTTGCAGGACTTGAAGCTAGGTCATGGTAAGGCAGAGGTGACTAAGACTAGGCTAGGAGAGCTGAGGTCCAGACGGTCAGGCGACACTGAAGATGCCGAGGCCAGGAGTTGCTGCGAATCGGGAGGACAAGTGGATGGCTGGGATGCCAACTTGAGCCTTGCTTAAGCGAAGGAGGATTGTTGGATCAAGTTTTGCGAATGGAGTAGTGGTCAAGTTAGCATAAATTGATAAAATCCGTTAGGATAAGTGGATGGCTGGGATGCCAACTTGAGCCCTACTCAAGCGAAGGAGGATAGTTGGATCAAGGTTCGCGGATGGAGTAGCTATCAAGTTAATGTGCTTTTAGGCTATAAATAGAGGGGTAGAGGGATGCCTCTTCCCAAGGTTTGTAACGAGGTTTTAGGGTTTCCTTGTGTGCTCATTTGTGAGCTTTGCCCACCTGGTAGTGTGACTTTATAAACCTTTCTATCTATGCAATGCAGATTTCATTTTCTCTACTATTCTGAAATTTACATTCAGCATTTACTTTCCGCACTTTAAATTCTTGCAAGTTGGTTTTGCCTCCCCTCTTTCTAATTTGCTTTTGGATCTTTTACCGAGGATGAATGATTGATGGATAAATCTTTGTTAGATCATATCCCAATCATATAGGCAAACTTTGCTTCAATCTTTGCAAGAAACCATTCTTTGTGCTTGAGAAAAAGATTTAGTAGATCATTTTCTAGGCTTGTTTTTCTCTTGTTCGTGCTTGCTGTGACATGTAGGAGGTCATATAAGATCATCTTGACCATCAAAACCCCACGAGCAAGCATAGGCTGAAGTTCTTGATTTTTTGTTGGCTCATCTTGTCCAGTGGGTGGGAAAAATTATTTGAGATCATTCACCCCCTTTGATCGTCATTTCGATCTTTCAATTGATATCAATTATTTTTATCAGATTTGCCATATATGATGTGCATGATTTATTATGTGCAAATCATTCGAATTTATCATCATTGGATGGGATTGAAGATTTGTGTGCCACCATCTTTGTCTTCGTCTCCGGCAATACTCCAGTGAGCATTTTAGGGTTCAGGTTCACCGGTGTTAGACTTTAGAGAAAGGAGGGGAGTAGTGAGTGTTGGAGGTCAGCGGGGGCGACAAGAATAAGAGAAGTTGGAAGGCGGAAAGAGGCGGTGACAGATCTGACGGTGGTGAGCCACCAAAGATGAGGAAAGAGGTGGTGGTGGCGGCGGAGGTGGCAGCGATGTTCTCGGAGACATGTACTTCAAGAGGCGATGGAGGGGAACGCTAATTGACAGTGGCATGCGAGTTGGGGGCAAAGGTGGAGGCGGTGGGTGTGATGTGAGATGCACTCAATGTGTTGAGGTGGGGGTAAAGAGGAGGGATCGGGATTCGGATGTAGTGGTGTGAATGATGAGCACATAAATTATCACGCGAATAATGAGTAGGTACTCTCGTTTCATGCGTCTTAGGATGTTTCATATCATGAATCCGTGCTCTCTGAATTTCCAATTGATGCATCTTAATTTATGCGTGAATATATATGTTGGGGTCACTGCAGGCTTTGCCGATCAACGGGAGGGGGCAGTTGGGGTGCATGCTGGGGGCCATCACAGAGTTGAAAGTTCCACTAGAGCATACAGCCTGACGCTAAAACCTGCAACAGGGGCCAAGAGGAATGCTTGAGCAGAGCAGAGGCGACTGTGGGCCTTTCTGCTCTAAGAGCCCGTACTTGTGCCCCTGTGGTTTTTACGGTGGAGCCAAGGAAAACCTACACGCTCAGGCTTTGTTCGGGAAGTCCGTCCCTGGTCAGGACCCTTATGGATGCGCCCATCCACAGAGATCCCAGCTGAGAATAGGCTTCCCAAACAAGGTCTCAAAGTCGCCAGCACAACCTCCCTCTACTCTCATCCTACAAGGGGTAAGCAAGAAATTTGGAAATATCATTCATCTTGCATTTGTAATTAGCTTTGAAATGATTCGACTAAACTTGGTGGTGGAGGTTGATGGAAACCACGTGGAGCCGTTCGTCGTCGTCGACATCGACCTCTACTCAGGTGACACCTACTCCGTCCTCCTCAGGACCGACCAGAAGCCAGCGTCCTACTGGATCTCCGTCGGCGTGCGAGGACGACACCCCAAGACGCTGCCGGCTCTCGCCATCCTAACTACACCACAAGCCCATTCGGCTGGCCGGATGACGTTGAACGCAGCAAGAACTTCACCTACCAAATACGAGCGCGGAAGGAGACCGACCAGCCGCCGCCTCCGGCCACGGACCGGCAGATAGCCATGCTCAACACGCAGAACATGATCGCCGGCCGCGTTAAGTGGTCCATCAACGTCGTCTCCCTGTCCCTCCCGCCCACTCCGTACGTCGGTGCGTTCCACTACGGCGTCGAGGCCAGCGCGTTCGACGCCGCCAGCGAGGCGCAGGAGACCTTCAGCGCGGACGACAACAGGAAGCCGCCGGAGAACAGGAACACGACGGTCAGCAGCCGGTTGTACAGGCTCCAGCACGGCAGCGTCGTGGACGTAGTCCTCCAGAATGCGCTCGAGGTCGATCGATGTGAGCGAGTCGCACCCGTGGCACCTCCACCTCCACGGGCACGACTTCTGTTTGCTGGGATACGGCGACGGCCGCTACGACAACGGCACGGACTTCCGGAGGCTCAACACGGCCGACCCGCCGCTACGGAACACGGTCATCACTAGCACGTGGGCGTTCCACTGCCAGATCGACCCACACCTTCACATGGGCACGGGCGTCGTCTTCGTCGAAGGGATGGAGAAGCTGGCGGTGACGTGCGGAGAGGTGACGAGGATGGCGGCCGTCCCGCTCTCTCCGCGGCCACTGGCGCCGTCCCCTTCACCATCATCGGCTCCGTGACCTGGAAATGTTGGATAGCGGATAAGTTCCCCGCGTGCCCGTTCCAGCTTAATTAGTGAATAGTAGTGCGCAAATGTCGTGTGCATACGAATTAATTGTCATGCACTCGTGATTTGCAAGTGCTATAATAAGTAGTGATGCGTTTTGCTTGTCGAATGAGAAATAAAGCCACTTATAGTGGTTAAGAAATGTTTCACAATACGCTAATTGGATGAAGAAATAAAGCTGCTTTGTGGTTAACCGACTGTATTGTATCTACATAAATGGCCCAAGTTGATCTTCGATTTCCCTCTCGAGAAAGTAGCATTTCGTTTTACGACGGAACGACAAAGTTGAGTTGATTACCTGATTTAACAGTTTCTATCAGCACTTCGGCAGTTCAGCATCACCAGGTAGGAATATACAGCAACTTCAAACGTTGAAATGAACACTAACGATTGCCGAGTGCCTCGTCTCCCATTCGGGTTAATGAAAAAACAGGTTCAGTGTAATAATCAGATTCGAGTTACAAGAATAAAAAATGATTTCAAGAAAACTCAGATACTTACAAGATGATAGGCCTATGCAAGGTACTGCTGCGAGAGAAATATACCCAAGCTAGGGCAGGAAGGCCAGCAGTCCAGCACAAGGGAGGCTGCAACCCTGATGCGAACACAAATCTGCAACATACTGAAAATAAAAGCATACTCACGATAAGGCAGCATGCTGCACGTACTAACTGCAATCTCCAACATGTTATAATATTATCAAGCAAGAGGTAAGATAAATGAAACAGGCACGGCAAATCGAGATACGGAGTATCACAAGAAGTACTCAATATCTTTAGAGGTAGAAAATCCATGTTACGCTACAACGAGTATCAAGATCTCTATTGAACATCCGGCTATTCTTACTCCTACCAGACTACACATTCTGACAACCATGGAATCCCATCTCAAATCCAAGTTTCCTTTATATATGTCAATCGAGCAGCATCATGTATATGACATTGCAGCAAAACCTTGGACAGGAGGTGCTCTAGAAGCAGACAAGATGTTTCTCTCGACATTTGTTCCATCAGTCGATCTTCACAGAAGCATATATCTTCCTCACAAACCAGAAGCAAGCATAGAAGCCAATAGTACCAGTCAGTACGAAGAAAGCATACGAAACGATCAGCATGTAACCAAAGTACAGAATGCCTGAAACAAGCTTTGTGATCTCCAACTTATTGAAGAAGTAGAAGATAGCATAAGCAAAAAGATAGAGAGCTGAAGAGCCTGCCGTCAGGTATGCCCTCCACCACCAGTGGTAGTCCTCGCTGCATAGCTGGAAGTAGCAGAGCACAATTGTGATCTCAGCACAAGTTATGATGAGGATGATGAAGACTATGAAGAGGAAGCCAAAGATGTAGTAGAACTGGTTCAGCCATATAGATGTCAGGATGAAGAAGAGCTCAATAAAGACAGCACCAAATGGCAATATGCCACCAGCAAGTATTGAGAAAGCTGGCTGCAGGTACCATGCTTGCTCAGGAATTTGCCTGGGAATCTTGTTTGTCTTCACTGGATCCTCAACGGCTGGCTGCTTGAATCCCATGAAACTTCCAACAAAGACTAATGGCACAGAGATGCCAAACCAGAGGAGGAACAGAGCAAACATTGTCCCAAAAGGAACTGCGCCAGATGATTTCTCACCCCAGATCAGGGCATTCAGGAAGAAAAAGACTGCGAAGATTATACCAGGAAACATGAAGGCAGTTTTCAGGGTGATCTTCTTCCACTCAGTACCTTTGAACATCTTGTACAGGCGAGATGACGTGTACCCCGCCAATACACCCATGAAAACCCACAAAAGGACCATAGCAGTCATGAGTCCTCCACGATTTGCAGGGGATAAGAATCCAAGTATCGCAAACATCATGGTTACCACTGTCATCCCAATGAACTGCACACCTGTTCCAACATAAACACAGAGGAGACCTGAGTGGACAGGAGGCCTGAAGACATCACCATGCACTAACTTCCATCCAGTTTCTTCCTGGGCCTCATCCTGATTGTCAAGCTGATTATAGTTTGCTATGTCCTTGTAAAGGGTTCTCATCATGATCATGGCTACCATGCCAGAAAGGAAAAGGACAATCATCAATGAGTTAATGATTGAGAACCAGTGGATTTGGCTATCACTGGAAAGAAGGTAGACATCCCAGCGAGATGCCCATATAATCTCACTAGCCTGCAACAGTTCAATTCAAAATTAATCAAAATGAGAGGAACAAGAAACCCAGCAAGAGAAAATCTTGAGCCAGGAGCTATACCTCAAAGGTAACATCATACGAGAATACAACATATGCATCAGGGACCACCTCTTGAGGTGTGTGACCAGGAGCTATCTTAGTGTTAGCGTTGCAAGTTTGCACTGTAGGATTCTTGTCATCCCAGGCACCATATTCATGCTTAATGCTGTATAAAGATAGGCAACAAAGAGACAAGTTATCGTGGGCACATGTAACTCCATAAACAAATATAAATGTATGAAAGGGTCAAGCGACAATTTCTACTAAATATTGGCTATAATGTGAACATTGGTTATAACCCCTCAATTCATTTGGAAATCAATGAAATGATAAAAACACTGAGTGAACATCGATTTGGAATTGTCGCACACTGATCAACTATGCACATAAATCATAATGAAAGAAGCTATCAGTTACACCATGAGCAGGAACTTCTACAAAAAATGTAAGCAGAGAAGAAAACAAAATGTTGGAAGCAGATGATGTTAAGTAGAAGATGCAAGTTAGACATGACTGAGTAGTCAGTATCCTATACCTGCTAGGAATCACATGGAAGCCAACAATACGAGCATCTGGAGAATTTGGGTCTTCATGGTACAGGACTTTAAAACCCAAGTGATTGTTGATATAATACTTGTCATCCTTGAGCTGGCAATATTGTGTTCAAATTAAGTTCCCTTGATAAATATTTAATGTTTAAGCAAGTATCAACCAACTGGGTGAGATGCTCACCTTATAGCCAACTCGGTAACCATGCTCAAAGCTTGGTGTTTGGCTTCCTTCCCGTGTCTGTCTAGGGACCACAACTGGGAGATTATCCAAAATCCTGGTAGGAAAATGTTTTATTTTAAATGCTAGGCGCTATAATATAAATGCACATGCTGAACATATACCAAAACTAGAACCAGTATCATATATAAACTGGGCAGTTGATCGCATTGTTCTACTGGCAAAATAACAATATAATACAAACTTCAAATTTAAAACATACATGTTCACTCGATATTCATCATCAATCTTTTCTTTGAAATTCTTTGCAGCTTCTGAAGAAAGCATTGTTCGACAAACAACTTTGCAACTCTCGTCCCTCCTCATCTTGAACTGTATGAATTGAAAAAAAAAACAGTTAAAGAAGGAACAGCTTTCCATATAATGTGATCATGCTTCCCTACTCCATAGCACCTACAGGCACTAAAGTGTAGCTAATACAAACAGAAGGGTGATGTCCTTACATTGTAAACAGAATTTTCAATGCGATCCCCACGAAGGACTTCCCCTAAGTTTTCAGCACTGTTCTTAATCGCTCCAGGTTTGCAGTAGTCCAGGAAATAGTAGTCATATGGAAGTTGTGTCTTTATGGATGATAGCTTGTTGACTTTCACCTGAAGCTCATCATCCTGCAAAGTGAATAGTTAGTTAGCCTATAAAAATACGTGAGCAAAGGGAAAATACACACAAGTAAAGATTGACGAAATAACTAAACAATCAATACTAGAATACTAGAAGTTTTGGTTATTAAACTGTAATTACTCTACTTATATGGCAATCGCTTCCCAGAAGAAATGACAGTCACCAATGCAACATAACGAGTGGAGTCCCACAAACAAGAGGGATCCACCATATCGTAAAGGATGAAATGTAACACCTCAATTTGTTCACATCCAAAAACAATATGCATATGTTAATAAAGTTATACAAAAATGCATCATTTGTTCTCCTCTCCTGATGAAGTAATTGGACTCAAATGCATCAAACTGAGACCACAATCATGCACTTCCCTACAGGTGGAGCCTCTTCAAGTAGATCAACAAGAAAATGCAACATTAGTAGCATAAACATTACCATTGTAGAATATGCATTTGATACTCATCTGAGTTGCATTCAACCAATAGAATCAAAGAAGACTAAAAATGGGCATATGCCAGACAGCAACCATTTTATGCTGTAATGGAAAAGGCATCTCAGGCTGCGTATGACATTTTACATAACTTAGACATTCTAATCTTGCCTAGGTCATCCAACACAACCAGTACATCTAAAATGAAAATTCTCTTCATACCTCACAGTTTTCATGCAATGCTACTTAAGAATGATCTCTTTGCTATAGTTGATACCCTCATCTAAAGACACCTAGGCCCTAGCAACTTAGACGAAAATAATGCTTCAGCTCAGGTCACTTTCCCCAACATGTAAGATTCCATTGTTATAATCTTCGCGAAAACCACCAACAAGAAAAACAATCGGTGCCAAGTGATAAACCCTTAACACCAATGTAGTTAATCGTCCAAGTAAATTCAAATTTGCTGACACAAACGAAGACCAAAATAGAGCAGCAACCAAAACAATCACTATAATTTATCTGTGCCTCTAGAAGAACTCAACCAGCAAGCACAGAAATTCCCTATTTATCAAAACTACAGTATGGCTCTCCAGCTCTCGCCCCATAAAAATTGCTCCACTACTTACCTAGGGGCCGCCTATTCACACCTCCTCTATGCCAGACACGGCTAATCATGCTACCACCATCAGGGGCCAACCACGGGGAGCAAGAACCCGACCCCAACGCACCCTGTCTCAACAACACTAATCGCACAAGCAATCAAAGGCAAGGTGGGCATTGCCCCGTATTCCATTCCCTTAATTCCTCGAACGCACAAAAACACACATGCTAAGCTACCCCTATCCGTTCGTCCAGACATTTCGCATTTCCACTCGCCACTTCCATAAAACGTCGGTTCTCCAGATCACTAAACCCTAAACCACACACATGTACCCAATGACCCTTCAAATGCGGCGCACCTCAGAGGCCAGATCTGAGGCCGCGCCTCCCAGTACGTCCAGATCCGCCGGCACCGACGGCCGGGAGGGATCACCTAGCGCTAGATCGGAAGAGGAGAGGCGGGTGGGGGATGGAATGATCGATAACCTTCTGGAAGTCGCGGGGCGCAACGCCGGGGAGGTAGAAGCCGCGTGCGGGGGAGGCAGCGAGGACGACGGCGGCGGCGAGGAGGAGGGGGAGGAGGAGGCGGCGCTCGCCACCGGTGATCGCCATGGGTGGCGGAGGCGGGGAGGAGGGGAGAGGAATGGGATGGAGGGTGTGCGAGAGCGGCAGTGCCGTGAGCTTAGGGAGGGACCCTACGCGGGGGCCGGGGGGTGCGATAAACCCGTAATAAATTGGAAAAACTAACGTACGCAAATTGCTAAGCTTTAGCTTGATGGCGATAAATGCATTTCGTGGTTGATTTGAGACGAGATTTCAGAAGAAAATCCTACCGATAAGATGGCTAGTATTATTCAAACCTAAAATGGGCGGCTCTGAACGAACCGCTCGCAACACCTTGGATGCATTTTTTTCTAGTTCTTAAATTTTAGATAGTATACTATAGGCTATAACTAGTTGAAGCCATGTTTGACTATATAATGATTAATCCAAATCCCTTGGAATGGATATTTTATGTATGCATCCAAACAAGCCCTTCAGGTAGTTTAAGCTTCCGGAACTCTGTAAATACGATAGCCGCTACAATAGTTAAAATGTTTAATAACGATTTGGAACACGAGATTGCCATAGTAGTTTTGGAGAAATCTTCGAGGCAACGAAATGATCAGCTACAAGATTGAGATGGCTGACCGAGGAAAGGGACGAGGCATAATCAGGCATTCCAAAATGGACACTTCCTCACTCTCTACCAGATTAGTTAGGTTTAGTACCAAACCCTAGTAAAATAGTCTTCACTTGCCGCTGCAACTTTCTTTTGCACACGGCGATGAAGTCACCGTGAGTTTCAAGTTTCAATAAGGTAAAGTACAAATACAGTAACCAACTTATCTGTAAGGAGAAAACAGTTGTAATGCAACAAATTTGTAGACTAGAGTTTGCAGAACATGAATAATTCAGCAATTTACATTAGCATGTGCAGACCATGTCAGTTTATTGCCCCATCTTTATTCATTCACAAAAGTAGCTACAACCATCGCGTTCGAGCATCTAGACCTAGAATGTTCTTCCTAAAATTTCTGGCAGGTCAAACCAAAAAGAGCAAGAGTATGGTTTAACAATACATGACATAATATTACAGAAGTCGCCGTGACCGAGACATCTATGAATAACTTATACTCGCTGACTGAAAAGAATATGATCTGACTACATATAACTACAGCAAAAAGGCCATGAGTTCAAACTGTTCAATTTATTCAAGCCGCACTTGAGAAAACATTGGATTTCTGAACATGGATAGGATCAGTGGGTAGCATCTCTGCTGTAGTACTGATCCAAGGTCTTGGCAGGGATACGATGGAGAAGCTCACGAGGGAATATGCGAAGCAGTGTCCACGCCAGATCAAGTGACTGGAAAATGTTCCTAGTATCGTATGCTCCTTGTGTTACAAATTTCCTCTCAAATTTGTCGAGGAATTCTAGATAAAGCTGGCAAGAGATAAAGAACAGTTTATTAGATTTCTATTTTTTTTACTTCAAAAGAAAACATCAGCTTATGAGTTATTTCACTAGTGACTAGTGACAAACCAGATCCTCAGAAGAGAGCGCCTCCTCTCCCACAACTGCTTTCATGGCCTGGACATCCTTTCCAATTGCATAGTTGGCATAAAGCTGAACAGAAAACAGTATGCATGAATTCCTCTGTAAGTAAACTCAGAGCTTGAAGGAAACCAAATCTATGGTGTCCAAATAGATACCTGATTAGACACATCTGCATGATCTCGACGTGTCATACCCTCACCAATAGCACTCTGCAAGAATTATTGACTCTTCTCAGAACTAACCTTCAACATGCATGCTAATGTTAAGAAACCAGTTTTCATAAAGTTTAGATTGATAAGCAATCTCACCTTCATCAATCGAGAGAGAGATGGTAGGACATTGATGGGTGGATATATCTGAAAGCAATACAATGCCATCATGTCAATACGGAAGGTAGAGAAAAATCAAAGAAAAAGAACCGCAAGTTTTGTTTCTTGAGTCACACTAGTATGGAAAACTAATAGCAAGTGCTAAATAAGAGTAATAACTAATTATATGAATGTCTGTCATGACGCTATCATCTTTGCTAACTACTAAGTAAAAGAACATGCAAAAGCACCTGTCTGTTATGGAGTTGTCTGTCAATGTATATCTGTCCTTCGGTAATGTATCCCGTGAGATCAGGAGTTGGATGTGTGATATCTATTTAGGAGGGGGGCGGGAAGCACAACATTAGACATTGCATTTTCATGTTAACTAGCCAATAAAATGAAATGCATCGCAACAATTCATCTAAATGCAATCAGATTTGCGCTTAAGATTGGTCCACCAGGTAGGACAAAGCATGACCCAACCCAAGTAGCTTACAACTAGCTCATAAGTATACAGACAAGAGTGCTGAGACATTCATGCTGGACTAGTGCACATACTCAGATTGCATCACGCTGTAGGACAAAGCATGACCCAACCCAAGTAGCTTACAACTAGCTCATAAGTATACAAACAAGAGTGCTGAGACATTCATGCTGGACTAGTGCACATACTCAGATTGCATCACGCTTTGACAGATCTAGCTCATTGGCAGTAAAATGGGTAGTTGTGCCAAATAATATGCTGGTTATTTTTGCATACTTGTGGAAAAGTCTTACGTACAACTTCTTAATAGAATGTTCAGAAGATAATTGTAATGGTAATATACAACTGTAACAAATATATCAACAGAGAAAACAATTTCATTTCTTACCATCATTAGGCATTGTTAGAATGGGTATTTGGGTAATGGAGCCGGTCCTCCCTTCAATACGCCCAGCACGCTCATATATGGTTGCCAGATCAGTATACATATATCCAGGATAACCACGCCTACCTGGCACCTCTTCTCGGGCTGCTGATACCTACATACACATAAGCACAATTCCCATGAAATGCTATTGTATTGTATATCATAAAAATACACATGACAGCCATTTACCAATTTATTACAGATGAACAGTAAATACATAAAATGGGATATGCAAGACTAATATGTTAGAAATCTTACGAATTGCTATTTCGTAGATAGAGAAAAGCACAAAACAATGTCAGCAGATACGTCAAGGTCTAAATCCAACATTGATTTGCCCATTTTGGGCTGTGGCGACATGATCAAATGAAATCTCATGAACTTTTCCAAGCAGATAATGACCAAACTCATGCCATTTCTGATCATTCATCATATGATACACTTGAAGTGTGTACAAGCATCATGCTCATGCGTGCTAACTGAAAATGTGGCTTTTCAGGCTTTAGTTCATTCAAACAAGAAACTTTGTAATCACATGGATGGAATTTTAGAGTACAGTCAGAACATAAAATTTGTTAATCCTTTCCATCAAAAAAAATCATTGATCCTTCAAGTCATCAACAAAATACCACAAAAGTTTTTCCAAAAAAGAATTATGATTGCATAATGTGATTCTACGGAATTAAGTTCTAAGAGTAATTGGTAAAACAAACATCAACCAAGAATATGAGACATGATACATGATATCAAATGCAGTACCTCACGAAGCGCATCTGCGTATGAACTCATATCTGTCAAGATGACGAGCACATGCTTGCCACACTCATAAGCCAAATATTCTGCGGTTGTTAGTGCAATTCGAGGGGTGATAATACGTTCAATAGTGGGATCATTTGCCTATAAGACAAAAAGGAGCAGAGCGTTAAAAATGTGCTTTGCTTGGTATTGGTCAAATTCTGTTCGGGATACATCTAAAACCACATAGAATCAACTATGGCAATATTAGCAGAAACAGTTGCCTTTGAATCAAAAAATGAACCTGGATCGCAAGTCTACTGTAAATACCAGATTCAGAAAAAGGGTGACCCGCTCCATTGAACCATTCTCTTCAAAATCACGCTTGAAGAATTGGGCCGTTTCCATGTTCACTCCCATAGCAGCAAACACAATAGCAAAGTTGTCTTCTTCACTACCCTGGAGGTTAAAAAAATCAGAACAATGGTGAACAAAAATTCAGATATGACAACAAAAAGTCTACATGGGCAAATCGAACAGGTAAGCATCCATCTCTATACCATATGGATGTTTCCCTCACATAAATCAACATATTATGAGCTTTTAAGATAAAGTACACACACAAGGTGTGTGATGCAACCTCGGTTGAAAGAACAGAATGTTCAAATCAGGAATTTATGTAGAATTTCACGTACAGCTAAAGCTATTAGGCTTTTAGGCTGTATGCACCGTATCTAAGTTAAGCCAATTTGTGAGCCCAAATCCCATTGGATCATCAAATGTTAAGTCTCATCCACTTTTATGTGAGCAAATAGGGGGGGTTGTTATGTTAGGCTACCTCTGCATGCTTGCCTTTCTCCAAGCTCTTGACAAGACCAGCCTGACGACAAATCTGAGCAGCAATTTCATTATGAGGAAGACCAGCAGCAGAAAAGAGAGGAATCTTTTGCCCTCGAGCAATGGAGTTCATGACATCAATGGTAGATATCCCTGTTTGAATCATCTCTTCTGGATAGGTTCTCTCACTGGGGTTAATAGAACTTCCTGGAATAAACATCAGAGTACATGATTATCAGAAGTGAAAGATGAGGAGGATTTATCAGTTAGCACCATCCGTACTTCTAATTTTTATGTGTCCCCTCCATGACATGAACTTATCCATGATGTTCTTACACAAAAGTGTGCTTGCATTGAAAATTGAGAAAGAACTTACCAGAGATATCCAAGTAGGCCTCAGGCAAAATCGGGGGACCATTATCAATAGGCTTTCCAGAACCATTAAAAATGCGCCCAAGCATATCAAGTGAGACAGGAGTTTTCAAGACCTGTAAGAGAAAAGCAGTGTACCATACACAAAAATAAACAAGGGAGCAAATATACAAACAAGGCAATTTAATTTTAAATTTTAGTCTGAAAGTTTAAGATGAGCCTGTCCACTTTATTCAGTTCCAGTGGTATGCAATTGTCATGACTTAGTCAACAATCAACATATATCAAGAACCGTAAGATTGAAACTACATGTATTTATCGAGATTCTTGTAAATTTTGTTTATCAGCTACATCCCTAAAGTGAAACCATTCTTCATGCTAACACTTTCCAGTTCAAAGCGTTAGCCTATTAGAGAATACTTAACGTTACCAGTATGTAACCAGGAAATAAAGTGACAAGAAGAGGCATGTGAATAAGAGGCAGGGTACCTCGCCTGTGAACTGCACAGTAGTATATTTGTTGTCTATTCCTGAAGTTCCTTCAAAGACCTGAAGAATCAAGAAGTTCAGAGTTCAGTGATAAACATAGATAATGAAATTTAAAGTTTTCTGAGAAACAGACCAAACTAATAATGAAATTTAAAGTTTTCTGAGAAACAGACCAAACTAACTGTATTGCAAAATCTAAATCGGATCTAAAATTAGAGTATTACTTAGAAACAATCAAGAGTGACTGTTTGTTTGGTCATAACAATACAGAAAAGAAAATGAAGTAACCTGCACAACAGCTTTTTCACCGTCAACTTCCAGAACTTGACCACGTCGAGTGGTGCCATCTCCCAATCGGATGTTTACAATTTCCTGGTACTTTGGGCCCTAAAGGTAGTTACATGAAGAAAGGGACAGTGAGTATAAGTTGCTACCAGACTAGACTGTTAAACGTTTGTGTGATTATGCTAACAGCTGCCAATTGAAGAAAAGCATACGCACCTTTACTTTATCCAAGATAACTAGAGGTCCTGCCACACCAGAAACAGTCCTGTACTCTGCAAAAGTAAATCATTTGTTAGTAAACATCATCTTTGTTGGGTAGCCTGAAAGGAAGCTCTTAACAAAGCAGCACAACTATGAGCCTAGCCATGTCTGTAACACAATTAATGGTGTTTTGTGACACTTGCAACTTTGGATGTGTTATGAATCAAAATCCGCCAAAATCAATATAAGCATGCAAAATGAACATGGTAAACAAAATGCATGGCCTAGCCAAAGTGCCCAGACCTGAAGACATGATATAATGTTGCATTTGCATAGTTAAAAGTAAAACTGTAAAACTACAAAAGCGCACTTCATGTACAATGAATTAGACCCATCCTTATCGGCACGCTATGGTGGTGTGCTTCAAGAAAAGCTCTTTGACTATGAGTTATGTATTATTAGGATAACCTACAATTAAATATCAATGCAGCACAGTTACAAATTCAGCAGACTGGTGACGCATACCATGCTACCATAATACCCAATGATCCATTATCCTGTAGCTTAAGCATGTGTGCATATAAGGTTTTTAGCTCTCTAAGCTTGTAACCTATTTCCCCTCTCTTTTCCAGTACAATAAGCAAGCCCTCCCCATTTACATAAGCTGGCATGCCAATGTGAGCACTGGTGAGCAGCAATAGTACCGCACATGCCCGATGCAAATAGGCGACACACAAACCGACGAACGCACAAAACTACAGTATAAGGGCACACTGCAGAGCTTGATCTCATTGCTCGTGTTGCACGACTCACCCATGCCGATCTCCAGGGTTCCCTCCTCCATGTCGGCGCCATCCTTCACGAGACCCATGCTAAACCCGGCAAGAACAACCTGCAGAGGGCAACACCAACCGCGCCATCAGAATCAAGAAACGAACTGATCCGTGCTGCGAAGACCACGCAAATCATTCCCGCTCCCACACTATGATCCACCGACGAAAAACAGGAACTCGTCAAGACTCGCCGCCAATCGCTCCCCTCATCTCCCAATTCAGGCGAATCGATCGAAAAGCGGGACCTCGGAGCGACCCCTACCCCCAGATCTGGCCATTGGAACAGATCTTGATCTCAAATTCCACACCCGCAACAGCGTGGCGCAACCAATCTAATCTCCCCCTGCGGAGAGGAGAGCAATTGACTGGGCGCGAGCTCGACGGTACTAGGGGTGGGGATTCGAGCGCGAGAGAAGACGAAGCGTACCTCAGGGTGGAATCGGTGAGAGACGGCGAGGAGGAGGAAGTGCTGGATCGGATGGGCGACAACGCAGCTCGGAGGAGAGGAGGGGCGACGAGGCGAGAAATTATTGCAGAAAATACAATCAAATATCAATGAGAGGAAGGCCGTTTTGCGTGTTTGCCCTGGACAAATACGCGATTTTCAAATCCACCCCCTCGTCAGAGGATCAAAATATCACGGACGAATGAACACCACCCAAACTGATAATCCTTTTTTTTTCATTACTACGAATTTGAATGCGATTTAGGGAAAAAAAAAGAAGATATTAGGGCCTATTTGGTTAAAGTATTTGAAAACTACAGTATTCGAAAACCACAATTTTCAATGTACCATACACGAAATACCATAGTTTGTAAATACTATAGTATTTTATAGTATTGATGAAAACTATGATATGTTTGGATGCTGCAGTATTTAATGCAATATTATATTTTTAAAACTAATTAAGCTGTGTTAATACAAAAGAATTAACCAAGCTATATACATGCAAAATAGTTACTCTCCACTTATGCATTTTCATTGTGGCTAGAATTTAGACAAACCAATGCATGATAGCTAGCTCTAGATTTGTCTATTATATACTCGGATAATAAGATTTCATAATGGCTTCCTATTCTCTATGGCCATATATATCAACACATTCAATAAATGCCATGAAAAAAACAACTAAAGAAGCCAATTTTGAATGTATACCATCACTACTACAAAATGGTACATCACTACCGCTTCATCAAGATCGGTTCTTAAATTTTTTAGAAAAAACAATTGTGATAGATAACTTAGGAGGAGGTGTTAATAATAATTACTATCGATTCTCATGTTAGAAGTGCAAAATGGTACATCACTACTACAAAATGGTACATCACTACCGCTTCATCAAGATCGGTTCTTAAATTTTTTAGAAAAAACAATTGTGATAGATAACTTAGGAGGGGGTGTTAATAATAATTACTATCGATTCTCATGTTAGAAGTGCTTATGATGTAGCAACGTTAGAACCGATTGTGATGTGCCCAGTGCTACATCACAATCGCTTCTAACCTGAGAACCGATTGTAATGTACCTCGCTAGATTATTTATACTCTCGGACTAAACTCCCCTCTGTTGTTGTTCCAGAGGCTAAGAAAACCGCTGCCACCTGAAAAAACAACATATATTCTGGTTGAAAGCAATACTTGGATGAGAAATTTTGAAATCCTAAAGGTTCTTTATAAGAACCGATATTGATGAGATGAGGCCATCATCACAATCGGGTGAGAACTGACTGTGATAGCGCCGTCTCATCACTATCTAATGACTTATATCGCCACTAGAACTATCTGTGATGACGAAAAGAGTCGATTGTGATGTACATTCTTGTAATAGTACATGTACTCGAGCACAAGAAAAGAGAAGTAGTAGATGCATGCAACATGCCACAGAAGATGGCTTTGAATGAGTGAGCTCGGTTTTGAGAAAAAAAAAAAGTGGTCGTAAGTGGATTTAAAAAAACTCCAAAAATACCATAGTATTAGCTATAGTACAGTTTATAAAACTACAGAGTTTATTACATCCAAACACATCAAATTTTCGATACCAAGGTATTTTGAGAAAACATGGCATTCTCTAGAAACTCCAATAATATTTTGCATGCAAATAGGACCTTAAATCGTATTTGCATCTATCAATCGAACTTCACAATTCGAAATAAGTAATGCTAGTGTTTCACACTGTGTGTACTCGCAAAATATACATTTGAGCTGTATGGTTGTTTCCTGGCCGCCATATTTTTTTATGATGGCTTGTCTTTCAAAAACAATGTACTAATTAAGGACTTTCTGGGTTAACACATGTGAAATTCTTCACCAAATGATTAAATTGTGTGGTGTACAAGAGACAAAATTGAACAATAGCCTGATGCTAAGATGCAAAAGTAAGATCTAGTGAAGGACGATGAGAAGATCGTGTGGTCCTGTAGTTTTCTCTGCTCAATTAGAGTACTTCTTTTTAATATTGTTCTTTTCAAAATTACATTTTTTTATATACGTAGTACATGAAATGTAAAACCTCCGACACAATGCACACCTATCCTATTTTACAGCGGCACTCCTTTTACATTTGGACTAGAGACTTCCAAACAATTGCCAAAATTCTTGGATCCGGCATTATTAATCAGTTGATTGAGACATGACATGATATGATCATGTCCCCTGGGATGCTGGGACCATTGCCCCCTCACTTTTCCATTCTTCAAAGTCAGTATGCAGCAATATAAGGGTGATTTGAATGAATTTGCCACTGTATTGTTTTGTTTCAGGTTCTTTTTGTAATTGTACCGCAATCCAAGCAGAACATAACTAGCATGTGGCCCAACCCAACCTGCTTCCTCTCAATGGGAAGGCATTCAGAAACTGTGTTCTTTTGTTGAACTATCTTCAGCGCATATGTAGAAGAATGCCATGGTTGTGTGATGTAACCTTGCATCGATGCTTTTTTTTATCTTCAGCACGTAGAACTAATGGTACTCGGAAATGCTTTGTTAAGAGAAGTGTTGCCTGATTTGGTCCATCAATCAGGCTGTAGTCAAAGCTAAAATCTGAAACTAAAAGGGCTGAAGATAATACGTACTCAACCCTGCGACAGGTATATGTGCCCATAGAATATGATAGAACAAGGTAGAATTGCGAAGCTATAGATTTGTTATTGTTTGCCTTTCTTATATAAAGTCTTTTATTTGCCCGATTCAAAGAAAAAAAAACATATGTATTCCTGCATCAATGCCCAAAATTAATGGAGTACCTCACGGACATACATTGATTTTTTTAATGGACATACGATGATATATCAGCCACTAGTTATACCTTAGATCTTCATCCAAAAATCCATAAACATCCTCATAAATCGTATGTTTTTTTCAATTTGTCCCATATATCTCATTTTTGTTTACTTTGCCCCTCATAAGTTAAATTGGATTGCAAAATACCCCATTCATCTAATGTTCCCACTCTTTTCTCATGATTTTTATTATCTTTAGCACTTGTTTCAGTTATTTCAGCAATTTATTTAAGTATATCAATACTTGTTTAGATGGTTTGAGTGATTTCAGTATTTGTAATACAATACTTTAGCACTAAAAATTAGTAATGAAATGGTACATTACAAGTACCAAAATCATTCAAATAATTGAAATAAGTATTGACATGACTAAAACAAGTGCCAAAGTTAATGAAAACCATGGGAAATAGTGCTAACATGTGGTTTATGGGTTATTTGCATGCTAACTTAACTTGTGGAGCAAAATAAATTATAATTAGATATGAAGACAAATTAAAAAAGTAGATGACTTTCAGAAGTGGTTATGGATTTTTTCCCCCTTTAACCAAATTAAGTTTGTGAATCGTGATTAGTGGCTGTCACGGCCGCCGGTGCCACGTGGATGGTTCAGACTGGTCGTGGTGTCTACTTTCGTGATCTAGATGTTTACTGCTTCAGGAGTGTGTTGCATGCTCTCATGTTGGACGACCACGTGGACAGCTGGTGCACGCGGACCACTGATTGGATCAGGAGAGAATAAGAAAAGGGTAAGGACAAAACAAGAAGACAAATGAAAGATAAGATTATAAGAACGCCGAGGAAGAAGGGTACAGACTACAGAAGAACCATGATTTGTTTTTTAAACGGATGATATTTTAAGATTTTACCTTTCAACTAAGACAAGTATATAAAAGATCAAACTAATTTTTTTTTCTTAGATCACTTCTTGCTATTAGGTAGCCAGTATTATTCTAATTCATATCATTAAATAATCTTGAAAATAGTCAAAAAAGAAAGAAAGAGAGGTATATAAGGAAATGTAGAATGATATGTATTTAGAAAAAAAATTGAAAGTTAGAATGATATGTATTCAGAAATGGAGAGAATATATGCAAAGCATGAAAGCACGGTGATTTACATCAAATTTGTTAACACAAACAACGTATTTGTGTATTGATCGATCTACTCGGAGCTCATGTCTTGAATTGCCAGGCGATGGGCCTAGGCGTAGGCCCGGCCAAGTTACGGACCAAGCAGCAAAGGCTAAAAAAATCGGCGACCCTGACCCAAGTAAGGCCGAATTTTCTCATGTCTAGCGCGAATCTTTAAGCATTTTCCAAGCTTACCTGAGCTAAGCATGGGTTGGGTACTTAATCTGGGCCCAAAAGTAGGTTACGAAGTTCTCAGCAGGCCGGGTTTGGTTAATTCTGGGCCAAGCTCCGGCCGGTGCTTCTGAGCCAGTTTCAGTAGGCCACTGCCGGGCATGGCCCACAAACCAGTTCCTTCCGCTCCATTGTGCCGAGTCCTTTCCAGCCGCTCGGCTCCAACACCGACGTCGACGACGGCACCAGCGCGAGTTGCCGTGGAGACCCGACCCGCTCCGCACCGCTCTGCATGGGACGAATACGCCGGCCCATCCCTTTTTCTACCGGATCTGGCCGTCTCCACCATCTTCGCCAACGCGCTGGCAAGGTGTTTGACGAAGTGCCACTCTTAAATGGCAGCCCCAGGACGTTCGCAACCAAGAACAACGTCGTTCTTGGAGATGTTCTTCCATCGACGACATTTGTTATGCTGTGACGCGCTGTCATTCCCATCCGATGACATGGCATTGTTTTCTGTTGGGTCAAACGTGGCCGTGGCCCGGCTCGGCCCCGAGCGATGGGCGCACAGCTCGAGCTGTCCATCTCGAGTGCGTGCTCGCAGGAGATTTGACATTTGTCCCTGGCAGCTGGTTGATTCCTAAATTCTGCAACTTATTTGATCAACAGATAAGTATTTTTCTTTTGAGAACCAGAAGCAATTTACTAAACCAGTTCTTCATACTACAGCTAGAGTGAGAACTCAAACCGTTGATCAATTTCAGGCACCGAAGGTTAATCTGATAATCTTCGTCAACAATCTAGATGTAAGAAATTGAATCAATATACTTATGTATTGGTTAAAATTCTGTGTGCTGTAATGATGTTACGTGGCATGTCTCCCACATGCCATATTACTATTGTCTGTCCCCTGTACATCTATTCACTTCTGTATATCCTAAATTTCTGTGTACTCTGTAATGATGCCATCAAGCATGTCACCCGCATTCTTATTGTTCATCTATATTTTAATTTTTCAGATTTGCTTAGATATTTTTAACTCAAAAGATGCCTGCTCAACATGTTTTTCTATGAGACATTTCAGGTAAAAATAATTTGTGTTAAATTGTTGGGATCTAGTTTTGTAAATCCGAACCATCTATGTGTACTGCACTAATTCATAATCACGCTAGTATACACATTAATAACAGATGAAACATCGATGAAGACTAAGCAGTTTCACTATGAGCGTCAACAGGATACAAGGGCAAACCATTCCAATCTTAGGTCTCAATCTCCCCGACGTATGCCCTGTTTGAGACAGCTTCTGATTGTGTAAATTCTGGATTCCCTAAGAATCGGGTGGGTGATAGCTTCTGATTTTATGTATAAATCTGCTTCTGACCATGAGAGAAGCTATCGTCTAAAACATAGATTTGTGGGACGTTCAAAAAGCTATCGTCTAAAGAGAACTCACAGCATAGGCGTTGTATTGATAACTCGGTTATGAATTCTAGATGCTAATTACTTCATTCCTTCCATGGATGGGGGCAAAAAAATCCTAGATCAGATTGCAACTTTTATATATCGCCATTTGTGGCATTGTTGTGAAATCCTGTTATGCTATTGCTGTCAGCAATTTATGGATAACATTTATAAAGGAATTTCTACTCTGTTGCTGAAGAAACCACATGAATTTTTTTGCCACACAATGCTGGTACTAATATAATCCTGCTTTATTGTTTCTTAGTATTTATATGATGTCTACGTCAATTCAATGAGAAATACATGTATAAGATGTTCCGTAGCAATGCATCAACACGCAAACTAGTTCTTACAAAGAAAAAAAAAGCAAGCAGGACCTCAATTCTATGATATCCTTTCGCATGTCTTTCCCGATAATAGGAAAAACCTCCGAATTTTTTAGGTTCAAAATCCTGACTGACTTCGAATATATTCTCTGGGCATCATTTTGATGTGCCTAGTTTTTCGAACATAACTTATGTCTCGGCTTGCTAACTTTCTAGAATTTATCTTTGCTGCATGTCAAGAGCTAATTAACCAAATGCCAGTGTAGATTTAATCCAGCATAATAGAATCACATGAGAGAAAAGAAAATTCTACTTCAACTGATATACCCTTAGGCGCAGCCATACATAACATAGAAATCTCACGTGGAAAGGGTGAGCAATTAGATAGAGCAGCAAGTGCTACAGTGAAACCGATTGCAATATGTAATATTCTCTCAATTTCGCTATATTTGTCCCTAACTTGTATCCTCGCAAGTATCCATTTCAACATATTATTTATCCATTGAGAGGATCTAGAGTGTAGTTATTTGCAATTTTTTTAAAATATCTATCCTTACTTAAGTGTTTTGAAAGAGATTAAGTGACGTTGTATGTCATTTAATAGAGGTATGTATAGTCATTTCTCATTAACTATTTCTTATATTTAAGGCTTCCTTGATTCGTACTGTAGACAAATATTGTGAAACAGAGAGAGTACCATGCCTATAATTAGTATGCATGGTATCCAGGATATCCTTTGGCCACGGGTTACAGTTCAAGTGCCACTCCCACTAACTATATATTAGATGGGTTTATTTGTGGATATTTCAAGGTTTGATCTTGTGACCTAGCTTTAAGGATAACTATGAAAACCAACTGCACCATTCGGTAAAAAAAAATCTGTGCACGTAAACTTCACCATTGCATCTTGTTTCCCTTTTGTATGTATACATGGGGAAAATCATCTATGCAAAATAGAACAATCTATATGGGCCAGTTGGTTGTAATGTACTAACGAAAACTAATATTAAAAAATTTTGAAATGAGAAAATAAAAAATCCCTAATTGCCTTAGCCTACTTTAAGGTTTAGGGACAAAATAACCATCTTAGCTAACCTTAACTCAGGCAGGTTGGTTCAACCCAATTTTTGTTTAGCAACTAATCTGGTTAGTCTAAAATACTGTTTGGCTAATTTAGGTAGGTTAGTGGTCGGAAAAACAAAATTCAGGAGGATTTGTCGTGATGGGTTTGCTTATTCCACGCTCTTAGTAGGTTAATTAACTTAATCATTTGTTAATGGGGTTAAAAGAATTTGACCGAGTTAACACACTCAGATTCTGGGGCTAAAAGAATTTGACCGAGTTAACCCCATTAACAAATGATTAAGTCAACCTACCAAGAGCATGGAATAAAATACAGGCTAGCTAAGTGGTGCTTCTGGTGGTTGCTGTGACCTGTGAGCAAGGGCGAATCCACCATTGGGGTTGGCTGGGGCGCCAGCCCCACCTTCGATCGGCCGAATCCCCCTCTTGTAGTATGCGTATGTTGAGTTAGAATTTCGACATAGGAGCCCTACCTCTATTTTTATCCTAGATTCGCCACTGCCTGTGAGCTATCTGAATTATCTAAGACCAGCTCGGCCACCAACATTGCTGCCAACCAAACCAGTGTGGCACCATGTTGCGTGTAAAAGTCATGACCCCCGTTTTGATTAAGTGTGGTCTGTAGATTTTCGTGGATTCAGTCTCACGAGTCATGAACCGCAGGAACCCTCGGTTGCTGAGTTTAATGATAGCTAGGATAATTGACAAAATGTACACCTTTTCTCTAAAAAAAACAGCCAAGATTGATCGAATATTGACTTTCTTCATGCAGCTGCATCTGACCTTATTTATAAGTAATTCCATTTCCATACTAGCATATTTGATACATTCCCATTAGTGACACCCATTATAGAAGTTTCAGTATAAGTTATATAAATCTTAAAGCAAACGAATGGGTAATTAATCATTATCTATCTTTTATTCGTGCTTTAATATTTGTGTAACTTAAAAAAGAAAAACGTGAAACCTCTCCTCCGTATATATTGTCATCTCCGTGTATGCCTGCCAACGAGAGCCAAATAAGCCATGTCACTGCATGTGTTGTTGGGCCAAATCATCCTGACTTTGGTAACCTCAAAACCTCCTTGTAACTATCGTTAACTATGCACAACTTTAATAGAGTCCAAGATGCAGTGCCAAAAACAATAAAAGCACAAATGGCAATAACAATGTCATCTTGGCATCTTGCACCATCCACCAACAGACACTCCTAGGCCGGGTAGATATGGAAGTCAATTTACTAAGGTCACCATCTACTTACCCATCCATTTATATATAAAGCATTTGGCTTCTTGGCGTGAGCTCGCCATGGCCATGGCGAGCTGGTTCTGCTCCAAGAATGCGGCGGGGAGCCTGTTCGTGAAGCTGGTGTTCCCCGGGGGCCACGTGGAGCTGCTGGACCGGCCGGTGCTGGCGGCGGAGGTGATGATGCAGCACCCGCGCGCGGTTCTGCGTGGCGCGTCCCGACGTGTTCCGGGAGCCCGCCGGCGCGGTCGCCGCGCCGGACACCGTGCTCCAGCTGGGGCACAAGTACTACGTTGTGCCGAAGAGCACCGTGCGGAGGCTGCAGAAGTGCTCCTCCTCCCACGGCGCCTGCAGGAGCGGCGGAGGCATGTCGCTGAAGAGGCACCTCGCCAGCTCCGGCGGTCACGAGAGGGGCTACAAGGTCGGGCGCACGAAGTGGCTCACCTGCTTGGTGGGCGGCGAAGCCAAGGCGAAGAGGCCTCAGGAATGCGTCAGCCATGGCAGTAAAGCTGAGACGATAAGGAAGGTTGATGTGAAGGAGACCAAGGAGAATGGGAAGGCTCCGATGAACGATGGATCGCCGGGACAGCGGCTGTGGCGCCTCGCCTCGCCGGGGAACTCGGCATCCTATTCTTGGCAGCCTAGCCTTCACAGCATAACTGAAGAGTAGCCTTGCTTATGCACGTGGTGCCGTGATTCTTGTGTATGAACATGCATCCATGCAGTCAATGGAGATTGCATGTCTTATACATTAGTTTGTGTCAATTGTCAAAACGCTGTTCAAGGTTGCTACCAATCATGGACAAGTGAAGATTGGGAACAACATGACCTAAAGAGTAATCATTATTCCCTCGCAGTATTGCTGCAATTCCTTTTGGGTTCCGTAGAAGAAGGGGCACATGCGTAACGGCAATGGACAGCTTATAGCTAATCCCGCCTAGCTCCAGCAGTATCAGCGGTTTCTTTCCTCCTATAGCTCAGATTATGCCACGTAGCTTCTCTTCTGTTAGATTCTTGCAGATGATACACAGAAGTGAAGCCTCGTCGTCCTTTCTGCCAGATCCGATCCGCTTCCCAATCTCGGCGAGCTCCCAGATGTCAATCTCGATGGAATTAAGCAACCTTACCCAGCGCCTCCGTCTGCGAGGTAGAAGAGGTAAAACAGGAGGTCACCAGTGCCAACCCGTGGAGAGCAGAAAACTGGGATGGCGACGGTGTAGGATTAAGGGCAACGAACGACTAGAAGGCCTGAGCAGGAGGTTTTTATTTTTTATTTTTAGCTAAAATAGGATTTTTGAGTAAGTATGAAATAAAATTTGTTTTGCACAATTCAAAACCTAAATAATCCAGGGATTGCTAAGTACACCAACAACCTAAGTCTAATCGAGGTTTACAATCCTAGAATACCAAGCGAGCAATTCAATCACTAAATACTTAAAGTAAATGACACAAGATCAAACCACAAAATGAACACAAGCATTTTTTTTCCTCTAATGACCAGAGTCTTGCAAGTCTCCCCTAATCCATATTGAGAGAGCTCAAATAAATTACTAAGCCGGCTCCATGCATGAATAAGCGTTGCTTGATCCACTAGTGGTAGCTCTTTCTCTCTCTAGTAGGTAAGCTCTAACTTTCACGATGTCACTGAGCCTTTTCACATGCTTTTTGAAGAGATCACTAGTTCTCATGCTTCCAAGCCATCTAGAAGACGGCAATCTCCAAAAGTAACAAGTCGATGATGCTTATTTGAAGATGCTAAATGCTACAAAGCTCAAACAATGAATGCTATGCACTTGAAGGCTCTCAACAATCTCAAGACGATGAACCAAATGCTCTAGAGTTCTAAGAGAGGAGGCAAGTGCTTTAGGGATGGCAATCAAACCCGCGGGTTCGGGTACCCGCGGGTTCGGCACCCGATCGGGTCGGGTTCGGGTTCTAATTTTTACCCGTGGGTACCCATTGGGTATCCGAAATACCGTATATACTCATCAGGTTTCGGGTACCCGCCGGGTTTGGGGTCGGGTTTCGGGTACCCGTCGAGTTCGGCTCGGGTTTTTGTGGGGTCGGGTTTCTTGTCGGATCGGATTTTGCAAAACTCATACCCGACCCAACCTATTGCCACCCCTATGCACAAACCCGTCGGTACCGCGGATTTGGTACCGCCGGTTCGGTATAATTTTTACCCGATATGGTATTCGGGTTCGGGTCGGGTTTTTCATTTCGGGTTTTCTGTCGGGTCGGGTTTTGTCAAACCCGCACCCGACCCGACCCGTTACCATCCCAAAAGTGCTTGAGTGCATTCAATAGAGGTCCAGAGAGTATCCTTGCTGTAGGATATGAGGTATTTATAGCCCTTGCTAACTAAAGTAGCCCTTGCTGTAGGATAGAGGTCCAAGAGAGTATCCTTTCTGCATTTACATTATGCTTTAAATTCAGCATTTATATTCTTGCAAATTACTTTCTGCTTATCTGGATTTGCCTCCTCTCCTTCTAAGTGCTTTTGGATCTTGTGCCAAGGATAAAAAATTACTGGATGAATCTTCTATAGATCATATCCCAATCATCTAGACAATCTACAACCTCTTCTTTTGAGTTTTTGCAAGAAATTGATCTTTATGCTTGGTAGAAGAAAGATCCTTGTAGATCGGGTTCTTGTTTGTTCGAATGGTTGTTTCTTGGTGTTCTTACTTGCTGTGATATGTGGGAGGTCATCTAAGATCATCCTGATCATCAATTTCTCACGAGCAAGTTAAGGGTGAAGCTTGTGTTCTTAACCCAGTTTTGGTGCAGTATTTGTTAAATTAAAAAAAGATCGAAACTTTGACATCAATCCTTGTGATTGAAGGTTGGAATAGGTTCCTGACATCCATAGGATAGTGCACACAAAGTTTCACGGGTTTTAGATCGGCCGATCAAAAGTTACATCAATTCTTATTTTTTTTAAGTGAAACGGCAGAAGCTCTGCCTTGCAATAAGGTAGGAAAGCAAGTAATACAGATAATAAAAATAATACATAGAGACCAGCCCGTTGGAAGGTAGCCGACGCTAAGGGAAGAACAACAAAGGTGTAAAGACTAGGGAACATCACATTCTTGTTTTTGAGATCATGTTGATTTTACTATTCATCCAAATACTATTCACTTGAGCAATGTTCATCCGTCCTCTACTGGGCGGGAGGTACTGTTCATGCTGAATACTATTCATCCGACCATTTCAGAGTTTTTTTCTCATTCCGACCCGTGCAGTTTTTGTGCTGTTCATCCGACTTTAACTGATCAGTACTACCGTTCATCCGACCTTAACTGGTCGGTACTACCGTTCATCCGATCACCTGTTCGGATTGTCTAGTTTTTTTCTATCTATTCTTTTGGTGGTTTGAATTTTAGAGGAAAAAATTTATTTAGCTCCTATTCACCGTCCTCTAGTTGACTTTTTGTCCTTCAATATATTTTGTGTGAGAACCAAAGACAAATTGTAGATCTACTAATTCTTGGATAGAATGTCATGTTGCCTAGCTACGAGCTTGTTCATAATTGTAAAAGGTAACCTTGCTGTATGACAAAGACGTGATGAGTATGCCACAACCACGAGTCTACGATGGAGTACGCCATGAGTGATTAGCTAGAGCACCCATGTAAAAAAAGTGAGTTTTTGTACCCTCCGTATATGATGCAATACAGGAATGTTTTTTCACTAGCTAGTATGTAATTCTTGTCCCTAGTAATTACACATTTAGAAACAGTACTTTTTAGACTATTTGCATTTTTGGTGTGTTATGTCTTTATCATTATTAAAGCCAAGTACAAAATGAAGCACAAGAGAATAACACGTCATCAGATTCATCATCACGTTCTCCCCCATGTCTTACGATTCCAATCCAACGAATACCCTGTTGATCATTCATCTAAAACCATCTAAATATTTCTAAGGAACATATCAATGATAATATAATTTTTCCCACACTAAATTGTAAATACTCCTCCGGTCACAAATAATTGTCGTTTTGGATATAAGTATAGTCAAACTTTCGAAACTCATCAATATTTTTTAAAAATATTTAAATTGGATACACGAAAATTATATAAGTAGATTTGTCTCGAAAAGTACTTTCACAATATAATAATTTTATTAGATTTTATAAATATATTATAATAAAAATTAGTGGTCAAATTTGTGTTTTGGAGACAGCGTCGATGTCCAAAACGACAATTATTTGTGACCGGAAGGAGTAGAGAATAAGACCGCAACAACATGGAGGCTTATTTCTAGTTACTAAGCAAAATCTTTGGAGTGGTATTTTACAAAAAGCATGTTTGAGAGATGCTTCAATGCATCTCTTTTTAAAAGTTACACAAATACTAAAGTATGAATGAACGGTAGACAATAATTACTTATCACTTCGTTTGTTTTAAGATTTATGTAACTTATATTAAAGAAGATGCATAGAGCAGCTTTTTTTACAGGGAGAGTGTGACCTTATTTGGTGTGGCATATGACGAAATTTCGCTAGTTTTCACGCCCTTATGTGTTAAAAGTCTCTCCGATTCACAATGCTAAGGCCTAAATTACAAACTTTGCATCAAATGTTACGAATAAAGTCCATAACTGCTAGGCATATATTGATTATGGATGGGCCAAGTGAACACTTGAACACTGTTTCCGATAGGTGGAGAAGACACTATTCAGTATGCACCTGTATATCATCCTGCCGTTTTTTTGGCAAGTTCTAAAGAACATCCAGTTCTTATCAGCTTATTTCACTAAACCACCCAGCACACGGATGTATCATAAGCCATGCCATGCTGCTGTTCACTTTGTTCCTCTTGGCGTGAGATACACATTCAATGGATCGAGCTTGTAGGCTGTGAGCTGGACGGTGTCGACCTTGTCCTCGTCGCCTTCCTTCAACCTCCAGGCGAACTCCTGCACGAACCGTGCGATGGAGGCACACGAGATGTTCATCGCCTGCACGCTCCCCGCGCAGACCCTCCTCCCCGCGCCGAAGGCCATGCTCTTGTACATGTCCGCAGCCTCGAACCTCCCATCCAGGAACCTCTCCGGCTTCCACTCCTCGGGCTCGTCCCAGTCTTTCTTGTTCATGTTGCACCCGTACAGGTTGATGATTATCTAGCAGAATCAGTAGCATTTCAGACCTCCATTGTCAACAATCAATCAACATTGCATGTTGTGTGGACGTGGTGTGGTGTCATGGTTGTGCTTCCTTACCTCTGTACCGGCTGGAACGTCGTAGCCAGCTAGCCTGGTGTTCTCGTGGACGAACCTTGGAGGCACTAGTGGGACAGGAGAATGGCGCCGCAGCGTCTCGTGGAACACGGCGTTCAGGTGATCTTCAGTGACCGTCTCGTCGCCGCAAACCTCTTGGATTTCCTGGTAGAGGATATCCTGATGTGCCAACGGTGATTTGGTTAATACTGCATCATGTGAAGAGCACAGAAACCGGAGAAGTTATGTTTCAGTGCTTACCTGCTTTTCTGAGTGCTTGGCAAGCTCATACATGGCCCATTCGGTCGTGACCAAAGTAGTATCTGCGGCCTGTATGACTACCTCCCACACGAGCATTGTCAATTGATCGTCTGTCAGCGTGTTCTCTGCTAGCAAGAAGTCCAGATAGGATACCCTTGCCTGCACATAAGAGATTATGGAGTAAAGATCACAAAAGAACATAACAAATTGCATTAAAAGTATGCCCTTATGTCACCTCTCCGCGTGCAATTCTCTTCTTCTGTTGCTGGATCAAGGCTCGCATCACCGCAGTTCTCCTAGCTTCTGTGGTAAGAACTCTTGTTTCAAAACTCCTGTTTGGAACCCAGCGAAGGTATGGGAAGAAGTCCCTCCAGTCAACCTCGATTGCACACATCATCATGTCAACCACAGTGGTTTTGTAGATTTCATCCTTTGATATATCCCTCCCAAACTCCTCCACATACACCGAACTCACATCCTCACCTAAACTCTGAAATTGCAGCATACATTCTCATGTCTCAATATTCCAAATAATAAATGGATCATATGACAGTTCAAATTTTGACAGTGATACCTACAGAGATGCAGCACGATTGATAAGCACACTGACTCCTGACATTTGTAACATTTGTAGACTTACCTGGACTAAGGAAAAGCGGAATAGCTCATCCTTGAAAACTTCTCTGAAGTTCAGAGGAGCATGTGGGCTATCAGTCACCAATGTGTGAAAGTGCTTAACATGCTATTAACCGTCTTGTTTCTCATGTCCCGAAATTGTTTCTGAAATTTGTGCAACCATGGCATTATTAGACCTTAGTTATCTGAAAGCATAACTAATATCCAAGAAGTTGTATTAGAACTATATATATAATTTTCAAACTGTTGAGACTTATACCTGACCAGATGTACCCAACATGCTCGCCATAACATAACGCTTCACCATCTTGTGGAAGTCACTGTAGTCGCTTGTAGCAACCATAGTTTTATCACGAGTGAGCACTGACAATGCTTTAGATAGTTTTCGAGTAGATATGGATGAGAATTTTGCAACCATTGCCTGCAAAAGAGAGGATAGAATATTTGTTCTTGTTATTTTTGGTTAAATGTGAGACATCTGTGCTGCACTGCGATCATTCTTGAGTTTTGCATACCAGCCAATAATCATTGAGAAATGAGAATAAGCATTGTGATCATAGAAGAACTAAGAAATTTATATGCATTCTTGTGTAAAACCATTAATTCAGACTAAATTTTAGCTTAATTTCATCAAGGCAATTTTTCAAGAAAAGGGGTTAGTTCCCGACTCACCAAAGACATTGATTTAACTCCATCATTAGAAAAAAAAACAGAGAAACAAGAATAGGATCATTTCAGCTACATTTAGAATTCATCTTTTGGTAGGAAAACTGGACTTCTGTATCAAGATTTGAATTATGAGATTGCCAATTAAAAAATAAAATCGCTAAGATAATACTAGAAGAGCATACAGGGAAAACGTGGAGTTTGCAATGTTATAACCATGGTCAGGCCTCTAAAAGGCCGGACTGCCACACCCAGAAGTACAGAAAAATATTGTATAGCTGCAAATTACAAATACATTAGCAAGTCAATTAAAAATGATGAAAAAGCAAAACTTCCAAGTTACCTCCTTGGCTACTTCCGTTGAATTGAGCACAACTACAGAAGAAGCACCAATCCTTATAGTGTAAATGGGCCCATAAATATCAGACCATTTTGCAAAGGTCTGATGGGGCTTCTTTTCTTTCAATTGATGCAGATTACCAATAAGAGGTAAACCAGGAACGGCTGCATGACAAGAAAATAAAATCAAATGACAGGATTTAGTATTTTCCTTGAAGTAGAACGAAAATTTGTAATATGTTGTCTGTTTGATAATTTTTTTGCATACGTGATAACACCAGAGATTCATGCAAATAACTTAACCTGGTAGGCTGGTAAAGCGTTTATCACTCTTTTTCTTAGGTCAGCAAGTATCACGTCGAATATTCACCAGGTTACATGCATATTAGTTGCATATAGAAGTTCCATCTTGCATTTTTCTAGCATACATCAGGCTTATGACAATTAATTGTATCTGAGGGATGATGGAGTTATCAGACTCAAATAAGCTCAGAATATGTAAGATCATGTGCTGAAAAATTGGCTTAGTGATGAAATTGGCATTGCAAAGTGGTTGTGCTCATGGCATGTGTGGTGCTTTGGCATGTGCTATTTCAGATGTTTTACTTGATATGCTTGTGATAGCATGGTAATGGTTTTGCTTTATGCAATGCGCTCGTGTGAGTGGTTGCATGGATTGATGTTGAGTCAAGTCGTGGACTTGTGCTCGGAGTTGTTTCTTGTTTACTCATGTGCAGGTGTTGCTTGAGGGCGAACGTGGTCGATGACGGGACCGGAACTAGGTTCATGGAGGAACTGAGGTTCGGGACTAGGTTCAGGGAGGAACTGAGGTCTTAGTGGTCAAGGATGTCATGCGGGACGTTCGGGCTAGAGAACGGTGCACATAGAGGTGGTTAGTCACGCGAGTCACGGCGGTGGGCCGTCCGCGTGCGATTATAATTGATTGGGGCAGTTTGCATGTATTGGGCTATGTTGGGCGGATGGATATGCATGCGAACTGTTGCTCATTATAAATAGGAGAGGGTCTCTGTTTAGATGAGAGAGCTAGGTATTAGAGTTTGTACTCTTTTGTTAGAGTATTGTAACCGGACTAGCAAGAAAAATAAAGAATCGATTTTCCTCAGCCGGCTTGGACGCAGGAACCGAAAGCTCCACGCGATGCTACAGTAATCGCGCAGGTTACTGTTCATACACGGTTTGCTACAGTAATCACTTTCGGTTTTCTCTCGCTTTGGTTCTTATAGATTGATTCGTTGTCTCTCTTGATTCAACAAGTTTAATCTTGATTTGATCCATCCAAAACCTTTCTAGGGCATTAATTTAGTGTTCCTCAAAGTTTCGTTGGTTAATCTTTTGTAGATTGTGATTAATCACGAAATTAGGGTTTGATCAATTCTCGTCATAATCTGTCACAGCATGCTTGCGAGTTTAATAACTTTTGATCCGTAGGTCCGATCGAGCTGATTCTTTTTGTTAGATTCGTATTGGAATCTAGTTTCTACAGTTCAAATTTCAGGTCAATCCGACGGTTGGATCTCCGGGTATTAGCGATTTACCGAATGCATCTACTCTGTTTTGTTGAATACGAAGCAATTATTTGAGTCCGAATTGGGGTGAATTTTTAGTAGATCAAAATTTTAGTTTTAGCTTCCGCGCAATCATTCACCCCCCCTCTGATTGCTAGTTTAGTGTATATCGATCCTACAAGTGGTATCGAGCACGGTTTTCTAATTTATCTTAATCGGTGATTAGATCAATGGATCGTTATTCGACAAAACCGTGTGTGTTCGATGGTGTTGATTTTCAGTTTTGGAAGGCCAAGATGGAGGCGTACATCCAAGCGCGAGGGCTTCGCAATTTGGGAGAAGGTTTACAAGCGCACGAAGTTCACGAGAACGACAACGTCAACGACGCCAATCGCGCACATGTTGAAGCAAACGGCAAAGGCGCGCAACTTGATCATCCAGGGCTTGGGGCGTGCGACTTCGATCGAGTAGTTCATCTTCGATCCGCATATGAGGTATGGAAATCTCTTTGTGACTATCATGAGGATCAAACATCATCAAAGAGGTTCGCCAAGATATTTACAAAAAGAATATATGCGTTTGAGATGAAACACGGTGAGTCTGTAGATGACTTCTTTGCACGCTTTAATAAAATTCTTAGCAATTTACGTCTTTGTTGGGGTTAGCTATGACGATCTTGCTAATGCTAGACAATTGCTTGGTGCTTTAGACATGTCTATTTGGGAGATGAAAGTTACATCCATTAGAGAATCAACCGTCATGAGTACACTTACTTTAGATGTTCTTTTCTCTAAATTAAAAACTCATGAATTGGATGTTCTTGCTAGGAAGAATGATCACAAATCAATTGCTTTGACCTCCCAATCTAGCATGTCTCATAATAATGCTTCTTCAAGTTTTGCTTTGTCTTTCTTATCTTCACTAACCGATGAGCAGTTGAGGAATTTCCTAAGAAGACTTGGCATCACTCTCTTCTCGTTTTAATAAAGCTTTGCGAATGTGAGAATGAGGAAGAGAGTTGATGGTGGCCCTCCAAGATGCTATCAGTGTGGTGATCTCAACCACATTCGTCCAAATTGTCCTAAACTTGCAGGTAAATCATCGAAGGAGGAGAAAGAGACAAAGTACAAGCGTCCATTCAATGACAAGAAGAAAAGGAGCTTCCTAAATAGCAAAGTTGTGCATCGAGTTCTTTCAAAGACTTGAACAAGTCAACTTGAGTGATGTAGACTCAAAGCGATGATGAAGATACAATATCCAAAGGTAAGACGAGACAAGACTTGACGAGCTTGTGTCTCATGGCAAGTATGGACAGCTCAACCAAGATGAACTTGACGATGAGGAAACGAGGTAAATCCTTCTTCGATGAGCTTTGATGTCTTTGTTGTTCGTCTTGGTACGCTTTTAGAGAAAAGAAACAAGAAAATTAAGAAACATGATGTTTTGATTGAATCTTTGAATCTTTGAAATTGCTAGACTTAAATCCTTGATTCTGATGATGATGCTTGCAAATCATGTGACTTAATTTATTCCGAGCTTACTTCACTAAGAAATGTTCATGCTTCAACTCTTGATAAGCTTAGAGATGAAATTGAGAAGAATGAGAAACTTGTTGCTTTGAATTGCAAACAAATTAAAGATGCTAGTTTCTCTACTTACTTTTAGATGAATCAACTTCTTGTTCTAAATGTTCAATTCTTGAATTGAAGTTGCATGATGCTAATGCTAGAGTTTCTCAAATGACAAATGATTTGCTCACTCATGAGGTTCTTTCATGCTCAAACTGTCGCAAGCAAAAGGCTAAAGTGGACGTTCCATGCAATAATTGTTTAACTCTTGCTAAGAAGGTTGATTACTTGCAAAATTCTTTAGAACGTTTCACTAATGGCAAGAAAAATTTGAACATGATTTTGGATCAATCTAAGGTTAGCTCAAACAAGAAAGGTTTAGGTTTTGATCCTTATGCTTCATATGAAACCAAACCACCCATCGTTGTTCGTGCTCTTTGCAATGATAAAATTAAGAGTATTAATGAGCCTAAGAAAATTGTCTTTAAGTCTGCTGGAGTTTTATCCTCTACTATGATGAATGCAAATGTTGCTTCTGTTTCTAAAGCTAGACATCGTGTTAAGTACACTTGCACTCATTGTGGTAGAGATGGACACTTAGTAGATTTTTGCTTTAGACTAGCCAAACAACAAAAGAAAGAAAATACTAAGGCTAGGTCTAATTTCAGACAAGCACGCTTTACTCCTCATTATGTGCCTAGGGTGATGCAAACACCTTTTGTTGCTAGAAACACGGGAAAGGGCAAATCTGATTTTGTGCATAAGAATACTCGTGTTGTGCCTCTCTTTGTGTGTCGTGTGTCTCGATCTTGGATTCCTAAATGCTTTATTTCTAACCCCATCATCGAGGCCTCGACATCTTCTAGTGCTATGTAGGTTTTTCGGATGCGGGTTGGAGAACGAAGCTTAGTGGATCTTGGTCTTTTGTAAGATGTGATCAAGACTTGGATGGTTCTCACCCTTGAGATGGCCTTCAAGAGGCATGTGCGATAATTCTTCACCTACTTTGTGAGCTATTTTATACACTCATATCTTTTACATTCACAGATATCTAATTGTGGTATGAGATGAGATGTTTGCTTATGTGCTCATATGTATCCCTGGCATGTTCAATTATGTTATATCTTAAATCATGCCTTTTCATGTTCAGATTTATTTATCATGATTCATACTTATGCTTAATCAACATACCGTGATAACTCAAACACATGTATATCATCACCTCTCTTTTGATTTCATTGGTTATTTGTTTGAGGGGAGTTAATGGACTTTTGGTGAAAATTTATTTCGTTTGCCTAGTGAGAGGACTGTTCTTTTAGACTTTTGTTTATAAAATTAATCCCACTGGGTGACAATTTTGAAGAAAGTTTTAAGATGTTGTTTTGAGGGGAGTTTGTGAAAACTTTGTAATTTTTGTTAACATACTTTTTTTGTGTGTTTCAGTAAATGAAAAACAAAAAATGAAAAACAATGAAAAGTAGTGAGCATTATATTTCATACATATATGTCATTTGAAGCCATGTTTATGCTACAAGGTCTTTGCAACTTCATATTTATGCATATATGGTGTAGTTTATGTCATGACTATTTAATTGGAATGACAACTTGAATTAAATCTTGTCATGGTTGAACTTTCTTGGCTATCTTGATCCTGCTCAAAAGTGCTAAATATGAAATTTATCAAAATTAAGTGCTAAAGCTCAAAGAGTGATTGTTGATAAATGCAAGATCAAGGTTATATACTATCGCACTTCTTCTTTACGAGGCCGCTTATCATTGCACTTTGATATGAACTTGGAAGAGGTTGTGTATGACCAAAACCATGAAACCTTAAGCTTGTGATTGCTTGGCATGGTTGAAAAGTAAGGTGATGGTGCATATAATTCCTTGCAATTGTTATTATTGCAATCAATCAATGAATCAGTTTTCAAGTATAAATAAAGTGCACAAAAATTCAATGTTTTCGTGTTTTGAGATTGTTGAGAAAGGAGATCATGCCATGCAATAAATTGTTAATAATACTTGATTTCTAGTTATGCTTACTCTACATTGTCTTTGTGTAGATTTGAGGGTGCAAGTATTTTTGATAGCATGGCTTGGTGATGAATTTGCAACATATATGGATGACTTAGAATGCTCGTTACATATAAAAAAATTGTCAAATTTTTAAAAAAAAAAAAGATTTTGTTTTCTCTCTTTTGTGTTCTTGATGAATCCATTGTCAAAGGGGGAGAACTTTGCCACTTTGGAGAACTTTTTACATGCACTTTACACATGCACATGTTCTTGTTTAAGTGGTATTCATTCATTCACTCATATTTTTCCTTTTAGGGAGATATTTTCTTATTTTCACCTAGGGGAGTTTTTCACCTTGAATATTTGTCAAAGGGGGAGATTTTGTGTTTTCACTTTGGCTTTTGATTTTGAAACCTTTTGATTTCAAAAACTTTTCTTGCGATGGTGAATGCCAATGTTCAATTCTAGTGGTGTTGCCAATGTTTTCATCAAGGGAGATTGTAAGATCATGTCTTTGAAAAATTGGCTTAGTGATGAAATTGGCATTGCAAAGTGGTTGTGCTCATGGCATGTGTGGTGCTTTGGCATGTGCTATTTCGGATGTTTTACTTGATATGCTTGTGATAGCATGGTAATGGTTTTGCTTTATGCAATGCGCTCGTGTGAGTGGTTGCATGGATTGATGTTGAGTCAAGTCGTGGACTTGTGCTCGGAGTTGTTTCTTGTTTACTCATGTGCGGGTGTTGCTTGAGGCGAACGTGGTCGATGACGGACCGGAACTAGGTTCATGGAGGAACCGAGGTTCGGGACTAGGTTCGGGAGGAACCGAGGTCTTAGTGGTCAAGGATGTCATGCGGGGCGTTCGGGCTGAGAGCGGTGCACATAGAGGTGGTTAGTCACGCGAGTCGCGGCGGTGGGCCGTCCGCGTGCGATTATAATTGATTGGGGCAGTTTGCATGTATTGGGCTATGTTGGGCCAGATGGATATGCATGCGAACTGTTGCTCATTATAAATAGGAGAGGGCTGTCTCCTGTTTAGATGAGAGAGCTAGGTATTAGAGTTTGTACTCTTTTGTTAGGAGTATTGTAACCAGACTAGCAAGAAAAAATAAAGAATCAGATTTTCCTCAGCCGGCTGGACGCAGGAACCGAAAGCTCCACGCGATGCTACAGTAATCGCGCAGGTTACTGTTCATACACGGTTTGCTACAGTAATCACTTTCTGGTTTTCAATCTCGGTTGTGGTTCTTATAGATTGATTCGTTGTCTCTCTTGATTCAACAAGTTTAATCTTGATTTGATCCATCCAAAACCTTTCTAGGGCATTAATTTAGTGTTCCTCAAAGTTTCGTTGGTTAATCTTTTGTAGATTGTGATTAATCACGAAATTAGGGTTTGATCAATTCTCGTCATAATCTGTCACAGCATGCTTGCGAGTTTAATAACTTTTGATCCGTAGGTCCGATCGAGCTGATTCTTTTTTTGTTAGATTCGTATTGGAATCTAGTTTCTACAGTTCAAATTTCAGGTCAATCCGACGGTTGGATCTCCGGGTATTAGCGATTTACCGAATGCATCTACTCTGTTTTGTTGAATACGAAGCAATTATTTGAGTCCGAATTGGGGTGAATTTTTAGTAGATCAAAATTTTAGTTTTAGCTTCCGCGCAATCATTCACCCCCCCTCTGATTGCTAGTTTAGTGTATATCGATCCTACAGAATATCAAAAGGAAAGAGGTGATTATTACTTGCGAGCGCAACTGAAAGGATGTTCTCTGAATTTGTTGTTTTGTTACTCAACAAAATTGATATCTGTTCATGTTTTACTATGTGGCAATCAGCGCACACTTGCCCAAAATAAATTCTTTATAAAATTGAAGAACAAATTTAGACCATATTTATGGATTGATAAAGTTTTCCAAAGTATGGTAATGTTATCCTATATTGCAAAACATTATGGTAAAATAACTGTAAGAGAACAGTCATTCAAAAGCTAGTCGCTATGGGAGAACGTACAAATATTTACATAATTCTGTTCAGAATGTTTAACGGTATGGCATTTCTTATTTTCAAATCCATAGTAGTTGCAACTGTGAATTGTTGATTTGTGTTCCAAGGGAGTACATATATTGAAACACTGTGCTGCAACAAAAACAGGGAACATAATAACTTATCAAACTGTGAGACCATATGGAGATCAACCTATGGATGTGTGATGAGTATTTGATATTTGTTAGGTTTGTATCGATTTGTGTGATTTTGTTTTAGTTAAAAAAACTGAATTTTCAATTTCGAGTTGCGGTTGGCCTTCCCAATGAACTTGAACGATGTATTTAATTGGGAATTCGTACTGTGTTAATTATAAATTGCATATCTTGTAAACGGTGCTATGTGATGGGTTTTCCTTGTTTATGATGGTTGCAGGACTTGGAGCTAAGTCATGGTGAGACGGAGGAGACCGGGACTAAGTTAGGAGAGTTGAAGTCCACAGTTAGGCGGCACTAAAGATGATCGAGGCCAGGAGTTGTTGCAAACCGGGATGACAAGTGGATGGTTGGGATGCCAACTTGAACCCTACTTAAGCGAAGGAGGATCGTTGGATCAAGTTTCGCGGATGGAGTAGCGGTCAAGTTAGCATAAATGGATAAAACCCGTTAGGATAAGTAGATGGCTGGGATACCAACTTGAGCCTTACTCAAGCGAAAAAGGATCTTTGGATCAAGGTTCGCAGATGGAGTAGCGATCAAGTTAGTGTGTTTTTAGACTATAAATAGAGGGGTAGAGGGATGCCTCTTTCCAAGGTTTGTAGCAAGTTTGTGAAAGACTAAAATAACGATCAGAGGGGTGAATGATCTCAAATAATTTTTCTCAAATAAGTTTTTAAGGTTTCCATGTGAGCTTTGCCCACCTAGTAGTGTGACTTTGTAAACCTTACTATCTATGCAATGTAAATTTCATTTTCTCTACTATTCTGAAATTTACATTCAGCATTTACTTTTCGCATTTAAATTCTTGCAAGTTGGCTTTGCCTCCCCTCCTTCTAATTGCTTTTGGATCTTTTGCCGATAATAAATGATTGATGGATAAATCTTTGTTAGATCATATCCAAATCATTTAGTCAAACTTTGCTTCAATCTTTGTAAGAAATTGTTCTTTGTTGTTGAGAAAAAGATTTTGAAGATCGTATTATAAGCTTGTTTTTTAGAAGAAAGATTTTGGAGATCGTATTCTAAGCTTGTTTTTCTCTTGACATATGAAAGGCCATATAAGATCATTTTGATCATCAAAACCCCACGAGCAAGCACATGGTGAAGTTTTTTATTTTTTATTGGCCCTTTACGTCCAGTAGATGAGAAAAATTAGTTGAGATCATTCACCCCTCTGATCGTTATTTCGGTCTTTCACAGACTGTTTTTCAAAGTGGTTTGATAAGCATAGCTTTTGAAAACCTACTGCAATTGAATGAGGAACCTTTGACTCGTCATTTTCAGCTGTTGCCTGTTGCTGACTGAGAACGATCACCCTTTCGGCCAAAAGTAAATAGAAGGCTACAGGTGTAAAGCAACTGTCAGTCACCCCACTCAGGGAAGCATTCCGATGTATCCTTTATGCCGGATACAAAAATTTATCTGTTCAAATAAATTCTAATGGCATGTTTAGAATGCAGGAATTTTATAAGAAGTAGTTCAATTGCAGCAGGAATCGTGAAAAATTCCTGCATTCACGGGGCCTAAACATGCCTGAGACACTGCGCATGGAAATCTCAAGATTGCCGACTGCTTGCATTTGGTTGCCAGGTACGTACATTATTTCTCAAAGTTTTTATTATTTTTTACACTTGTTTTATCGGTGTCAAAACTTATTTGAGTGATGTTAAATGTTAGGTCTAAGATCCTTTTTATTTGGACTTTTTCTCTGGCCTAAAATCCAAAATCAAAAGAAAAGCACGGCTTTCTAACGAGCTTTTTCAAATGCCATAGGACTTTATATAACTAAAAGCTAAAAAACATGAGAAATATGTTTTTTTTTTGTCTTATTGAGTGTTATTTTTTGACAAATATCACTGAAGTTTTCATAAAATATTCACCTCTACACATATAAAAACAGACTACTTTTAAGATGTTTAAATAAAAAGATTTACTTTAAACTATAAGTCAAAAAAACTAAACCTAAACAAAAATAACCTTAGAATGTGGCAAAGCAAACCAGTTGTAAAAAGGGTACCTAAGCTAAGCTCCGGAGGCTACGAATCCTTTAAAAAATTTCTCAGTATGTGTATAGGATGTACTGCACGTGCGCACGTGTGAGAGATGGTATATACATGAGTTGTACGTGTCTTGTACCTAAAAATTGGCGCTTCTCTCTCTTTTTTAGGGAAAATGATGGCATTTTGATCAGACAAAGAGTCAACGCACCTGAGGGCGCGTTGAGACGATTCCTGGGCCCCATCAAGCCGAGCCTCTCCGCGAACGCCTTTGCCGCAACGAGCGCCCCTAGTGCCGCCGCCGCCGTGACCGCGCCACCCCCGCCCACGCCTGCCAGCAACGACTCCATGGACCGATCGATCACACCGCAGCCCGATATTTAGCCTCCGCCCGTACGTTCCAACGTACGCTGCGCTTGCTTGCTTTATAGCGGTATACTGAGCTAGTCCAAGTTTAATTTTTTTTACAGACTTGTATCTAGTTTTATTTAAAAAGAGTGAGGTTCAAGCCTAGTTTAGACCTAAATGAAAACCTGGGTCTTGATTTGAGCATATTTCTAAATAAATTGTTTGTTTGATGAGTTGATAGTTTACGGTGTAATATTCAAATGATAAAATTAGGTCTATAATTATATATCTCACTTACTGAAAACAGAGATTAAAAGTTAGAACTTGAATTATACTGCTGAAGCATTTAAAAAGAAAAGAAAAGAAAGCACTAGTGCTAAAGGCAACACCAATTAATTTACTTAGGCTGGTGATGAGAGATTTAGTAAAAAAAACATAAGGTCTAAGTCTAAGCCCGATCTAATTTAGATCTGGTTCAAATAGCTATGAATTTAAAATAAATTCAATCTATTTATAATTTTAGACCGATCTAATTCAAAAGGTTAGATCGGTCTAAATCCATTAACATCTCTAAGTGCAAATATAAGTGGGCAAAGATGCCGAAATGCAGTTTAGTAAAGTGGGTGTTGATCCCTTTTTGTCACGTACCTGTGCAATTGCATGCGCAGGCATGCACAGCAGTGCCTCTGTCCCTGACAAAAGCACGAGGAGCTGAGATCCCATTTGGTGTTTAATGCCGCAGATTCCGAGTGTTTTCCATGGAAGGGACATTTGTTGGTAGAGGTGGGAGTTGGACCAACGAGTTTTGGGCATGCTGTACTGTGCTGACTTGATTCGTTTTCGTCGATACTCAAGTATGTCTTAGTCTTGTGCTGTTGGACATATGGAGTCGTAGACACTGTTGTCATTGGTTTGTCGCCGTAGACAGCCCAAAGGATGAGGATCACCAGCGAAGATCAGGTATACACAATTATTTAGGGAAAAGAACTAAATTTTATTTATTCATTAGGGAAAAAGAAAGCGGGATCTAGTGCCAGGGTGGTGAGGATTGTTGAGATCCGGCGCCGTTGCTATCTTCTTCCTCGGGACGATCGGCGAAGTTGGTGGTGTGGTGTCGCAAAAAAAATACGTTGTTTTGTTTATAAATTATTGCTTTTCTAATGTGGGAGATGCATCATTTTTTATTTATTTAGACTAAAATTTGAATATATATACACACGATAGCGCTATTATACTCCTAAGCGTAGAATACCTATTCTGTGCTCTGGTTGGCGAAGAAGCACGCCGTACCGATGGCTAGTAATGCGGTAGTAAATTACGAATACATTATATTGTAGAACAACAGATGCAATTACTACCAAATCTGTTACTAGTTAATGCGTTGGTTAATACGACTAGTTAATGTATATTGTAGTTTGTACATGAATCTGTTTTTCTTTATTTTAGTCATATCTTTTTATTGGTAGCTTGGATTTGCAAATGATTTCTACCAGTAGCTTACTGACGACGAGATGAATAAAATAATATAAGTATCGTTATTAAGCAGTAATTTTATTGACTGGTAAAAGAAATTACTATTTTTATAACATGAAATTACTACATCTACAACTAGAAATAAATATCATATAGTATAATTGGAAAAATCCTACACAGTTCAATCATTTAGCAGTAAAAGTTCGTAAAAAATATATGTACAAGTTATAAAAAATTCTCAAAAAATTACCATATGTAGGGGATATGAGCTTCTACAACCCTGTAAAATTTTAATACCAAACTCGACTGAGTATAGTAGTGATGAATAGTAAATTTATCATTTTCATTTGTCATATCTTTCTTAGCTCACATCCACTACCTATTGATGTTCATACAATAATAAAGTGATGTTCATTTGGTAGTAAAATTTGATTTATGCAACGTTTATTAGTGAGACTTATATCATACTGTTTCTCTCGTCGTCAGTAATATACTGGTGAAATTCGTTCATCATTTGGAGCTACGAATAAAACGTTATAGCTAAAAGAAATAAAAAACAGATTCGTGTAGAAACTAGTAACGCATTTATCAGTTAGTTGGCCACATTCTGATCTCAGTGGTTGGGTCCCCGTAGGCTATCTCCCCATAGGAGGCCTAGCAGGGTCGGAGCGAGGACAAGGGAATGTCCCCTAGGATCCTTGCCCCGTTGCCACCCATAGCTTGCGCAAAAACCTCCGGTGGCCACGCCTCCTCCTTTGTCAAGATGAGGCGTGTCGGATCCGAGGAATAAATCCCTAAAATTCTCTATGTATCCTATATTAGTCCAAGAAAAGCTAGTACGTACAATAGAGATGATATCAAAATATGTCAAACGTATTTCATTTATTAATTATTCAGAGTTACAAAATGAGCGGCACGCAGGCCCAATAACAATAAAGCAACGGAAATAAAGAAAATAGTAATAAAGCCCAATATATTTTCCACATGCAACCGACTGTGAAACAGCGTAGTCCATCGGGTCCTCACCGTCATAGAACTCCTCCAATAACATAATAGAGTAAGCAAGGGTGAGTACTAGAAGTACTCCACAAGTTACACAGGAAATACAATAATAATATAAATGTGACAAAGGAGGGTTATATGGTTTAATTTGGCGTAAAGCGGTAATTTTATAAGTACTTTAATATATTTTCAATTGCATGATTTTAAGAAAATTCATTTTTAAATCATCTTTCAACTCAAGAATCACTCCTAGAGCTAACCCAATGTTCCCTTGATGGAATCTCTCCATCCTAAATTTCTTTTTCTGTAATCAGTTTTGAAATATCAAAATTCTAATCCATAAATGGCTTGCTCCTAGCGTGGAATCTCTCCATCCTAAATTTCTTTTTCTGTAGTCAGTTTATTCTATTTTGTTTCCTAGATCAGTTTGTTCTAGTATATTTTTTTCTTCCGTGAGTCATTAGTCGATTTTTTTTACCTATGACAAGTTTTATCGTACCAACTTACCTGAACGACAATGAAGACACCTATGCCAGAGATAGACATTGGGCTGAGGGTGTAAATAAATCTCCTCTGATTTTTTCGGTGAACAACACTGCTACTGAGTTGTAGGTCCTACACATCATCAGATATTATTAACATTTTACTTTCCGTTACCGTGATTGTGAGTAATCATGACACTATTGCAAGATACATAGACTACGATAAAGAAGATAAAGAAATGCAGCAGTTTATCGGCTCAAGGACTTACGGTGATACGTTGTTCATTTAAATCTTCGTGCAAGTTAAGTACTCATGCGCTTTTATATATATATATCAGTTGATACACATAAAGATAAAATTAAGAGCAATGATTCAATGCTTTCTCTCTCAATACAGGTTGCACAAATCTTGAAGAAAGCAAAGAGCTAAGTAATCACCATCTACCATTAGTTCATGCTTTAATATTTATGCAACTTTCAAAAGGAAAAGCACGAAAACACCTCTCTAAAATTAATGTGTAGTACATATTTTATGAAGTTAAGATAATCTTTTGTCTTTTGCAAACAACAGTGCAAAGATGCCTTTGACTCCGTCCGAGACAAAAGCACGAGGTGCGAGTATCCCATTTGGTGTTTATGCCGCAGATTCCGAGTGTTTTCCATGGAAGCCACATATGTAGGTGCCTTGATCGATTTGATTAGCCCACAAAACGGAGCTGATCTAGCCACTCAAAGCATTTAGCCCTCTAATTCTTTTTAATTTTAGTAAGTAATAATAATTACGATTAAAGGACTAACATTTTCTTTAAGTATGATTGAAAATATGTTGGTCCTAGCAATGAAAAATATGAAGCATGAAAATGAAGCGAAAAAGGATCAATGCGTCAATCAAAAGAGCCAAGGTATAAAATTAAGGATCTTTTCATAATTTTTACCGATCTTGGAGTTTTGGAGAAAAATCGGATTGCTAAAATAGGTGTTGTACTATTAAGAGGAATTCTTGATTAGTAGCTTGAAGTATTTTTTTTTTGGTGAAAATGGCTCAATCAATACTCATAAAATGATTATTTTTAATTGAGACAAAAGAAAAGAATGAAATCCCTCTTGGGCAGCCTAGACCAGCACTACCACCTATGGTAGTGCGGTACTGCCCGGTACTTATATTACAGAGGGGTGCTTTTGGTCCTGTGCCTAGTCGGCACTACCGCCCCCATGGGCGGTACTATCGCTTGGCCGGTACTATCGCCCATATGAGGGCGGTACTGCCGCTCGGTCGGCCTAGCCCTAGGGGCAGTAGTTCTTTTCCAGAAGGGGGTGAATTTGTGTCTTGCTCGGCCGGCACTACCGACCAAGATGGGCGGTACTGCCGCTCGGTCGATACTACCGGCCTAGCATAGGCGGTAGTGCCGACCTCAGATCAACAGCTAGTCTGTCAGTGCATTTAATGCCCACAGTCGAGCGTTGGGTTTGATAGCAATGGCTAGCAGAATTGATGAGGGCTATAAATACACCCCCATATGCAGCATAGAGCCACTTCTTGGACTCCTATTGCATATTATTGAGCTCTAGTGTGCATCTCTCCTACTCAATTACATTAAATTCACATTTGAGGAGTAGTTGAGTGAAAATCAAGTGAGAGCATTAAATTAAGCCATTTAGACACTTGATTCACCTCAAGCGACCGTCAAAGTTTATTACTATTGGAGGTTGCCGCTTCCTAGATGGCTTAGAGGCGTTTGTGCGCGGTGAGCTTCTCGACGAAGATTGTGAGAAGCCCCGACAAGTTGTGAAGGCCGGAGTTCGCCTACCCGGAGCGGGGGAGAATTACCTTAGTGATCGAGGAAGGCTCAAGAGTTTGGAGCCAGCTTGAAGTTGTTCAAGTCACCTTAACGTGAATTAGGGGAGATCAGCAAGTCTCCGAGACCACGGGATAAAATTTGTGTCTCATCCTTTTGTGGTTTGCATTCATCATTCTTGTGCTAAACTTATAATTCTAGCAATTTGGATATATTACTTGTGTTTAGAATAATCTCTTGCTCATACTTGAATTGCTAGAGTGCTTAGTAATCACTAGAAAATTTGGTTGTAAATTGCCTTAATTGCATTTCTAGCTTAGTGATTTTATTAATTGCAACTAGTGCTGAAAAATTTAAAAACCTCCTATTCACTTCTCTCTAGTCGGTTATCCTTGATCCTAAATCCACCCTTGCCCCGCTACAGTTTTACATCCATCGTGCATGGATTCCATGTTCCAAATCCTGTTAAGACAATGCCCATTAATTGATTTTCCTTACCTATTGAAAAAAGTGAAAGTAAGTACTAGCACTATAGCAAAAGGAAAAGACGGACCGACACGGCAGGCCATGTGCCTAGATCGAGCCGGCCCGGCAGGCAATCCGTGCTAACCCAGCTCGTCTTCGGCGAGCCCAGACACGGTCCATTTGCGAGTCTTGTCGACTTCGTGCCGCGCTAGTCTAGATCCGATTCATTTGCACTATTGCAATGAGAGAAAAAGAGCCAGAGACACACAGAGCTAAGGCAGTGGACACAAATATTGAGGAAAAAATAACTAAATTTTATTCATTCTTGAACAGGTACAAAGTTACTGTCTCGTTAAAAATCTTACACCCAGTGTGTGGTACCTCAGTAAGGAAAAGAGTATAATAACTATATTCATATACATAGACTAGTCGAGGTCGAGGTGGTCAAAGTTGGCTAACGCCTCCGCGATCTCCGGATCCTTGATCTGATGTTTTGTTCTCTCTTCTACACACTAGACATGAGATTGCCTCAACTATCTTAGACGTGATAGACGACCTCATTGGATCAAGTATCCTCCTCACCGAACTGAAAGTGGCTTATGATAAGACAGTGGACATCGGAACCACAAGTACATCCTGTGCAAATTGCGATAGTACATGATAAATACGTTGGTGATTCTTCCACTAAAAGATCAACTTGAGTTCATTTCCATCCCCGATATCAAGCTTAGCCTACGCAAAAGACACGTTGAGATAGTGTTTGATCTATACATGGATTCCATTGTGACTTGCTCGGTGCTTCGAAAGGCAAAATAGACTAGCCTTTTAGCTTCTTCCACACACTTAAAGCGCTCAAACTGCCACATGCTTGTTGCATTGTTGAGGCAATTCTTCTTGTTTCCCTTTTGTTGCCAAAATTTTCATAATATTTATCGAAAACTGTAAAAAAAATTTATTATGAACATGAGTATAGCCCTTAAAAAATCAAGATCAAATATTTCACGTATTCTCTTAGACGTCCGATCGGTAGTCATTTCGTACTTTTTTAAGGCTATTTTCATGTCTGGTGTGTAATGTATTTATCATTATTAAAGCCAAGTACAAAATGGATCGCAAGAGAATGCCACATCATCAGATTCATCATCACGCTCTTCCCCATGTCTTCCGATTCCAATCCAACGAATACTCTGTTGATCGTACATCTAAAACCATTTAAATATTTCTAAGGAACAATGCAATGATAATATAAATTTCCCACACTAAATTGTAAATAGAGAATAAGACCGCAACAACGTGTGGGCTTATTTCTAGTTACTAAGCAAAATCGTTGGACTGGCATTTTTCCAAAAGCATGTTTTTTTAACAAGTGTGACCTTTGGTGTGGCATATGATGAAATTTCCCTAGTTTTCACGCCCTTATGTGTTAAAAGTCTCTCCGATTCACAATGTTAAGGTCTAAATTACAAACTTTGCATCAAATATTCAGAATAAATTAAGTCCATAACTGCTAGGCATTTATTGATTATAGATGGGCCAAGTGAACACTTGAACAGCGTTTGCGACAGACAGATAGAGAAGAAACTATTCAGTATGCACATGTAATAATGCTGCCGTTTTTCTGGCAAGTTCTAAAGAACATTAGGTTCTTACCAGCTTATCACTAAACCATTTTACACCCCCCACGGATGCATCATAAGCCATGTTGCTGTTCACTTTGTTCCTCTTGGCGTGAGGTACACATTCAATGGATCGAGCTTGTAGGTTGTAAGTTGGACGGTGTCGACCTTGTCCTCGTCGCCTTCCTTCAGCCTCCAGGCGAACTCCTGCACAAACCGTGCGATGGAGGCGCACGAGATGTTCATCGCCTGCAGGCTCCCCGCGCAGGCCCTCCTCCCCGCACCGAAGGCCATGCTCTTGTACATGTCCGCAGCCTCGAACCTCCCATCCAGGAACCTCTCCGGCTTCCACTCCTCGGGCTCGTCCCAGTCTTTCTTGTTCATGTTGCACCCGTACAGGTTGATGATTATCTAGCAGAATCAGTAGCATTTCAGACCTCCATTGTCAACAATCAATCAACATTGCATGTTGTGTGGTGTGGTGTCATGGTTGTGCTTCCATACCTCTGTACCGGCTGGAACGTCGTAGCCAGCTAGCCTGGTGTTCTCGTGGACGAACCTTGGAGGCACTAGTGGGACAGGAGAATGGCGCCGCAGCGTCTCGTGGAACACGGCGTTCAGGTACACCAGCCGTGGCAGGTGATCTTCAGTGACCGTCTCGTCGCCGCAAACCTCTTGGATTTCCTGGTAGAGGATATCCTGATGTGCCAACGGTGATTTGGTTAATACGTACTGCATCATGTGAAGAGCACAGAAACAGGAAAAGTTATGTTTCAGTGCTTACCTGCTTTTCTGAGTGCTTGGCAAGCTCATACATGGCCCACTCAGTCGTGACCAAAGTAGTATCTGCAGCCTCTATGACTGCCTCCCACACGAGCATTGTCAATTGATCGTCTGTCAGCGTGTTTTCTGCTAGCAAAAAGTCCAGATAGGATACCCTTGCCTGCACATAAGAGATTATGGTGTAAATATGTTAAAAGAACACAACAAATTGCATTAAAAGTATGCCCTTATGTCACCTCTCCACGTGCAATTCTCTTCTTCTGTTGCTGGATCAAGGCTCGCATCACCGCAGTTCTCCTAGCTTCTGTGGTAAGAACTCTTGTTTCAAAGCTCCTGTTTGGAACCCAGCGGAGGTATGGGAAGAAGTCCCTCCAGTCAACCTCGATTGCACACATCATCATGTCAACAACAGTGGTTTTGTAGATTTCATCCTTTGATATATCCCTCCCAAACTCCTCCACATACACCGAACTCAAATCCACACCTAAACTCTGAAATTGCAGCATACATTCTCATTTCTCAATATTCCAAATAATAAATGGATCATATGACATTTCAAATTTTGACAGTGATACCGACAGAGATGCAGCACAATTGATAAGCAATTGATAAGCACACTGACCCCTGACATTTGTAACATTTGTAGACTTACCTGGACTAAGGACAAGCGGAATAGCTCATCCTTGAAAACTTCTCTGAAGTTCAGAGGAGCATGTGGGTCATCAGTCACCAATGTGTGAAAAGTGCTTAACATGTTATTAACCATCTTGTTTCTTGTGTCCCGAAATTGTTTCTGAAATTTGTGCAACCATGGCATTATTAGACCTTAGTTATCTGAAAGCATAACTAGTATCCAAGAAGTTGTATTAGAACTATATATATAATTTTCAAACTGTTGATACTTTTACCTGACCAGATGTACCCAACATGCTCGTCATAACATAACGCTTCACCATCTTGTGGAAGTCACCGTAGTCGCTTGTAGCAACCATAGTTTTATCACGAGTGAGCACTGACAATGCTTTAGATAGTTTTCGAGTAGATATGGATGAGAATTTTGCAACCATTGCCTGAGAAAGACAGGATAGAATATTTGTTCTTGTTATTTTTGGTCAAATGTGAGACATTTCTACTGCACTGTGATCATTCTTAAGTTTTGCATACCAGCCAAAAATCATTGAGAAATGAGAATAAGCATTGTGGCCATGGAAGAACTAAGAAATTTATATGCATTCTTGTGTAAAACCATTCATTCAGACTAAATCTTAGTTTAATTTTATCCAGACAATTTTTCAAGAAAAGGGTAGTTCATGACTCGCCAAAGGCACTGATTTAACTCCATATAAGGGAAAAAACATAGAACAAGAATAGGATCATTTCGACTAAATTTAGAATTCATCTTTTCGGAGGAAAGTAGGACTTCTGTATCAAGATTTGAATTATGAGATTGCAATTAAAAAATAAAATTGCTAAGATAATACTAGAAGAGCATACAGGGAAAATGTGGATGTTGCATTGTTATAATCATGGTCAGGCCACTAAGAGGCCGGATTGCCACACCCAGAAGTACAAAAAAATATTGCATAGCTGCAAATTACAAATACATTAGCAAGTCAATTAAAAATGATGAAAAAGCCCGATTTCCTAGTTACCTCCTTGGCTACTTCCGTTGAATTGAGCACAACTACAGAAGAAGCACCAGTCCTTATAGTGTAAATTGGCCCATAAATATCAGACCATTTTGCAAAGGTCTGATGGGGCTTCTTTTCTTTCAATTGATGCAGATTTCCAATAAGAGGTAAACCAGGAACAGCTGCGTGACATGAAAATAAAATCAAATGAGAAGATTTAGTTTTTTTTCCTTGGAGTAGAATGAAAATTTGACATATGTTGTCTGTTTGATAATTTTACTGCATACATGACAACACCAGAGATTCATGCAAATAACTTAACCTGGTAAAGCATCTCTCTCTCTCCTTTTCTTAGGTCGGCAAGTATCACGTCAAATATTCACCAGGTTACATGCATATTAGTTGCATAAATAAGTTTCATCTTGCATTTTTCTAGCATACATCAGGATTATGACAACGAATTGTATCTGAGGGATGATGGAGTTACTCAAATAAACTCAGAATATCAAAAGGAAAGAGGTGATTATTACTTGCGAACAGAACTGAAAGGATGTTCTCTGAATTTGTTGTGTGTTACTCAACAAAATTGATATCTGTTCATGTAATACTATGTGGCAATCAGCGCACACTTGCCCAAAATAAATTCTTTATAAAATTGAAGATCAAATAGGGGCATCACAAGGCATTTTATCAATGACATATGTAAGTGAGAGCATTTTATCAATTAATCCATATAGATATTGCCTTGTGTAGGTTTTCTTTTTGTACCCTCATGTACATCTGTATATTCTGGACTACTAGCCTCATAATCTATACCCTTTTATAATGCACATAAACATTCTTTTCTACGTCCACCCTAAATAGTGCATCCAACTAGAGATGGTCCAACATTCGTGCATCCAGCGAAACGTCCCCAGAAACTTACCTCCATCAAAATTAACCTCTCAGATCTTTCCTCAGCTTTACTCACCCACATCCGATAGCCATTGTTTAGTATGTCTAATCATCCCTGTGGCCCACAACAGACCTCCCCTGACCTCCAGCATCATCAAGGAAAAGGAAATAAAGGTCTGAAATCAAGGAAAAGGAAACAAACGTCCTGAAAAGGAAAGGATCATACATTACGTGCTGAGAGAAGGAAATCGGGAGATGGGGCAGCGCGGTATTATTTTTTCCAAATCAGGCTCTCGCGGCGATGAATTTGCGATTGTATCGAGCCGAAAAAATTCAACGGAGAGGTGCTGGAATTTTGTTTCCCACGTCCGAAATTATCCAGCGGATGGTGGGTAATTTCAGGCACGAAAAAAATAAAAACCAAGCTCTGCCTGGCCGCTGAATAATTTCGGGCGTGTGAAAAAAATTACAGTGTTTCTCGACCGTGGAAAAAAAAATCTAACACCTCTCCGCTGATTTTTCTGTCTCGAGGCTACAATCGCAAATTCATCGCTCGAGAGTCTGATCCAGAAAAAATTATAACGACGATACTAATATAGTAAAAATTCGAGCACGACACGGTAAATATCTGCGCCACGACTCATTGAATTTTTCCGGCTCAAGGCTACAATCGTAAATTCATCGCCGCGAGAGTCTGATTCGGAAAAAATTATAACGATGATGCCAATACAGTAAACAATTCCCGAAAAATAAAAAAATCAAGCTGTGCCTGTCCGCTTGATAATTTTGGCAAAAAAAAAAGAAATGCTCGCCGGTCGCTGAAATCTTCAAGCGTGGGAGAAAAAATGAAAAAATTCAAGCGGTGCCCGTCCACTGAATAATTCCAGGAAAATATGGAAAAATAAACTGTGCTTGCCGACCGCTGGATCCGTAGGGAAAAAAGATAAAAAAAATTAAACGACACTCGCCGGCCGCTGGTTCCGCGAGAAAAAATTGAAAAAAAATTAAGAGACCGCTGGTTCCGTGGATAAAAAATGAAGAAAAAAATTCAGCGCTCTCCGTGCGCTGAAATAAGGCTCTATGGGGTTAGATCCATAAAAAAGTCTCGAGAAGGGTCATATTCGGAAAAAAATACGATCACGAGGCCTGGACAGTAAAAAAATTCAAATTTGGTTTCCTTGCATGCGGATCCTCCCTATTTATTTCCTTGTTTGATTCGCTCTCCTTCCAAATATGTAGTACGTACAGTTTTGGTTAGTAAAAAATTCAAGTCTGGTTTCCTTGCATGCGGATCCTCCTTTTTTATTTTCTTGTTTGATTCGCTCTCCTTCCAAATATGTAGTACGTACAATATGATCACAAGATAAAGTTGCTGAAGGCGCTTAAAAAGGCACTCGTATCTTCACATCCTTTCTTCCTTGCGTGATCTTATGCAACAGAATCCTCTAAAAAATACAAACTGAATCCATGTCTTCCTTTCCCATGTTCCTTGCGCAGGTCACGAGAATTCCTAACTAAAGAACGCCCAAACGCCGGGACAGAGGTGCCATACCTTCAGCCGTTCGGCGAGGCCGCAAGGCTTTTACGTGCTGCGACGGCGGCCGGCGACGGTGGCGTACATACATACACAGGCGTGCGGCGACGGCAACAGCAACCGGCGACGTTGGCGTACATACATACGCACGCGTGCGGCGACGGCGATCGGCGACGTTGGCTCTTTCATGCCTGGACAAAGGTACATACAGAACTGTCCAAATCTAACTTGGACTCAAGTGCTTGCTAGCTCATGAACTGATTGCTTTAATGCAGGGTGCGTATGCTCGTAAGCGATGAAACCATGTATTTCAGGGATCCCATATGCCACTGCTTAGATTTACAGTTCTGCGTATGTTTTGATATTTTTGCATTATATGTATACACATTATGCAATAATCAACTAGCTATTTTTTAATGTTTTAATTTATCGCAGCCACTTTGCAATTACTGACGGTACCATAAGTTTCGTGTCAAGGTTGAAGATGAGAAGCTTGCAAAATTATTTGACGCTTGCCTGAGACTGGAATTGCGTTGTCTGAATGCCGAATGGTAAGCTTTGCTTAATAAATTGTTTGACGCTTTATTATGTTACTATATATGTGTGCAAAAGATATAATGTCTATATTTGTAGATTATGCTGCCTTTTCATCACGGAGGACGATTCAGCATGTTATCATTCGACATGAAGGACAGGGTTATCTCCGTTATTGATCCAACACCTCTATCCGGATGGGTTCCAACGGATAAACCATCCAGTTACTATCTTGATAGAATACAAAAAATTGGTATAATATTCGATCGTGCTATGAGGATAGTAAATCCCTCATGGAACGACGATATCTATGATTGGCGTATTGTAGTTCCAAAGTCTGTTCCAAAAACAATAGACCGGTAAGTTATTTACACATGATTAGTAAATAGATAAATTTTTGTGTACTTACATGTAGCAATTAAATGTTGTGCAGGAACTTGACAGGTTATTTGGTCATGAACTTCATGCACATCTGGAATGGTCAACAATTTAATGTACGGATCTGCATGGTCGGTACTCTCTATTTTATTAATCACTTTTTATAAGGTTGTAAAGTAGGTCTATACTGATGATGCTCTACAATGTACTTCCAGGGTTCACCTATCCTAGAAAGTGTTTCTTAATTGAAATACTAAAATACAAGTGGAATGAGTGCGCAGAAAACATTCTTCAAGACATAAAAACAAGTTTTAAGAGCATACGGGAAACGTTTAGCGAAAAATATTATTGAGTGTTATATCTTCATTTTTGTACTACTTGCATACGAACCTTTGTGATTATTTATTATTAAGTGTTATATTCATACTTATCTTCTCATTTAATTGATAAGCGGGTGTACTACCGTCGTAGCGTTAGCACGGGCACTAAACTAGTGAATACAAGTACAAGTAATACTCATAACATGGTATCATAACACTAGGTTTTCTTCTAGCCTCTATCTTTCTGCTGCCCCTTGGAGGAGAAATCTTCACTCAAGGGGGGGGGGGGGGGGCACCTTCTAGTTGTCCCTTAGATTTGTAGCAGCAGCAACGCAAGGCGTTGGAGTTGGAGTACTGGAGAGAATCAGATGGTGCAGCGACATCTTCATCGGCTTCATCCACGGCTCCATGCTCAACGTCGACCGGATCCGGGGTCCCAACGTCACCGCCGCCTGCGTCGGAGAGCTACCGCGCCACGGGCCCCGTGCTCCCCTCCCTGTGCGCCCTTGCTGGATCTGAAGGCGAGGGTGACGCCGCATATTGCGTCGACGCCATTCACACCCGAGCCACTACCGTCAGCGCTGGATTTGCTGTCGCTAGATCAAAGCGACGGGGAGCATGGGGAAGGCATCTCCCTCCCCAAGCTCGCCGGCGTCGGATCTGCCATCGGCCGAATTCCACCCCTCTCTGTCGCCGTTGCAGGGTCGAGGCCACCACGCCGCTGCTTGAGGCTACCGGATCTGCGCCGAGCCATCATCGAAGAAGAGAGGAGGCCTCCCAAGCCGCTATCGGCCCTTGTCCTACGCCCCATTCTCCGTCAGATCCATCCTCTCTTCCTCCGGATCCAGCCTTCCGACTACAGCTCCATCAGCCTCATCACCAAGCCCTACCGCTCGCCATACTTCGCCGCCATGAGCTCCGCTAAGGAGGATAGCATCCTCTGCTCCTACGATCCGAACGTCTGCCTCCCGCTCTGGCCCTCAGAGGAGGCCACACGCTTCGGCATCCTCAGCATCTGGAAGGAGGCCGACTTCATCAAGGTCAGCGACAACGAGATTCCCTTCCTCACCTAGGGTGACGCATAGGACGAGAAGAACGTCCTCTCCCTCTGGTTCGACGGCCTCAAGTGGGAGAAAAGGGATTGATTGGATCGGGAGAGATGAAGCGCTCCAATTTGTCCACCTTGTTCCCTACTGACGCTACTGCTAGTATTTCTACTGCTACCGGGTCTTTTCCTTTTGAGTCTTCCATTGCGTCCGTCCAAGTCCATTGCTCTCTTCTTTTTGAGTTCATCCATGCTGTGCTAGTGCATCAATCTTTGTTAGTCAGCCGATTGCTTTGTTTGCCACGGTCCGTCCTTTTGGATCGAGTATGGCTTTCTCATTTTCCTTTCGCATGGCGGTAGTAGCCGCTCTTCTCTTTGAGCCGCCGCAGATCGTATAAGTTGTTATGATGCTGCCGCTTCTCACTAAGTCACCGCCCTGAGCTTCAAAGGCCATCGCGTTTCTTCTGCACCAAATCTGTGTCGCGCTTCTAGTGCATTGCGTCACCGTCATCTTGGGCTTCGATCTGCGGTGCCATGCTTCTTTTTTATCACTCTTCGGCTTGATTTGACAGCTCTCTATTTGTGTCGACTTCATCGTCTTCTTTGTCATGTTATCGCATTCGACTTTGCTCCAGCTTTCTCAGCCCCTATACTTTGTACTTTATGGGCTGCCGCACGACCCCGGATGGGAGATCTTTGACACATTTTTCAAGAATTGCACGCTGTGACGACAACTTCAAGACTAGGACTTTGGATTTTTCCTATTTTAGTGCCAACACTTCCAAATGCAATGCTATTGCATATGCCTTGCATTTGAGGAGGGGTGTGTGTTAAGGCATATATTGCCTTATATAGATATTGCCTTTAATGCTTTTCTTTTGTACCATCATGCACATCTATATATTCTGCCCTATTGGTCTCATGATGAATACAAGTGCTATTCATAACATGGTAATGTTATCCTATACTGCAAAACGTTACGATAAAATAAATGTAAGAGAATAGTTATTCAAAAGCTAGTCGCTATGCAAGAACGTTAAATGTTTCACAGTATGGGATTTCTTGTTTTCAAATCCATAATAGCTGCAACTATGAATGGTTGATTTGTACTCTAAGGCAGCACATATACTGAAAGACTGTGCTGCAACAAAAACAGGGAACATAATAACTTATCAAAGAACTGTTTTTCAAAGTGGTTTGATGAGCACAGCTTTTGAAAACCTACTGCAATTGAAAGAGCAACCTTTGGACTGGTCATTTTCAACTGTAACTGACTGAGAACCACCACCCTTTCGGCTAAAAGTAAATAGAAGGCTACAGGCGTACACAACTGTCACTGTCACCAGTCAGGGAAGCATTCCGATTTATCGTTTATACCAGATACAAAAATTTATTTGTTCAAATTAAATTCCAATGGCATGTTTAGGGCCTAAACATGCCTGCGACACTGCACATGGAAATCTCAAGATTGCCGACTGCTTGCATGGTTGCCAGGACGAAAAGTAAATCTCTTGAGTTGTTGCTGTCGATCGGGCAATTTTTCTCCAATGATAACAATTTGACCTGTATTACGAAGCTTATTTCTTTTAAGATCGTGAAAGATAACAACTATGAACAATTGAAGGACTTTAGTGAATCTATTCTTTTTCAATAATAACATCTCATTGCTTGTTTTTTATCATTCGTGCATGCAGCTTTCTTTTGAGATTAGAAAGCACTTTTCCTTATGAAAGTGCACACCAGACTGCTCAGTGCTCATGCATGGGGACCAAGATGGATTTGGAATGGTTTCTGCATGACCTTTTCTTAAGCATCGAACACAAACCTTTATGTTTTTTTTGTTAAGTTTTATTATGTCTTTCTAAGTGAGTCATAATGCTAAGGCTTACGATTTTATATATCCTTGTAAAATTTCACGCTACCGACACTTTGCCAAGACAATCTTTTCTTAGTTAAAGCACGGTTGTCGATGTTCCAGAATCAAGCCTCAGCATGACCCACAATTTTATAAACCAGGCCTCCGTTGGCATGTTACAGTATCTGTTGTAAAAAATCACTTCGATCTTTTTACTATGATAGAGTCTTTGAGAGAGCTCTTTTACGGTGGATTAAAATTAATATAAGCCGTTCATTCCTTTGAATATAATGGTTGAAATCAATTTAGATTTAGTTATACTACCATCTGTAATATTTGCAGTAAAATCCAGAGAGGGGTAAAAGGGTAAAAATTTCCGTCATACTATTTGTCCTTTACGGTAAAACACGTCCTGTGATCCTAATAAATGGCGGATGAATGGATAAGAAGCCTCTGAAGATCACTAGTTATTCGGTGAATCCAAAACTGTGAATGAATTAGAAAAAGTCTAAAATACCCCTGATAAATGGATAGGAAAAGTCTAAAATACCCTTGAGGAATAGATGATTAGATTTGATTTCTACTACCACTACTTACTACCTATGTTATCCACCGTCCACCGTAAATTTTTTCTTGAGAAACCATAATATTTTTTGTAAACAATAAAGGAAAACTATGCATCAAACAGTCGAGTAACAGCCGTCAAGCTAGTATAGTAGTATGCATGGCATGTTCTGCAACATGTATATATGCAAGATAAGCAATGGACAAAAGCAGGTTGCTGTCCTCGTTCTTAGACTATTCTCTAGCATGTTCAGAATGTCATTTAGTACATTGAACAACAGGCTATATGAAATGAAAGAAACAAATATTTTTATGTAAAGAATCATCCTTTTCTGAGATGAAAGACCCCTCATCCTATCAAGCATGCAACTTCATAAGTTCATTCCTACGTCAATCACCTTATGATGCTTGAATAAAGGAACTTGATAATGCGAAACACTAAACGGATTTCTTCTCTCTTTATATGTTCTGAGTGAGATGTCCAAACTAATGTTGGATTCCCACAAAATAGAATGAAGAATCAACGGCAAATATCAAGATATTTTATAACCAACAGTGCCAAAAAGAAAAAAGAAAAGAAGCAGAGCAAGAACATGAACAGCTAGCACACAATCGGCCGCACATTCGCACGCATTTGATCATCAGAGTCAGTCAGATCATCGTCACCTGGGGGCGCGCTGGTGCGGTTCTTGGGCCCCGTCACGACGCCAGCGAGCGCGGCGGCCGCGGCCAGCCCGCCGATGGCAGCCGCCGCGGCTGCTCCGCCGCCCGCGGTGATCGCCGCCAGCAGAGACTCCATCTCGATCGGACCGGATTCGGCCGCGTTTGGCTGGTGCGGAGAGGGACAAGGGCCGTGGAGATGGCAGTGGCCGTGGTGGTGCGCCGTGACGCGAGGCGAGGCGAGGCGACGCGAAGGGGGAGGAGGAACACGGACCTGAACTCCGCTGGTGCCCGTCGCTCGCTCTACTCGTGCCGCCGTTCTTTTTATTATTATTTTCTTTGGGAAATCTATAAACACGAATATAATGCCCTGTCTTTTGGTTTCCTTTTCTCAGCACGTAATATATAGTCTTTTTCTTTTCTAGAACGTTTGTTTCCTTTTCCTTAATTCCAGGATATTTGTTTCCTCTTCCTTGAGGTGATACTGGAGGTGGGGGAGATCTGTTGTGGACCATAGGGATGAGTTAGACACATTAAACAATGGCCATCGGATATGAGTGAGTAAAGCTGAGGAAAGATCTGAAAGGTTAATTTTGATGGAGGCAAGTTTCTGAGGACGTTTCGTTGGGTGCATGAAAGTTGGGCCATCTATAGTGGGGTGCATTATTTGAAGTGAACGTAGAAAAGAATGCTTAGGTGCATTATAAAAGGGTATAGAAGACATCTGGAAGTTAACTGCCTTCTTAATTTACCTTCATATTTAATTAATATTTTCTTTACCCATTATAAGTAAAATCGGGAAAAAGTCCATAAACATCTCTGGAAATTAACTCTTTATATTTAATTATTATTTACTTTATCTGTATAAGTAAAGTTGGTGGGTAAATAAATGTACATAATTTCTCGTAGTTTTTGTCATCCTTGGCCCTTGTTTTTATCGTGTCAGACTCAGAAGTCTTATTGGAGTGATGCTAGATGTTAGGCCTAGAGAGGAGGCAAAGCGAAACAGCTGCAGCGGTGGAAACGTGGAATGCATGCATGACGGACGGACGGCACGCATTTGGATTTACATCTGCGCTAATTAACAGATTAGCTGGCTGCCGGAAGAGTTATTCCATGAATTAATTAAATTGGATTATTTGCTTCGTCCTCTTCTTCAAAGCGTGTATCATCAGCCAACTCGTCTAGCTAAGTCGGCTATTTTAATTTTCTTCGTAGATCCATTTCACTAGCTAGCATTAAGCGTCTCATCTACGTAGAGATTTTTGGAGCGTACGTATGCAGAAGTTTGATATATATTATAGTACTCGAGAGAAACAAAAGGATGGTCAAGAGGAAAAAGGCGAGGTAAAGCAGAAACCAGAAAGAATCAATCGCCGGTGGCCTTTCTTTTATCCTGCGTGACAAAGTTCTCATTTCCCACGGAAGAGACAGACGAAAGCTTGTGATATTTCCACGAACAGTGCATCCACCACCGTCCTACTGATAGAGGTGGGTGTCGTGCAACAGTACAGATACGTCTGACCGCGTGTTTAAATTGTAAATTGTGCCATACCGACACGGTACGGTCGGCCCAGCTTGCCTTACACGAACTCATACACGATCTATTTGCGATTCATACTGGCGTCGTGCTATACCGGTCTAAGTCTGATCCATTTGCACTATTGCGATGAGAGGAAATGAGTCAGAGACGCACGGAGCTGAGAGCCTCAGACAATAGACATAAATATTGGAGAAAAATAAATAAGTTTTATTTATTCTTGAACAGGTGCAAAGTTACTATCTCGTTACCCAGTGTAGGGTGCTCCAGTGCGGAGCGGCTTAGTACGCGTGCTCGGTGTCAGCGAGCATGTACACTCCAGTCTCTATTCTCCATCTTTTAGCATCTTTATTGTCTTCCATTTCTCCGCATACGAGAACCACAAAAGGCGTTAGCCGTAGGGCAAACCACAATATGACGCAATGTCGCGATAGAGCGTCTTGTCATGTGTCGTGCCTGCTTCGGATCCATCGGACCTGTTTCGTGCCGTACCGATCCAAATACGGCTTATGCAAGAGTGTCATACCATGCCGCCCATCGTACCTGACCGTGAGACTCGGCACAACCCTATTATTCGTATCGTACTAACCCGACCCACACGCATATGTGCCGTGCCACGATCTGGTCCAAAAAAAAAACCAGTCCAATACTAAGTCTACTGATTATGCATAATAACTCAGTAATTCTCTCGGTCACAAGTCAATATTGTGGTGGACATTAAAACCGTTGACCACTAGTTTTTATTATAATATATTTATAAAATATAATAAAAATTATAGATTATGAAAATTATTTTCAAAACAAATCTATACATAGCATAGCATGAGATACCATTTTTCATGCATTGAACCTAAATATTAAAAACATATCTATAGATAAAGTTTAAAAAATCTGTATACGTGTACTGTAAGGTATTTTTTGAGACTGCTGGAGGGAGTAGTCAGAACAATAGAGAGAGAGACGATCACAGATTCACAGCACAAAACTGAAGGTTTCTCTTTTTTTTAGGTGAAATTGATGGCATTTTGATCAGACAAAAGTAACGCACCTGGGGGCGCGTTGAGACGATTCCTGGGCCCCATCACGCCGAGCCTCTCAGCGAACGCGGCCGCCGCAACGAGCCCCCCTGCCGCCGCCGCCGCCGCCGCGACCGCGCCGCCGCCGCCCGCGACCGCCAGGAACGACTCCATGGACCGATTGATCGCACCGCAGCCCGATATCTAGCCTCCGCCCGTACGTTCCGATCTACGCTGCGCTTGCTTGCTTTATAGCGGTGGCCGGATGATGCGAAGAAGGCGAGAGCCGTGGGGGAAAACGATGGGGCGAGTGCAAACAACAGTGCGCAAAGATGCCGAAATGCAGTTTAGTAAAGTGGGTGTTGATCTCTTTTTGTCACGTACCTGTGCAATCGCATGCGCGCAGCGCAGGCATGCACAGGCACAGCAGTGCCTTTGACTCTGTCCCTGACAAAAGCACGAGGAGCTGAGATCCCATTTGGTGTTTGTGCCGCAGATTCAGAGTGTTTTCCATGGATGCGACAAACGTGGGTAGGTGCCTTGATCGATTTGGTTAGCCCACAAAACGGAGCTGATCTAGCCAGCCTTACCTGGCTCTACAGTTTTATATGCCTCGTGCATGGAGTCTAGCGGTGGAAATCGAGTCAAATTCTCTTCTTCTTCTTTTGAGTTTTTCAAAATTGACATAGTTTGATTCGATATCATTCTATTTATAGTTTGGAAACATTTTTAGAATTGAGCTAAAGAGCTGAGTCAGAGCAAAATCCAATTTCATTCGAAATTGACTCATTTCAATGTTTAAACAATGAACGAGTGTAATTAGAGCGATTTTAAACCGAGCAAACGAACCCCACCAACGAGCTTTTTTTTCCAGCCCTAATAGAGTCCACGTCCCAAATCCTGTTAAGATAATGCCCATTAATTAATTTCCCTTACCTTTCGAAAAAGGCGAAAGGAAGCAGCACTGTAGGAGACAGAGAAGGAGACCTTATCTTGGGTCATTTCGCAAACAAAGGGGAATAATTAGTGCAATGATAGAATGGACCCCTCTAATGGTTGGGTGGGTGACCCAATCGGACGGAGCAAAGTACAGCGAGATTGGGACATCTCTACTTTGAAGAATTGTACCAAGGTTTAATTACTGGGCCGAGTGCTTTCCCGCGGTTGCTGAGCTAGAAAATGACCAAAAGGGCCTGCTCATCTAGTTTAAAACTTGACAAAATGGAAAGTTTATTTACACTAATAAAAGGGAAAAAAAATATGAGTGTTGCTTCTATGCTTTCCCTTCTAAATCAAGTTGCACAAATCTTATAACAAACGAAGTAACAATTAATCATCATCTATCATTCATTCATACTTTAATATTTGTGCAACTTTCAGAAAGAAAAGCATAGAAGCATCTCTCAAAAAATATAGTATAAACATCCAACTATATGATTTGAGCGCAAAATATTTAGCTTTCTTGCGCGGTAAACCAATCAGTTTCTTAATTAGTTTTGGCTCGCAGCAAAGCCAATATCACTTACTTTAAGGCTTGCACTTGCGCAGAGTGAAAACGCATCTCTATATGCAGTTTAGCCACCCATGGAGTCATGGCCTCGTGTCCAAACTCCAAACTGAGTTCTGTCAGAAAATGGGCCTGTCAGTTTTGCTTTGGACCGAAAAGTTTTGGAGGCACGCTGCGAAAACCCATGAAGCCATGCAATACCAAACCTAGTGTTAAGGAACCTCGCTATCGAATAGTCCGGGGTTCTCGAACAGATCTGAAGTGGAGAACGAAGAGAGAGACACGTGTTTAGGGAGAGCGAAAGCGAAATTCTTTATTGCTAATGAATTACAGTACATGGGGACCCTCCTTCTTTATAAGCGCTTTCTAGGGTTTTGGCTAAGGGACCACATGGCCTTCCAATGGGCTATTAGGGTTTCTTAACACTCCCTTGGGCCCTTTGCTTGCGAGATGCATATGCCTCAAAACTCGGAAAAACCAGTGGGAAAAATACTTGGAGAAAGAGTACATAGCATACGCTTACTATGTTGCACGAATTGCCTCGTTAAAACCTTACGCAAGAAAACTTGGAAAAACTTGCTAAGGAAAAAGAGTACAATTCTCCCAACTTCAATTGCTAATCTTGAGATTTATGTTGGGTATTCATAATTCATGTTCGGGATTCATGCGGGAGTATGTGACATATCTCCCCGAATCTGCACTTCTCTAAGTCTCATCATCCCAATTCCTTTCACGCACCTTTCAAAGGTAGATCTTTGGGAGTGATTTAGTGAACAAATCTGCAAGATTTTCACATGACTTAGTATGCAATATCTTAATCTCGTTCATCTTATGCAATTCATGAGCATAGAAGAACTTGGGGTTGATATGCTTCGTGAGATTGCTCTTCACATAACCCATCGTGCTTGGGCAACACAAGTGCATTATCTTCATAGATTATCGTGGGAGTTTGCTCAATGTTCAAACCACATGACTTACGGATGTGGTGAACCATTCTTCCGAGCCATGCACATTCACGTGATGCTTCATACAAAGCGATGATTTCGAGTGGTTTGTCGGCGTCGAGACAAGAGTGCGCTTAGACGACTTCCAAGAAATTGCTGTTCCTCCACATAGGAAAACATAGCGGTTTGGGACTTACCAAGATGCGGGTTTGATAAATACCCGACATCGGCATAGCCAACCAAATTCAATTCATTATTTCTTCAAAAAAGCAGACCAAGGTCTTTGCTTCCTTGGAGGTAACGGAAGATGTCCTTGATCCCTTTCCAATGCCTTTTGGTGGGTTACGCAGACTGCATCGAAGCTAGCAAATTCACGGCGAACGCAATGTCCGGTCTAGTGCTATTCGCAAGGTACATGAGCGCTCCAATTGCACTCGGATATGGGAATTCTACTCCGGGACTTCCTCCCCTCTTCTCTAGGTGCAGTATGGGTCTAGGTGCGCTTGGAGTGACCTTGAGCCATTGGAGTCTTCGCAGGATATGCTTTTTCAAATCCAAACCTTTCCAACACTTTACGTGTGTAGGTTGATTGATGTACCAAGATTCCTCCTTGGACATGTTCAAGCCGCAAGCCTAAACAAAACTTGGTTTTACCCAAATCTTTCATTTCAAACTCGGACTTCAAGTATGAGCATGCCTCTTCAATTTCTTCATCCGTCCCAATGATGTTCAAGTCATCTACATAGACGGAGATTATACATAATCCATTCGGTGATCATTGTATAAACACACATGGACAATCTTCATTTGTTGTGTAGCCTTTCTTGCAGAGAAAGTCACTCAAGCGATTGTACCACATTCTTCTGATCGCTTGACCCATACAAGTGATTTCTCCAATTTCACATTTAGATGAGTTTCTATTTGCTCCATCTTGGTTCGGGATAGGAATACCTTCCGTACTTTCATGTATATCTCGAATCCAAGTTTCCATCTGGTATCTTTGTGACAACATCCATTAGCTTCATTCTCAACTTCAAGTTGATCGCCATTGAGATCAAATATCTAAAGGTAATTCCTCCCATGACCGGAGAATAGGTTTCTTCATAATCAACTCCGGGACGTTGAGTGAAACCTTGAGCTACAAGCCTTGCTTTGTACCTTACAACCGTTGTTTTCATTTCTCTTAGAACAAAGACCCATTTGTGACCTCACGGGGTTTATATGGGAGGTGTGCGGCATCTGAGCAAACACCCTCTCTTGTTCGGAGAGACTAACTCTGCGATGATTGCCTTTTTCCATTCTTCCCAATCTAGCCTTTTCTTGCACTCTGCGAGAGATGCGAGCTCGGGATCATGATCAATGATCGAGGCAATCTTCTTTGCAAGTATGCATCAACGTTGGTCGTTGCTCTATTCGGGATTCTCTGTTATTACAAAGTTTATGGCCATTTCTTCATGGGGTGCTTCATGCACTTCTACTTGCTCTTCGCTGCTATTCTCTATCGCAGAGCAAGTTCCTTTAGCTTTCATCGCCTATGTGTGCGCACACATTATTTCCGTGGCTTCCTTGATGGAAGATTCAAGTGCAGGAATTGCCTTTTCCATTGGCTTCTTTCGGTGCAGTCTCAACTGGCTCCCCTTCTTTCCTTGGGGCATTTTCATGATTGGTTGTGGTAAGTCCTCTCACCCGCTTTTCTCGGACGTCTCGGGTACTTTGGGTTTGAGGAGCAGATTACTGCTCTTTTTCTTTGAGGCCTCTGAGCAGGTTGAGGATACCTTCTATTTTCTTTGGTATTTCCACCCTCTGGTGCATTCCTTGCGGGTACATGCGACTTAACCACGCCCTTGAGATCACAAAAATGATCAGCGGTTCATTTGCTAAATTCGCAAATCAATTATCTTCGGACTTCTTGATTTGCTTCATTAGTTCGGGGTCATGTGGGGATCGGTGGAATGCCATATGATTTTCGGCATTTTTCATCCAAAGGTTGATTTCCTCCCTAATGACGGAAGCGATCCTCGTCAAAGATGCAATCAATGAATCGGTCAGTATGCAAGTCTCGATCATGGGTTCCAAATACGATTATGGATGCACTCTCATAACCAACGTATATCCCGGACTTGCGGAGAGGGCCCATTGCGATCCGAGGGGTGGTATAGGTACATATACCATACACCCAAATTTTCTAATATGGGAGATCTTGGGATGATCCGTGCACAAGTGCATAGGAGAATGGATGTTGTAGGCCGACGATGCAAAATTGATAAGAGCTGCTGCGTGCGGATGCGTGTCCCCAACAAGTGTTGGGCAAGTTACAACTCTGCAAAAGCGGTCCGGCAATGAACTTGATCCTCTTTATTAGTGCTTCGCTAGTCCGCTTCTGCGTATGAGCGTGCGGTGCAGTGCTCAATCGCTATCCTGTTGTTTGTGCAATAATCATCAAATGCCTTTGAAGTAAATTCTCGGCATTGTCCATTCTAATGGACTTCACGCAATGATCGGGAAAGCATTCTTAATTCTTATGATCTGCGAGATCGACTTTGCAAAAGCATGGTTTCTTGTTGACAACAAGCATACATGCGACCATTTCGAGGAAGTATCGATGAGCACCATAAAGTATCGAAGCGGCCCGGCGGGGCTGAATCGGACCGCAAATATCCCCGGATGCGTTCGAGAATGCAGGGATTTCACTTTGCACTTTCATAACAGAGGGTCTAGTTATTAATTTCCCGATGGCACATGCAGGCACACAAAATCTTCATGATTCAGAAATTTTAACACTAATGCCATGACCACGTGAGTTGTTCACTATATTTCTCATCATTCTAAGACCGGGATGACCTAATCTACCATGCTATAAAGAAAATAACTCGAGCTTCTAAAAGCAGTCTTCAAGGAAGTATACACTTGGTGCATGAATATTCGTGTAGTACAACCCGATTCATATGAGGACATTTTCTAATACCATTTTTCCACATACCGCGTGCTTCACAATGCACAAGTATTCTTTGCCATTTTCTTCATTGGTTTCTCGTGAAAACCATTGGCGCGGATGTCTTTAAAGCTTAAGAGAGTCTTGCGTTGATTCGAGGGTACAAAGGGCTTCTTCAATTACCAAAGTTGTACCCATAGGCAATATAATAGTGGCTCTTCCTGAGCCGATTACATATGAGTCGCTTCCTGCGATCGTAGTAATCTTTCCAGCGTTCTTCGTGATCGACTGAAAATACTTAGACTCTCTTAAGATGGTATTTGTTGTGCCACTGTCAACAATGCATATCTCTTCCATTTGGGCGCTACACGATTTCTAGATAAAAGAAATATAATTCCAATCAAACAAAGGCAAAATAATTCAAATATTGCTTGCAAAATTGAAAAATACTGAAATAAAGAATAAATTGCGTATTTATTCATAAAAGAAGTATGCTCTTTACAATTCATTATTCAAAAGAAAATGCTAACAACCATAATCTAAAAGAAAATGCGATTCATGCATTTAAACGGCAGCGCACGGTTTGATCGTTCTGCTCGTCGGTAGGTTTCGTGTCCTGCGAGGACCCTAGACCAATCGCAGTACGGAGCTTCTTGCCCTCAAGAACTATCTTCACGTCCGATGCCCAAGTGAGGTATTTCTGACCGTGCGGGGCCAGTTCTTCAAACTCACGATTCATGATTTCAAAATTTTGATTTAGATTACTGCGTGTAATCTGATAGAAAATGGTTGCAAAAACATAAAGTGCAGAAAAAATAAATTGCTATGCATTGCAATATCTTAAATAAAGCAACGGATTCAAAATTCATAAAGAATATTCATAAAACAGAGAAATAAAGCAAGAAAAATTAAAAACAGAGCCAAATAAATCTTCTTGATTTTCTGGCAATTTTTTTCAAAAATTTCTGCAATTTTTCTCTTTTTTTTCTTCTTCTTCTTTTTCTTTCCCTTTTCTTTCTTTTCTTTTTCTTTTCTTTCTTTTCCTTTCTCTTTTCCCGTAGAGAACGGCTTAAATGGGCCTTGCAGCCCATGCTCGCCTTGCGCTAGGGTTTCCCCTTCCACGCGGCGCCTCCTCTCCGCCTTCGCTTACGCTCGCTCGCTTTGCCTCGCGCCTCGCGCTTGCCGTCCGCCTTCCTCGCGCTCCTCGCGCCCCGCTCGCCGTCCACCTTCTCGTGGCGGTTTCGCCGAGCGTCGGGGCGGGATAGCGATGGCGGCGGCATTGCCGAACGCAACGGCACGGCGGCGGCGCGAGCCGAGGACGAGTGGCGGCGTCGAGGCCGGAGGCCGATGGCGACGGGCGATCGCGGCCGAGGTCGGGGCGCCGGCGGCGCCGTTGCGTCGAGCCAAGCCGGCGGCGGCGCGGCGCGACGGCCATGGGCCGGCCGAGCTCTGGCGCGGCGGGCGGAGGCCGGTGGTGGCGCGGCGAGCGGCCGTGCCTAGTGCCTCGGCGGCGCGGTGCGGAAGCGGAAGCCGAGCGGGGCGGATGCCTCGGACGCGGCGCCGCGTCGGGCGGCCGGGCGGCGGAGCCGAGCTGCGCCGCGACGCAGACGGTGATTCAGCGCGAGGCGGGGAGGCAACGCGCGTCTTGGCGGGTGGTGGCGCTCGCGAGGCGAGTCGGTGGCCGGCCGTGATGGTGAGCGGCAACCGTCTTGCGTGGGCGAGTCCGGCGTCTGCGGCCGAGGCGGCGACGCCGTCGCGCTCCCGACCGAGCGCGCGGCCGGGCGTGGCGTCGAACACGACGGCCGGATGGCGCGGCCGCCGGCCTGGCGGGCGCGGCGGCGGCGTAAGCGCGATCTTGGCCGGCAGCGGCGGCGGCGGCGAGGCCGGGCTTCGTCGCGCGTCGGGTAGCCTTCTTCTTGCGGCGCGGGAGCCCGGCGGCCGGCGGCGGCGCGGCGGGCGCGGCGGCCGGAGGTAACCAGCCGACGGCGGCGCGCCGGCGGAGGCCGAGGCGCACGGGCGCGGTGGTGGCGGGCGGCCGAGCCGAGCGGCGGCGCTCACTCGGCGGAGGCGGCGGCGCCGCGGACTCGAGCCGAGCAACTACGGTGGCATCGAGGCGGCGACGTGGCGGCGGCGGCTTCATGCCGTGGTAGCGCGCCGTCGGCGTCTCGACGGCTCGGCCACGCTTCACGCGGTGCTCAAGGTCGAGCGCGGCGCCGCCAGCCAGCAAGGCAAGGGACGGGCCGGGCGTTGCACAAGTCGCCGTTATGCGCCGGACGACGACGCTTCTTCCGCCGTGCGGCTTGGTCGGGCGTCGAGCCGCCGGCGGCGATGCGGCGACGGTGCCGAGCACCGGCGGCGCTGCGAGGCAAGTGGGAGATGGCATGCGAGGCCAATCACGCGGCGGTGGCGATCGCGGGCTTCATGCAACGACACGCGGACCGAGACAGAGGCGCGATGCCGTGCATGCGTTGTCGGGGTTTTTTTCGTAATGAACAATAATTCATGTATCGTGGCCGTCGAGACGCTTGGCGTTCTTCGTGTAACCGTGCCACGTAGGATAGATGCATGCATAGAAAAGAACGATTAGATTCAAACGCTAATCCCACCTTTTCAATCGATCTCAGTAGAGCAATTCGTGCGATAACGTGTTAAGGAACCTCGCTATCGAATAGTCCGGGTTCCCAACAGATCTGAAGTGGAGAATGAAAGAGAGAGACACGTGTTTAGGGAGAGCGAAAGCAGAAATTCTTTATTGCTAATGAATTCTGGTACATGGGGGGACCCCCCCTCCTCCTTTTATAGCGCTTTCTAGGGTTTTGGCTAAAGGACCACATGGGCCTTCCAATGGGCTATTAGGGTTTCTTAACACCTAGAACGAACAAGCAAGAATTAATTAACAACAAACCACATGGATTTTCATCTACTGATCAATACCTCGTTAGGAAGGTGGTCGTGATTAGTTATCATGATGCCACAAATGACGGAGAATTAGGAATGATCTGTTTCTCTTAATGGGTTGCCCGATAAAAGATGCTAGCTTGGCATCCATGAACCGTTTAAACCTGCACGATCTAAAAGAAATCCCGTGGTACACAAGGTGGGAGTAACTACACCTAGAAGTAGTTAGTATTTTTTCTATATATATAATTCTATAGTCCTGTACAATAATTTCGTAACATCATAAATCGAACACATATATTTAAAATTTATGAAAAGTGCAATACAAATGGTTCTAAGGTATTAAAAATTCCAAATCACCAAAATGAGAAACAATTCAATCAACAAATTTAGTCCATTAATTGTAGAGGTAACATTGTAACACTTTTCAAATTTTTTGGGTGCCAAAGCACACCCATCACACCCCTTGAATCTGCCCCTGCTTCAGACGATTAGAAGATCACACAATAATCCTTAAATTAAATCCTTATAAGTCGTCTCATTAATCAAGAGAAAAAGGAAAAGATCTTATGCGTCCGGCTGGTTCACCTTTAATTATAACGGTGATGATCTGTTTGCCTCAATAAAGTGAAAGTCATAACTGAATGTCAGAGAGTTCAAAGTCTATCGTCCAATATATAGATTAAGAAAATTCTCACAAGAAAGGCAGGATCCATATCCCCAACTCGTAAGTATAAAGCAACGCACAACCTAACCAACTCCCTAGGCCTCTATTCGAGAGGGGGAAAAAAGCCGAACCCTGTAGGAAGAAAGAAAAACAATATTGGATAAACCCTCTTATTGAGCCACTTCATCAAGAAATTAATGACCGTCAGCAGATGATTATTGTTTAAATCGACAGCCATAAGATCTTTGGATTAGTTATAATGCTCAACAGTAATTCTCACGTGCGAAAACGATGATACATGCTGGTTGCTGTAACGGATGAACCTGGCGGCCGGACAAGTGCCTGTTCGATTTACCGCTTCCCGTCACAAAATCTTCTCACATATGTTTGTCAGTTTTATTCTAGTTTTTACTACCGTTTTTATCAGTTTCACATCACAAAATCGACCATGCATGCTGTTGAAGATATACCCTAGGATGAATCATAAAAATGATTATATTTCTTTATATTCGTAATTTATTATCTTGTTTCTTAAATAATATCATTATTATTTATTAGCAAGTACGTGATTTGTTTGTGAAACTCTATATATGATTGTGATGATTATTCTAAAAGTAATCCTTAGTCAACAAACATACGAGGATACGTTTGAATAGACTAACATATGTATTGGTTGATGACTATGTTTTACGGGTCATGAATATAGAGATATCAAACCAATAATATAGACACATGTTAGAGAATGAATATGGAGTTGGATCGACCCACTTTAAGACACTGCGAGAACGTCGTAATCTTATTTGTCATCAATTGGTCTCATATACAATGTGTATGTTATATCTTAATACTTGAGGTTGATGCATGTACTCGATATACGTAACGACTTACTTAGGGGATGTCAAACGCTACACCGTAACTGAGTAGTTATAAATGTGGCTTTCGGGTTTGTCGTGAAGCATGCTGCGAGGCATGGTCGATCAAGATGAGATTTGCCTTTCCATACAACGAGAGAGATATTTCTAAGCCTATCAAGTGGTCGGATTTCAGAAATACATAACCATGCTACTCGCGGTTAAAGGGTTAACTGTAATCAGGGATTCCGAGTCACGTAATCGAGAAAGAGTGGTCGAGCTAACTAAATAAGGATGGTACATACTCGTCTTGACTTTAACCGATATCATGAGGCGAAAGGAAATATATATAAATAAACATCGTTAAGGTTTGTCCGATGTGGTCTTTACATATACTTAAGAGTCAGCACGTCCTGCTAGAGACCGCTACCAATTAATGGTCGAGTAAGAGTACTCGGGTCAAGGTTTGTCCGATGTGATCTTTACATATACTTAAGAGTCAGCACGTCCTGCTAGAGACCGCTACCAATTAATGGTCGAGTAAGAGTACTCGGGTCATGTCCAAGTATAGATGAACCTATAGGGTCGCACACTTAGTGTTGGGACTTAATTCAGATGGTGTTTCGAATTCTGATGGACTTTGAGTTCCTAATGTGTCTAATGTAGAGAGCTATTGTGGAGCGTCCATATAAAGGGAGGGGCGGTGGCCTTAGGGTTAAAAGACACCAAAGAAATTCAAAAAAATTTAAGCCCTAGCTGTAACACCTCCTTCACCTAAAACCGCGTAGCCGACGATAGCACTCTAGTGAGTGGCATCTCTGCCCTTTACGTGTGGATACCTTGGAGGCGTTGCCGTGAAGCTTCAACTCTAAGACGATTCGTAACTTGTTACGGTGATGAGGACGATCCGAACCTGTGATGGTCACGAGCAGCTGTTCGAGGAGACGCGAGGCTAGTACGACTACAATCGCATCAACGCGCTACATCGATTTTACTTTCGCTACGGGTCTACATATCTAGTGGTAATGCTATGATTTAGAACTTGCAATAGTCGCTTGTTTAAGTGGTAGAAATTTTTTGAATTTACAATAGAGTAGTCTACACATTCCTCTTCACATGTGTCCTCACCTTTTGGCCATCGGCCAACATTGCTTTGCTTCCCTGGTGGCTGATACGCGTCATTACCAATAGTGCCTTGCAGTTTAGAAGGTACTCTAGCCTTTTTCTTCTACCTCCAATTTTTATAATTTGTACTTATATCGCTCTATGAAGGATTTAAAGTGCTAGCTAAGGATATCTATAGTGCCGCTGACAATAGGGTGATATCAGTCCCACCGTTGAGTCCGCCTAAGCCACGGTGGATTTCCTCACACCGCTATCTTCCTTCCTTCTCCTAGCTTGGTCGCCATCTGTGGCGTCGACTGTGCTGCAAAACGGCTTCGACTACTTCACCCTCACGTGGTTTCACTAAATCCAGTCGCTCCAGGACTATGGTCAACCTCTGACTACATGTTTGTCACGTAAATGAAGGTCACGTGGTGAAACTATTAGCAGCAGTTCTGTTCTTCTTTCCGTAAATTTCTATTTTCCCTTCTTCTAAATTTCTTCTTCGAGTTTGCACGTGAAAAAGAATGTTTTGGTGGAGTTGCAAGCAAATGGTTGTACTTCACATCTTGTTGTATTTTGTCGTGGGAGCTGGCCTTACCATCCTATACTTTGGCCGTATGCACTTAACACATGCGAAATTATGACCAACGACTATTGGATCTAGCCCTAGCGTCGTCCACAACCAACAGATCTGGCCTGGTCCATAGACCGTGCCGGTGACATCCCGCTCATCCAAGAACCGTTGGAGGGCAACATGTGAGCGATGATATAGGTAAAAGGACATGAATGCCCATGTAGCACTTTTAAATGGTTATTCATGTAAGCCGCCACCCCCAATGACGCTACAAATAGAGCTCACATGCATTATTTGAAGGGTTAAGATATGAGCAGTGCTTCAATGTTTTCCCTTCTAATACAAGTTGCACAAATCTTGAAGCAAGCGAAGGGGTAAGTAATCTCCATCTACCTTTCATTTATACTTTAATATTTGTGCAACTGTAAAAAAGAAAAGCATTGAAAACACCTCTCTTGAGATATTTGTATCGATTTGTTACGTATTCAATTAAGTCATTTTTACTCGTTCTCCGCATTCTTTAGTTCTCGGAGAGCCCTGGTGGAATCCTCGAAGCCCCTTTTGGAATAGAAGATTTGACGGCATTCAAGCAAAATTTACTGCAGAGGTAATCTGATACCTAACATATTTTCTTATAGAAATTTGAATAATGCGGTAAGCCTTTTCTTTCTCTTTTCCTAATTTGTAAGTCTTTTTTTAGAGAATTACGGAAGCTAATCTGAGCTGCATCACGAGCAACTTAGTTTAGAATGATAACCGATTATGGTAAATAGTGCAGTTCAAAGGATCAGTATAGCTGTTTTGGTTCTTCAACTGCCAGCAGTAAGTCGCTGGCCAGAAGGTCCATGCAATCAAACTTTGTTGCTGGCCTGAATAATCATGTGTATGTCTCTGAACATCTAAGCACCTTGTCCATGGCGCTCTCAAGAGTCTTGGTGGAAGTCTTTGTGCTAACTTCGATCGGAATAACCAAGAGTGAAAGAACCAATTTTTAGCATGCAAAGTTTCCTGTTCATGTACGTGAAGTGACGACCGTCGACTGCGACTGACCAATTAATGGCCGGCCAACGGCGTTGGCCTGTCCCCTCAGTACTACTTATAGCGTCTAGAGGCACCAATGGGCTTCAATCTTCCTTTTAAAAGTCGAAGCTAAGGCCTAATTTGACACAAACAAATTATTGTGGGAATTATAAAACCAAATTAACACCGATACTGATAACATCCTCCATTAGGCAGTGTTAATGTCGACGGTGATCACTGATGTCGCACCAGTGTTGCTTCTCGCCATCACGTGCCCTAGCTTCCCCGTTCCTTCCTCTTCCAGAATACCTTTTTAAGTACTTATCTGTTCTTAAATACATATAATTCGAACTTTCAAAATTTATTTCTAAATATATGTCATCCTATAATTTTGAAATAACTTTTAACTGTTTTTTCCCTTTGCATACCCTACCATTCATTATTCCAAATGTTATTTATCGAGAAATTTTACAGTATATTATACTGATAGTATATAATAGACAGTAGAAATCAAATTTAGATATTGATTTGTTAAGAGTGTTTTTACTATTCTACTACCATAGGAAGTATAAATAAATACTAGCTAATCTGATCCATTGGATCGAAGATAATGAACTGCCTATATTAAATTTAGTGTATCATAAAAGAGCTCTATTTATTATCGTGGAATAGACTAACACACATACCCAAGAGTAAAAGGTAAGCTAATGAAATGGGGCAATTTGATTATTTCTACATGTGCTTTGGTTGAAGTGCAAAATACTAAAATGTCATCTATTAAGGGAAAGAGGAGTATGACACAAATAGTGGCATTTCCGATGATACCATGACGTCAACAGTGATTTCTTTTTTAATGGAAAAGGATGGTGTTGGTTATTGCTTGAGAATGGAACGAAGCCAACGCAATGCCAAACGAACCTTTGCTGGAGTAGAGCTGCAGGGTTAGATCAAGTCATCAAGATTGGGCTGGCTTCATTGAAGCAGACTGCATCACAGAATGAGTGCAAAACTAGACATCAGAAGCTGCAAACCACATCCAGGCACCGATGCTATTGCCAAAAACACCTAGTACTGAAAGACACCATTAAGAAATCTCCTCTGCTCTACGTCGGCTGCAAACATTCAAGTGCGTGGGTTTGTGCCGTGCTTTATATTCGTTGACAACTTGATATTGTAATTATGTCAGTCAAACAGCCTTGTATCATGTAACAGAACTCTTTTCTGGCATACCGCATACATGTTGTCATCACCATAGTAGTATAAACTTCCTATAAACAAGACATATACATACAGCACATGTGTGCTTCAGGCTTAAATACTCATCACAAGTACTTGTTTAAGCCAGCTGGCCACCTAGTTCCATCAAGTTTTTCTTTGAGAGATTGATAATCGAATCTGCTATTACTCGAGCGCTCGACTTCATATAGCCTCCTGAGATGGGGGAAGAGATGGAAAGTGTGCATAGGAATACAGCATTAGAGGTGTGTGATTAGTTGAACAAACAATCAAATGCAGGGGAAGTACTTACCTGATGTCAACATGAGTAGAGGAATGTTTTGATCTTTCGCATACCTAAACACCTTCTCATCTCTGATCGCCATACCCTCAGGACTTACCTGGAATGTAGGGGAAAACATGTTGAATTCAGCAGCATAGCACCAATTGGTGCAGGGTACACAAGAAAAACAAGGGCTACATGTTGTTTACAAACTAGTGTTTCTAATACTTCTGTGCATGATTAAGATTCTACATTATGATAATATCATGAAGGCATTTTCTGCTGGGTGCAGAATACAATGCTGCACTGAAACGTTACTTATGTGCCTGATCTTTGTGAAAAATATAATAGAGTTGATCAGAAAAGTACCTTCAATCTGCCCAATGGATCACCATCCAGGATATCTGTCCCAGCATTATAAACAATCAACTGGGGCTGAAATCTACTTTTTGCAACCTGCAAACAACATGCTCCAAGAGTAATTGTAAATAACAAGTTTGTAAAAACAATTATATTTTATAAACAACAAGAGCAAATGGTTCCAAGTGCAACAAGTCCGCAAACATATGGGGAACAACAAGTATGTTTCCGACTTCCAAGTGCATTAAGTTGGCAACTTCGCATTATGGAGAAAAGCAATATTATCAATATAGCATTGGGCATGATCATTTCCTCATTATAAGGTAGAATGAGAAGTTATGTTACCCAAGTGCCCAACCTACGTCGAAGTGATCAATTGTTTTTCCCATTTCTGTCCTCCTGCTTAGTTGCACATAGATGCAAAGAACTTTCTCCATTCTAGCTTTCAAATTTTGTTCCTAAATACATGTCATTTTACAATTTCAAGATGACTTTTCACTCTCTTTTCCTTATATACCCCTCCCCTCTGGCTATTTCCAAGATCATTTAATGCAATGGGCTAGAGTAATACACACTACTCAATAGCAATAAATGTCCTAATAAAAGAGGGTAATTTGGTTTTTTGAACGCTTGCCTTGGTTGAAGTGCAAAATCCTAAAACGTCATCTATTCAGGAACAGAGGTAGTATTTAACACCATGGATGCACTTACTTCATGGAATCACATGCTATAATGGTATAATAAAAATCACTTTTATGTCCAGGTAATTAAAAGTTCAGAACATATGCCATGCAAAATATGACACCTCAAAATATCATTTCTGACCTAATAAATCACCTTAAAATTTGCACAGGGTACAGAAAAAATTCATATGGAGCCGCAAATTTTGCAAGCATCCCATCCTGAAAAGTTAAAAGTGTAAAGGTACCTTGAGAGCCTTGTCAAGTTTATCCAAGTAGTCATCTGTTTTTGTCCCACTCTATAATGCACAATCACATAATGAGAAAACACAAATTTGAGTTACATGAAAAAACAAGAGAACAAATAACTAACAAGATGCAAGATGCAACTTACAACTAACTCGACTTTTTGATCAATATACCGCTTAGCAACATGATCCTAAAATAAAGTCATGTCAGTTTACATAGAAACAAGAATATAGCTGTTATTAAACAAAACAGAATGATAATATCAAGGACTGAACTAGAAGTTGGTGATAATTTACATGACAGACTATAATAATTGAACAGCTACATATCGTAGAAATAGACAGTAAAAAAAGGATTATAGCATACACAGCTGGAATCGCTGTTTTTCAGTTTTGATATATGCCCAGTTACATCATCTAAACTGGATAAACAACAAGCTGTCTTCCAAAAGATGATGTGGACTACAAATTTATGGGGTTCACAACAAAACTTATGCTCAACTACCAAGACATGATGAAAATCTAGACAATTAACCTCTACACCATAGGCAACCCAGAATCACATATTTCACAATGATAATCAGAGTATAACCAGAAGAAGAAAAAAGCCACATGTTGTAAGGATGTAAGGAGGAAAAAAGCCACATGTTGTGAAGATGTAAGGAGGACTCCAGACGTAATTCTTACAAAGGGGTAAATTCCAGCATTGTACATGTCCAAAGTGTAAACCCTTCCTGCAAGTGAAAAACTGGCATCATAACGACATATATAATGAACGGAAAATGTCCAGAAAAAATAGATAAAGTCCATACCATCATTAGCAAAATCCTTTTCATGGCCATTTCCTTGGTGGGCATCCAGATCTATGATCATTACTCTGCAAGTGTTTTAAGAAGGATAGGTACTTATGAAGCTAACTTTGTTAGTTCGCATCCTTGCATGGCACTGCCAGCACATGTAATATGTAATTGGTGAAACACAGTGCCTGTTAAGATGCCAACACGGCAACAAGCATCACAATCTTCCTACGGGAGTAGGCCGGGATGTTATCTGTAATCGAAAAAGGGGTCTTGCGATTGGCTGACCCTAGAGGTCCCGCGTGCGTTTTCTATGCTGCGAACCTAACACAACTTGTTATAAAACCTTCTGTTTTTTCTCCCTCTTGAATGAATGGCAGAGCTCCTGTCCCGCGTGCGTTTTCTATGCCGCGAACCTAACACAGCTTGTTGTAAAACCTTCTGTTTTTTCTCCCTCTTGAATGAATGGCAGAGCTCCTGCCGATCTTTCGAAAAAACAATCTTCCTATGGGAGAAAGCGGGACTGACATTACAGAGGATGCCCAACAATACAGATAGTTTACATAATATATTCACTGTTGTGCAGGCAAGCACATACTTTGTATAAGCCACACAAACAGTTCCAGAAACTAAAGGGATATATTTGCTATAGTTACAATCCTGTCGGTAAAGGGTTTCTTACCTTGAAATATTTAGACGGACAAAGGCAAACTGAATGCAGAGAGAAATATCAGCGTATGCACAAAATCCACCCCCTTCCTCCGCCGAACAATGGTGAAATCCTCCACCAACATTAATGGCCCATCCTCGCTCAAGTGCAAGTTTGGCCGACAGAATGGACCCGCCCACCTAAGGAAGGAAAATTAGCTTATCATATGCCCAACTATGCAGCTGTGAGTACAAAGCACAAGACATCACCTGCTTCCGGAACGGGTACAGTAGCTTTTGCTGCACAAGCCAGTTAGGAATAAGGGCCACAGGAGGAACCTAAGGTAGAACATCTCATTAGCTAACCACACTGTATAATTTGCGACCAATCAGGCCAATTCCACTTCCTCTGAGCAATTAGTACCTCTACTATGGAGGCAACCTTTAGGCTGCTCTTGAGGCTGTTCAAGTATGACTCCGAGTGCACCTGATTAAGGCCGAAACACACTGAAGTCAAAGTCCGAACCAAGCGAAAAACATGTTCTTGGTTGTTGGCCCTCACCACTAGTAAATCTTCCTTGGAGGCTTCCAATGGCTCCACCACTCGGTTCTTCTCCAGGTGCCCTTCTTTGATAAGGAACTTGCATATGCGGCCCCATTTGGAGGAATCAAACGGGTGCCTGCACAAGATGTCACACGCGCAGTGTAAAACACAGCCGATGCATGTCTATGTAGGTACATCCGTACATGGATGGAAAGGCAGCAGCTCACAGCTTCTCGATTCCGAGGAAGGCGATGTCGTACGCCGGCGAGTAGACCAACGGAGCCTGAGATAAACAACGCGATTTAGACACGAGATGGACAGCTCAACAGAGTTTCATGTGGAAGAAGCGATTTCGCACCCGCCTCTTGGAAAGGAGGGATTTTTCGCGAGTGACCTTGGAGCCGGGGATGTCGAAGTAGAGCTTGCTGGAGAGGATGCGGTTGCGGCGGAGGGGCTCCGCCGGGGTGGCCGACGACGAGGAGGGGGCGGAGGAGGACATCCGCCGGGGGAGGAGAGGGCTCGGGTAAGGTTGGGGAAGAGACAGACGGTCGCGGTGTATGCGGGCTCTCGCCGCGAGACGACGAAATTGTTCGTTCACTTGCCGCCGAGAAGAGGAACGGCCACGGTGCCGGGGCTCGGGAGAATTCCGTGCGGTGATTTTTGCGAGGCAGTACTTTTCAGTTTATATAATTGCATTTTCCCCCTCGTTTATCTTACTACAGGACAGTTTAGCTTTTGCTTTGCTCTGCTTTGCTTTAGTGGACGTTTCCAATGGAAAAGAGCGAAAGCTCTGTAGTCACCGATTCAATTGTCCTATGATACTATACAAGTAAAAAAAAATTAAAAAGTTATAGAGAGTATTATTGTGAAAATAACATCTTAACCGTCACATCTAAAACTTATGTTCAATGAGCTTTATCAATATGATATTAATCTTTATTATATCATTGTTTCGATGAGCTGACCCATCTTACCGCTGACAAAAAAAAAACGAATACTACACACTACTCATAAACTCACTCATGTTCTCGTGACAATTGAGAGCTCGTCATAGATACAACAAATTTTATGTCTACCTCTAGCCCAAAAAAAAAAGTATTTACAGTGAAATTGGATGAGTGAAAGCGCAGCAGGACAATTGGTCGTTAGGTGTTTTTTTCCATCCAAAATAACAGCGAGGGGACCAGACAAATTTTACGTCCTGTATTAGATGAGAGGGACCAAAATGCAAGGGCAACAAAAGTAACGGCGTGTAACTGCAAAAATACTCATAGTCAGTCAGTTAGCCCACGCCGCCGTGCAGAGGGCGGCTCCTCTCCACCGCTTCCATGGCGATCTCGAGGCCCCGAAGCCGCGGCGTCTCCCTACTCCCGCTCCTCCTCCTCCTTCTCGCCCCGCTCATCTACTCCGGTACGACCCGCCAGTCCTCCTCGTCCTCTCGATTCCTGCAAAGTTACAATTGACACTTCCCGATCCAATCTGCGGCCGTTCTTCCCAGTATCCAGGCTCCAGTCGAGCTGGGCGCCGGAGGGGGCCCTGAACCTGCCACCGGCAGCTGCGATGAAGCGGCCCGATCGCCTCGTGCTCGGCCCCGCCTCCGGCCAGGGTCGCCCCGACCGCCTCCATTGCCAAGGTCTAGATCCTTCGTTTCCGTGTAGTTTCCATCCGTTTCTTGCATTGTGATTTGTGGGTGTTGTGCTGTTGGGTTTAGGGGTTTTACAGGGTAGTGCGTGGAGTTCGGAAATAGAGCTGCCTGCTTGAAATGTAGTAACCTTTTTTTGTTCAAAGAATCAAGAATGGATGTGTGATCCCTGGGCTCATCCTTGATTAGATGACTCTGTTCTTGGTCTGCTCTTTCTGTCATACTATCTTGACTATTGCATAGCACAGATGTGTGATCTGTTACTGTTACAGTCTTCTAATCGCTTGCAGTGTGCTCTAATAAAAGAGCGATTTAGTGTTATCTGGTATTGTTTATATTAGCAATTAGCACTAGCACATCTGCAGCTATCGCAAGAAAGAAAGGAGACAAAGTTAAGGATCACCTTGTGTCGGAAAGAGATCTAATGCAGTCCTTATAACGACTACAACTTGAGCTGTCACACTTGGACCGTTGGATCAAAAAGCGATGGGCAAGATAATTCGGAGTATGGTTCAAAAAACAATGTGCCGATTTTGTGACACTGTAGTGAGCACTGTATCAACACTGTAGCTGAGGACTGTTGGGTGACCCGGACGATTCATCGCCTAACGGTGCTAAGGGCATGGGACTGCTTAAATTGCAGTCCCCTTTATGACCTTACAGGAACCCTTTCCCTTGTGTCCTTTTCTCTGTCCTTTCCTGCCATTGAACTGTTTATCTGCAAGTCCATGGCAATCAACCTATGACCCTAGTAGTATTGCCTTTTAGTAAAGATAGAATTCAGTAAATCCATTGCTTAGAGGAACATTTTTTTGTGGTATTTTATCTTGAAACGAGTAAATGACCAGTTGACTGCATCATGTGCCTTCTCAAATACCATGTTTCAGATAGATCTGGGATCGTGTGGATGCACTTAGATCTGCCGAAAGTTGTACATAATATGCACTCTTTTGGTGAGGATAGTTTGAATTTGCGTGTAAATGGAGGGGCAAGGATTGTTTGAATTGCGGACCTGCGGTGTAAATGGAGGGGCAAGGATGTTAAGGACTTAGGATTTTTTAAGTGATTTGCTGCGCTTTCAGGAAGTGCATTAAGCAAATCAGTGTTGTGAGAGGTGGGAGGACATGTGTTACTGAGTAATGAATACACTGTTCATATGAAAGCTAGTGATTCCAAATTCCTCTAGTTGCATATGCTAAATCTGATTGTTTATAATTTTTGAAACTCAGCAAGTAGTTGTGGACGTGGGTGTCTTGGCCCCGGCCTCAACGGGGTCAGGTGCCATGGTTGTGGTGGAACGGTGGAAGAAGAGATTGAGGGAGGAGATAGGTGATAACTTCTCGCTTAATTCATAAAGCCAACACTGTATTTCCTTATGTAAGAGGACTCCTAGCAATAGATCTAACTCTTTGCTATCTTATCTCTAACTCAACTAAACAACTTGATGCTTAAGCAAACTCAATTAAAATATCATAAGGACTTATCTGCTGGCAACTGCCGCACAGCCTGGTGCTGACGTGGGCTCCGGCTAGTGCCACCAGCCCCCACATGACAATATGGTATTGTGGTTGGAGTTCGTGTGCTTAGGTTTTGTAGGTTATGTGTTGGTACAAGATACAACCTGGTTACATATAGACAAACATTGATTTGTATGGGCAGGGGAGAAATTCCAACGTATTCAGAAATTTCATAACAGTAATATTGCTATCTTATTATCAATAACTCTGTGATTACTATCTGGTATTTAGTTTATCTATGTCTTTGAAATTCCTACATTAATGTGAACACAGAAGCTTTCAAGTTCAATGGTGCTTCTATGCTTTTCTTTTTGACAGTTGCACAAGTATTAAAGCATGAATGAAGGGTATATGGTGATTACTTACCCCTTCGTTTGCTTCAAGATTTGTGTAACTTGTATTGAGACGAAAAGCATTGAAGCACTCTTTCAAGTTTCAACATGTGTGCAATTAGCTTCTTGTCATACAAGATCTATGTCAATTTAGGTTTTCAGTGTAAGAAGCTCACATCCTGCAAAATGCTACTAATAGTCATTATCTTCATGCATAATATCTTGACACAAAACAAACATTGTATAACAATTGATTCACAAGAATGTCATTCTCCTATTTAATTCCTAACTGTAGTGTCCAATTTGAAACAGTTCCAAGGAAACCAGAATGCTGTTATCAGAGCCTAAAGGTTGCATATATTTTGGAGAATTTAAACTTAGTATTAATCATAGTCTATGATGTTCTGTAATATGTATTTAGTAGTGTCAGGTAGGCTTCTGGGTGTCTCATACGTGATAAGATTGTTCATACTTCTATAGTGTGAGTGAAATCAGCATCTAGTGGTTGGCTTCATCTGACTGACTACATTGTCCCATTTTCCTCAGGACTTAAATCTGCGAATAAGATCAGTTTATCAAGTGAAAGAAATTATTCTGGAGAACATGTTTCTTTTGTTACAGTATTCACTACCTACAACTCTGACCCAGCTGGAGCTGGCAAAATGTCGTCTGATATTGCAACTGTTGGAATGCATTCCTATAGCAAGGTGGAAAGGTCCATGGCCATTCTTAATACTTTCATCAATTTCATACAGGTACCTACTCCCTTTCTTCTTTTTGTGTGATGACCACTAGTTAACTAACAAGATGCTTAATTTATAGTTATGTTTTTGCATGTTGTGAATGATTGATAACCAAACACTCCCAGTTAAGAGAATTAGAACTGATTTACCTCATTTCTCTTGGTGAGTTATTCCTATGGTGGATGGAAAAAAGAAGAAATGTAGCCAACACAATATGAACATAAATATTGACATTACTATCATATCCTTTTCTAGAAACTAGGTATGAGTTTATGGTCTAATAAGGTAACTATGCACTACTATGGCTATTCTTCTAGCATCTAGATTGAAACTTGAAAAATGTGACCTCCATCGGCGGTAGTAATGCTGGTTGTTTTTAACATCTGATCTTATTTGTAGAACCCTGCAGGTGTCAATGCCAAGAAGCAATGTGATCATATTGACTGATCCTAATTCAAAATTTTCAATAAATCAAGGAAGTGCTGCAATATTGCCTATCAAAGGAAATTATTCTCGAGGAAATTTAATGTTTCAGAGAATCAAGTCCTACATTGTAAGCCTATTTGCTTCACTCATATGATATCACAAGTTTTCTGCATATGCTTTCTCAAAAGTACAACTTATGTGATTTAACATGTTATCACTGCTAGTGCTATCCAACCATCTTTATGCATTATTTTCTACTAAATGAGTCAGATGTTTATTTTTCTGGTCCATATTCAGGCATTTCTGGAGCAAAAACTTGTGGTGCTTGAAAAGGTGGAGGGGTTTAATCATTTTGTTTTCACTGATTCTGATATAGCAGTGGTCGATGATCTTGGACATATATTCAAGAGATATCCTCGTTGTCACATTGCTCTTACTTTTCGTAATAACAAGGGCCAGCCTTTGAACTCTGGATTTGTAGCTGTAAGAGGGACCAGGGATGGCATCTCTAAGTACGTTAATAGCATCCGTGGAAAAGATCTTATTATGGAAAGTTGTCAATACTTAAAGTAACTCCTTTTCTTTTCTCTTTTTTGCTTTTAGGGCTATGAAATTCTTCAAAGAAGTCCTTGAAGCATACAACTTAAAATATATGAAGGCTTCCCGCATGCTTGGTGATCAATTAGCTCTGGCATGGGTGGTGAAGTCTAATTTACCATCTGCTTTTGGAAAATTTTCTAGGCATGAGACATTTACAGGTGAAGTCAAGGGAGCATCTATTCTCTTTTTGCCTTGTGCTGTTTATAATTGGACTCCACCTGAGGGTGCTGGTCAGTTTCATGGTATGCCCTTGGATGTTAAGGTATAACATTTTTGCTACTTGTAAGGAACTTGTTTTATCCAAGTCACTCTTTTTCTTCATAGTAATTTTTTTTATCAGTAATAGAAAATAATCTATCTTGCACATTCTTTTGCACACATGATTATAATAGAAACGAATATTAAAAATATGAAAGCTTTTTTCGGTTTTATTTTATTTTCATGGCACTATTGCACTGTTACTTTATTGATCCATTGTTGACCACTTGACCAGTGTTACACATGCTGCATAGTTATCAAAAACACTGTTTGTCCGAGTTGCATTACGGGATTCGGTTTCACGGTTCGCAACCTTTTTTTTTCAATTTATACTGCGAACACGAACCCTATACCCAAAACTGGATTGGGATCAGCGAATCCAATTCGCGATTCGTAGGGTTTTATAGCGAATCCAGTAACTATGACATACTGATTTTGGTCAGCTCCCAGCCTCCCAGGAGCATGTTGAATAATAAATTATAAATATGTTCATTGTATAGCATCCTTGTTGTTTTCCATTAACTAATGCACAAAAATAATCTGCTATAATATTCTTAGGTTGTCCATTTCAAAGGTTCAAGGAAGCGTTTGATGCTTGAGGCATGGAATTTCTACAACACAACCTTTGAGTTATCTGATATGTTGTGCCTGATCTTGAAGAGTGGTAGGACAAAATATGACTTCTGAACGGGGGACATGTGCCATCTGCTTGTGTGCATCTGAGTAATGCTCTAAGAGGTATTTATGGCGTAGAAACAAGAACTATAGGGTTTGACTGATTTTTGCACCTCTCTTGTATTAATTATTACTATTGGCACGGCATTTTGGGTTTCTGTTCCTGTGCCTTTTAAAGGTCACACAATTTGTGTTTCTCTTGGTTGTCTTCTTTGCAATGTTTTATGTGTGGTTTTTGAGTTTTGACTTGATTTATTTTTTGCCTTAGTGAACTGCTAGAACTTGTGCTTTATTATGGAGGTTTTTTTTAACAAGCTTGTCTTTGCTTCGCAGTTGGTCCTGCTCAAAGGGGTTGCATGTTTCTCAGGAAACACGGGCATGGAGCTTCAACCCTGCATCTCTGAGTCATTGCAAGAATTCAGGCGGCGTGTCATCACATGAATTCGGAACGCAATGAAAATTTGCTCATCAATGCACAGCAGACGTGAGATTACTGTGAACAGCTCCCGTACAAGCAACAACATACACTGTGGTAGGGTGGTTATTAGGAAGACCCCAATTGTTTGTTGTGTGTTTTTCCCGTGTAGGTTAGTTACCTTTTACATCCCCATTCATGTAACAATTTCTTGGTGGTGGCTGATAAGATTGTTGGAATTTCCCCCTTCACACTATATGTGTCATTATTGGTAAAATTGATGCTACCTGAGTTGTTTCTTTCAGATGCTTATGCTTGCATAGTTTAGTAGGGTTCAAGCTGGTTTTAGCCGCACTTAGCCATTTGAGAATCAGGCAATCGTTGGTTTGTTTCTCGCCCCATACATCAACACGGCTACGTCGAGCCCTGCACACTGGTTGCCACACCACTGTGCACACTTCAATACCAACACAAACAACGGATACACGTAAAAAAACAGCAACTGCAGCACCGAAGCCGTCGTAGCTCACACAGATCTAATCCGTAATTAGAAATGTGCAACCCCAAGTTGACACCGTCTGCTTCTATCCCAAGGGGCAGCGGATGTTGCACCTTTCAATTTGACGCAAGGATGTGAAAAACATGACTACGATTATGATCATTTAAGATGCAGATGACTCCTAAGAATGTATTATAACCTCAATTACCATAACGAGACGAGAGCAGATACCCAAAAACTCTCGACATGGCACAAAAATGAACCAGTTCACCGAGGGTATACCAGGTCAAATGGACATAAGTAACAGGCAAAATCTTTCAAAAACATCAACTGTTTTGACTCCGTTTAGTTCTGTCACCGGCTCACTGCTGTTTTGCTTCCAAACATTGCACCACTCACTTAAAGCATTTAGCGTCCAGCAAGGCCTCACCCTCGAACGGCTCCTGGTCCTCAATCATGGCACTGACACGCTCCTTCTGGGCCTCATCTGAGATGTCAACCTTGGTCCACTCATAGAGCTCCATGTCGTAGACCTCATCCATGACGAACTTGGGGATATCCTGACCTCGGAAGAGCCAGAGTCCCTTGACCTTGAAGGGTGGCGTGGAGCCAATCACAAGCATCTTGCCAAAAGCATACTTGCGGCAAAGATCCATCCGCTACAGGAACCCACCAACCTTGTTCATGGTCACGAATGACACTGAGTTCTCATTGTTGTACTTGTAGTCACAGAACCACAGAGAGTAACCCTCTGAGTCATACATCTCCCAGAAACCTGAAACATAGGCATCATGATTTTCAGTATATTTAAAAATCTAGAAAAGGAGATGAATTTAAGTTCATTCTTTATATATTTATTTCGCTCAGATTATCGTAAGTTGTTGTAACAAAAGAAAATAATACCATTACACTAATTTAAGCTGACATGATGTGTAATGCCATTCTCTTCTAGAACAAGTTTAATCATTTCTAGTCTCCATTTGCAACAAGCACATGCCACAAGTATGCACACATTTGGAAAAGAATTGCTGCCTCTGCTGTACTAAGAAGCATTGTCATCCAGGATAGAGGAAGGCAGTCACCATAGGCAATCATTCAAGTCAGCATTAAAAAAAACTATAACTCAGACTTCTAAACAGTTCCAGAGGGTGATAACAAACATCCCAGTTAACAGTTGCACAGTAATCACTAAACTATGTATAATAGCACAATTCTGAAAGAAAATGGAAACAATACCTCATACCTTTAATGGCAACCTCACGGAAGTTAGTCTTTGTGTTTGAGTATAACCTCTTCCACTCATCAAGTATCATCTTACTTGGTGGCAGTAGATCAAGAGGATTCTTTGGCTTCGGCTTTGGCGCCTCCTCTTCCTCTGGTGCCTCAACCACCTTAGGCTTTGGGGCCTCCTTTGGAGCCTCTTTCTTGACCTCCTTTGCCTTTGGCTCTTTAGGAGGAGGAGCCTTTTTCTGAACAGGAAGTACAGACTCTACCTGCTTGACATCACCAATGACCTTCTTGAAGTTAGGCTGGTTAACCATGGTCCAAAAGTACCTCTCAACATGAGGGAACTCAGACGTGAAACTCTTGGTCAGGATCCGCACAAAACCATGGTAGAGGTTGCATGTCATTACGATATCAGCTAGAGTGACACAATGTCCAACGAGGAATGTGTTTGAGGCAAGGTGTGTGTTCAGAGCACCAAACGACCTCTTCAATGCAGCAATACCGACTTCCTCAGTCTGCAAAGGTAAAAAATTGGACTATAGTAGCTTTCCAATGCTCAATATGGAGAGATCTAAAACACCAATCCTACAACTTACCACAGGAACATAAGGAACATAACCAAGCCTTGGGTACAACCACTTCGCAATATTGGCATCAACTTCTGTGGCAGCGAAGTCCATCCACTGCTCAATATGGGCCTGCAAGAACCATTAATGGATAAGCACAAAAACTTGCTGGGCTATGATAATGGAAGTATTTGATAGATCACTCACATATTCAACAAGAGAAGATCCATAAAGATAGTGACCACTCTTCAAACGAGCGACTTAAGGAAGAAAGGAGACACGGTGATTAATTTAATCAGTATAAAGTCAGGTAAGATTTAGAATAAAAAGGTGTAAGGCTATATATACCATAGCGTGCGATAGCATTGCTCTCAAAAATAGCACCATCAGGAGTCTCAAGAACAGGAACCTGCAAAGAATTGTTAGTTCCTGAACCACTGTATTGAACTTAATTTGTGTATTTAATTGATGTACCTTCCCAAGGGGATTCATCTTAAGAAATTCGGGGGTTTTGTTTGACACACCCATCTCGAAATTCTTGGCCAGCTCAACCTTGACCCCACTGTATTCTGCAGCAATAAGTGCCTTAAAGGCATTCTTGTTGCTGCTTCCGGTATGCAACACCTATGCAAACAAAAATATTAGAAAACCCCCTGCATCTGCAAAAGCTCCTAAAATCCATTGCAATACTGTAATATACAAGAGAAAAGCAACTCGCAAGATTGAGCATTTGAAATCAAAATAGACTATTATTCACAAATAAATACATATCCTGGAGATCCAACGAGCTTACGCATGATCCAGAACAAATCGTCTCGACAGAAAATCTAAATGACCTATGACTTATCGCCCCTGTCAGATCGATATTTCAGTCCAAACCCCCCCTAATCCTACATCCATGACTTGCGAATTGCATCCGGCAAAGACGCGACACAGATAGAAACCTAAAAACTCGCATTACGGATCAGATCAAGGTAACCACGCAGCACGCGTCCTCGAAATCCAATAGACTTGACAATATCCGAGCACATCAAAATCTGCTTACAGGCAAGCTGAACTACGCAACCACTACTAAAGCAAGAACGAAATCGATGAAGCGCAAGGAACTCACAAGCGCCATGTCCGCAGGAGCTGCTGGCTTCGCCTGATCCAAACCTCAAATCTGCACAAAACAAAACGGGAAAAATCACCAAAATTAGTGAGATTGAGCACGATTGGCACGAAGAGATGGGAGAAGCTAAAGATTAAATCTCTTGATAGAGTTCTAGGGGGTGGATTCGGGGCTCTTACGACGGCGTGGCGTGGATCGGGATGAGATCGTGGAAGCAGTGGCAGAGAGAGGGAGAGGGGTTTACAAGGCTCGGGAGTTGCGGATTTATGGCGGCGCAGGAGAGCGAGAGGAGAGAGAAGCTCGCTGTTATCTAGGGTTGCAGCCTAAGATGGCCAAACGGCCGGTCGGAGGGCACCGTACGGTCGGCCCGGCTGAGGCACGGCACGGCTTAACTGAAAATAGGTCGTGCTGGCATGTGCGAGTCACCTTGGCACGGCGGGCCTTTTATCCTATCTTGATTTTCAATTTTAGCACTCTCTTTCAGTTTTCTCTAAGTCATCCTTCAGAATTGCAGCGGGGGACATGGGAAGCAAAACAATTTTCTTTCCTTTATGCATGAAAGTGTATTGGTTAGTTCTACCATGATAGGAAGCATCTTTATCATATTGCCAAGGTCTACCTAACAGCAAAGAGCAAACACGGCTCGTTTAGTTTGAAAAATAGCTGTCGGAGGTTTAAAAAGTTCAAAAAAATCTAAAAAATCCTGAATTTTTTCCCTATAAATAGGTGGCTGCCCCATCCTTATTTTCGCACCAGCAATCTTGCATTTTGTTCTCTTCATTCTCTTGTAGAAATTCTTTTACTTTTGGTGGTTATTTGGTAAAATTCAAAATAGTTTTGCTAAAAATAAAAAAACCGAAAAATATGGTTACAGTAACTCTTTTCCTCTCATTTTAAATCTCTTTCTTATCTAAATTATCATTCTAATCTCTTTTCTTTAAAAATGATTCCAGATGGACAACCGAATAAATTGGACTGATATTGTCAAAGAAGTAACTATGAGCCTTGGACAAGAAAATCATGTACCTATCTATGGCATCAGGCAAACCTAATTAGGCCATGAAATTGGATACAAAGTTAGTGGACATGTCAACACTCAAATAGAAGGTCAAGCCCGACATCACTACGCGAAGCATCATGATGACACCAGATTCAGTGCTATCCAAGAGACCAGACGCAAGCTTTTACGCCGAGTGTGTAAAGCTCATGGAACTAACATAAACGCTTATATTCATGCATATGATGTTCGTACAAGATCTCAAGATTCTTCATCCTCTACAGCGCGCAACTGGACCAAGGCATCGTCGAACAGGCAATCGTCGGGAGTACTTACAACGTTTTCAGCTAGCTGTCTCAAGGTATTCCCCACCACGACCATTAAGCTCGGAGAGCAGTTGCACCATAGAGACTCCACCATCTTCTCCACCGATCCATCATGCATGGATCGTGTATAGTGATTATGAGCTAGAAGGAACAAAATCCCGTACCTCAGAATTTGAGTGGGAACCTTAAATTAGAATATGCTAGTAGCCAGGAGCCATATGACTCCTTGTATATTAATCGGTATTGTATTTGGTGTTCTTTTAAAACTTTTGAATGTAAAGTGTTTTATGTTGTTGTTCGGATTACTTTCACGAATGTATAACTACTCGGTTTAAGTTCACGATGAGTTAATCCTTGAAAATGGTAATAATAGTATAAATTAAACTATTAAGGAACAAGCTGATCAACGAGTTCAACATACTGCAGAAAATAATGAGCTGGCGGAGCCGTTCAAAAATCTTTATCTAGATAATGAGGAGGAATATTGTAATCTTCACTTTTTCCAGTATCATTGAGCTATAGGTTGTACTCTTTTTTCTTTGCCAAGGTTTTCTCGTGTTGAGTTTTTACTTGGCAAAGTTTTTAACGAGGCGGCCAAACATCAATAAATCTCATTATTTAATTATAATTATTTGTCTCATTTTAAAATTTATCTCATATTTTAGGTTTTTCTCAATTTATATATATTTTAAAAAGTTTTTCTACATCATTCGAGTTTTTCTAATTATTTTATTTTTTTCTCATTTTTTTGCATTTTTCATACTTTTTCTATTTTTTTAAACTGTTTTTGATTTTTTTTTTGAATTTTTTTGGTGCTAACGGGCTAACGAGCCGACCCGGCCAGTCGGACCCATGCCGGCACGGCACAGCCCATTAGCCTTGCGGGCTGTGCTTGGGCCGCCTTCCCGGTACGTGGGTCGGCACGACACGACCAGTTTAGTAGTCGGGCCGAAACAGGTCGTGCCGCCCGTTTGGCCTCTCTGTTTGCAAGAAGGAGCGTCCAGATGGCGGGGTGAGGCGGTTAGAGGAACGAGATTATTCGTGGAATGAGGTGGATGAGCGAGTGGGTTTTTTAAAGCCCGGACTCCTTCAGTTATTGCGTATTCGAGGTCAAGTCTTTTTAGGCTAATGTGGACCATGGTCCTTGTTTTCTCTAAGGAGAGATACTACCTCCGAACAGAGGTGGACACTCGGGCTAGGCTCTTTTGGATCGATCCAAGGCACGACGGCACGGTCCAGTCCAAAGCCCGACCCGACACGAAGTAGGTCATATTGGGCCAGCACGACACTGTAGTACGGGCCGTGCCGGGCTCAAGAACCAGGTACGGTTCGACACGACATTGTAGAATGGATCGTACCAGGCTCGATAACCCAGGATATGAGAAAGAAACCCAGCATGAAGGTCACCGACTCACAGAGCATGAGCGCCATAGACGCACCTAACAGCATAGACACCACCCCTGCCGTCGTCACCTGAGACAGATGGGCAAGAGGGGAGAGAGAGCTGAGAGAGATTGAGAGACAGTGCAAGAAGCTGCTCTCTCTCGCCCGTCCATCTCAATCTCTCTTAGCTTTCTCTCTCATCCGTCTCTCTCAATCTCTCTCGCATGTCTCGCTTACTCTCTTTCTCGTCCATTGCCCCCTCTCTCGTCCGTGTTTAGTACATCCCCTCGCTCTATATAACTGTTCAAGAATAAATAAATTTTAGTTCTTTTTCCCGTAATATTTGCGTCCACTGCCTCAACTCCATACGTCTCTGGCTCCTTTTCTCTCGTTGCAATAGTACAAATGGGTCGGGTCTAGGCCGGAACGGCACGAAGCAGGCACGGAGCGCAAATGGGTCGTGCTTGGGCTCACCGAAGACGAGTCAGGCCGGGCCGGCACGACGGGCCATCGCGGCCAGCCCTGGTTCAGGCACGAAGCACGATGAACCTGTGCTGGGCCGGCACGGCACGACGCCCACCTCTGCCTCCGAACATGGAAAGGGATCCTGTGCAATAGGAATGAGGACCCCAACTTCACGATCCTAATTACTCATCGTTGTCTCATCAAGACAACGAACAGTTTGGATCGTCGTGATGCTACATTGCTTGCTACAGTAACAAAATTGACACGATGATTTCGAACTGTATTCCCAAGAAATCTAATTCGTCACTTTTTTAATCCAACGATCCACGTCAACTACTTAAGTTGCAGTCCCAATAGGATTGTACTGGATCTCAATTCTCTAAACATTATAGGGAAAGTACCACCAACTTCCAAACATGAGGAAAGTATGGGAACATGTACGAGAGAGATATTATTTTTTACTTTTAACCTTTTCATTTATGGTGTGTTTGGTTGGTGAGATGAGGTTGAATGAGATGGGATGGTTATGTACCATTTGGTTCTATTGTTTTAGGTGAATGAAATGATTTAGCATCTATAGAGAATATTCCTTAAATTTGTATACCACCATCCAGGACGGGATGGTTCCATTTAAACAACCAAACATATGGATAACTTTTTTCTTGAACTATCTCGTACATATAACATTTTGTACAAACAACCAAACACACTCTTATAGATGGCAACTTAGAGGCAAATGAATGGGCTAATCATGGTAAGGAATTGTGAGTTTTGTGACCACCGATGAACCCCTAGCTTAGCAGCCACTTAGCCTTCAAGGAATGCCCTTAGGGATAAGAACTCAGACATATCTAGTACAGACAACGAAAAATTGATTAGAGGTTCATGATAGAACCAAATAGATAGGTAGAAGAAGAAATGATCTATGGTATTTCGTAGAGTCGTAACTCATATTAAAATATTGCAACCTTTGCAAGTATGCTGTTAGTGTAGTACTACTTCTAGTCATAGATAAGTGATATTTTAGATTCAGACATGGTTCGAAAGCACATCGTTGATCATTGATTCCTATTGTATTTTAAATTTTATTTTATTATAATAGTTTGCTCATATCATTTTCGTACTAACAATCTACTAATTTTGTAAAAATATCATTAACCAATTCTTTAAAAAAGTATATGGTTAACCGAAGTTAAAACAAATTGACATGGTGTATATAGGATGCCACTAAAAGCATAGTAGGCCGCTAGGACAAGTCTTCGTTCATCTTGTTTATTTTCGACCAAAATCTATATATATAGATCAGACTATTAGATTAAATTTCTGGTCCATTCATATAAATCTTGAAATAAACCTCACTAACAACAAGGCCTAAGGGATAATTCCATCTATATCCCTTTATAATACATCTAAGCATTCTTTTCTACGTCCACCCCAAATAATGCACCCTACTAGAGATGGCCCAACCTTCATGAACCCAGCGAAACGTCCCCAGAAATTTGCCTCCATCAAAATTAACCTCTCAGATCTTTCCTCAGCTTTACTCACCCACATCCAATGGCTATTGTTTAATGTGTCTAACTCATCCCTGTGACCCACAACAGATCTTCCCGCACCTCCAGCATCATCTCAAGGAAAAGGAAATAAATATCCTGGAATTAAGGAAAAGAAAAAAACCATATGTTACGTGCTGGAAAAAGAAAATCGAAAGACAGGACACTATGCTAATACCGTGTGGTAGCACTAGCATCTGCTCCTCCCAAAGAACCTTTTGGGCTTCACGCCTTGAGCATTTTCTTTTCACGCAAAACCCCTTCGAGTAGCAGTTATTCGATGCGGTGCCCCTGGATTGTTGGGCTGGACCAGGCCCAGCATGCCGGGCCGAAACCTGATGGGCTTTTACTTGTTCGGCCTAATTCTGGCCCAGTTTCCATACAATACACTTGAACTATTCACCTCTTCGACTTCACTCGCAGCGCCGTTCGCGCTCTCCGGGGAGTCCCAGGGACCCAGACCGTGGCGTGCGGCGAACGCCGCGGGCACGGAGCGAGAGCCGCGGCCGTGGCAACCCTGTGTCCCCTCCACTTCGGCCTCTCCTCCGCCTTCTCTCGCCCTGGCCGCCGCAGCCGGAGGTGACTCTCTCCCCCCTCTTCTCCCTCTCTTACCACGAGCGCATAGCGCGATCGAAGCGGGCGTGGGTCCGGGTCCGTGTGTGTTCGACGAAATGCGCTTGAAGGTTTCTTTGCCTCCTCACATGCCGCTAGGGCTTGCGCGGTGTTTGCCGGATGTTGCTTCCTCTTAGTATAGCGTGCGGCCGTGCGGCATTGGTGGTTCAAGGGTTTCGAGATTGAAATGCTGTAGCGCATGCGCAACACCAAAACAAAATTAGCATCGCAGTTGTTTGCGCTGGTTGGGTACATGCAGGCTAAAAGAGTTGCATAAAGTCATGGGGGGAGAGCTTGTGATTTGAAGAGACGTGTTCTTGTTCAGTTATCAATCGTTTTGGCGATTATTACGAAGAAGTTAGGTGCCTTTTTTGTTACAAAGAACTAGGCATGGCTTTTTGTTTATCAAGTGAAAGCTGTGGGGCTCATTTGTTGCAAACGTCTAAGAATTATGAGACCTGAGAGGTATCTATCGTCCAAGAATTATTGAGACCGGAGAGGTATCTATGCTTTTCCTTTTGACAGTTGCACAAATATTAAAGTATGAATGAATGATAGATTGTGATTTCTTACCCGTTCGTTTGCTTCAAGATTTGTGCAACTTGTATTGAGAAGGAAAACATTAAAGTACTGCTGGCATGAGATGAGTAGAAGCAACAGAGAGCTTTGTCAAGTATACTAGCTATTTCAGTGGAAGTTGGGGGATCGAGAGTGCCTAGGAATTCTGACTGTTAGTTCATTAGAGTAGAGATCAATAGGAGGGCAAACGTAGGACTACAGCCCTCATCCCCTCACAGGTAAAGCTTTAATTTACAGCTAGTGAATCTCAAGTGGCTGCATATGGCATTTTTAGAAGAAAATGTGTCACTAAATGCCCTTATCCCTTTTTTCCAGTGTGAAAAACTGTTATTCATTTGTCACATGCCATTTGGCAAATGAATGATACTATCGGCACCTCTTGTTCCTTACTGGAATTCAGAAAATATCGGTAAATTGTGTCTTATAGAGAAAGACCTTATAGTTTTATGTTAGAACCGAGTTAATCACTTTTACTTGCAGTTCATATGTTTACGAGGCTAAAAAGGGAGGATCGGATACCAAGGGACTTCTCCTATGCTAATCGAAAATCCAAGGGTGGTATTACCAGGTAGCCAACTTTAGAGCTACTTCAGCAACTGGAGGCCATGAGAGCAAAGCTTAAGCTGAAGCCCAGATTTCTTGAATGAGCGGTATGTCTCATATTAACTCACCCTAATTATTCGAATCACGATAGGAATTTCGTTTTCTCCCCATGGTACATAGTGGTGAGTGCTTCTTAACTTGCTGGTGAGTGCTTCTTTTGTTTGAACCAGAATTGGTGTGCCACCCTGCAAATTCTTCAAAGAGGTGTCTGCTTCTTTGGTTTGAAACTTTGAATGATACCAAATAGGATTAACCTCCTTATGTATATGTTAAGTAACTGGTATCAAATTATTCATATGTTTTATGATCATTGATCACTAACCACAAGAGTTGTCTTCCAACATTTTCTTCTAACCACATTCTTGTTTTGCGCTTTATGCGTGTTTTACCGAGTTTGAGAATGATACAAAAAATCTTACCTTTTCAGTATAAACAATATTGATATGTGGTTACCTTTTTATTTGGTAACGGAAGATCAGGCTACCTTTTCAGTTACAATAAAATTAGGGGATGTAGAGGGGTTGCTTCGGAGAGGAAGGTGACCGGGATGGGACATGGGAGTTGAGGGAGGAGGTATATATATATTTTTGTTAGGTGTATTTTGCTGTTAGACATCTCCATAAGTTATTAGTCAGAATGTGTGAACTAACAAATACGGAATATGAATCAACCTAAGTTTTTTTTCACCTAAACAAAAGTAGCTTATGTACATTTGCACGTACTTATTGGTTGAAATGAAGGAAAGGATAAAGTGATGATACACTAGCATGGCAGAAAGGTCTCAGGGTCTGGACTTTTTGACATTCTGTGGGATCCAGTAATCCACCTCTGCTTTCAACAATAAACCAAAGAAGAAAGGAAAGACAAGGAAGCGGGGTTGGGTTGGTTCATAATAGCCCATTCTCCAAACAAAGTTACTCAACGCCAATTGTTATATCAGAAATCATATAATTCTGAATTATATGTTGCCATCCAATCTATTTATTTTCAGTAATTTAGTGGACGTGCAGCAGAAGTAAGGACTAGGTCAGTCTTTGAAAGCACGCAGCCATTTAGTGCTTTGTTCGCCACCATTTTATTTCCTATGTTGCTTGTTCTTGGACAGATATAAGGCTCTTGAAGTCGTTCACAATTCTAAAAAAAAATGTTAGTTATAGTTGATAGATGTATTGATGAAATCTGTATTTGATATAGCTCAAGTGAAGAAAAATGGGTTTCCAAACAGAATTATGAAATTAACCCATCATCTAGGCTGAGGCATCACAAATGTAGTTTGCAGTTTTACAGTAGCGATACTTATACATACATAAACTTTTTTCATGAACTACCTTTATGAATGTTAAATTCAAGGTTCATTTTTATGGTTTGGTTAAATTTAGAGCAATTTTATGGTGGATAACATGGGTAGTAAATAGTGGTAGTAGAAATCAGGTCTAGCCGTACATTTCCCAGGGGTATTATGGACTTTTGATCCTTTGCTACGTTACTCGCTAATCGTTATCGCTGACCTTCATTTTCCGCTGTTGCTGCCCTTTGTTTTATCGTTGCACTCCTTTTTTCGCTGTCGACGCCGCAGCCTCTGCCTTCCTGTCGGTGCCCTCCCGGATTGTAATCATGCCGCAGCTGGCGCCCTTCCGTCTGATTCGTGATGACGCCGTGGCCTCGCACTAACACATCGAGCGCTCTGTCCTGTGTGGCCCATGAAGCAGTTTCGAATTTTACACAAAAGCACAAAAAAACACATACGTTCAAAATTAAAAAAATGACTGATTACAGTACTACCAACTATGATTTCTACTACCAATACTACTAGCGGAAGTATAACTAAATCCTAACTAATTTGATCTGTTAGATCAAATAGAATGGACGGCTAATATTCAATATTGTGTATCGCAAAAGTGCTCTAAATTTAATGCTGGTGCAGGTCAGGTCAGCAGGCGAGCATTTGTACATGATGTATATTAATTTATAAAAGACTGTAGAAATCTCTCAGGCATACTATATAAAGTTGCTTCACACTTTCGCTTATAAAATGGAACAGAAAGAGGAACTGACCATTACCTTATGTCTACACAGAAAAATGAAAGCGAACTGGCTTTCATGCTTGATTCAAAAATCTGGCACAACAGTCTCTTTTATCTTTATTGCATTTAGCGCCTACCATACTATGATCCATCTTCCTTACCAAGCATAATCCCAGAATGCAAGTGCATTTCGTCCCAAAATAAGTGGCTGTGGTTCATCCCTTCATCCCACCCCTAGGTTAACCTTATCCTTAATCGTTCTCTCTTTGCTTCTTATCCTTAATCGTTCTCTCTTTGCTTCTCCCATTTTTGTTGTTTCTCTGATGGCTACCCGTTGTTGCGGGCATGTGCTCCCCACAACCACTTGCTGGCTTGCTGTGTGAACACATCCCCATCATCTTACTAGTCAAATGTTTTTTTAAATTTCAGTGTTACACTTATATGATGAATTGCTACGATTTACATTCATGTGCTTTTACTTTTGCTACTAATTGCAATACTTAACTGCTTTTTTTTTGTGTGTGAAATTATTCCTGTCTATATTGGGCAGGACTTCTCTACCTTGATGATGAACTATGTATGATCTAATCTGTCACTGTTGTTTGATTTTATTTTTTTGATGACTGAGAGCTCAGTAGTACCTTTTCAAAGATCTTGGCCCATCTTTTTCTTGGTTAACCGTAAGGGGGAAAGAGTGTACAAAAGGACTAGATGTTTTATGTTAGAACCTGCTGATTCTTATTAATAATACATGATGATTGCTAGTTTGCTGGTCTATTCCTGTATATGTCTAATAAGTTTCTTTGTCTCATTTCAGTAGCAGCAACCGACTCTACTCATTATGCACCACTCTTTTTAAAAAATTATGCTACTGTTAGTGCTGATTACTAAACGTAATCCTATGCTTCAAGGTACAGCCATCATCCTTAACTGAACTACCTGTATATGTACTGTAATTGTTTTCTTTTTCAATCACCAACCATGCATTTGCTGTTACCCCCACAGAGGGTCCCTGTAGACATGGTGCAGAGTGTCCTTTTGCACAAAGCCATGAACCCTTTGGATTTGCAGAGCCTTCTGAAAGCTACGTATTTGTTGTGCGCAAGTCTATCATTGAGCCTTGCCTTACAACCTTACAACTCGTGACAGCGAGTGAATTACTCTCTCTCTCTCCAGGAGTGATTCAAAGACAGTATACGTATGCATCCTAACCATCATACAAACCAGCCGCTGCCCCTCTGTTAAAAACATTATCCAGCTGTAGGAATGTTCCGATAAGAAGTTTGACAGTGTGCACCTATCTGTGAACCAGCCCTATGGCTATCAGCAAAAACTACTATAGCTTGTGCACTATATCTAGGCAATAACAACCTTTGTAGCTTAATTAGGATTTGATGGATACGCTGTCTTTTCTTATATTAATCATTAATCTTTGTGGTTGGGTTCTCTTCTTGTAGATCAGCGCTGTCATAGACAAATACGTGGTCTACTCATGCTAAATATTTCCATCATTTACTGTGATGATGCACTAGATTCCCAACTGATTTTGAGTGACACTGTGTCATGCATGCTGTTGTCGTAATGCACAGGCCCCTCCTCAATGAACAGCGAAGAGATCTAGAGAGAATACAGTTATGCTCATCTGATGACTGTGCTATTCCCTGGAATAGAGGGTCGTTGGTCACTATTTGACTCGAATACTATGCTGAAAAACCTAGGTCCGATCCGGTGTATTATGAGTTGGAACAGTTTGTCTTCAGATTTTGCATTGTTCCATAGTTTTAGTCTTTTCGCAGTTTGATAATTGCCATTGCTTAGGGGTCAGGGATTAAGACTTCTAGTGCTAAATTGAAACCTTGAACAGTTTCTCTTCAGAGTTGTTTCTTAAGAAACTGTAGTTGTTTTTCATATTATTCCTGAAATGGGCTGTTCAGGCCAAAAACCTTATTAGATTTATCTGATTTTGGTGCCGACTACCAAAACATCAAGCGTCTACACCGAAGCTTACCCTGTTTTATGATGACCTGCAGGTTTCAGCTCGGATTTAGCAGTACTGCATTTCTACTGGCCTGCATGCCTGCAAAATGTTCAGAGATTTAGCTCCGATTTCGATGCAATGAAGAAACATCCAATCTTGAATATATCTACACGTAAGTAGGTCAACCCATGATCCTGTCAATTGCTTTTCCTCTATACACACACATGCATTGCCATGATCCACAGAGCTCATCCGGCTGTAAAAAGACGGCATGGTTTGCAGAGCTGTGCAGTGGGCGCGGCCTGCCCCTTTTGCACAGATTTGGGCCAATTAGTTGCTTGTTTGGGCGTTTGCCTCGCTGCATCTGTCCCCATTAAGGGCCAGATCACGAGAGGGTGAGGAACAAGTCGCCCAGATTTTGGCCTCACGTAGCTGGGACTGTATGGGCTCGCTCATGTGGGAAGAGGCGTCTCTTTCAAGGTTTCGACCGTGTCTGGTTCCCTCGTAACAGAGGATAGATCAGGTCGAGAGAATAGATGATTGAGCTAGCGTTGAAGAGATGGATGAGCTTGATAGCCTCCTTCCTTGCCTTGCCTCTTTTGGTAATCGGCAGGGAGGAGAACTACTGTTTCTAGCTACATATCTGTGCTAGTAAGTGATACATGCACCTCACGATGATCATTTGGAATTACACATCATTCCATACAGAGGTGGAAATCTTAGGGATACGGAAAGTTAGATCTGCGTAATTTCGCATTCTACAACTGAAATGTTTCTAATGAAGTCATTGGAACCATTTTAGATTTTAGGCACAGTTTATACAGAAAGGTTTCATGTAATTGAAAAAAGTTTTTTTTTCTAAAAAACTACATATATTTGAACGGAATGGTTTACATACAATTGTTTGTTTTGATGAAATATGCTCCCTCCGTTGATAAATATAAGACGTATTTTGATTTTGCACAAGGATTAAGGTTTTGGTGAAATTGAGAAAGGCATGAGAGGAAATGACTTACATATCCATCTTAATTGTTTTGGAAGATGAGAGATAATGAATAAATGCATGTGGTTAAGAGAGAATAAATAGAGGTATAAGTGGAAAAGCTCATTAAATCTACATGCACGTCTTATATTTTTCAACAAGACTATTCAAACTATAGGCCTTATATTTATCAACGGAGGGAGTATAAAATAACATTCAACCATCTGCTCCCTCCAAGTGGAAGAAGGTGAAACCGTGAAAGTGAAGGAATGTGAAAGTGAAGGAAGAGGAAAGTGTTTTCACTGCAGCTATATCCATTTATCAAGTAAAGCATAATGCTCCCTCTCAAAAAAAGAACGTGTTAAATAAAAAAATTGTTTTTAACATAATGATAGGGCCATTACAGTTTACAACTGGGGCTAGAGGAGATAAGTGGCATTGATCTTATTGATATGATAACGATATCAGTGCTTGGATTTAGCTAGTACAGTAAAATTAAGGAGCAAAAATCAAAGTTATTCTTTACACAATGGTCACGTAGTGATGGCCTCTTCCATATAGATTGGTGCTTTGGGGGGTCTATGAACCATGCATGGTTACAGCGGGCGAAGCGGCAGAAATGTCTCTTTGTCTGCTCAAGCAATTTAATGTTCTTTGTCTACACCCAAAAAAGGGGGAGACGCAGACATGCTGACTTCGTGCAAATCTATCTATGAAGTGTGCAGAGGCAGAACTGCTCTTGAGCCGTCACAGTCCACAGGCCTCTCAAAAATCTCTCAGCTTTTTATTGAACTGGCTAGTCAGCTGCTCCAGTAGTCTTGCTAGAATAGTAGCATTATATTGAACGTGTATGTACTTACGTACTGGGTGCAAGAAGAAGAGATCATATATATGTGAACGTTAGTAATAGTTCCAGATTGCAATTGTACGGATATTGATGATAGCTAGCTACCAGATATCTACTGGTTAGCAAAAGGTCTTTGAAGAGCCATTACTGTTGATAACTAGGTAGCACTGATTATATTAGTAGTTAGCGAAGCAGTGGTGTACTGTTTGTGGACAAGAGCTAGCTAGTCCCCTAGGGATTCTGGCTGCCATGCATGCATGTGTTATAGACTTACAGGTTTACATTATTTGATGTTAGATTTATAGTTTAATTACCTTTCAAAGATACACTAAAGAATAATTGAGCCTTATTTGGGTTAAAGAAAACGTAGAGAAGGCCAGGTTCTTGGTGTTTTCAACTTGCACGCGCAGTAAAAAGTGGAAGACATCTTGTATGTAGCGCTTGTCGCAGCATTGTTATCTTCTTAATTTTGGCAGATCACAGTGGACTAAGTTCAACAAACATAAGTAAATTACTGTACGCTTTTGTGTTTTATATCAACTAATTTTATGCTTAAAAACCACCCTCTCTTTCATATTCAACTTAATTTGTAATTCTTTTCACTTTTTAAGTCTGGACCCCTGCATTTTGCATGAAGCTTCCCACTGCACGTTGCTGTATACTTCGAGCAACTCCAATGTGATCCAGGTTAAACGTACTACAGCTAATTAAGTAGTTAATCAGCTTCTGTTAGAACTTAGAACTTCTAAGTTTCAGGCACCTTAATTTTAAATAGTAAATACAAGGTAGGTATATGCATGGGCTGTAAATGACACCTGGTGGGAATGTATAACCTACCTGGTTTCTGACAAAACCTAGCTTGCTAATTAGATTTACATTGTAAAGAGTGCTTTGCCTGGAGGTTCTCAAATTTGTCCATTTTTTGTCGTTTAGGTTGTTAAGCTTGCAATTTTGGCTTGGCAAATACATAAACTTGTTTAATTAATTGTGCCACTTAAGCCCCTCAATTAAGTAATGCAAATGACCTGGTAGTAGGACCGGTAAAAAAACTCTTTAGGGCTTGAATCAAAATTTCTTCGATTACAGTTTTTAATATGTTTAAAATTAAAATGAATCTATTTCAAGCGAAAAAATGTTAACGAGGCTTGGCTCGATAGTAGCTTGTTAGCTCGAATTTGAAATGATCACTTGAATGGTAAATAAAATGATTTTTTTTATCAAACTATGTTAATTTTGAAAGAAGCTTGATAACGAGCCTACGTGGCAGGGACCTGGGTAGCACATCTAGGCAAACTTAATTTTATCTAAATGTTAGGAAAGTTTAGTAATCGGTTGGTTGTTGGTTTGTTGGTGGAGATAACGTCGGAGTTCGACTTCACCCACTAGAGACTATCCCGGGATGTCCACCTTTACATGTGTGAAGTGTGTATCAATGGTAACACGCTTCGTGCGGTCTCTGCAATTCTAGCTTTCTAGGTGTGTTCCAACCAGCGCACTCACGTGTGTGCGCGTGTATGTTCTAAAAATGTATTAGACGAGTTTAGGGAAATTAAATTAAGTTCAATTTCTTCTATCGTTTAACTGTCCCAATAGACCTATATAATCAGTGGCACCTTTAAGCTACTTAATTTAGGCCTTTAGCGGCATTCTATTTCTGCAATTCCCTCGAGTACAAATGGACTAAGCTAAGTTGGTTATAGGATTTGGGCAGACAGGCCATTTGTGCCACAGAAACTTTCGTTTGCCCTTTATTTTTTTAACAAACCAACAGGAGCTCCGCCTAAGCATTGAAGAAGGGTAGCAAAAATAAAGCACAGTGTGAGGAAAAATAGGACAGCACTTAGAGAAGTTGCTACACTGATAGGTGACTAAAGGGACGACTAAGGGTGCGTTTGGTTGGGTGAACGAGAAGGAACCTGTATGAGATGGTTCAGGATAGATTTTGATACATGCGTTTGGTTGAGTGTATGGAATCATCTCGTACGGGACGGAGTGGTACAGATTCTAGGAATATTCTTCAAATATGCTGTACCATCCCGTACCTCCAAATTGGTTGAACCATCCTGTACCATCCCGTACCACTAGTGATAAAGTTTACCATACTAACCTCATCCATCCAACCAAACATCATCTCGTACCATCCTGTACCATTCCATCCAAGCAACCAAACAAACTCATGTATTATTCCATTCAGACAACCAAACACACTCCCTGTACCATCTCATCTAGGATCATCCCATCCATCATGTACGATCTCATCCCATTCAACCTAGTTCACCCAACCAAACGCACCCTAAGTAGTAAACTAGCAGCATTTGGTCATTGGTGTGAAATTGTTGTGTGACTAGGGTTGAACGCCATCCACCTGGATCTCACCTAAATTCTGTTTCAGTGAGTGAAATCTCTGCTTGAAACTATGGCACCGCTCGTAAAAGCAAAACCGGTGAAAGTGAGTCCTTGGTTCGTCCCCAACTCACTCCGATCCTAACCGCTGCTGCAGGAACAGCGGCAGCTCCCCTCCACCGCTTGGCATTGAAGCTCTTCGGTTTTGAAAGTGCACAACCCACGGAATCTAACATCATTCTGCTCATCCTTCCACTGTTGCACATAGATTGTACGAGATGATCGCCACATAGGTTAGCATGCATACCCGGATCATGCATAAGAGTAGCGATATCCTTTTGGAGCGAGACTGGCCTGATCCTGGTCGGCTTTAGGAATTGAATTAACGTGTGTATGCACAGCGCCCGACGTGTTTCACTGTTCCCCTCCGATGTAGCTCATCCCTTCCCTGCTCTCTCTCTCTCTCTCTCTCTCTCTGTCTGAAAGGGATCGCACACGAATGATCTACACGGCCTAGACGCCTCGCTTGGTTCCCTTTATAAAAGGGACCTGGCTCCCCCCCTACTGTCCATGATCATTCTTGGCCCTGCAAATTGCCCTCCTAACCGCACCTCACACCACTACAGTACCAGCTTCTCTTCTCCTCCTCTCCATCTCAGCCTGATCTCCACTTATCTAGTATCACTTGCACTTGCAACCTAGCTAAGCTAGATCTCTAGCTTGCTCTAGATCATCTCATGTCTGCCATCTACATGAGCCACCTCTCTTCTACTCTTCCTCTAATGGAGGGAGATCATCACCAAGATCATCATCATCAGGGTCACTTCCAAGCCTTCACCCTACCAAAGGATCCCCCAATCTTGTTCCCCTTTGTGATCAACAACAGCAGCCCTAGTGACAGCAGTCTAATCTATGGATCAGACCATCACTTGAGGCAGCATCAAGCTATACTGGAGCCCCAACATGTAAGTACTAGCTAGCTAGATAGGGGATTAATTAATTTCTCAATCCCATATATATATATATATATATATATATATTGATTTGTTAGCTCACTGCTTTCAAGTAGTTTAACTAACATGCTCTTTTATTTTTGTTATTATCAGATGATTGGTGGATCATCAAGTGTCTTTGCGACACCGTTCCCGACTGTCGAGAGCATCCGTGACGACATGATCGAGCGATCCTCGTACGATCCATACGATATGGAGAAGCTGCAGGCCACCAGCGGAGCAGTTAGGACCGGCAAGCAGTGGACGACCCCTGCTGCGGCCAAGATGAGGATCACGAGGAAGATGAGCGATCCCGGTGTTGGCGGGGCGGCGAAGAAGCCAAGGAGGAGAGCACAGGCATACGAGGATCACAGCCACAACAGCATCAGCGGCATGAACCAACCTTTGGGTTTTATTAGGGTGTGCTCCGATTGCAACACCACCAAGACCCCCTTGTGGAGGAGTGGTCCTTGTGGCCCCAAGGTAGGAATCGTAGGATTTTGTTCCCTCCTGAACTCATTGTCCATGCATGCTCACACTTAGTGCAAACGGTGTAACTTGAACTCTATAATTGCAACTGTAAGTAACTCGTTTTGATGGCCTGTTGCATGGTGCAGTCGCTTTGCAACGCGTGTGGCATCAGGCAGCGGAAGGCTCGGCGGGCGATGATGGCCCCCGGGGCTTCCACCTACGGCGCCAAGGTGGGCACGCCGAGTGACGCCGGCACAGCGCACCCGAAGGTGAAGAAGGAGAAGAGAGCGGACGTCGACCGGTCGTCGCTGCCGTTCAAGAAACGTTGCAAGCTGGTGGTCCAGGACCACACTGCCGCTGCCGCTGCCGACGACAAGGCCACGACTGTCAAGTCTGCCGAGGTTGTCAGCGCCATGCCGTCGAGGGATCTCGTCGACAGCATTGGAGTCAACTGGAGCAAGAGCTCCGCAGCGGCTGCCGCCTGCTTCCGGTCATCACCGGCCTTCGCGGTGCAGGACGAGATCACCGACGCCGCCATGCTGCTCATGACGCTGTCCTGCGGGGTTGTCCGAAGCTGATCTCGATCGATCGATCGAGAGTACCACTACCACTGCAGGCTTTTTGCAGCTAGCGCGTTAGACTGTTCGCTGCTGTATTTTTTGACTTCTTGTTCTTGTTGCTAGTGTGACCTGCGCTACTGTTAAAAGTCATGTGATTTATTTTGTGTGTATGAGAGAGAGAGAGACTGAGGTAGAAACAGGGAGGAGGAAGCAATAAGGGAAATAATGTCATCTAGCAAGGATTTGCATGCACCGTGAGTTCAATTTGGATCAGTAGTTTTTTGCTGCGGCGGCTAATTAAACCACTGGCTACTATATGTGTATGTTTGTTCTTCGTTTTGGTTGAATTTCTTGTATTGAAGCTCGTAATAATATGGAGAGATCGAACCACGAAGTGTTACTGTTCATCGGACCTCGTTTTCATGCCTTTTGCTTCTGATGATTATGTCAGTTATGATCTGCTTTAATGCGTGTCAGCAGGGTGTCCTTTCTTCACTGACTTTGAGGCAAACATTCTCTTTATCATATGGCATCTGACGAGCTTAATTAATTTGATCGTCAATGTTGAATAGTGGATCATGCTGTTATCACTTGGATGAAGGAAACACTATATATAGTGAAAAGCATAACTTGGATGAGTATATCTTAATTTGGTCTTTACATTATTCAACCTCTGCATTTGGAATTTTCCTCTACTTTCGTAGGATTATTCACATGAATCTTGTACTCCTAAAGTTAATTATTTCAAGCCTTCATTGGCGCCGGGGTTTGTCTTGGAAACATGCAGATATAGTGTGTTTTGTTTGTAAACCAACTTTAGCACTACCGGTTGTCAAAAAACAAATTATCACTACCAACATAATTTACCTTTTTAATTTAATGCAAAAATGATATCCTACGAGCTTCCACAACGAACTTGACACGAGCGACATCATCCCAATTTGGCCACCCCCTAGCTATCACCTCCCTCACCTATCTTGTTTCGCAACCGTTATCATCGAAACACGCATACCAAACCCTAGTCACCCTAAGGCCCCCTTCGCGACAGCTTCTGTTTAAAAAAAATTAGATTATTTATCGAACAGGAGGATTCTGGACAACTTCTCTTATAATCAAAAGCTATCATCTACATAGAATCAGAATCCGGATGCCAGCTGATTCTCGCTGGCCCGGTCCTCCACCTCCATGCACAGCCGGCCCTGTCCGATTCTCCCACAATCAGAAACAGCTTCTCTCATAATTCAGAATCTGCATAATCAGAAGCTATCTCGAAGGAGGTCTAAATCAAGCACGAGGTTATGCCAACCATCAAAACCTGGGGAGCCGCCACTTATGCCGGTGTGATCTGTGATCCCATTGGTAGTGATTTATATCCCCGGCACCTCCAATCAGAGCGGCCGGTTCTCCGGTGCCATTCACCTTGCGTCATCACCTCTCGATTTGGCATGTTCCGGTAAGGCAGTAACGATATATTCTACCGCCAGTGACCTCCTCGCATGCACTTTGTACATTTTATTTAAATTTGAAAATGATTTGAAAGCTCTCAATCAAATCCCATCGTAGGGTTTTCTTTTTTTGAAACAAGATTCTAGAGTTACTTATACTGTTAGCTGAAAATACAAAAAATCGAGCGCATGCACTTTTATACCCGACTGAATGTTCTGACGGTTGTGCCAAATATAAGTTCCATGTTTATTTCGCAGACAAAATTGTCCGCATGTCAGATATCATCTCTATGTTTAGTTCACAGACAAAATTAAATTAGATCAGGCAACGAGATTTGGCCACGTACATCTGGTCACTTTTGAGTTTTGACTACACCACCAGCTCTTACCACCCACATCACATCTGGCGGCCCGTTTAATCTATCATGCCCAATTTATATTTGTACCTGACAATTAAAGAGGCATGCATGGCAAATAAAATTGATGTTAAGCATGCTGCATGCGTGCATTTTGAACGGCCTGGAATCATTTGCAAACGATGCTATGCTGCAGGTATTCCACACTGCTGTTTATCTGGAAACTGAACATATTTTGCATGCATGAACTTATTACATCTCTTGACAGTTGAGCAGCCATTGCGTCATTTCTGCCATTTTGGCTTCACTCATTTACAACCAGAAGAGACCCAAGACTGAAACTGACCATGCATGCCAATTGCCAACAAAATGTATATAGCGAGTATAATCTGAGAAATATCTGACGAAACGCCTGAACACAATGGCCTGACTAGACAAGGGCCATCAAGCAACAGCCCATGCATATCTCTGGTGAAACCTAGAAGCCTCTCAAGAGGCTGGCTGAAACTTTCAGTGATCCCGAAAAGGCGAACGGCGTATAGTTTTGCACCGGCCGGATCGTACGTGGTCGCCAATCGTTCATCCTGATGTATCCAGACAAGATATATCGATGGAGCACACAAATGGCGCACACTGCATGCGAGCGGTGACCTTGGTCTCTCTTGGCCCTTGCATTCCTTGAACGAACGGGCTGTGCCTGTGGCATCGCTTTCTTAATTTCTCCTCTCCCGCGCGAGCGCGGACGGATAGCGCCAAATTTCGCCGGGGTTTTTTATGTGGATTTGGCTGCGTTTGATTTCTCGGCCGTGCAGGCCGGCGAACTGGAGGCTGCGGCGCCGCTCGTTGGGGCGGAGGTGGATGGATGGCCTGGTCGTCGTCACCTCTATCCGTCGCCTTCATTGGAGAATTCTTGACTGGGATGGTTCTTATATTGTTGGTTGCATGTACTGTAACATGGTGTTGATTACTTAATTATATTCTATCTGGTATTGTTGTGACCGATGGCTTTGTTGTTGATTGGATGGCTTGAGTCATGGACTGATGGTTCTGCTAAGCTAAGCAAAGGTAAGATGAGCTTATCGTCATCTTGATTAGCTGTGCTACCTCGTCCGCCCATCTGGATTCGTTTCTAGCTTGTCCTGCACAACGAATGGCTTGATAGTTGACACTTGATAGGCACGTCACGTACTCGTGGCTTTTTTTAGGCAAGGCTACATTCACATTTGTTATCCTATGGCGTTTAATTGATTACTTCAAGCTCCATGTTTTTCATTTATTTCCTGACTTTAGTCAGTTTAGTGGAGCGCAGTCAACAGTAGTCAGATTTTGTGGCCCTTAGGTATCCCCTCCTCTCCCATTCCAACACTAACCTTACACCACCCCATCCCATCCCATCCAACGGCCTATGTTCCCCTCTCTACTGCCTCTAGGGGGTGCTATCACCCTATTGCCACTATTGTCTAACCACGGTGAACCTCTACACTAGCTGGTTTGTAGTTCTGTTGGAGATATGCTTTAGAGGTAATCATAGAGATGGTTATATTTTCTTATGTTTATGATTTATTATCTTGTTCCTTGAATAATGTCATTATTATTTAGTAAGTATGTGACTTGTTTGTGAAACTCTTTATATATAACTTTGTGATGATTATTCTAAACTGATCTCTATTCGATAATCATACGAGGACACATATGAATAGATAGACTAGCATATGTACTGGTTGATGATCATGTTTCATGGGTCATAGATATGAAGATATCAAATCAATAATATAAACACATGTTAGAGAATATGGAGTTGGAACCACCCACCTTGAGACACCGCGAGAACGTTGTAATCTTACTTGTCATTAGTTAGTTTCATATACAATGCGTATGCTATATCCTTAGACTTGAGGTTGACGCATGTACTTGAGATGTGTAATGAATTACTTAGGGGTTGCCAAACGCTACTCCATAACTAGGTAGTTATAAATGTGACTTTCGAGTTTATCGTAAAGCATGCTGCGAGACATGGTCGATAAAGATGGGATTTGCCCCTCCATACAATGGGAGAGATATCTCTAGGCCTCTCGAGTGATCGGATTTCGAAAATGCATGGCCATGCTACTCACGGTTAAAGAGTTAATCATAATCGAGGATTCTGAGTCATATAATCGAGAAAGAGTTGTCGAGCTATCTAAACAAGGGTGGCACATTCTCGCCTTGAGTTTGACCAATATCGTGAGGCAAAGGGAAATACATATAATTAAGTATAGTTAAGGTTTGTCCGATATGATCATTACATATACTCGGGAGTCAGCATGTTCTGCTAGGGATCATTACCGATTAATGGTTGAGTAAGAGTATTCGGGCTATGTCTAAGTATATGTGAACCTATAGGGTCGTACGCTTAAGGATTGGGACTTAATTCGGATGGTGATTTGAGTTCTAATGGGCTTCGAGTTCCTAATGGGCCACTAATGTAGAGGCTCGTCATGGGGCGTCTATTTAAAGAGAAGGGATGGTGGTTTTAGGGTTAACAAACAAGAAAGGAATTTGGAATTCTCGAAACCCTAGCCGTCACACCTTCTTCGTCTAAAACCGCGCAGTCGGCGCTAGCACTCCGACGCGTGGAGTTCCTGCCCCGTACGTGTGGATACCTTAGAGGCGTTGCTGCGAGGCTACAATGCTAGGATAATCTACAACCTGTGACGGTGACAAGGAGCTGTTGGAGGAGGCGCAAGGGTAATACGACTACTACTACACCAACGCGCTACATCGACTCTACTTCCACTACGGGTCTACGTGTCTAGTAGTAATTGCATGATCTATAACTTGCAGTGGTTCTTTGATTGCGCGGTAGAAAATTTTAATTTTATGCTAGAGTGGCCTACCTGTTCCCTTTCAAGCTCGTCAAAGAGGATTCCGCCACAACCGGTGCCTGAATCTTGAGCCGAATCTAAAGGTCAGAAATCTCATTGATTTTGGGAAGAGATCAGCTAGCTAATGCTTATTAAAAAAATAGTCAATAATGTGCATTTGCATCATTAGGCACGAATTTCGCATTCTTAAAGAATCACCGGTACCCCTACTACAATAAAAATTGCGTGCATAGAAATCTCAATAGATGCTTATTAAACTGAAATACAAACAAACTACAAAGTCAACACATCCAAAATGCTTCTTCGAAGCACCCGGTTTGACTCGTGCTGCTTACATGAATGCACCTTAGAGTAGTTCTTTTATGTATCACCATAATACAAGTTACGTAAATTTAAAGGAAACAAATGGACGAGTAATCACTTCTAACTTTTATTTATACTTTAATATTTATGTATTTAAAAAAAAAAGCAAATAATGAACTATTACAAATCAAGCTATGATGCTGCTTCGTATCAGCATCGAACCATCCAACAAGAAAACCCCGAAAGAATCCTATGATCTAATATATATAATTGAGTGCTGAACCCGCCCTCTAAATTTCTACATGCAGCAGCCATGCAAAGCCAAGGAACCTTCAGCTTCTACAAAGGATCGGAAAGTTATGTAGTTGCAGACTTGCAGTGGCTTTGATGGTGACGGCGGCCGGAAATAGTATTGCCCGGGTCGTACCTGGCCTTCAGCTCAGCGATCATGCCCCATTTCTCCCCAAAATGCCGCCTCCGGCCGTCCTAGGATGTGTAATGCGGCGGGTATCGCTTGCACCCGATGCCTGTGCGGTCGCAGAACTCGAGCAGCGCCTCGTTGTCCCTCTCTAGTTGCTCGCGATCACCGGCGGCAACCGCCGGCCGCAGTAGCCCGATGGTGCAGAAGACGTCCCCGTCGGGCGTGACCGTCGTCATTCGATCGTCCCACCTGCATTGATGATCACACATACGCAATGTCGGTTGTCGTATCAGAGCAAAAGGTCCTGTGGAGGAATCACGAAATTGATTGAATGTTTTTGCTCATGATTTGGTGGAACATGATGTGACGCGAACGGATTTGGATGGGGATCACCGTATTGGCCTGAACGGCGAGGTGAAGGCCGCGGCTGGGCGGTGGTGCTTGTCCGCCCGAACAGGGGAGGAAGACGATGGCGTCGATCGTGATGCTCCTGCAGTAGGAAGGGGAGATGGAGTTAAGGAGGGGGAAGAAGATGCTGAGGCGAAGCGAAGGAGCACGGTGGTAGGGGCCGAGGTCGACCGGGGCGGCTGGTACTGCTCGGCGAACGCGGTCATGAACAGAGCTCGAGCTCGCTCTTCCTTGCTAGTGTGGGGTGGAGAAGGAGAGATGGCGATCTCAGGGCGCAGCTCTTCTGGGATTTAATTAGGATAGTGCAGGGTGCGATTTCTCGCGAGAGGTCGGCGGCGAGACGGGCGAGCTGCCTCTGTGTCCGGCGACGAGGCTGCAGTGCAGAACACGGGCGAGGCCAGTTGACGTGGGAGTGAGCTGCCTCGGCGCGGGCTGCTCACGGGGAGGAAAGGCCGGCTGGGCCGGGCGCTGTTGGGCAGGAAGGAAGAGAGGAAGAATGGGCCGGCCGAAAAGAAAAGAGAAAAAACGAGGGGAAAAGGAGATGTGCTGGACCGGATCAGGGTTTGGCACAAAGTCCGGGTTTTCGGGTTTTTATTTTCTTTTTATTTTCTTTTTTCCCTTTCTTTTAAATTTAAATTTCGATTCGCCTTCGGTTCAGAAACTTGAATTCAGATTTTATTTTAGTTTGTTTCCACAGGTATTCGATTTAAATTAAGTGTGTATTTTGTTAATCATTTTCTTGAAATTCAAAACTCGATAAAGGTTTTATGTAAAATCTAGGGAAATCAAAATGCATCCAAAAAGTTTTTAAAATTTCATATTTTCAAGTATTTGAAATGCATCCGATATTGGAGATGTCACAGTCGCAGAGCATGGCTGCCGTTGGTGGCAAAGATTATCGGCAGAGTCGGTCGGCTGCGGTAGGCACTTAAGTCTATGTACAATGCAAAGACGCTTAGATAGGTACTTAAAGGGAGAGAAACAGTACATATCATAAAGTATCCATTGAAGAGTCATAACCTCCGATACAAACTTTTTTTTTTTTTTGAAACTATCGGCAGGAGCTCTGCTATGCATTAAGTAGAAGAGAAGTCAGGTACAAATTACAGCATTACATGTCACAACAGTTGTAGCAACCCCCTTACTGGTGAACTAGATAATGAAAGTACATAGGTTGTAAAAGTTACAAGTTAGGAATAAGTGTAGAACAGGTCATCCCTCAGCCCCGTCGTCGTCAGGTATTACTCAGAGCGACTCGTTAGCTTTGAATGTTGTCGACATAACCGTTGGCCCCAAGCACCAAAGCACATATGAATCTATCCAAGTATCGGACGCTTCTCCAAGCAGCGCAGCCGGCCGTTTTGCTTGACGTCCTGTCCACCATGGCATGGAGGAGCGACTTTTTGGCCCAGGCGTCCGAAACAAGAGCCACGTTGTACATGGCCTAAGACGCGCGCTGTTGACGAGCAATACAATGGCATCATTGGCGTGGCTAGGGACAGAGAGAATCCGAAAGAGCCAAATAACACCATAAATACTCGAAAGGGATCGGTTACGGACAGCGTACCATATGGCCTATGCGAGAGGGTTATGGTGTTGGCATGTGTTAAAGTTGCCATCGTGTTGTCGACAATCAAGCACAAAAAGTATAAAATAAAAGATATAGTTGAGATAACCTCTCTTTCTTGACGGGTGGTGGTTTATATAGATGCGTTGCTTGAGTCTTAGCTAACAAAGCGGGTGTTTTATGTAGCTTCAAATGAATTGAGAGCAATATGACCTTGTTCCTGTTCTATCCAAGCATAGGTGTAGGAGGCTATGAAATCCGTATGTGTGTACAATATGTACCTCTTCTCTTTTTTTCTTGCAAGATAATAAAGGACTAACTAATCTATAAGGAGACTCTTAGGTTTGGGTAAGTGTCCACGTTCCAAAATATCACAACACTTCGCTCCAAAAAATATCCGGAATTCTTATCACTTAACACTACATTTTCTTACACTCTATTGCAGATTGCACAAGTGGCCCACTGACAGGAGCAACCGAGGTTCCCAAGCTAGCTTCCACGCGGTGGCAATGGCGGCCGATATGTTGTCCGGCTTGGCCCCCGGGGTTTGGCCGTGGTGATCGGTGAGTTCCTGGGTGCCCCCAACGGGGAGGTGGTGTGTAAGCCTCTATCACTCTTGGAGGCAGGTCCATGCTGCAATATGCAATGGAGAGTAAGAAAATATGGTGTTAAGTGATAAGAATGAGGTTTAATATTTTGTAAAACTTTGATAAAATTTGGTAGTGCAAAGTGAAATATACCCTATAATTTATATGTAAAGGACCAGAAATAACGATCAGAGGGGGTGAATGATCACAAATCAAATTTTAGCCTCAAAGAATCAAGCCAAAACCTCACTAGGTCAAATATGCGCAGAAGAATAAATTTTCAGAGAAAGTCAGCTCTGGAGCGGCACTGCCGCTCTTAGATAAACAGTAAAAATAGGACGATGAACAGTAAATTCAGCATGAGTTCAAATCAAAAAATGATATAACCTTTGATTGAATGATCCAAAACTCATGAAACTTTGTATATAACTTTCTAAGGATGTCAGGAACCTATTCCAACCTTCAATTGTAAGGATTGACGTCAAAGTTTTGACCTTTTTTAAAAAATACCGAAGGTTGCACCAAAATCGGGTCAAAACCTAAAACTTCATCTTGAGTTTGCTTGTGGGGATTTTATGATCAATATGATCCTAGATGACCTCCCACATATCTCGGAAAGAAAGAACACCAAATAAATTTCCCCCAAACACGCAAGATCAAGATTTACCTCAAATCCTTCCTTCTCAAGCAAAAACCGATTTCTTAAGAAATGTCTTGATAATCATGTGAGAGCTTGCCAAGATAATTGTGATATGATCCATAGAGGATTTATCCATCAATCATTCATCATTGGAAACACAATATCAAGAGAAGAAGAAACCAACAAGAAAGATCAAGAATCAAGAAAGAGGAAGATCAAAAACCAAAAACCAAATCTTGAGCACGAATTTGATCTTTATTTCAGTGCAAGATGGAAGATTACAAAGCCTCTCCTCTGAGAGGGTAAAGCTCCTGAGGAGCACTCACATACACAAGAAAACCAAAATCTTATGAAAACCCTAAACCTCCTAATGTCTTAGTTTAAGACTTGAAGGCCTTTCCTCCCCGTACATCTCCTTATATAGTGGAGAAAACCCTAACCCTAAACCTGGACACTAAAATAGATACCATCCACTTCTAACATGTGTTAACCCGAAACCCAACACCATTAACAGGTTTTTTACTCACACAAGCACGCTTCTCGCCAACACATAGACGTCAAATCCACTCCGCGAGTCCGAATTTGCGTCCAACTCCACTTTGGCATGACCAAAACCACTTAGACCATCGTTGCGATTTTTCAAACCTCCTCGACCGTTGGTATTGGATAAATTACCAATTTTTTCTAATGACCGGTCTTCTTTCTCCTCGAAGCATCGCCATGCTTTGTGCTTTCCACGTGACCCCAATGACTTGCCGCCAAGCCTCTCACACGTCCAAACTCCTCTGAACTGTCCTTGCTTGCAAGCGGACCCAAGTCACTTGATCACCATGTGTCCTTTTCCGCTTCACCATGTCAGCATCGGCTTCCTTGACCGTTCTGGACCTCAACTTCTCCATGAGCCTAGTCCCGGTTGTAAGTTCAAGCTCTATTGGTTTTGGTGATTGGTTTTAGATTAATGTTTAATCATTATTTAATGACAAATCTAATCATCATAAGACTAACATGATTATTGAGCTTTATTCTTATTAGTCTCCAATTTGGATGGAAAATGAAAAACCCAAGGCATGCACTAGTATTCATTTTATTATCTTATCGCATACTTTGAATTCAAGTTAAAGGATGAACTCTTCTATTAGTTTAAACCTCAAAATGTGCATTATGTTTCTAAATCCATATTACATAAATGCACACATCTATGGAGAGTTCGTACTTTAACTTGATGTTTCAATTGTATTAATCCATGTCTTCTTGCCAAATAATGTAAAGGATCAAGACTTTGAAACAACCATTTGAGTATATATAACTTGTGTAGTTGTAATATACTCATGCAAATATAGGATAAATTCAAATGCTATTTAAGATTGATTATGTGCATATTGATTATAAGTTCAATTATTTATATCCACATATTTAATAGAGTTTATTCTATAGTTGATGGTCTCAAGACTATTGATCCCTTTCCATCAATCCAATATATTGGATCATTAGTTTCCATCAAATTAAGTATATGAAACTTGTGTAGTTATATATACCCATATCAATTTAAATAAAATTTAAATTGATTTTAATCATCAAAGAACGTTTCATCATGTGTTGATGGTGTTCCTTTGATTGATTAAGGACAAACAGAAAGTTCTTAAGTATAATGAAGTATTAGTTGCATCAAAGTACTCAAGATACAATTAATCATTCAAATTGATTTGGGTTGTGCTCAATCGATCTTAGGGCAAAAATTATGTGTTAATAGAGTGCAATCGATGATTAAGATAACCGTGTTTGTTGAACTAACAATATTCCATGAATTTTGAAGTAGATTGAGTCCAACGATAATGAAGAATCAAAAAGAAGAAGTAATCATGTGTTGATGAGCTTCAAGAGGAGATCCCGAAGTGAAGAGAAGAAAAGAGTAAGTTCATCATGAGTTGATGAATAAGAAGAAAGGATCTAACTTTGAGAGAAGATGATTAAACATCATAAAAGCTCCAAGTAGTTGCGCGCGATAAAGGTATAACTAGATAGGCTAAGGATGTGTTCCTAGTCTTTTACTGATCTCGGTATTTGGTTGAGAGACCGGGTTTCTAGTTTAGTGACGTACTATTAAGAGAGGTTGAGTCATTTAGCTTGAGCTTCATCATGTGTTGATGAACTCAATCCGGTTCACTCTAGCTCACTCGCTTATTTGAATTTTGCATGAGCTAAGTATTTGCATGTGTTGCAAATAAGAGAGTTCATGCTTACTTCTTATTAAATCTTAATTTATTTGGATTTTGTATGGAGCTGTGGATTTGCATGCGTTGCAAAAAGGAGATAGCTTATACAATTTGGTTTAAGTGGTTTTTGCATGAAGCTAAGTTTTGCATGTGTTGCAAAATGAGAGAGCTCATGCAACTTGATTTTAATAGTTGTTGTTTGTATAGAGCTAGATATTTGCATGTGTTGCAAATAGAGAGCTCATGCATCGGAGTCTTAGCTTGTGACTTGATCATATGTTGATCATCACAAGACTAAGAAAAGTTTATGCTTTGTGTTTGCAAAATGAGTTTTTGCAAAATATCGAGCTCAAAGCTCAAGTCACTAAATTGGAAAGTGACTTAAAAAGGTGCTATCAAGGAAAGGCCACCCTTGACAACATTCTAAGCAAGCAACGTCGTTTACAAGACAAGAGAGGGATCGGTTAAATCTCTAAGAGGAAGAAGAACATGAAGGGCCACTACGCCTCGGTGCGCCCTCATCAAGTGGATTTCAAGTCACAACCATTAATGTAGATGCAAATCGGCAAGGAGCACGACAAGAAGGTCAAGGGAGGACCAAATAGAGTCACATGCTTCAATTACTGGGAAAAGGGATATTTCGGTAAGGATTATCCTAAAGGTACCACTCCTAAGCCTATTATTGTTAATAATCATTTTCTTAGTAAAAATAAATCTAGAAATTGTTTGCTAAAGTTGTTAGAACTCCTAAGCCCACTTAAAGCAATGCAAATAAATTGCTTAGGAGAAATAACAATAGCAAACAATTTACTAGATATTCTAGATGCTCTAAGCCCTTGCATAATAATAATTATCATGTGCTTAGGAATAATAAGGCTAGAAATGTGTCTGCTAAAATTGTTAGGACTCCTAAGCCCACTCAAAATATTGGATATAAATTGCTTAGGAGGAATAACAATAGCAAACCATTTGCTAGAAATGTTAGTTCATCCAAAACTATTATTCCTAAGGCTATTTAGGTCTCTAAATATCTTGTGACTAACATTCTTGGACCTAACAAAAATTGGGTATCAAAAGTGTTTAAAAGTTTATCAGGTGTTTGGAGATGCATTGGAAGTTTTGGCTCAATCAAAGAGGATGATTTTATCATGTGCAAAAGGGAGCTAAGCTGGAGGACATTCACTCCAATTATGAATCAATGCCATCTCGGATAACAAATATTTAAATTGTATCTTATAGTTTCTAGCCTTGTGCAGGTTAAGTTGCATTATCATGAAAATCAATTTAAATTGCTGATTCATGTTCTTGCTCATGCTTATTAGTTGTATTAATTGCAATATTGAGTAAGTTGGGTAGTGGCACATTTAGGGAGAGTGTTAAATCATATTCATGTATATCACATCCCTACGTATGCCCATATTTATATATGTGCTAATATAATTTTTAAAATCAAGCTATTTAACCAAAAGTCAAAAAATTGTATAACTATTAGTAATCTTTTGAAAAACTAGTTGAAAAAGGTATACAAATGCTTTAAAAAGGTTTTTCAATGATTTTGACTTTATAAAAACTAATTTTTTTTAAAAAAATGAGTTTTAAGTTCGAAATATCTTGTTTTAAGTTTAAACTTATAATTTTTATAAAATTAAATGTAAAAAGCCTGCGACGGTCGCTGCTCATGGTTGTCTTTGTCCTCCCCAACCTCAACCGCGGGCTGCAGCGACCAGCGCTTCCAAGTTCCAGCTTTCTGGTGATCCGTGAGAACACCCCCCTCCCGCAGCGGCGCGCAAACCCTCTCTCCACGTCTCGCTTCCTGCTGGAATTTTTTTCCGCTTTGCTTCACTGCCTAGCTACCTTGTCGCATCCAATTGGAACCAGCCGTTCTACATTTTTGTTTTCGCCTCACGAATAATATACTGTAGGATTCAGGCAGTAAGCTGCATATCCTATCCATATCTTGCATGCTTCTGACGAAATTATGGCATTTGTAGTCTGTAGAATGAGCTGTATGTTTGAAGTTCGTGTGGAGTCTAGGCTTTGATGTAGAAGTTTGAGACGACTATTTGGAGTGGCCCTATATTTAGGATAGATGCCATAACCAACCGAACACACATTCCTCAGTAACTTTGATCGCATTGTCTGTTTCTAAAGTGATTTCACTGATGAAGAGGAGCACGGTGGTTTTGATGTAGGCAACATTGTTGGCCTGTGATGTGTGATTAGGAAATCTGTGATTGCTCGTTGCACATGTGATTGTACATCTCCTCAGGGATAGAGGGATGAGCCAAGGGATGAGAACAATGTGCGGTATAGGAGAATGAGATACTTGGCGAGGAGATAGAGTTTAACCAAAGGCAATTTTGACATTTACAAAATCATCAGTCTCCAAAATTAGCTTCTACTATTTTTCCCTATATTTTTATCCCTTTCAACCTAAAACCTAGAGTTGACTGATTATGTTGTCATTTTCCGACACTTTCCATGTTTCACGATGTAGAGCGGGCCACGGTCAAATCTGGGGTTGGCAGTAGTTTTGAAAGTTACACCGTTATCCCACATTTCCCTTTCATGTAGGTCATCAAATATCTGCAGCCATTCTCCCCTTACGATAATGCAACGATGTCAAAGTTTGTGTTGAACACTAAGCAGTCCTCTTGACAGATAAGATTGCGCATCATTTTTCATGATAAGATTGCAATAACTTTTTTTATGTCCTTCTCATCGATCAAAGATGAGTGTATGGTTACATCTTCTCCATGAATGGGATAAGGAGAAGAAAAATGCCTGCCAAGATGACAAATTCTGCCTTCTACATCGATTTATCAAGCTATTTGATCAAAAAAAGTATTGAGAGTTCAAGAGTGAAAAGCATGCTTATGTGCAGTCCTCTCTTATTCCCGTTCATGGGTCCTCAAATACTGAATTGGATGTGTTATCATTGACCTGATACTAGTCCCAATCACTGTCCCTACGGTTTGTTGTGACAACTTTGATATGGACCACCGGTACCATTATGGTAGACTTGTAATGTAGTAGCTGAAGTGTCAATCTCATCCGTCAAGACGTTTTGTTTGTGAGCAATGCTTCAATGCTTTCCTTCTCAATATAAGTTGCACAAATCTTAAAGCAAATGAAGGGGTAAGTAATCACCATCTACCCTTCATTTATACTTTAATATTTGTGCAACTGTAACAAAGAAAAGTATTGAAGCACCTCTCTTTGTTTTTTCTAAATATATATTTTAGAATCCTATATACCTAAAAGAATAACAGGAGAAAAGTAAAGAAACATAAAGGCAAATTGCATTCACCTAATCCATTACGAATGCGGGGTTCAGGAATCAGGATAGATTTGATGCTATTTAGCTCTACATTGCTGGTTTGCATTTGCATATTTTTGACGCATTGGTTCGTGATTACAGCACAGGAAATTGCTGTGTTTGCTGTTTTCCTTAAAATCGTGGCCCCTGAGATCTGCACTTTTATCCACCTAGGAAATATTTCTATGATCAGATGCCTTCTTTGTTAGATGCTCCATTGCCCAGCAAGAACTGTGTTACATGCATGGTTAGATGGGCCTCAAGCACAAAGCTACTCATGTGAGCTGTCTTCTAAGTAGAATGCCATGGCTGCATTGTTATAGTATCATGTTACTACATTGTCCTTATGGGAGCTGAATTGGTTGTTTCCTACTGATGTTGTAGTTGACGGTGTATCGAAGGGCAGATCATGAAGTAGGCTACTGATGCACCGTGGCAGACATTGTCGACATAAGGCTGGAAGAAGGAAGCCTGCATCTTGAAAGCAGTGGACGAACTAACACTAACAGGTGACACTTTGTGTTCAGACGCCAACCTGTTGTCTGATACGAAGTACCAGTCCTCGGTGACCAGCTAAGTCCGGGGATTATTGTTTGAAGTCACTTGATTTGTTTTGATGTCTGTATTAGAGCGTGTGGATGGGAGCTTTGTTCGTTAAACCATCAGGCCAGCTACCTCCTGCATTCTTGGCGTCATATTGTTAAGATTCTGATTTTTTGTTTTATAGACAAATGATTGGTATCTAAAGTGTGGCTTAGAATGCAGATCTGGAAGTTGGGGTGCTGGTAGCCTGGAATTGGTTTTGAGTGGTGGTTTAGATTTCCTACTCCAATTTCTGTAAGCAGAAGTTCATATGCCATATATTGGGGTTAAAAACTTTGCTTATTGCCACATTGTTGTTACAGTCTTACAAATAGGATTTCTGGGACTGCAATGGCTGCTTGATGGATAAGAACAAAGGATGATAAGAATTCCCAGTAGGATGGGGTTGTGAGGAAGTAACTGAAGATTACAACTTTGGAGAAGGAAATTGCGTGAGGCAAGCTGCTAGCAAGCTGGATACAGTTGCATGAAGCATATGTCTTATCCAAGACCAACATTTTCATATGTATATATTCGTTGCCTGCCCCTAGCCATTGTGTTTGGGCATGTGCTGCTGCATTAAAGAATGGTTGCAGTTGTTGAGTCCTGTGACATGGAACCTGTGGAATGGGATAAGAGGTCTTAGATGTTGAAATTTGTCGTCAGAGCAGTCTAAAGTAGATCTATAATCAACTAATTAAAAATGTCATCTGTTATCAATATTGTATTGAGTATATCGTACTTGATTTGCTACAATGATGAAATGATGCATTGAGTTGGTGTCGTCAGGTTATTGTTGGAGTTAATATGCCACCTCTTGGAACCTAGAAAGAACATCTTTTTTTCTTGTCAGAGGAAGTTAAAGAAAGCAAGCAAGTAAGAGAGGGTTAGTTCAGTATTTTCTGAAGAAGGATAAGCTTATAGCTTGCACGTAATACCTTGGCAGTTCAAATGTTTTAGCCTTTTGGGTGGATGCAATATGCCTATCCCCCTTTTGTGCTTCCATCTCTGTTAATATTGCCGCAGTGTGTCTGGTGTGCATCGAGGGTCCAGATGACAGAGAAGAGTCCGGATGAAAACACAAAGGGAGGTAATGGCAAGCCAGTTTCACCTCACTGAATGCAGTAACAACTAACTACCCTAAACAGTTTGTGGTAGCTCAATTGTCCAAACCCTTAAGCTAGCTGGATATTAGTTGAGCGTGCCTTTCTTTTGCTTTCAAACCGTTAGAAATATGTTGCAATGGATTCTCTTGGTCCATGTTGCCATAGTTTCTATTTAATGTGTTAGTGACAAGGTGAGTGAATTCCTTGTGATAAGGTTTGCACTTTGCATCTCTTATTTTGGCTCCTGCATTTATATTCATATATACCAGTCATGAAGAATTCGTTCTGATCCTGAACTCCTCCAGGCCCTTGATCCCAAGATGATAAACAGATTAGATTTGGATTGGGTCACTGCAGTTGTAAGGCGTATGATTCGTTGTAGGTTTCATCGGTGGAAAGCATAGAACAGTATGGCCATCAAAAAATGGAAGGTGACATTTCATAGCTGCATCTTGGTTACTAGTTTTCACCGTCACTTTCTGTGTATTTTGGCATCTTTCAGTGAGAAAAAGATAGGAACATACAAACATCAGATTTTTATTCTGTTCTTCAGATAAAATGGCGAATCTGAATTTTTCATTCTTCCCCATTGTTTTTATTCGTTGCTACTATTAATCTATTACTGGCTATTACTATCCTTTGCAACTTGAGGCTGATATTTATTGGATTCTTTCTTCCTTTCTATAGTCTACTCGATTGCCAAATGGACATTGCATCCAGGCACCTTGCAACATGCAGGTGGTAGATATGGAAAAGTGAAAAGAAGGGAATATAACCTCCTGCTCCTTTCCTTTTTCTTTTGTGTTGATTAATGGCTTGCAACTTTACGAGCTACTCAGATAGGTAAACTTCTACGGTCATCGGTGTAATTTTTCAAAGAGCTATTTTCTTATGTAGTATAAGGTCAAAAAGTTTGTAAGTAATTTCTTAACTATCTCGATCTGTGGGCGACTATGTATGACAAATATATATATACTGTCAAAAGGGTGATATAGTTGAATTGAAAATGGTGCCAAAATTCGACCAAGGTCATCAAGGTTACTTAGTATTTGGTAGAGAGATAGCAAGATGCTCCCTAACAAATAAACAAAAGGAACGAGACTGGGAGCTAGTATAGTGCTATTGTTAGGTGTGCTATCAGCATTCTTACTCTCTTTGTTAATGCCACTAAACAACTGAAGAGGTTCTTGTTCATGTAATTTTATATCACTGCTATGTGTTTTCACTGTCTGCAGGCTAAGATGTGGCCCATTTATTTTGTCAATTGCGATTCGTCTCATTAAGCTTCAGTTTTAGTTTGTCAAAAGAAAACCTTATCTTTATGTTTGGCATTATCAAAGTCATTTTCATTGTTCTAAAAAAAATCTGATGATCTGGAGGTGATGGTCTCAAGCAGGCTGATGATATAGGCATGAATTAATGTTTCTTTTCAGAGGCCCGATTAGTAGGCTTCTTCATCAAACAGGAAACTTGACTTTCGGCTGCCTAACGCATAACTTGTGTCAAACAGCATGAGTGATGAGTTCTGTCACTTGAGTTGTCAATCCAAAGAAGTTGGTTTGTCTCTCACAACTCTATCCGATCAACTGCCCAACGGAATTAACAGTCTGTCGGAGACTTTGACAGAACGAACAACATCACATCTCTACTACTTCTAATTAGGAGTTGGTGGTGGTCGTCCGTTCTTCTCTAGAGTACCTGATCCGTTGAATCTAATATGACCGCAAATCGCAGCTCGATTCCGACCACCGGGCTCCCCAATCGGCAGGATCTCTCGCCGCTTCCGCTGCCGTGGGTGTCACCCGAATTGACGGACGAATCGGATGCCTCCGGATTGGGGATCGCGAGATTCGGATGGGCCACCCATGTTACATGCCCTCTCTCTCTCTCTCCTCCCTTCGCTTCCTGGCCTCGCCTCGGCGTCTATTGGATCGTTCATACGTCGTAGCTTCTGCTGATATATGGTCTACTACTTCTAATTAGGAGTTGATAGCGGTCGTTCGTTCTCCTCTAGAATACCTGATCTATTGGATCTAACATGAACGACTGAGATGGAAGGGGAGCTGTTATGTTCCAAACAAACTTCCACCAAGCCAACCGCCTGAACACGGCATCGGCCCCACCGACTAGCCCGCCTCCGCCATGCTCCGGAACCGCAAATCTTTTATAAATATATTACTATAGAAATTAGACCATCTATATCCAAAATGATGTGTTTTTGTATATGGTTTAGGATCCCTCGATAATGTATATCACCCTCTTTTGTAATTCCGTTGCAACGTACGGGCATGTTACTAGTTATATCTCAATCAAATGTGGAGTTGAAGCAGATCGTCGCCGTTCAAAAAATGCATGGGCATTTCTCCTTGCAGAATGTCAACTGATTGAAAACCAACTCTTGAGGTAGTGTGTAGGAAAGACACCGTAAATTTCTTGCAAGAATGTGGATTTCAATTTTGGGCATTTATTTTCGATTGAACGGCCTACATACTCTGTGTTTCGGAGGGTTCTTATTTCTGAAGATGCAACCTTGAAAAAAAAAATTCTTGACCAAACATTTTTTCCCTGCAGCCTGCTTCATTTCCTCTCCCGCACAGAATTGGATGTATATTCCTATTTCTCACTATCAAGTCAGTGTCTGTGCCTATCTGTCATTACCTTGGTGATAATTCAATATCTTGATTTACCATATCTTTTGATTTTATTCAAATAGGTTGTTAGTCCAAATCTTTTACAATTAAAACTCTTTTGGCTATATAAGCCAATCCCCTATACATGTTGTCGGCGTTTCGAGCGCCGGCAAGTAAATTTGTAAGTCTAAGGGGCTGCGCGTTCCCGCTCCCTGAATGGTTAGACCCTGGAGTCCAAGATGTATACTGGTTCGGGCTGAAGGTCCCTACTCCAGTTCGTGCGTTGGTGTTGTATTCACTGGGGTGCGGATGACTGCACCGAGTTTTTTTACAAGCGAGAGGTGGAGCCTCAACACTAGAATGATCTAAACTTAGCTCTCAGAAGGAGAAGAAAAGAAGAAGAGGAAGAAGAGGAAAAAGCTCTCTTGTAGCTCTTACTCCTCGCCTGTTAGGAGGTTCTGCCTCCTTTTATTCAAGATCTGAAGGGCAGGTTACATCGAGAATTGGCGAAGTGCCAGGCGAGCTACTTCTAGGGCTTGGTCTTGCCCGCCGTCGCCAATCGTTCGCCGATGGTCGCTTGCTCTCGCCGACCGGTCGCCGCTGCTGAGCCTATCTTTGGGTCGGTGGTCTAGCCGGTCGAGTGGTTAGGTAATCCTCCGGAAGTGGCGTAGCGCTCTCTGTGATCCATGTGGGCCTTGGCGTAGTCGCGTGTGACGTTGGAGTTGCCTCGGGAGAGCGTGTCCTTGCACCGTGGGTGGTGGTGATGGGACGAGAGACGTGGCTTCAGCAGCCTATCAAAGCGTCTTGGGAAGGACCACCGCCTCGCTCGATCACTTCGAATGACCGTTCGTGGGGCACGTGGCCTTAGGTTGACACGGACTCCGATGCGCGCGCACGCTGCCCTCGGCGGGATTATCATGGTTCGGTCGGGCCGGGGATCCTGTCCCCGCGCGGGGTCGGGAACCTCGCTGAAGTCGGAGCCGGGGATCCGTCCCCGCCGCGGGGTCGGGAACCTCTTTGAGTCGGTCGGACCGGTCGGGAATGGTCTCCTGAATGGTCTCGTAGGCATTTGGGTAGCGGTAGGGGCGGCTGTTTAGGCCGAGGCCGTATTCGAGGCCGCTTGCTTGCTTCTCTGGGCTTTGCTTGTTGCAATTTGGCCGTTGGTGCACCCCTGTTTTATGAGTATTCGTCAGTAGCCCCGAACCTCCAATCGAGTTCGGCAGACTCGGTTGGGGGTTGAGCTTGACTGGATCCGTTCAACTAGGTGGGCCAACGGGGCCTACCGGTTTTTGCCGGGCGTGCCCCCAACGCATCCGACGTCTGCCCGGGATTACGTTCCTGAGGTATGCGAACCGCCGGGAGCCTCTTAATTGCTTCGTTGTGCGCGCCGCGCACGGCTAGGTGTGTTTTTGCTCGTTCGTCTTCTTGACCGCTTCGGGTTCCGGTGGTGGGCGCTTCGTTTTCCTGCGCCGGCATTTATTCCTGAGTCGTTTGATCTTCCTTCGAATGGGTATATAAGGGCGCCACGGGTTGCTCGAGCGGCAGACTCTTAGACGAGAATCCTTTCCTTCTTGAAATGTGTTCAAGACACCCTTTAGTCTTGATTTGGTGATGACATCGTGGTGGAAGAGGAAGACCCTTTGAGCGAGCTTTGGGTTGAGTATGATCAGCGATAGCGAACTCCCAAAGAGAGAAGAAGTAGCTCGCGACGTTGTTTGCCGCTGTGCGCTACTTGAGCGATCCCGAGGCTTGGAGTGGCAAGGGGGCCTCCTAGAGGCAATGGCGCGAGGCGCCGATTGCGATAAGCGCGCCGCGTCGATGTCGCTGAGCAGCGGCAGCGGCATGCCATTCCGCGGCTGTGGCTTCACCTTGACGACGGGCAAGGGCCTACCGGAGTCATCTCCAACGACCTCAGGTCCACCGACCCCAAGGTCTGTCCCGTCGGCCAGGCAAGGGCCTACCGTCGGCGTTGTCGTAGGGAGTTTTTAGGAGTCTGGGTGTAGATAGAGAGTCTTGCGTGTGCCTCATGTAAAATGGTGTAAAGTTTTTGAGCCTGCCGGCTTTTTAATGAAATCCTTTTTTTCTCTCTATGAATGACTTCATGAAGGAGTTAGCTTTGCTTGTTCTGCTTTGATCAGCTCGGCGCTAGGAAGTTCGGCGATCGGTTTCCGAGTGGTCGGACGTGCGAACTCGCGGTTTGTTCCTCAAGAAATCTTCCTTTGCGCTCGTTTCGGCGCCGTAGCTAGTCGGCGCCTTGGTCGGCAAGGATGAGCGGATGCCTTCGGAAGTTTTAGTGCCCGAGTGCCTTGGTCGGCAGGGCGGCCGGATGCCTCCGCGAGGTTCCGGTGTCCGAGTGCTCGCTTAACGTCGTGGCCGGACGCCGCCTTAGTCGGCAGGGCGACCGGATGCCTCCGCGAGGTTCCGGTGTCCGAGTGCCTTGGTCGGCAGGGCGATCGGATGCCTCCGCGAGGTTCCGTGTCCGAGTGCCTTGGTCGGTAAGGACGGCCGGATGCCTCCGCGAGGTTCCGGTGTCCGAGTGCCTTGGTCGGCAGGGCGGCCGGATGCCTCCGCGAGGTTCCGATGTCCGAGTGCCTTGGTCGGCAAGGACGACCGGATGCCTCCGCGAGGTTCCGGTGTCCGAAAGTGCTCGCTTAACGTCGTGGTGGGCGCCGCCTTAGTCGGCAAGGACGGCCGGATGCCTCCGCGAGGTTCCGGTGTCCGAGTGCCTTGGTCGGCAGGACGGCCGGATGCCTCCGCAAGGTTCCGGTGTCCGAGTGCCTTGGTCGGCAAGGACGGCGGATGCCTCCGCGAGGTTCCGATGTCCGAGTGCCTTGGTCGGCAGGGACGACCGGATGCCTCCGCGAGGTTCCGTGTCCGAGTGCTCGCTTAACGTCGTAGCTAGACGCGCCTTAGTCGGCAAGGACGGCCGGATGCCTCGCGAGGTTCCGGTGTCCGAGTGCCTTGGTCGGCAGGGCGGCCGGATGCCTCCGCGAGGTTCCGGCGTTCGAGTGCTCGCTTAACGTCGTAGCTAGACGCCGCCTTAGTCGGCAGGGCGGCCGGATGCCTCCGCGAGGTTCCGATGTCCGAGTGCCTTGGTCGGCAAGGCGGCCGGATGCCTCCGCGAGGTTCCGATGTCCGAGTGCCTTGGTCGGCAAGGGACGACCGGATGCCTCCGCGAGGTTCCGGTGTCCGAGTGCTCGTTAACGTCGTAGCTAGACGCCGCCTTAGTCGGCAGGGACGGCCGGATGCCTCCGCGAGGTTCCGGTGTCCGAGTGCCTTGGTCGGCAAGGACGACCGGATGCCTCCGCGAGGTTCCGATGTCCGAGTGCTCGTTTAACGTCGTAGCTGGACGCTGCCTTAGTCGGCAAGGACGACCGGATGCCTCCGCGAGGTTCCGATGTCCGAGTGCCTTGGTCGGCAAGGACGGCCGGATGCCTCCGCGAGGTTCCGATGTCCGAAAGTGCCTTGGTCGGCAGGGCGGCCGGATGCCCCGCGAGGTTTCGTGTCCGAGTGCTCGTTTAACGTCGTAGCTAGACGCCGCCTTAGTCGGCAGGGACGGCCGGATGCCCAGCGAGGTTCCGGTGTCCGAGTGCCTTGGTCGGCAAGGACGACCGGATGCCTCCGCGAGGTTTCGATGTCCGAGTGCTCGTTTAACGTCGTAGCTAGACGCTGCCTTAGTCGGCAAGGACGACCGGATGCCTCCGCGAGGTTCCGATGTCCGAGTGCCTTGGTCGGCAAGGACGACCGGATGCCTCCGCGAGGTTCCGGTGTCCGAGTGCTCGTTTAACGTCGTAGCTAGACGCTGCCTTAGTCGGCAAGGACGACCGGATGCCTCCGCGAGGTTCCGGTGTCCGAGTGCTCGTTTAACGTCGTAGCTGGACGCGGGGTATCCATCCCGAGTCCCCGTCCGGCGAGGGAAGCTGCGAGAGGAGTAGCTGCCGTCTATCCCACAAGTTTACCCCATCCGCAGGTGTGGGACCTGGAGGGGGTGAGCGACGCGCGTTTACCTGCGTTGGTTTGAACGCCGTGCTCTTGGAGCTAGTAACGGGTAGTCCGAGTGGGTCCTGGGAGGTCCCGCCCAAGGGGGACCCTTCCGAGCGGACGGTCCCAGAGTAGGGTGTCTGGCCTCTTTGTGGGCGACCCATAAGAAACCTTTCTTTACTCAATCCCAGTATGGACCACGGGTCGTCACCACCCCCGAGCACACCGGTAGTCGCTCATCGATGAGCTCCCGGGAGAGTGTGAAGTATGGTCTCGGACGCGAGTAGAGGTGACTGGGTCGTCAGCCGACCCAACCGGGGACCCACCGTGGGCTCACTCGTGCTTGCCCTCGCTCAAGTTTATTTGGGCGCCCTACGCCCATCCGGTGGGTTAGGCCTTTTGAACCCACGCTTTCAGTAGGGCCTGGCGCAAGCCACAAAGCTTTTTGCCATCTCGGGACCGCAGCGGCCCCATGGGCCTCTCGCGCGCGCCCCGGAACAACCGTCCCGGCCAAAAGGCGGAGACCAAGAGGTAACGGGACACGCTGTTCGGGGGCGGCGTCTTTATGACTCTGCAACCTGACGCGACAGGATTAAATGCGGAGTGGAATTGGAAATCGGGAGTTACGGGCCGGGCGTGATGAGCGAGGCGGGCGCGACGATCGTTCGAGGAGGCGTCCGTTCGGTCGGCGTCCGCTTCGCCTCCTATAAATACGTTGTTGGGGTGCCTCGGGTAGCCACGCTTTCGCCTTCTTCGTCTCCGTCCCTAAAGCAAGAAAAACGCCAGAGAGCCGAGAAGAAAACCTCGGCCCTTTTCTTCTCACCTTCCGTCGCTTCCCGCGAAGATGTCGTGGGCGGAGTGCTCGCGAGAGAGAGTCGCGCGCTCGGCCTAGTGAAGAAGGGCTTCCTCCCGGCGCAAGGCACCTCTGGCTGGAGAGTGCCGATCGGGGCCGTTATCCCGGCGCCGCATAGCGACGAGGTTGTGGTCCCCGCCTCGTTTTTTGAGCGCGGCTTCGGCCTGCCGCTCCACCCTTTCGTCCAGGGGCTTCTTTTCCATTACAAGGTGGAGGTGCACCACCTCAACCCTAACGGGGTCCTTCACATCGCCATTTTCATTACCCTGTGCGAGGCCTTCTTAGGGATTGAGCCGCATTGGGCGCTGTGGCGGCACTTCTTCCAGGCGAGGCTTTGGAAAGACAGGCCGTCTGACGCGACGGCGCCCATGGGCGGCTGGCCTCCACTCGAGCGGGCGGAGCTCAGTACTGGACATCAAGCTGCCGTCCTCTAACAAGGGATGGCGCTCTGAATGGATCTATGTCCGGAACGTTGAAAACAGCGCCCCAGGCTTTTCTGGCGAGCTCCCTGTCGCAGTGGAGCAATGGACCTGGGGCGCCGAGAAGAGGGAAAAGAACAAGGTGGCCCTGATCGTGGAGGAGATCAGGGCTCTGAGGAAACGGGGGCTGACCGGGGATGTTGTCGTGCACGCCTTCATGAGGATGCGCGTGCAGCCCCTCGCGCTCAGGCCGCACCCCATGTTCCGATATGAGGGCCATCCGACCGCAAGGATGGAGGTGGCGAGTTGGCGCGTCCCGAGGTGGAGGCCCGGTGGCGGCGATTATCGGAGGAAGCGCCACGGTGGCGCGGCGACCACCCGGCCTTTCTCGTCGGCTCATCCCCAAATCTGGTGAGTTTGTGGGATTTTTCTTTCGCTTCTTTCTTCTTCGCTCTTAGCGTCGACTGATCGGTCGTTTTGTATCCTCTAGGGGCTCGCAGCATGTCCTCCGGGCACCGCTCCCGGGAGAAAGAAAGCGGGCGGCTCTCGGCGAAGACCGCCGAGGCCGATTCCCGCAAAGGCGAAGGAGGAGAGGAGGAAGAAGAAGCGAAAGGAGCGCGCGGCAAGGCACGCGCGGCGCGAGGACGATCGGAGTCCACCGCGGTGGGGCGACTTCACTGCGATAGTGGGGAGCTTCCCGACTACAACAGCATTCCTTCCCGATCCTCCGGTGAGTGGTGGCTCGAGAGTTGGCCCGACAGCAGCCCCGCGGCGCGGTCCCTCGAGCGAAGAAGCGTCTGCGGCGCGATTGTTGTCGACGACGCTACCGACCGGTGGTAACCGGGAAGCGGCCACCGACCGCCTTTGGTGGGGGCCGACGAAGAGCGCGCGTGCAGCCGCGACTCGCTCCGCTTCGATAAGTATTTCTTCCCTTCTGCTGGAACATTTTTTGTAGCAAAGCCGCTCGGGCGACTTTTAAATATCGTGATGTGCAGCGCCTACACGGGCGTGACGGTGGGGCGTGCCGCAGCCACTTCTCAAGTGGCGGTCACGGCGGCTCCGGTGGTACCGATCAGGTCGGCGCCTATGGAGCACGCGATCAGGACGCGCCTCCTTGAGGAGGAGAGATCGAGGCCGGCGAAGAGCTCCCGCGCTTCGCCGCCGACGCCGCCGACGCGAGGGTCTTCCCAGAGGAGGGGGGCGGCGCCGGCGGCCATTGCGCCCGATCGGAAGCGGCGCGGAAGAGTGGAGCGACCGCCGACTCCACGGCGCGTGCCGGTCGAGATAGTCTTCCGCCGGAGGGTCGGCGGTAGCTGGCGGCGGCGCCGGCCGGCGGCGCCGATGCCGAGGCGTCCGACCCGCCCCAAGGGCTCTGAGGCCGACTTATCGCCCCACGCCATGGCGCTCGGTCGGCGCCGCTCCTCCGGCGCAGCAGCGAAGGTCTGCTGCCGGATGTGGCCCGGGCGGGATCCATGGACCCGGTCGAGGCGAGTGGGGCGCCCTTGGCAAGGCGCCACGGTTGCGGAGGAGGAGATAGGGCGATCCATAAGGGTCGACCTAGCCTTAGAGTCTTCAAACAGGCGCTGGAGGTGATGGTCGGGGATTCAACCCGTAAGTTTGGTAAGCCGAGCGAAGGAGTCGTACTTTGTAACTCTCGATATGCTTCGCGCGATTGTGAAATGTCCGTGTTGTGCGACATTTGCGGGCCCGTTCCGAAGCGCCGAGCCGAGCTCCTTCGTCGCTCGGATGCTCGGTGGCGCCACAGTGGAAGAAAGTGGTCGGTGCGGCTTGAGTTTCGTCTTGCCCAAGAGGCTTTGAACATTGGGCGGACGGAGGCGAAAAACTCCGCCTAGAGCCGGAGGAGGCCTCAAAGGCCCTTCTGACGAGCGCCTTGGGGCCGAGGCCTTGAGGCAAGGGTGGTGGAGCTTGAATCCTCCTGGCGGAGGTCACCGAGGCCAAGGACGCCGCCACCACCACGAGGGTGGCACAAGCGAGCGACCCATCTGCGGTCGGGCGGGATCGTGCCCGGGAGGGCGCCGAACAAGCTCGGTCCGGCAGGACTGCTCGGGAGCCGGCTTCCTTGAGGACGTCCTACGAGAGTCTCGGAGGGGAAGTCGGCACTGATCGACTCTGCGGTCGTAAGTATCTCAACTCCTCCATTGATTTCTTTGGTTGGGGTAACCCGTGGGAGACTCATCCGAGACGCCAAAACTCGCAGAGGTGCGAAAAAACTGGCGTCGCCATGGAGGCTCGGAATCGGCGCGGAGACCCGCGACGTGGCGATCGCGGCGGGGACGAGGCTCTGCGCGCCGAGGTCTCCGAGGATGGTAGGGCCGAGATGGGCGCCGAATCGAAGCCCTTCGAGGGCGGCCAGAGGTCTGCGCCAAGTCTTGGGCACGAGGCGAGCCCGAGCGCACTTGCCCTCGCTACGCCCGAGTGCCGGGGCTTGTGGAGGCGGTGTGATTGCGGCGCAGCGATCGAGCTTCGGAGCCGTCGCCTCGTCAACACCGCCTCGCACTATGACGGTGCTCGACCTCGCGATGGTGAGTAGCGGCATCGCCGAACCGGACCGACGACGAGGTCGGCGGTTCGAGCTCCGTGTCGAGCCGCATGCTCGAGATCGCCACCACGTCCCGCCCGAGTCGCCTTCAAGATGCCGTGTCCTCCTCCTCCGTGCGGTCGGCCACCGGAAGAAGAGGAAGAAAGAAGTTAGCCCCCTTTTTTTTTTTCTTGCAAAGCAAAGTTGTGTAAACGATTGTAAGTAATTGTAAGCTCGGTTTGCCTCTTTGCTCTCCTTTGCGTTTGGATTTGACCGACCATAGCCTCAAGGACCACGGGGTCGCTTATGCGTAGGTCGGGTCAATTTGAGAGGGCCAAGAGGATAGGAGTCTTGTTTATCTGGTGAGTTACGCGCACTCATGGGGGTTCGGAGTGTTCCCGATCGGCCAAGGGTTTTTCCACTCGGGCACTTCCTTCTTCCGCAAAGTGCTACTTAGCAACCATAGCCGCTGGGGCGTAGGCCGTAGCGCTCGGGTCGAGAGGGTTACCGCCGGGATAGACTCTGTGACTAGTCGGGTCACCGACCCACATGAGTACGTGAGTTAGGCGAGTTCGTGTGGGGAAGATTGTTCCCAATCGACCGTAAGGTCATCCCACTCAGTGCTTCCTTCTTCCGCGGAGTGCTCTTGGGCAACCATAGCCGGTGGCGTGGCCGTAGCACTCGGTCGAGAGGGTTACCGCTCGGGATAGACCTCGTGGTCGGCCGGGTCACCGACCATACATGACACCATCCGAGCGGCACGAACGGGCGCCACGGCAGCCCCGAGTCGTCACGTGGCGACCAGTGCTCGGTTGGGAGAAAGGTAAAGACTTATACCAAAGAAAAGAGCTTAGGATAGAATCGCCTTAACTTTTCAATGTTCCGGGCATTAGGGAGGATCGACCATCGGCGCCCTTGAGTCGAAGGTGCGGTCGGAGAACTTCCACGACGGTGAAAGGACCTCCCAGTGTCGGCTTGTGCTTATCTTTGGTTGTCCGACCCGACGCAGAACCAAGTCGCCAATACCGGGATCGCCTCGAACTCGGCGGTACGTGGTAGCGCGCAGGCTTGTTGATATCTGCCGACCGCAGACGGCCACGTCGCGCGTCTCGTCGAGTGGTCGATGGCGTCTTGTTGCGGCGAGCCCCGAGCCTCATCGAAGGCTTGCAATCTCGGGAGCCGTATTCCGGTCGATGGGCAAAATGGCTTCAGCCGAACACCATAAAGAAGGGTGTGAACCGGCCGCCGGTCGGCGTGGTCCGCAGACTCCGAGGACGGAGGCGCTCGGCTACCAGCGCCTGCGAAATGCTTGAGCCGATCGAAGATCCGCGGCTTGAGTCCTTGAAGGATCATGCCGTTAGTGCGCTCAACACGCCATTAGTCCGCGGATGGGCTCTCGCGCCCAATCGACACGGATGTTGAAGTCGTCCACGAACTCGAAATTCCTTCCCGTGAACGTGTTCCGTTGTCGGTGATGATGGAGTTTGGGACTCCAAACCTAAAAGCGATGTCGCGGAAGAAGATGGCCGCTTGTACCGACGTGGCGCTCACGACCGGCTTGGCCTCTATCCACTTGGTGAACTTATCTACCGCGACGGCGGTGGGTGAAGCCCGGCGCTTTCTGAAAGGCCCGACCGTCGAGTCCCAGACGGCAAAGGCCACGTGATGGGGATCGTCAGTAAAGCTTGGGTCGGCAGATGCGTCTGCCGAGCAAAGAATCGCATCCTTCGCAGTGCGTCACGATATGCTCGGCGTCGACACACAATGTTGGCGGAGAAACCTTGTCGAAAGTCCTTTCCCACAAGAGATCGGGTGCTGCGTGGTGACCGCAGACTCCACTGTATGTCGTCCAAAGAAATTGCTTTCCTTGGTCGGTCAAGATACATTTTGGAGGACCGGAGGACTCCTTTTAGAGGTCCAGGCGATCGGATTTAAGGATTTTGCCCACGGGCGAGGCGCCGGCCTCGGTCGGTCGGGGAAGTGACCCGTCCGTCAAGCGGTCGATGTAGGGCCTCCTCGGTCGGACTCAAGTGCTAGCACACCGCTGGCAGATCCGGCCAAGTCTCGCCCGATCGCGCGTCGGCCGGGGCGACGTCTTTGGATTGGTCGGTGGCCGCCACCGTCGAGTCCACCGACAATGGGCCGCAGGAGGTCGGAGACGAAGATCCGGGTGGGACGGGCTCTCTTGGAGGCAAGATTGGCGGTGATCGGCCTCGCCATTGTAGCGTCGGTAGCTATGGTGAAGCTCGAAACCCTTGAACCGCTCCTCGAGCCGCGTACTTCTCGACAAGACGCGCGGCCATGCGGGCGTCTCGGGCTCGCAGCCTTCATGACTTGGTCGACGACAAGCTTGGAGTCCCCGTGGACGTAGAGCCGGCGGGCACCGAGGTCGGCAGCGATCCGGAGACCGTTGACGAGAGCCTCGTACTCGGCAATGTTGTTGGTCGCGTCGAAGAGCAACCTAATGGCGTATTGAAGCCTGTTCCCGCGGGAGATGATGGCGACTCCGCGCCGCGCCATTCTTGGTGTAGGACCCGTCAAGTACATTGTCGATGACTCGGGGTCTTCGACCACCGGTGGTGCACGGGCTTGGTCCACTCGGCGACGAAGTCGGCGAGCTGCGACTTGATCGCCGTCAGGGGCGTATATTATGCCATGGCCGCTAAGCTCGGCGCCCATTTGGCTATCCTTCCCGAGGCATCGCGATTGTGGATGATCTCGCCTAGTGGGGCGTGGTCACCACGGTGATGGCGTCTTGATCGAAGTAGTGAGCGAGTTTCCTCTTTGCGATGAGCACGCGTGGAGTAACCACGCACTGTGGGTGCCGAGTCTTGGACTCGGAAAGTACCTCATCGATGAAGTAGACCGCCGTTGTACCTTGAGCTCACGGCCTTCTTCCGCTCGCTCCACCACGAGGGCCGCGGCGGCGACTTGGGTAGTGGCGCGATGTAGAGGCGGCGGTTCACAGTGCCGGGCGACCAGGGGCGAGGCGAGGACAGGAAGGCCTTCAAGCGGGTGAGGCCTCACGAGCCTCGGTGTCCAATCAAGCGGTCGGATTTCTTGAGCGGCTGTAGAGCGGCATTCGCGTTAGCCGAGGCGAGACACGAACGGCTCAAAGCCGCCGAGCACCGGTCGACCTCTGGACCCCTTTGAGGTTCTTGACCGGGCCCATCCTTGCGATCGCGAGATCTTCTCTGATTGGCCTCGATGCCTCGCTCGAGAGACGATGAAGCCTAAGAGCTTTCCTTTGGGGACCCGAAGACGCACTTCTGGGTTGAGCTTTATGCGAAACCGTCGAAGGTTCGCGAAAGTCTCTTCTAGGTCGGCGATAAGGTCGTCGACCTTCACGGTCTTTACGACAATATCGTCGACATACGCCTCAACGTTGCGGCCGATCGGTCATTGAAGCACGTTTGCATACATCGGCGGTATGTAGCGCCCGCGTTCTTCAGGGCGAAGGGCATTGTGACATAGCGAGCGAGCCGAGCGGAGTGATGAAGGAAGTCGCGGTGGTCGGACTCCTTTAGCGCAATCGGTGGTAGCCCGAGTAGGCATCCGAAAAGGAAAGAGACTCGCACCCGCGGTGGAGTCGATGACTTGGTCGATGCGAGTAAGGAATGGGTCCTTGGGACATGCTTTGTTGAGACTCGTATAGTCAACACACATTCTCCATTGCCCGTTCTTCTTTTTACAAGTCTGAGGTTGGCTAGCCACTCGGGGTGACGCACCTCTTTACGAACCTGCCGCCAAGAGTTTGGCGATCTCCTCCCTATAACCTGCGCCTTTCCTCGTCGAGCGGCGCGGCGTTAAGCGGCCGGCTTTGAGCACAGTCGGACGCTCAAGGAGTGCTCGGCGACCTCCTTTGGAATGCCGGCATGTCGGAGGACCTCCATGCGAAGACATCTTTGTTAGTGCGGAGGAAGTCAACAGCGGCGCTTTCCTATTTGGCGGGGCGTGGCTCCGACCCGCGACGGTCTTGGTCGGATCACGAGGATCGATCGTGACCTCCTTCGTGTCCTCGGCGGATTTGAAGGATCCCGCCCGATTTCTTTGGATTCGAGGGCGGACTCGCGGCTTCCTCTTGAGCTTGTTGAGTTCCGCAGAGGCAACGATCGCTGAGGCGAGCTCGCACCGCCAAGCTCGCGATTGAAGGCAGGCGGAAAGACGATGCCGCAGTAATGACTCCATGAGGTCCGGGCATCTTGACTTGAGGTAGGCGTGGCGGGGATCGCCATGAACTTGGCGTAGCATGGCCTCCCCAGGATGGCGTGGTAGCGCCGGAAATCCACGACCTCGAAGGTGAGGGTCTCGGTGCGGAAGTTTCCGGCTCCCGAAGGTGACGGCGGTCGACCGCCGAGCGGATGGGCTTGCGGCGGGATGACGCCATGGAAAGGTGCCTTGCTTGGCCGGAGGCTTGAGCGGGACCCCATAGCGTCGAGCGTCTCAACGTAGAGGATGTTAAGGCCGCCCTTCGTCCATCGGCACCCTTCGTGAGGCGCCGTTCGACGACGGGTGACCACCGGTAGTACCTCCCGGTGTGGGGCGCGATCGGGTGATCGGTCCGATCAAAGGTGATCGGGAACTCCGACCACCGAAGATATTGGGGGCGCCGTGCGGCGGTGTGGACCTCGCGGTAGCGAGCTTGAGCCGGCGCTTGTCGGCGTAGCAAGCCGGTCCTCCGAAGATCATGAGGCGGCCGTCGGGCTCGGGAACTCGTCGTCGCCTTCTTCTCCGCCGTTCGCGGGGCGCGGCGAGCTTCTTTCCTTTGCTTCGGCGTGGTGGGGCGCTAGAAAGATAGCGCCTCGGACTTCGCGATCCGGTACTTGTGCTTGACGGAGAACCCATGGTTCGGGCATGGGCCGTCCATCAATTTCTCGAAGTGGTGGGCGCGACGGTCGGCCGCGCTGCTGCTATGGCGAGCGGTCGACCGTGGCGACCACTGGGTCTCACGGATCGCTTCCGTCGCCGCCGTTTGTCAAAGCGGTCGGAAGGAGACCGGTTTGGGCGCCGGGCTCTGCTGGGCCTTTCCTCGCCGAAAATAGCCCTCACGGCCTCCTCGCCGAGGCGTGGTTGATGGCGATGTCGAGGAGCTCCTTGGTGGTCCCGGGCTTGAGGCGGCCCGCTTGTACCAAGGCCTTGCGGGAGGTGCCGTAGATGAAGGCTCCCACGACATCGGCGTCGGAGATGTCGGGGCTCGTTACTGGCGGAAAACCTCCGATGTAGTCCCGGAGAGTCTCCCGAGCTGCTGCTGCGACCTTTCGTGTCCCAGAGTTACGTGGCGCTTATAAGTGCCACGAAGTTACCGACGAAGAGATTCTTCAAGTCGGCCCGTTCTGACAGTTTTGGAGGCGGTACTCGAGCCGAGCTCGGCCGAGTCCGCGAGTAGATGGGAGGTCTTGGATGATGAAGAGATCATCCGTCGCTCCCCGGCCCGCACGCGAGCCGGTAATCTTGAGCGGACACGGGGTTGGTGGCCCCGTGTACTTGGCAATGTTGGTAGGCGCCGGAATCGGCGGGAATTCCGCTGGCGGATCCTTGGCAAAAAGCCCGTGGTCCGGACCATCGGGGCTCGGGCTGCGATAGTGGCGCTCACCATCCGCAACACGTGAGTGGGCGGCGTCCTCCGCCATCTTTCTTCGCGCCTCGAGGTGGCGCGGATGTCGTAGTCATTACCGGGCGGCGCGCACCGGGTGCGTGAGGCCAGGGTGGTTCATGGTGGGGTGCGGTCTTGGCGCACCAGTAGCTCCATGGCGGTGCGGGCCCGTGGCGGAAGTGGCGCCGGTGTGGTAGGCCGGAGGCTGCATGTCTTTACGGCCGCGCTCCACCACCCGAAGGTTACGGTAGGTAGCTCGCCTCCGGGTTTGCGGGCCGGAAGGCCTCGGAGCGGCGATTGCGCCGCAGCCACGTTTTGGCTTGCGTGAGGAAAAAGCGGGGCGCCGGATTACGCCCCAACTTGTGGTGCTCTTGGCGCGCGCGCGTCTGCGTCGCCCGGCACTTGCGCGGGCTCGGGCTCGTCTGCTCGAGTTGGCTCGAGCCGGTCGAGCTTCGACCTTCGCTCCTCCAGCTCTCGCGTTGCCGTTGGAGCTCAGCCGGCGAGCTGAAGGCGTTCGCCAGCTTCTACTGGTATTCCCCTCCCGTGCCTCGGTCTGGCGGACGGGGACCGTCGTAGCAGCGGTGGCTACGGCCAATCGGCATGCCCGCCACGTTGCACTCGCGAGAGTGCCGCTGCGGCGGGATACTCGTGTCGGGCTGGAGCCGTGGTGGAAGAGTCTTCCAAAGAACTCGTGGACGGAGGTTGGCATGTAGCCGCCATAGCTACAAGTCGTGGCGGCGGGAGGTGACGGATCTCTGCGCAGCCGGAGGGCTTTCGCCAAAGGAGGTATAGCGCTCCTCGGTTCGGCTTTGGGGCCATGCGGGCGCTCAAGCCGGAGTGGGGCGGCTGCGGAGATGGTGTCGGGCTCCCGCAGCGCTCCCTCCGGCGTGCGGATGAGCGTGAGCTCTCCTCCGAGGTGACGGTGAAGCCGAGGAGCCGGCGGATCGGCTCCCGAACACGATCATGCCGTCGTTGGAGAAGAATGCCATCAAGGAGACGAATGGGAATCCGAGATCTTTGCTGAAGACGCGAAGCCCCTACAGCGCGCCAACCGCCGGCGTTTGGCGCCGGCAAGTAAATTTGTAAGTCTAAGGGCTGCGCGTTCCGCTCCCTGAATGGTTAGACCACGAGTCCAAGATGTATCTTGGTTCGGTGAAGGTCCCTACTCGATTCGTGCGTTGGTGTTGTATTCATCAAAAGCGGATGATCGCACCGAGTTTTTTTTCAAGCGAGAGGTGGAGCCTCAACACTAGAATGATCTAAACTTAGCTCTCAGAAGGAGAAGAAAAAGAAGAAGAGGAAAAAGCTCTCTTGTAGCTCTTACTCCCTGCCCTGTTAGGAGGTTCCCGCCTCCTTTATTGATCTGAAGGGCGGGTTACATCGAGAATTGGCGAAGTGCCGGCGAGCTACTTCTAGGGCTTCAGGTCTTGCCCGCCGTCGCCAATCGTTCCGCCGATCGGTCGCTTGCTCGCCGATCGTCACCGCTGCGAGCCTATCTTTGGGTCGGTGGTCTAGCCGGTCGAGTGGTTAGGTAATCTTCCGAAGTGGCGTAGCTGCTCTCGTGATCCATGTGGGTCTTGGCGTGTCGCGTGTGGCGTTGGAGTTGCCTCGGAGAGGCGTGTCCTTGCACCGTGGGTGGTGGTCGATGGGACGGAGGCGTGGCTTCGCAGCTATCAAAGCGTCTTGGGAAGGACCACCGCCTCGCTCGATCACTTCGAATGACCGTTCGTGGGCACGTGGCCTTAGGTTGACACGGGACTCCGATCGCGCGCACGCGCCCTCGGCGGGATTATCATGGTTCGGTCGGAGCCGGGGATCCCGTCCGCTGCGGGGTCGGGAACCTCGCCGAGTCGGAGCCGGGGATCGATCCCCTGCTGCGGGGTCGGGAACCTCTTTGAAGTCGGGCCGGGATCCGTCCCCGCGGGGGTCGGGAACCTCTTTGAGTCGGTCGGGGATCCGTCCCGGCTGGGGCGGTCGGGAACCTCTTGAGTCGGAGTCGGGACCGGTCGGGAATGGTCTCCTGAATGGTCTCGTAGGCATTTGGGTAGCGGTAGGGGCGGCCTGTTTAGGCTGGGGCCGTATTCGAGGCCGCCTGCTTGCTGCTCTGGGCTTTGCTTGTTGCAATTTGGCCGTTGGTGCACCCCTGTTTTATGAGTATTCGTCACATGTAAACATTGGAACAAATTGTGGATTGTTTCCCGTGGGTTTTTTTCACAAGGGTTTTTTCACGTTAAATTTTGTCTCCATCACCAGCTCCAATCTCAGAGTGGCTTCATTTTTTCGGCTCTGGCTCCGAGTTCGTAGCTCTGATTTGAACTCCGATTTTTTTGGTTTTTCAACTTGCTTCTTATTCCGGTTTAGATGAGAGCCATTCTTAAACATGTGGAAGTGAGGAAAGCATTGCTCCCCATCGACTGTTCCAGTATCAAAAGTGGGATTTCATCGCAGTTCAGTTTATGCCATTATGCATATTCTTGGTGGATTTCTTTTGTAATTCAAGCTATTGTGCTTATTATTGGCAGCATTCATGTAGGATTTATCATTGACGGATTCTTGGAGATTTCTTCGATGTTTTATCGTCGGTTTCTTTGACGTTTCATCGTCTACTTTGGAGAAAAAAATATCAGTTGAGGAAACAAATGAATTTGGTGTTTCATCACCGTTAATTGGAACTTGGTGACCATCACCATTATTTTGGTGTTTTATTCACCGTTTGAATGTGTTGCAATTTGGATCGCTTGCACGACCATTATGGAGGTTTTGGCAACGTTAATTTGGAATTTGATGACACCCTGATGATGACATTATACTCTTCGCAGTTTTACTAGTAAAGGTTTTGCTCCAATGTCAGTTTGAGATGAATGTTTAAAGTGCGAGGAGTTGGTTTCTACAAGGATACTACAACGTTGTTTTATTGTCTTTGCTCAATATGAGGGTTCTACTGCAATTTATACTCCATTGATGACACGAGAATTTTTTCCTCATATTAACATTTGTTGAGCAGTTTCAACCATGTTATGGATTTTCAGTAGGCAGTTTGCCGAATTTTATGTTTCAGATGAAGCATGTCAAAAGTCCATATTATGTATTCTTCTCTATCTATCCAACCACATAGGTGATGGTTTGGCTTATGCCGTTTGATGATTAAGCATTTATTTCAGGAGGTCAGTTGCACAGACTCAGACTTTACTGGGGTTATGAATTCTTGAAGACCTAGATTTCTTCATCTGCTTTGTTGACAACTATGTGTTTGGATTGACTGATCCAGTATTTCTCTCGACCTACTGGTGGTTTGCTCAATCTTACTTCATGAGAAGCGTTTATATAAGACTGTTCTAGTCTTTCATACCCTTTGTGCTTTTCGCACTATAATTGTTTGGATTGACTGTTTCAGTCTTCCTTATTCATTAGTCTTTTAGATTTTTAACGCACTTGTATTCATGGTGTTTATTTACCTTTCGGGGTTTTTCGGAGATAATTTCATTATAGATTTTGAGTTAAAGGGATGTTTGTTGGTGATAATTCAATATCTCGATTTACCATATCTTTTGATTTTATCTAAATAGGTTGTTAGTCTAAGTATTATACAACTAGGACTTTTTTAGCTATATAAATCAACCCCTTGTACATGTAAACATTGAAACATTATGGTGAATTGTTTCTTGTGGGTTTTTTTCTCGCAGTTATTTTTTCACGTTAAATTTTTGCCTCTATTATTTTGCCGTGTTAACCCTAACAACCTTAGGGATATAGCTTCTATTTTTATGTAGGGCGTGGAAAGGATACACATCATATCCACGTCATGCACTAAAAAAGAAGTTTATGTGGTCCCATGACTCCCCACGACCATGCAGGCTTGCGTTTCAAGCATTCTTTTTGGCACACCTAGCTGCAGATTCATCGATTTCTTGATACCTTGTGCCTAATTTCAGGTTTTTCTCTCTCTCTCGGGGTAATCCTAAGAGCACCTCCAACAGATTACTTATAGCCACTCTTTTACCTAAAAATAGGGAATGTGTGCTATAGTACCATTAAAACGTGCTTCAACAGATTACCGATCCCATTCCCTATTTTTGGGAAGAGGAGAGAGGTTCCCGAAATCTTAGACTTCCCCATCGCTCGGAGGGCAACGGCTACTCTGTCCCGCGCCCACGAGGAGGCCGTTTCGCTGCTGCGTGCAGCGCCGCCAAGGAGGCCGCTCCCGCGTTCCGTCCCGTTGCTCCGTTGAGGAGGCCGCTCCGCCGCTCCGTCCCACACCCAACCGGCCCGGCTCCGCAGCTCTCCTGTTGTCGCCTCCGCAGCCCAGCGTCTCACTGTCCCCGGTGACCTCCTCCTCTCGCTCGCGCGCCTTGGGCTCGCGGCTCAGCCGAATCTAGTCAAGCCCGATCGAATTCCAAGGTGAGCATCTCCAAATCCTTCTTCCTCTTTGCGTGCTTCTGATTACGATGTTCTTGAAAGTTGGATTAGGTGGCAGTGTAGATCTTGCGTTTCTTTTACTTGGATAATCTCAAATATTATCAATCTTGTAGAAATCTTGCAACAAATCCCTAAATCCAAATTGAGTCTTATAGGAGGAGAGGATTAGTGGCCGACAAATTCGGTGGTAAATAGAGATGTGTTCTCTGTGCTGATAAGCTTCCGAAGCACTCTGATTTTCTACCATAACTCTAACCAAGCAACATAACTGCCATGTTCTGGACCGAGTACTGTTCAATTTCATAGTGTGGACATCTTGGATGAATTTCATAGTGCAGAGAAGAGCAAATTTCCAGAAGAAATTGTTATTGTCCGTGCTTAATGCTCCAAAGAGAAGTATTGATATTGATCTGTGCAATTAAATATTATATGCTGTTTGATTTGGTTTGTCATCCTGAAAGAGGAAATGCAATTTGATGGTAACACGACCAAATTGTTCTTTGTGATATTATCTCAGTTCTCAGTTATTCTTGGTGCATTTCTGAGTCAGTTATGTTGTCTTCTTGGATACAGTAATATCTGATCATAAACATGCTTGTGAAAAATAGGAGTTTGATTTTTACATGCATAATTTTCTATGCCTGTGGAATGAGGTGTGTTATCGAATTGTCTGAATTTTGTTCAGCTAAAAATAGTATATCTAACTGTCATTTTGAAAAACCATCATGTTGGACTATACCTCCAGATCCTTTGAGCATGCCCTTCAGGCTACACAATAACTTGAAAAGGGAAAAGAAATTATTTGTGTGGCCTATGGCATAATCTTTTCCTTTTGTATGTATTAAATTTCTATACCGGCATTCCTATTTTGTCTTCAGGCAGTGTCCATTTTTACCCATTTCGATTGTTATAATCTCTTTTCACATTTATTCAACATCTTTGTTTTCTTTAATTTCATATAACTTAGTTAGTTATGCAAATAGCTAAGACGGACACAAAGTTGTGGTCTGTAAATGTTTTCATTTAGCCTTTTCAATTTTTGCGTTGCATCCTCCCGAGTCAAAATCAACAAATTGAAATTGTTTGTGGGGTGCTTTGCTAGATCAGGATGAAATGTTTATGGTTGTAGATTTTGTGTATGATTTGGCTGCAAGGTTCTTCGCTGGTCTTCTCTGTCATCGGAGATGAATAATTTCTCTTGCATGATTGGAGCTGAAAACTGGGAAGAATTCCAGGATTATTTTGAAGTGAAGGCCATCGATATATACATGGAGAGAAGGCGCTTAATATGGTCGATGCTGAAAATAGTGGATGATGATCCATGTTCATCTTCAAAGGAGATACCAATGCTAGTATTTCGTTTATGAATTGTTCTAACTGTTTGGTGTGAGTAAGTAGTACTATTTTGAGAATTTGTAGCATTAGTTAGGGTTGCATGTTTATATCTGTGCAATTGTTAAAAAGAAAAGCATGAAAGCACCTCTCTTTTTTCTTGGTGAAGTTTCTAGTTGTGTAACATGAAACTGGCTACTGTTGGTTATGAAATTATGTTGTATGAACTTATTTTCTATAGCTGTCATAAACTTCTTTATTTAAAGATTCCCGTTACGATATATAGAACATATAACTTTCAAATTTCAAATTTTAAATCTCCATATTTAAAAATAACTATTCGAATTTTCCCTGCTAAAAAAATAAACACCGCTTATATGGTGGTTATGAAATATCATTATAATATAGGAGGGAGAAAATGGAGAGTGGGATTTGGAGAATACTGTTGGAGATGAAAGAGATATAGAGAAGGAATCTTTTTAGGAAATTCTGTATATGAGGATACAAAGATCCAATTTTAGGGGATATTGTTGGAGATGGCCTAACCCCATTATTGTTTCATTTCAGAATAGTAATCCTCTATTTGTGCTAGATCATGAAAGGTACATTAAGTACACACATATGAGATAAAGTATAATTTTCCTTTTGACCAATTGGTTATCTATCCGTACAGGCACTGGCACTGTGGATTAGATCTAACCACAGTGCTATGTATATAGGTGATCACTGACACTGATGAGTTGGACTTGTTGGTCTAGCTGGGCGCTTACAGCCAGACTGAGGTATCTCATTGTTGTCGCTTGTTGTGCTGGTATTTGCTGTCCCTGGGTCCTGGCCAATTCCCAAACAAGGCAGCCGGAGCCCCGCATGGAGTCCAGCTGCACATGAAAGTAGTGTTTGAGAGAGGACACAATATTTGATCAAATCTTCACATGGCACATGACATATCTTTCCTATTACAAAAGAGGCGGTTGGTGGTGGTGACTGGTGAGTCTGCCCTTCGCCCAACCCTTTTTTTTTTTTTTTGAGAAACTCTTTTCTCATCGTCTGATGGTTGGCTCTGCACTAAAAATGTTTAGTTTCACATATCCATAGCTTACAATACATACTTTATGTATTACGCCGATGGTAATCTATCAATTACACCAGGGAGATTCTGTAGCACATTTCCTGGAGAAATACTATTACAAGGACCATCCTCACATGAGGACCCTAACCTCACCATTAGATTGGTTCGATCCGCGCATATTTTTTTTTGAAAGACTGGCAAGAGCTCTGTCTTTCATTCGAGAGAGAGAGAAAACAGCCATATTGTTTTACAACAAGCTAGTGACATCAATGAACATAGGGATGCCAGGTAGGAAATTTAGAACAGGCAAGACTTAGTACACCTCGAGTTAAATATAGAAATAATCAACGCAAGCAGCTGAAGCTATTTCGTCCTCCCTATGCACAGACAGAGAAATGACTTGGCCTCCACGTCTGATTTTGCTGGAACTGACTTACCTATTATCTTGTATTGCATTACAGCCTATGTATGACATTGAACTCTGACATTTAACTACAGCTTGAGCATGTGCCTGAAATTAGCACCGAGAGTGATGGAAGGGATGAGCATGTTGGTTCCTGTGAAGCTCTAGGTGACTGGGCACAGTTGCAACTCAGATAAGAGATCTCTAAGGATCGGCATGTAGCATGTAATCAGCATCTTGTGGCCCGCTGCTCCTTGCCCCTGCCATTAGACGGTTGAAAATTCTGCCATTCTTTTCATTCAAAATGTTCCAGAGCACATAGATGATGATTTCATCTACTTCCTTTCGACGTTGTGTAGAAATGTTTTGGCAGAGTGCATCTTACCAGGAAGAAGGCGATGTTCTGCGCATCTATTCAACGGTAGATATATAGCTGGTCCTCGTGAAAATGCCCACCGATGCAACCTACAATTCGATGCCAATTGAAAATCAATCATCCACATAAACTGCCTATCAAGTATCAACTTTAATTTCTTTAGGTGCATGAATGCTAATGAGCTAGCTAGCTAACGCAATGCAACGCACCACTGCTCAAGTTGTTGAGGATTTAATTTAATGAGAAGCCTTGCAACGGGATTCATCACACCTACTGATTAAACCATCTTCCTTTCTCTAACCTCCGCGTAGCATTGTCGGTGCAGTTTCGTTAAGATCTATCAAAAGCTTTTGGTTGGTGAGAGATCTTGTTCAGGTCATGATAACAATAGAATCTGAAGCTTTTCAATCAGTGATGAAAATCGATTCAAGACCATCGTCGGTGACGCGCCCTATCATGCACTGAAGTAACACTCGCAATGGAAAGGCCGAAAGGGTAGTCATAACCACTAATTGGGTCGCACCAATTAATTACGTTAATAGTCACTACAAACTTAGATATAGAGAAATTTTTTAGTGGATAACATAAGTAGTAAGTAGTGGTAGTAGAAATCAAATCTAACTATGAATTTTACTACCAATACTACAGGTGGTAGTATAACTGATCTAAATTGATTTTAACCATTAGATTCAAAGGAATGAACGACTTATATTGATTTTAATCTACTATAAAAGAGCTCTAGATATATAGTACGTCTTGAATATTGTCACACGTAAAATCTGTAAGTAAACACCGTGCCGTTACTTAAGAATAGCAGAGGACACGATTCCAAGCTGTATGTACTACTAAAAGGTAAAAAGTGCATATCAACGTGATGATTATCATTCGCTTGCTTAATTAACGACTAAACATTGTTTGGAGCCTTATAGCTCGCTTCGCTTGGTGACTAAGAAATTGCATGGGAATCAAATGGTGCACGCTGAGCAATTATTGACCAGTGTCCTGTACAGTCCCAGGGAATAACCTTGCGTGTAGGACTTGAAGCAACTTGTGTAATGTAATGTGATCTTGTATTTATGTGAGTACATTCTAGTTTTTAAACACATTTAGGCTCCGTTAAAAATGAAGGATTTTTTTGTCGAAAATAGCAGGAGAGGAAATCCATTGCGTTAGAAAGTAGAATTTACATGTTGATCCTGAAACTAGAGTGAAAACAAAATACAGATTTTTTAAAAAAAATTCTCTCATCCCATTAAATGTGATCTGGCCAACTTATGTACTACGACGTTGCAAAAGCCTCACCCAGGTTGCATATATGTTGGGCTGTCACCTTCTATTGGGTCGACGCCTTTTTCCCAGTGACGTGGCACGTGTGTGTTTCCGAAACCTGGCACGTGTGCAGCTCTCTGAAATCACCCCCTGTTGTTCACTTTGGCACATATTGGATGCATTTCAATTCCATTGATTGGTGATTTTGTAGATGATTAAGAAACTAGACTGAAACTACACTGCATTGGAGTATTATTGGACATGTGGTTTCACCTTTCTTTTCTGAAAGCTCAGTTTCACCTCTCGTTTTGCAAAAGCCAAGAAGGTCATGGGGTTAGTTAAGAGTTGTTACACCTTTAACTCTTTAAGCAGCACAGCTTTGGATTCAATGAATTAGCAGTTCTCCTTTGTCAGTACAAGAAGCATGCCTTTGTTCATGCGTGTACCGACTGAGTAACAGAACTGCTGATACATACCACACAAAATCATGTGAGGATCTGAAAACTGAACTAACAAGGTCATACTAATGCTCCATTTGAATCGCGGAAATTTCATAGGAATTTTGCAGGAAACTGGAGTTCCTAACAGGTTGTAAGACATCCTCAAGCATGGAACAGAGTCTAGATTGTTCCCTCTTTGATCTCTTGTCGCATGCCTCGCGATTCCATTAGCTGCCTGTCCAGATCTTGCCCACAATATTCAACCTCTCTGAACAACTATCTAGGACTGGGAGGCGGCAAATGTACAATGTTGTAGTACTAGTAAAAAGCGACGGCACTTGGTACCTCCAAAAGTGCACAAATGCCAGGGTGCCCTCAAATCAACGCTGTTCTAATGTGTTTTAGATTTTTGCTGACCCAAATCAATGCCTCCCAACCATGCTTTACTGGAAGGACTACAGGCGGAAAGTAAGTACAACTGCTTCAGCAACCACCAAATGAATTCATCAACCGCTCAGGAACAGTGACCATCTAGGCATAGGCATGTAATTGGGATGAGGGAAACAGAGTTGGGCTGGTATGCCATGTCCTTTAGTTGATGGGGGGGAAAAGTCTAGCTAAGAGGGGCTCGACTTTTGTCCATGACAATGGATAATGTGTAGGAACATTGTTTGAGGAATATTATTACTCTTTGCGGCCGAAAAAAAAATCTTCTTAATGTGGAAAGAGTAGGCACTTTTTTTTTTACTTTTTACAAATTGTAATTTTTTTACTATTTCTATTAGTCCTGTGAAAATAATAGGTATAGATTAGCTATAACTAATACTTCCATTTTTTTAATAAATATATTGTGGTAAAACTAATAGGTTAAACTTGTATCTTACATTTTGACTATGGAGACAAACAAGATGTTACTCCAAAAATGCTTTATATTGTTCCATATTAATCTTTTTATAAATATATTACCTTTTCTAATACTTAAATTTTAATGCAATTGCTAACCTGTAGCATGAACATGAGATCAGTTCTCAACACATCTGCAAAGAGTAGTCCGATTGTTAGATTCTCTTGTCTAACGTTACACTAATTGATCACTATAACGGTTGATCCTCATAGAATCAGACTCGACGATTGTAAAAGATGAAGCAAACTCGCCTGGCTCATCAAGGTCGGTGGGGCCTGTGTTCGTTGATGAAGCTTTAGTTGTTTCTAATTCCTTTGTAAAAGCAACCTTTTCCTACTGTCCTAGAGAGGCTAACCGAGCAGCACGTAAGCTTTTACTCTGCAGGCAATGGAGTCTGTAATGTGTCATGTATGGTCGGATGATCCGCCTAGTTTCCTTGCTCCTATTCTGGTAGATGATTTAGCCATAGTCTTAAGTGCTGATAAAAAAAAGTTGCTTGGTATCAGAAATATAAAAAGTGATCATTATAATAAGAGATTTTTAACTTTTTTTTTTGCATGTTGTGCTAGTCTGTTAGGGAGAAGCAATCCAGTTATCCACAAGTGACATTTTGTTTTTAAATAACATTATGTCCTGTTTAGACAAGGGGTATTTCATTGAATTAGATCATAAAACATTCCAATGAAATATCACTATTCTAAACACCTCTATGGTCGCTGTAGTTTAGTTTTAATTAAGGTCCACATGACTGAGGGCCGGATTCTTTTTGGTTTTTGCGAGATTTTCTTAGTGTATTTCTATTTTCTCTTAGAAGATGTAAAAACCATCTAATTTTTTAGGCTAAATTTTAGATTAAAATTTTAACTGCATAGTTAATGACATTAATTACAGATGTTCTACACTAAGAAACATATTCAACAAAAAAAATAATATTAGCTAAGAGTAAACATAGAAAGAGGATTCTCCTGTCCTTCGGGCATATCTCTTCAACGTCGCAATTAGTCTGCAATCATGGAACGATTAGGCTACTTCCTCCTTAAGGGTGTGTTCATGTACATGGACACCATGATGACCTTGTCCAAGCGCTAATCAAGTTGATTTGGGCTAAATTTATATGTATGCCTCCTCCGTACATGTCTTGAACTCCCTTTTGTTTGGCATAACTTCTTTGTAAGCACACTAAAAAAATTGCCAGCACGTTGTTGGAAATATCTAATCAAGTTGATTTGGGCTGTAATTTATGAGCTCTTTTACGGTACACTAAATTTAATATAGGCCGTTCATTATTTTCGATCCAATGAATCAGATTAGCTAGTATTTATTTATACTTCCTTTGATAGTAGAGTAGTAGAAATACTCTTAACAAATCAACGGCTAGATTTAATTTCTACTATCTATTATATATTACCAGTATAATGCACCATAAAATTTCTCTAATTTATATGTATGCCTCCTCCTTACATGTTTTGCACTCCCTTTTGTTTGGCATAACTTCTTTGTAAGAACACTAAAAAAATATTTGCCAGCACGATGTTGGAGATATCATATCACTTTTATAGCCCCTTGATAATGTTTATTTTTTGTAAATATAGACCTCTTTCAAACACAATTACAAAAATAGTCCCCTCCCCGACTGTGGAAGCGCTAGCAGGCGGTACATGTCCACCTGCCACGTTTTCGTATTGCGAAAGGAGGTATCGCTCTATAAGAGCTCGGAAAGAGACTTACCGAGCCATAGCACCTCGATAGGACCTGTCGAGAAGTAGGACTAGATTATTCTTGCAGAGTACTAGCATCTCGGTTGGACTGTGTCATTAATCAAGTAATTAATTAATTAATTAATTACAATCAATGATTAGTCAGACAATTTTTTGCCGAGGAGTGGCACCTCGGTAGAACTCTTTCCAAGCTCCTGTAGCGTGGTACCTCTTGTCATGGTACGGGAGCACGGTATGTAGTATATGTCGTCTGTCGGTGCTTCTGCGGTTGGAGAATGAGTTATTTTTATAATTATATTAAAAAAAGATCATATTTAAAAAACAATTGTCCGAGGTATAGAGAAGTGAATACTTTGGACTCGGCCACCGTGCATTGGTGAAGCTCGTGCTCCAATAAAACTGCAGGCTCCTATCTTAATTATCTCTAAGGGTATGTACAATAAGATCACCTTAGCTTACTCTTAGCTTGTTCACGTCAGTTTTGTCCTATGTAGAAGAGTGAGAAAAGAGGAAAGAGAAGAAAACTGTCTCTTATTTAGTAGTAAGCATTGCACGGGAGCATAGATAGATTGGTTATGTACAAGAGAGAAAAGATAGTTAATGCATGACATCTAGAGCCAAACTTTAAAAATAATTATTGTACAAGCTGGCTTTAGTGTTTACTCTAGATGATATGGATGGAAAATGGAGTAAGCAACTGACTTCATTATTGTACTTGCCCTAAGTAAATTAGTGTGGCAGCCGATGAAATCAAAATTTTGTTCTATTTCCTATCCACGCATGCTCTCCTCCTTGTTCCTTCTATCTTTAGGCAACTACATGAATCTCAAAACAAACCCTGCACGACTTTAAAGTAAAATCAGAGCACCATGAGTATAAAAGAGCTTTTTTTTATAGTACACTAAATTTAACATAGACCGTTTGTTCTTTTAGATTCAACGGATCAAATTGGTTGCTAGTAAGAGTATCTTTATCGAATCAATGTATAATCTTATTTCTACTACCTATCTTACACTATCAGTGTAATGTACCATAAAATTTCTCAAATAAAAGGCCACGGGACGTGGGCACCACTTTCTCTCCGTCATTCAATCCCAGGGTTCCTTTCCCTCCCTAATTCTCAGAATCAGTTAAAACCACGCTGCAGAGTCCTCTGCTTCCTCTTCACATTTCACCACCTGCTACTCCCCCTATTCCACTCTTCTTCAATGGTAAACACAACCGAGTAGTCCAAAAGGGAGGGAAAAAGATCAGAATAATCAGTTAAACGAGCAAAAAAGAATCCGAAATCAAGAACGCATTCCCACTGCTAATTGGTAGGCTCATCATCATCAGCACATATAAGCCCACCACCACCCTCCCCTTCCCTCCCACCCGTCTTCTTCCTCCTCCTCCTCCACTTCTTTGTTGTCTCTCCAAGAAGCCAAGAAGCTGTACCAGTTCACACACTCCGAGCAGAGAGTGAGTGAGAGAGAGAGAGAGCTGGGCCCCAGGCTGGTCTAGGCAGCGCCACCATGTCCGGGGGCGCCCTCCTCCTCCTCCTGCTCGTCGCGGCCGCCGTTGTCTCCTCCCCGGCCAATGCCGCCGTCTCCTACGACCACAGGTCCCTCGTCATCAATGGCCAGCACCGCATCCTCATCTCTGGCTCCATCCACTACCCGCGCAGCACCCCCGAGGTATATACACAGAGTTACACACGCGACAACAAGCAAGCACAGCAGTTCAGACTTCAGAGTTCAGGCTCGCCTGATAAAGTGATAATCCTTGCATTTCCTGGCGTCAGATGTGGCCGGACCTGATCCAGAAGGCCAAGGACGGCGGGCTGGACGTGATACAGACCTACGTCTTCTGGAATGGCCACGAGCCGGTGCAGGGGCAGTACTACTTCAGCGACCGCTACGACCTGGTCCGGTTCGTCAAGCTCGTGAAGCAGGCCGGCCTCTACGTCCACCTCCGCATCGGCCCCTACGTCTGCGCCGAGTGGAACTTCGGGTAACAATGCAGCAGTAGCAATCCTGCTAGATTTTCGTTCTTGTTGCTACTTCTTAGTTTCTTGGCTCAAACGTTTGGAATTCCCTGTTGATTGTTTTGGTTTGGATGTTGCAGTGGATTCCCTGTTTGGTTGAAGTATGTGCCCGGCATTAGCTTCAGGACGGACAATGGTCCATTCAAGGTGCTGACAAGAGATGGCAACAAACAGCACGACTTTGGTTTCTTCCATTGTTGTACAGTTTGGATTTTGGGTCTGATTTTGCAATGTTCTCCACGCAGGCGGCGATGCAGACGTTCGTCGAGAAGATCGTGTCGATGATGAAGTCCGAGAGCCTCTTCGAGTGGCAGGGCGGTCCGGTCATCCTCGCTCAGGCAAAAAAACCCGTTTTTTTTTTTTACTTGACAAACGCATTGATCACTCGAGTTGAATTCTTGATCCTGCAAAGTGATGATATTGGACTTGGCTGAGTTCTTTCTGACTTCGTGAACGATGCATCCAATCCAGGTGGAGAACGAGTACGGGCCGATGGAGTCGGTGATGGGCAGCGGCGCGAAGCCGTACGCGAACTGGTCAGCCAAGATGGCCGTCGGCACCAACGCCGGCGTGCCGTGGGTGATGTGCAAGCAGGACGACGCCCCCGACCCAGTGGTAATTACCACCTTCTGTCTCTCCCATTTCTCACCGTGGTTGCTACTTGCTATGATGATGAGGGAATCGGTAGTATTCAAGTCTAAGCCATACTAAAACACACTAATTTAACCACTTCACTTTCTCGCACCCCATGCTTTCGTTAGGACATCACAACCACCACCCCTCCTTTCCAGCACAGTTGCCAACTTTGCTTGCTGGTGCCAAACAATTATGGGAAACACTAGCGTCTGGACGTCCGATACTGTTTATTTCATCGGACGCTCGCTGCAACATTTTTTTCCAACGTTTGCAACATTTTTTCTCCGCTCACATTTTTACTGTTATCGAAGGAAAAATATTTCACACTTGGGAAAAAAATGTTTCACGAGTAGGAAAAAAATGTTGCAAAGCGTCCGAAAAAATCAGACGTCTGATTGCTAGCAATTCCGAACAATTATACATGTCCCAATTTATGCTACTTCTTTTCCTCTCTATTTTTTTAAATATAGATTCTTTTCTTTTATTCTCTTTTACGGTACGCTAAATTCAATACGGATAGTTCATTCTTTTCGATCCAATGGATCAAATTAGTTAGTATTTATTTATACTTCATCCGATAGTATAGTAGTAAGGCTCTGCTGTTCATTAAGGAAGGAGATAAAAATACAATAGAACGAAAACAAGCGAGACTAGCCTTCCATCCTGGTTAGGAAAAGGCAAAAGACACCACACCAGACCGATCTCTTCAACTAAATTTAATTTTTACTATCCACTTTATACTACTAGTATAATGTACCATAAAATTTCTCTTACGCTAATTCTTGCCTCGTGGCCTTGTGCGATCGGTGGCGGCAGATAAACACTTGCAATGGATTCTATTGCGATGACTTCACCCCGAATTCGAACAGCAAGCCTTCCATGTGGACCGAGGCCTGGAGCGGCTGGTAAGCTTGATGCACCAAATTCCAACAAACAACAATTGAATTGTGAATATGTTGCAACATTGACGCGATTACATCGATCCAACCGATGTCACCATGTGATGTGTTAAGGTTTACGGCTTTCGGCGGCGCGGTTCCGCACCGGCCGGTGGAGGACCTGGCCTTCGCCGTGGCGAGGTTCATTCAGAAGGGCGGCTCCTTCGTGAACTACTACATGGTGAGGCACCGAGGCTGGCTGGCTGGCTACCACATGGGTCACGCACTCACTTAAATCACATGAGCAGTTGTGTTAGTAGATGCTTGAGTTGTCAAGGGATAATGATATTTACATGTGCTTGCTCCCAGTACCATGGAGGCACAAATTTTGACCGGACCGCCGGTGGCCCCTTCATTGCGACGAGCTACGATTACGACGCGCCTATCGATGAATACGGTACGCAGCTGTTACGCCTTTGTGCCTGGCCTTTCTTCGGATATTTTGTTTCTTACAAACATCCAAATTTTAGTTTCTTGGATCAAAGTATCAAACCATCGTCTTACGGATCTCACAGCAAATCCAATGCTCCAAAATTTAGATGTTTTTGGCTAAGAAAACATCCGGGCGATGTTTATCAAAACCCTTGTGGCAAACTTGAGTTCATGTTACGCTTTCGGGAAAGGAAAACGGTGGAAATCGCTGCATCAAGACATTCTGCAGTCATGTGCTCCGATCGCCTGAAACCATGGTGTGCGTTTTTCAGGTCTGCTTAGGCAGCCAAAATGGGGTCACCTGAGGGACCTGCACAAGGCCATCAAGCAGGCCGAGCCCGCGCTGGTCTCCGGCGATCCGACGATCCAGAACATTGGGAACTACGAGAAGGTCCAAAGATCTTGTTATATCCCTACGCAGAAGTACCCAGCAAAAGAAGTGGCAGATCCAAAGTTGCTCACAGAGTGAGATCAAATTTTGTTTCAGGCGTACGTCTTCAAGTCGAGCACCGGAGCTTGCGCCGCATTTTTGTCGAACTACCACACGAGCTCTTCTGCAAGAGTCGTGTTCAATGGCCGGCGCTACGACCTCCCGGCCTGGTCCATCAGCATCCTGCCGGACTGCAAGACCGCCGTCTACAACACCGCAACGGTGCGAAAAACACTGAAATTTAAACCAGCCAGCCTGAATGCTCAGTGGACGGCACAAACCTGATGAACTTATCTGACGATTGTGCAGGTAAAGGAGCCGTCGTTGCCGGCGAAGATGAACCCTGCGGGAGGCTTCTCCTGGCAGTCGTACAGCGAGGCGACGAACTCGCTGGACGAGAGCGCCTTCACCAAGGACGGCCTGGTGGAGCAGCTGAGCATGACGTGGGACAAATCGGACTACCTGTGGTACACCACATAGTGAGTGATTCACTGGCCCTTCACCTGCTCCGTTTCTTTCTGAAACCGTTTGATCTCTGCTAAACTCTGAAGGTTGCCTTGATGTCGCAGTGTCAACATCGACTCGAGCGAGCAGTTCTTGAAGTCCGGCCAGTGGCCGCAGCTCACCATCTACTCTGCTGGGCACTCGATGCAGGTGTTCGTCAACGGGCAATCATACGGTACCTGACTGAATCTTTTTTTTTTTCAGAACTTTATCTATCAAATCAAGGTTTCAGGTTTTACTGATGAATTATTCGCGTTCGTGTCGCAGGCGCTGTCTATGGCGGTTACGAGAGCCCGAAGCTGACATACAGTGGGTATGTGAAGATGTGGCAGGGGAGCAACAAGATCTCCATCCTGAGTGCAGCAGTTGGTCTCCCTGTAAGTTGGTCAGAAATTCAGAATGCTATGCCATTGACACTGTTCCAGTTTAGACCATCCCCTTGTAACGTATACAATCTCTTATGTCCGTGATGCAGAATGTCGGGACCCATTTCGAGACCTGGAACGTCGGCGTTCTTGGCCCCGTGACGCTGTCCGGCCTGAACGAGGGAAAGAGAGACTTGAGCAATCAGAAATGGACATATCAGGTACGCCACATTTGTTCAGACTGCATCTCTCCCCCTTGTCCTTGTCATGTACGCAGGAGCATACTGATCTCAATTTCCCGGCATCGCAGATCGGCCTAAAAGGCGAGTCGCTAGGCGTGCACTCCGTCAGTGGGAGCTCGTCCGTCGAGTGGGGCAGTGCCAGTGAAAAGCAGCCACTGACATGGCACAAGGTCAGTGCTGAATCACCATCCACATTGCCACAATGCTACTGCCATTTTACTGAACTTTACAGTTCTGAGCTGTCGCGGTCCATTGCTGAAGTGTTGTTCTTGTGATCTCTAGGCCTACTTCAACGCGCCGGCCGGCAACGCTCCGGTGGCCCTGGACATGGGCAGCATGGGCAAGGGCCAGATCTGGGTCAACGGCCACCACATCGGCCGGTACTGGTCGTACAAGGCCTCCGGCAACTGCGGCGGCTGCAGCTACATCGGCACGTACAGCGAGACCAAATGCCAGAGCAACTGCGGCGACATCTCTCAGAGATGGTACGTCACTCACCTGTCTAGATTGGGCAATTTTTACCACTCTCGTAGATTCAATTATAAACACTTACTACCAAAAAAAAGGATCAACAAACTGTTTTTAGTGCATTAGCTACTCCACGAATCACTATTTGCAACGAGAAGTAGATACAGTGAATTCCTTTAACCTGTTCGATCGAACAGCGCAGCACAACACAGCAACACCAAACTGAACCGTAAATTTCTTTTGCAAAATTCAGGTACCACGTCCCACGTTCATGGCTGAACCCGAGCGGGAATCTGCTGGTGGTACTAGAAGAGTTCGGCGGCGACTTGTCGGGCGTCACATTGATGACAAGGACGACATGAGAAAGAAAGAAAGAAAGAAAGAAAGGAAAAGAAAAAGGAGATCAAATTGTGAATAATTTGCAGGAATTGGGACAGAAGGAAGGGCACACATAGCAATTATTTTTTCGTCATATCCATACATACGGCGTAGATACGGATACGATTGGTGCTCATTATACGTACGTATGGACACAAACTAGTACAATATTATTTATTGGGGGGCTGTGTTAGAGTTGGCCGTCGTCGGCACGGTTGCAGGAACTGCAGCTCCGGTACGGCGGCCGGCCGGTACGCAGCCGCTGTCGACTACAATTATTTTGAGCCGTTGATGGTTTTGCTCTGCAGCCTGCGCGCATCCCGAGTTCACACAATGCAGGATTCCTCTTGGCTCGTGATACTCTTTTTTATTTATGAGAAATTTACAACGTTGAGTTGCAAATGTGAACAGTTATGGTTGTCTATTTATCTCTATCATTACGTATGATAATTGGTAAGTTATTGTGTGAGTGGTATAAGAGGAAATAATTATTCTTTTCTCTCATATTTGTTCTTTCTCTTTTTCTTTTTCTTTAATCCTTCTTTGCTCTTCCCACTTTTGCATTGATGATGAGATTTACATTGAAAAGAATAAGCACTTTGAAGTCTCAAAGTAAGCTTGTGATTGTACTATCTGTGGATAGTGTTTGAGCTGAACAGCTGCAGGTCTGTATCGTAGATTGCATGAAAAGTTGCATAGTCTTGCGCACTAGTGGTGTGCAAAAAGTGGCTGCTGAATGCCTGAATCTTTCACTCAGCAAGCTCTGGTCTAGTCAGAGCAAATTGTCTTCAACCTTTATTCATCTTTCTTTGCAAAGTTTATCTTAGGAGATATCAATAGAAGAGGAATAAAAGTTTGATCCACAAATGAAAAGGGTAAAGGACCACTTTCAGTTCAATTCATCTGGTCTTATACCATATGTAGTACCAAATATGCTCTGAGACTCGTATTTGGATACAGCTCACAGGATTTTGGACCGAAGGTGAAGAAATATCCTCTTGACCCCACATTTTGATACTGTTCATTAGACTTTAGCTTCAACTATCACTATGAAATTCAGCTCTAGCTTCAACTATCAAATGATAAGTAATAGAAGTCATTCAGAAAAAAAAAGTGTGCTTGTTTAGCAAGTCGGCAATGAGCAAACCAGGATGACCCAGCAGAAATCAAGAGCAAAGACTAACCACTGGCACTGCTCACTCCCAGTGTCACTGAGCTTTCTTGACTGCAAGTCTGCAACCATCAGAAAAGGTTGGAATTAACTAATTAACAATTTTATGTGATCTAGCTAGGTTGGGAGTTGGTGACCAGTTCCTATCTTCATCCAACAACCATGGCATGCATATCATGGTGAAGCTTGTATGCATGCATGCATTTGCAATGCATGGCCAGATGACCTTGCGATTAGGAAGTTTGATGAAGAATCTCTTCACTCCCCCGTTTTTGCACGCGATGGTGCAGGCCCATCCATCACAATAATTCTGGCGGTTGTTGCATATACAAGAAAAGGGTTTTGGTTAGTGATTGTTGTGTTCTTGCATGACCTCCTTTTTAATTATGCATGATAAACAGTAGTTGAGATGATAATAATGATGATTTGTTAGGTCAGGATTCTTAGGTCCGAGCATCGATTTGGAGCTAAACAAATTAGTCTGTGGAGAATACAATAGATTAGTAGATGGTGGCGTTTGTGCCGTCCACAGATCACAAATTCACAATCACCAATGGAGAACGTAGGCTGAATTAACTTTGGACCATCCATTGTTGTATCCTCCAATGCTTTACTTTAAATTGAATAGCATTTTTTGAAAAAGAAAAGAAAAGAAAATGTAGGACTTGAATAATTTTTCGCAATCAGATCACATATGTGTATTATTTAGAATAATTCTGTGTTGTTATACTACAGGACCTCTACACCTTTTAATTATAGTGCCAATTATAACTGGACTAAATTCCGACTCAACTCTAATCCGACTCACACCAACACTCAAGATGGCCAAACATATCAACCATGCCCAACTTGTTACATATTGTAGCATCCTTGTAAGGACCTATCTCTTTAGTGAAATAATCAACTAATTGTTCACTAGACTTTACGTACTCCAGCCTCATCATCCTACCATCTAACTTCTCCTTTACAAAGAACATATCGTCCAACATGCTTAATACGATGATGCTTTACCATATTGTTATCAATCGGAGGTTTCTTTGGTTGAGTTATGCTCTCGTTGGTTTGAGGATTAATTGCACTTGGATTGTTCGAGAAATAGCTATACAAAATTCGTTTGTCTATCTTTTATAAATCTACAATACATTTTATAGAACTTATAATAAGTTAAGACTATACTAGAGAACAAATGAACGAATAATTAAAATTTTGTGATGCTATTTTATTTTTAAAAAATTTACTAATCAACCAATAATTTAAATTATATAGTGATATTTTATCATTTTTAATATTTACTAATTAGCCAATAATTAAAATAAAAAACTAAAGCATTACCTTATCCTCTCCATCTCTCAGCCGAAGGGGCGAGGTCCCTCAGGACGGGCGGCCCTCAGTCTCCTCCTCAGCTCCTCAATCCTGCCGACCCAAGTGCGGCACGCTGGCACCCCTCCTTCACCCTGCACGGCGCCCCTCCTTAGCCAGCAGAGTCCCAACTTAGCACGGCGCCTCGCCCCCTCCATTGTCGGTCGCCCGCCCAAGAGATCTCATTAGGTCCGCACGAGCGCACTCCATGGCCGCCCCTACCTCGTTGGCTAGTCGTCACCCCTTCGTCGCCATCTAGTCGCCGTCCGATCCCCGAGGGACCCAGGGCCCCTTGGTCGCCACACATCACCTGCCCCTTCCCTCCTCCTTCACCGCACGAGGAGCACCTCGCGGCCTCACTCACTGTGTCACCGTACCTTCATAGGAGCCAAGCTGATTTGTCGCTTGTCAGAGAGTCGTCCTTTCACCCGAGACTAGATCAGGGATTTGAGGATTGGAGAATTGAGGATTGAAGACTAGGGACTGATTGAGTTGTGTTCAAGTTAGACTATGTCTAGTTGTCTAGTGAGCTGGTCTGGTGCAATCACACCCGAATTGTGGACACGAACTCTTCTCTTCTTCAACCTCATCTCTGTAGCTCAGTGGCTCCCATATTGCTTCTTACTTGGTGCCAATATGCCATGCCTCTTCCCGTCCACCGGCTCTGCCAACCGGCAGCTAATGCTCCACCACTGCATAGCACCAAAACAATAGTGAAGGTCCTAGAAATTTAGGGGCACGATAGACAGAACTGATAGTGCTAGCCTCCTCGTGCACCCTATGCATCCGCCACTGCCTGCACATGAGGTCGTGGATCAAGCTAGCATTGACGGGCTCGTCATCCACACACGTGGCACCCCTGGGCGGGCCCAACCTATCAGGATCGTTGGTCGATCAAAGACGACTCAAATTACCTGGTGCTCTATGCAAAGAAATTACAGTGCTGACGGTTTGCGCAACGAGAGCCTAATTAACTGTTGCCAACTGCAATTTACCATTTTTTTTAAAAAAAAGAACGTATACCTTCTCATATACTGTTGGAGAAAACATACCAACCCGGAGGAGAGAGGCCTCTTTCGGCTAAAACTCCGCGGGTGCCTACGGTCTGTGCCCTCCAACTCCGCGGGTGTCTACAGGGGACGCCCTCCTACTCCGTGGGCGCCTACGGGCGGTGCCCTCCAACTCCGCGGGCGTCTGCGGACAGTGCCCTCCTACTCCGTGGGCTCTCTAGAAGAAGTACCCAGGGGTCTTTAGTCCACCAAGAGCTCTCGCCTCGCCTCCTGACCGCAGGGCATGAGCACCCAAGGGCGCTTGGCAGAGCGCCCTGACCTCAGGGCCCTTGATGAGCGCCCTAACCCCAGGGCGCTTGGCGGAGCGCCCCGACCTCAGGGCGCTTGGCGAAGCGCCCTAACCCCAGGGCGCTTAGCGGAGTGCCTCGACCCCAAGGTGCTTGGCGAGGTTCCTAGTTCAGGAGGGTGTCCCCCAGGCGCTTATGGAGATGGGTAGGCACCCTCGAACCACGTGGGACTAATCACCTGGCGGGGTCCCGAAGTCTCTTGTGGGGTCCTCAGAGTCAGAGGCCTACCCTTGCGGGATGATAACGTGGGATCCACTGTCTCCTCGCCGGAAAGACCGAGATGCCCCCGCCTTAGCCGCGTCAGTAGGGGTAGGATGGTACTTTGTGTAATAGACTGGGCGCCTATAAAAGCCCCCTGTAACCCTATGCTTGAGGGCTGAGCTCTCATTGGAATACAAAACTGAATCACAGGTGTGTCCCTTGGGAGCCTGGACCAGGGGCCCCCTCCCTACTCCCCCGGGGAACACACCGACAGGAGTAAGGCGCTTGCTTAAACGCTCGAACCTGTATAAACCCTCGTGTCTGCCCTTTCTCTCTCGGACGTAAGCCTGTAAGACGACCCGCGTCCACTCTCTCTTATGTCACATTTCCCAACATACGACATATACGATCTCGTGGGTTGTATCAGGCCCGTGGCAAGGTCCATTTGGCTGGTCTGCAAACGGGTTGGGAGACCCATTAATGCACAACGAGATTGTTTATTAAAAGCCCATTATCCTGGGCTGAAATTGTCCAAGAGGCCCAATAATACATAACGAGATTTCTACGCCCTATCCTGTTTATTATTTTTGGGTTTCGTAACAAAACGCGGGAATCGCCACGCTCCCGCACGATCGCCGCGAACCCGCTACCAATGGAGCAGTGGCTGCCGTTGTTCCGCCACCTCCTCGCCTCCCCGGCCCCCAACGCCGCCGCCTTCTCCTCCTCCCCCGACCAATGCCCCAGCTCGCCGCCTCCGGCCGCGGCCCTCCTCCGGCTCCTCCTCTCCCCGGCGCCGACGCTCCCTTCCGCCTCAGATGCCCCCGCAGTTGTCCTCTTCCAGACCCTCCCGCCCTTGCTCCAGTCCCAGGCGCTCTCCTTCCTCTCATCTGTCCCCAACCTCCTTGACCCGCTCCAGCTCCGCTCCCTCGCCGCCCGCGTCCTTTCCGCCCCGTCCGGCAGGTACGACTTCTGGGTCCGCCGCGGCGCTCGCCACCTGCTCGACGGATTGCCCGAGGAAGGCGTTCTTGACGTCGACGAGGAGTTTGTTGAGGACTTCCACGAGCCGCCGCCGTGGATTAAAGAAGCGGCGGCGCGGGCACGTCCTCTCCTCCCGTGGCTGCCTCTTGATTGCCGGGGCGTGATGGCAAGCGGTATCCGTGGTGGTGGGGATGGTTTGGACGAAGTTTTGCTGGAGTCTTTGGTGATGGAGAAAGACGAGGATTCGGAGATGCAGGAGCTTGAGTGCCTTCTGCCTCCTTCGGCTCCTCTCAGGGATTTGGTTGTGCAGAGGGCGTTGGCTCTACAGAAGGAGATTGTGACAGTGGAGTCAATTTTGGGAGCCCAGCAGATGGCGAAGGATTTGCAGGATCTTTGTGTTGAGTCTGGGAATGCCAAGGCAGTGCTTAGCTTAGTACAGCCATGGGAGGCGGATGATGACACTGTGAGAGTTCTTCTTTCCAATTTAGTACTTGAGGAAGATGGAATGCAAGGAATGGGGCCAGCACTTGTGCTGTGTTCTCTTGTTTTACCGAAGTTACTTGACCTGCAAAGACCAGTGTCATCTGTTCTTCTTTCTGCTGCATTGGATGTCTGCAAACACCACCCAGCTTCTGCACTGGAGGCTGTCCTCTTTCCACTAGTTCTCAGAAAGGAGGGGCTAAATGTTCCTCAGTGTGACGTGCTCACGCGGATTGTCAAGGATTGCATGCATCCTTTGCATGTCACTGCCTTCTGTCATAGGTTGCTTTCATGGGAGAAGGGAGAGCAGAGACCACTTTGTATGCCTCAGCACCGGGAGAATATTGGTAGTGAGTTGGTCTGGACGGAATCTCTCTTCGCACTGTTGTACAGCATTCTCAATCAAGACATTCGCTTGACACCAAGCACCACTGGAAAGCTAGTGACCGTGATTGATGATATGTCATCAAAGCTTCCAAGGTCGCTAAAATTTGGGAACTTTCTGCTGTGCTTTGTCACGAAGTGTTGGCATGAATCTAAGATTCACAAGGTTTTGCTTGAGAGAGCTGCTGAGAGAACCAGCACTTTTCTGACTAAAGCTATATTGGCAAAACTGCGGCCAGCGAGTTGAAGTGCTGTCTTGAATTGTTTAAAGCTGAGCATCCGGTGAGCCTACATGTCCATTCAGATTAGTAATTTCGTGAAAGGCCTGTTTTGCTTGACTTTTAAAATGGACAGCTTTTGTAGCTCCGGAAACCACGAAAGAATTATTCAGATATAAAAAATAGCAATGTACTGTGAAAATATTACTTACTGGACCCACACTCAAAGAACGGAATTTTGTTATATATGACTCAAATGTGACAAGATTGTCATGAAATCTAGAGTACCCAATTAAAGGGAATAAATAGGCCTGTTGAAACTTATCTTGAGTTTAACTGTAACAACTATACATAATCCAGCGGTCGTTTTCACCAGTCGTTTCTCTCCAAGAACTATGGTTTTCAATTTGAAGCGTTTGCATGAGACATTTTAATTGTTAGATGATCAAATCCTTATGCTCATACGCTTGGCCTTTCTATCAGTGGAGGATTTGTGGTTTCTGTCATAGGCACACACCTGTTCCTAATGCCCACATCATGCACTTCAGATTCAGTCAACTCTAGTGGTTGTCTTAGACATATAATATTGTTCCTAGAGAACCAATGAGAAAAATACAAAATAGTTTTATTCTCGAACTATTCAGTCGAGAATGGAATGTTTTCTAGTATGTACATGCTTCATTGTCCTTTTTTGCCACATAACTGTTTCGAGTCATATTTCACATGGCATATCATAAGTCATAGCAGCACTACTGCCACTTAAACAGTAAAGTGAACACAGCTTTACTAAACTTTGGAATAAATTAAGTTTTCAGTGGTTGTGGCATATTAATGTAGCATGAGTGCATCATTTTTACCACCTGAAGTTGTTCTTCGTCAGCTATTTTTCAGTTGCAGAAAAGCAAAATTCGTACATTCGATAGTAACTTATAACAGATACAGGTAAATCAGGCAGTTTATTCCTCTAATGAAAAATAACTATTGACAACACAGTACATAGTTTTGATGAGGACCACTTGACTTTTGCTTAGGGACAGTACACATAGTGGCTTTTGATGGGCGTCACTTGAATACCTTCTTTGTAGTTTGGAACCTTGATACCTTGTCAGTGAACTTTGTAGTGGCATAGAAATTAAGGTAGTCTTGGAAACGGTATTGGCTAGGATATGTAAGCTTTGGAGCTGGGCAGATTATAGCATCGGGGCCTGGGTTGTAGAATGTCGCAATAGATAGACGGCTCCCATTCTTATTGGGGAGTACCTGATGGCAAATGCTTTTGTATGTTCCATTGCTCATCACTTCAATCTGATCTCCAAGGTTTACGAAAATTCTATTTCCTTGTGTTGGTGGTATTGGGATCCATCTACCATCTTTCATGAACTCCAAACCTGGGACCAAGTCATCTTGAAATAGAAGTACGATTCCCCCGGCATCAGTATGTCCCCGGAGTCCCTTCACAAGTTCTGGATGACTACACCTGGGGTACTTTGCCACCTTGATGCCTACAGAAGGCTTAAAGAATGCTTTCTTCAAGTATTCCTTGTCCAGCCCAAGATTTTCGCTCATGACTTCTGCTAGCTGCTCGGCCAACTTGATTGCTTCTTTGGCATATTCAGGAACTGCGGTACTGTATAGTTAATTGCTTTTATTAGTATGCCTTACAAACTTCTGATTTCTAAGTTTTGCCAATTGTATTGGACATGACTACTGCTATTCATGGTAATAAGTTTTACTGTAATTTACATTGCATACTCACCGAAGTGGCTCAGGAATATCATGAATGTTTGATTCTGGCTGATGACGATACATGAAACTGCACTCCCAGTCAACATTTGAGGCGACTTTATCAGGACCTAGGGTTTTTGCCATCTCGGAATTGTAGAAGTTCTTCTCCATATTTTGCTCGTAGTATTTGTTCACCAGTTCCTTGATTTTGTGCATGAGGTCCTCATTGATCCCATGGTTCTCAAGCTGCCATACAGTTAGTTATTCATACAAGATAATAGTGAGAAACAAGAAAGGAATTTTTATGAACATAACAATCTTATATATTATTACTTACCCAAAAGAAACCCCATTGTGCACAGGCATCATGGAGAAGTGAAAGTGTCTCTGACCTCTTCTCGCTACGCAGCTCATCCATCTTTATCACTGGAATTTCCATTTGCTGAGACACTGGAGTATAGCAGTTTAACCAAATGTGTTCTCTTCTGGAGTTGATCTGCTAAAGCTACAGCAAGGTAGGTATTTATAATGGCCTAGATAGGAATGTTGGGAAGTATCTTTTTTTTCCAGATTTCAAAACATGGTGTGGTTTGACTATGAAGGAAACCTTGCTTTCTTAGGAGGCATGTGCAAAATCCTGTCCATATACATCTAAGATAACTTGGCTAGTATCCTTCAAAACTCATCACCATCATGATGGTTGACTTATGAACTACACATGATTGCTATTTGTTTATCCTGTTTTACTTCCATATAAAAATGAATCAGTGGCAGTCATCTTATTGAGATAACTAGTTGGCTTTAGATATTCACTTTCTTTGGATCAGTTTCGCCGCCCTGAGTCGTGGTGATGATGTTACTGTTGTACAGATTGGGAGGAGTAAAATCTCAGTTTTGAGATTCTTTCAGGTCTGACTAATCATGGCAGTTAGTTTGACTTTGTGGTTCAATGCATGAAGGCCAGTATGCAGAGTCAATCACATTTCACAAACAAACAAACAATTCGATGCATTTCTTGTGCATATACAAGCCTAGATTTTCTCAGGGATTTGCTAGATCATGTTTGCATTTTTTTTAAACCACACTAGTTAATTTGCTGCAGAGCAATATTATAGTAGATTGAGTCGTCTTTACACAATGTTAGTGAGTAGATAGTTACTTCTTGATCACTTGTTAGTTGCATTGTTGTTGTAGCATTCGTCTCATAAGTTGAGCTACTTCTGGAAATACTAGTGGCTGTTTAGTCCTCACCTCATCAAGCCACAGGGCATGCCTCAGGTTGCCTTAAATCTGCCTCAGCTTCGAAGTTGCATAACTTTGATAATTTGTTTGTCTTTCTTTAAAATTTAAATGATTAAATTTTAATGTGTATAGCTATGGTATAAACAACTTATAGCTATAAGAAGTTTCTCACCTTTTCTCCCCTATATTTTCTCCCATTTCCTTATCTCCTACTTGTAGGATATGGATGGTTGGAAAGTATGTGTAAAGTGCATAAAATACAAGCATATGTACTAGGCACTCCTAAAATTAATTATTCAATTTTGACAGATTTCTTTAGAAGGCCTCGAGGCGTGCCGTAGTGAGGTTTAAAATTTTCGGCACCCCGTGGGGGTGGCAAGTTGAAAGTAAATTTTGTGGCAAGTCTAAAGCCCGAGGTGTTATTCATAGCGTCTCGATTTTCATCTGAAGTGTGAAGCCCATCGATATTCTTGTTGATTCCTCTTGAGGTTCGTGTTTGTGCCGATTGTGTGGTAAGAAGTAAATACTGATAAAATTACTTTCCTGGTTCTACCATTCATTTATCGATGTCATATTTGATGAGTGTTGCTTGCTCGTGTTTCCGTACAAACTCACTGTACCTTTGTCTGTTTTGACTGTGCATCTGTTCTGATAAATGGCACAAGAAGCTGACAAGGCCGGCCCCAGCAATGTCCAGCTCTGCTCTGCAGCTGCGGTCTGACCACGGCGGCAGCCAAGCACGCCTTTCCAACTTCCAAGGCACTAACACGTCGGAGAATCCTGAAAAGTGTGCATACGATTGTCCAATTCGTGAGGTTCTTGGATCGATCTCGGTTGCATTTGCCGCTTTCTGGCTGCTGGAGCTGCAGATTGGATGTGTGTGTGAGTAGGGGCTTGTAGTCGGTGCGGCCCAAACCAAACACAAGTTGCGAGCGGATCACGGCGCGGCCCAAACGAAGTGCAGTGAGGCCCCCGGCTTTGCCGAGGCAGCGTGCGAGTATCTCTTCATGCTCTCCAGTCTCCACAACGCACCACCAAAAGTTCAGCTCATGCAGTAGCGGCACGCAATTCACCATACCATAATGGCATAATCAGTCCATACGTACGCACACGCGGTCCGCACGACGCCGACCATGCAGCCCCGGGAGGAACCGCCCGAGCCCGCCGCCGTGAGCGACGAAACGGGCCAAGCGGCGGCGGAGGAGGCATCGCGAGGCCACGATAGCGGAGGACGGTAGCAAGAGCCCAGCGTCGCCGTCCATGGACAAGGAGCGGCAGATCCCCGTGGACCCCATGTCGCTGCGCCAGCTGGGCATGGTGGCCGACGAGTCCGCGCCGTCCGTGGTGCAGTCCCCGTTCCTGCCGCCGGTCCACGTTCGTCGACGCCAGACTCCCGTGCTCTGCCGCCTCCTCCCCCGTTCACGGCGCTGCCGCCGCCCTGCGCTCCCTCGCCCGGCAGCACTATGTCGCCGAGCCGGCCGCGCTCTCGCGGAGCGCGTCCCGCGCCGAGGGTAGGTGCATGGAACCGCTCGCGGCGGAGGACGGCTTAACGTGCGGCACGCTGTGCATGTACTTCCCAGGATTCTCCAAGAAGCCGGCCGCCGTAGCCACAGCGGCAGTCGTCTCGAGCATGCAGAGGGCAGCAGTCGGGCGCGAGGCGGCGGAGCAGCGTGTCGCGGGTGGCGTCGCTGGAGCGGTTGGAGTGTGGGTCGTGGAGCCCCCCGCCGCCGCTGCCACACTACCTTGCCGTAATGACGTGGCGCTTCCCCGGCCCTATCGACCTTTTGTGTTGCTTGCCCGTGGGGCCACCTCCACCTCTATTGATCCCTGCTGTCGAGCCACCTCTGCTTCCACTCATCGGGAAGCTGCCACCAAGACGATGTCGAGAGAGGGTAGCCTAGTGCAACTTGACTAGCTTACACACGGGCATTTATATATAGCCTAGGTGCAGGTGTTGTGACCACCGTATTCGACCTTCAAATCTATGGTTTTGTCTTCAATATTTGGCTCTCCAACTAAATTTGGGTTTGCCTCCATTCTACGATCTCTTCTCCATTAATTGCTACTCCTAGGGGAGAAGGGTCGTGGTGATGATCGTAGTGTGTTTATATATTCAAAGTTAGATCAAAGAAATCGAGAAAATTAATTGTTTGCCATGCCAAAGATTGCCACTTTGTAACTGGTTCGCAACAACTTGTCGATTTGGGATATGCGCGGTCGAATTTTTGAAACTTTAGTTATCGATATCTTTTTAAATATTTAGATTGGATGCATGAAAATCATATGTGTTGATTCGTCTCGAAATGTACTTTCATTATATTATAATTTTATTATATTTTTTAAATATGTTGTAATAGAAATTAGTAGTTAAGGTTGGGTTTTTAGGACCATATCTATGCCTAAAACGATAACTATTTGTGATCGAAGGAAGTACCACTCTAAAGACGGCCCTTTGTGAGTTACCATGCTATTCACTAAAATAGTTAGCTTTTACACAAAATCAGTATTATGCTTTTATTTAAAAAAATGAAAACACCCAATGTGAAATGTCAAAAATGCCCCTACTATCAAATTGATTTGACGCTCCCTCGTGTGGTCGAGCGTCTTTAACTCGAACAAATCATCCCACCCGAGCAAGACCCATCATCTTCGTCGAGCTGGTTGTTTTAGTTCCTCGCGCGGAGCTCGCCTTGGCGGCCGGGCCGGGCCGCACACGCTCCCCGCGCTCGTGCTCTGCTGCGTGGCAGTGGTGCGGTTCTTGGCTGATCCGGAGACTAACGAGGAGACCGGCGACGTGGAGTTCCCGGAGCCGGAGGAGCTTGGCCCGCTCGGGCTCGACGGCGACCACGCGGAGGCACGGGAGAAGCCGGCCTCCTTCTCCAAGACGCTGACGCAGTCTGACGCCAACAATGGCGGTGGGTTCTCGGTGCCGCGCTACTGCTTGGAGACCATCTTCCCACTATCCCAGCCGCCGCGTACCCTCACGACCTGACCTTACGGGGTCGTGCCCGCTCGGGAAAAGATAACGAACGAAGACCAGACAAGCGGGGAAGACTCCGCGGGGACATCTCGGACATTTCACATTGAGTATTTTCGGTTTTTAAGAAAAGGATAATGAAAGAATACTGATTTTGTGGCGACTATTTCAGTGAGTGAATAGTATGGCAATTCATGAAAGGTAAGCTTTGGCATGTCAGTTAATGATGAAGCGGCAATCTCTGGTGTGGCAAACAATTGATTTTTTTTCGAAAAAAATCATTATAGAATTTACGAGGAATAGAACAACTCTCTTGGATTTCATTTGCTTCTTTTTAAATTATGGTAGGAGCTCTGGCTTACAGTCAAAAAAGAGTCAGCACCGGAGTTCCGGTTCCGGACAGGGTCGTTTGGTTTTCATCCCAAGCGGGCACCAATCACGAAATTTTTACCTATATAGCCTCTTTCTTCGTATTTTTTCCGAAATTAGCCTCGTCCATAAATTAATTTCAAAAATAGCCTCGTTACAGTACATTCCAGCGGTAGTTGAGCGCGGGTTTTTTTTTTAAATTTTTCGCCCCCTTTTCCAGCGGTCACCGACCGCATGAAATTTTTTTAACTTTTTTTCGCCAATTCCAGTGATCGTGACGCGCTTGAAATCTTTTTTTTTTTGTATTTCTCCTTTTTTTTTTTTCGCGCGGCGGAGGAATTTTTTTTTTTTTTAAATTTCGGTGACGAGCTGGCGGAATCCAATGATCGTGATCGCCGGATTCCGGACACGCTGTAAGCCGTGCGCGACGATGGCGATGATGCTTTTATTTTTTATTTTTCACAGATTCGAATTATTTTACGATGATCTTTAATTTTTTAGAATTTTTCGTTGTTCTAGCACGGCACGTATAATTTCCGAGGATCTGGATCACTGGAAATTGCAAAACTAAAATTCCGCGATCCGCTAGATTGTAATATTTGGAGGCGTTTTGTTTATCCGATGAATGTCTAATCGCGAGGAAAATTATACACGCCGGGTTAGAACAGTAAAAAATTCAAATTTTTCAATGCAATCGGAAATATAGTCTTCATGAAATTTCGAAAATTAACCAGACTTGATGCACATATTTTTTTGGAGGAAAATTAATTTTTGTGGAAGTATTTCGCATCGATTTTATTCGAAAAATCGCTGTAACCAATGAGCTCTAATTATTAAAAGTCTATGTTATTTTGACGGTTGCTAGAATACTATAGTTAAAAGTATGGTTAATAAATTCAGGAGAAATCATATTTGTCGATGATAACTATTGTAGTGTTTATAAAATTATTTGTCGATCAATTATCTTCGAAAAATAAAATTTTGTTGTCCGTCATGCTCTTTTGATGTGCGACAAATTTGACAACAAATAAAACCCGATATTCATATTTGAAAGTCATAAACCGAGATACAAAGTTAGATACATTCATATTTCAACGCCTCTTCCGATAGTGTTTGAGCGCCAAGGTGGAGGTGAAACGAAATCATCATCATCGTCATCATCGTTATTTGCATAGTTAGGAGCAAGCTCCTCCGGTGGTGCTTGAGCGCCAAGCGGAGGTGAAGCGAAAGCGTCATTTTATTTTATCTTCATATATATAAATACAAAGATATTATTCGAATCGTGAAAAATAAAAAATAAAAGCTGCCGCCGCCATCGTCGCATGCCATGCAGCGTGTCCGAATCCGGTGATCGTTGTGATCATGGATTCCGCCACCCACCGCCAAATCTAAAAAAATTTTCCTCCGCCGCGCGCAAAAAAAAAAGGAGAAATACAAAAAAAAAAAAGATTTCAAGCGGTCGCCGACCGCTGGAATTGGCGAAAAAAATTTAAAAAATGTTCATGCGATCGGTGACCGCTGGAAAAGGGGGCAAAAAATTTAAAAAAAAAACCCGTGCTCAACCACCGCTGGAATGTACTGTAACGAGGCCATTTTTGAAATTAATTCATGAACGAGGCTAATTTCGGAAAAAATACGAAGAAAGAGGCTAGATATGTAAAAATTTCACCAATCACCATAGTTTTTCAACTTTGAATCAACCATCTCCCGTGCCATTTTGTCGAGCCGACGTGTCCCATCCATCCCATGTTACGTTCGCAAAAACCATACGTTGACACCGCAGCCGATTGGGAAGCAAACGGCCATCTAATCCACAGTTCCAACTCAACCCGCCGAGCGCGTCACGCCCCCACGCGCTCGCTTGCACCACCGGCCGCCGGGAGCGGGCAGATGGCGGCGGCGAGGTCCGCGCTGGCGGCGCTGGAGCGCAACCTCCTGCCGGACGCGGTCACCCGGCGGCTGACGCGCCTCCGCCTCGGCTACCTCTCCAGCTCCACCACCTCCTCCTCTTCGCCCACTGTACGTACTGCCCGCCCCCAATGCAACCCGTTGGTTGCTTTCTTGGCGTTGGCGGCGTCGTTTGGTTTGGTGCTGCTGCCGTCTTAGGATGGACTCTTCACTTCTTGGGAAATCACGGCGTGTTGGAGATCCCCTCCGATTTCTATTATTAGAAACCATACCAAGAAAGGAAAAAACACTGGCGACATACCGTTTTTGCCAGATACGCTACGCACCATGTAATTAACTCCGTTGGGGACTGCATTGTGCTTCTTGCGTAGTGAGTATCTGTTAAAAATGGGATCTTGCGGGTGACCTGTCATTGCTGAGCTAGATTCCGTACATCAGCCATTGGCATCACGATTCGTTATAGCTCCAATGAAGACCAACCAGTGACAAATGTCTTGCTGTCTGTATAGTACCTACCTACCACCTGTAATACAAGTTATTTTAGTTCTGCTACTAATTTCTTCTGGGTTGGATTCCTCTGTCGGTAAGTATATTGACGCATGTAAAATTTGGTTTGTGATGCAGCTCTTGAAGAGATGCCCATTGCAATTGAAGAGAGGTGCTCTCGTGCTTTTCTTTTTTACAGCTGCACAAATATTAAAGTATGAATGAATGGTAGATTGTGATTACTTACCCCTTCACTTGCTTCAAGATTTGTGCAACTTTAATTGGGAGGGAAATCATTGAAGCACTGCTCGCAATTGAAACCGACAAAGATAAAGCTCAACACTATGAGCTGCCAACCACGTTTTTCAAGCTAGTGCTGGGAAGAAATCTCAAATACAGGTTTGTGCTGCACTTGATGCATACTAAATTACTAATGCCAAGTTTTATTTTATTTGACTGGTTTCTGGGTGGCAAATGGTTAGCTAATGCAGTGTAAAATAGTCACTTTCATATATTAATCCACATGTGTACATTGAGTTTTTCAGTTCATGCTACTTCCCTGATGACTCGAGCACCCTAGAGGATGCCGAGGATGCAATGATGGAGTTGTATTGTGAGAGGGCACAACTACAGGATGGCCAAAGCATCCTTGATGTTGGATGTGGCTGGGGATCCCTCTCTTTGTACATATCAAAGAAATATAGGAACTGCAGTATTACAGGGATATGCAACTCAACGACTCAAAAGTCTTTTATAGAAGAGCAGTGTAGGTAAGTGCAATGGTTTTAGGGCTGAGGGGGTCTGATGAGTGAATTCTTTTGCCTTGTAGTGGCAATTGTATGTTCCACATGGCTCTTTTAAATGGGCATTGCGACCTGTTGATGACACTGCAATTTGGTTTCATTTTCATCACATATTTATATTACTTCTTTAATTTGTAGTTATTTCAAATAGTGAAGTTCCACTAGCACATGAACCAAGGATATGATTAGCCCATGATGTCCTCAATGTTCTTTTTTGACCTATTTTCTGTGACCTTAGTTCCAGTGTCAACAGAAATGATCTTTCACATGCATAAACTTTTGCTGGATATGCAGATAGAAATGGGGCCCAATGATTTTGATTTTCCTGCGTTAAATACTTTGGGTATGCCACTTCATTTCTGTTACAGGGAAAATGAGCTATCAAATGTTGAGATAATTGTGGCGGACATCACCAAGTTTGAGATGGAGCGTTCTTTTGATAGGATCGTATCCATAGAGATGTTTGAGGTATAACTTAATTTGGTGTTTTGCTGTATTTTTTTTATTCATAAAAGCAAAGAAGTGTCTGTAATGTGCCTGTTGTGCAGCACATGAAAAACTACAAGGCAGTTTGGTGTTTTGCTGTGTTTTTTTATTCATAAAAGCAAAGAAGTGTCTGTAATGTGCCTGTTGTGCAGCACATGAAAAACTACAAGGCACTTCTTAAGAAGATATCCAGGTGGATGAAAGAGGAGAGCTTATTATTTGTTCACTACTTCTGCCACAAGACTCTTGCATATCACTTTGAGGTACATCGATAATCCTGCATTTTCAATGGTCATTTGGTCTCAGCTTCATTTAAAATAGCTTTCCCATTATATGGGTCATGCTGCGACTTGTTATAGCTGTAGTTGTATTTGTATTTGGCTGATGTACGACATGTTTAAAATCTAAACAGCTGATAGATTACAAGTGAAGTTAAGCTCTTAATGTCAGATCCTTGCTGATAGTGATAGGAGTTCCCTGTGGTAAAGTTATTAATTACCAATGATACCATTTACCAGTGCTGTAAAAAGTCACTCTTATTTGCTTCTGTAAAATGAGATAATTTCGCCTCTCGTTAATTTACTGATGTGAAGCAGTGTTATTAACATTAACTTTATTTGTAGTTCTCATGTGAATCATGACCTCACATTTTCAACATGACAACAACGATGATGATTGGATCACAAGGTATTTCTTCACTGGAGGGACAATGCCATCAGCAAACCTTCTTCTCTACTTTCAGGTTAGTTTCTAAACAATCGTACATTTTTACATTGATTACTGCCCTTATGCGACTAGTCAAATATGAATAACGGTTGACTGATCATTGATCAATATTCATATGAATATTGATATTTACTGACTATATTTGGTTGCAGGAAGATGTATCTGTGGCCAGTCATTGGCTTGTCAGTAGCACACATTATGCTACAACTAGGTATATCCTTCCCAAGTTTATAAAGCATCCATGCCCTAGTACTCCATGCATTGTAATATGATTTTAAATGTTCTACTTACTAGTTAGTAATTCTAGTTAATTAATTAGGGAGGAAACAAAAAATATATTTCAGATCATGATCTTAAAGTAAATTATGATATGCAATGAACTGTGAAGAAATGGTTGGGGGGTTTCTCGGTTTGCATTTTGCTACTGGTACAATCCAAAGCACATTGACTGTTGAAGTTATAAAATAAAAGGACAAAATAGTTACTTTTATATAAAATTTCAGGCGGTGAATGCAATCTGGCTTAATCCTGTGCCATGTAAATAAATCCAGCATATTGTATGTTAATTGATTGACTTTAATTCATTCCTAGCTTATCCCAACTTGTTTAGGACAAAAGGTTTGGTTGTGGTTGTATATTGTACATTAATTTACCTATTTGAGTTGAATACCTGTACTTTTTTTTCCTGTAGTGAGGAGTGGCTAAAACGTATGGACAAGAACATCACTTCCATAAGGCCAATCTTTGAGAAAACTTATGGCTAGGAAACAACTACCAAATGGATAGCATATTGGCGGACATTCTTCATTTCAGTCGCTGAACTTTTTGGATACAACAATGGTGACGAATGGATGGTTGCACATTACTTGTTCAGGAAGAAGTAGAAGCTACTGCTCGCCATTCCTGGAGCAAAGTAGAATCGCTTGTATGTGGTAAGGTGCTCTGCAAGGTTTTTTCCCAACAAAATCACGAATCATGGTTCTTTTTTCTTTTTCTTTTTTGAGACACGAATCATGGCTCTGGTACTTTATTTCGGACGTTGTCAATCTGTAGCGCATATTCCGGCCATTTATATGCTTTATGAACATTTTACACTTTCCAAGTTCAAGAAAGAAACATTTATATCTTGAAATAGGTATGGCTCTAGAACTTAAGACAGAGATCCTTATGGATATCAGCTCGTGCCAACACTTGACACTGACATGTGATCTTGGAGAACAGATTTCTCCTGACATAAATCTGGATGCAAGAGCGAGAGCTCTGTTGGATCGTGTGATCCTGGAGAATGTCTGAACCTTGTTTCCACACCTGACATTCAACTAGGATCAGCATATTACCTTTTGGTTGCCACCAAACCATACACTAGCATTTAGGCGGAATTGAATTCAAGTCATTGAATAGCAATGAGTCATTTAGTCTGAACCTTCTCTGAATGTGACCATTCTTAAGCCAGCAAAACCAGTTACCTACAAAACTACCTCTTTCTGCTATGATATACAGCTACCTACTCTTTGTTCACAGTGGAACTTAAAATCATAACTAATCAAATTATGTACAACCACAAACATAGTAAATATCTCATGCCTTCATTAAGATGACTGTGACTTCCATTGCTGTATCGCCACATGCAAGGAATGGTTGGGAATTATGGATAAATTTGGAAGCCATTGTTTCGTAACTGGGGATATCTTGTGTTTCTTGAGCCAAGCTTTTATTGCCCTGTGCTCATAGGTATGCCCATCAGCAGCAACATAAGGATTGTCCATTACCTCCTGCACCAAAATTATTTGCTAAGCTAGAGCGATAGTTGGAACTGGTGTGATCAAGTACCTACCACATTTTACCTGCAATATAGGGCAGATGAAGTGGCTTGGCGCGACTACGTTTGGACTTTTTAACTTGAGAAAAGCAGTAACCCTGCTCAGAATCTCTTCGAGCTCTGGCAGAACCTCCGACTCAAGATTAGGCCTGTCCCTGCATTTTAATGCTGTACATCGCAATCCCAGTTTTGCCAACATCTCTGCCTCAGCCATTGGCCAATCAGTTTGGGACTTGTCGAGAATGTCGGAAAATATGCCTTTATTAATTGCCTCTTCTGCACTAAGTATTAGCCCATGTGGACGTTTGCCAGTTAGCAGTTGAAGAATGATAATCCCCAAAGCATAAAGATCTGATTTTGGTCGGACTGTCCCAGTTAATTGGTACTCGGGATCCATGTAGTACAGTGTACCAGCAATGACGGTCTCTCTGTACTCTGTGAGCCCTTCTGGCACAAGATCTGATATGAGCTTAGCAAAACCTACGTCGCCAATTTTGCTTACATAATTCTTGTCCAGCAAGATATTTCCAGGCTTCAGGTCACGATGGACAATGGGCTCCGGTTTCGTTCCATGCAAGAAAGCAAGCCCGCAAGCCACCTCAAAGATAATTTGGAATCGAAGAAACCAATGGAGTGGTTGGTGCCCTTTATTGTTAATAAGTTGATCTTCTAGACTTCCATTCTCCATGTATTCATATACGAGACATCCAATTTCAGGACAAAAACCTAGCAACAAAACCAAGTTGGGATGGTGAAGTTGACTCAGAATCTCCACCTGCATGATGTCAAAAAATTGAACCATCTAATGAATTCCTCATCAACAATATATATATATATATATAAAAATATATAATGTTCCCTTTATGTCTATGGACCGCACAGTACAACTGATATGAAATGTAATAAGTTGACAAAAAATGCAAAATAATAATAATAATAATAATAAAATAAATCTACCACTAGCAATTTCTGTAACTAGCCAAAAAAAGTCGTTAGTTAGGTCTAGTGAGAAAAATAGAAAAACATAAATCAGGGTACCTCTCTCAAGAACTCATCGATCTTGTCACTGGAATCTTGCTGAATAACCTTGACAGCAACTTCAGTGTGATCAAGGGTGCACCTGTATACGATCCCATAGCCTCCCTCACCGATCTTCTTTGCATCAGAAAAGTTATCAGTGGCAAGCTTTATTTCATGTCTCGAGTACCGCCTGCAACTTTTGCCTGTCGACAAAAGAGCATCCGCAACCTTTGCCTTCTCGGTAGTCACCATATTAGCCACTATTTCAGCCTTGTGCTTGGAATAAGCCTCGCGAGTGAATGACTCTCTTGCTATATCAACTTCTCTAGTAGCTTCTAAATGTTTGGCCTTCTCATCTGCACCCCCCTGTTTTAGCAATTCCTCCCTCTGTACTGCATCCTGCACCTTCTTCATCTCTTCACTACATTCATTAGAAAGTACCTGGATCTGAAACATCCGAATCAAATGTAGAAGAACTAAGTAAAACCTTCCTTCAGAAGGGGGAAGAAAGATAAGACTGAATGAAAGCTTAATGCATGGGTACTAGCATCCAACTCAGGAGACTAATATCAAGCTTCTAACAAGATCGATGGTTCTAGTGTGAATAAGAATGTGCCTTGTAATGAATCAAAATAACCAAATAATAATTTTTTAAGGCATCAAATAGTGACAGTAACTCAAGTATATAACAATCACTACAACAGCTTATAACCTTAGCTTGGGTTAGATCTTCACAAGCTTTATCATACAGCACTAACCTTTTTCTTAGTGCGGACGAGATCTTCACAAGCTTTGTCGTACATCATTAATGTATCCTGCAATTCCTTCCTCAGTTTTGCTACTTCATCTATTGGTTGGGACTGCAAATCAAGCCAGCATAACAAAATCAGCATTCTAGAATTGCACAGCTCACAATTACCAGAAATTATGTGAATGCATCCGGAATCCAACATTAGTCAGAATATTCTCAAGGCTGGAAAACAACTCTAACCTCTTCAATTGAGCTTAAGGCAACATACGGAACTTCCTTCAATTGGCCAATAGCATCAAAATCTTTGTTCCCTTCTCTTCCTGGTGTCTTTCGACCTAAGATTCCTAAAAGGCCTCTTCCGTGGCTTTTCGAACTTTTACCAGCATTGGTGGAAGTGCTAAGAGAACTGCAGGCTTGAGAGCATGAGTCAGAACTAGTACCTCCAGAAGATTTTGGTGTCCCATTATCAGGGAGGTCATGCAATGATTGTTTGTCTTGAAACCAGTTCCTCTGTATTTGGGCAAATGCTTTATGATTAATTGACTGAATCCTTACACAAGTGTTGGACTCTGTAAAAACATTTGTTTAAGGCAAAATAAGTGTGTCTCACCATTGCGTTACTAAAAGTAAACAAGACAAAAGTTAAAGGAAGAGAAGTTGGTCAAAACATACTGCCTGTTCGAGCCTGATTTGCGAATTTTATAGTTAATGTGCGCCGGGACACAATGAATACATTGCAAGAACATGGCATAGCTTCCAGGACAGTAGAGGGCACTTCTCGGAGACGTAATATCCTGAAAAAGTAACAGATGTACCATTTACCAACAGTAGATTTGGCACAACAGGCTATAAACCACTATGGCAAATACTCAGCAATAAACACAGATGCCCACAAATTTTGTTTATGTGTTTGAAGTTGGTAAATGATATATTTATGGAAACAAGAAATAAGAGTTGTTATTCAGCCCTCAAGTAATGTATATTTGTGCAGTTATGGTATTGCAGGCAGATGCAGGAATTCTACAGATTTAGGAAACACCTAACGCAATATTGCAGGTATGATATTTAAACTGAGAAGAGAGTAGAGAGCTTTAAGCCCTTAATTTGTTAGGAGTTGGAACAACGTCTATAGCTAACAGCCAAAGAAAAACGTTCGCTAAAAGGTACAGTACCGAGAAAAAGTATACCAGACTACCACAAGCCAGTGTTACTCGGACACCCATGTCCATATTTTTTTGCCGAGTCGGATTCCGACACCCTTGTCTGATTCCGAGTAGCATTTCTCGTGTCCAATTTTTTTTTACCAAATCGGACACCCAAATCCGAGTCGGATTCCGACTCCCGTGTCCGTGTCAATGTAACACTGCCACAAACAATAAATTAAATGAAACCACCAAACAGATGTGACAGTTGAGGCGGAAAGAGATCCAATGCAGCCTCCTTACGACTATAATTTTACCAGTCGTACATGGACTGTAAAAATACACTGTAGTTGGATGCTGTTGCGCGATCCGAACTGTTCGTTGTCTCGATCGGACAGCGGCTGGGGATTGCTTAAGTTGCAATTCCTATAAGGACTGCACAGGAACCCTTTTCCTAGTTGAGGCACATATTGATCGCATTAACTTCTACAGCATAAACAGAAACCAGCTGCCGCTCATGGAATTGGCATCTGACATCTGCTATTTTGTTTTAGAAATATTTTATGAGGTAGGAACATGTGCATTTTTTGGATAAGAACGAAGTTAAGTCTGAGACTTAGTCTTCAAAAAAAAGTCTTGAGACTCAATTTGTGTGGAAAGCTATCCGAAAATGGGCCCTTTTCACCATACCCTTCCCAGCTAGAAACTTTCCTACCAACTGCTCCTAAGAGATGAAACCATTGGGACCAAATAGTGTATAAATTTGTATAGTATAACCAAAACAAGCTGCATATGTTGACAATCTTACTTCATACAACACAGGGACAGATCAGCATCAACAGAACTATTGCTGTTGCTACTAATCTTACCAAGACAAACTTTGCAGGCTAAAGGTCTGTTTGGTTCATATACTAAGGTTGCCATGTTTAGTCATAGTTTTTTTGCCAAACTTGACTAAGGTTAGGTTATCAAAATTAAAGCCACACTTTTGACTAGGAAAATAAATTTTGCCACACTTTTTTGAGTCAATGACGCGTGGGATCTGGATGGCAAGAAGGAATCCTGCCACAGGTGTGGCTCTATAAACCAAACGGAGGCCTAGCTTAATCGAACTTGGCTAACTTGAAACGTGACAAAATGTGGCAAAATTTGGATATGAACCAAACAGGCCCTAAGTTACTAGTCCTACTATGTTTTGTTCGAAAGCATAAATGAGAGAAAAAGAGGTTCAGCCTCAATGGAAAAGGAGGTTTAATCGCGATATATGCACATGCATGCATCTATCACCTTTTTTCATGACCAAACGCGTAGCAAGACATAATCAGCCCCATCTCACCATCCCCAAAAGGACTCGACTTTGTGCTCCCTACCTATCGACCCTTCTGTTTTCATCTTGGGAAAAGGCTATCCAAGTAACAACAACAATTCTCTCCCTCTAATCCCTATCACATGTCGTCGTTGGGTTCTCAAAAGCGAAATTCTAGCCTTTTCTATGCTTCGAAAAGGGGATGAAAAAAATAATGAAAGTTCGTACCTCCGGAACCAGCTCAGGGAGGCGGATCCGAGCACCAGGTTGCGGACGCCGGACTCCGCCGTGTACCTCACCAGCGCCTCCGCGACGCTGTCCCCCTCAAGAACCACAGTCTCTACCTGCACGCTCGAATTGGAAGCACCAGTTGATCGATCAAAACTATGAGCTATTAGCTCAGCGAAATTGCTCGGAGAAGATGTGCAAGAGTGGACTAACACTTCTGCGGCCGCAGAGGCGGCGGAAGGGGAGAAAGACCTCCTGCGCGCGCGCCCTCCGGTCCTGCGCGTACATCTCCACCACCTCCGCCTCCATCCTCTCCACCGGCACCCTCTCCCCCGCTGCACCACAAGACAAAGGGGGAAAAAAGAAGGAATCATTTCGCCGTTGATTCGCACCACCGCGCAAACCGAATCGATGAGGAGGAGACCGACAGAAGCAGCGAGCTTACAGGGGGAGGGGACGAAGGAGAAGGGCGGCATGACGTGGACGAGCGCGACACGGCCGGGCCCGGGGGAGAGGTTGGCGGCGGCCCACCTGGCCGCGCGGCGGCTGCCGCGGCCGTCCCCGCGCACGGCCACCGCGACAGCCGCCGGGGGTTCACTGCCGACGGAGGAGGATGCCATGCCGCGCGCAGCGGCGCTAACGAACCGTCGTACAGAGCGGCAGCGGCAGCGGCGGAGAAGGAGGTCGGGGAGGACTCGAAGTGGTGGCTGAGGAGTCAACAAACCAGCCAGTCTGGAAGCGGCGGGGAAGTAACGACCAGGTTTCTTCGAGAGCACGGGGGGGTTGGGCTTTTCAGTACTTCAATTTAATCGGAATGACTTAGGATGGCACGTACGATTTTTTCCGGACGATCTAACATTTATTTTTTACATACGAAACATTTACCTTTAATAACAGTAGAAATATTAATTTAGATCATTACAATATTTTTTTCCTACGTACTACACGTGAAATATTTTTCTCGATAACAGTAAAAATATGCGCGAGAAAAAAATATTACAAACGTTGAAAAAAAAATTACAGATATTAACAAAATTCGACAAAACATCTTAAAATCAGACGTACCCTCTAGTTCTTCCCCAATTTAATTTACTTTTGCGTGGGTGCGAGGCCGTTTGTGAGCATGACGTGGACGTGGGGCCCACCTGTGGCCTGTGGGGCATGGGTGGATTTGAGAGAGAGGAATGCTCGGGTTGTTCTGTTCGTTGGGTCTGGGTTTTGTTTTGACTGCGGCTTGGTCTTGTTTGCATAGTTTAAGCACGTGTGGTTTTGGTCGTATCCTCTTTAGGGGACATCTCGGTAAATATATATACCCCGTTTCATAACCAACCTGATTAAAATGGTAGGTATTTTGTGTATTTTTTCTTTTGTCCAATCGTGCCGGTCTCTAAGGGTGGACTTAAGTGTATTGATTAGGGTGAATTGATACCGACGTCCTTCAGTCTAATAGCTCACATGATCTTTATTATAATCATGTCATCTCTTTGTTTCAAGTTATAAGTTAGTGTTATGAGTTTATGATGACTCCGATAACCCTCTTCTTCTTTTTCTAGTTTCGCTGTTGCATGGTTTCCACCTCTCTCTCGTAAGAACTGTTTACTTATGTAGCCCCCTTCTCCATGTTTTTTTTTGCAAAAATAACTCCCTCTCGAATAAAATTACAAAAATGATCCACTTCCCCACCGTAGAAGGATCAGCGGCGACACCTAGTACCTTCAGTGCTAGGGGACCGCGGGAGGGCGAGATGTCGCGGTGCGGTGGCACGAGAACTCCCCGGGAGCGCGAGAGTAGGCATTTGCCATGGTCTGGAGTCACGACAGGGGTGGTTGCCGTGGAGCGGGGGCGCGAAAGGAGGCGTGGTGCGCGCGGGAGGCGGCAGGGCACGCACGTGAGGAGACGTGCCGTGGATGGGAACCGCAAAAGATGCCTTCTGTGATACTGTAGCGTGGAGGTGAGCCAGTTTTGTAAAAAAAAATTTAGGATAGAGCTATTTTAAAAAAAAAATGAAGAAGGGGATAAATGAGTGAACAGTTCCTTTCTTAAGACATCCCTATTGAGATTCACCTATTGTGCCATATCACATGCCATGTCACACCATCACCAGCGAGTTTATCCAGCTCTTGACCTTATAGTAATACTAGGCGGATGGCGGACACTTGCTACATCCTAGTCGGTGGATGGCGCGTAACAAGGGAAGGGATTGCCTTCACCGGCTGTGGGAGTGGCAAACTGATTATAATATGTAGCGATTGCAATAGGCTGAAGCACGCCCCGGGTGGGGTGGGGTGGGGTAGGGGTGGCAACAGACTAGCAGTGCTTCACTGACTACGTGTAAGTAACCCTTGCTAAACAACATAGGCCCCGAACTGAAGATGAACCATAAAAGTTTAAAACAATGTTCCTGACTTGACGTGTGGTCTAATTGTCACCCTGGTGTATTATCATTAATTACTTCTCTCTTTAATAAAATATACTTCCTCTTCAAATTTATAAAGATTATTTTTTAAATAGTTTTGTCTATAAATATAAGTTGTATTTCATAGTCTAATGTAAAATTAGTGTAATATTCCCTCTGCGCCTCTAATAAATATCCATCTTTATTTTATATTCTCTACATACATGCACTAAGTATAATGCTTAGTGATAATAATTAATATAATTTAGTTATTTTTAATATCTTTTTAGCTTATGTGCTAAAAACAAATATACCTTATAAATTTAAACGGAGAAAACAACACAGAGATCTTGTAAGTGTTTAAAAAAGGTCGTCTCTTGTCAGGCACGTAGTTAGTTGTCTCTCGTGAGCAGGGTTCACAAAACCGACGAAAACCGCGGTTTTCGAGCGTACCGCTGAGGTTCGAAATCAAAAACCGTTCGGTAAACCGGTCTATTCAAAAAAAAATTTAAAAAAATTTAAAACTTTTGAAAAAATTTATGCGCTCGGTTTTTCGTCAAAAACCGCGGTTTTTCGCCAAAAACCGCTCACAAAAACCGTTTTGCGACGAACATCCGGTTGGCAGCGGTTTTTCGAAAAAACCTAGCGGTTTTTCTATTTTTTTTTGGAATTTTTCAGAAAAAATTGATTTACTAACCCTTCGGTTTTTGACAGTTTTTGGGCGGTTTTCGTACCGCGAATTTTGAAGCGAATTTCGAAATTCGATTTTGTTAACCCTGCTCATGAGGCACGCAGACTAGAAGAAATAGACAAGGCTCGTGGTTTTCATAAACAGATCTTTTTTCGAGGTATAAACAGACAGGGACAATGGTTGAAGCATTAACCAATGTAAACATCCCTCTATGGCTCTAGATCTATCTCTCTCTGCACGGCTGGATATCTGGTTTGCCGGTGGTGACTCTGTAGCAATGTCGGCGTAAGTAACACGACATTTCCATCTCCAAAAATTAATTCCAAGTCGCATACTACTACACGTACGTACGCCGTTTTTAACATCACAGCTTTGTTATCGGATAGCTGGCCCCATCTATAGCTAGCTACCCAAATACTAGTAGATGGCTAATTTGGAGGTTTCTTCGACGATGAGCTAGCTATGAAAGCTCTGTGTCTTCGTCGTAAACACTATATAAATAAAAAATTTCTGAATAAGGCTTCGTTCTGAACCATTATATAGTTAAGTTTACACAGGTTCAAAATTAGCTATGGAAAGATTGACCTTGACGCGTGCATGGAGTTCGAGTACGAGGGTTCCATCTTTGAGAGGTGCTTTCATTTTATTTTTACATTTGCACAAATATTAAAATATTAATAAATGATAGATAGTGATTAATTACTCTTTTATTTACTTAAAAATTTATACGAGAAGAGAAAGCATTGAAGAACTTCTCTCGTCTTTTCATTATCCATCTCCCAATTAATCCAACGGCAGCGAGACTCCTGAAACAAACGTCAATCCACACCATCACATTAATTGATTCGTGGGAATAGATCGGAGGCGCGCGAGGGCTGAAGACTTGACGTCAAAGTCTCACTGACTCATGTCAGTGACTATTTCCATGTGTACGCGTTCCCGAGAGCGATCGATCGGGCGAGACCGGAATGACCGGATGATGTTGAGCTCGGCACGGCAGGATACATGTGGTCAAAGAGAGATTAAACAAAAACCACAAGAAAAAAGCTAGTAGCTAGGTTAGCTAATCACGGTTCATTACTTGAATTTATTCTCGCGACGATGGATCACGGACTCAAATTTTGTTTTCGGATCAAATCTTACTCGTGATCGAAATTCAAAATCTCGGACGAAATTCAAAAACAAAAATTCAAATCTAGTTTATCTCTATTGGGAAAAACGAAATTTTGGCAGAAATTCTCGAAATCTCGGCGAGATTTTCGGTGATTTTACACCGAGCAAAAAATAGCGCAAACGACATCGAAAAAGTTTGAAATTTTTTGTGCAGGTTCCTGACATATCAGTAATGTTCCCATAAAAATTTCAGAAGATTATGAAATTTGAGGAATTTTTATAATTATAAATTCAAAAATTGCTACTCTCCTGATAAAACGCTGACCGGCAAGTTTAAACCGAATGAAAAATAGAACAAACCACGTTATAAAATTTTGAAATTTTTTGTGCATTGTTATGATGTAGCACTAATATTCCCATAAAATTTTCAAATGACGATCAAGCTTCATAAATTTTAAAAAATTCGGATAGTGCTACAGTCTTGATAAAAGTCTTACCGACAAACTTCAACCAAATGAAAAAAGGTTCAAACCATGTTAGAAAATTTTGAAAAAAAAATAGATGGTCCTGATGTATTATTAATGTTTATAAAAAAATTCATATAATTATCAAGCTTCAAGAAGTTCCAAAAATTCTGACAATGTTACGCCCTGATAAAAGCCTCGTGATCAATACATAGATTTGCTTTAGCAATCAAAAAAGGTTTAAATTTTTTTAAAATTTTACAGAAGGGTTCTAAGTAAATTATTAAGATCTCATAAAATTTTTGAATAATGATCACATTCCAGTGAATTTATAAAATTATTACAAGGGCACTGTACCATTTATGTTCTTTTTATTTTTGATTTTTGAAATATAACAAATAAAGTTCAATGCTTACATAGATTTGATTGTGCAAACAAAAAAATTAAATTTTTTGAAAATTTTATATAATGGTACTGAGGCAATTATTAAGCTCTAATAAAAATTTTGGATCATGAGCACACTCGAGAAAATTTATAAAAATTCTGACAAGGTTAGTGTCCCAATTATGTTCATTCTGTTTTAGATTTTTTTAAGATAATAAATTAATTTAAATTATTTTTAAAAAATTTATGTATGATCCTAAACTATTAAAGATTGTACCATAAATTTTTTAGATCATTATCAATCTTTTAAAATTTTATAAAATCTAACAGTGTTTCTATCGAAATTTTAAAATATCCCAAAATTTTGATTTTTCAACAAATTTTCATGGAAGATGACTTTCTTATGGGTTATTGGACCAAATCTGGCTATAAAAAGTCAAAAATCGGCTAAAAATAGCCGAGATTTCGGCGACGAAATTTCCAAGATATTGTAACAATTTAAAGTTTTTTAAAAAAAATTACTCGGTTGGGATTTTTGATCCCGTCTCCGATCGGAATCTGAAATCTTAACCGAGATTTCGGATATTTTGGCAACTTTTTTTGAACCTTGTGATGAATAGATTCTAAATACGACGCTAGCTTGAGGTAGCATCTATCTGCTACGGGCAGCAAAGCATGAGCTCAGCAGCATCGCTCAGCAATTTCGATGCAATCGAATCGCGAGGTTGTTGCAACTCTGCATGACGGCATGCAGAGATAGGGCACCAGCAAAAGCGCTGCTATAAATAAATGGTAGTATTTCCTTCTAGGACTTTCCGAGTCTTTGGCTCACGAAATTGCCTACGCAACTCGTATGGTAATTAATGGTATGATGCCCACGTGAACACGGGAGATTCTAGTGAAAAAAAACGAGTGTATTGCGCTGTCGTTGAGAAACGCGACACTATAGTGAGAACGGACATCGGCCGTTCCAACAGCCACCGTCCATTAGAGAGAGTAGATATAGGGTTTGTATAGGTTCAGCGTTAAGATAGACGTCCTACCCTTGTCGGTGTGCCCCCGGCGGAGAGTAGAAGGATGCCTCTTTGTCCGAGTTCCCCGAGGACACACCACCAGTTGTATGTCTTGTATTCAATGAGAGTTCAAGTTATAAGTAAGGATTACAATGAGTATTTATAGGTGCTCAATCTATTACACAAATATTATCCTACCCCTGCTATGGTGGCTTAAGTGTGGGTATTTCCGTCTTTCCAGGGAGGTGATAGCGGATCATACGTCATCGTTCTGTAGAGGCAAGCCTCTGACTCTAGGGTCTCATAGAGGACTAGGTGGCCCCACTTGGCAGTTAGTCCCAAGCGGGACGAGAGTGCCCACCCATTTCTCTGGGCGCCTAGAGGGGTACCTTCTTGGATCAGGCGTTTCACCATATGCGGAGCGAGGCAAGGCCCCTTGGAGGACCGAAGATCATTCCACATACTCCCTTTGGAGAGTCCATGGGATAAAAGGGGGTCTCCCTCAATACCCCATACCACGTACCCTTTTGGAGAGTCTATGGGGTCTGAGAGGACCTCCCCTCAACGCTCCCTTTAGAGGGTCTGTGGGATATAGGGGGACCTCCCCTCCAACATCTCAAATCCCCCTTGGCGGCCTCCTCCCTGCTGTTGGAGGGTTGGTGGGGTATCATGGGATGTGCCCCCAACATTTGGCGGGGTATGGCGAGATCTCCCCCAACATGCACAGGAGAATGGCATTAGATGGTTGATGTGAAAGTCAATCAAATCTTTACTTTAATAAATTGAGCTGTAAATAATGTGTCTAAATCTCATCAATAACCGTATGACCAACTCAAATTCTATAATGCTTAACCTCAAGGGTAGAAAAAAAACCCGAGATTTGTATCAAACTAAAGTTTACAATGAATCCAGGACAATATTACTTTCCTTTAGAGTACCTAGATATTGAGCATCATCAGGATTTACGGTGCTCGATCGACCCAATAGATTGCGTCATCAGGGCCAACGGTTCTCGATCTTGGTAGTAGTTTGCATAAGCATATAGAAATCATATTGAGCCATTGTGCTTTATTAGAAGTGTATAACACTGTAATTATTATTATCATCGTTCCCAAACATCAAATGTGTATAAATAACTATAAATATTATCTCATTCCTATGCTTTCGTGCAAATGATAATTGAAGGAATAATTAGATCAATATTAGTTACACTACAAAACCCACGATTATAAATCAACACATTTTCTAATACTGCCACACACATGTTTTCTTGTCTAAGCACATAGATATAAAGCTAGGTAGCAACACCTATACACTTTATTTTCATTTTAAAAATAAACCTTGAACGCATGTCACAAAATAATTCAACCCCAACTATGAGTGTAAACTTGCTATCCCACAATCCATGAACACACTTGATTTCCGATCACTCAACTTTAGTCGCATAACCATATAGGGAAAAAAAACTCTTGCATAGATCAAGTTGCACAAACAAATAAATATTTGTAATACAAATATTTCAAGGGTCAGCACATAATTGACATAAGTCACCACACGTCTATAGCATCATAATCAATTAACTAGTTCAATACAAGAAATTTTTCAATAACTTTCCAGTGCAGCCCTTTTAAATACATAATTACATTACAGTCCCTAAATAATTCTAAATTTATAATCACGTACAAATATATTACAATTCAGTCCAAAGCTTTTGCATGTAGATCCCTGCCTCTCTTTTCCTTAGCACTGAAGGAGGCATATCTAGCTGCCAGTAGGACCTGCACCCGTCTAGCTCACCTCAGCACAGTTTTGTACCCCAGCACTTGCCATTTGGGTAAACACAAATGGAGGAAAGGTAGGTGGCGAGCTACATGCATGCCAAGTCATGCATGTTTGCCACCTACACACCCTAGCCCACATATTTCACCTACACACCCAACGATTTTTTACCTACTATGTATATAAATTTCCCTTCCTACCCTTTTCACCAGCCACCCCATGTTCCCTTTGCCCTTTTCACGGCCCATTTTCGCTGTCCTCTTTTACCACTCTTCTCTATTGGAGGTAGAGAAGCCGACTGAAAGGGGATGAAGGAAAGAGATAGCCATGTTGTCTCTCTTTCCTTCTCCTCCTGCCATTTCTGCCACCTTTGCTGCAATGGAAAGGTGCTAATCATCAAACTTTATTGCCTTTGTTCTATCAGTAAATAGTGTAGTAGAATATTCACACCTAATTTGCATTTACACATGGATTTAAACTGGGGGTCTAGTACTGATCCACAATAAACTAGCTATAAATAGTAAATATGAGGATGAGATGGGTTTATGAGTGTTTAACTCACAATAGCAAACACGATGAACTAATGCAATGCCATGCTCTACTGCATCTTATTCCATAACAACTAGTAAACAGGGAAATTAAATGGTTATGTACTATATAAGATTTTTTTTTAAATGGCTAAGAGCTCTGACATTTCATTAAAGGAGGACAACAGCTGAGCTACAAACACAAACCCACACACCAATGCACACACACATTCAGCTCTCACGAGCACCCGCATTGAGCATGGCTCGAACCCGGGGGGCTGTGCGCGCACTTGGTGCATGAGCCAACTGAGCAATGCTTGGTTCTTGTTAGGGTTTCACTTTTCATCAAAAACCATTCGAAATTCATGAAATTCTCTTGCACCGCTCTGGTCCGAAAAAGGATTTCGTTCAGTTTACCACTCAAGTTCAAATTCGAATTAAAAAAATAAAAAAATTTAAAAAATTTATCCAAAAGTTTCCTAAAATTAGTATCAATAACTTTATGACCTCTTGTGTGAATATCTTTTGAAAAAACAAAGTTTGGATTTTTATAATATTTTTTGCATTTTTCTGACTTTCCCCAATTTTTCATCCTATCGCCGATTTTCGCGAAAACCGCTCGAAATTCGCCGCTTTTCAAGCGTTTTCGACCTTTTTTCGTTCGAATTTCGCTCCGTGGTTTGACCGGATTTCAAATTCGTTTGACTTTCAAAATTGTTCGTTTTTCGCAAATTTCATTCAGTTTTTCATGAATTTCGGTACCGTCGGCTCATCAAAATCCGAGGTCGAAACGGTATTGTTAACCCTGGTTCTCGTACTATATAAGATTGATGATCCATGTTTTGACTAGAATAATGGCAGCACTATATACATAAATAGAAATCGATTTATGGTAACATATACATCATGAACTATTCTTTTGCATGATTACACCATCCCAAGTTTGCGCCTCAACACAATACCCAATCTAAAATTAAATCATAAATAAGTACTTGTTTTATCTCCAGCATTAGCATTCACTGAAGTTCTTGCACAATAAGATGCACATAAAACTTAAATTGCAGCAGCAAATATGTGAACTTGGAACCCTTGTTGACTTGGACCTCTAAATGCACACTGCCTTTGCCATGATCATAAGTATGATCAAGCTGGTTGGAGCTCACTCTGACAAGTCGCCTTTTGACCATATCTTTTAAATTGATTTATTGGGTTGTGGGTTGATTTCAAACTAATGCATGATATCCAAAAATAAAATTTTCATTAACAATTAAATTGGTGATAAGTGGATTAGGGAGATCCATGGGTGATTTAGTAGTATTATTTGTTCATGACCCAAGGAGAGTTATGAAAGGCATATTCGGTGGGTAGGGGAGTTCAGGGTAAGAATAATCCAATCAGAGTTGTGTTGTGGAAGTAAGGATTCCTCTACATAAGGATATAACTTAAGAACATAATCAAATTGGCACTTACTTCAAAAGCGACACAAACCGTATTGGTCATAGATCTAGATTGGGACGGGCTGAACCAATTATCCAACCACGTAGCTGTCTCTATCACAGGTGAGAAGGTGATTGTACCAGGTAGGGTAGTCACCATAGGGTGAGACTGCCAGGTAGGGGTCTCGACTTGCGTGCCTTTAATAAGGTGAGATGGTACTAGGCAGAGGTTGGAGTACGAGTTGGCCAAAGGTTCTGATTCCTTAGCTTAATCATATGCCAAAGGAAGCACTAAAGACTAGCGACAGTTTAAGCAAGTGATACTGTGGGCAAAGTAGTACACCTCTAATCAGTGTGTCGTGTGGGTTTTCCTCTAACACATGTTGTAAGATCTCATATCGCTCTGACGCCAGTAGGTTTCTAAATTGAAACCTGGATTTTCCAACAAATGGGTAATGGTATTTAATTATTTTAGATATGAAGTTACTTTTAGAGTAACGGCTTGGTGGCTGAAAGTATCTTTATATATATAAATGCACACATCACCTTTTTGCAACTTGCTGAATACTTTTGTACTCATACTTGCTTCATTGATGTTTTCCTGTCCCTGTTATATATGCTAATTCTGATAAGGTAAAGGTTGGTATCCATAATGATATGGGCCTTTATTATTTATGATACTAACATTGCTGAGGAAGGTCATGAATTATGTTGGCAACCAGGACCTGAGGAGTAAAAGACCCTCAGGAGGGAGGCTTTAGAAGGCTTTGTAATAAATTGGCGAGCGGCCTAATGTTACTATAGATGTAAGGAAATACTATATGTGTTGTATAAATAAGTTAACATGTACTAAACAGTAAAAACTTCTACTCATGTATATTATTGTTTCCTTAGCTAATCATGATACAACTCTGTTATATGATAATCTTCGTTATATTTAACCTAGTCAAACATAACGGGGTGTTACAGCTGGTGCCCTTCCCTACCGTGTAGAAGGTTACCATCTGATCAAGTCATCATAAACCCTTACAGAATAGAAGTGGGACCCACATGGAGCACAGGCCGCCCATCTGCAGGGAAATGAAAGCACAGAGTTGTGCATTAGGGAGAATTATTTTTTAAAATAATACATTTTTAAATAATTTTATAAAAAAAATATACCGAATCAAAATTTTACAAAATACACCTCTGTAGCCAAATTAAATGGCGACAGAGGTCTGTTTAGTTGCGGTTTGTATTGGTCAACGGATTATTTTGTCGTGGATTAATTTGGTTGACAAAGCTAATACTTTTGCTGCCATTTGAATTGGCGACAGAACCCTATTACCAATCTAAATAGCGACAGAAGGTCTGTCGCTATTTTAAATGGCGACAAAGCTCCTGTCACCATTTAAAAAGCGACAGAGGTGTATTTTAGTAAAATTTTGATTCGGCATATTATTTTTGTAAAATTATTTTTAAAATGTATTATTTAAAAAAAACATTAGGGATGCATCTCAACCGTCCGATCAAGAGCTAATGGTTCATATCAACAGCTACAGCATCATCGTTATAGTGATTTCTGAAACGGTAAAAATCAGAACTACAAATACTCCCTCTATTAAAGATGGGAGGTTTCTTGTGCTCTCCTGCGTTTGAGCCAGGCTCGCGCCGCGAGCTGGTAAAAAATTCATGATTAGGTCCTTTTTCGTGAAAAAAATACGTTTAGGTCCTTTTTCGAGAAAAAAATACGATCAGGTCCTTTTTTTGGAAAGAAAAATAAATTGCGTTTAGGCCCTTTATGTGTTTTTAGCATCGCGTTTAGGTCCTTTTTTGGTCCTTTATGCATCGCGTTTAGGTCTTTTTTTTTGAAAAAAAAACGTTTCGGTCCTTTTCTGGGAAAAAATGCGTTTGTGTCCTTTTGTCCGTTTTTTACATGGGGAGCGACGGTCACGACGTGTCACACCAAGGTCTCATCTAACATTTTTTCGAAAAGGACCTTTCGTTTTAGCGAAATCGTAGATCCTTCGTGAGAAGACCCCAAATATCGCGCGTTTTCTCGATTTGCTCGTGTGGGGAGCGGCGGTCGCGGCGTGGCACGCCACGGTCACTTATCTAGTACTGTACATTTACTACTGTATTGTGCATTAAAACACTATAGCAGACTCAATTTTCTATAGTTACAGTGCACCTCTGCATTACTACAGAAAATTCGGATCCCTTCAGATCTCCCCCTCGTATACAGTTTTTTTTTTTGTGTTTGTGAATCAGAAAACAAATACTACTATGCATGAACTCTGGTTACTGGAGATTCTAGTCGATCATCTTAAGGAGAATCGAACGAGTTGACAGCTTCATTTGTCTCTCCTCCTGCCTCTGTTTGCATCTACAGTAGTATAATTCTCGTTCATTTCTGGAACATTAATCAAACACCCTATTTGGCTGTCTAGAACTGAATTTGATTCATTCAATTAGATCCTAAATCTCATTCTAGTTGAATTTAAATTTAATTCAAGTCAATTCCAAATCTAATTTTTATGTTTGGGTATCATTTGGAATTCTACAAGACTGTGGAGATCACCTATGCACCAAGGCCCATCAATATGCTCAAAGTAGCTTCTCTGCACGCTGAATCATCTGCAACAAATTTCGGACGATTTCATGAAAAATTTGTGGTGTGAACATGAGGTTGAAATTCTAAATATTGAATTTTTACGAAATCATTCTCTACGAGACTGTGGGGGGCTATATGTGCGCCTAGGCCCTCCGGTGCGCACAAAGGAGCTTCTCTACATGCTAAATCATCTCCAAAGTAGCTTCTCTACATGCTAAATCATCTCCAACTAATCATTCAATTTCATGGAAATTTTATGGTGTGAACGCGAGGTTGAAATTCCGAATAGCAAACTTTTACTTAATCTTATAGAGTGAATTTCAGATAAATAATAGGGTGTAAGTTAATAATTTCTTCTAGCTCTACCACGCCTTTTAGAATTGGCTTTAGAATGGACAATTCAATTCTAGGTGGCAGTCAAACAGCTACATCGTTATAATTGAATTCTAATTCCACGATTCTAGAACTAATACTAACCTTGGGACCAAATGGGACTAGCTCGTAGGGCAAAGTCGATTTTTGGTAGGAATCAAACATGCCACCTCTAGTAGTCTACAACAATAAGCCAAGCCAAGCCAATCTAACCACTGAGGTAATTTGATTGTCCAGACTCCCGAGCATGCCAAATTGGACTCTCTGAGGACCGATCATGCATGTCACATGTAACAGTAGGTCTCTGTTGAGCCATGTTCTTATGGACTCGGTTGTTACATCATGACGAAAAATTTTGTTCTGTACGAGCTGAGACTTCAACTTAGGAGTTGGTGGTGTGGCGCAATCCATCCATCATGAATGCTGCTGATTCGAGACATATAACTAACATTGTTGGCTCACATTCATGTTTTAATGTAACTTACCTCCAGAACTCTTCCACTCCGAAAAGAACAAAATTACACAGAAAACAGCTGATGCGTCCAACCACCGACATATATGTGATAACCCGGGGTTACCAGTTTAATTAAATAATTAATTAAAGCAATAAAAGTGATTAGACAAAGATAAATAAAATGTAAGGATTAGAGTGTGCCGTCAGTCCCGCAGTGAATGTGCCGCTCATCGAGGCACCTGACCTGTCCAGGACCCAAACAGGTACCTCTCGCTAGTTTCGGGATTCATCATTTGGCGCTTTAGAACTTACCTGGTGCGGTATGCGAGTACCGCTAGCGAAATGAGTGAGTTATGACCGTAATGCCCTTTTGAGCAATAGCTAGTAGTAGGGATGAAAACGGAACGGAAACGGTCGGTATAGTCGTTCCGTTTCCGTTTTCACATCTTTTACCGGTAACGGAACGAAATCGGAAACCCCGGAAACGGAAACGAAAACGGATGCGGAATGGAACGGAGCGGATACGAAAACGAAAGTGGAAAATTCCACAAGAACTTAGTACATGATCACAATATACATGACTGCAAAAACAATGTAACTCATTCCACCTCAAAGGCGAATACAAGAACAATGTTATGTTCACCGGTATCACTAGAAATTTTTTTTCTTAAGTGTGTTAGTTGAAGGCTCACTATTTGTCTCTTAGATCAGACCATCATGTCCTCCATATCATTATCATCGACATCCTCTTGCTCCTCCAATTATAAAGATGTAATGCCCTAAAATTTGCACATTATTGTTAAATGTTCATTTGTGATTTTATAATATTTATCCTGGATTTTCTGAAGTTTAGAAATGCCATTTTTCTATTTTTAGGTTTATATAATTAATTTAATCATGAAAAATGAAGCCAAAATTATGCTAGAAATAATTTTCCTAAGTTCAAAATGTTCCAAAATATTTTTGAGAATTTTTTCGGAATTTTAGAACTCCATTTAATATTTTCTATAAAGCCTTTTGTATTTCTGAAATTATTTTAATTCGAAAATAAATGTAAATTCTCCATTCTCCTTTTTGGGCCAAGTAGGCCAAGTTTTCGACGGAATTTCTGATTCCGTTTTCGTTTCCGACGGAAATGGCTCTCCCGTTTTCGTTTCAGTTTCCATTTCCGAAAAAAGGCTTCCGTTTCTGTTTTTCTCCGGAACGATCGAAAATTCCGTTTTCGTTTTCATCCCTAGCCAGTAGTGAAAGCCCAAGGGCAAAGTGGTCATATGCCGAAATGCCCAGCTCCATAAAGCCAGTTCATCTCCAACCAACCAGAAGCCAGCTTGCCTTCGGCTGTCCCCTAATTCCACACAAACCGAGAGTCACAAGAGCACAACCAGGCTTCACCTTGAAGCAAGCCAGTGCTTCCCCATTTCCATCCAAGAACACCAACCATCGGTGAGCCAACCGAACGAAGCCAGAAGGGTGAGGAAGCATTCAAGAAGAGAAGAGAAGAAGGAAAAAGAGAAAAAGGGAAAGAGAAGAGAAATAGGATAGGTAGAAAAATAAGTCGTGTTGCGGACCGTGTCGATTTCTATGATTGACTCGCGGATCGCTTAAAAATCGTCAATGAGTATTTATTTAATCGGCGCCAATATAAAATCTGAACAGCAGATTGAAAATCGGTTGAACGCCAATATAAAATAATCCAAGTGAAATGGCCTTAGTCTATATGTTCTGTTTTCAGGGTTCGTCCTGAATCGTCCCGCCAACCAGAACCCACCTTCGAGCGAGGTCGATCCGTCAAATATTATTCCAGGTAAGATTCCTTGAGCATCTTTGTGAAATATTTTTTAATGCTTTTATATATATTTAATCATATCATCACTGCATGAAAATTTAATTTTGGTATGGAAATGTGGAGATGAAATTGGATGGAAGAGTTGTTGTGAATGAATGGCGGAAATGGTATGTTGATGGGAATGGTAATGTGGTGAATGGAAGGAAATGGCATGTGGCCTTGGTATTTGAAATGGAATGGGTTATGTGGTTTGGTAAATACTGATGAGGTATGGTTGTGGTGAAGGAAGTGGTTGTGTGGTGTTTAGGTGTCCACGAATGGAGTCGTGGATAATATTAGAGCTATATGGTGGGTAGAGGGTGCAAGGGAAGATGGCGTGGTAATGCCTGGGTGTGGTGATACCCGCTGCCGGTGGACCCTCTACATAGGCTATAATATAAGGTCAAACACCTACACTCGGGCAATGAGCCGTATTTTCAGTACCAACCATAGCGAGATAAATCACTGTCAGAAAAGGTTGTCCTAAGAAAGTGTTATGATCTCCACATTGGGTAAGAGTAGCTACTAGAGCCAAAGTCTGGGTATGCCGGAATGCCCAGATGAGAAAGCTGTTAATGTGGATATATATATATATATATATATATATATATATATATATAGGAAAATGATTTCATACTCACAGGTGTACGTACTCTACCAAAGATACCATTTAAATGATGTTGTTATACCTCTTTATCCTTTTGAGTATACTCTAATCTGATTATAAGATACCCCAAAGTGAGTTCCATGAAAAATTTCATTAAAGTCCACCCTTTATAGCATAATTTGTTTATATATTCCTTTTACATACGGAAAAGGGTATGTAGCAAAAAATAAGGGCTCATGAAATTTTTTCAACCATATCGCATTGGAGTATCTTAGAATTATTATTGAGTATACCAAAGTGATAAAAAGTATAAAGCGTTCATTTAAGTGGTATATTAGAGGTGGGAGTATGTACTCTGAGAGTATCTGGAAAAACTTCTATATATATATATATATATATATATATATATATATATATATATATATATATATATATATATATATATATATATATATATATATATATATATATATATATATACATATACATATATATATATACATATATACATATATATATATACATATATATATATATATATATTTAAGCCACAGTAGAGTTACTCCGGTTGGATATCGGAGTACAACTGTATGGCGAGTGGTGAATCACTTGGGTAGGTATTCCCCTCGACTACAGGGTTGGAGATCTAATACTGGATTAGTGATAAACGTTCTGGAGCCTCACATGTTAGGGCCGTTATGGGTAAAGTGGTACGAACCTGCGCAGGGTCAAAATCTTGAATTCAAGCCTGACTCCTGGATCGGAGGCTACGGAAGCTAAGTCTGTCTCATATACGGGTGCTAGTAGTTGAATTTTAATAATTAAAATTTGCCAACTTTTAAAGAAAACCAAAAACCTAATTTTTGTAAAAGATGAGTTGGAGGGAAGGAAATGGTGCTGTTGGAGGGAGAAATTCATGTTGCATCTTGTGATATAATGCTTGCTGAGTACTTTGTACTCACTCTTGTATGTCCCCCTTTTCTAGGAGAGCCTGATAGATCCGCGTTTGAGGCCGGCGAGGAGGCCTATTCTCAGGCTCAGTTCCAGGGTTATCAGGAGGATTCATATGAAGGCTGCTACTACTCCGACTACTACCAGGAGAACTAGGAGAGCCTATAGACCATATTATGCTCCTAAGAGGTATTTAGTATGTATATGTAGTAGTGTTATCTTTTGCTGTATCTAAGGATCGCTGTAATACTATTATGTAATGGACATATAGCCCTGCGTGACTTGGAATGAATATATTCTCATTCAGTCTCTAATTATTGTTTTACTGCAACCCTCTGAACACGGCATAATAGCCGATAAAGCATCGAGCTTTTCGATTTTTGCCAGTGGCTGTGTCGAGATTCGTGTAATTAATCTAGAGAGGTGGCAATGTTACTGTCGCAACCCTATGCTAATTATACGGGTCGCCACAGGTGATATCAGAGCAATGGTTACTAGAACCACGCTCATATAAGTAGAAGACTGATAGGAGTGTAAGAAAAAATTGATTGTTCATCGTTACAGTTTCAGAGGCGTTTAGGTTTTTAATCCCCCAGTGGTTTAGTTGTAATGCCAGGTTTAAACTCGGTACAGCAAGTAAACCATGATTCTCTGGTCACTTGTCATTGACACATTGTAATTTACAATCGCCAAAACTGCAGCTTTTGCCGTTTGGTGCCCTTTGGAACGACAAGCTGTTTCTAAAACAGCAAGTAGAATACCCTAATCAACTCCAGAAATATGGAAGCAAAACTGAACAGACTGCTATTTTTCTTACGCCTAACACCTGCCACGCTGAGCATATATTCTGGCATTTATCGATCAATTGATGTCTTCAGTCTCTGAACCTCAGCTATGAGGGTAGAATTCATCTCACAGGCATCCTTCAAGATTTCAAATCTTCGGCCAATTTCATCACTGCGTTGGGAATCTTGTGCAATGCCTTTCAGGACAAAACTCTGGAGCATAGTCTGTTGGACAGAATTTTCCAAACAAGGATGGGGCATGATTAAGAATTCTAGGAATTGCAGCATAAAGAGTTAATGTTCTTGAAAACCTGAGGGAACACTTACCTCGTGATGCTGCTTCTTGGCATAGCACCGGATAAGCGACTTAACCAGCTTATTTCGCACTTTGTTACAAGCACCGCACTGGAAAACAAAGACAGAAAGGTGATGCCTCACTAGTGTGAAAGACATAGAATCCCTCTGAGCAGCTTTGTCAAGGACACCAGATGTCCATGATTTGGCGTAAGCCTCCAAAATTCTTTCGTCATCCTACAAATGTAATGTAAAAATATGAGATGGTGAAGCCATCACTGTTTTATCACAGAGAAGCAGCTAACCACAAGTAAATGGGGGACAATCATACAAAACCATGGCATGCAGTTCATAACTTCATATATGTACGGAAATCAAATAATTGGCAGCAAAATAGCATACATTTTGTACTCACTGCACAGTCTAGATTGTGCAATGTGCAAACCCAAAAGGAGTTTAAAGTAAACATTGAAAATGAATTTCATCATTCACAGTTACTACCAAAAATGCCATCCAGAAGAGAAGCATGAAAGAAACTAAAGATATGGTACCTCAAGAGGCTCCAAGTATCCTTGGACGTCACCAATGCATTTGTCTAGTGGAGGCAACAGTTCAAGTACATAAGCATTAGACAATGAATTCCAGGCTGCAAGCCGAACTGAAGGCTCAACACTTCGATGCAAATAAATGGCCATTTGCCGACCAAAAATAACATCTCCATATGATACAGCTGCAAATTGTTCGACAAGGCCCTCAACAAAAGTAGTATAGCTTCCATGAATTTTCTCCTCGAACCTGAGAATTTCAGGAGTACTAATCACTTTTGCTTCTTCTGCAGTGGCAACAGATCCAACAACCTCATCTTTCTTGACAGAATGAGATCTATAATATTTCTGGCATAATATGTCCAGATGCTGGCCATACAATTCTTGCAAAGCATTGAAAATATCCCTACTTCTTTCTTCTTGAAGCAAGTCCATGTTAGCGCAGAGAGAGGCAGAAAGTGCATGCATCTTCCAAACCAAAGGAACATGAAGGCATGGAGCAGCTGAAATGGCTTCCAGACCTAAAAGAAAGACAAGACCAGCTCTCGAAACATCAACAGCATAGTTGGCTGATGTTGACAGGGTGCCTTTTGGATCATCCATGCAGCAGACTGCACTTAGAATCCAATGTACAGGAAGAGGCAATCTCTGGTGTGCGCACTCTACAACTAAGGTACTGCAAGGTGGATTTACAACTTCTGCTAACTCGGTTTCTTCTTGAATTGTCTCCAATGTCTCTGACATTTTTGGCACATTAATTCCACTGTTATTTCTTGCATATTTATCTGAATTCTTCTTCTTGATGGCCAACCATCTGGATTTGAAATGTGAATTCAGCACGCTGCTAAAATGAAGATATTCATCTTCAGTTATGTCCCACTCAAAAGTTTTTGGTGATTTAATGTGAGAAGCAATACGATGTATAGAAGATTTGAGACACTTCAGAATTGAAGGTTGGAAGAGGATATCAAAGGCTTTTTCCAACGTAGAGATCTGATCAGGTCCTGCAATCAAAGATACACCAAGAACAGAACTGATTCTCTCTGGAGCTGTGGCAATTGGGTTAGTCACATTATCTGAGTTCACACCTTTATTGAGAGTAACAAGACCTTCAGGCACTGCAGAGAAGATTTTGATCAACTCTAGAACCAACTGTGAATCCAGTTGTGCAAGTAAGTATTTCAGAGACCAAGACCCTCCACCACACATCCCCCAGCCAAACCCAACACCAGGAGCTGGTCCTCCTCTACCAAACATCTCTATGTTCTGTAATACGGAACATTGAGAGGAAACCATTGGCAACAGTGAAGTTAGTAAGTCCAACAAGTCGTTATGCCATAAACTGGAAATGCCCTCTCCTAATATCTTGCCAGCTATCCCTGATTTAGATTCTTTGAGATGCTCAGAACAATCTGTTGCTGCTCTCTGGATTACTCTGTCAACAGAGCAGGATAGCTGCACTAATCTTTGAAGGCAACTTATGGAAGACAATGATGCATCAACATTACCATGGGATCTCGTATAACAAAGCCTCTGCACCAACGATACACCATGGAAAGACAGATGTTCCTCATGTCCAAAAGAATGAGTATCCGCGAAGCTGAAAAACCCATTAGTAATTATGCCCAGGCCAATTTTGGGGACAAAGTCAGGTATCCAAGGCAAGCAGCAACTTTTACCATCAGGAGAGCCATCTGATGATATTCTTTCTAATATCGAATTAAGCATGCCTAGTACAGAAGAAATCACCAAAACCAAGCAGCTGCCCTCTAGTATATGCTTTGAATCCTTACTCTGCCCATTGATTAGTGAACACACGTAGGGAATATCATTCAGATGTAACCAAGATAGCGCCAACTCTACCATTGGAACTACATGGCTCCAAGACCATGTCTCAACATAACTGTCAGAAACTCCCCTATCTTGCTTACCAAGCAGCTCCACTGAATGAAGAAGCGGCAGCCTTTGTGCCAGAGCTCCTAATACAAGATACGACTCGCTTGCAATGGAACTAAACTCGGGAAGAACATTGCTTTCACTTAGCTTCTGAAACACTGGAGGACTGAGCCACAGGCACAAAACAGGAAAGATGTCTGTGAAGTGTGCTATGCAAAACCCATAAGAAATACAGGTTCTCCAAAACCGCAGCTGCTCAACCATCATTTTGGAACTAAGCTTGCATTGTTCCTTTTCGGAACTTATCCAATCCTCAAGGGTATAAGCTTTTCTGTACCAGTGCCACATTGCCTGCTGAAAAACTCCATGATTCACAAAATTCAAGCATGTTTGTCTCCTGTATTTGGACAAAACCTAAGCAAAAGGAAAAAATGACTTTAGATGTTAATAAAAAGACCTGTTTGACAGAAATAGAAGCAACAATAACAACAACAGCAACCACCAAGCCTTTTGTCCCAAACAAGTTAGGGTAGGCTAGGAATGAAACCCAAACGGAAATAGAATCAATAAATGAAAAAACATGCTCGTCGCATGTATAATTTTTCAGAACAATTGCTGCATGTATTTTTTAGTATGACTATGAGCAATCTCGAGTTCTCGGCAACCAGTAGCTTTTAATACATGCTCGTGGTGTTTATCATCTCATCGTAATAATGGTACTACCAAAGGGCATATGCAAAAAAGGAATTCTTTCAAGAATCAGCTATGACAAGTGACAACAGATACAAAGTATAAACTAACTTACATCCAAAAGGAAACCATTTGAGTTCAGCTAACAATCAACTATTCAGAAACAAATCACAATAGATTACTGGGAGAGGCATAACTTGATCGAGTGATCAACAAATGGTAAGCAGGGATGACCAAGAAGGAAACACTATATTAGCAACAATATGCACCTTCAGGAACTAATCAGCATCAACATAAATAGTAAATACACGATACGTCAATCTAAGATGTCAACTATCTATGGTTATCATGTTAACCCTATAATATGGCATTAGTATTTTCTATAGCACCAAAAAAATTACCTTCAAGAGAGTAACCCCTTTGATCTGTGAGGAGTGAATTTCCACTGATCCTTGCTTGACCAACAGCTTAAGAACACTTTGAACAAGCCTCGGACAATTCAAGATAGCATCAGCAGATTGCGGAGAATGTCTGGCTAATGCCACTAGAATTGATACAAGATAATCTTCTAGAATTGGAGCTGGGTCCATCTGAATCAACAAAGAAATACAACTTGAATTTAAGAACCTTAATCATTGATCATCACTTTTCCACAGTACAAAATTAAAAGATCAACATAAACAACGATTCAGCTAGCTGAAAGAAAGTTTACTGGCAAAGTAATAGAAGTGCAATACAAAGCTACCACTATAAAAAACAGTCAAATTGACATTAGTATCATGGGTGAACAGCACAAACAAGTAAAAAAAGGGGAAAGCCCAGAAACCAGGCAATACATTCGAAAGGATAGAAGGATATAGGATGACAGAAAACAATGATGATCAAATGATGAGTTAGAACTATGGGACACATAGAAAAAGGGACAGAGAAAAATGATGAATTAGAACTATGGGAAACATAGAACTACCATATGGCATATAGCTCCAATAAATCCAAACGGTGTTCCTAAAAAATTTAAAGGTTAAACACAATTAGTCGTATTGTACTTGTTAGTTATCAAATTATCATGATTTGACCAGGGTAAAAAAATAATGGTGGAAACCAGCCGGTTCCTGCCAGGAACCAAGCAGAATCCTTGCGAGGAACAGAAGGTGCTGTGATAACCCAGTAAGGAGGTATTTCACTGCTATTTTAACAGAATATACATGTCAAATATTATACAAGATAGAAGAAACACAAAATTTTGGGGGAAACATGGAGAGCAAAAGTGAATAAATTAAGTTAATTGGAAAACGTCAGGGAACCGACCAGTTCCCAGCCACCAGTTCAGTCTGGGATTTTTACAAATAAATAATTAAGAAAGAAAAAAGGAATGGTAACCACGTACAGGATGTGATAATTTAGCCAAGAACTTTCGAGTAGCTTTCAACATTGTTCATAATCTTAAATTGGTCATTGCTTGCTTGTCACTGGCATAATTAAAACAATCACTAAAACTGTAATTAATAGACAAGACAGTGTTTGTTCAAATAATTTGGAGCCAATAGTTATGCTATTCTATCACTAAATAAAAGAAAGCACAAAGCTCTATGTAACTTGCCCAAGTCTATAGGATTGTGAGAGAAACACACCAGATAAGAGTAAAAAGCAAAAGCTAACCTCCAAAAGGAAGCAAATACGCGGAAGTATTCCCATCCTAACAAGACCAGCAGCAACATCCTGTCCCGACACAACAACATCTTGTTGAATGGTATGTTTCTCATCACCTTCTTCCTCATCGTTTTCACCATAATGTGGGAGTATATTGGATGGTTTTGTGTTGTATTTCCAAAAACCCCCTTCAAGAAAACCTCCATCCAGGTCAGGTTTGCTACGAAAAACAGGAGCTGTGCAGATATCTTTCCCCTGATCTACAACTTTCTGCAAGGGGAGAGATCAAACAAATAAGACTCAAATCAGCAATGAAAGTAGACTAGACAATAAAAAGCAAAAGTTACCTCTGAAAACTGGAAATATGTCTCATTCATGTCATAGGTCAGCATAACATTAATAACTTTAGCACAAGTGAAAACTACAGAATCATGGTTATCATCCAATGCCATCCTGCAAATGCTTCAGTTAGTGACAGAAAGTACAATAAATAATACGAAAGAAGAACATATGATATGACATAACAAGGTCTAAGATTGGTGCCTTTGACATACAGAAATACAGTGCAAAAAATTTAGATGCTACATTTGCTAACTGTTATTTGTGAGGATTTTCCAATATGATTTTCCAGAATTTGAACCCATGACGTGGGTTGTGAGCCTTAAGATGACTGTACTAGCCAATAGTTCCCACCCTCCAACTATAAAACTCCAATATCAGCTAGGAATGTCGTATCTCTTTTAGTATATAACTTTACCAATAAAACCCTTAAGAGAAAAAGGCAAATACAAGATAAGAAAAAATATAGTAAGGTTGGGGATATATGTTAACATCATCTTACAAGTGATAACTGATAACTAATGGATGAGATGACCTTGAACTATTAATGCTCACCCTCCAACATGACTAACTAAGAAGCCCAATTGTTAAAGCATGCATTTTCAATCATAGATGCAGCCATTTAAAATGTCAAGCTAAGGGTACTAAGCATATCTACAAGGTTCATGGTAAGTTTGCCTGGCTATATTTGATAGAATTGTCTAGTATATTTCAGTTCAATGGCTCTCTTCAATATGATAAACTAAGAAACTATTGTATGGCAATAACAAATCAAAATTAAATTTATTAGTTCAGAAAATAATACTTTACCTTAGAGAGAGAACCAACTCTGGTTCAGGCCCAAGGGCATACGCCCAGACTGCTTGCCAATCATCAACCTTGTCAGCACAATTCGTTTCTTTAACATTATCAATTAGATCCATCTTATGCAGGTTGTGCACTGCCCTATCCAGAATAGAAGCAAGAAGCTGCAGTGCAAGTACGCGCTGCCCAGGAACCTAAAATTTGAACATTAAAGCTGAATTACATTGCATTTCTAGAGCTTGCAAGATGTGTCGCACTTATAGCATTGATATAAAAAATATGAAGGGGTTCTTAGTAATCTAAGGTTTGTGAATTCAATGAAGCGGATGACACTTACTACCCTTCCCACACAACAGGCTAGTATCTTGAACTTGGTCTGCATCATATACCGATTATTACAATTACTAGTTTAGTAGCTAGCGATTCTGGAGAAACCAATTTACCAAATAGCATCAGCTAGCACATTTAGTGTGTCATGCTGTGACAAATGCATGACACATACATAGTGCAATTAAAGTAAAGTTCAACTGACTAATCAACTGGATGTGGAATGAATTTAGCATCATGCAGATCTTGAGGTTGCAAATCTAGCAAGAACTGCCCATACTTGGATAAAATTCGATAAAAAATAAACAACACAGTCAATTATGCATGATGTGATGTCCTCAACCAAAAAAGAAATCCATATATGCAAATGTTCATATTGCTAAAAATATGGAACTGAAGAAAGACAATTTCTATATATTTTTTGTCCATCCACCATCTGGTTAAGTTATATAGAGCAAACCATGCTCCTGGTAAGTGTCACTGCCTCATTGATTGTGTAGCCAACAGCTGCAGGATCTCCCTCTGTTCGAAGGAAGTCACGCTCAGCTACGCTTTCTGCATGTGTCTTCTTGCCTATAAGCAGGAAAGTCAGGTTGTCATACCATCACAATAGAAGCTAAACTACCTCAACAGAGCAAAAAAGAAATAATGTACCATCTTGTTGCCCCTGACAAGATTGAAACCCCAAAATATCTCCATCCAATGCGAACCTACACAACCTGATCTGCTCCACTCTCTCACTCCATGCTTTCCAAGAGTGTCCACTATGCTCACCAGCCAACCAACCGCCTGGCATAGCCCTTGGGGTCTTTCCTGGTCCTGAAATCTCCCCACCTTTCTCCTTCTCCCCACCTTTCCCACCACCAGACTTATCCTTCCCCCGCCGCCTCAGCGTCTCCACCAATGCAGGGTCCATCCTATTCAAAATATCTGCCTGTGCCTCCGCGATCTCCCCTGCCGACATCCCTGCCAGCCTAGCCATGTTCTCTGCATTAATCTCTGCTGCAAGCGATGGCTCCCCACCATCCAATTGCATACCCTCTCCCAGCAATTTCGCATCCCCAACTCCACCCACATTTATCGAATCATTCCTCACATCAACCTGCTTCATCGGCTTCATTGATGCCACATCAGAAATCAAAGCCGCAGCACCCAATTCTTCCCTACCATTTCCACTGTTTAGTAGCATGCCATCTCCCTCCAATCCCCTCTCCCCCACCGCACCATCCACCTCTGAAGCCACAACCCCAGGATCAATTTTATGCACGCTTTGTATCATCGGCTGCAAAGGCTTCGCCTGCCTCCGCTTGGGAGGCGCATCGTCAGTGACGAACTCTCGCCACCGGCTGAAATCTATGCCCTTCCTCTCCTTCCTCCTCACCGGGCCAGCCGCGGCGGCCACAGGCTGGTAGTCCGTCTCGTCCAAGTCCATCCCGTACTCGTCCTCGTCCATGTCACCCTCCGCCTTGCCGGCATCCTTCGCCGCGGGATTCCAGTGCTGCGGAAGACCAATTAGTCATTCGGAGAGTACAAGCAAGCACTAGTCGAAGCGAACGGGAGCGGGTTTGGGGGAGGGTTTGGGGGGAGGGGGGCAGCGGCGGCTTACGGGGCCGTGGGAGCGGTGGCGGGCGACGGGGAAGGGGAGGACGGTGGGGAGTGGCGCGGAGGAGGGCGCGGCGGCGGAGAAGCCCTTCTCGACGATGGCGCCAACGAGGTGGGAGGGAGCCGCCGCCGCTGCCACTTCGGGGGGAGGCGGCGCGGGGTCGAAGGGCTCCTCCGCCACCTTGCGGCGAGCGGGGCGGGCGCTCGGCTGGTGCTTCCGCTTCGTCGCGTCGTCCATTGGGGAGCTTGGGGCTTGGTGTGTACCGGAGCGCAGCGTGGTGATCGGCGAGGAGGGTTTTAAGGGAAGGAAAAATCGATGATTTGCACTCATTTATATGTGCTAACTATGATTTTTCATGTGATGTTTCCACGAGACACAGACTTTAGAGGTCATTTGTTAGTGAGACATATGAGGTAAATCATCAATTATATTAATTAAAATATAACAAATCATCGAATCTCCTGAAGGCAAGTTGAGGTCAAATGCGAGGATTAGCCAACCTTCGCCTCGTAAATCTTTGGGTCCGTATGTCAGTGAGACATCACGGGCAAATCATCAATTGCATAAATAAATAAGAGCAAGTCATCATTTTTTCCTAAATCGTTTGGTACCTTTTTCTACTGTTCAAAAGACGTAGCTGGTGAGTGGTACGTAAGTCTATCCATCTCTTTCCCCTCTCTCTCTCCTAAAACGCGAGGCCAAAATGCGTCACCATATGGATCTTTCCACTCATGCGTGATTTACCTTCCAATATGTGCACGTCGCCCCAAAAATGTTGGCCTGACTATCTCTCCGTATCGTGATCCTCGTTTTATCGTTCCAAACCCGATTGACCTCCCATCTCTCTCCGTCTTCCCAACTCCCATCTCTCTCCATCTTTCGAGTAGCTTTCAACATTGTTCAAAAATATTAGATTGATCATTGCTTGCTTGTCGTTGTAGCTTTGCAATCAAAATGCTTTACTCTTTTACTTTCAAACTCAAATTTGTGCATTTTATAGTGTTTGTCAATATACTCATCAAGAGGGAGATTGAAATATCATGTGGAGGTCTATCTAGGTTTGTGATGAATTATTGATAGTGTTTGAGCATATGGTTCTCAAGTTTGAGTTTGTTTTGAATTATATTTGAATTTAAAGTAATGTGATGTGCTGTCAGGTCAAATGCGGCACTACCGGTCATGTAGGAGCGGTAGTACCGGTCTTGCGAAGCTACCGACCTTGGAGCGATAGTCTTTTTGCAGAGAGGTGTTTTCTCAAGGGCTAGACACAGGCAACACTATCGACCATCTGGGAGCGGTAGTACTAGGAGTGTGGTACTACCGGCCTTCTGTAGCTGTAGTTATTTTTCAAAGAGGGTTCTCTCAGAGCTGATCAGTGCGAGTAGCACTACCGACCAACCAGGAGCGGTAATACTGGGGTGCGATACTATCGGCCTTAGGTGGTGGTAGTGCCGACTTTACTGTGATATGAGCTTAATATTTGCATTAATTATTGATTAATGCATATTATTATGAATAGTGCTATGTGATATGTTGCCTGTTTGTGTTGGTTGCAGGACTCTGGAGCTAGGTCGTGGTGAGACGAAGAAGAGATCGAGACTAGGTTAGGAGAGCTGAGGTCCAAAATGGTCAAGGGACGCCGGAAGATGACTGAAGCGGGGAAGTGGTTGCAAGCCAGAAAGACAAGAAGTCGGAGTGTGAAATACTAGTGATGGACATGGAGGGCAACAGCATGAACCGGGACTAGGGACTTGAGGCCGTTTGCAAGCGAGGATGGTTCGGGGGAGTCTGAACGCATGAGAGGTTCGACGGGAAGTCATTGGGGCCACATGGAAAGCGCGAAGCATGACGGTGCTTCGAGGAGAAGGAAGACCGGTTATTGGGGGTAAATTGGTAATTTATCCAATACCGGCGATCGAGGCAGTTTGGAAAACTGCGGCGGTGGCCTAAGTGGTTTAGGTCATGCCAAAGTGGAGTTAAACACAAATTCGGGCTCACGGAGCGGATTTAACGTCTATGTGTTGGTCGCTTTGAGAAACATGCTTTTGTGAGTGGAAAACTTGTTAAGAGTGTTGGGTTTCGGGTTAGCCTATGTAAATATGGATAATATCCACTTATAGTGTCCAGGTTTAGAGTTAGGATTGTCTTCACTATATAAGGAGATGTAGTGGGAGGAGAGACTTGAGACCTTAGACTTAGTCACTAGAGAGGTTTATGTTTTCCACAAGATTTTGGTGTTCTTGTGTGGGTGTGTGATTGCTCCTTGGGAGCTTTGCCCTCAGATGAGAGGCTTTATAATCCATCCCCATGCTCTGAAATAAAGATCAATTTTGTGCTCAAGATTTGGCTCTTGTTATTGACCCTCCTTCTTAATTCTTGATCTTTCTTGTTGGTTTCTTTTCCTCTTGATCTTGTATTACCAAGAATGAGTGATTGGTGGATGTATCCTCTAGAGATCATCGCCTAATCATCTAGTCAAGCTCTCTCATGATCATTAAGAGATTTCTTAAGAAACTGGGTTTTTACTTAAAAAGGAAGGATTTAAAGTAGATCTTGATCTTGCATGTTTCGGGGCAATTTCTTTGGTGTTTTTACTTGCTGGGACATGTGGGAGGTCATCTTTATCATTAAATCCCCATGAGCAAGCTCAGGGTGAAGTTTTGGTTTTTGACCCGGTTTTGGTGCAACCTTCAGTATTTTTGAAAAAAGTCAGAACTTTGACATCAATCCTTGCGATTGAAGGTTGGAATAGGTTCCTGACATTCTTATGAAGGTGTATACAAAGTTTCACGAGTTTTGGATCATTCAATCAAGAGTTACATCAATTTTTTATTTGAACTCATGCCGTTTTTTATTGTTCATATGCCTGATTTTACTATTTATAACAGTAGTACCGCTCCTATATGGGTGGTAGTGCCGGTCTCGGGCCAGAAACTCTAAAGATTGATTTTTCCGCTTCTATTTGATCTCTAGGTATTTTGGCTTAGTTTCTTTGGGGATAAAAATTAATTTGTGATCATTCACCCCATCTGATCGCTATTTTCGGTCCTTCAATAAAAAAATCAGTAAATTATGAATACATATTTTATGTGAGCTTGCTTGTTAATAATTAAGATGTACAGTGGGCTAACAAGTCAACAAACTCACGATGTATAACACTAAACAACCCATGACATATGAATTAAAATGTGCATAATTTCAGGACATGTTTGTTGGCAACTAAAGGTTTCCTTTGTATTAACAAGTGTTTCCAGAAAATAAAAAGAAACACTAGGCTATTCCAAAAGTACGTAAATAAAACTTTACAACAATTTTGATGTAAATATCATGTACCATATTTAGCAACTAGAGGTCAATGGTGATTCGTGCTACAATTTTGGTATCTATAATACATTTTTGGCCACCAATTTCTATTATAATTTATAGTTATAAGCCAAATAAAAATATACTATTATAAAAAGTTTCCACGAAAAAGTCAAATGTACTCTTCATGCAACCAATTCAGATTTTAATATCGATGTTGTTGGCCAACTTCCAAGTATTTTGCCTGCAAAATTCCTACTGTGACATTTTTTAATCAATAGAATCACTTTGAGTTGTTGAGATTACTAAACCGAATTAACAAGCCATGGAACTAAAAAGTACAGATAAACTTGACATCTTGGTCTTCGGGTAACATGTAGTGCAAACTGCAAACCATGATTTAAGATTAGCCATGCCAACCACTTTGACTTGAGCAATGAACCAACATGAAAAAAACATATATAAGTTGCGGAAGTAAATCTTAGTTAGCATACACTGTTTGTAATTTCAAATTCAGTTTGTGTTGGCAAAAAAATTGAAAAACCTTAACAAACTATAAGTCCAAAGAAAATGGAAAAGGGGCAAAGTTACTATCTATAGCAAACTTCTTTTTACTCTGGCTTGTTTTGAGTTCAGACATGAAGTTGAAACGATGATTTTATACCCCCATATACCATCTTAAATTTTTTAGAAAGTCTTTTTTTTTATTCGACGTTCAAACCAAAATACTTTGCATTTTTTGTTGATTCGATATTCAAACCAAAATAATTTGCATGACTTGCATCTCAATCATGATTGCTACTAAATAGATACCCTTTTGATTCTTATGCATACCCTACTCATGGCCACGAGATTTATAGCCTCGACAATTGATTGCCATCTAGAAAATATAATGCTTCTAACATAATGGCCAAAAGTTTTGTTATTTGTTATAACAAGCCACATCTTTCTAGCAATATTTTTCTGTGAATTTTGCATAAAACACTACAATTACTCTTAAGATTTTTTTTCTATACCATAATATGTTCCAAATGTAATAGCCAGAAAGTATAATATTTTTAACATGCATGACAATGAGTATTTTTATTTTGTCATACGAGTAGCCACATCTTTCTATGAATATTTCTATTAATCAATAATACTAATAAAACTATCATCTAAAAATACCTACAAGTCTACAATGACTACGAATTTTGCAAGAAAAAAAATACTACAATGACTACGAATTTTGCAGAAAACACTTCGATTCCTCTAAAATTACAACAACTACAAATGCTCTAAAATTACAACAACTACAAAGTTTACAGAAAGCACTTCAATTTCACTAAAATTAAATACCAACCGGAGGTCCTAGAACTGGCCGTGGTCGTAGAACACAAAAGCCACCAAACCAAAGCCAAAAACCAAAACAAATACCAAGACAGCGAGGAAAAAAAATCCCCCATTCTTCCTAAAGTTCCTACTTCCTATACAACGAGCAAACACGCGAGGTGAGAGAAAAAAATGGAGGCGTAAGCGCCTCCTCCTCCACCTCCAGCTTCAGCTCCTGCCCCGATCCCCTCGAAACCCTAGCGGCCCCGTCCCCCTCCTCGCCGGTGGGACCCTAGCTCGGCCGGCGGCGGCGGAGGAAGCGGAGGCGGAGGGTAGGGAAGGAAGCGGCGTAGCAGCGACGATGCCGTCGCACGCGGATCTGGACCGGCAGATCTCGCAGCTGCGGGAGTGCAAGTTCCTGCCGGAGGCGGAGGTCAAGGGGCTGTGCGAGCAGGCGAAGGCGATCCTTATGGAGGAGTGGAACGTGCAGCCCGTGCGCTGCCCCGTCACCGTCTGCGGCGACATCCACGGCCAGTTCTACGACCTCATCGAGCTCTTCCGTATCGGCGGCGACGCCCCCGATACCAACTACCTCTTCATGGGCGACTACGTCGGTAGGTTCCCTTTGCTCTGTCCTACGCCTCACACGCCACGTGTTTGGTTCTGCTCGATCTGTGGATTAGGCGATGTGTTTCGATCTGACACGTAGAGAGCGTGAGGGAGTGGTGAATTCTCTAGATCCTGCTGTGGTGTTCGTGCTTGGGGGTTTGGAGTCGGTGTGGTGGAATTGCTAATAGATTGGTTATGTGATCATGTTTTTTTCTTCTTACTGTTGCTTCATAGATCACTAGAATTGTTTCACTTTAGCTTTTATTCCGTTGATTACACGAGTAGAGCCTTTCTGGATTAGGTATGTTAACGATGTAGAAATTTAGTGGAGTAGGAATTGCTATTTACCATATTTTTCTGATGGACACGAATGGATCTCCTTGAAGCCTTTGAGTGCGTATTACTTATAGTGATGGAATGATAGTGGTTTAGAGAATCGAAGTGATGTTTTTCGTTGCTTTTTTAAAAAGTTCGAAGGTTGCCGGAAAAATTGAAAATGTGCGTGAACTTTGATTTCAATGGAATATATTGTTTGCTGTCTACTGGTAGACCAACAAATAAGGATTTTGTCTTTATTCTTGTCTGCTTGGTTTGGCGTATTGGTTAGCTAATCGTACATGACTATCATTCTCAAAAATGTCAAAATTGATGTCAGCATGGCTATATGTTGTTAGAACGATAACCATGCCTCTAGAGCACATGCTTCTGATGTATTATTATGAAACTTGTATTAATCTCAACACATGAGTTAGACAAACAAGACACAATTCAATTAAGCTTTGTTGAAACTTAGACGTGTCGCTTACAAGTACTGTGTGGTTTATTAGAACATGCGGCAGGATATGCTATTTTTCCATTTAAGTTGTTGAGTGAGCTGTTTTTCTTTCTATCTATAATTTCTCTTGCTTTGGATCATGTTTATTTGTTTCTATATGATAGTTGAATTGATTTTATGAGCATTTTCTGCAGACCGTGGCTACTATTCCGTGGAGACTGTTACATTATTAGTGGCTCTAAAAGTCCGTTATAGAGACAGAATCACAATATTGCGAGGAAACCATGAGAGCAGACAAATCACTCAAGTGTGAGTTTCTATTCCTTCTATCTGAAAAAACTTTACACTTTACAACAGCCAATTGCTAATTTCAGTTTTTTTTGAACGGAATTGCTAATTTCAGTTTAGTACTTCTGTATTGCAATTATTGCAAAGCATATGGACATTATCTACTAAATCTCTCCAAAAATAATTCAAGCTAGAAATGGATTGTTTCCAGGCCAGGAGTACTTTGTGGTACAAGTTTCTTCTGTTAGAATATTAGGACATGTGTTATCTCGGTATCTCCTGGCTGTGACATTTTACTTTTTCGTAATACTTGACCCACTAAAACTTTTTGGCCTTCTTCAGTTTAATTTACTTGGCTGGTTTTATTCATGATTCTTGTCTAAATCTAAATGTATTTCTTCCGTGCTGAAACACAACAGGATGCTTGCATTTTTTAATTAGAATATTATTTTAGACTATATTTGTGGCCACCTAATTGCTGGAAGGTTGATGCAATTTATGGCACATAATTTATGTATTTGATTTTTGCGTTGTTATCTTGAACTGCATGACCTAGTATCGCTTTGATCTTTCGACATTCAACTTCTATAAGTTTAAAATAGCCACTGATAAGGGTGAGATTATGGCATCATGCCAAGTATCCTTGTTGGAGCCTGATAATATGTTGAAATTGCATGCATGTTGTTAGACAGAGATATTCTGGTAAGTACTACTTACCGAAGCTGATCTGTTAAGTTTAAATTCTTTTTTTGAAAATCATTTAGGGCCTTTTTTTCTTGCTAACCTTAAGATTGTCCAGTTTGCTAGCTTATTGAGGCTATAAAATCTAGCTAGCTTATTGGAATCTCGATGGGACGAGAAGTAGCCGATAGAGCAGGGCTGGGATCATTGTGAAATGGTTTCAATCAAATGGTAGAAATTAATAATGTATGTTTCGGGGTATTTGGTTGGTTTGGGCTCCAAACATTCCACAACCAACCGAACTTCGAACTTCCGATTCGCACGGAAAAAGCTGCCTGAAGGTGATTTATTTTCTGAACTGACTGTCCCAAATGGCATAAACCATTTGTTGTAGTATGGAGATTCGGCTTTCATTCTCACCCCTAGTTGTACTTAACCAAAAGGACATGTAACAGAAACACAACACATTTTTGTTTTCTTTTTGACTCTCAACAGCTATCGTATTAGGTAGCCCCAGTGTTTAGTTTATGGTGATAGTTTTGTCCTGGTGCTATAAGTTACGAATTGTATCTTGAAGGTTATTACAGTTTTGTGGAAAGAACTAGAGATGCTGAAGATACATATCCTCTGTTTTAGGGCAATTATTGATGCTAAACGTAGATGCGGTAGCCTCTTCACCGGTCATTCTTGATTAATTCTTTTTGTTACGTAAGTATAGCTACAGTGTAAAGATCTGTTCATTTCCTTTGTCATATAAAGCTAGCACCTTCAGTTTCATCTGTTATATACTTATATTTGAACAACATGACTTGGGGGAAGTATCCAGTGGAAACTCCCTTGCAGGCCATTGCATGAGATTTGTTATATAAGTATAGCTACAAAATAAAGATCTGTTCATTTCCTTTGTCTGAATATAAACATCTTCATTTTCATCTGTTATATACCTGTATTTGGGCAAAATTAGTTGGGGGAAGTATATAGTGGAAACCCTTCTTCTGGTTTTCACATGTTAACTCCTATGTAGGCCATTGCATGAGATTTGTATGGACAATATTCAGATTTAGGTGGACTTGAGGGCCATTTTCATTTTCATTTTCATTTTTTTAATACCCGCCTCATAGATAAAAAAATCATCTATGTGGGTTTCTAGCTCCTGACTCCGTCCCTAATCTAATAGAGTGGCCCACATGTAGTAAGTTTAGAGGTTAGTGGCCAAAGAGGGGGTTGGTGGTTTGCACTGGATAATTTCCCAAGAATATGCTGAATTATGTGAATAACTTAATGCTAGCTTACTGCCGTAAACTCTATACAAATTGAGTAATGGTTGAATATACTTTATAATGGTCATATCATGGCATGAAAGTGTACATTGGCTGAGGTGTTTTGTTGCATCGGGTTACTTTGTGAATTGCAAGCACATAGTGCTAAGGTGTTCTTGAATCTTGACATGGAGTGTTTGGCAACAGGTATGGCTTCTATGATGAATGCTTAAGGAAGTACGGAAATGCAAATGTTTGGAAGTACTTCACGGACTTGTTTGATTATTTGCCTCTCACAGCTCTTATAGAAAACCAGGTTTGTTCTTTTCTCAAATGGCTGGTCTATTAATATGGACATAGAGTTATGTTTCATGTATACCTGACGAAAGAGGAAAGTTCCATTTTGTAGATCTTTTGCCTGCATGGTGGTCTCTCTCCATCATTGGATACGTTGGATAACATTCGTGCTCTCGATCGCATACAAGAGGTATGCAACATTTTACTATGACCTCTGAACTAGCGCCTAACTGTGGGTCATTTTGCACCTCAAGTACGTTGATTTGAGACTACTCCATAGACTCCTCATGAACTAGAGTTAAGGCTATTGTTTTTTTTGGGAAGGTTCATGATAGCTTGGGAATAGAACGGTTTTGTTAAATCACTGAAGCTATATGTAGAGAGAGCAGATCAGGTCCTCAGGACATATATATGTGTAGGCTTAGTAAGGAAGAAGTGTGTGTGTGCAGCTTCCTTTTTTGCCATTGGATGTGATTTAACCATTTAGCTTGCATATGCACGGGTCACAGAGCCACAGGGCTATCTTCACAAAAATATCGATCCCATATGATAACTTCATATACATGGGTTGGTCTAAGAAGTTACAGTAATGTTGTTTTGAGATTTTCTGATGTATAACAGGATATTTTACCATGATGCAATGGATACTGTGGAAAAGAACCCAGAAATTAAGCAGACTAGAAGATCGAGATTTCAGAATTATTTGCTTAACTAATTGTGGTTTATGTGGTTTTCTAGTTTATGACTAGACGAACATTCTTCAAGGCAAAACCAAATCTCATTGACACTATTTTCCAGTTCTGCATGATATCTACTTGCTAGTTCAATTTTAGTGATAAATAGACTTAATATTGAAACCTGCAATACGTTTGCTATCCAATTTCTTGGTACAGTTTGTTGTTCTTACTTTACACGAACCACAGTTGACCCTCATTGGGCCTTTGGGGTATAAGAATCATTGCCCTTGTGTAGAATGATGTGTGCTGTATTCTGCAGACTTTGTTAACTATCGATTAATATTTTTGCTGTGTTATCTAAAATGGTTGTAGGTCCCTCATGAAGGACCCATGTGTGATCTTTTGTGGTCTGACCCGGATGACCGATGCGGGTGGGGAATTTCACCAAGAGGGGCAGGATACACATTTGGGCAAGATATTGCACAGCAATTCAACCATACAAACGGACTTAGCCTTATTTCTAGGGCCCACCAACTTGTGATGGAAGGGTACAATTGGTGCCAGGTTGGTATCCAGTGTGTTATATTTCAGTCATCCTTACCCACACAGTTCTGTAACTTCTGTTCATCAAATATTTATTTGCATTTTAAATTTAGCATAAACCATTTTGAAAAAAATTCTGGGGCTCCTATCAGATAATAATTTTTGTTGCTATAAATAAGGGATACTGAATCTAGTGATCATTCAGTGTGAGATAATACCTGAACTTCTTTTTGTTATAGAAGTTTTAATAGCCTGTTGAACCCTCAAGTAACTGTTAAAAAAATGGTGACACTACAGATGATTTATCTATCTATGTATTAAATATTTTACAACTTCTAAGGAAAAATGGATGAGGTGCAACGCTGCACTTATGAATTGTGGGAACAGAATTCTTTTGATTCTGGAAGAGTGATGATATCATGAAAAGGGTAATTGTGGAGGCCAATGTTACATGGAGGATCTGGTCCATCTGGTTGAATTATTTACGATCAGTCACATAATGTATGACACAATTCTAAGAGAGCAGAACTTTGCTTTATTGGATGTCTGTTCTTTTTTAGTTCTGTACATTGATTTTCCCCTTCCCATCACGGGCATTTGAGCACCAAACTGAAAAAGCCTCACAGGAAACTTGAATAATGCTATGTTGATTGTCATGCAGGAAAAGAATGTTGTCACAGTGTTCAGCGCGCCAAACTACTGTTACCGGTGTGGTAACATGGCTGCAATTCTCGAAATTGGTGAGAATATGGATCAAAACTTCCTCCAATTCGATCCAGCGCCGCGGCAAATCGAGCCGGACACAACACGCAGGACCCCCGACTACTTTCTATAGTCATGATGTTGACTGTTCTAACTTACTGCTGTTGATGCTCCCCTTGGCCGCAGTAGCTTCTGGATCTGTAGATCTTTGTCCTTAAAAAGTGGGTTCCCTTAAGCCGAGTTGTACCTTTCTCATTCTTTTGTTTGGAGATTTTGTTGCTGCTTCTCAGAACTTCATAGAACATGTTAAAAGTACATGGCATTGGGATTTTTTGTTGTACCTCCATTTTGTATCATTCTGAGACAAAAGGGAAGCTGCGATAGAATTGTCTCATAATATATTTTCCGGTGTCTAGAAGATGCATGGCTTGATGATGTCCGCCCCATCGGAACAGATTTACAACCAGCCAGGATGTTGTTCTGTTCTCTCATGTGGTGTGTTCTGTGAGTTGGTCAGGCTTTCTGGCAGCAGAGATGCCAAATGTGCCATAGTTGCACCGTTGGCATCTCGGTTTTGCATGCTAGATTGCCAGCCAATAAGTATGGCGAGTGTTTGGCGAGGTGATTATGATTTTTTTAAAGTAAATGTTCGTACACAAATTACTGCAAAGCAGTAATTATTGCCTTTTCTGTATCTAGTATCACAGTTCACACAAATTACATATAGCGACATGACAGATCTAGGCTACAATCAATCATGGTTCCCCAAGGTGATAGGCGCCTGACTGAAAACAGGGGAGGAGGAAGGTGACGGCAAGGGATGAAAAGAGGGGGGGGGGGGGGGGGGGTGTTAGGAGGTCAGGAGGGGGAGCAGAGGCAGCCCACAAGGCCCACCTAGCACGTGACTGACCGAAGGCACCCTTGCACACTCTCTCCCTCTATCCTTGGCAGGGCATAAACACAGAGCAACAAAGCGGAGCACAAGTAGTGGTGTAGAGATTGACAAGGCGAAGGACGATGAATTACCTGGTTTTGGGGATTGGCCTAATTGATGGCAGGAAAGACAGATCTGGTGACAGTGAGGTGGATTCAGCGGCGGACATAGTGGCGGCGCGTCGATTTAGCCGGGGGCGACCTTGATCCATCTGGCCTCAACGCCGCTTTGGACCATTTTGCCCCTTGAGTTGGATAGAAATTACTCCTTGGATAGCTTCTAACGGCTTCAGTAGGTTGGGATTTCGATTTTGCCTCTTGAGTTGGATAGAAATTACTCATCTCATACCACCTATATAAAAGTCGATTTTCCTCCGTCCACATTCCAATCGATACCTACCCAACTCCTCTCCAGGCAGAGCAGGAGCGACTGGGTGTGGCATGTCGGGTCCGGATTTTCAAATCCGAACCCTCTATGTATAACCTGTGCTAGTCCAGCAAAAGCTAGCACACACAGTAGAAACAGTGATGATAACACATCCATATCACGAAACAAATAATATTAATTAAGCAAAAAGGTATTAGCCTTATGGCCAATTATTACAAATAAATAACCTCTTGGCTTGAGTTCAATAAGAAGCAGTAGAAACGAGATAATAGCAGCAGAATAAGCCCATCCATTTGCCCAACAGGCAATCGACTGGGGTACGCGTCCTAGCAATCCAGATCACCTTCGTCGTAACCACAAGCAAAGAACTCGTAGTCACCTTCAGCTTTTGCGCACTCCTCTGTGAAAAGTTGGGGATGTTGCAAGGGTGAGCACAAAATGTACTCCGCAAGTCTTGGAAACATAATGCATGATAACTATATGCAAGGCTAAACAATTGAAGGCATAATATGGCTCTTTTAGCATAAAGTAAAGTTTAACTGTAAATACAAATAGTAATTTCATAAAGCATCATTCAACCAAAATGTAATTGAATAATAACTGAATTTGACATGATAACTATAACAAGTTCTATCTACCTGACTGGTTCCATTTGCCAAACCATAACCCGAGAGTTTCATCTGGTCACGGATTCCCAAACCATCATTTTCATTTAAAACAAAACTATAAAATCTACAATGTGCAAGCGTACCTCGCCTGCCCTTGACCGTGGGCACGACTACTTAAATAGTTTTAACTCTGCAGAGTGTGTACGTCTTTACCCACAAGACATGCAGAGTGTGTACATCTTTACCCAAAGACATGATCATCTCTTTGTGCAACGTCATTAGCACACTTCCTTTGGTGTGCCGTAGAGAGATCATGACAAGTCCTTTACAATGTACAACCCCGCTATTAACCTCGCCCACTAAGATTTCACCGTCGATGAGTTCTAGTTACCCAGTCGAAAGCCCCCTCTTGCGCCTGCCACCATCTAGCACCCACCAACTGGCGAAGCTAACAACGAGACGCACAAATTAACTAGCTAGGTTGTACCCATATAGACTTGTGGTTGTACGGTAGTGCTCGGTCCATGATAACACATGCTTCAGTCATTAATTTATTAGGGCGGAACATTCACATTCCAAGATCTCGTGCTTCTGCACCCGCCAAACATCCAACCACCCGGATCTAAACCATTTTCCTCTTTATTTCATTTAAATAACAGCAGCAACACCGATTGCCGCAACTTCACAAATAAGTTTAAACCATGTTTGAGATTATTCCTATAATGGCATAATACCGAAACGTTTAAGCTGGACTAAGCAATTCTACCGTCCCATGCTACTCTACTGGTTATCACAAAATAAAATAGCTATATTATCTAGGGTGACAAAGGTTCGACATGATCAATACTAATGAGAGTATAACAAATTCTGGTATTTAAATATACCCTAAAACTATATTTAAAGTACCTTGCATAAAGTAAGCATGCATAATTTAAAGCAACATAAGCATTTTATAAAATTTGGGATCAACATGTTCAAGGAAGACTTGCCTTCACTGCCTCCTGCTAGTTCTACTTCTGCCTGTTGATTCGACTGAGCTTCGACTGCGTCGTGTACACGCGAAACGAGAACAAATAAATAAAATAAATTCAAACAAAATTCAAAAATTTAAAATAATGGTGCTGGAAGATAGATCATGAATTTATATGAATTTAGAAACTTGAATAACAGGAATCGGAGCTCGAACGAAGGAGAACAGGTTCTTGGAAGTTCCTCGCATAAAAAATCAGAGAAAAAGAAAAGGGCTGACAACATGACGTGATTGGCTGGAATTTCGGATTTTCGAAAAAATAATAAAAGAAAAAGAATTGCCACTGACATGTAGGACCCAAATGTCAGTGGCTCGGCCCACGGTGGACTGGGAGCATCGAGAGGATCAAAGGTGACATGGTGGCCTTGCTGACGTGGACGCCACGCGGCGAACTAGGGCTGACGCGGTAGTCGATGTGGTAGCCACGCGGCGACAGACGTGGGAGCCGAGGCGGCGCTGACACGGTGAAACGCGGAGCGACGCTGCGCGGAGGTGGCGCAAACGCAGGCGGCATGTGGCGTTGATGAGGTGCCAGCAGGGCACGTCCGGCGCGGAGCGGCGGCGACGCAGCACGCCAAAGGCGAGGAAGATGGCACGGCTACACGCAAAAACGCGACCAGATGCGCTCGGATCTAGGGCAAAAGAACACGGGCTTCGTGGCGAACTCGATGCGACCAAAATCAGCGGCGGAGGCTCACCGACGGGAAAGAAAGACGGCGGAGAAGAGCTCGGAGCCGACGGCGCAAGACGGCGGCTAGGGTTAGGATTTTGGCGGCGCACGGGCAACGAACCTCAGAACAAGAAAGAGGAGCGGGTATGGCGCATTACATAGGCGTGGAAGCCGAAGCTTACCGGGCTGGATACGGCGCAACGAGCGCGATATTCACGGCGGTCGGTGTGGGCGAACGCGGCGACGGCGGCGGCGTGGAGGCGACGATAGACGACGCCGACTTCGGAGCCCAGCGCGACGCGAACGGGCCACCGAAGGCGGGTAGGCCGGGGAAGCGGGCCGAACCGGGCTGAGCGGAGGGAGAAGGAAGGCGGGCCAGCGGGAGAAAAAGGATCGAGCCGGGCGACGGAAAAAGAGGTGGGCCGCGGGAAAAGCAGCCCACACGAGAAAAGAAAAAGGAAAAAGTTTTTCCGATTTAAATAATGCCAAAAAAATGATAAAGGCCGAAATAAATTAGGAAAAAATCCCAAAAATTCTCAAAAATACTTTTAAATATTTGGAACCCAAAAGTTATTTTGAACTCATTTCAACTTAAAATTTTGATTCAAATAATTTGCTAGCACCAAAAGGAAAAATTTTAAATTCACCAAAGTTTTAAAAAGGGCTCAAAAAATAGAATGTTACATGGCACCTCCAGCTCCTCCCTCCACCCGCCGAGCATTCCCGCCGACTCCCCCTTCGCTTGCCACCCTCGCCCTCTGCCCGATGATCTTGCCTGGTGACGACCTCCTCCTGCCGGCTCCCCCCTTCACTCGCCAACCTCGCCCAATGATGACCTCTTCCCACTAGTTGCCGCCTCCGCCAGTTGAGCTCGCCCACCGATGTTCTCCTCCCATCGACTCCCCCCTCCACTCGCTGACCTCAGCCACCACACGCTAACCTTAGCCGCTGACCCCGCCCTCTACCTGGCTCCTACCGCCACCGTTGAGGTAAGCACTATGAGCTATGACTTGATATGTAGTTGGTCTTGAGATCTTTAAATTGTAGTGATACTTGTAGGTGGTTTGTAGAGTACTGCTAATTAGTTTCTAGAGTGACTTAAGAAAACAAATTGTCTTGCTCCTTGATCTAGAATTACGTTCTTGCTAGTTGTAGTGCCAATTTTCATCCTAAAGTTCCATGTCATGCAAACGGAAACATGTCACTGCGTGTTATTACCATTTATTCCATATATAAGATGATTCAAATGTGGATTGGGTACATTGTAGCAGTAATGATTTTTCATTGTATACTCTATTTGGAAACATGATGTTTCAGTTCATGTAATGATCTTGCCATATATCCTTGTATTTGTCATTTTGTTGTTACAATTACATATTTGCTGATATGCATCATACTTATAGATGGAAAAATGATAGTCCTCAAACACTGCAGTATGGGATGATTTTACAAATGAAGTGTTCATTAATATTTTTGTATAGAAGAGGTTGTAGTGAATAATAGACCCTAGCAAGTTTGAATGTCAAAGGGCATCGCAACCTTATGATCAAGTTCAAAGAACACAAAAGGAGAGAGTACACCCGTAATCAATTGAAGAATCATTGGGATAGCTTGAAAATGGACTATGCTAATTAGAAGACGTTGAAGCTCCATGCATCCAAGCTAGGGATTGATCCTAAGACTGGATCCATCAAGGAAAGCGATTCATGGTGGGCAGATCAGATTAGGTATGCAATTTTTAATGTTGTTGAATGTGCATGCGAATTGAATAGTTCTAACTTACTAATGGAATTGTTATAACTTTATTGTAGGCCATGCCACATTGTGGCAAGTTCAAGAAGGCACCCTCGTAGCATGAGGACAAGCTTGACATCGATTTTTTATTATGCAAGTCGTACCAATGAATCAGCTCTTGTTCCTGATGTAGAGAGAACAACCCATATGAACCTTGAAGATATTGAGAGCAGGGGTCTCAACGTGAGGATGTCGAGGGAGGCTCTACACCCAATAAGTCACCCAATGTGGACAAGTGATAGAAAAACACAATGCCCAAAAGAGCTTCCCATGACCCAAGTGAAAAGAAACTAAAGAAGTTATATAGAGATGTTCAATTGAAACGATTGGTGGATATTGTTGATAAGTCTTATGGCAGCAAAAATTATGTGACCAATACGCCTGGCCTAATAATCGATCCTGCTAAGTAAGAGATCTCTAACATGATTGCCATATTTGGATGTTTGATTACTATGGTGACTCCACTAACAAGAAGCCAAGGAAAATATCAACACTGACGGGGTCCAATGTATTGAGACACACTTAGCAACTCACAAGACTGCTACGACATGTTCAGAATGCAAATGTTAGTTTTTCTCAAGGTTCATGAGACTCTTGTAAACAATTATGGCTTGAAATCAAATAGGAAGGTGAGCTCAAAGGAAGCATTAGCTATGCTTTTATAGACTTGTGGAGCTCCTCAATGCACCACCTTGGTAAAAAACTGGCTTGGCCATTCCAAAGAAACAATTAATAGAAAGTTTGGAGAGATGTTGGAATGTGTATACAAATTAAGTATTGACAACATAAAGCATAAAGATCATTACTTATTTTCGGTACATCCTAGACTTAGAGAGACTAAATTTTGCCTTCATTTCGATAATTGTATTGGTGCAATATATGGGACACACATACCTATGATTTGCTATGTGACAAACAGCCTGTGCATTTCAACCGCCATGGACACACAAGTCAGAATGTCTTGACTATTTGTGATTTCGATATGGGGTTCACTTTTGTTTGCACTAGATGGTTTGGTGATGCACAAGGATCACTTTCTACACCCTCCATAAGGTGTTTTACTTGTTTGCATTTTTGACAATAATATACATTAGTACTTTTTTGCTTTGTGTGGAATGTTACTTATTCTTTTCATTTATACCATAGGAAAGTACTATCTCGTGGATTCTAGTTACCCAAACTACAAAGGTTATCTAGCTCTGTACAAGAATCAAAGGTATCATGCGCTCAATACAAAAATCAAAGGTATCATGAACCTGAATTCCTGAATGGTGGTACACCGGTTAGAAAAAAAAAGATATGTTGAATTATTATCATTCTTCCCTTTGGAATGTCATCTAGCATGCATTTGATATTTATAAGATGAAGTGACGTATTGTTCTGAATGTACCGAGTTATCATGAACTCAAAAGGGTTACAAGGTGAGAGGCATTTTACAGCATAATTAATCGATAACGATAATCCGTAAGTTCCGTTGAATTTAGGAAATGGATACTCCCTACTGTCTAGGTTTAGGTGCCTTTTTTTCCTTCTTATTAAAAAGATACCGGTCATACCACTAATAAGCTTCGCCCTTGGTTTCATAGGACGGCTGGGGGGGGATTCAGCAATACATAGACAGAGACACAGTTGAGTCCACATTGCAGTTTCTTTTCAGCCATGGGTAAGTTGTGTTCCCGCGGGCACGAGACAGATCAAGAATAAACACAAGAAGTTGGCCACCGCGCATATTGGCAACATTCTCGCTTGCAGAATCGAATAACTGGACAACATCTTGGAAAGAAAAAGAATGAGAATCATCCGATTTATTTTAAATGCAAATTATCTGCATCACTTCTCGTCGAAAGTCGAGTCCTCACGGCAGACAAACTTGCAATACGAGGATGGCAGCATGGTCCCTGTCTCCTTGGTGTCCTCTCTGTGCAAATATTACCATCCATTTCAGTATTCCAGAATCATCCGATTTATTTCAGTAGCAATATTTTCCCTTAAAAAATTATAGCATATACCATGCGATGTAGCTAATCAACTACTACTCTTTTATATCGCTTTTTTTTGCAGTTGTCTGCTCGATCAAGCACAAGTGATCGAATGATACTTCTAGAGCTTGCAATGCTCTAGGAGTATACATCAGCCAGCTAAGACGGGAAGATTCAATGACGTTCAGACTTGAAAGGAGAATACTTCACAGACAACAACTCATTGAATGACATGGCCTGTTCGATCAAGCACAAGCGATTGAATGATACTTCTGGAGCTTGCAATACTCTAGGAGTATACATCAGCCAGCTGAGACAAGAGAAGATTCAATGATGTTCAGACTTGAAAGGAGCAGACTTCACAGACAACAATTCATTGAATGACATGGTCTGTTTGGGAGGGAAAGGCTCGCTACATATTAGGTTTGCTGCAGTGTTTTTAAATAATAATTCAGAAGATCTGCGTTTTTGTTTTTTGATTCAACGGTCCACGTAATGCTAAAGATGTAGTTGTAATGGGCCTGCAGGTGATCCCGACTCGTTTGGGAGAGGATATGCATGACCTGCAGCATCCCTGTACCCTGCCTGTCTCTTGATTGGTTTGCGGCATGAGAGTTCCAACTTGGCGGTCTGGCCTGGTCCTCCGGCAATCAAGGGTGCCTAACTCAGACTGATCAGATAAAGCTATCACTCTAGAAAAAAGATGTAGGAAGAGTTAGGATTTGAGCATTTGCACTTTTCTATGCAAACAAATAATCGTATATGCAATGTAAAAAAAAGAAATACATATAATAAATATAGTATTATTGGTCTTGAAATGATCATGTGAAAATATATTAACATATCCTACATCCAGAAATGTTTATGGATTCTTTTTAAAGCACATGTGTGTGCTTTGCACACTTTTTTAATGGGTACAAAAGCCATTAGGTTGAACCTGACCTTCCGGGAAGTCCAACGCTCCCTGTGTACTGTATAGCCAATCTGGATCCTATAATAGCACGATTTCCTGACCATTTGAATGATCAACGGGAGTGCTGTAACAAGCATGGATGCACTTTCTACCGTTCTGTTTCTCCTCACATTCATTCAACTTCTTCTGTGCATCTCAGCTCATGATTTACTCTTGCCAAGCTCCTCCCTCTCCGTAGAGAGCAGCTCCGATGTGCTCTATTCTCCAGATGGTACTTTCACCTGTGGCTTCTACAAAATTTCCCCCAATGCCTCCACCTTCTCTATTTGGTTCTCCAACTCTTCTGAAAAAACTGTCGTCTGGAGCGCAAACTCTCTCCACCCTGTGTACACTTGGGGATCCAAAGTGAAGTTAAATTCCGATGGGAGCATGGTTTTAAAAGATTACAATGGACAAATCGTATGGACCAACAATGTGAGCTCTTCTAATGCTGAACAAGCTCGGCTCTTGGACACTGGGAACCTCATTGTGAAGGGCAAAGGTGATATCATTCTATGGCAAAGCTTTGCTTCTCCCACTGATACTTTGTTACCCAATCAGAGCATTACTGCTACCATGAAGTTGGTCTCCACTAATAGATTGCTTGTTCCTGGCCACTACAGCTTCCATTTTGACGATCAATACCTGTTTTCGCTGTTTAATGATGAGAAGGATCTCTCGTTTATCTATTGGCCAAATCCAAGTAGGACTATCTGGGAGAAGCTTAGAAAGCCGTTCAATAGCACCACAAATGGGGTTCTTGATAGCTTGGGCCATTTCCTAGGAAGTGATAATGCAACCTTCACGGCTGCTGATTGGGGGCCTGGGATTATGAGGAGACTGACACTAGATTATGACGGCAATCTCAGGCTGTACAGTCTGAGTAAGGAGGACGGAACATGGTCAGTCAGATGGATGGCATTTCCTCAGCTCTGCCAAGTACGTGGTTTGTGTGGTACGAATGGAATATGTGTTTATACACCAGGCCTGCTTGTGCATGTCCCCCTGGATATGAGATTGTCGATCCAACTGACCGGAGCAAAGGCTGCAGCCCAAAGATCAACATCAGTTGCGATGAGTAGAAGGTGAGATTTATTGAGCTACCAAACACTGATTTCTTAGGGTACGACCTAAGTGTTCATCGTTTTGTTTCTATTAATTTTTGCAAGAACATATGCTTGAGTGACTGCAACTGCGTGGGATTCGCATACTGGCAAGGAATTGGTGATTGTTATCCAAAGTCTGTTCTTCGTGGTGGTATGACCCTGCGTCACAGTGGTAGTACTGGTACCATGTACATCAAGATTCCTAAGGGCGTAGATGTGTCGAACTCCTCGATTCCCCAGTCACAACTTTTTGGTCCTAAATATGCCTTTAAATGTAGTACAGCAAACAAGTACTTCATAGCAGATTTGTTGGATATGCCTAAGACTCGTCAGAATGAATCGAAGTATTTGTACTTCTATGGATTCTTATCAGCAATATTTCTTGTAGAGCTAATCTTTATTGTATTAGGATGGTTTATTTTGAAGAGGGAGGGGAGGCAATTAAGAGGAGTATGGCCAGCTGAGGTTTGGTATGAAATGATAACGAACCATTTTCGCAGATACACCTATAAAGAGTTGGTGGCAGCTACAAGAAAGTTTCAGTATGAGCTTGGAAGGGGAGCATCGGGCATTGTATACAAGGGGGTCTTGAAAGATAAGAGGGTCGTAGCTGTGAAAAAGTTGGCAGACATAAACCAAGGCCAAGAAGAATTCCAGCATGAACTGAGTGTGATCGGCGGGATTTACCATATGAATCTAGTGAGGTTTTGGGGATTCTGTTCTGATGGTCCACACAGGATATTGGTTTCAGAATACGTGGAGAATGGCTCGCTGGATAAAATCTTGTTTGGTGGTGAGAGCACAAATTATACTTGACTGGAAGCAAAGATTTAACATTGCTCTAGGGGTGGTGAAAGGATTGGCGTATCTTCATCACGAGTGCTTGGAGTGGGTCATCCATTGTGACATGAAGCCCGAAAATATACTTCTGGATGAGAACTTGGAGCCAAAGATCGCTGATTTTGGCCTTGCAAAGCTCCTGAACAGAGGAGGGTCCAAGATAGACGTATCACGGATCCGAGGGACTAGAGGTTATTTAGCGCCTGAATGGGTTTCTAGTCTCCCAATAACAGCAAAGGTTGATGTCTACAGCTTTAGAGTGGTGCTCCTAGAATTACTCAAGGGACGTCGCATTTCAGAATTGGAGAGAAATGAGGATGATGAGGTGGAAATGGTTCTTGGACGGATCCTTAGGGTGCTCACAGAGAAATTGAAGTCAGATGGCAGTGGACAATCTTGGATCACCGACTTCATTGACAACAGATTGAATGGCCAATTCAACTACTTGCAGGCAAGAACGATGATGAAGCTTGCTGTCTCATGTGTGGAGGAAGATAGAAGCAGAAGACCATCCATGGAAAGTGTGGCGCAGATGCTTGTCTCAGTCGATGAAGCCGGAAGCACAACTGTAGCAGGAGGAACTGCGTAATACCAGAACATTCTTGCTTGTTTGTACTAAAGGGCTATGCGAAGAGTAGGTCCTAGTATAGTAGTCCAGTAGTAGCAGTCATATTTGTGCAATAGCCATGCTATTGCTGTAACATCATCAATTGTAGCAGCAATATTTACACAATAGTCATGCTGTATTCTGTTGTAATAATGTTCTGTTGTAATAAGGCCGTCACAGCTTCCATTTTGGTGTGGCAAATTGGATGTAGTTGTCCCATCAATCGAATGCTTATCACAAAGACCTGTACAAGGTGCAGCGGACGGTTTCTGCACAACATTTCTGGATTAAAAAGAACTTATGGCAAAGCAACTCAAACTTGACTAAGATGTGGCGCGTCAAACTTCGCTAACGACGCTTGTGTATTAAGTTCTCTAAAGCTGAAGGCCAAATTCTACTCCATTTCCAACTGAAAAAAGCTTGAGTTCTACTGGATGATGAGGTAGTAGTTGAGTGGTAGACTCACTCCCCTATGCTTTTCGCACTCGGTCGTCGTCGAGTACGCTTTGCTTAGCAGAGGCGGGATAGCATCATTATCATTAGTGCCCATCGGTGGATGCTTTTCTTTTTTTTTCTCTCTCTCTTCCTGCCGTTTCATAGGAACATGCAGGGAAATTCAGGAACACACAGTTGAGTCCAAATTAAACTTCCTTTTCTGTCACGGGCTAATTTCTGTGTTCATGTGGGCACACGAGACAAGAATTAAACCGATCGATAAAGTTCAATGAATAAACACAATAAATTATTTAAGAGGTGTTATCATTCTTTTAACCCGCTTTATTTCCGCATCAGTATTTTTTGTTTAACATGGCATAACATACGGCGGAAGTAGCATATGTTGAGAAACAATTCAAGTTTCTACTTAGAATCCCATGAAATTCCCCTGTTTCAAGAGGAGTCTTATTCTCTTACTGTGTTGTTATCACCACGCAATTGAACCAATTGAGTTACTTATCTGCTTCACGAAGCACAAGTGGGTTTACATGCTACTAAAGCTCTAGGAGTATGCATCAGCCAGCTGAGACGAGATGCAATTCTATAACGATTCAAACATGAAAGAAAGAAGTACACAATTCTCTGCAACTTGTGTAGTCACCATCCCATGCTCGTTATTTATGCAACTTGTGTACTCATCATGGCATGCTCATGATTTCCTTTAGAAATCAAGTGCAAGTGGATACACCGAAAGGGATGATCAACCTTAAATCATGGTTGGCTATGCACAAAGTGCTATACAATGGTCGTGTTCAATTGTTTTAAGGCTTGAACTTTCATGTCCTGTTACTGTCAGATGTAAGCTTCTTTGGAGAGAAAAAAGAGACATGTGCCACCCCGGAAAATAATCTTAAACGAGACAATTCTACAGTTTGATTTTAAAATGGAAAGATAAAGACAACACACCTAAGTATTCATCGAATATTTATTGACGACAAAGAAGCTGTTGCTCTTTGGGGGAAAAGGTGGACATCGGACATATTAGGATGTGTGCATTTGCAAAACATTATGCACAAAATTTTAACCAAATTTTGGTAAAATTTTGTGAGACAAATTTATCATCAAACCAAAATACCTAAACCGGACTTTTGTGTAGGGCATGGAGGGGGAGTTTCTTATGCTTTTCGATATTAATGGAAGAGGCCATAAGTTGTTTCCAACAGTTTATGCACTCTGGAAGGTTCCTGATCTGTTGCTTGCTTTTACACTTGAGGGTGGTGAGGTTTCATGCTTCATTATTGGTGGCGCTGATCTGATGTTTCCAGCTACAGGCCCATCATCAATGCCATCATGTTCAACGAGCCCGTGCTATTCCAGACCATGGGCTTCGAGGACAACGGCATTGGAATTAATTGGGCTGGCAGTTAATTGGTGTTTTTTGAGTTATTTTTAAGCCATTGCTATTTGCTGCTGTTGTTAAAAAACATGTAACACAAGTTTATCGGTCCCAATTCGGCGATTTCGACTCGCCACAACTCCGTTCCACAACTCTATTTTATATTGAGCGTTGACCCGCGCTCTCCCCGACGACTGTTCCAGCGCCGATACAAGTTCGTCAAATTCATCGCCCGCGCCATTGCATTCATGAGGGATTAATCATTAGCGATTTCTTCGACGATTCATCATCTATTGTGGGTTATTGCGGCAAGATCCGCACATATAGAGTCTTGTGGAGTTGCAGGTATTTTTCAACTCAATGAGTTAATTTGGGCTATATTTGATTAAGGAGACTTTGAGAAAAAAATAAATAATGTCAGTTGAGGAGGTAATTGAATTTGAAATTTGATGACACCTTGATGGTAGCTAGAATTATACTCTTTGGAGTCTTGCTGGTTAAAAGTGAAGGTTTTGCTCCAATGTCAGATTGAGATGAAGGTTTGAAGAGCAAGGAGTTTGTTTCTGCGTGGATGTTACAACGTTGCTTAGTTGTCATTGCTCGATAAGAAGGGTCTACTCAATTTATACTCCATTGATGGCATAAGAGTTTTTCTTAATCTTGACATTTTTGCAAGAACAGTTTCAACCATGTCATGGATTTTCAGTAGACAGTTTGAAGTACGTGATGACTACACGTGCAACTGTGCAAGTTGCTATTTCAATGAGTATTATTTGCAAAATTTTGTATTCCATGTGGAACATGTCAAAAATCTATGTTATGAGTTCTTCGCTATCTACCAAGCACCACAGGTGATGTCTTGACTTATGTCGTTTGATGATTAAGCGTTTGTTTCAGGAGGTCAGTTGCACAGACTCAGAGGGTGATGAATAATTGAAGACCCAGATTTCTTCGTCTGCTTTGTTGATAGTTGTGTATTTGAATTGACTGTTCTAGTCTTTCCCTTGACCTTCTGGTGGTTTGCTCAATCTTGCTTTATGAGAAGCGTTTGGATAAGACTATTTTAATCTTTGTCATTTGCATTATAAGTGTTCGGATTGACTGTTCCAGTCTTCTTTGTTCAATAGTGACGTACTTGTACCATGGTGCTCTATTACCCTTCGGGGGTTTTCGGAGATAATTTCATTATGGATTTTAAGTTATGATGAGGTTTGTTAGAGATTACTCAAATATCTCTATTTACATATCTTTTGATTTTATCCAAATAGATTGTTAGTCCAAATCTGCTACAACTCAGTCTCTTATGGTTATTTAAGTCACACCTCTATACATGTAATTCTTGAACCATTATAGTGAACTAGCAAGATGGCCCGCGCATTTGCGCGTGCATCATTTTAAAGTATGTTTAAATGACTTGACAATATATATGCGATTTTTCTTTTCAAAAATAGATCAATACAAAACACAATTTGTGATATTTTGATATTGTATATTATAGGAGAGAATATATTTACTCCGTTTCTCAGTACTTATCACATGTGACCGAAACTTTCTTCTACGAATACTTGCATAGAAAAATAGTAAACATAGCATAACATAATATTTTCTATTTATATCATCATCTCTTAATTTCATTATTACAATGTTTATCTCTTTCTTTCAGTACTTCTTTTATTGCACATCATATTGCTCATACCGGTATAACTGAGTGAACAACTGTCGATGTACCACCCTCTTAATCTCTTCGTTCCGTGGAGATCCACCAAATAAAGAGTTAGATTTTTTTTGAAAATTTTTAGTATATTCTATATTATTTTAGCAACTATAAAAAAATGTGTAATCGAATTTTATTACATAATAGTTAATAATATATATGTATATATATATATATATCTACTCAATAGCATCTAATGGTCAATATGATGCATTTTTAATTAGGGTCCACCAGATTAAAGGTTAGATATTTTGCTTTTTTGTGAGAAATTTTAGTCTATTTTTAAAGATCCAATGGCAGTTGTAAATAAAGCCCACCAGATTAAGGGCTAGATATTTTGTTTTTTTGTGAGAATTTCTAGTCTAACTCTCATGGGCTTTATTTCTAGTCTATTTCTCAAAGATCCAATGGCAATTGTAAAAAAGGCCCATAAGATTAAGGGCTAGATATTTTGCTTTTTTTGTGAGAATTTTTAGTCTATTTCTCAAAGATCCAATGGCAATTGTAAATAAAGCCCACCAAATTAAGGGTTAGATATTTTGTTTTTTTGTGGGAATTTCTAGTCTAACTCTCATGGGCTTTATTTCTAGTCTATTTCTCAAAGATCCAATGGCAATTGTAAATAAGGCCCATAAGATTAAGGGCTAGATATTTTGCTTTTTTGTGGGAATTTGTAGTCTATTTTTTTTCTTAGCGACTCTCATGAGCTATTTCTCAAAGATCCAATGGCAATTGTAAAAAAGGCCCATAAGACTAAGGGCTAGATATTTTGCTTTTTTGTGATAATTTTTAGTCTATTTCTCAAAGATCCAATGGCAATTGTAAATAAAGCCCACCAAATTAAGGGTAAGATATTTTGTTTTTTTGTGGGAATTTCTAGTCTAACTCTCATGGGCTTTATTTCTAGTCTATTTCTCAAAGATCCAATGGCAATTGTAAATAAGGCCCATAAGATTAAGGGCTAGATATTTTGCTTTTTTTTGTGGGAATTTCTAGTCTATTTCTCTTTTTTCTTAGCGACTCTCATGAGCTTTTAATATATAACTAGCAAGATGGCCGGCGCATTTGTGCGTGCATCATTTTTAAAGTATGTTTAAATGACTTGATAATATATATGCGATTTTTTCTTCAAAAATAGATCAATACAAAACACAATTTGTGATATTTTGATATTGTATATTATAGGAGAGAATATATTTACTCCGTTTCTCAGTACTTATCACATGTGATCGAAACTTTCTTCTACGAATACTTGCATAGAAAAATAGTAAACATAGCATACATAATATTTTATATTTATATCATCATCTCTTAATTTTATTATTACAATATTTGTCTCTTTCTTTCGGTACTTCTTTTATTGCACATCATATTGCTCATAGTGGTATAACTGAGTGAACAACTGTCGATGTATCACCCTCTTAATCTCTTCATTCCGTGGAGATCCACCAAATAAAGAGTTAGAATTTTTTTTGAGAACTTTTAGTATACTTTGTATTATTTTAGCGACTATAAAAAATGTGTAATCAACTTTTATTACATAATAGTTAATAATATATATATATATATACAAATCAAATTACTTACCTTATTTTATTTCTCACCTTAAATTAGCATATTTCTAAAATTTTAATTCTGAATAAAATGAAAAATTATATTTTTCACTTAGTATGGAATTAAAAAATAATCCCTAATTTCCTTTTATTTTTATTCTCATGTTATTTATATTTAATTTCGAATTTCAAGTTTTGATTTAGAATTTGTATGAAAATCAAATGACTAATTTCATTTTGTTTTTTATTCTGAATTTATGTTAATTTTTATTTAATTTTGCATATCGGTTGTACGGTATAAATCGTATACAAATCCAACTAGTATTTTTTATATAATTTATATTCTGTATTTTAGCAATGTACATGTTTAATTTGGACTTCATATGAAAGTTAAATGGTTGATTTTTATTTATTTATTATTCTGAATTTCTATTATTTTTATTATTCTTAGTATGGGCTTTTTCTTTTAATCTAAGCAATTGATTTTATTTTTATTTAGTTTTGAATATTAGTTTTGGATTACAATTGATAATACAAATCCAATTGCTAATTTTTACCTAATTTTTTTTCTGAATTTTAGTAATGTACGTGTTTTAATTTAGAGTTCATATGAAAATCAAATGTCTAATTTATGTTTATTTTTTATTTTGAATTTTTGTTAATTTTTTGTTGTACTTCACATAGACTCTTTCTTTTAATCTAAGCCGTTATAATTCGGATCCGCTAGATAGACGATTAGACGTTTTTTAAAATAGTAACATCAAATCTAATAGCTATTATAGTTCAACTTAGTTAAGGTTCACTAAATTAAGGGTTATATGTTTTGCTTTTTTATGAGAATTTATAGCATTTTATTTTCTTAACAACTCTACATGATATGCTATTGAAGCGCCGTAGGACCGGTCTTGACCCCGTGACCCAGTATAGGATGGGCATAATGCCTTCTGATGAAGCTCAGAACACTATTACCACATCAATTTGTTTCCTATGATCAGGTCGGTGCCATACTTGGTGTTGAATCTATCATAGACGAACCAAGAGATAAAAAAGAATAAATCTAAGGAATCCTGATTTTGTGGGAGTTAGATTGGGAGATGAAGAGGTGCACTCTTCCACGTCAAGAAAGAAGCAGCGATTTCTGTTTTTGTTTTCTGGCTACGCAAGTAAAAGGATTCGAAGGTTGATCGAGCTTGTGCAATGTTATTATTTTCCCATTCTTTTCTTTCCTCGGGAGCACTTGGTCGGGGAGCACCAGCAGACACCATGGCGTCCAGGGGATAAGTCTATATAGAGTAAATGTCTTGATTTATTTGTTTCTCAACAAAACTGATCTACTTTTAAGGAGTTCTTAGAAAAACCAAATCAAATACAAATTAGTTTTAGGGCTGCGTAACTTTTATGTTATGGCTGAACCAACATGAGGTCATTTGTATTTTCTTTAATTGCATGCATTGAGTCACATCGGTGTGTATTGTCTCCTATAAGGCCAAGGTGCGTCCAATATAATGTTAGAGTTCATGTGCTGATTTGTTAGTTATGATTTACTAATCAAAATTATAATTAGGTTTAATCACACATGAGATCCAGATGTATCGATCCGCTCCTACCATGTAAGTTTTGTCTTTTATTTTGATTTTGTACTACAAAGTAATATATATATATATATATATATATATATATATATATATATATATATATATTATATATATATACTCAATAGCATCTAATGGTCAATATGATTGACAAGTATTTATACAATGGGTACCCCCGCGGCCCGGAGTAACGAACGGGTTGTCCCACGTCCGGCTCCGACCAAAGGCCTCGCCGGTCTACAAAAGACATTCGACCCCGACTTAACAAAGCTGCTCCAAGGCCGTCCCCGACCTAACGGGGCGTCCGACCCCCGCCATAGGTCGGACTCCCCGCCAGCTCCGACAAAGCTGAGGCGATCACCGTCAAGGTCCAGGTGTCAGGCCTCCTTCGGCCATCGGCCACGTGGTCTGTGGACCCAACCACTCGAAGTGACCGTGCGAGGGCAAGTGGCTCCTTTCCAAGACAGCACGAAGGCTGCTAAAGTCAAAGACTCCAGTCTCATCGTCCGGTCACGCACAGTACGGAGATACGCTCCCTCCCGAGGCAGCACCAGAATCACACACTATGACGTCAGTGCCCGTCAGAACCGCAGAAGGCAGGTGCGCTGTTTCCAAATGAAGCAGCAGACTGATCTACTCGACGAGCCCACCAACCCGATATGGGCAGAAGAGGGGGTCGATCAACAACCGAGACCTAGGGTCAGGGCTAGCATAGAGATCTTCACCCTTCTTTTTCTCAACTTCCCATGTAACCTGCCCCCTCCGACTATATAAAGGGAGGCAGGGTCTTCTAGGACGGGGGACACTCTAGGGCGAATTCTCTTACGCTCTCTTGGACGGTCTCTCAGACTTCCTTTCACTTAGCCCTTACGAACAGACAGCATGCGTTCTCGTGCTCGAGCTCCTGGTTCCCACTTGTAAACACGGTGCAGTCTCCTGCACCTGAATCAATACGATAAACGCCACACGAACTGGAGTAGGGACATTCAGCCCGAACTAGTATACATTCTGGGCCTTTAGGTCTAACCATTCAAGGAGAGGGAGCGCGCGGCCCCTTAGACTTACAAATTTACTTGCCGGTGATACGAAACCCCGACAATGATACATTTTTAATTAGGGTCCACCAGATTAAAGGCCAGATATTTTGCTTTTTGGTGAGAATTTCTAGTTTATTTCTCAAGATCTAATGGCAGTTGTAAATAAAGTCTACCAGATTAAGGGCTAGATATTTTGCTTTTTGTAGGAATTTCTAGTCTAACTCTCATGGGTTTTATTTCTAGTCTATTTCTCAAAGATTCAATAGCAGTTGTAAATAAAGCCCATAAGATTAAGGGCTAGATATTTTGCTTTTTTGTGAGAATTTCTAGTCTATTTCTCTTTTTTCTTAACGACTCTCACGAGCTTTTAATATATAATAGATAGATTACTTCCTTTGGTTTTTTCTATAATTATTTTTTTATATTAAATCTTGTTTTAGTTATTTTACTGTGCTAATCCTAACAAGCGATAAGGCTAGCTAACGCGTTCTTGCTCTGCTCGCTGGCTTGCACGGCGTTCGCAGCTGTGCCTTCGTGGTCCTGCTGCGTTGGCGCCGTTAGCCGTTACCGCTTTCCTCTGCCTTGTTCTCCTGCATTGCATTGTCAGCCGTGGCAACGCCGGCGGGGACAACCAGGAGAGTCAGGAGGCTCGGATCAAGGCGATGGAGGACATCGCGAGCAAGGTGACGGTTTCGACGCTGGGAGGGATCATGAGCGTCCTTGCAGGGACTACAGGAGTGAAAGAGCACGAGAAGACGGGGGCTACGGGCGTCTTCATGGTTGTCCTGACCTCGGCGTTCGTGTCCGGCTTCAGGTTCATGCTTGTCGCCGCCGTGCCGAGCTCGACCAGGGCGCGCCTTGCTCCAGCCGCTAAGGTGCTGGTCTCGTCGTCGACGGCGCTGTTAGCAGCCGCGTCTGTTGCTGTTTACGGGGCGGAGGTCTGGGGAGTGCGGAGGCATGCTAACCACTTGTTTAAATTTTAGAGAGATGTTTAGCTAAAACACGTTTTAAGATTTTAGCAAAACCACGGTACAAACACTATCTAAGTACCGTTCTTAAGAGATTCTTTTGTGTATGAAACTGTATGCTGAACTTTGGTTAAAAAAACAGAGGCCGGAGATTGCAAGGTTGATCTCCTTCATCTAAAAAAAAAATTCTCAAGAGAATTTTCACTTTCATAGTGTTCCACCCAAGGGCGAATTCAGCAGGTGGGTTTGGTTAGGCTTGAGGCGAGTGATGGTTCAGCTGTTTTTACTTACTAATCTATCAACATGGCTTATTGCTTGATTCATTTGGGCGTGAGCAACCAGAAAATATTACTGATCGACACTAATACACCTCTTTTGAGGTCTATTTTCTTTTAGCATCCAATTAATTACTCGAGCAACACTTTCATGAATGTCTTGGAGTTCTCAACTTCTTGTACAATTTTATTATTGTCACTTTGGCACGGATTTTAGTTCCTTGAGCTCAAGGTATTGATTCCAGTGACAGTCTGTTTGTTAACTTTGCTTACACTTTAGAAATTAAAGGGTTTACTAACGAATAGAGGTTTTTTACTCTGCTTTGCTTCTTTTCTATTCAAGTATAAATTCGGATAGTACAAGACTATATTCGATAGGTTTATCTTAATTTAGTTTAGTTCTTTAAACCTTTTTTTTCATCTGACTTCTCCGCTAGTTCCACCTCCATCTTACTCTACCCTCCCTAATCTACCATTCAATAAATGTGTTTATGTTCTAAGTACTTTATAATCACTTTATAACCAGAAATTTTTGTACATTATATCATAGCCAACCCCGTTATTCTTCAAAAATACGAACCTGTCGTCTATTTCATTGATACGATTCCATGTATTCAGTAATTTTCCTGGCACAAACCTGGTTCGAGATTTTTTTTGGCTAACTTTTATTTTTGTTAATAACAAGTACAGTGAGGTTTTGGTAACCTAGTTTTTTGTATTATGAAAAATGGGTTTGATGAACCGGCATACTAAAATAGATAAAGTTTCTTGTTGGTGGCTCCAAGTTTATTATAAGTAGGTAGCTTTCTTAAAATATATATATCACCAAAAATTCAAAATTTCACAGTAACTCTTAAGCTTGTAATTCCGTTTCCAATTTCCTACATGATTCCTATATCGCGATGGGCCTTTAAGAGGTAACGAGTGAGCAAAAGGTTTTACTAAATATCCTTCAGTTGGGTACGAGATTCTCCTTTGGGAAAGATGTTCGATTTGAAGGCAACAATAGCCTAATCATATAAAATTTTTGTAACATTGATCAAATTCGGCAATCATCTGTTTTATTGCCAAAATTTTGACCAATTACTATTCACATTAGGAGGTCCATTTCTGTTCATATATTTGATTAATAGATTATCTACGTAGATTGTACGCTCGCGCAGAAAACAAAGAAGTAGATTGTACTGCATAGGTTGGTTCACTTCCTCCGCCCATGAGTAACGGGCAAAGAAATCTGCCCGAGTGGAAAGGAAGATGCCCCAGAGATTACCCCGTGGAACGGTTGTGAGCTTGGCCTTAGCTCGGAGCGGGGGATGTTCATGTCGTCGAAGGTCTTGACGAACAGGATGTTGAGTCCACTCCCTCCATCAATCAATACTTTCTTAAGCTTTATATTGCGAATGACAAGGTCGAGCACCAGAGGGAACTTACCCGGATGTAGAACCCGATTGGGGTGATCCGAGCGATCGAAGGTGATCGGGACCTCAGACCACTTTAGATATTGGGGGTTGCCGGTTCCACCGCATTGATCTCCCGAGCGGTAAGCCTCTGCTTCCTCTTGGACTCGTATCCGGTGGAGCCCCTGTATATGTAGTTTAGCTCCTGCTCGAGCTCTTGGTAATCGTCCTCGCCTGGAAGGTCTTTCTTCTTGGCCGCCTCATCCTTCGCTGGAGCCGGCTGCTTATTGCTTTCCCGCGCAAAACGCTTCAGGGTGAAGCAGTCCTTGGCAGCGTGCTTTCCCTTAGGGTGGAAAGGACAGATCGTTTCCATGACGGCACTATAATCGGGTACCTCCCTCGGCGCGGCTCGGGGTCTGCTGCGTTCGGCTACCGCGACTAACTCCTCGCATTTCCGCTTCTTGTCTTTGTGCTTTGAGGATTTGGCCTTGTCGCCTTTGCTCTTCTGCTGTGGGCGATCTTCTTGGCGCTCGGCCAGGGCGTCTGAGACCGTGACATAGCGATCGGTCAATGCAAACATCTCCTTTACGGAGGCCGGAAGTTTCCTAGACATTTTCTTGATTAAATCAGGATCACTTACCCCTTTCTGAAAGGCTGCCACCATCACAGCGTCAGATACGTCCCTGATGGTGTTCTTCTTCTGCATGAAACACCGGATGAAGTCTCTCAGCGTCTCGTCCTTCTTCTGGTGAAGTTGGTATAGGTCCCACGGGGTGCCAGGCCTTTCGTAGGTTCCCTAGAAGTTCGTGATAAATTAATCGCAAAGATCGCTCCAAGAGTCCACCAAGTTCGCAGGAAGCCCCGTGAGCCATGCCTGAGTCGAGGGGGTGAGATTGACTGGCAGATAATTTGCCATCACATTCTGATTGCCCCCGGCCGCTTTGACCGCCAGGACATAGACCTGCAGCCAAACTTCCGGATCTCGCTCCCCGTCAAACTTGACGATGCCTTTGGGATTGAATCCCTCGGACCATACCACTCGGCGCAGCCAAGAAGTGAATGCTCGGATCCCGTCAATGGATCTCTCATCATGATGAGGGGGGGAACGACGTAGCGAGCCTCTGGCTCGGCAATTGTCTTCAACGCGTCGAAGTGGAGTTCGGCTCGGCGAGTCCATGACTCGGCGATCGTCGTCGTTCCGACCCCGGCGATGATGGTCTCTATGGTCATTGTAGTCGTTGTACATTCGATCACTTCGTCAATTGTGACCGGTGCCGAAACGCTCGTAGTCGTCGTGGCGCCCGCGTCGTTCTTCCTCGTCCCACTTTTGCCGTCTGGCGGTGATGTCTTGGCGAAGGTCACGGTTGAGAATTCGGCGAGCGTCTCCGATTGGTGGTGTGAAGCGCCGACTGCCGGTATTCCGACTGGTCGTAGTCCGACTGCTAGCGACACGAGTAGCCGTGTGGGAGTGTGAGTGCGCTTCCCCTTCCGGTCTTTCTTGATTCTGCTGAATCGCTGCCGTCGTCACCATGGCCTTGATCTGGGCCACGATAGAAGCTGCCGGGCTATCAAACGCAATCATTGGATCCAGTGTATCAAGAAGCGTCTTGGAGGCGACGACGTTCTGCAGCGGTGTATGGAAGACAGCTTTGTCTCCCAACCTGGACTGCAGGATGTCCTCACGGACATGGCGCCCGCGAGATCGAAGCGATCGCGTCTGTACCTCCTTTCCCTTACGAAGAAGACGTTCTTCCTCCGCAGCTTCTTGAGTCTCTTGCTGGCGCTGGAGATCGGTCTTCTGTTCTTCTATCGCGAAGATGCCACGTAGATCGCAGCAAATTCCTGTGACGCCGACTGGTTTACTTGCCAGGTCAGAGCGATATACCTGAGATGGATCTGCCTGACCACTACCAGATTGGATCTGGTTTAGGTCTAGACGAACGAGTTCTCTGCGCGCATCTGCGACGAAGTCCAGGCTTCCGAAGTGGAAAGCCTGACCGGAGATGAAGGTGGCGATGATTTCGCTGATTGCTTCCATCGAGTCTGTAGGAAAAGATTATAGCGCTGCCCCTACCTGGCGCGCCGACTGTCAACTTTTGCAGTCGGCAATAAATTTATGGGGCATGCGCTAGATCTCAAACTCGAAGGTCACAAAAGACAAGGGTTTATACAGGTTCAGGCTCTCACGGAGGAGATAATACCCTAATCCTGTGTGCTGGTATTATACGAATCTCTTGGATCTAAGATTGCTCAAAGCACAATGTGCTCCGGGCGAAAGGCAATGTGTGTTCTCAGGCTTAATTGCTCAATGTCTATGTTGTTGCCCGCCCTCTCTCTTATATAGTGGGGGTGGGACGGCTTACAGAGTCCCTATCGGTTAGGAGATTCCGATCGGTTACTAGATTCTAGTCGATTACAGGATAGAGTTTGCGTCTTTATCTACCTTATTAACGACTCGGATTACAACCATATCTTTTATATCTAAATACGTATTCAACTGTTTATAGGATGTACCCCTTTCATACGGCGGCAAGGTTTGGTGCGGGGTTTATCCTTTGGGCCTTCTACTTAGACCTATCGTCTCCTCAAGTGACGCTGGACCTGTCAAGAAGATATATGATTCCATATATTCTACGTATACTTTTCTACAATAGTGCGATGGAGTAAATGGTTAAGCAACGTGAAGCAGAGTTTTACCGCGTTAATCCGTTATTGCCATGTACGCAATAACATCTCACGCTGGCTAAGAACAACAGGTCCTACGTACTCCAAGAAAAACATCGAGGAAAGCAGAGCTAAAATAAGCCAGAGCTCCGATCGACAAAGAAATTGAGAACTCTTAAGTGTAACTAGAAAGGGTCGCGCGCTATGCTGCGTCGTGCGAAATTCAGTTGCGCGACGCTGCGACACGCGAAATTTGGTTCGATGATTATTTTTTAAAAAAAGGATCTGAGGATATAAATGTATGAGCCGTCGGTGAATCCGTGGATTTTTTTGAAAAAAACGCGGAGGGATATAAACGTAATTTTATTTTTCGGGTCAATCAACCAAAAACATTTTTTAGGACTTAAACGTAATTTTGTTTTTTTCGTCGTCGAATCCACGGACTGCTATGAGCCGTCGGCGAACGCGGGGATTTGTTTGGAAAAAACCGCAGAGGGATATAAACGCAATTTCGTTTTTTCGGGTGAATCCAGAAAAAAAAACGTTTTTTCGGGATCTAAACGTAATTTCGTTTTTTCTCGGGTCAATTCTGCTAAAAACCGGCGTGAGGATCTGAACGCAAACCGCAGAGGGACTTGAACGTAATTTTATTTTTTTCGGGTCTATCTTATTAAAAAACCGACGGAAGGACCTGAACGTAATTTCTAATTTTGCGGAGGGCCTTTTCGTGAGGGAGGCGACGTGGCACAGCTCAGGAGGCGCCGATCCCACCTGCTTTAATATAGAGATGATTAGCTCCTCTCCACTTAAGACATTGTTTGACAGAGCTTTATCATTACACAATATTAGTTGAATAATAACGCTGATCACTTGTTTGGGAGCTGTGGTCAATTTGAAAAACCGCTTTTGATTTGTTGGGTGTAGCAGCATTGTGGTGACTACAGTGTGACTTTTCTTGTTATGCTGTTTGGCAAACTGCTTGCTGCGGCTGTAGCTTTTGAGGGCTAACCAAAATAGAAGGTAGCAACATAGTGAAGTACAGCGGCATCCGAGTGGAGAGGTGACGTGGAGGCGGCGAGGCAGGGTGGCAAAGGTTGGGAAGGCGGAGTGAGCGAGTTAGGAGGAGTTCAAGTGAAGCCACAGCTGAAAAGCTCCTCCTCAGCAGCTGCAGCTTTTGGGGGGTGCTTCTGCTGTGGCTTAGCTTCCCAGCTGCTTTGCAGCCATGCTGTTTGGGGAGCTTTTAACCCAAAACTGAAGCACAACTCCCCAAACAGGCCCTAAGATACCAGTGAAACATCCTGGAGAGGAGTATGTGCTTCCATATTTTTTTAACAGTTATATAAATATTAAAATATAAATAAAAAATAGATGGTGACTTTAAGATTTATATAATTTGTATTAAAAGAAAAAGAGCAGTGCTTCAATGCTTTCCTTCCTAATACAAGTTGCACAAATCTTGAAGCAAGCGAAGGGGTAAGTAATCACCATCTACCCTTTATTTATACTTTAATATTTGTGCAACTGTAAAAAAGAGAAGCATGGAAGCACATCTCAAAGAAAAAACATTAAACAGTCATGTGCCGAATAGTTTTGTCGCGACTCGCGAATCAGACAACTCCAGGGACCGCCTTTCTAAGTACAATCAGCATCCTTCTTTGAAACGTAGGTTACTCAACGGGGTTCTGCAGCAATTTGCTCAATTCTCACATTCCAAGCTGGTCAGGCTTAGCCCCGGAGATCATTTTTACGATACACTAAATTCAATATAGACGGTTTATTCTTTTCGATTTAATAGATCAGATCAGCTAGTATTTACCTAATTGTTTTCTTGTTAAATAGCACTCAAATTTTGAGCACTCTAATTAATGGAATCAATTTGCCTTCTCACGCTTGAGTACTCTATAGGCAAAAAAAAAAGTTGAGTGCTCACAAACCAAAAAAAATACTCGAGTGTCACTTAGCAATTCCTATTTATTTATACTTCATCCGATAGTATAGCAGTACGAATATCATTAACAAATCAATGATTTAATTTGATTTCTACTATCTACTATATACTACTAATATAATGCAGCGCAAAATTTCTCTAACCAGAAAATCGATCATCAAGTGCAAAGCTCCTAGAAACATCATGCCACGGCATGTACTTTTTTTAGATTGCAACGGAGTATCCAATATCCTAGGAAGGGAACTGAACACTATGACGGCTATGTGTGAGGTCAGATTCCGTCACCGCCGGTAGGTGCCTGCCATGTTCTGGAGCTGTGAGTAGTTCAATTGTCAGCATCTAGGTTGTAAACTTCACCAGAATAGCCTGCGTGCTCGTAGTTAAACTGCCACGGTGCTACATGTATTTTTTCTTCCCCGCTTAGCTTAATAGCTTCCAATATTTGGGCCTTGCCTCCTTCGATTTCCAGCGACTCGAGATCTACGGGGGTAGGGTTGCACGGCTGCTCGGTCCGGTGACGTCCATCGTCCCCACCCTTGCAAACAAGGTCACGTCTTCAATTCCTTCAAGCTTTCTTTCCTGAGTTTGGTTTGAGTTGAGATTGATGTTTCTTCTCTTTCTTTCTCTCTCCTTTTGGAACCGAGCTTGCTTTTCTTCTTATATTTGTTCCATTGTTTTCCCATCTAGAAAAGGGCATAGTTTTGCTTGATTCGTACTAGAAATCAAGAGCTGATAAGATGCTCCTCCTAAAAAGGAAGAGCACGATTCGTGTCCTTGGGTTGACCCAATGATCCCATCCTGCCTTTGTGGAACACTGTTAATATCACGCTTTCTTCTGAGATCCGTCATGCTCTAGAAATTATGCTGCAGATGAGATTTTTGCACATGAACCGACAGTTTCATATATCGGTTGACCTTGTACGAGTGGTTCCATTTCATACGATGTATATGACTGTGGAAGAGATTTTAGAAAAACGGAGCAAGAAAAGAAAAGAAATCTTCCAGTACTACAAAAACTTCTTAATCTTCTCTCTCTCTCTCTCTCTCTCTCTCTGAGCTCCGAAGTAGTGATGCGATAATATAACTCTGATCTGCAGCCTCTTCCATTCTAGGAGAAGTAAATTTTGACCCCAAAACATAATCAAAAGAAAAGGACGAATAATTGGCATGTTTGAACCGCCGTTCTTCTAAAATCCCTTCGATGCACCGTTATTTCTCGGCGTTTCTTCGTCGTAGTCCCGTTCCTTTTTTCATGAAATCGTGACGAGCCTTTGAAAATTAATTACTCGTGGACTTGAATAATTGCAGGAGGGGAACTGGGAGAGCCCGTCGCAGCTGATCGCTCCAGCATGGCGGCTACGATGGAGCAGTGCAAAGCGCAGAACGGAGACGGCCAACCCAACCGGCGAGGTACGCGCGCGCGGTCGGATGATCTCGCGCCTCTGTTCGTTCGCTCGTCACAAAACACAAGCTTATTCGTATCGTATTTGCGTGGTCTTGACAACGAAATTTGCCTGCTCGGCAGTTTCGCCATCGTCAACTCTCGGGGTCGGGGTGGAGACGAAGGCCGGCGCCGCTCAGCCGCCGGCGCCGGCACAGACGCTCGTGCAGGTACGTACGGACGCGCACGGATCCACTACTTGTCTAGCTCTCGGCTTCCTCTCTTTGTCCGGCACGTCTCTTTGATGTTGATGTTGATGTTGCTGTCGTGGCTTGTGATCACTCTCTGGTTTGTTTGGACTTTGGATACGGACGGTGCGCGCGCGCTTGGAATGAATGGACCAACTGGGTTTTGTTTTGTTTCGATGCGGACCGAGAATTTTCCGCTGACCGGTCCGCGCTGTGGATGATTATTGTGGTCAAATGTCAACGGTCAACCAGATGCTTTCGCTTTCCAGGCTAGGCTAGTGCCTAGTAGGATGTGAAATGTGACGACATCCATACTGAGCTAAGACAGCGTAGCTATTGTTGATGACTGGACAAGGGCCTTTTTGCTATGACTAGCCAATTGGCCATTTTAGCGTAGCGTGGTTTATAATGCATAGAGTTTATGTTTGGAACCATATAAGCCAAATTTGAAAATCCTATTTTGCAAATTATTTTTTAATGCAAATGTTTCATAAATTTAAGTTTGGGGTAATTGATGTAGTATTCAATTAGCAAAACTTATTTTGGTATCTCGCTCTCCCGGTACGTGAAAGACAGGAGTGGGAGGTGGATCCACATAGCAAGTTTACTTACTATACTTTTGAATTAAATGTAGTTTCACATATCTTTTTTTTTCTTTTTCCCCCTTAAATTACACGTAAGAACCATCTCAAAGCTAATCAACAGATATAAACGTCTATAATTAGGATCCATCAAATTAAAGTACTCTTTTTAATAACTTCTAACATCTCTCTTTTTTTTCTTAGTAGTTTACGCAACGGATAATAGGAAAACTGCTCCAAATAGTGTCTACTAAGTGAATACACGCAATGTCATTCCATGGAAGCCACTCTACTACTGTCCACAGCACTAACAAACGGATCAGATTATTTTCGATCGATAACCAATTCTAGCGAATTCGGGAGGAGAAATAGGTATCCTGTTGGCTACTGTGCAAAATCTTAGAATTTTTTTCTTTAATATTTATTTTTATTCATTATTTCGAAAATAGTTGTTAGATAAAATTTTTTTGCGGAAATGGGCTCCCGTCGCCCGTATATGGGGCGATCGCTCCATATACGGGCGATAGGTGTTGGCCCTGACGGCTCCACCGTGAAGTAACGGCAGGGGGAAAAATCATTTGATACAGGGGCGATAGGTGCCCCACCTCGCAATTTTTTTTTGTAATATCAATTTCAAAAAATTTCCGAGAATAATCAATAGGAAAAAATAACGAAAATGGTCATAGGGCAGTCGATACCCTATACCATAAGTTAAAAGCACTAATCTTTAAATTTTTGATACCTCTTAGTATTGATTTACTGTAATATTTTATATCTATTGGCCAAAATATACCATAAGTTAAATGTCCTCAGTCACACACATGCTACTGTCGCGCCGGGCTACATCTGACCCTCGGCGTGCGGGTGGATCAGCTCAGCCTGCAGCATTTGGTACAAATATTATCAGCAACTTAGCTTCTCTGTTAACTTGCAATGAAAGAGATAATAACCGTGAACTGAAGCAGCCACGCCTTCGTCGGTTCGTGCCGCTCACCCGGCCTGAGGGGCTGCCCGGGGTTGCCGCTGCACCTCGGTGAACCGAGCGGACAACTCCGCATGTCACGTCACGGAGACGTCGTGCGACACAACTGCAGGACCCGCACAGGGGAGTCCTAGGAGGTAAAACATTGCCTAATACATTATTTGCATAATAAAATTACTACTACACAACCCTACTAAATTAAATTTCTAAATATTGCCTAATTTTTCTACTGTATTAAATTTCTAGATATTAAATACCGTATTAAATTTGTACATACTAAATACTACACAATCCTGAAATTTTTAAATACTAAATACTACATTAAATTTCTAATTATTAACTTCTACATTAAATTTCTAAATACTATACAATCCTAAAATTTTGAAACACTACACAATCTTAAAATTTCTAAATACTACAATAAATTTCTAAATACTACACAATTCTAAAAAAATCCTAAATTTACCTTCACAAAATTGTCGAATCGATTTTTTTCTTCCCCTCTTCTTCTCTTCTCCTCCTCTTCTCTTCTTCTGCTCGGCTGCCGAATGAGCCTCCGGAGGCGTGCCCGGGCTTAAAAACACCACATATCGTCCATATATGGGGCGATATGTGGGTGGTCGTTAAGTCCGGCACCTATCGCCCGTATATGGGGCGATCGCCACATATACGGGCGACCGCCGCCCATTTCCGCAATTTTATTTACTATTTTTGAAAAAATGAATAAAAATAAATATTAAAGAAAAAAAATTCCAAAATCTTAGGCCAACCGGACAGGAATTGAGCTCAGCTTCACTCGGGCCGCCTGACATGAACATAGGAAATTAGGCCGGGCCATGGGTTATATATAGTTCATGTTCCCAGGCTGGCTCTGTTTGCTATCAGGCCTTCTGTTACAAGCTTGGCCTGGCAATAATCTCGGCTCAGCATTGGGTTGGACTGTCCGCCTAAGATGGTACAAGCTTGGCACAGCAATAATCTTGGCCTTATGTTAAAAGCTTGGCTCAGCATTTTAAATCGGAAAATTTTAAATTAGAAAGATTCAATTCAATTTTTTTTGAAAACTCTCAAATTAGAAAGTTTCAACTCGAAAAATTTTAAATCGAAAAGTTACAAATTAAAAATTTTGAAATTAGTAAGTTTTAACTCGAAAAGTTTCAACCCGAAAAATTTCAAATCAAAAAGTTTCAACTCCGAAAACTTTCGATTTAAAATTCAACTTGAAGAATTTCAAATTGAAAACTTTCAAATTGGAAAGTTTTAACTCGAAAAATTTGAAATTAGAAAGTTTCAACTCGAAAAAAATCTAAATCGAAAATTTTCTATTCAACAAACTTTCGTTTCGAAAAGTTTTAAGTAAAAAACTTTCGAAAGTGGTTAAAAAGTACTTGTTTGCAAAAACTTGGGGGGAAATTTGAAGTATAAAACCTTTTTGAGTTTGAGAGAAAGGGAATAGAGGAGGAAAGGGGGATAGAACCACGTGTCGCGAATAGAGCCTTTGAGGGAGAAAGGAAGTAGGGGAAGGAAGAAGGTGCTACCGCTTGTTATAATTAGAGAGCCTTTTGAGAGGAGAAAAGTAGAGAAAGAAAGTAGGCGTTGGCACTTGTCACAAAAAGTGGACCTCAGCTCAAATCGGTAATTCACTTAAAATATTACAACAGGTGCATGGTTTTTAAAAGTGTAGCGATAGCATATTATATGTGCTACCACACTACTGGCACTGATCTTGTAATTCATTCATTCCAAGGTCTATTTTTTTTCTTTTGGTTACAAAGAAGAATAAACTTGGCATTACTTTGAACTACCAGAAGTCATTTACGAAGTGTCATCTGGACAGATCCGATGCTTGTCTGCAGAGCCACGGGTTTTGGCGTTCTATTAAATTGGATTGTTAAAATTATCAAATGTAGGCCGAGGAAGGCGTCACTGCGACAAGGGAACTGCGCCACAATGTCAAGGTCCAGGAGAACATGGAGTTTGGGGCCTTCATTGCTGGCTCCAGTGCAAACATGATGATGGCCTGGTACTTCCTCTCTCCAGAGGCCAGAGGAGCACACAACCTTCGTTATGTCATTCCAATGCTGCTTGCCTTCATATGCTTCATCAGTGGTGTCTGCCAGATGCTGCTCAGCATGAACTTGCTAGAGCTCCCAGAACACGTTGTCTCCGAGATCCAAGTCAAGGCCTCCAAATGCCTCTCCTTGTTATGCAGCACATTGCCAGTGGTAACATTGCTTAGCCCCTTCGTGCTCTCTGGGTATAAGGTCTACAGGTATGTTGGCCTTGCCCTTCTGGTCGTGGTGGCAGCTCCACTTGCTGTGGTGCGATGGTACGTAGGATGCAAGTCTGAGGGAGGTGACGGGAGGGCATCATACAATGAGCACAAGGAGCAGCTGGAGGATGCCTTTAAGTTCATCTCAGCCATCAGTAACTCTGCTAGCGGCGGCTTGGTTGCCTTGGTGGTCAATTACAATGTCACTGGTGGTTCAGGTCGCACTAAAAGAGCTGTACTTGCAGCCGTCTTCTTCATATTCACTACTGTGATCGGGACCCTGCTCCTCATGGGGATCCGTGCTAAGGTGCTAGAGATCAACAACCAAAGAATCAGAAGATTCATTATCCAGTCCATGTGGTTAGCAATTATCTTCATGCTTCTGTCGATGGCCTGTTCGGTTCTTGCAGTAGTTTTCCCTATAGTTGAGTTTGGCATCTTTGCTGCATTTGCCCCATGGGTTTTTGCGGCCCTTGTATACATTTTCCTCGAGCACTGCATTCGCCGTTCTCCTGCAGCCCAGGACAATATTGCTGATGAATACCGACAGGCACAGCTCAAGTGGAAGGCCGACAAGGGGATCAAAATCACAATGTGGTCATTTGCAGCAATCATCGGTATATTTGGAGGTTTCCTTCACGATCATGACAAGGTTGAATCTCTGAAGGCGTGTATCATATTACTGACCTCAGCTTTTCTGTCCGGCTTTGCGGTCACGCTGCTGACCATCAGGACAGATTCAGCCAGCGATGGCCATGCTGCAGCAACCACTGTACTAGATTGGACTGCAACGGCAACATTTGCGGCTGCAATATTTGCCGTTGTCATTGCAATGTTGTTGGAAATACTGTAAGCGTTACTACTCCTCTCCTCTGGAGCAGCATCCTCCTTCGCGACGCAGCCGGCATGCCCGTACCCTTGCAGTGAAGCATCGGAACAAAAGGTCAGAGATTGCCTTTATTAACTGTAATCTGGAGCATTCAGATTTTTTTGTCGTTGGACATCAGATTGATGGAAACTGGAGTGCGAAGGGGCCTCGTTGAATTTGGGATCAGCTCTGGGAGGTCGTTGCAGGATGCATGCATGAGTTATAACCTCTTGCAACCTTGCTTTCTGTAAATATACACATTAATACTTACTCTTAAAAAAATGTATGCGAAAAACAAAAGGAGAAAAAGAAAAGTAATTTCGCTGCTAGGAAAGTTATGATATTGAAAAATGCTACTCAATGTCTCACTGAAGTAGTACGTCATGAGAGCTATCGGCCTGCTTGTCTCTTCACAACGAGTAGTGCTATTTTTCTGTATCACAACTGTTACGGTGATGCAAACCATGTGATATTATGCTGCCGGGATTGTGTCTGTTCGGCATACTTATTTTATCTTTTTCTACTCCACGTTTTTCCATGCTTTGCATGTTTATATTCACGTTTTTGATGTACTTTTTATCTTTTCTTCCTTACTAACTAGGGGTGGATCAGAGGTATTTTATTGAAAATCCCAAAACCTCCTAAAAAATAATCACTCATCCAAACAGGACCTTAATCTATTAATGCAGTTGGTCTTGCATCATTATTACTAGTACTATATATATATATATGTTTCATGTGATTTTTATTAGATCTTTTGTGAAACAATATTTCAAAAATAAACAACTTGCTAACTCATTTGGCATGATACGAAAAATGGGGCGTGGTAAGTAGGGTTTATTTTTAAAAAATAAATTAGGATGAAGTTCATCTAGAAATGTTATTAAAAAAGCTGGTATTTTTAATAAAAAAGAATGTTCTCCTTCTGTTTTTCTTCCGAGCGGACAGATTAATATAATGTTGCTTTTGAAATTTCCCAAACCAAAGATGGAAGTGCACCCAAGTAAAAATGTGAACCAACTAAAAAAAACTAGAAAGGAGGTAAAGATTTGAAAATAACTGTTGAAAGCTGGAGCTTGGTTGCAATGAGCAATTTGGTAAGGGTCGGTTTGGTTCTGTGAGTTGAATTGGGTCCATGAAATTGAAGAGCTGATTCAATTTTCGCGTTGAAATAGAATTGGTTTGTGATACCAATCCAGGTGTTTTGGACGACTCGTGAATTTATAAAGTGGAATCGAATCAAATTAAATCCAAAATTCCAAGTATTGTTCTGTTCGCCACGTTTGCGCAAACCGTGCGGGCCCACGGACGGCTACGACTTGACGACTTCGGCGACGACGCCTTGGGGGCCAAGGCACGGCGCGTTAAGTCGGCTACGAGGATAAGCAAAGCCGGTGGAATATTCGTGACGAGCCCCGCATATTCCGTTGCTATATATGCAATGTGGGTGGCTTCACACGCACGAGCTCCTGCTCTCCTCGGTTCTACTTCTACTAGGCTAGCTTGCCCTCTCATCTCATCTGCTGCTTCGTAGTTTCGAGGAAGCTTCGTCGCGGACAAATTGGCCTCATCATCGAGTCAGCGTCCTCCACCGCTGGCTCGAGTATATAAGAGGGGGCCGGCCGATCGTCGAGGTCCAGCCTTCTCCCCAATGGAAGATCGATGCCGGCGACGACGGTATCGTCTATTGCCTCTTAGTTCTCCTGACCTCATCTGTATATCCATCTATAGATACATACCCTTTCCTCCTCAAGGCAGATAGTTGATATATACATCTGAAACTTCGCTATACGATCGAGGATGGGTTTTAGTCAATGGAATAATTAAGATCATCGAAAGTTGCAAGAGAGATGCATGGAGGGACATATATATTTGGTTCGGTAAAACAACATATATAAAAGCATGATGACCGAATTTCGTCAGATCATATATAGTAGACATGCTATCAAAACATGTCAGTATTAGTCATGTTTAAAAGAAAGAGAACATGGACTCCTCCCCCTATACATGGAAGTGGCTCGCGGACTTGGGTTAATTCCCGAGCAACCAGTGGGAGTGGGCCGAATTAAGGTGGGGCGACGAGGGCACCGCTCCAGCCGGCCTGCTGTGTGGGATGACCGGCGCCTGGCCGGCGATGCGTGAAGCCGGAGGGCGTCCGTCGACAACAAGGTCAGTCAAGCTAGATCCTCAGGGCGGGAGGTGCATGGTGTAAATGGTGGCCAGCACAATTCCCTTTTCGTCTACTCTAGACTGGATTGTAAATGGAAGACGTCTTCCTTTTCCAGTTTCCCCTCTACTGTTCCTTCTATCGAGTTTGGTTAATTAAATCTCTCTCCCAAATGTTGGATTCAGTCCAGCAAATGGTGCATCAGGGCGATTGGTTGGATGGCAGGAGCCCTAGATTAGTCGATGCCTGGTTTGAACCTTACCCTCGGTATTTGGTAGGTTTTTCTCGTATGGTTGTTGGTAACCTTTGAGTCCTTTTCTTCTATTGTCCTATTCTCCGTGATGTCTTGTAAACTATGCGCTGGTCGTGGTCGTTGATCAGCTCGATCTGATCCATGGGCGGAATTTTCCTAGCAAAACAAAGTTAGGTTGGGCTGGCAAGAAGAGCGGCATGGATGGTTGTGACAGGTTAAGAACATGTACAAAAAGCCATATCAAACCTGTACACAACCTGATTTTTAATTTACTGTTAGCCTTTTTAGGGCTAGAAAACGTAAATTGGTCTGACTGGTCGGCTATTGTTTTTCACGACGGCACGAGACGACGCGCGCATTTCATTGGAGTTTCCATTGGGAATTGGAAACCAAGTCCACCACCTTGTAACCACTTGTCGCCTAAATTGTCGGCCGGATCCTAAAAATGCAATCGTACGGTCAAAAGGCTACTCATTGGGATTAGTAATTCTCCTCTCGTACCTTGGATTAAGGCGCTAAGCACGGCGGCCGGCCTACTCCTCTCCTACCTTGGATTAAGGCATGAAACACGTCGGCAAGGAAGCACAGAACCGATGCCGTGCTAGACCGGGGCGTGGACAAGTCTTCCCCAGCAGTTTATCGGGCTCGGGCTCGGGCTCGAGAACACGTCGGAGCGGCTCCATTCACAACCAGATTGCAACGCGATTTGGTGTCCGGTCAAACCGATTCGTCGCTCTCCATGCGTCACATGCGCGGAGGGGCAGGTGCTCTATCCAACCACAACTTTCCGGGTACTTTCCTTTCTGTGCGTTGGCAGCTTTCTCCAGAAGATGCCCTGGCGTTGCTTCCACGCAACTTCGTGCATCGCACTATCATATATTTAAAGCGACGGCAGACAGCTGGTCCATACCTCATTACTCCGGAATAAATGTAATTTTACTTTTTCAACAAAAAATTAAACATACATTGTTCGGAAATTGACATTTTAGTACTATTTTTTGTCTTCGGAGAGCGGAGTAGGACTAGGAGTACATAAACTTCTTTGAAGGAACCATGTGGGCAGGCACCAGACAGACCCCTTGCATCCGCGCCCCGCGCTTTCCTCGCAATCGCTCTCTCCGTCCAGAATTCGCCTGCACGAAACACACACACCTTCTCTCTGCCCACCGGCCGGCGCACGTTAATTTTCCTCCCGTGACGTCATCTGCCGGGCGTGTGGTTGACACGTGTCATGTCCACTGAGGCAACGAAGCTGGCGGAGCATCAGAGAGGCCGCCGTCCGGCGAACCCCGCCGATGTGATGGACCGCGAAGCCAACGACGGCAGCTTCTCGTGGCTAACGGTGCTCGGGTTCGCCTTCCTGACCTTCAACTCGGCCATGGCGATCTACAGGTCAGACGGCGACGTGTATGCGGTGGCCTTCGTGGCCTTCTCGTACGCTGACCTCGTCTTGCTCTTCTACTGCCTGCGGCAGTTCGAGAAGGCGGATCCCAACTCGCCGGCAAGAGAGAAGCTGAAGGTGGCCGTCTGGATACTAACGACCTTGCTGACGGTTGTCTTTTCCTATAAAGTCGCGGCGATCATGCCGCTCCCGGTCAAAGTGCTGGTTTGGGCCATGGCCAGCGCCACCGTCCTCGGAGGCTTCTACGCCTTCTTTTTGCACCGGGAAGGGAAGGTAAGTGTACCGATTGCCATAGCTGATTTCCATCCTCTCATGTGCTGCATCTTTCGAACCCGATTTGCAAATACGGCGGCAAGACGGCCGGCTCCGGTTTCTGGTTGGCCTAGTGGCGTAACTCTGTGTCCGGTTTGTCTGCTCATAGTTTCGGTTCGGTTCTTACATCGGGCTCGGGCCCATTCGGGCTATAATAGTTTCAAGCCGGTTCTAACTCGGGCTCGGGCAGTTCGGGTTCTAAATCGGGCTCGGGCAAGCCGGTTCTAACTCGTGCTCGGGCCGGTGAGCCACACCTAAGGTCCCGGGCCGCTGTTAATTAATGCGGGTTCGGGTGAGCCGCGCAGTCGGTCTTGATCAAGCTTGGGCTCAGAATCTCAGACTCTGCCAGGAAAACCTGATTGCATCAAGCCAGACAATAACCTGACTTGGCTCATCCTTGCAAAGATGCGTCTGTGTTTGTCATACTTTACTAGTTACTACTCCCTCTAGACACAAATAGTTATCGATTTAGACATTGATTTGATCTTTAAAATATATGTTTGATCACAAATTTTTATTAAATGTATTTATAGAACCCAATAAAATTATAATATTATGAAAATAATATTTGAGACAATTCTATTCATAATTTTCGTATATCCAATTTAAATATTTTAAAAAAATATTAACCGTCAAAATTTCAAAAATCTAATTATATTTATATTCATAACGATAACTATCTATGAGTGGTGTGGCTTAAGCGCCTAACAATGGAGCAACATCGACTATGACAGACAAGGTCTACGAAGATCAAAGTAATGAAGAGGTGAGGTTGAGATACGCGTAGTACTCCTGAGTACAGAAGGATGCGTTTGACTCCTCGATCTCCTTTATACTTGTCGATAATTGTCAGTTCAAACATTACAGTATTCACTCTGTATTCTCGAAGTAGATTGTTTTGTCATCACTTTTTTGTTGCTATGGGCAGCTTCCTCCTAGCTAGGGCTCCTCTTAACACTTGTTCTGGACGGACTATTTCCTATGGCAACTTTTATTTTCGTGCTGCATTCTGGATTACTCTGTTGTGAGACCAGATGGCTATTGTTTGCACCAAAATTTGGCAGATAGGGTTAAAATCGGCAGTACAAGATCAACAAGATACGATTGGATAACGGATCAAGATATTTGAGAACAAAATAGGTTGTTAAGAAAAACACCCTCCAAATAGAGGCCGATACGGATTCTATTCCTAACGTGTTGTACCAGGACTCTATCGGCCAATGGCTATAAAAGAGGTCTAGAGGTGATCGTAAAAGTCATCGAGCCAATCAACCAATTCGCGTCTACTTTTCATCTACTTTTCCGTCGACTAGGAGTAGTTTCTGTAATTTAAATTCTTGTAACTCAGTTTCGATCAATAAAGTTGCGCATCGCCGATTGTTGATCATCCTCAGTTACACCCCAGGTTTGATTTATTCTGATCTTGTTGCGCATCGCCTTCTTCAGAATCGATCTGCCTTTATCCTCTGCTCTGATTAGCTCTAATCGGCTAGTTAGATTTACCTTTTTTTCTCGATTTAGTCGGCTTTGAGCTAATTGAATCTAAGCCGATTGATCTTCATTAATCGGCTAGTTAGACTTACCTTGTTACCTCGATCTTGATCGGCTTCAAGCTGATTAAGTCTAAGCCGATTGATCTCTACGATCGGTTTTGGGTGAATTTTATATTTTACCTTGTCGATTCTGAGTCAAATCGACCGCACGCTCAACGGTGTTAAATGCGGTGTCTTTGTTGTCGAAACCCTACTTCACGTTTTTGACGTCAACACACTCTTGGCACGCCCGGTGGGACACGATGGCAGCATCAAGCAAATCAATTCCACCATCCGATCTCAACGCCGAGGCTATAATTGTCCCAACGATGGACGATTTAATGCCGAACAGCGAGAAATCGAAGATCGAAAAGTCGCTCTAGAAGAGATGATCTTTGAATTGTTATCAAAAGACTAGACGTGGCGTCACTCAAAAGATCGCTTTGTCGACGGCCAATGCCCTTGGCGATGCGAGCGTCCACGGATGGTCCGTAAGTTCATACCTACCACTCAAGCCGAATTATCGGCTATGATTAATCAATCTATACATCACGCGCCGGGTAAACCAATCATCGACTCTTGTTACAACGCTAAAGCCGATGATTGCGAATAGTGTGAAGACAATCGCTCAAGAATTGGCATCATCTGGGAGTCTGCTTGACCCGATGCAAGCTCTGCCAAGCTATCCTGCTTTTTCAATAGCGCAAACTACGCAGAGTACGTCAACCGATCCAAAACCATCGGCTATAACTTCACCCTCAACCATGGTGCCGACTCAACCTACCATCGTATTACCGCGAAACTCACGCCCTAGCGGGGTCACACATTACCAGGCGTACACTGATGCTGCTAGACATAACGTGTCGGCTACTTTGCTGCCGTCAGCTCTATTTAATATTTCCCACAATCGATCTCGCAGCCGATTGAACAAATTAGGCACGTCCAGTATCAAGAGCCGATTCTGCCCAGGAATCCGGTCCCTCATAAGGTCATAACCTATGCAGAGCCCTTTGTCCCTGTACGAGAACCACCGGTTAGGAGGTATAATGGGTATGATAAAAAACAACAAGATCCGTCGGCTCGCCTAACAAGCGACACCGAGTTTGCACTCGGGGCGAATACTAGTCATGATCATTGGCGAGCGCTAACAAAGATTAATTGGGTGACAGTTTACGGCGTGTTGAGAGATCAATTCGCTTACAACCAAAGGGTAGAGTCATCGGCTATAGAAAGTCAGATCCGGATTATATAGATCGCATGCAATATCCACATAATTTTAAAGTTCCCGATTTTGCCAAATTTTCGGGAATGATTCGGTCACGACCTTAGAGCACGCTTCGGACGCTTTGTCGCTCGATGTGGCGAGGCAAATTCAATCGACGGGTGAAAATTAGATTATTCCCTTGTCTTTATCGGAGTCGCTTTCACTTGGTTTACTAGTTTACCTCCAAATTCGGTTCATTTTGGAACGATTTGGAAAGCCGATTTCATGAGTATTTTTCTCCCATGCGGAACTCGGATTTCAGATCTAAGTTCTATCCAATGTAAGACCGAGGAATCGGTAAATGATTATGTTAAGAGATTCAGGAAGTGAGAAATAGGTGTTTTAGTGTTACCATGCCCGATAATCGGTTGGTGATTTAGCTTTCAGTGATACCCCATTAAGGGAAAAATTCAATGGCGTGAATTCACCAATTTAAGTCATCTCCTACAATGAGTATCGGCTCAAGAAAGCCGTTTCTCCGATGATAACGACTTCAAAGATGAATTGAAGAATAACAAAGACAAGATACAATCGGCTATAGAGGATGACCAACTAAAATTTGTAGAAGAGCCGATAATGCAGCTGGACGCTGATCCTTTTCCAATTAACATGGTTCATTGCTCTAAAAAGAAGGAAAAGCCGACACAAGATGCAGAGCCTAAGGATCAAATTCATATATCATCGGCTATAAAAATGACACGTCAAGCCGATGTACAATCAAATTCTGATGGCAATAAGACACTCATGATTACTGTAGGCTCTATACAAATAAAAGCCGACCGTGAAGGGGAAATTTTTAAAACAATCACACTAAAGGGTTATCAGGCTGAGAGAGCATTGCCACTACGTAAGCCGATACAGAAGTCGAAGCCCACTTTTTTCCAACTACTAGCAAAATATGAAAAGAGGAATGAAAGGCCACGACGAAGTCCTCCACATCGCCGATTAATGAATATCGCCAAGCGCCCTGAAAGAGCTCACCGACGGTGCCCTTTTGGCAATTTTGTTGGGAGAAGGATTAGCTTTGCCATCACCAAACACATGTCCGATGCAAGATACCCATGCCAAGGTGATAGCGATGGTCGCTAAAGATAGAATTTCTAAGCCGACTATAAGTCAGAAACAAGACCAAGATGAAGGGTCTAACACTGCGGTTAGTATGGATCTGTTAGGAAAAATATGTAAGTCGATCGAACCAAAGCCGAGATGGTGTCCTCCAGGTTTAAGCCGATCACAAAGAAGAAGACTTGAGCGGCTAAGGACCCAAGAGATGAGGGAAGCTGAACAAGAAAAACGAAGAGATAAAACTTTTAATGAGCTTCATCCGATTAAGATTGCGAGAAAAGAGTGGAGGAAGAAAAAAACCGGATTCGGCAAATGATTTTTGTTCGACGAAGCCGATCTAGTCTGGAAAATCATACCACCCGTCAGCTCGTGATAGCCGATTTGGTAAGGGATCAACGTAGGATCGTGTAGCGTGCATCGGTTTGTCTAAGGTACTGGTTAGGTCTTGAATGGCTAAAACTCAAATACGAATATACGAGTTGGCCGATTACCGACCTGAAAGCCAAATTAAATCGATGCAATTAAAAATTTGGCTATGGTAAGAAAATATATGTTCAAGTCGATGATGAAAATTTTTGGAAGATAACATGTTATCTCCCAAAAATGGGGGGCATATGTTTGCACCAAAATTTGGCAGATAGGGTTAAAATCGGCAGTACAAGATCAACAAGATACGATTGGATAACGGATCAAGATATTTGGAAACAAAACAAGTTGTTAAGAAAAACACCCTCCAAATAGAGGCCGATACGGATTCTATTCCTAACGTGTTATACCAGAACTCTATCGGCCAATGGCTATAAAAGAGGTTTAGAGGTGATCAGAAAAAGCTGCCCAGAGCCAATCAACCAATTCGCGTCTACTTTTCATCTAATTTTCCGTCGACTAGGAGTAGTTTCTGTAATTTAAATTCTTGTAACTCAGTTTCGATCAATAAAGTTGCGCATCGTCGATTGTTGATCATCCTCAGTTACACCCCAGGTTTGATTTATTCTGATCTTGTTGCGCATCGCCTTCTTCAGAATCGATCTGCCTTTATCCTCTGCTCTGATTAGCCCTAATCGGCTAGTTAGATTTACCCTTTTTTTCTCGATTTAGTCGGTTTTGAGCTAATTGAATCTAAGCCGATTGATCTTCATTAATCGGCTAGTTAGGCTTACCTTGTTACCTCGATCTTGATCGGCTTCAAGCTGATTAAGTCTAAGCCGATTGATCTCTACGATCGGTTTTGGGTGAATTTTATATTTTTACCTTGTCGATTACAGGTCAAATCGACTGGCACGCTCTGAACCAGGTGTTCGTCTGGTGTGCTGTTGTCAGAAACCCTACTTCACGTTTTTGACGTCAACAGCTATATAAAATATTTATGAAAATAGATGAGCGAAACTTCGAAAGATACGCAATTACAAAAACGGCACGAAAAATATGCAACTATGGAACAACACGATCAAAGACGGATACCATTAGATGACATTGCAAAACAAGTTTACATTACAAAATACCGAAATATCCCTTGCCATCTCGATCGAGGACACATAATACATTTGAGAGTGTGGCTCGGAGAGGTGCAAGCCTCCGATAGGCGCTGCCCTGGCTGGAAATGTTCCGTCGAAGCGAAGAGACCTAAGGGTATTTTGTTTTTTTTCCCTTTTTTTTTGAAGAAGGATGAAAGTCCATTGTGCCATTTTAAACACAAACAGTTTCTGATGTCATCAAACAAGACCAACTTTTTCGGTATTATTTTCGAAATTATATGCATGTCAAATATCAGTGTCACTAACAAGTTTATGTAGTTCGTGTCAAAATTACACGTATTATTCTTGAAGACGATTTTCACGTGTCATTTGTTCTTTAAAGAAAATCGCGTGTCATCTAATTGGTATGTGTTATAATTTAGAAAGACAGTCAAAAGATAGTTACTATATCGAAAAGAATTATTAAACAAGAAGCAATTGGAGATACCAAACACAGTATCACCGTGGTGCCACTCCTGCTGCGCCTGTGCCCAGCTTCAACAAGGGAGAATTCTCAACGGAATTGGAGAGGAGAGAATCGCCAGCAGGCAAGCCCTTTTCTCCATCTTCTTCCGGATAGACAATTTTTAAGTCCCTTAGTAGCCAAAACATCTATGGTTTCTCCATCTTCTCGATAGATATTTTTATTTTTCTTAGCAGCCAAAATATTTGTGGTCTCCAATATATATTACGTTCCATCCCCTAATTCCATCCGTATTTGTGCAGGTTGCTCGAGTTGCAGATGACATCCACCTCGGCGTTCCGTTTGGTGAAAGTGAAACCCAAATGTTATGTCGATCCAAATCTACAAAAAAAAAAGAAGTATTGTATTTTGTTCAAAAGGGAAAAAAAATGCTGTGGCAGAAAGTAGTTAAAAGTATTTTTGCATCCCGGGAGGTTTGTGCATGCGTTTAGGGATGAAAACGGAACGAAAACGGTCGAAAAATGGTTATTCTGTTTTCGTTTTCACATATTTTACCGGTAACCGAAACGAAATCGGAAATGGATACGGAAACGGGTCCGGAACGGAACGGAGCAGATATGGAAACAAAAGTAAAAATTTTTACAAGAATATAATACATGATCAAAATATACATGATTGCAAAAATAATGTAACTCATTTCACCTTCAAGGTGGACACAAGAACAATGTATGTTCATCGGTATTACTAAGAAATTTTTCTTAAGTTTGTCATCTGAAGGCTCGCTATTTGTCTATTAGATCTGACCATCATATCATTCTTATCATCGACATCCTTTTGCTCCTTCAACTATAAAGGTATAACGTCCAAAAATTTGCACACTATTGTTCAATATTCATTTATAATTTTCTAAGATTTATTTTGGATTTTCTGGAGTTTATAAATGCCGTTTTGCTATTTTTAGATTTATAAAATTATTTTATTCATAAAAAATAAAATCAAAATTATTCTAAAAATAATTTCCTAGGTTCAAAATGTTCTAAAATATTTTTGAGAATATTTTTAAAAAATTTTGAACTATATTTGATATTTTATATAAAACCAATTTATTTCTAAAATTATTTTAATTCAAAAATAAATGTAAATTCTCTATTCTCCTTTGTGGGTCAAGTTTCTAAATTTTCAGTTTTATTTATACGAAATTGCCGTTTTCGTTGGAAATGGCTTTCGTTTATGTTGCTGTACCGATATATTCCGTTTCGGAAAAAAAGTTTCTATTTCCGTTTTTTTCAAAACAATCAGAAATTCCGTTTTTCTTTTATCCCTACCTGTGTTTTCGTGCCGTTGCGTCGAATTTGTCACAGTACTATCCATCCATACGCGTGCGACGGTGCGAGAGTTGCTCTTCACGGCGGTCACGAATCGGCCGCCAGCCGCCGTCTCTTTCACCACGGTTGACGGTGGTGCACCCTTCCCAATCTGTGCTGTTCTCGGTGGACGCCGGTTGTTTGGGCTGCACTCGCAGGTCGCAGCGGCACGACTGACCCGGCTGCTAAGCTATGTCCCGGCTGAATTATTTGGAGTACGTCTGGCATGTATGTACGGCCATCACTCTCGAAGTGAGTCATTTGGAGTACGTCTGGCACGTATGTACGGCTGATCAACAACAACAAGTATAAGGTTTTGTTCTGACTTTTGCTTCTTTCTTTGGGTTTTGTTCTGTACTTTCATTCCAATATTTCCAGCCTTGTCACCTGCTGAATTTACTAAATGTTTTTTACCCACAATTTTGTGAATTTTTCTTTCTCTGTTTTCGATCTCTTCCTTTTTTAATGACCTTTTCGCTTTTAGTCTTCTCAACATCTATGGAATTTTAATTGTGATCCTTTTTTTCTCCCAACTTTCCTTTTTCGGGGAGAAACTGGAGCGAAGATGTTGTGAAAGTGATTGAGTTGATCAGTTATACTATAACGATTTTAAAGTACTTGCCAAAAGCATGGTATTCAAAGGAAGTTGACAGCATCTTGCCGTGATCAAATAGAGTGGTGCCACTGAAAATATAGAACTCGACAATGGTGGAAAACTTGAGATGGCAAGTCAATCCTCAAGGAGAGAGAGATATGCCTGCTACTTTTGAGACAGGAGTTGTCGATAGAACAGTATTTAAGATTCTGCTACGGACCGAAGTCAGCTAAAAGCAGTTCTGAGAGGGGCTAACATGACTTCGAAAACAATGTCAAGTCTCTGAAAGTGACAATTGTTACTTTCAAACCAGACCGAAGTCTTACCTCTTGGTCGGTTCCAGATGTTCTCAAAGTTTGGTTGCATCCTGATTGTTGCACGCTGCGAAAAGCAATTATAAGAGCGGGTCGTCAACTATCAATTCTTAACTCTGGTCTAGCTCTAAACATGTGTGTTTTGAGGTTTGGTCAGGATCGGTCTTGCTTAGTTTGAAGGACAGGTTGCAAAACTTGAATCTGGCATGTTGTCTGGCTCACAATTTTGCACGTAAGCTCTAGGAAATTCCTTGGGTAACGGATTTGATAGTGAAAGCAGAGTTTGCTTTCGATCAAAGTAAGATGATAGAAACAAAATCCTGTTGACGTCAGGTTGCATCCTTTGAGCTGATAAACCTTATTATTAATTTACTGTAACTCATGTTGCGTGATATTTTAGTAGAGACGGCTCATCATGCACGTTATTCTTATCTTCAGCAGGCTATTGATATTCTATTGAACAGACATAACAAGAAGCTTTCCTTTTTGTTTTGCAGGAAGGCTAAAAAACCGTGGCGAAAATTGATAGGGATGGCCCCGTCCTGACTTTGGTCACACATGGTCCAACATTGCTGGAAAAAATCATGGTACATGCTTCCTTTGGGCAAAAAAAGGCACATTTTGGACCGGCTTACCTGCATAGAGGTTTGAGTAAATTTCACAGAGGTTTTAGGGCACCAAGGTTTTACAAGTTTTTTCAAGGAACCACATGTTTTGTAGGCAAAAGGTTTCAAAAACCTTAGGTTTGCTCTGTCTCGCCGGATGGAACAGAGGATAGGACAAACCCAAGGTTTTTTCTAGACCTTTTGTCTAAGAACATTGTTTCATTGAAAAGAACTGTAAAACCTGTCTTGGGGTTTTGTGAAGTTTACTCTCTAGGTTTTGCCACCCCTCGCCTTGCAACCACCAGCTGCCGCAACTGTTGCCAGTTGAAGGCCACCTAGCTTGCTGCTTGCAACACCACCGCCACCGCCCCCTCCGCTACTTCCAGCACCGGCAGCCGCGCTGCGGCCCACACAACCTCGGCCTCTGCTGCTGCCAGGCATACAATAACATCAGCTCATAGCCCCCACTCACCACGGCATCCAACAGTCGGCAAACGCCTTCGCAGCCTGACTGACCACCTCATCGCCCATCGCCAACCGAGAAATCTAGTTTCGGGCTTGGCAAAGCTCGAAGCACGTCACCTACCCATAAAGTGCCTAATTTTAACAAAGAAAGCATGGACCTTAACCAAATTAATAAAAACGCTCGAGCAGAAATCCAATGGGAAGCTTCCTATCAAGGGGAAACATTGGAATGTTTTGTGACCTGTGCCGCTTATACAATGATCTGTCTCAAAACTTCCATATGTTTCCCCTTTATATGAAGTTTTCCATTGAATGTTTGCCCTTTTAGGCCATGGATACTGAAGTCGGGATGGTGTTCTCTCTGTCAAATTTTTGTCACGGGATGGTTAGGACCGTACATCATACGCCGTTGCCGTGTCATGTAATAAAATAAAAGCCGTTGTCGTGAAATTGTGTTGTAGTTCGCTCGTGTGTTGTGCCTTTCTTATATTTAAAAAATGTGTGTACCACTTGAATGAACACTCTATACTCCTTTATCACTTTCGGTATATTCCAATAATAATTGTAAAATACGCCAATATGACATGGTTGAAAAAATTTTATCAGTTTTTTTTTGCTACATACCTTTTTTCATATGTAAAAGGAATACGTAAACAAATTATGCTATAAAGGGTGGACTTTAATAAAAAAATTTATAGAACTTACTTTGGAGTATCTTATAATCGGTACTAGAGTATACTCAAAAGGATAAAGAGGTATAACATCATTTAAACGGTATACTAGAGGTGGGAGTACATACACCCATGAGTATGAAATCATTTTCCTATACACACATATATACATACTTGGCGTTGACATAACTAGTAGACTTACCCGCACAACTGCGCGTCTAGATATTATGATATAATTGTCTTTGATACACAACTATACTTTTAATTATTAAAATACAATTGTATTTGTTATATAACTCTATTTATTTATAATTAATCTGCACTGTTATAATCTGGCCCCATCAAAATAAGTGGTGGAGATACTTTCAATGATTGAAATACAATTAGATTTGTTATATATGATTAATCTGCATCGTTATAATTTGATCCCACCAAAATAAGTGGTGGAGATCCTTCTCTTTTTATCCTGATTAATGTGAGAATTTCTAGAATTTAGGATTATTGTGGGATTTTCTTGCCCTTAAAACGAAGGAGGTGCCTTGAATATTATCGGTTGTTTTTATATATATATAGATTGAACAATGAAAACCTTTGGAGTTTGGGCAGTTCAATGTGACAAATGACTTGACCATTATACTTGACAACATAATGTCGTCGTTTCCGGCTTCCATGGACAATGACAAACCATTTTGTGATTGCAACTGCTGTGTTTCTCTCTCTTTGCTTGCACTTGTCCACGAGGAGAGGAAAGGGGAGAAGAATCAGGCCAACCATTTCTTCGTTATTTATGGTTGTTATTGGTCGTTACTTGCTCCTAAAGCTAGCATTTGTCTCCACCAAATGGCAGTGAGTAGCGCGCGTAAGCCGTATGATGTCACTATTGTGCAGCCTTTTACTCCACGTGCTCTTTTTGGATGTTGATTTTTTTTTTTTTTTTGCGGTGTCTCGCTCATTTGCCCGGAGAGTGGCGCCGTTCCTACGCGATCTAAACGTTGGCGTCGCTATTATCAAATCGCATGTCGTTGTCAGCATCAACGCATTTTCACTCCCCGGCCTCACTCGAAAAATCTGAACGCTGTGTACGCCCTTTTAAGTCCCAATGGCGTTGTTTTTGTGGCACAAGAGAATTTCGCCGGAACTTTGCATGTTGTTTATATATAGGAGGCGTGTAATTCTTACAAGATTGCTATGGAATTTCCGAGTGAGTTCCTAACAGGGCGAATGCAACAATTGTTCCTTCACACTTTTTACCATAGGAACCCCAAACATATGAACCGAGTTTTTCATTCAAGGCCACGGTTGAACCAACCAACCAAATCCATGACATTCTGAAGCCCCCGTTTTACTATGCCAGATATATAATTTCCCTTTAATTATACACTTGCACCCTGCGCTAGGCTAGACCACCCCCACAACAATGGCGGCGGCTTACTACCCCTTGATGACCCCGGCGTTTCTGTACTTGTAACGGATGGCCCAGAACAAGAAGAAGAGGTAGTTGAGCGTGCTGAGCACGCACATCACCCAGTAGAACCGCTCCAGGCGGTAGTGGTTCAGGCTCTCCCCCTGCAGCCACGGCCGGTGCCCGCCGCGCGCCGTCGCGCCGTTCACGATCGACACCAGCGCCGAGCTCAGGTAGTACCCCAGAGCCAGCGATGCCCACGACAGCGACGTCGCCAGCGACCGCATCCGCGCCGGCGCCTCGCTGAAGAAGAACTCCAGCAGCCCCGCCAGCGTGAACAGGTCAGCCGACCCCAGGAACAGGTACTGGAACGCGATCCAGAAGAAGGTGATCGGCAGCGGCTTCGTCGAGTCCAGCATCCCCGCGTCGGCGGCGACGTTCTTGCGTTTCACCTCGACCACAGCCGCCACAGCCATCGCAACGATGGAGAGGACCAGCCCCGTGCCGATCCGCTGGAGGTGGCTGATGCCCATCTCCGTGCTCGTCGCGCGACGCGCGAACGGGATGATGACGTGGTCGTAGATGGGCGCCAGGAATATGATGAACGTGACGGGGAACACCGGCAGCGATGACGGCGGCACCGTGAGCCTCCCGACGCGCGTGTCCATGGTTGCCGCCTGCTCCACGGAGAAGGTCGACAGCTGCGCCAGGCAACAGTTGAGCATGATGGTGGAGAAGAAGATGGGGAGCACCATGAGCACGATCTTGACGTCCTGCACCTCCTGCACCGTGCACGCCAGGGCCCTGTACCGCGGCTGGCACTGCACCGCGCGGTTCAAGAACCTCAGCTCCTGGGACGGCTCGCCCACTGCCTCGTCGGCGACGCAGATCTCCCCGGGCTTGCAGTACCGCTTCATGTCGGTGCTCCCCGTCGGGCTGGGCGCGCGGTCGATGACGGCGCCGTTGCTGGCGCTCTGGACGCCGCCGCGACGCGCGAGCGCGGCGGCGAGGACGACCTTGGCGATGGTGGTGAGCGGGCTGCCCGTGGGCACTTTGTTGCGGTACAGCCTGGAGCCTGCGACGAAGACCGGGATGGAGAGCAGGACGGCGATGGTGGAGATGCCGAACCCCCACTGCCAGCCCTTGTTGTCCTCGACCCACACGGCGAAGGTGACGGCGATGAGCGCGCCGCAGGAGAGGGAGAAGACGAAGTAGTTGAAGAAGGTGGAGCGGCCCTTGCGGCCCCGCGGCGAGTGCTCGTCGAACTGCTCCGCGCCATGCGACGGCAGGGAGCCCTTGATGCCGCCCACGCCCAGCGTCGTCAGGTACAGCCCCGCGAACAGCATCGCCTTCTTGCTCCCCGACACGGGCTCGCACGGCGCGGCTCCGGGCGTCTTGGCGCACTGCGGCGGCATCAGTGACGGCGTCCTCGCCTGGATCGTCAGAATCACCAGCCCCTGCGCGCCATTGCAACACGCAAACATCAGCTCACATCTGCGCCCAGAAAATGGATCCAAAAAAATAGAAACAAACATTGACCCAGATACTTTGGGCCGGGCCCAAATAATTGCATGCATTGCTACTTGCTAACGAGAAGAGCATCAGATCACACGAGGTACTTGCATTGGCATGACATGATTAGATGGAGCACTTGCCATTCGCAATGGATCAAGTGAACCAATCAGGCTATCATGTCCAGTGGTTTTGCAAATATCAATCATGCGAAAAGCGATAAAGGTTCAGGGACCAGGCTAGTGGCCGCCGTGCTACCTGTGCGCGCCCGCCCGTGCGCTACGTCGCTTTGACTCGCCATGGCCCCACCCGTGACTTGGGCGCTAAAGCGGAGGGGACAGGAGAGGAGACCGACCCACTGCCAGTGGAGTTATTTAGCCGGCGATCCGTCGGGCTTCAGAGATATCCTTCGCTTTAATGTTGTCAGCGTTGACTGAAAAATACGCCAAATCGTACCGGGACAGCAATGTTTGGCTCCCAAAGGTTGGGAGACTATACATAGTCAAACGGTGACCATTACACCGCTGGATCTTGAGGTCAGAGAAGCGGCAAGTGTGACAGACTAGCTAGTACTTGTTGGTGTGGACAGGCGATCTACTTGACTTGTACTCCTCCTCAAGTAGCCCAGTGCAGTCAATTACTAGCTAGTACTGTCCTCTGTTGCTCTACATCCTAGATTGAGATGCTCTCCAGACCGAGGCTCTAATCACGAAGCCTCGTCAACTTATAAATGGATTTTTGTATAAGCTAGAAATTATATATAACTAGCAAAAATCAAAACCTGAAAGTTGAGTTAGATCTGTTTTTACAACTTATTTTTTAGAAAAATTAGCTATTTATCAAACAATTTCTTATAAAAAATTACAACTATTTTTCAACTTAAAAAGTCAAAAAATAGTATTTTAGAATAACTACAACTCCCCACTTTGAAGCATATCAAAGGCTTTGACCATTCTACAAGGGGAAAAGTTCTTTTTTTATGGGTATAACGATGCACAACACTCACACACACACGCACGTGTATGCGTTGTGTGGATAATTTAATCTAAGGCTCTAAGAGTTCCAGAGCGCGCGAGCATACTGTCCTATTGAATATGCATGCGTATGTACTTTTTTTTTTTCGTTCGAGACTACAGCCCAGATTGAAATGCGAGCACGCGCAAACGCCACTAAGCATCCACACGCTCTGGCGCTGAGCGTCCGCGAGCTCTCTGGCCAGCTGAGCTAAGCTCAGTTCTAAAAAAAATTCTTTCTTTGTCATCAGCTGGTAAATTTGCTGGGTTATCTCTCGTCCCATCCGATGACAAATGACCGCAAAAAAATGTCACCCTCTAAACCTTTTTGACGTGGACACGTGTGGTCGCTCTCTCCAGTTGGAATCGCAGCCCTCCGGCCACAACCAGTGCCGTCCTCCGGTATCCATTACCGGACGAGGAGGCTGGGCCCCGCCGAGAGTTCTGCCCTTCTGGGCATCCGGCGATCGATGCAGGACCACCGCGCAGTCGCTGCCCGTCTACCCCACCCGTTGATTTGTGGGCCCGCAGCCTTGTCACCCGGGCCTTGGGGACACTATTCAAGAGATTTCTGCCGAAATCAATCGGCGAACAGGACAAGGCTTTCCGGCTTGCACAGAAGCTGCCAAAGATTGTTTCGTGTCTTACTGGGACAAAAGCACTAGGCCTGCCCGAGCTTTTTTTGTTTCGCGTTCGATGCAGCTGAGGATGAGTTGCGTCGCGCTTTGTATTACTCCCAACGTCCAAATAAGACGTATTTCTTTTTTACGCATAGAATAGAAAGATATTAAAATAATTAGATTACCTCTACTTATTATCACTGAACAATATATTCAATACATGCATGTAGATAATATAAAAGTAAATATTGATCTTTATTAAGGGCGTAGAGGGAAACACTAACATTACATTATAATATGTAATACATTTTATATTTATAGACAAGATCCTTAAAAAAATTAGACTTATAAGCTTGGTCAGAGGAGTACTAGCTAAGATTGGTCCATACTTGAGCAAAATCATCCGTATATAGGCCTAGTTTGGGACAAGTTTTGATTGTGTATATTCTGGATTTTTCTAGAATCGGGTGGATGATAGCATTTAATTTTATGTATAAATTTAAATCTGATTGTGGGAGAAGCTTATCAAGAAGTTTCTTGGAGAATCCAGAATCTGGATTCTTAGAGAATCAGAAGCTATCACCCATCTGATTTTTGTAGAATCCATAATCTACACAATTAGAAGGTGTTCCAAACTGGGCCATAATAGAGTGCTATTCTTTTCTCTCTTTTATTATTTAGTTTAAATTTGAATTAAATCTTAAAACATTTCAGTAAAATTCCCTTAATCCAAACATAAGAACTTTTCATCCACTCCGGACGGCGCCGTAAACCCTTTGTTTCGCCAGCGAGTGTCGATGTTCCAACTAGACAAGTACAACTCAACAAGTAAACGTCTTGTCATCCGGTGAAGGACAGCTGCTGCTAGACCACTCGTGGTCTTGGCACCGCAGAGGCAAAGAGAAAAAGATCTTGGCCGATGGCCGATCCGGACAGCGCAACGGACGGCGCGAGAGAACGAAGACGAACCCATGTAGCACCGGCCTCGACGACGGATTGGCCGCCCAGGCGTACGTGGGAACGGGATCACAGTGCCCGGATTGCCCATCCCCAGGGTTCTAGGTGGGGCCCGCCTCCCCCGCGACGACGACGGTAGGGAGGGGAGCCGTTACCCGGCAGCTAATACGTTCGGAATATGTGTTAGTGATGCAACTGAAGTGACACGTCAATTGGACTAGCCACTAGCTGACCTGCTTCTTCGATAATATACTCTGAACTAGCCAATACGTATGCCTACTACTTTTCGTGTGGTTTTGATTGTACACCAAATTGTTGAGCAAAACACGGCTATCTTCACATGGTAATGAAAAGGACTACTTCATTACCATTGTAGTTTTGACTAAAAAACCGTCGTAGTTCCTTTTGGACAGAAATTAAGTTTTTAAAACTACATTAGCTAGCTTTTGCATGTTTTTATCACGCATGGTCTGGTAAACTAAACTACGGGATACATCGACCGCGCAAACATGCCCTACGACGCACGGTGGTTGATGTGAATGACTGTGCACAGTGATTGTTTTGGTTTTCTCAAGTACAATAATGTTTCAACTTGCAAACGAGCGACTGACTGCCCACGTGATCCACCACACACGTCCCTGTACCCTCCACTCCGTACACATCGGCATCCATCCCACGTCTACACCTATACTGACATACGTACGTACTCGCTGATATCTCCGAGCGCCAAGCATCCACCCTAACGAAAACAAGAAGAAACCCTTTCCAAGATCTACATGTCAGTCAGTGACACATCAAGCAAGATAGCTTAGCTCTAAACACATGCACAAGGGGTTTGTGATAACGGGTTTCACGTGGATATTGTTGCCCAGGTTGTTCTTTTCTCCCCGTTGCTAAAAGAGATCGAGACGACCACCAATCACTCAGCCCAGCGAAGGCTACGCACACGTTGTTAAGCCAGAGCCCATGCCCTGACCCTGGCTTGATGTATAGGCTAGTGCAGTCACAATACGTAGGGCGCGATTACTACCGAGTTCCCTTTGACCCAGGCTATCTAGCGAGCTGCCTCCTGCCCATCTTGTTAGCGAATAAAGTGATGGTTACCATTAATCATTGGCCTCTTTCTTCCCTCCTAACCCGAATCTCAGGGAATTACGAGCTCTGATCAATTCATTTTCTGGCGACGCCGTTGTCAGATGGAACCTGTGGAGCACAAGAGCTCAGGGTAGGGTCTCACTAACAACAACGAAATCTTGGACGAGATGGACGTCCAGTGCGCCTACGTAGCACCACGCGTTGAGCCAGCCGTGTCTGACCAAATCTCGACATTGGTGTTTGATGTGAAGGGCCTTCAAATCAACCGATATGATTATCCTCGGACAGGTGTCACCTTCCCACCTAGCGTACGTACAATTTGCCGGAGCTTTGCTGGCTCGCTCTACTTGGACGGCCCAGGTGCCGTCAGGGAAGAAGCTTTGATCCATGACAGCTTCCCTCCTTTGGGCAGCGAAAATTCTAACTGACGATCTCGCCGGTCAAACATGTGGTGAAACATGTGGTGAAGGCAACGGGCCAAGAGAAAAACAAAGTCGAGTGATGACGTGGCAGCACAGCTGGATAGGATATTCGGGTATTTTCCTTCCACGTCAGCGTGTAGATACGACGAGCACCTTATATATCATAATATCTATGTCTACCCGGAAACATCTGGTGCAGCACTCTATAATAAGTTAATAACAAAGCTGGAAAATTATATGTATAGATTTGTCTCGAAAAGTACTTTTATAATTATATTGTATTTTATAAATATATTTTAATAGAAATTAGTGATCAAATGTGTACTTAATTTGAAGATTGTGTTGATGTCCAAAACGACAATGATTTATGACGTAAGAGTATTTTGTTTGTCGATGCATGACGTGAAAAAAAAATGGAAAATTAGTGGGTAGTAAAACATGTACTCCTAGTACAGAGCAGATAATTAAAAGTAAAAACGATTTTGGGGCGCGCGCTCACGTACCAGGAACTCGACGAAGGCGCTGATGAGGTAGATGACGTAGGTGGTGAAGAAGGCGTCGGAGAGGAATCCGCCAAGCAGCGCGAGCAGGAACGCCGTGCCCATGAAATTGGTCACCGTCGTCGCCGACTGCGCCGGCGAGTAGTGCATGAACCCCATCAGGTAGGTCACTAGGTTGCTCGCGTTCGCCAGGAACGCCAGGTTCTCCAGCACCTCCACGACTGCAGCAGGAACAAACCGTATATAGTTTTCGCACCGTTGTCACTTATCAGTACGAACAGATCGATTTAATTTAATACTACTTCGAATTGAGGCCCCACTTGGCACAAATTCTTCTCTGGGAATTATATAAAAATTCCATAGTTCTATGCAAAATTATACTTCCGTTGTTCTCGAATACATGTTATTCTAACTTCCAAATTTTATTTCTAAATACACGCTATTGTACAATTTTGAAATGACTTTTTACTATTTTTCCTTCTATACCTATTTCATTTAGCTATTTTCAATATCATTTCTTACCATGCATTAGAGTAAGACACAATACAAAATATAATAAAGAAGGGTAATACAATTTTCTTTATAGATATAACCGGGTGGAAGTGCAAGAACCTAAAATGATACTCTCCCTCCATTTATGAATTCATGTCATTATAACTTTCAAATCTTGTTCTTAAATACATGTTATTATACAATTACAATTTTGAGACAACTTTTAACTATTTTCCTGATATATGCCCCTTACCATTCATTATTGCTAATGTTATTTATTACTGTAAAATAGAGTAACACATACCAACTAAGAGCAATAAGTGAGCTGATAAAAGAAGACAATTTGATTATTTCTACGTGTACTTTAGTTAAAGTATAAAATCCTAAACATCGTCTTTTTAGAATCGGAGATAATATACAGTAGGGAACAAAGTAGCATTCTTGGACAGACAATCCTTTTATATACGGGTAAGCAGTACTACATGTAAGCATGTGCGGTGATAACTGACATGACGTCCCCGTAATATATGGGTGCCGTTCCCGACGCATGGCGCCGAATTTGCTTGCCGTTTCTGCCTTGCGATTCGTGCCATTTTAATGCGTGCGCTTGGACGACTTGGGACGGGTAAATTAAATTTCTTTTGTCTTTTCGACGCCATGGACGGGTCATATTTTTTTTTGCCCCCCTCAACCACCGAAGGAGAAGCAGAGTGGCCTCCCTCCCTCGCAAGCCAGTTTCCCCTTCGCAAGAAGGTTCCATTCCCCCCTCATTTTCTTTCTTTCTCGTAATCAATTAAGTCGTTTTCGAACCGAACCTTCCAGACCGTCAGGAGAAACTGAATCTCTCGATCGCCGTCTCGCTACAGACAGCAACAGTAAAAAACAGGGAGCTGAAATGAAGACAAGGCACCGCACCGGTCGATGCTTTCGGAAAGCTGGAGCCATCGGTAAAATCACAGGTGCATTCAAGAGGGACGGATGCGAACGTTCATGCAGAAGCTTCCAGTGGAAACTGTAGCGAGGGGTGCAAGCGCATGCAAGTTGGCTCCCCTTTTGCCATGCAATTGGGCGGTAAAAGTGCCCAATTCTGCCCCCAAGTTGCAAGAACCCGGAAATGGAACGGGAACGGTATGTGAAAGAAAGAAGGATGGAGGAGGAAAAGAAGAAGGGGGATGGAGCCTAACAGAAACCAGTGGGGGGGGGAGGCTCTTGAGCACTACTTGCCCGAAAGCAGGCAAACCAGACAGGAAAGGGTGCAGGTCCGATCAGGAAAGGAAGGGAGAGGAAAGGGAAGATGTGGCTTTCGGTCCGGCTTGTGAAAAGACGGGGAGAGACAGAGGGAAGGATGGATGGTTCATGACGTGCATCGCAGAAGCAGTGTTTGGAGTATCCTATTCGATCTTCCTTTCCTGCTTGCTCTGTCTCCTTTTCCCCGGTCCCCTACTTCGTTCTGGGCTCAAATCAACTGAGAGGGCTTCTAGAAGAATCTAGAAGGAAAGAAGCATGCTGAGGCAGCGAGTCAATGGTTTGATTACTTACCCAGCACGAAGGAGGCGGCGAGCATGCCGCCGTGCCGGCCCCTCACCGCCGGCCGGTTCCTCCAGTCCACGTACCCCTCCCACCTCTCCACCTCCTGCATGCCACGAACAAGACCAGCGAATCGATCAACAGCAACAAGACCAAACGAGAATTGCATGCTGCACCAGCTCGATCCAAGGATCAAGAAAATTGCGAGGACGACTCACCATGGTGCCTGCCTCTCTGCGCAAGGTGCAACTTTCACCGGTGCTCCGCGGTGGCAGATGAACAGAGGAGGAGAGAGAGGCGAGGCAGGTCAGGGGAGTTATGTGCCTGAGGGGAGGATGGGGGTGGTGGGTGGTGTATTTAAAAGGCAGCAAGAGGGGAGGGGCGGGGCAGGGCACCACATCGATCACAGTTCACACACCCAGCCCACAGGGGTGTGCATGACAGGGACACGAGGCCATAGGCATGCAACCGGAGATCTCCAGCCCTACCTGCCTGGGATGTCAACCTCAAGATGCCCCTCCGGCCCCCTCTTTCCTCTTGTGAAATTCAGATATATGCGTGGCTTCACCCTTGATAAAAGAGAATAAAAAAATGACCATTAATAATTCTATATATAGTCCTGATGCGGTCTTCTTCTCGTGCCGCACGTTGGTTTATTCTTTCATTTTAATTTCCTTGTGATTTTCACCATGGTTTCTCTGCGCTACAGTGTAGCTAGCTGGCAGTGATTCTCAAGTAACATTCAAATATTAAATTACCAGATCATAGAACAGTAAGTTTGTTACTATATATCTGTGCGATATATGAATACTATTACTGGCATATATACAAGCTAGCTGGCTAGGTGTACATTTCCCACTGCATGTATGCATGCTTGTGCTCACGAGTGTCACACACACGGAAACGCTATCCTACTCAGCGTATTCTATATGCCGGTCAAACGAGTGCGCCCACTCCACCCCATGTGCACCCACTTCATACATACGGAGAATAAGCTAACTACTGACATACTCAACCAACCAACTAACAAATATGGGTTTCTTATCTATTATATATATATATTAAAAACTCATGACATATCTTTTAACGTTGCTAAGAAATAAGAGAAATATGATAGAAATCCTCACAAAAAAGCAAAATATCTAGCCTTTAATCTGGTGGACCATAACTAAATTGAACTATAGTAGCCATTGAATGTTATTATTTAAAAGAAAACATCTAACCTTTTATCTAGCATACCCGAGTTATAACAGTTTAGATTAAAAGAAAGAGCTCACACCAAGTACAATAAAAAATAACAAAAAATTGAAATAAAAAATAAAATAAATTAGCCATTTGATTCTCGTAGGAACTCCAAATTAAAACTGTACATATCTAAAATTCGGCATAAAAACTAATAGTTAAATTTGTACATGAATTATAACCTAAAACTAATATTCAAAACTAAATAAAAAATAACAATAAAATTAATGACTTAGATTAGAAAAAAGAGTTCATACCAATTACAATAAAAATAACATAAATTTAGAATAAATAATAAAAAGAAATCAACCATTTAACTTTCGTACAAACTCCAAATTAAAACATGTACGCAATTGAAATTCAGAATAAAAATTAGCAATTAGATTTGCATACGAATTCTAACATAAAAATGATAGAAAAATTAATTCAAAATAAAAATGAAAATTAACAAAAATTTGGACTAAAAAATAAAAAATTTAACCATTTAATTTTCACACGAACTATAAATTAAAACCTGTATATAGTTGAAATTCAGAATGAAAATTAGATGCAAATTAGAAGTTGGATTTTATACAAATATTAAACCAAGACTAAAATTCAAAATTAAATAAAAAATAATAACAGAAGAATATAGAAGTAAAGAAGAATGATGTATGGTGGCCATGTGATAGCGGCAATGAAAAATAGATACCATATTTACGTTTAAATATCTTCCAATTTACTGGATATATTATTAGATTTTACTGTCATTCTTAGCCGTGGCATATGATGATCATGTGATAGCAGTAGTAAAAATGGATACCATATTTACGTTCACATATATTACAGTTTACTAGACATGTTGTTAGACTTTATTGCGACATCTAGCCGTGGCGCATGATGACTAAGTGATAGCGGCTGTAAAAAAAATGTCACATTTACGTTTGAATACCTTTCGATTTACGACTTGATGAAAAAATGAAACTGTTTCCGTTATTCCTTTCTGCTTGGAGACTGATAGGTCATGCATACGAATCCTGATGATGCGAGTGACGCACTGAAAAGTAAGCAGTTTATTTAAGCCTGCAGTGTAGTATTCTCTTCATCGAATTCGACAGAAGATTAAGTACTCTATTGCTCTCAGGTTTGAATCTTCAAAGCTTGTAGGCGTAGTATTGCCGCAACATAACACCAAGTTGGCAAGATGTTTGCTTGAAACACTATGCAATTTGCTGGCCGTTTCGATGTGTCATGTTGGAACAAATCCCGTGTACCCGACAATATATATCCTCCAGCCAACACAAGGAACAAGCAAGCTAGCTAGCTACTAGTGATGATAAGGAATAGGCGTTCGTTTGCGTTGGATATATGCGTTACGTCGTCTGATCACTCGTGCGCCGTCGAGCAACAGCCAACAGGTAGCCGGATCGACACTTGGTCGTGCATGCCACTTGCATGGCTGCTTCTGCTTGTTCCCAAGCATGTTTAATCTGTGTGGCCAAGTTTTCGACTGTGAGAATGAATGGGAAGAGGATAGATGCAAAGGATGAAGAATAGTGAGGCCATTCTGGATGGACCTTCTTTTCTTTCGAGTGGCACACTGGTCGGCCTCCCGCTAATTAAGGGAAGACATTCTTCGATCTTGTCTTTTGTTTTTTTTTTGTTTTTTTTACTGATACTCATTTCTCTGTTTTTTTCAAATGGGATAATGAATTAAATAAAAGGTTTGGTAGAATATGTACACCAAATGTGAAGGGAATAGGGTGTAAAAGAAGTTGATAAATCAATAGCACACACAACACGTACTCATGCATGATATATATTGGTGGGATTGAACTTATAACATGGAGCGAGGCAATCAGATTCCAAACCAGTTGGACCACCTAGTAGTCGCAGCATGTACGTATGTCATTTTGGCCGTGGAAAGTTCATCCTGCTAAATTAATATACTGAATAGAAATATATATATATATATATCTGAAACGTTTTGGCCCATATTCTCTCTCCTTTTTTATATGCAGATGCGCCAAAACTAGTTTGACTACGTATGCAGACAAGAGTAGTGTTTCTATGTATCACCCTCTAATACAATTTGTATAAATCTTAAAGTAATGAAAGGGTAAGTAATCATCATATACCCTTCATTTATGCTTTAATATTTGTGCGACACTAAAAAAGAAATGCATAGAAGCACCTCTTTGTAAATAATTACTCCATCCGATCACAAATAGTTGTCATTTTGGACATGACACGGTCTTTAAAATACAGCTTTAACCACTAATTGCTATCACAATATACTTATAAAAGGCAACAAAATTATAATATTATGAAAGTGTTTTCCAAGACAAATCTACACATGATTTTCGTGTATCCAATTTAAATATTTAATATGATATTGGCAGTTAAAGTTTCGAAGGTTTGACCGTACATATGTCTAAAACGATAACTATTTGTGGCCTGAGGGAGTAATATTTAGAGTGAACCTCTAAGTCTTCCTCAGGGTATGGCGTCCTCCCACATCTTTGTGCAATTCTGTTTAAACTTAATTTGAAGTGCCTTCAAGTACATATTATGTTCTTAGCTAGTACATGATCTTCGGTTGTCGTCACTGCCGTTGCTCCAAAAGCCTTATCTAGCTATTTGCATACATCCAATCTCCAGCGACTTGGACCAATTCTTCTACACCCCATTCTATCAGAGGAGGTCATGATTTAGGTATGGTTTGTCTCTAGTACTCACCGATGAATGTGTACAAATGTCATCTGATCAGTGCAGTACAACTCAGATGATTTCAGAAGAACCGGTAGGGTGGCCCGCGCATTTGTGCGACTAGATTTCTTTTAAAGTTTATAGTATCAAATGACATAACTTATATGCTTGAGAATATATTAAGTATTTTGTAGGCTATTTCAATTTTTAAGACATCATAAACATTAGAAATGACAATAGAAGCTTGAAGGAAAATTCAACTTAAGGAACATAATTGAAGTATAAGTTTTGATGGAAGAAAATCATTGAGAATAATAAGTTGTTATTTTTAGAAACGTAGCAACTCTTTATCTTGCACATATCATGTAGATATATACATCTGCTCTTTCTCTATTAGTACCTCTTTTTTTAAAATATATGCAACACATGCACATCTATTTAACCTCAAGTAATATATTGATTATTTTACATGGTGTTAGAGTATATTGTTCACATATACACCGATGCATCATGAACGGTCTACTTTGAACTTATCTTTCCACAAGCTGGCTAACCTACTGAACCGTGTGTCTTCTATCTCTTATTGATCGCTCACAACTGTTCTGTTTCAACCTTCAATAGCAAGCCCAATTTTTGATTGATCCCTCTCAGCTGCTACCCTTTTTAATGCAATACACTATTGTATAGCTATCTTTTATTTCTCTCCAATTATTACTTAATGCTGAACGTTGCAACATCAACATGCATAGATATACGACTATTGTTATCCCTACCGGGGACACCCATCAAGCTCTCACCGGTGGTCTCAAGCCTATTCCATACAATAGCGCCATCTTTGCTCTGGACTTTTTGCTCCCTGTTTTGATTCATACGAATCCATACATGTATATACACATATAAGACGTTATACATGCTCTATTTATGCTTGTCCCACGCCGGTTGCTTTTCTTATTCGATGTTGGCTAACTCAATGATGTTGCTTCCTAACAAACTACGGCGACCTCCCATCTTCTCTGATACTAGCATGTTTGCTTTAGTCGTTGTCTAACGATATGAAGAATCTTCCCACCATCGCGTGTGATGTTATGTCCCTCAGCAACAATGGCATGTTTCTAGCTACCCAATGGATATATATCTTCTGTAACTCGTTTTCTATACAAAGCTTCATCTCCTCTCTACCAGGGCCTCCTCATCAGCAAACTTCTTTTGCCACTGACATCTTCAACAATGCAAACTTTGTCTTTAGCCTTTCTGTTCAATGACTCTAGTGAGCAGCGCAACGTTGTTCTCGTATCTAACGTAATGCTTCTGACTATCGCTTCCTTCTGAGGCAACATCTTCTTGCATTACGAATTGATGCCATTGCATTCATGTGTGATCTTTTCCGACAACACTTGTGATATCTACGTTATAATTTATAGCTGTATTCAAAATTTTAGTTTTTTAGTTCATATATAAACTAAATTGCTAATTTTATTTATTTATTCTAGATTTTAGTTATTTAAGTATTTTACTTAGTAATTCGTACAGAAATCAAATGCAAACTTTCGTTCATTTTTTATTTCTAATTTTCAATTATTTTTTAGAATTTTCATACAGAACCACTTGATGGTTTTTCTTTTGAATTAGTTACTAAGGGATTTTACTTTAGAATTCATATAGAAATCAAATTTCTAGTTTAGTTTATTTTTAATCCAAATTTCATTTATTTTTGTTGGAATTCGTATAGAAATAAAATCTCTAATTTTTATTTAATTTTTTGATGGATTATATATATTTACGGATTTTACTTAGGAATTCGTATGGAAATGAGATTATCAATTTTTATTTTACTTTCTATCATGAATTTACTTATCTTTGGTTGGAATTCTCATAGAAATGAAATTGACAGTTTTTTGTTAATTTGTATTACAAATTATATTTATTTAGGAATTTTACTTAGTAATTCATATAGAAAAATTGCTAATTTAATTTTTATTTTTATTCCAAATTTTAGTTATTTTTGTTGGGAATTTGTATAACAATCCAGTTGCTATGTTTTATTTAATTTTTATTCCAAATATAATTTATTTGAGGTGTTTACATAGAGATTCATATGGAAATCAATTTTTTATGTTATTTCATTTTTATTTAGAATTTCAGTTATTTCTGTATGGTACATGATATGACGTCTTTTTCTTTTAATCTAGACCATTATAATATAGACCCACAATGAGTAATAGTGTAGATCTCTATTTTTTTCTTCGATTAGTGTTTAAATTTTTAGCCTTAAGAGCAAACGTGGTGGCTTCTTTTGCCTCAACTTTTTTCGTTCATATATAAATCAAGATGTTAATTTTATTTTATTTATTCTTAATTCTATTTATTTAAGGATTTTACTTTGGAATTCGTAGGAAATCACATTGAAAATTTTATTTTATTCGCACTTATCTATTATTTCTTAGAATTTATATAGATAAAATTTCTAATTTTTATTTAATTTTTACTCTAAATTAATTATTTAGGTATTTTACTTTACATTTCATATCGATATCAAATTTATAATTTTATTATATTTTTTATTTCAAATTTTAGGTTTTTTATTGAATTTGAATAGAAATCTAATGGCTAATTTTTCTTAAATTTTTATGTTGAATTATATTTATTGAGGAATTTTATTTAGAAATTTGTATGAAAATGAAATTGGTGATTTTATTATATTTTCTATTCTGGATGTAGTTATCTTCGGTTGGAATTCTTATTTAAAACAAATTGGCATTTTTTTGTTTAGTTGTATTGAAAATTATATTTGCATGTTGTTGGATCAAACTTGACATATTGTTTTTTTTATATTGTTTTATGTTGGAATCAGATACAAATTCAATTTGTATTTTTATTTCATGTTTATTTTGAATTTAAGCTATTTAGATATTTTACTTTGAAGTTTATATGAAATCAAATCGTTAATTTTATTTTTACTGTGAATTCCAGTTTTTTATTGTACTTATCGTGGACTCTTTCTTTTAATTCTATGGAAATAAAATTCCTATTTTTTATTTTTTTATTCTGAATTTCACTTTTTTAGGATGGCATTCGTTTACAAATCAAACTACTAATTTTTATTCCGAATTTTAGTTTTATTTCGATGTTCGTTGGAAATCATATTACTAGTTATATTTTATTTTTATTCCTAATTTTTAAAAAATTTATTTCGAATTTCAGTTTTATTTTGTTGTTTGTATGGAAATCAGATTACTAATTACCTTTTATTTTTTATTCTGAAATTTTATTTTTATATATTACTTTACATAGACTCTTTATTTTAATCGTATGGAAACCAAATTTCTAATTTTATTTTATTTTTATTCCTAAATTCTGTTATTAATATATTGTACATGATACAAACTCTTTCTTTTAATTTAGACCCACCATGATTAACGGTGTATATTTTTTTTCTTCGATTAATATGAGAATTTCTAGCCTTGAGAGCGAATGTGATGGTTTCTTTTACCTCTGCTTTAATATTATAATAAATTGATCCATAGCCATACATACACACGACGTCGTTTCGTCCCGGGCAACCTTCCTTTCTCTTCCCTAGCCAACGAACATGGAATATGCTTCATATGCAAGAGAGGGTGCATATCTTTATCTTGTTAATTTGTGCCGTGTTACAGAACATTAAAAATGAAGAAAGGAGTGGTCGTAATACATGGAACTGCTTATCGAAATGTCATAGCAAGGCGAATCGTTTTTGTCCCTGATTATGAGGTCACATCGAATGATCGAAATTTATGAAAAGTATATTTGTGGGGTCCATTGTTGCATCCAAAAAGCTCCCTTTTTCCCAGCAAAAACTAAATGAGCTCATACTGTTAGGATTTATTTGTTGTGCATGTCTGGATGGTGCAATAATATTGCTTCTCAGTGGCAGGCAATATATCCTGCAAAGTTGCAACTTACACAACCAATTTAGTTCTTGTAAAGGTTAAATGAAAATTCTGGAAAACGAGTTTTTGTCATTCCTGGATTCAGGATATCCTGCTTTGACACCAAACAATTAAAGCTCCATGCTTGCATGCATCCATCTTGATTATCTCAAAAGCTAATGCATCCATCTTCATCATCTCAAAAGCTAAAGTTGTTAGGTATAGCAGACTTACGTTCTAGTCATATTTCAAAACCTACAACGTCAACAAAGGTAAGTTTAAAAAAAAACTAAAGGCCGCTTTTTTTCTTTTCTTTTTTCTATAAAAATAACTTAAGGCTGGTTTAGCCTTGGATAAAATTATAAGTTAAGTTGAGACATGGTGGTCTTCATGCATATACTTTTCTTTCCAGGAATAAAAGAAGCTTGGATTGGGTCGGGTCAAAATTAAAACCAATATAAAAAGGCATGCATGGGAAGCATATAGCCCACCGAATAACAACTAGTTCATTGCATGTTTAATTTCCTGTCAGTGTGCAATATGCCAATATACATATCAAGTGAATGCATGATCTATATGGGGCCATGCATGAGGAACCCTTATCTAATTAAGCTGCACTAGCTCATAGGCATGGGTTAGATTCCAACTTTATCTTAGGAATAAGGTTCTCACAGGCAGTTTCTCCCACATGCTCCCTCTTTTAATTTCCTCTCGATCGACTAGATGATCGATGCCTGCCAGTGTGGCTGGAAAAAAGTTTGTTGGTGGGGCTCGTTGGCTCGGTTCAAAATTGCTCCAATTACACTCGTTCATTGGTTAAACATTGAAATGAGTTAATTTCGAATGAAATTGGATTTTACTTTGGCTCGGCTCGTTGGCTCGATTCTAAAAATACTTTCAAACTATAAATAAAATGATATTGAATCAAACTGTGTCAATTTCGAAAAAAAACTCGAAACAATGAGAATTTAGCTTGATTTCCAGCCCTACGGCTGCCAGTCTCCTCCTGCCTCATTGGTAGAAGCTAGGAGCATCACCACGGTAATGAAACATGCATATTGAGCAGCCACTTAATAGAACAGTAGTACCGATAAGTTTTCTGGTTAAATGTTAGGGTTCAAGTCCCACAAGTACTCGCTCCATCTAAGTTTATTTATAACATAGAGATAAAAAAGAGATATTGAAAATAACTAGATTACTATAATTACTATCTATAAGCATCATATGTATTCAATGAAGAACATCAAGTAAATCTGGATATATATTTATTAGAGATACTATTATAATAATTTATATTGAAACATAAAATACTTCCCATTAAAAAAAACACATCCCATAAATTTTGGACGGAGGAGTATATATACACGTACCCGTTATACAGGGCTAACCAGGAAAAAGCGTCACCGTGCAAGGCGCGCAACACCAATATGTCACACAAGCATTTTTCACAGTTCATGTACTCATGCGAGAAACGTCAAGCCTGCACAGTTCACTCGGTGTACATGCATCCATACGTGTTGGGAGATCGACGGTGCCTTGAGCTTTCCATCGACTGTGGCGCTTCCTTGAACACATTGCACTGCTTTTTTTTCCCCTTCAAAGACGTACGTTGTGTCACGCGCGCGTCCCTGTTGAGGGTTCATGCACCGTACTCCCGTAGGTCGCAGTCGAAAAAGATTTGTTTGATCATTTGAGCAGTCGAAAAAGATTTGTTTGATCATTTGAGTGAGACGAAGAGAGAGTGACATGCACGGGGGAGATGACCATGAAAAGATTCTTTATGCATATGGGCATGTTATTGGATGGCATGTAACATCCAACAGTGTATACATACACTGTATAGTACTATAGTATATAGTTTATTAATGTGTAGCCATCGGAAGCATGCTTAGTTCACTGGATAATTATTGACAAGATCGATCCACATTAATACGCTACCAGTACAGCTAGACTTTGTTTGCTCATAAGTCCAAAGGTGGATTTGAAGTTTTGAGCGGAATATATAGATTTTTTGACAAAATCTTGCTGTTAGTACGCAAAGCAGCCGTCCGCGTGCATTGACTTCACATACTTCCCCAGTCATCACTAATACACGTGTTAACCATTCGACATACCTATCTGCTAACCGCTGAAGACACATATATATTGCATTATATATATATATATATATATATACACGCGCGCGCGCCGCCTTCTATCTAACGGAAATTCAATATTATCGTTGAATTTGCTCCTCCTACATACGTACATCATGGTTCAACACAACATTAACATATACAGTGGTCCCTAAAACATTAACATGTATACTTGTTTCTAGCTTCTACTCAAGTCGTGTTCGTGTTATCACACGCTGAAACGTTAGAAAAGTCAAATAATTTTATTTAATTGTAGGGTTCTTATTTGGCTGTGCTTATCTCCAAAATAGAATAAATTTTCTAGTAATTTGCGTGGAAATTTTTGCACCTCTGAATTAGTTATTTTATTTGTCTAAACGACTTTGCTATATATTAGTCGATTATTTTTGTTTAAATTAATAGACAGCTACCGGAAGAGCCTACCATTTGTTCGATATCTTGTGCAGCATTTACAAAAGCCGACCCTGCATTGCACACGGATGACTAAGGGTCCTTTACAATTTCTAATTAGCTGTTTTTCAAAAGTTTTCGCTTCTCTTTATAAATAGACTTGAGTTTGAACAAAAAACTAAAATAAAAGTTAGTTGTTTAGCATACCCTGTGACTTCTTTTAGAGAAAAGCCACACCCAAAGCTATGTCAAAAAAGGCCTAAGGGGTTTGAGAAACCATATTTCTTACTGCAGTGCTTTTATGTATCGATCACTTTTTTTAGTACAATTTGTATAAACTTTGAAGTAAATAAAGGAGTAAGTAATCATCATTCACATTTCATTCATATTTTATTAATATTGATGCAACTTTCAAATAATGATGCATGGATCGAAACACCTCCTTATTTATTATTATAATACGCAATTGTCAACTAAATTTCGGTGTTCCGGGGAAATCGTTGACCTCTAGACTGTGTCATCAAGGAATTAATAACACTAGCGAAGAATGCACAACAACAGATCAAATTAGCCAAGAATACCTTTTAAATTGAACGTGTGCAAAGTTGGCAAAACTGTAGCACACCTGTTTTATGTTTCTCTCATGAACATTTAACGAATTATTCGGAGCTAGCCGAACACAGAGAGACACATTATGCCTTTCAGATAGGGATGAAAACGAAAATGGAATTTTCGACTGTTTTAGAGAAAAATAGAAATGGAAGCCTATTTTTTATAAACGGAAGCGGAAAAGAAACGGAACGAATTTTTTTTTGCCGAAAACAGAAACGAGAGAACCATTTTCGGCGGAAACGGAAACGAAAATGGAAATTCCATATAAGTGAAACCGGAAATTCCGTCGGAAACTTGGCCTAAAAAGGAGAATGGAGAATTTACATTTATTTTCGAATTAAAATAATTTCAGAAATAAAAATGGCTTATAGAAAATATCAAATAGAGTTCAAAAATTCCGAAAAAAATTCTCAAAAATACTATGAAACATTTTGAACCTAGAAAAATTATTTCTAGCATAATTTTGGTTTCATTTTTCACAAATAAATTAATTCTATAAATCTAAAAATAGCAAAATAGCATTTATAAACTCCAGAAAATCCATGATAAATCTAAAAAAAATCATAAATGACTATTGAACAATAATATACAAATTTTAGGGTGTTACATCTTTATAGTTGGAGGAGCAAGAGGATATCAATGATAATGATATAGAGGAGGATATGATGGTTTGATCTGGGGGACAAATAGCGAGCCTTCAACAGGCAGACTTGAGAAAAAACTTCCTAGTGATACCGGTAAACATAACATTGTTCTTCTATCCGCATTCGAAGTAGAATGAGTTATATTGTTTTTGTGATCATGTACATTATGATCATATACTATGTTCTTGTGGAATTTTTCACTTTCGTTCCCGTATCCGTTTCGTTCCGCATCAGTTTCCGTCACTATCTGTTTTTGTATCCGTTTTTAGGGTTTTCGATTTTGTTTCCGTTACCGGTAAAAGTTATAAAAACGAAAACGGAACGACCATTTACTAACCGTTTCCGTTTCGTTTTCATCCCTACTTCTAGATAACTAAAAAAACTATTATCGTTGTTTTAATTTCTCATAACATCTCAGGTTCACCAACAGTATAATGATTTCTACGCAAGTCGTGTTTTCACCAGTCCAAACGTAGAAACGTCAATTAATTAATGGATGGTTCCAATTTTACCTGACGTGGATAGGTAAATATTAATCCTCTGCACTGACTATATATCCACTAGTTTTTGTAGGCTTCAACATTTTTTAATTACAAAGAGATGAGGAACCGTAATGTACAGATCGAGTACTCCATATATTAATCAGACTAATTGTGGATTGACCTTCTGTATATCGAAATAAGGACGCCACAAGCATTTTTGATTCCCATGAAAGTGGGTTAAATTATGGCTCTATTTGGGACAGATTTTGATTCTTTAAGAAACTAGTGGGTGACAATTTCTGATTTTATGTATAAATCTTATTCTGACTGTGGGTGAAGTTGTCCAGAATCCTCCCGTTCAGCATACAATCTGCTTTTCTTTTAAGCAGAAGCTGTCCCGAACGGAGCCTATTTCTTCTTATCCGGATTGGTTACTATTTTTAAGGCATGTACAATCAGACCATCTCAGTTTACTATTAGCATATACATATCATGTTTGTCAAGAGTGAGGAAAGAGGAGGGAAAAGAGAACTGGCTTTTATTTAGTATCTAGCATTGTCGTACGAAAAAATAAGTGCTATTGCTGGCTAAAAGTCGGTGTTAGAACCGGCACGAGCAACTATTAGTGTTGAAGTTAGTGTTTTGATAATAGCCACAAAGATGAAGTTAGTATTGAATGCTCAAATTAGATTCTTTAGTATTTCTCTAAAGATAACCTTTAGAGATAGTTATTATACAAGCTGATTTTATTACTTATCCTAGATAACAAGGTTGAGAGATAGAGTAAATAGTGAGCATTGTTATTATATTTGCTCTTATGCGTAGTGTGCTATGATAGTACACTTGTGCACATCCTTTTTAAAAAAAATATATTTTCAAGTCACCTTCACTACCAATATTTTCATATCCATAATTATACATACATGTGAGTTGTGAATACGATCTCCAATCAGGGTTCAGAAAAACCGATTTCGAAAAAATCGTTTGAAAATCGAAATTCGAAAATCATCAGAAACGTAGGGTTAAGAATTCAAAAAATTTAAAAAAAAATATCAAAAATCAACCTGTTTTCACCGAAAACAGGTCGATTTTGACCGAAAATCGACCGACCAATTGGTGGGTGCTGACCACTGCAGCGTTGCGACACGATTTTAACCTAAAACATGTCGATTTGATCGAAAACCGGTTGGTTTTGACAGAATATCAACCGGTTTTATATGGTATAATTTTTTTTGAATTTTTAAATTATACTGGAATCGGTTCGGTACATTTGAACGTTGTTCGTTGATTTTGTTAACCGTGTGACTTCAAGTGATAGATCAACTAAAGCATGCGTCCCGCTCCCGCATTTGACTCGATGCACCTCTCTGGCGTCACAGTAAAAAAATCACGTCAGTCTACTCTAATATTAGAAATTCATGTTAAATGAACCACGGGAGACGTACGTATATGGATCATTGTTACGAGAGCCGTGAGAGGTTAAAACATGCGTGCGTAATGGAGAGTGGTGGTAAATTACTCCACACATCACCGCAGAAGTCAAGACCTGAACACGTACGTCGTGCACCCCAAGCGTGACACGTGTACATATCATCTTTTTCTTCACTTTTAATTTATTTACCCCCGCACATTAAATCGGTTTATCCTGATCTGGCTGATGGTATATATCAACGTGTTGATATGGCCAGTGAAAAGCGCTTAACCACACAAGAGAGAAGAAAAGGGCAACACAGTGAACGTACACGATCGATGTGAGGGCGATGGAGTTCAGCTCCAGGCGCATGTGTTGACCGTCCCGTCAAAAGCTACGTATACGTGGTACGTCCGGCCGTCCGTATGCGGTGTTGCACACGGGTCGCACGCCAGCTTACCTGGTCCGGTCGGTCGGTCGGCCGGTACACGGAATCTGGCTCGATGCAATAGCTACACGTATACGCCTAGCTACGACTTTCGGCTGTCCGAACGAATCACGCAGAACGAGCGATTCGTTCCCATGCCGTTTCCATCATTCCATGCTCTGCTCCCCAAGTGGCGATCCGTCGTTTCTGAGACAGAAGGTACGTGCTTAATTAACTTATCGTACGTTATCATGCCAATGGAATCAATTAGCTCTAATCTTAATCTATTGCGGCCTAATCCTTCCTCGGATCGGAGTGCGTCGATCGTCGAGTGCAGAAGTAAACTCTGGAATTCTGGATCTAGCCGCACGCGGTACGTGGAGATGTAGTTGAGCTCACTTGCCTGGTCGCCAGCCAGCGCCTACCGATTGACTGGTTCATTCCCTCGCGTAATTGTTGTTAGCATTAAGACTTAGGGTTCTAAAACAACATCGAACAACATTAATCCGATAGCCAAAAAACTAGAACACAAAGATGCGGAAGAAATACATATACCGATCGGTGAAGCCATTAGAAATGGTGAATCGGTAGTGGTGGCCGAAGGCTTGATGACAAGTTCGTAGCCGTGGTCGACAACGAAGACAAAGAAGAAGGAAGCCGTCGGTAGGTGATCTTCAGGCCGATCCGGTGCGCACTAAGGATCGTTTCTTAGGTTTTTTGAATATGTCAGGAGATTAATCTTTTGTGTTTTTCTTTGAGATGATCACAAAAGCTAGCTTCTCCTCTCCTTTTATAAGCGCACCGTACGACCTGGGATCACAACCATCTGCCGGTTGCGCCCCCGATCAAAGCGCTAGAGATGGGATCTCATCCCCTAATTTTCGGATTTCGTTAGTTGGGTGGTTAGCCTAAGATTAATCCCAACATTCTCCCACTTAATCGTAAGGCTAACATAAGTCCACACTCAACAAAACAGCACACCAAGATAATGCGTTTACAGCAGTCAATTAATGCTACTGAAAACCCCATCATCTATAGTACACTATTCCATCTCGATAGGATAGCCACTTAAACTTAATGGGAGTTGGTTTGTTTTCTTATGGTCCTTTATTTTCCAGGATCAGATTCTGAATCCTTATCATAATTAACTCAGAATCATAGGCTTTCCAATAAACCCATGCTAGCAACATGTTCTCGAAAGATACTGGGTGGTAAGCCTTTAGTGAGTGGATCCGCAAGCATAGACTTAGTGCTTATATGCTTAACATTAATAGTTTGATCCTGGATTCTATCTTTCACAACATGATACTTAATGTCAATATGCTTGGCAGCACCACTTGACTTGTTGTTACTCGAATAGAAAACTGCGGCTAAATTATCGCAGAATATCGTAAGTGGTTTTGATATGCTGTCAACCACCATTAGTCCGGGAATAAAATTCTTAAGCCATATAGCCTGTCCTGTAGCCTCATAACATGCCACAAACTCAGCTTGCATCGTTGAAGATGCCGTAAGGGTTTGTTTGGAGCTTTTCCACGAAATGGCTCCTCCCGCAAGAGTGAAGACATAACCTGACGTGGATTTCTTAGAGTCAACACATCCTGCGAAGTCAGCGCCTGAATAACCCATAACCTCAAGGTCATCAGACTTCTTATATGTGAGCATGTAGTTCTTAGTGCCCTGCAAATAACGCAAGACTTTCTTAACAGCTCTCCAGTGGTCCAAACCTGGATTAGATTGATATCTACCAAGCATCCCAGTTACGAATGCTAAGTCAGGGCGAGTACATACTTGAGCATACGTAATGCTTCCGACAGCTGAAGCATAAGGAATCGACTTCATTTGATCAATTTCTAACTGATTCCTTGGACTTTGGAATAAACCAAACTTATCACCCTTAACAATTGGGGCAGTCGTAGCAGAACAGTTATGCATATTATATCTCTTAAGCACTTTGTCAATGTATGACCTTTGTGGTAAGCCTAATACACCTTTGGACCTGTTTCGGTGTATTTCTATGCCCAGAACATAAGAAGCATCACCAAGATCCTTCATGTCAAAATTAGAGGATAGAAATATCTTGGTTTCATACAGCATATTCTTATCGCTGCTAGCCAATAAGATATCATCCACATAGAGCACTAGAATAATAAATTTGCTCTCTTTAGTCTTAATGTAGATACAATTATCTACCTCATTTTCTTTAAAGCCAAATTTTCTTATCACTTCATCAAACTTAAAGTACCATTGTCTGGACGCTTGTTTTAGTCCATAGATTGATTTCTTAAGGTAACATCCTATTTGTTCCTTGCCTTCCACAACAAAACCTTCCGGTTGAGCCATGTATACATTTTCATGCAAGTCACCGTTAAGGAATGCAGTTTTTACATCTATCTGATGTAGCTCCAAATCATAATGAGCGACAAGTGCCATGACAATTCTTAATGAGTCTTTCTTAGACACGGAGAGAAGGTATCAACATAGTCAATCCCTCTCTCTGTAAAACCTTTGGCTACAAGCCTAGCTTTGAATCTTCGACGTTTCCCTTGGAGTCATGCTTAGTTTTATAGACCCACTTACAGCCTATTACTTTGACTCCATCAGGTATGTCTACTAAATCCCAGACATCATTAATGCTCATGGATTTCAATTCATCTTCCATGGCCTCGAGCCATTTGTCTGAATCCTTATTACTCATGGCTTCTTTAAATGAGATGGGATCATCCACTTTCCCTATATCGTTAACATCTTCATTCATATATACGACATAGTCACTTGGAATGGCTGATCTTCTAACCCGATGTGATCTTCTTGGTGTTTCATTAGGTATCACAGATGGTTGTTGAAGTTCTTCATTAATTGCTGATGTAGGTTCATCATTAGGAGTAATATTACTAATCCCAGAATCATTAGCTGGGGTTACTACACCAGGGTTATCACTTAGAGGTGTAATGATTTGCGGCACATTAATAAAAGTCTCTTGGATTATCGGTGATGGAACGTAAGCCCGAATTTCCTCGAGATCTATATTTCGCCTTTGAGCTCCCAACGATTTGACCATTCTCCATAAACACAGCATGTCTAGTTTCTACAAATTTAGTATGACGATCTGGGCAGTAAAATCGGTATCCCTTAGATCTATCAGGGTATCCGATAAAATGGCAGCTCACTGTTTTAGAGTCTAATTTCCCAATATGTGGGTTAAAGACTTTAGCTTCAGCAGGACAGCCCCACACTCGTAAGTATTTTAAGCTCGGTTTTCTGCCAGTCCAGATTTCATAAGGTGTCTTAGGGACTGATTTGCTAGGAACCCGATTAAGTATGTGGGCAGCTGTTTTTAATGCTTCCATCCATAAGGTTACTGGTAAACTGGAATAGCTGAGCATGCTTCGCACCATATCCATAAGTGTGCGATTTCTTCTTTCAGCTACACCATTTTGCTGAGGTTCACCAGGAGTTGAGTATTGAGCTACTATGCCATTTTCTTGAAGATATCTTGCAAAGGGACCAGGAATTTGTCCATAAGGAGCGTGTCTACCATAATATTTTCCTCCTCGATCTGATCGCACTACTTTAATCTTTAGATTGTGCTGATTTTCTATTTCAGCCTTGAATATTTTAAATTTATCGAGCGATTCAGACCGATCACAAATGGGGAAAATATATCCATAACGGGAGTAATCATCAGTGAATGTAATGAAAGAATCAAAACCATCCACTGATGTCACAGGAAAAGGCCCACAAATATCGGTGTGGATTAATTCTAATATCCCTGTGCTTCGGGTAGCCCCTTTCTTAATTTGTTTTACGTATTTACCTTTAATGCAATCTATGCAGGGGTCTGAGTCTGAAAAATCAAGCGGGTGGAGTATCTCTTCCTTAATGAGACGTTCCATTCTCCCATTCAAATGTGGCCTAGCGATTGCCACAATTTCGATGAAGTCTCATCATCAATTCTTTTACGCTTATTTGTGCCATCACATACATTCATTAACACAAAGCGATTCTTTAAGGAAAGAACATAAAGCTTGTCTCGTTTGATAGCAAGACCAACATCATTAGATTTAAACTTTATTATGCATTGGCCGTTCCCAAACTTACAATAATAACCTTCATCATCTAGTAAAGAAACTGAAATAAGGTTCCTTCTCAAACTAGGAACATAAAGAACATTATTTAGATGAAGTACAAAACCATTTTCTAATACTAATGGTAAGGTCCCAATGGCTTCAACTTCAGCCTCCTCCCCATTAGCGACTCTAAGGCTTCGCTCCCCCTTTCTTAGCGTCTTCACGGAAAGGAATCCCTGTAAAGAATTTGAAACATGTATAGAGGCACCTGATTGACTGGTTCATTCCCTCGCGTAATTGTACGTGTGGCTTGCGGTAAAAACAGATACGACGGACATTGTTTTTTTTTATCTTTAAATTTTTTTTTTGAAATCGGATATAGGTTATTTGGATACGGATACGAATCCAGATTATTCGGGATACGGATACGAGATAGATATTTGATGGATTCGGATCAAAAATGGATAAAGACATACGGATAATATACATATATATAGAGTAATATATGTTGAATCAAACTATACAAATACATGACTATAATAGCAATTTATATATCACTCAAACCCAAAAGATGTCATAGAAGGAACATGCTGCTTAAGGATTAATAGAACTAACTAATTGTTAATATAAATGGATACATGGAAAATATGTAATGGATAGGTTGAGTCTTGCTAGTATCCGAATAGAAAATCCGGATATTTAAATAGAAAAAATCGAGATATCCGGATCATTTCGTATTTACCGATATTGACTGTCTAAATCCGAATTCAAATATTCAGATTTCATCCTACTCTGACCAGATTCCAACCGGATTCACCTCTAAATCAGACGGACAATGTCGGTACGTTTTCACCCATTCGTGTGGCCAAGCGTGCTTTTCAGGAGCGCGCTAGCTAGCGGTCTACAGTCTACGCTGCTCTCTGCAATTAATGGAGATGGGAACATTCCAGTGCCAATTGCCATGGGTGACGGGGGTTAATTAGCTACCTTACTTATGTGGTATACGCTCTCTGGTTACAAATTGATGTGGTTTTGGATATAGATACAATCTTTAAAACATAGTTTTTATCACTAATTTTGATCATGATATATTTGTAAACCCCAATAAAATTATAATATTATAAAAAAATTTCAAGACAAATCTACACATATGATTTTCATGTATCATATTTGAATATTTCAAAAAGATATTGACAGTCAAACGTTCACATATGTCCAAAATGATAAGTATTTATGACTGGTGCCAGTGCTACACGTGCACAATTAACGGTAGCCACAGGAAATTACTGACTTGTGACTGTGAATGCTGGGTTTGAATCGGCTGCAATAGACATGTAACTGCCTATCTGGGGGGCTTTAAGCTAGCTTCAATTTATTAAAAGCCAGCAAGCACTCCAAACAGTTCAGCTTTTAAGCAGCTTTTGGTATAAGCTAAAAATCATGTATAATTAGCAAAAGTTAAAAGCTAGAAGCTGGGTTAAACCTGCTTTTGCAATTTATTATTGAGAAAAATTAACTTTTTATCAAACGATTTCTTACAAAAACAACTGCTTTTTAGCCCGAAAAACAAAAAAGCTATAGCTATTCAGACCCTTTATCTCTTTGATCAAGAATCCACGCTCTGGATTGACAAGCGTGGAAAAGTAGATGACTGGCTTTTTAGGAGGATCATGCATGGCCCCATTTTGTGCCCATAGAATATTACATAAAGTATACGCACCGTATCAGGGTTTGAAATTTGTTTTTGTTCACATATAAGAGGTGTGGGCAAAATCTCATAATTTTGTACGAAATCTAGTCAAAATTGAAAAAGCAAATTTGAAATATGGAATTATTGAAATGAAAATTTTGAAATTTCGACCGAAATCTCGATAACATTCAACCGAGTGAAAAATGGCCAAAACAATGTTATAAAATTTTGAATATTTTTTGCATGGTCCTGACACATCACTAATGTTCTTATAAAAATTTCAGATGATTACCAAGTTTGAGATTTTTTTAAAAATTCTGACAGTGCTACTGTCGTGATAAAAGGCTAACCGATACATTTCAACCGAATGAAAAATGGTTCAACTCATATTATAAATTTTTTTAAAAAAATTAATGGTTTTGATGCATCACTAATGTTCCCATAAAAAATTCTGATAATGATCAAGCCTGAGGAATTTTAAAAAATTCTTATAGTGGTATTGTTATAATAAAAGCCTTATCTGCAAATTTCAATCAAATAAAAATTAATTCAAACCACGATTAGAAAATTTTCAAATTTTATTCGATGGACCACATGCATCGTTAATATTTTCATACAATTTTCAGACGATGATCAAGCCATTCAAAATTTTAAAAAATTCAGAATGTGCTACTGTCCAGCTAAAAGCCTCTCTGAGTACGGGCCTGTTTGGGGGAGCTGTGGTGGTCAAAAGTCGCTTTTGGTTTGTTAATGTAAGCATTTGTAGTTGGTGGTGTGGATTTTCTTGTTATCTTGTTTGGCAACCGCTCACGCAATTGTAGCTTTTGAGGGCTAACCGAAATGGAAGGTAGCAACATAGTGAAGTACATCAGCATCCGAGTGGGGAGGTGACGTGGAGGCGGCGAGGTGGGGTGGCAAAGGTTGGGAAGGCGGAGCGAGCGAGTTAGGAGGAGTTCAAGCGAAGCCACAGTTGAAAAGCTCCTCCTCAGCAGCTGCAGCTTTTGGGGGTGCTTTTGCTGTGACTTAGCTTTGCAGCTGCTTTGCAGCCATGCTGTTTGGGAGAGCTTTTAGCCTAAAGCTGAAGCACAGCTCCCCCAAACAGGCCCTACATGTATTACATCTATAGATTTTATTGAGCAACCAAAAAATATTTAGAATTTTTGAAGCTTTTTAAAAAGGGTTACGAGGCAATTATTGTAACATTTGAGTGAATTTTCAAAATTCTGACAAGGTTACTGTCTCATTTTTGTTCCTTTTGTTTTTGGTTTTTTAAAGATACCAAATGAAGTTTCAATATTTTTGAAATTTTTTATGTATGATCCTAGACTGCTAAAAATTATTCTATAAATTTTTTAGTGTATGATCAAGCTTGGACATTTTTCTAAAAATTTGACGGTGTTTCTATTATTTTTATGAAACATTTCAAAATTTTGTTTTTTCAAATAGTTTTTACGAAAGATGACATTGTTAAGTGGTATTGACCCAAATACAGTCAAAATTACCGAGATTTTGGCGAAATTGGCAGAAATCTCACCAAAATTTCTGAAAATATTGTAGCAAATTGATTCTTTTATCCAGCCAGGATTTGGAATCTCATCGTCGGCTGTAATCCAAAATTTCAACCGAAATTTCCAAAACATTTCGCTGGAAGTTTGAACCTTGCACCGCACTAAGTCGAAAAGTGATGATAAAAAAGTTGTAAGCATTTTCATAGCTACAAAAGGACTCGTATTAGACCCTTCGTCACTAACGGTTTGTCGACCTAAAATTAACGGCATGAAGCAGACCATATGTGATTTAAATTAAGTTGTAAATTAAGCATGGAGTTGGTTGGGGCCATGTAGCTGGTTGCTGATTTAAGGAACGTAGACATCTAAATAAATATGTTTTTACTACTACAATATTATCATATATAATAACTTAGACTAGCTTCTAGGATAACTTACGATGAAAGCAACATGCATATATGCATGCATATGAAGCACGAAATGCTGAGAGTGCGAAATTATGTGAATACTTAGGACGCTCCCAACGAACACATCTATACCTCTTTATAATGCACCTAAGCATTCTTTTCTACGTCCACTCCAAATAATGCACCCCACTAGAGATGGCCTAACCTTCATGCACCCAGCGAAATATCCCCAGAAACTTGCCTCCATCAAAATTAACCTCTCAGATCTTTCCTCAGCTTTACTCACCCACATCCGATGGCCATTGTTTAATGTGTCTAACTCATCCCTGTAGCCCACAACAGATCTCCCCCCACCTCCAGCATCATCTCAGGGAAAAGGAAACAAATATCCTGGAATTAAGGAAAAGGAAACAAACGTTCTAAAAAAGGAAAAGACCATATATTACGTGCTGGGAAAAGGAAACCGGAATACAGGGCACTATACTAGTTTGCTTAATACTTAGTATATACTACATGTTAGCTTTTTAGTCAGGTGGAAGAGGGAGAAGAAGCTTAATACTCATGCAAATATCAAGTCTTTTCAAGAAACTAAGAAATTAGGGGGTCATCTCTCTCCAAACTAGTCATTCTCTCTCTCTCTCGTCTAAATACAAATTTTAGTAACAAGCTATATATAGTATCAAGCTATTGGAGTGTTTGTATCTAAAATCTCATATAACCATTCTCTCAACTAGTAATAAGCTATAGTATCAAGTTATTGGAAAAGCTATACGACCGTAATGTTGAGCCATGCTCTCTATACATCAATTAATCAACAGATTGTTACACGTACGGATCAAAGCTATATCCAAAGTTCACACGATCTGACCCAAGCAGACATTGACCAAAGGAAAGTGATGAGCTGAGGAATGTGGTGCTGCTTGCTAGAGTAGTTGAAGAGAAAGCCTAGAGTCGAAGGAGTCAAAGGCCACGATGAAAAGTGGTGATGGTCAATGTTGTTGAAGAAGTCAATGGCTAATAAAGAAGATCGATGATGGGAAGCCCTGACACAGAGGATCGAGATGAAGCTTTGTATGAAATATGGCAATGGACGATATGGGACTATCTGGTAGCTAGAAGTGTACCATCGTTGGTAAGAGGCATGGCATTATGGCATTAGCAAGAAGATTCTCCATATAGTTAGACAACGACTAAAGTAGACATGCCAGTGTCTGTAAAGATGTGAGGTCACCTTAATTAGTGAAGAAGCCAAAGTGTTGAGTTGGCCAACGTCGAAGAAGAGGAATGATCGATACGGGAGAAGAGGACATCAAGCATGTATAACATTATGCATGTGTGTGTGTATATATGCATGCATCCATATAAATAGAAGCACGGGTGTAAGAAGTAGAGAGCAAAGAGCTTAGAGTAGAGATGACGTAGCTTTAAGGAATAGGCTCGGGGCCATCGGAGAGAGCGTGATGGGTGTCTCCGACAGGGATCGATGATGGTTGCACGTGTATGTGTATGTGTATGTGTATTGATGTTGCAATGGTCAACATTAAGCAATAATAAGAAATAAGTATAAGATAACTATGAATGTATTGTGTTGGAAGCAACTGACAGGGATCGATCAAGAATTAAGCTTGATATTGGAGGCTGAAGTAGAAAAGTAGTGACAACTAGAAGAGATAGAAGATACACGGTTTGGTGGGGCAACCAACGTGTGAGGAAAGATAAATTCAATGTAGGCCACCCATGGTGCATCGGTGTATGCATGAGCAAGGTAGTCTAATACCTTGTATACTAATAAGATAATTTGTCATAAATATAATCAATGTATATATTGCTTGAGATTAAATAGAGGTACATGCGCATGTGTATGTTTTAGTAAAGAACAACTAATGGAAGAAGATAGTGGCATACAGCTACATGATCTAGAGTAGTTATGTCTCTAAAAAACCCCAACAATTTATTATGCTCAATAATTTTCTTCCTTCCAAATCTCATATTTCAATTATGTTTCTTAAGTTTTATTTTCCTTCAAGATTCTATTGTAATTTCCAATATTTATAATATCTTAAAGATCTAAATAGCCTATAATATACTCTTACGTATCTAAATTATATCATTTGACTACAAATATCGAAACAAATCTAGCCGTATAAATACACATATCACTCTATTAGTTTCGTCAAGAATGTGCTAAGGCATGATGTGTCTTCGTGAACCCTTTAAGAAGTTTGTACGACGAACTAGCTACCACATCACGTACGGATAATTAACTCAGGGGTTTGCATTCAGCACGAGCATTGACATGCATGCATATGAATAAGATATTTTATGAAATACTACAGTTTACAAACATAATATACATATAACAATTTATGGTTAGTAAATTAAAATTTCACAGAAATGATACTGCCACACATAGAAATAATCGACAACCATGTTAATATATTGCGAGGCTACGCAGAATTCAGGACTTCTAGATACTTCGAGAGTCCTCTCGATCTTCCTTGATTTATTCCCACCCATACATATATAGTGCCCTAAAAGCGAAGCAATTTCGCCGTATTGTCGCGAAAGAAAGACTCCATAGTCCATATAGTTTTTTGTTGTTCCGGGACGACTAGAGATCGATCGCACCGGCCTTATGCCGTTTCGCCATCGGAGTATTAATTCTGCCGACCGTGGAGTCGTGGACCATCGTGTCAATACGGAGCAAAACTACTAACAACGATGGCTGATGATGCACTTGTCGTAGACTAACCAGTAAAGTTTGATCGGTGTTTCTGTACTTTTTTTTTAATTTATATTTAAAGAAATAACATTGAAGCACTACTCGTAAAGTTTTTGGTCGTGATTTGAATACTAGAATTTGTTTCCTCCTATACGTACGAAGTTTTCGAGGATCAACTTTTCAAGTTATATCTTTCAACATACCCGGTCTCTTCCACTTCTAAAAAACATATCCAGTATTGAATAAGATAATATATATCCAGGCAGTTTACAACACTTTGGAAATGAAAAGAAGAAATTCACATAAAAAAAGTAGGAAATTGCTAAGAGTACTCGAGTGCTTTCTCATACTAGTACCGGAATTTTGATCCATCCAACCTGCTTCATGATTCTTGCTCCATGTGACTTCGACGAATTGGCGGCGCTCCAATGAAGTTAGGGTTAGGTATACTGGTGACAGGGGTATATATATGGTTTGGAAGGAGGGGTGTGTTCTTTAGATCTAGATCCAATAGCTCAAAATTCGAGTGCCCTCTAGCAAAAAAAAAATCACATACCCCTAGACACCTCTTTCCAAATTTATATTTTGTAATCTAAATTTCAATTTAGTATATTTTATTTCATATTTAAATAGGAAGTTTTATTTTGAAATATCTCTCCTTAGTGTGAAAGAGATGATTGGGAGGTGGGTCCATTGAGCAAATTTACACTCTCAACTTTCAAATTAAACGTAGTGCGACCTATTTCTTTTTTGTCAAATCAATATATCTCTAAACCAACTACTGAATCTAAGCCTTTTAAATTAGAATCCACCAAATGGAGGGTTTGATGTTTCCTTAGATTTTTTCAAATTAATATATCTCTAAGACAATTATCGAATCTAACCCTTTAAAATTAGGGTTCACCAATAAAGTCGGATTTTCTTTTGAGAAAATCTAGCATATTTATTTTTTTTCTCTTAGAAGCTGTAAAGGACTGTCATCGACTTTTTCATATATAATAGATTTACAAAATTGGAAAATAATTGAAGACATGCGTTGGAGATCATGTTGATGTCTAGAATAACTTATGTTTTGTGAGTCCCAAATAGCCCTTAGTATCAGAGGAAAGAGTAGTTATGCTACAATTTTATTTTCGCTTCAAAGAGTTAATTTAGAACTTCTTTTTTTGAAAGAGATAGCTACAATTATGAGAAATTTTACAGTGGATTACATAGGTAGTAAGTAGTAGTAGTAGAAATCAAATCTAACCATCCATTCTCAAGGGTATTTTAGACTTTTTCTATCCATTCATCAGGGGTATTTTAGATTTTTCCTAATTCATTTACAGTTTTGGATTTACCGAATACCTGTTGATCTTCAAAGACTTCTTATCCATTCATCAGGATCACAGGACGTGTTTTACCGTAGAGGCAGATAGTATAATGGAATTTTTTACCCTTTTACCCCTCTTTCAATTTTACTACTAATACTACAGGTGGTAGTATAACTAGATCTAAATCGATCTCAACCATTAGATTCAAAGGAATGGACGGCTTATATTGATTTTAATCCACTGTAAAAGAGCTCACAATTATATGGCTAATTCCAATATGTATGAATACTAGCTAGCTAACTGACAAACTAAGCTACAACTCTCTATGTGTACCGCAAAATATTGCATTGTCCTCTTTGTGTGGGTATTGTCGATCTTGAAATCCCCATAGTGCTAATGGATGTACTCAATTAAATTTAGAACAGTGGAGAAACCATGGATCTTTTTCCCACTGTTCATACATAGGAGGAATATAATCTTACTTTGGGGAAGCCTGTAAATGGAATGGATAGGAGAATAGGGTTCTATTCTCACATACTCTGTTGACAATGTCCTTGCTAGAATTAACATATATATGTGATATCTCAAACCAACCTGACCATCAGGTTTTTCGTTTAATTAATATCGTAATCTACTATTCATGTTGAACACTTACCGCTTCCAACTTGCATGGCACCCGGTTTCTCGGCTAATGGATTCCTTGATTTGATCATACGACCTCTTGGTGCTAAGTCTCAAGGTAGCTCTCTTAACCGATTCACCTCTTTTGTAGAAAAAAGTTCCAATGCAAATCGTGAACAATTAATAGTTTGTAGTGAAATTTTACAAACATTATTTTCTGAATGGTGGGCTTAGAAGACTAGATGGAAATCCGTGTTCCCATCGACATTTTTTTCAAATTCTTTTACTGCCTGTTGAATTATGTACGAGAGCAATTATTTGCTGAAAAAGATCACTTTTAGAGCAATCACAATAACAAAGTTCATTACTTACTCTATGTCTTATCCATATCATCTAAAGTAAGCAATAAAATTAACTTGTACAATAGCCATCTCTAAATGTTGTCTCTAGAGAAACACTAAAGTATTTAATTTGGGCATTCAACACTAACTTTATCCTTATGGCTATTGGCAAAACACTAATTTCGACACTAAGAGTTGTTCGCGCCAACTCCAATACCGGCTTTTAGCCAGCGATAGCACCTATGTTCCCATACGATACTTGCTACTAAATAAGAGCCTGTTCTCTTCTCTTTTCTCACTCTTTCATATAGGGTAAAGCTAATATGTACATACTGAAAATAAGTTGAGGTGATTTGATTGTACACGTCCTCAGTAGGTAGAGCAGAATGTTTAATCACGCGTGGAATCTATGTCATTAATTAAAGAGAATCTGATGTGCTGTTCCTCAATTTGTAACTACGCGTGAAATCACCTCTCTGTTCTGTTTTGTCCAAGTGTAATTCCTGTTAAGACTTACGAGAATATATGGTGAATGCTTTTCTTCCACTCATCGATTCACTCTTTTTTTTTTGCCATCTTTTTATAGGAAACGACGAAACGTCTTGTAGTAGAAAAGTTTTACAGCTGCAAGCAATTGAACTTAAGGAGGTTTCTTCTCCTTAATAACTGTATTTTCATCAGGGAAGGCACCAGCTAGCAAGTATCAAGTGCTGGAATTAATGTTGCATCATTTGGATCACCAGTCTTGGCTGGTTCTTTTTCATTTGCCTTGATTGCAAGTAGCCATAATAATGGAGTAGTTCCTAAGAGCAAGTACAATAGTAAAATCAACTATTGGCTAATAGTAAGCTGTCGACGATCGGGACCGCCGACCGCAAAAAAAGAGGGGGAAGGATCGTACGGAGGGCGAGGCCCAGAGCTTCGCTCGTCCGGATGGCACCCTTGGCGGGCGCACTAAACAGGGGAACCTGTGTAACCAAATAGGGGACACAAGGTTTATACTGGTTCGGGCCGAACCCCTACTCCAGTTCGTGTGGTGGTGCTATATTGCCTTTTTTTGTAGATGACTGTACAAAGTTTACAAACGAGAGTTCTCGGATCCTTGCTCAAGAGTGCTCATGGTTTAACTAGGAGAATCCCCTCGTTCCCGGGGTTCCCGCCTCCCTTTATACGGTAGGAAGGGGCAGCTTCGGTCCTTTGTCCTGTCGACTGGTCACCGCTCGTCCTGCCCACGCTGGGCCGGTAGTCTCGTTGGTTAGGGCGGTTAGGTATTTCACCGGGAAACGGCGCACCTGCCTTCTGCGATCCTGACGAGTGTTGACGTTGGTGCTCATGATGTTGGTGCTGCCTCGGGAGGGAGTGTGTCTTCGTACTATACGTGACCGGTCGATGGGACTGGAAGCATGACTTCAGCAGCCATTAAACCATCTTGGGAGATGGCCACCTGCTCTTGTATAGTACTTCGATTGACCCCATCCGTAGGGCACGTGGCTGTTGGCTGGTGGAGGCTTTGACACGCGGCCCTTGACGGGGATTGCCTTGGCTCGATCGGAGTCAGGGGATCCCGACCCGCCGCGGAGGTCGGGAGCTCAGCTTGGTCGGTCGGGGACCCGTCCCGTCGCGAGGTCGGGAGCCCGCCCGCCAGTCGGGAAGAGCTCGGAGAGGTCCGCCGGTCGGGAAGAGTGTCCCGGTGGCCTCTTGGGACCTTTGGTCGGATCCGTGATCGTAACGATCCGCTCGGTGCCGGCCGGTAGACCGGAGACGTCTCTGCCTGGGATTAGGAACAGTCCCCCGGGTACGGAGGGGGGAACGGACACGTGTCAGGGGGACGCGCGCCAGGCTGTCCGATCCCCGACATAAGCTAAAAGCCAATTTGTACAATAACTGTCTCTAAAGATTGTCTCTAGATATTGTGCAATAACTATCTTTTCTCTCTTGTACATAAATGATTTACCTATGCTCCCGTGCAAAGCTGGCTACTAAATAAGAGCCAGCTTTCTTCTTTATTCTTTTTTCTCACTTCTTCACATAGACCAAAACTGATGTGTACAGGTTAATTAGCTCGTAGGACAGAGCAAGCAAGAACTAGTGATAGGTTTGTCCTACATCTACACGGCAAGTTCCCTTTGGAATAAACAAACATAAAGACTGTTCTTGGGAGAGGCAGCTACCCAAGACATGATTGTTAGTGGCATCCAATGCACACACAACAAGATGTCCTGGAATTGCTTTCATGAGCATTAGAAGAGTGGAGAAGCATAGCTTTTTATACTATTGGCTAGAAGAGCTTAAAGCAGAAGTTTCATAAGTCACATAATTATATATTTTTGTTTCTTTTTCTTGAAAGCTATGTGACACTGATCAGCTTTGATACCAATTAGTTAATCATTATGTTCAGATGAAGTAGCTGAAGAAAGCAGTCGACCAATATATTGTTTTAAGGAATGTGCTTTCATGCTGTCCCAAATAAAAATAAGCGGAGCTTGTAAATTACTACTGCAGTTATGGTCAGATGACTAGTCGAGACGACACCTATTTTCATTTGGTCGTGTGTTTCGATCCAATCATAACTTAAAACTATCTGTGCTCAACTTTTGTTTATGAATGGTCGGTCATGTTCTGGTCGGCTCCAAAAATTTAGGTCGCCTGAACTAACGGTAACGCATGAGTAATATAATTGTATGCTGCATCATGAACGGAATTTATAAGAAAAACACCGTGATTAGAGCATCTATAGACACCCAAGTGGTTGACTTGAGACAAATTAGCAGGCTTATTCTGTCTCTTAGTGAAGCTAATTTACAAGATCGATGAAAGGAAGACTGAAAACTTAATTCCTCGGATCATGGGAAGGAACTCTGCTTATTTTGCAGGCTCATTCTGATTCCACCAGCTTTTTTCTCTATTATGCAACCGCCTGGGCATTTATTTTTCAAAGGTGAGATGTCTAGAGAATCTTAATCAGTGTGGATCGTCAACTCTTTAGTGGTGCCCACGACACTTTGTGTAAGTTAACCATTTCGTTATCAAAATAAAAAAAATGAAATAATCATCATTCCGAATGTGTCAGAGATAACTCAGTATCTCAATTTACCATATTTTTTTATTTTATCCAAATAGGTTGTTAGTCCAAATCTTTAACTACTCGAACTCTTTTGACTATATAAGCCAACCCCTGTACATGCAAACATTGGAACAGATAGTGGATTATTTCCTATGGGTTTTTTTCGCAAAGAGTTTTTTACATGTTAAATCTTGTCTTCAGTTATTTTGCCGTGCTTCTAACCTTAATAAGTGGTTTGCTCAGTCTTGCTTTATGAAAAGAGTTTATATAAGACTGTTCCAATCTTTCATACCCTTTATAGTTTTTCGCACTATAAGTGTTTGGATCGATTGTTCCAGTTTCCGTTGTTCATTAGTCCTTTGGACTTTTAATGCATTTGGTATTCATAGTGCTTTTATTACCCTCGAAATTTTTTTGGAAACAATTTCGTTATAGATTTTGAGTTAAGGGGAGGTTTGTTAGAAATAACTCAATATCTCAACTTACCATATTTTTTGATTTTATCCAAATAGGTTGTTAGTCCAAGTCTTCAACTATTCAGACTCTTTTGGCTATATAAATCAACTTTCTGTACATGTAAACATTGGAATAGATAGTATATTGTTTCTGTTGGCGCCAAAAAACTTAAAATAGGGTTTATCGACCACAACACACCGAACGAACGCTAGGTTTTGAGATTCGGGGCGTGCCAACCGATTTGATCCTGTAATTGCTAATAAAATTATAAAATACGCTCAAAGCCGATTTAGCGAGACAGTCGGCAAAAGATCTAAATAGCTAAAAGCCGACTAAATCTGGGGTAACGTTAAGTCTAATTAGCCGATTAAGGCTGATTAGATGATAAAGGTAGATCTTTTTCGAAGAAGGCGATGTGCAAAAAATTCGGATAAAAATCAAACCTGATTGACGTAATCGAAGGTGATGAACAATCGGCGATGTGCAACTTTATTGATTAAATCAGATTGCAAAAAGTCTAAATTAAAGAAGTTACTCCTAGTCGACAGAAAAAGTAAGCAAAAGTAATGCGAGTTGATTGATTGGATTGTGTTTTTTCCTTCTCGCTTGTCTATGATCATCTTTTATAGCTGTCGGCCGATCGTGTCCATCTCTAATACACTACCTACCATGATCCGTGTCGGTTTTAACTCGGACAGTTACTCCTATCTTTAGATAAATATCGATCATAATCCAAATTCAAACCTTTCTTTTCATATCTGATATCGGCCAAAACATCTTCTGATCCTTAGCTTGACAATTTAGCTATGCTTTGCCAAAATCTGGTGCAAACATTTTCCCGTTGTTTTTTCCCGCAAGGATATTTTCACATTAAATCTTGTCTCCAACTATTTTGTCGTGCTTCTAACTCTAACAGAATGAATACTTAATTTAACTGAAGAAAACCTGATGGATTTCTCATTTCTGCAGTGCTGACTTAGTAGTTAGTTTTGTTCAGATGGGCCGGCTCAATGGACAAACAGAGCATCCTTTCTGATCTACAGAATAACCAGACAAATGAAGCTGGAGTGAAGGGCTGCTGCTCCTTGTACTGAGAAATGAAGCCAAATCAACACATGATCGTCCGTGGACCGACCGACAACGCTTGTACACGCTATACGTATACGTTGATCATCTCTAGCCCGTTTAGGCACACGCGGAGTGCATAAGGACAATCAGTTCATCCAACCGCGGGTCTGAATCAGAGGAAGGGAGAAGAGAACGAAATGCTTCGCTAGGCTGCTCTCCGCATGTCGCGTAAGGCTAGCTCGCCTCTTCCCTTATCTTCTCGAGACGGCGTTTGTCTAGTTTCTACCTACAAGATCGGCCATGACAACACAGCACAGCCGATCTAGTCTAGTTTCTAGACGGAGAATGCGTCGTGAATGCCTATCTTATCCTGCATCTGCATGCCTGCTTCACAAGTGCAGTAACTGAAGCGCACTGTACGTCAGCCTCGCAGCTCACAGGAGTGGCCAACGCAGAGCAGCCACGGGGCATGAGATCCGAGAGTCGGATGCTGCAATGCCGGTTGTCCAGTGGCATCGGGATGCTGCTCGATCCCTTGACCTTCGCGACGAGCAATCATGGTGGGAATCAAGAACGTGTGGGGAAAACGTACTGGATACTGCAAGGACGAGAGATCCGAGACGCCCGTCAGGTCGTAAAGAATTGGCAGGGGCTGCTGAGATTGGCCGGCTAGCCGACCATTCTCTGCTGTTACTGCGAACGTCGTCTCGTCATTTCCTGTCGACATGTTATGACACTGTGTCCTCGGTGCTGGCTACCAAATAAGCCATGTAGGCTGTAGCCAACTAGAGCAAACATCATGATAGTGGTTCTCTCTCTTTTGAACAAGAGTAAATTTCACGAAATTATAAAAAAAATTACAAACTATAAAAAAATATATATTTTAGCTTTTATTTCATAAAACTATAGATTTTAAAAAACTTGTTTTGCAAAACTACATATTTTTAAAATTAACAGCTTCTTATAACAGCTCTAACAATATAGGCACATATAGGAGCTTCACGCGCGAGTGAAAAGGGAAATAGGTACATTGTACGTGTGAGACTGCTATATGGGCCCACACTGCTAGACTTGTTAAAGAAAAGGTCAATTCTAAAATATATAGTTTTATGACACAAATTCTCCTAACATCTGTAGTGTTATGAAATACGAGTTAAAACCTGTAGTTTTCTGATAATTTGTAAAAAAAACTTCTAATATATGAAATTTACTCTTTTTATTTAATTTAGAAGAGTACATCGAGGGCGCATGCTACCGCACACCCCACTCGAACACATATATATGAGCATCAACTACACATGCTAGGAATTTTATAGAGACTCGGAGGCCTCACGAACAAGCAGTGTTTCTAAAAATTGTTTGTCAATCTTATTCATGTCGTGGAACAGGAGTGTTATAGTTTGGTAGAAATAATTAATTTAGAAATGATCATTTTTGTAGCCTCTGTTACCCACTTTTTTTTTATTGCAAAACTAGCCTTCTCCCGAGCGGAATTGCAAATGTAACCTCTTTTCTCACCACGGAAGCCACGACAGGGAGCCACGGTAGGGACACATGTCGCTTGTTGCACCTGGGGAGTGCGGCAGCGGGTGAGCACGGCTACCAGGGAGGAGCACGTGAGCGGCCCGACCTGTTGTGATCAGCGGGCACGGGAGGCGTGCTCCTGCAGTAGGGGAGCGCAGGAGAGCCTGCCACAGTAGGCGAGCGCGGGAGGCACCTTCCGTGGTGGGAAGGGGGTTAGATTTACAATTCTTTTGGGGGCTGATTTGCAAAAAAAAAAGGTAAGAAAGGCTAGAAAAATGATCACTTTATTAAGTTTATCATAGTAAGCTCAACCATCGAAATTGGACGAGGCTCGTAAACTTGTTTAATTGCTTCATAGGAGGTGTTTCTAAAAGTTGCATAAACATTAAAACATAAATAAAAGGTGAATAGTTATTACTTATCATTCGTTTGCTTCAAGATTTATGTAATTTGTATTTAGAGGAAATCCAAACCAGTGCTAGTGAAGCTTACTATTCTCACGTGAACTGTTTGTTGTGAACTTCTCGCGTTCCGAACAGGCCCTGTATTTGAAAAGAGGCGAGCGAAATACTTTGCGTTTTTCGAAAAGCCGGACATATAATTTCTAGCAAACCCCAAACACACCCTTCAAGATCATTCTGCAAAGTTTGGAACAAAACGAAGCCTGTTTGTTTTGATGCCCTTCAAGATCATTCTGCAAAGTTTGGAACAAAACGAAGCCTGTTTGTTTGATGGGCCGCAAGCCCCCTAACACACCCAGTTAAACCCTGTTCATTGTTGGCTCCTAATGGGCCTCGCACTCCAGCCGTCGCCGGCGCGGATGCTTGTTCGGGGAACCCGTGTTCTACCCGTGCGGACGCCTCGATCGATCCCCTCACCGACATCGCCGGAATCCGGCGGCGGCAACCTCCTCCCCTCCCCTCCCCTTGTGAGTCTGTGTTCAAATGCGACCTCTACGTGGCGGCGTGTACGGCCTACGTGGCCTCGCCCCCGCCTCCGCTTCCGCCACCCCGACGTGTCAGCTTCCTATCCACACTACTCCCCCTTGGACAATTCCACCTATTTACTTGGCTTCGCCACAAATTTCTCCCCACATTTCGGTGCTTTTCGTCTCGCGGTAAGCTCGTAGCGCGACCATGGCGGCGTCGGGAACCCTAGTCGTGTACAGGGTGGTGTTCGCGGCGCTGGGCGTGCTCATGGTGGGCACCCTGGTGTACACCTGCATCACCGACGGCTCGCCGTTTCGCCCCGAGCTGCTCACGCCGTGAGTACTACTAACCTTTCCCCTCTACGGAAGAGTATTAGATGCCAATTACTGCGGTGAATTTTGGCAATATTGCATGTTTCTGGTGTGTTGCTTGCGGATTGGTAGGAAGCTGTCGCGTTTTTTTATGAATTGTATGCTTGTATGTTCAAGTAGTCTTTTTGAGGCTTGTGGATTTCATGCCTTGCTAATGATCAGCAAATGCTAGGAATCTCGTATTATCTTAAGTATTCTTCCAATTTTGTTGGAGCTAACCTGAATAGTGGTGGAGTTTTACCTTTTATCTTGGCCAAATGCTACAGATGTCATACACATGTACTAGCAACACTGTAGCATCTGCAGAGTCATATATGTTAAATTACGAAGTACAATTTGTTCAGTGAAGTTTAGTTACTGTTAGAGTTTATCTACATTCTTACACAACAAATGCAGGAATTTGATTTGTTCTATGCCTTACAAGCCTTTAGCTGTAGAATGTTGCTTATATCTGGATTTGCTTGTGTTTATCTTGGATTGATAAGGTGGTGTTAGCTACACTATGGCATGAAAACTTAGTCTTGCTCAACATTGCTGCAGGAAGTATAGGTAGATCCTGAGACACGTTACTTTTAAAATTTAGTGCTCAATTATGCTGTAGGCAGTACAGTTTTTTCATGAGAGAATTGGTACTTTCTTAACCAGTGAATGATGTGTTGCATAAGAGTAGGTAGATCATAGCAGCTTGCGTGTTTTCAGATGACCTTCAGTTGGAAGTTGTAATTCTTATGTGTGTAGGTGGATGGTGGCAACACTGGTTGATTTTTATGTGAATGTGGTTGCGATCTCGGTAATTCATTTATCTTTTATACTATACTTCTACTTCCTCATCGCTATGCAGTCGCTTTGTTAAGATGTTTTGTATAGAAAACTTCAAATGTTTAGCATATTTCGAAAGGAAAATGTTTTCTAGAGTGTGAAGTGAAAGTGGCAACTAATCTATTTTTTTCTGTGAAATGCTGCCCACAACATGCTCGCATACACTGTACTAGAATGGACTATATAGCTACCAGTATCCCCCCCCCCCCCCCCCACAGCATTTTTGATAAATTCAACTATTGAAAAATATATTACCTAGCTGATAAGATTATTGGTGTTCTTGGTGTCAGACTTGTATTTTTGCATACATAATTTCCTTCTATCAATTTATTGTCTTTTCCTCTGAATCTGTATGAAGGAATTCATTGAATTTCTCAAATTTGATGCCATATGTCTAACTGCACTACCTCTTTTTTGGTTGAAGCAGTAATGATTGTACATGGATTGCATCTCAGAGATGAGAATCAAATAATTGTGTACAGGATATAAATAATATAAGATAAAATAAAAAACACACATGTAACAATTTCTGGTTCATGTACGGAGATCCAATTCTAGAACATTATTTCCAGCTTGACTTTAGCTAGAGGCGCTTCTTTCTTTTATGGTGTTTCAGACTTGGGTTATCTACAAGGAAGTGAATTGGATTACTTCTGTCTTTTGGGTAGTTCTGTTGTTTTGTTTCGGCAGGTACTTGATTCCTTCTTGCTAATATTCTATGTTTGAATGAAGGTGTTTCTATTCCGCTAGATACGATTGACCTTTTTTCTTTTATTTTTTTCAGTGCTGCTACATGTGCTTATATTGTTAAGAAGCTTTTTGAAATAACTCCTTCAGGGCCTTCACAAGATCCACTTGATCTTTTATTGCTCAGGTATAGAATCAAATTCTTCCCGTCGTATGCAGGATATTAATTGATTTGAGTCAACTGTTTTCTTGACAGCATAACTGAGGCTTTAAGAACTGCACCTCCGAAAAGAAGTGTCATTCATATTTCTTTAATATTTTTTTTCTCATTTAGCTTTCATGATTAGCCTTAATGGTATTCCTTCGTCTCATTAACTATTTAACTGTTGATACGTGTTCTGTTTATTATTCTTGTGTCAATTAATTCTTATGCCATTACAATTCACAATGCACTGGAACTGATAAATTCTGAGCTCTTGGTACTAACATATTCTGAACTTTTAGTTCCTTGGGGTTGTACATTGAGAAATATAGTAATAAATTATGTAAAGAAGAGGGCTTTGCCAACATTAAATAAGTACTTATGTATTGTTTTAATAAAATGATAATTTGAAGTCGCCTTGAATCTTTATAGTACAGCCTATAAGATGCTAGCATGCCACAGTTAGCAATCACTTTTCGCTCCTCAATATGCTTCCTGGGGGGTGGAACATGGAGATGATTGCACTATGGAACATCAAGATGAAGTGAAACGAAACAAATTTATATTTTTCCCTACTGATACTGAAAATGAAATGGATTAGGCATGTTTCCCTCTCTTGAGGATTCTCATTTGACTAATAGGCAGCTTACATTGCTTATGGTATGGCCTCCTTTAAACTGTTTAGGGACTGGTAAAATATATTATCCTGCAGATTCCTACACCTGCAACAATAAACTTCTTGCCGTGTAAATTTTTTTTGGGTTGCATCCCGCATATCGAATCACGTACTGAAGAAGCATATCTATTGCTCCCATTGCTTCGTGTCACACTGCATGCTGTGATCCCATATGGTGACCTTGTTGTATTACATTTCAATGTCCAAGGAATGTTATTTTGCATACATCAATTGTTAGTGCATCTTCTATAATTTATATTGATGTTATTATTCCTGAGGTGTATCTCAACTTCTTTCAGGCAAGTTAATCTATCACAAAGAAAGTGCTCTTTTGTCATAATTGGGAGAATTATTTTCAGCATTCTGGGTGTACTCATGGCTGCAGTCGTCATATATACTGTCATCACAGATGGACTACCTTTTAGGAAGGATTTGTTGACACCGTAAGTGAATACAATATACATTCATAATTCATACTACTTGTCGGTTTCTGGGACCTATCTTTTTTGAAGTATTGTATGCCCAGCTGAATTTAGCAGATAAAAGAGTAAAAATCAGTGATTAAATTCAAGATTACAGCATCTTAGAATAGACATACGGCCCAAGGTGTTTTAAAATATGAAGCAAGAATGATATATGGGAATCGTGCTAGAAGCCCCCTATGTTGAATATACAGTCAAGAGTCAATTTTCAACTATTATGTTTGGAGTATTTAGCACTAACCATAGTTGTGTACAAGTTCATCAAGAGTTGAAAGCCCTAAGTAAATCTTGTTAGTTGGCATTTATGAGAAATTGAGAATGTTGTGTGTTCCATTGATTTAACAATTTAGACTATTAACTAAATAAAAAGTGTTCTGGTTCATTTGGTTGGTTTATCCCAATTTTACTTGTGCTATCAATTAGAAATCTTGACTTTACTCTTCTCTTGTGCGCTCAGGTGGATGGCTGCAACCTTAATTGACTTCTATATTAATGTCTTTGCAATATCAGTAAGACACCTTCAAATTTTAGTAATTGTTCAAAGTAATTATATACAACACACAAGATTGTCTGCATGAATGTACCCTGAAAATTTACTATTCATGTTTTAGTTTGTGCAAAGGGTGAAAACCATGTTTTTCTTGCTACAACTACCAGTACATGAATCTGTTGTTGTTAAACTCAGTTCTGTTCATGTCATGGTACTCACAATTTATATTAATCATAGATAATAATTGTATTATGAAAACATATTCCATTAATAATATTTCCAGCAGACACCGCCATTTGCACTTTATTTCTCTCTGTTAGCTGCTCTTTGAAAATGTGCAAAGCCAGTTTTTTTAATTTACTTTGATGGTGGTTATATTTGGTTTGTCCAGTAATTTTCGTAGTCCTATCGGATGAAGATCTTTCTAGTTTGGTATGCACATTGTTGATATTTTGCTCCCCGATAGGCAACACAAGGCCAAATGGTTAATCTTTGAGGACATGTCCACAGGTATGGGTTGCTCACAAGGAGTTGAATTGGATATCATCAGTCATTTGGATATGCTTGTTGATATGCTTCGGAAGGTATATATTTATTTTTTGTGGCTTCAAACATTTAGCATTTTAGCAGATTACTACATAATATTTGGGTTCTTCTGGTTCTTTCGACTTTGATTTACCGCATTACTTGTCACGACACTTCCTGCATGTGCATCTTAACATAAGGTATAATAGTAATTACTGCCGCCTATCAAATACTCTGATCACCTTATCTGCTAACCAAACAATGAATCTTGTCCATGCTAATAAATTATTACCACCAGATGTTTGTTGTAATTTATGAAAGCACGATTTGTAGCTTGTAGTGCTTCATGTCAGGTATAAGATGAATAAAGTTTCCTACTATATATATATATATATATATATATATATATATATATATATATATTATTTAATGCTTCACTTCACTCTAGGGGTAGCTTCCCCCAGGATTATGTTTGATTCATATGTGGGAGGCACTTTCCTGCTCGAGAGAATAGCTACTCTCTTAAGTAATATGATCTACAATTATAGTATATGTAAAGCTGTAGTAAACTCATCAATGAAGTATATGCAGCATGAAGTATTTAGTTATGTAAGAAACTTATTGACCCTTATCCATTTTTCCTTTGATTTAGCATCACTACATGTGGCTACATTGTTGTTCAACTTTTCCAAGTGTCATACCAAGATCCAATCTGCCATGTGCTATTGAACTCTCATAGCAAGTATGGAATTGCACCCTCCCAGTAATCATTGATCTTCTACGAGCCTAATTAGCATACAGTTGTCTAAACTTTGCTTGCCATACAGTCATTTATCTGGTATTCACCTGTTTGGAATGTAGGAAGATTTGAAATTTCATCGAGGGCCATGTTCTGCTTGGTTTACAATAATTTTCCCTCTATAGATAAGGTGCCACAATAAAGGGTATATCAGGATAGCAATTAGAGAAGTTTGTTTTGCTTGGTGGAATGGCATAACTTCTTTGGCAATTTCTGTACAAAATGAACCGCAGTATTTATGAAGTTGAAGCTCCTTCACTTGTTGTGTTCTCAAAGTCTTTATTTGTACATGTGATTTAATTTCTTGGTAAATGATCATTCTTTATTGTAGCTCGTCATATCCTAAATCATTCGACACAATCAGTTGCTAAAATCAAGTAAAGAGCAACACAATCAGTAGACTCCAAGCACTTAGATAATTCACATTCCTTCACTCAAAAGATATATTCGCTCGATACTTGTCTCTGATCCCCAGTAGCTCGTTCATAGCATCACCAATCTGCATGCGATCAGTTGGCAGTTCCTTCGAACACAAAATTCCAATATGCAGAATCGAAGTGATGCATGCAATTCTCATTTCTGTGATGCTTCCTTTCCCATCCTCCATTGTTGATAGCAAGTACTGATCCACCACATTGGTCGCTTGGTCTCTCAATGCTTTCTCTACGTACCTATGAAGGTTGAGATCTTGCACAAATTCACCATCCGTTGGTCTTTTTCCAGTGAACATCTCCAACAACAGTATTCCATAGCTGTAGGTATCACCATATATCGAGACTTCATTTCCTTGACCATACTCTGGAATAGACATGTAACAACTTCTATGATAAGCTTCTCCATAATTTGTTAAAAAAAAGTGCGGAGAGTGATATCAATCTGTGAAATTAAAGTGAACAATGCGAAATTTTATGTAAGCATTTCTTTTAGTCTTTTTAAGGAAATGATTTTTGTAACCATTTGTGAAGGCAAAATTTTATCAATAAGACATCATAGCAAAATAGGTAGTGCTTTTATAACCGTCTAAAACTGCACAAAGCACACTCAGTAGATAAATAGTGCAAATCAAACCCTCGGTTTCTTTATGGTAGAGCATAGTTACCAAAAACGCGGTTTATCTGAGTCGCGGTACGGGATTCGGATTCGCAGTTCGTCACTTTTTCTTCCAATTTTCACTGCGAACATTAACCCTATACTCCAAACCGGTTCGGATTCGACGAATCCGGTTCGCGATTTATGGTGGCCTACAGCGAATACGGTAACTATGTGGTAGAGCATAGGATCATTTATCCTTAAAATACTACACAAATAATGACTCGCTGAAACTTAGCATAAGTTGCAGAAGTTTGCATAAATAGAAAAACAGTAGTGCGGGCCAAGCCTTGCTCGGTTGGTGGGAGAGTGTGACGCGCGTCTCGCCCGCCCGCGTTCGAGCGTAGCTCGACTCGGGAGCGCATGTCGCCGAGTGCAAGCGCGTGGATGTGTGCATATGTGTGGAGTGTGTGTATGCGTTCGTAGCTCGGTGGTTGTTCTTTTTTTAGTGAATACGAGGACTTTGGCCATTATTTTTAATAAAAAAATAGTAGTGGTAAGAGGCAAACCTGGGGCAGCATATCCAATGGTTCCTCTTCTTGTAGCCCAACCACTTGATATCTCTGGGAGGCTAGTATCATCTTGATGCACGAATCTTGCAAGCCCAAAGTCACCCACACGTGCAGCCTTGGCATTGTCGAGGAGAATATTGCTTGCCTTGAGATCGCAATGAACTATTGGCACTGGCTTATAGTGGTGAAGATATTCAAGTGCAGAAGCTACATCTATGGCAATATCTATCCTTTGGATGAGATTGAGCACCCTATGGATCCCGTCTTCCTGGAAATGTTGGTGTAGCCATTGATCTAGATTTCCATTGGGCATAAACTCAAATACAAGGGCTTCGAAGTCGAGACCCCTGAAATCAATACTTGAGCACACTGTCAAGATCTTCACAAGGTTTCGATGTCTAACTCATCTTAAAGTCTCGCATTCTGCAACGAAGCTTTGAGATGCCCCCCGCTGCAGGAGGTTGAGCACTTTCACAGCAATGACTTCTTCTTGCTCTTGATTCATAATTGTTCCTCTGTACACCGAACCGAAGCTTCCTGTACCCACGAGGTTTTCAGAAGCAAAACCATTTGTTGCCTTCACTAAATCATCGTAGGAAAGCCTCATATAATCTATACCCCTTTATAATGCACCTAAGCAATTTTTCCTACGTCCACCCTAAATAATGCACCTCATTAGAGATGGCCCAATGATCGTGCACCCAGCAAAACGTCCCCAGAAACTTGCATTCATCAAAATGAACGTCTCAGATCTTTCCTCAGTTTTACTCACCCACATCCGATAGCCGTTGTTTAATGTGTCTAACTCATTCATTCATGTGGCCCACAACAGGAGAGCCCGCACATATATATTTCAATTGAACTATATATATGGAATTTATGTTGTAAATCTAAACCCATTTGATTTCGATTCAATATTTACCATACCAGTCAGTACCATGAATCGCGTGCTTAATTTTCTTCCATTCATGCATGTACACCACATCCTATTCCTATACAAGGCGCTCACGTACCGCCGTCGTAATATTATTTAGCGAAAAATATTATATAAGGAATGTGTGTATGAAATGCAATTATCGTGTGATAAATATAAGAAATAAGTTCATTTTAGGACTTATTCCTAAATACACTATGGAAGGTAACATATATTCTGATAATAATTAGCCTCAATCAGGACGCACAAATGGTGCTATATGTTAGCATTCATATTTGGATGACAATTAGGGAAGCCATTATTAGTCCAGCTTTCGGGATGACATCTCGCTGCCGCATGGCGTTCGACCCGCCCGGCGCCGACTACACCAGGAGCTTGCGCCGCGCGATTGGCCTGTCGGAGATGGACGCGTACCTTCGCGCAGAGTGAGGCGGCGGAGGTCGCCGACGCCGCACTCGCGAGGCGATCTTGTGGCCTTGCACGGGGAGGAGATAAAGGGCAACACCTTCGGGCATGCGGATCCTCCTTATTTATTTCCTTGTTTGATTCGCTCTCTTTCTAAATATGTAGTACATACAGTTTTGACAATTCAAGTCTGGTTTCCTTGCATGCAGATCCTCCCTGTTTATTTCCTTGTTTGATTCGCTCTCCTTCCAAATATGTAGTACGTACAATGTGATCACTAGATTATTTATTATTAAGTGTTATATTTATACTTATCTTTTATTTAATTGATAAGCAGATGTACTGCCGTCGTAGCGTTAGCACTGGCACTATACTAGTGGCCATGGAATGATGGAACTCTTTTCGTCATTCTTGACTTGCTCCTCAAATTCCGTAGTGCAAACAGTGCAGATACCAAGATAATGCAAACAATTGCGCAACCTATTGAGATCGCCATGATAAGCTGGCGAGACCACTTCTTGGATGCATGGTTTGAGCAGGGTGGCAAGTTAAATTGGGGGATACCACCACATAGGCCACTGTTCCCTTCAATCGAAACTGCACTTGCATTCAGAAATATTCCACGTTTTGGAACTTCACCCTCAAAATTATTGAATGAGACGTTCAGGCTAACGAGCCCCTTCATACTCTCAAGGAAATCCGGAATGTGCCCAGACAAGTTTTTTCTTGAAAGATCAAGAAATAGGAGCCCCTTCAATTGTGCCATTGGTGCTGGAATCGTGCCTTGAAATAGGTTTCCTTGCATATAGAGATACTGCAAACTTTGGCATTCAGCAAGAGAGGCAGGAATCAACCCAGATATCCTATTGCCAGACACATCAAGAGATCCAAGATTTACTAGATTACTAACTTCTGAAGGCAATGTTCCAGTTAACATATTGCCTTGGAGCATCACAGCAACAGATAGTGTAGATATGAGAAAATTTTCTTTCGGTATTTGACCAACAAGCCGATTGAATGGTAGGATCATTATTTGCAAGGGGCAGCTTCTAAGGCTGGATGGTATCGGACCACTAAGGGTGTGTTTGGTTGTCTGTATGGGTGCTTGAATCACATGAGTGGATGCAACTGTATCTGTTAGATACGTGTTTGGTTTCTTGTTCATCTAGGCAGGTGGATGCAATTGCATCCACTCATGCAGGATGGAGGAAACACAAAAATTGGTCTTCTCTCTAATGCAGGCCCATGAGATGCATAAACAAGCAATCAAACAACTCAACCTGCATCCACTCATGCAGGCCAAGGTTAACTTAGATGGCTCATATAGGACAAGGTAGGGTGGTGCAGATAACTAAACACACCCTAAGTGCATTGGTGCCGAGGTAGACCTTGTTTAACGCTGTGAGATTGCCAAATGTTGGTGGAATTGGTCCAGATAACATGTTGGTTGACAGGTCTATTTCACCCAATTTCCGAAGATTGCCGATGGACTCAGGAATGGTCCCATCTAGGAAATTAACAGCCAAGTGAAAGTATTGCAAGTTGACAAGGTTTCCAATTCCTTCTGGTATACTTCCCCGTAGCATGTTGCTTGTCAGGCTGAACTCCTTCAAATTTGTGGAAAGATTTGCTATTGAATTTGGCAGCATCCCTTCCAGTTTGTTATAGCCCACATTCAGGTATTGCAGCATACTACAATTTGTCAAACTATAGATGAAGTCCCAATCAGCGACCTTCCTTGCTTCTATCTTCTTTTTGTAAAGTAACAGAACTGACAAGTGCTTTTGGTTAATGCCAAGACATTTCGGTACTACCCGCGAAAAAGAGTTCAATATTAACTGAAGCATTTGAAGCGTCCAAACCATGAAATTGATTGGCTGCAACATCGAATGCCTTGAGCTTGGAGAATTTGTTTCCCACGTCACTCGGAAGAGACCCACTGAGTTTGTTGAATGATACAGAGAAAAATTGAACAAAGGAGAGATTGCATACCGAAGGTGGTATGGAACCTTGGAGGTCATTCCCGTTCAGATAAAACTCAACGAGGGAATCGAGTTTTCCAAGAGTGTCGGGGATTGAACTAGTAAGGTTATTAGATGTGAGAGAAAGGACATTGAGTAGGTTGAGATTTCCTATTGACTCAGGGATGCTCCCAGTTAGGCCATTCACTTGGACATCTAGAACTATTAGAGATGAGAGGTTCCCTAGTGAAGGTGGAATTGGCCCCGAGAGTTGGTTATTGTCGGCATACAATATCTGTAATTTCTGGAGGCCTCCAAGAGGAGGAGGAATATAACCTGTTAAATAATTGGTACCAAGATATAGATCGGTTAAGTTTTTAAGATTCCCAAACTCTGGTGGGATTTCTCCTATGATCATGTTTGATCTCAGATGCAGATAAGCCAGGCTTTTTAGGTTTCCAATCTCGACAGGGATACTTCCTATAAGATTATTGAAAGACCATGTGGAGGTCTATCCCTGATGGTGATGAGTAATTGACTGTGGTTTAGCCTGTTGTGCTTGAATTTGAGTTTGATCCGAGTGGTCGTCTTTGGTTGGTCGGAGACCGGTTATACGACCAGTGGTCAGTCTTTGGTTGGTCGGAGACCGGTTATCCGACCCGAGTGGTCCGAGCTTTGGTGGTTGGAGACCACCATCCGACCCGAGTGGTTCGAGCCGTGGCTGGTTGAAACCGATCGTCCGACCCAGTGGTCGGGACGGAGACCGATGGTCGGACCCGAGTGGTCGGGGCGAAGACCGATGGTCGGACCTCGAGTGGTCGGGAAGAAGACCGGTGGTCGGGACAAAGACCGATGGTCGGACCCGAGTGGTCGGGGCGAAGACCGGTGGTCGGACCGAGTGGTCGGGGCGAAGACCGGTGGTCGGACCTCGAGTGGTCGGGATGGAGACCGGTGGTCGTGCGTGGTCGGGATGGAGACCGATGGTCGGACCATGTGTGGTCGAGGTTTCTTTGCCGTGAAGTGTATATCTTTCTGTTGAGATGGATATGTGTTGTTGGACATTGCTATGTGATGTGGTTTCCTTGTCTATGATGGTTGCGGGACTTTGGAGCTAGGTCATGGTGAGGCGAAGGGATCGGGACTAGGTGGGAGAGCCGAGGTCCGGATGATCGGTGTCGCCAAAGATGGTGAGGCCGGGAGTAGCCGCAAGCCAAGAAGACAAAGGAATGGATGAGATGCTAACTTGGAGCTGCTCGATCGAGGAGGACCGTTGGATCGCGATCGGGAAGAGAGAGTAGCGGGTCAAGTTGGTATGCTTTGAACAGCGTGCAAAACCCGTTGTGTTGTTGGGTTTGGGTCACCCATGCATAGCTGTGTGAGTGGGTAAAATCTCAGCCCTTGATGGAGTGCTCTAGGGTTTAGAGGCTCATCCAAGGGTGGTAGGTGTTCCTAGCTCGCTACTAGACAGGAGAGGGTGTCTCCACAGGGACGTGGTGGCGGTGAGGAAAGTCTACGTGAGTAGTTGAGAGTTGTTGAGAGTGACGGTGTAAGGATCAAATCCGGCTCTTGGATGTTGGCTTAGGATTGAAGCAAGATATCCAAGGGTGGGAATTGATCCTGTCACTATAAATAGAGGGTAGGGCAGCCTTCCCTCTCTGAAGGTTCTGAGGTCTTTCTTTGCTCATTTGAGCTTTGCCCACTTTGTTGTGAGGCTTTGTAAACCTCCCTTCCGAAATGAAATGTTCTTCACTTATATTCTTGTTTCATTTCTCTTATGTATTTACATTACGCACTTAAATTCATTATCTAAATTCGCATTTACTTACTTGCAATTTTCTTTACGTAATTTGGATTTGCCTCATCTCCTTCTACATGCTTCGAGTCTTTGTTGAAATTCATGATTGATGAACTCTTCTCTAGATTCGGTGCTTTCAATCATCTAGGCAATCCTTGCGTTCTTGTTGCAAGTTTGTAAATCTGTGTGTTCTTGAAGTGCGTAAGCGTGTGACTTGCGTTCTTTAGTCTGATTGGCTTCGGTTCTTGTTGCCAAGGATGAAAGATTGCTGGATGAATCTTCTATAGATCATATCCCAATCATCTAGGCAATCTACAACCTCTTCTATTCGGTTTTGCAAGAAACCAATTTACGTGACTAGTTTTGGATAGTGTTTCTATTTGTTTGAAGGGTTGTTTCTTCGTGTACTTACTTGCTGTGATTTGTGGAGAGTTATCCAAGGATATTCGACCATCAACTCCCACCACAAGTTAGGGTGAAGTCTGTGTTTGTGACTCTGTTTTGGTGTTGCATTTGTTTAAGCGAAAAGGATGAACCTTGGTATCAATTCCTTCGATTGATGATTGAAATAGGTTCTGACATCCTTAGGGAGGTGCACACCAATTTTCATTGTTTTTGGATCACCGATCAAAAGTTACATCGATTGCTTTTAAGATCGTGCTGATTTTATCGCCCATCCGACCCGATCTTCGTTCATCCGACCCGGTAGGTCGGGCGTACTGTTCATTGGTCGGGAGCACTATTCATCCGAACACTGTTCACCCGAGTACTGTTCATCCGACCTCTGTAGGTCGGGCGTACTGTTCATCGGTCGGGAACACTATTCACCCGAGTACTGTTCATCCGACCTCTGTAGGTCGGGCGTACTGTTCATCGGTCGGGAGTACTGTTCATCCGAACACTATTCACCCGAGTACTGTTCATCCGACCTCTGTAGGTCGGGCGTACTGTTCATCGGTCGGGAGTACTGTTCTTCCGAACACTATTCACCCGAGTACTGTTCATCCGACCTCTGCAGTCGGGAGTACTGTTTAACCGACCTCCGCAGTCGGGAGTACTGCTCATCCGAACATCGCTCATCCGACCACTTCGGTCGGAGTTACATTCACCCGACCACTTCCGGTCGGGGAGTACTGTTCATCGGACCACTTCAGGTCGGGAGTACTGTTCATCCGACCAGTACTAACGACCGATTCGCGATCTTGTTCATTCGACGAGCTACCCGACCGGTCAGCGCTTTTTATGCTCACCCTATCTTAACTGGTCGAGACCTCTGTTTTGAAATTGCCCGATCGATGGTTCGCTTTCTCTCTTCTGGTCTTTTGGTGGATTGAATTCTAGGGGAGAATTTATTCGAAAATTTTATTTGGCTCCTATTCACCCCCTCTAGTCGCCTTTTCGATCTTTCAATTGGTATCGAGCGGTTCGCTCTTTCTAGATCTTGACCGGTCTCAAGAGCCATGGCGATGGACAAGTATTCCACCAAGCCTCCTATTTTCTCTGGAGTTGATTTTCCTTTTTGGAAATCTCGGATGGAGTCGTACATCACTGCCCAGGGTTTCCTGATATGGCAGAAGGTGAAGCTCCCGTATGAGGTTCCTGCCGATGAGAACGTCACGGCCGGCAATATGGCTGATGTTGAGGCAAATGCTAAGGCAAGGAACATCCTCATACAGGGCCTTCGTCGCAGTGAGTACGATAGGATCTCTCACCTTCGTTCTGCTCATGAGATTTGGGTGACCCTCGATGCTTACCATGAGGGTACTACCCAAATCAAGACGGTTCGACAGGACCAATTCAAGCGTGAGTTCAACAAGTTTGAACAGCACGCTGGTGAGAGTCTTGACGAGTGTTTTGGTCGGTTTACGAAGACTTTGAGCGACCTCCGAGCAGTCGGTTGCATATACCCTGACTCGGATAATGCTCGACATTTCTTGACCGCACTTGATCTTCGTGTTTGGGAGATGAAGGTGACCACCATCAAGGACACCACCGACCTGTCGACCTTGACTCTTGACGGGCTTTATTCCCGCCTCAAGACTCATAAGATCGATGTCGTCTCGCGGAAGACGAAGTCTCGATCGATGGCTTTGGTCACGATCCCATTGGATCCTCTCTTCGATTCTTCATTGGTTTCTCTCTCTCGCCCTTTGCGAGCTAGCGATGACCAACTGGAAAAAATTCTAGAAAATGAGCTTGCTCTTCTTGCTCGAAAATTTTCATATGCATACAAGAGAGTGAGAGAGAGGAAGAGAAGTGGGATGATCACCTGTTTCGAGTGTGGTGGCCCCAACCACATTCAAGCAAACTGTCCCAAGCTGGAGAAGGGCAAAAACGAACAAGGCGGTTCGGGCAAGAACGACTATACCGACAAGAACCGCAACAAGAAGCCTCCAGTTCGTGAATCGGCGCACGAGAAGAAGTACCGCAACTTCTCCAAGAACAAGAAGCTCTTCCACCGCGTCCTCGCCGCGCTTGACGACATCAACCTCTCCGACACGGAGACATGGAGCGACGAGGGCGAGGATGATCCGCAAGAGAAGAAGGGCGGCGACGACTTCTCCAAGCATGTGCTTCATGGCCGACACCAACGACATCGCGACTCAAACTCTACAAATGACTTCGGATGAGGTACCCTCCTATGACCACTCAACGAAGCTTTACGCAAATTAGGAAGATTTCATGCTAGAGCTAGAGCTAGGTGTATGGAGCTTGAGAAGGAAGTAGGTACCTTGACTCGGGAGTTAGCTTTACTTAGATCTTCTCCTCCCGAGTCACCGATGACCGTGTTCTCTGTGATCTTTGTTCTTGTGGAGTTGGAGAACCTAAGGACCATACATGATAGTGTGCTTGCTTAACTTGATGGTCTTAGGTTGAAGAATGCTAGAACTAGTTCTGTTGATGCTATTCCTGTTGAGGCTAGTTTTCTTCATGCTCACTCCACTCCATCATGCTCTAATTGCCCTAAATTGCTTGCTGAAATTGATGCCATGAGCGATCACCTTAGGAAGCTTTCTTCTAGAAACGATGAACTTGAAATGCATGCTTCTAAGGAACCAGTCAGCTCATGTGAGAGCTGTAGGCAACTAAAACTTGACAACGAATCCTTAAATGTCAAGTGTGCTAAACTTGCTAAGGACTTACTAGATAAGTCACAAGAAAGTTGCTTGCGATGTTCTGTGATTGAGGGGGACTTGGATAAAATCCATGTCGAGCTTAGGAAGAAATTAGAAGACCAAGCCAATAGAATTAGAAATGCGTCTTGCGTTTCTTGTGAGGCCCTCAAGATTGAGGCAGCCGTGCTGAGGGAGAAAAATGCACGTGTTGAGAGAGCTCATCTTTCTGGTTCTTCTTCTTCTTCTTCCCCCTGCTCTTCTTGTGCCTCTTTCTTTCGAGATTGCCAGTATCTTATGAGCACTCTTGTAATATCAGTTCTGCAATTAAACATTTATTTGATGTCCTTGGTTTATTTAGGAAATTTTCATTTTCTTAACTACTTAAGAGTATTATCTTAAGTCGGAATTCTTGATTCGGGTGTTGGTGGACCCACTGTGATCCGAAAAGATGGAAAAAATGCGGCGTGTGCGAATACCTGATTTTTCTTTTTCCTCCTTTCTTTTCCCCACCTACCCCTTTCCTTCTCCCTCTCCTTTTCTTTTCCTCTTCCCTGGCTCTCCTCCAGCACCTCTTCTCCTGGTCCTCCTCCTCCTAGCAGCGCCTCCTCTCCCTCTCCTCCTCTTGGTCAGCAATGGCAGCAGCAACAAGGGCAGCAAGCTCAAGCAGCAGTCCTCCCCCCCTTTCTTTCTCCCTTTGGGGTGAGTGGATTCGACTTTTTGTTGTTCCTTGCTGTGCTAATGGAGGTCCTAGCAGGTGGGGATGGTTCTAGGGTTCTTGGATTTGGGGATTTTGGAGGAAAATGGATCTAGGGTTAGAGGGAACTCTGCTCAGTTTTCGAGCTGTGCACAGACCAATCTTGCGACTGTGTTTTGGGCAAGAACGAATTATTTCCTGAGAAGTTGGCTGTAGATAAAGTTGTAGATCATGTTCTTAGGTTTCAGTAGAGTTCAAGAACACAAAATTCCATTCAGCCAATTAAAAGTTATGACCTTTTTAGTGCGGGCTGCCCTGATTTAGTTCATGTTGGTAGCTGAGATTTTGAACTGCTGTTTAGGGCTATTTCCATGTCGAATTAGAATCTTTGGTTGCCTGGACAAAGTTAGAACTTTTCCTGTAGATCAAGAAAATGTCCTTGTTTGCTTGATTTGGGTTCAGAAATCAAAAGTTATGCTATTTTGAAGTTGCTACCCTAAAACTGCAATCTGCTGAAAAATTCAGAATCTGAACTGAAACTAAAAATGCAAGTTGAGGACTTTAGGCTCAGTTTCTGAATAAATGGATAGGGGGTAATTGTAGGTTATCCTCTTTTGGTCATTTAGAGCCCAAGAATTCAATTTTAACTTAGCCAATTAAAAGTTATGCCCATTTTAGTATAGACTGTCCTAAGTTAGGTTTAAAATGTATAGTCTCTGTTCATCTGTAATCTGGGAATTTTGGCACATCTTCTGAATGAATGGATATGGGGAAATGGTAGGTTATCCTTTTATGGTCAATTAGAGCACAAGAATACTCACTTTGGTTAAACCAATCAAAAGATATGTTTGTTTTAGTAACTGCTGTCCAGAACTAGTGTAGTTGCATGTAATCTCTGTTCCTTGCTGTTCTGAGAAATATTGAATCATTTCCTGACTGTCGGCTGTAGAAGAAGTTGAAGATTATCCTCTTGTGGTTAATTAGAGCTCAAGAACTGAATTTTTGGATCATCCATTTAAAAGTTATAGTTGTTTTAGTGTTTGCTGTCCAGGGTGGTAACAGATTTGGTTTCAGATATTAGGTGTGAAAGGTTAATGTGTCTTTTGAGAAAGTTTAAAAGTGGGGTTAAGGAAGGAGCAAAGATGATATTTTTTTTTTGTCGCTTGAACCGTGATTGCATTGTTTTGTTATGAATGCAATTAAATGTTTATTACAGGAAGTGTGATCTCGGGAGTAGCCTCAACCTCATGTCACTCCCTTCCTCGTGGGTAAAGAGGCAAGTGTATCAACTAGAAGGATATTATAATGTTGATTGGTTGCTTGTGCATATGAATATGATATGATGTGCTACCATTCATATTTCTTGAATTTGCTTAGACTAGTAAGAACGGTAATTCATGGATGGATGAATTGACTAATGTTTATGAAATTGGGCATGACTATGCAAGTGGTGAAAATGAATGAAGTTGCACATGTATTCATGTTAATTGCATATGTGCATTCATAATGGAAGAGGCGACCCATTCTGATGAGGGCCTCTGTGTTCACACGTAGTGAACACGAAAGTCCTACCTCGTGGTCCCATTTATCGAAGTGAATGGGAGCGAGACAGTAAGAGTAGGCACCTTCCACGGGATGGAAGGGACGTGAGGGTGCACACCGACGGGTGTGCACTCGGCGACTGCGATGCGTGCAAAGAAAAGAGCATTCATGAGCATGCATGTCGCATTGCATCCTAACGATGATTTTGAGTTCAATAGAAATGTGTAGAGTTGGGATCAGTCGTGGACTCATCCAAAGAGATTTAAAGAGGTACATGTAGGAAGTAAGTAATGAAGTGAAAAGAGGTAAATGTTGTTGATATTATTGTTTTATAAATTCATGGATTTGGATAAGAAGTATTCTCTTATTATTGATTTAATTGTGTAAATTGATTTGTGATGCACTTTGTTTGAGTCTTGAACTCATGCTTGTTTGTTTAATGTTTTTAGGTACCACGAGAGCGACTTGCGGGATGGGACTTAGCTACACCTCCACTCACGCTCATGACATGTTAAAAGATTAGTTGGGTTAATCGGTTCACTCTGAAAAATAGTTAAATTCATTATGTAATCGTGTTGTAGTTAAGTTTAATTGATGATTGATGATATTATGTTTAGTTGTGTGCTTAGTTGGTCATGATGGTTGATTGATTCAATGTCATGTTGTAGATGATATTAGAATGATTGTTGTCTTTTGTCTGTGAGTGGATGTCCAAGTTTTAGGGAAGGTCTTTTGAAATTTTTAGTAGATTTGAGTACTATTAGAGTTGATCTTCCTTATCTAGTTTTATTTCTGTTTTGGTGACACTCGAGATCTTTGTAGGTGCCGGGTGTTACTGATTAGTATCGAGCGGGCTTTAGGTCCGTGGCATGTGAATTTAGCAAATTACTCTAGAGTAAACTAAAAATTTTCTTTGTGTGAAATTAGAAAGATGGCATAGGTTTCCACTCTTGTTAAAAATTTGGTCTTAGGGTAACAACCTTAAAATATGAAGTAGAGTGGTTAATTAATTTAAAACTTGACACACTCTGATGCACAGTAGGAAAAGGTATGGGTATCATTGCTTTACGCTTAAATGTTGTATTTGAGCTTTGATGTTGAGTGCTACATTTGATAATGTATGTTGCTATGTTTATGAAAGGAATGAATTGAGCTATTCTTGTTATTGAGATTAAGTGAGTTGTGCTACCAAAGGGTTTCGGTCACCTTCTTCTGTTGTGGAGTGGCCATGGTAGTGGCCATGGTGGTGGTTGTGGCTGGGTAAAGCCACAACCGAAAGTTTGGAGCCTCTCGTAGGTAAGAGTCATCGTCTTTTGCGGCAAGGTTTAGAGAGTGGATGGAGTTTGTTGGTTCCTTTTAGCTTGATTGGTTGGAGTCTAATAGAATGTTTGGTGGTGGATCCTTTAGGATTTCTTCTACCGCTCTGTCGATCGGTTTGGTTGATTTATTTTGGTCTTTCTTGGTTGGAAACAAAGGAAAGGTGTTTGTAACGAGTATCCGCTGATTGTTCTTTCGACGGTTTTGGTTTTGCCTTCTTTGGTTGAAGACAAAGAAGAAGAGTTTAGTGTGACGCCTCTTTTGGTTGCCATTCCAGCTTTGGCCTTGGTTTTGTTGGATTGCTTTACAAAAAAAGTTATCGATTTATTCTTGTGTTGTTATTCTCAGAGTTTAAAAGAAATTATTGAAGTCTTGACGTAAAACTTAAGTCTTATGGATTCTTGGTGTTAAGGTTTTATCGAAAAGGATGTGGTTGATCGTTTGGTTTTCCCTTGCATTTATCTTCCCTTGTGGAAGTTGTAACTTTGAGATTTGATGAAGATCTTTTGCATGCCAGAGTTTGGGTATTTGAGAGTTGCTCTCTCTTGCAATTTCTGTTTGGGCTTTTTCTGGAAAGAAGAAACTGTTTATCGATGTTCATTCATGCTTAAGAGCTGTGTTTTCCTTAAAGGTTGGGTATGTGACCCATGAGGATGTTCAAGGCGTTAAGTGTATGATTAGTAGTTAGAACTTTGAGATGATGTGGGTGGTGATTATATTAAAGTGAATTTGTAGGTTGTTTAAAAAAAACAACCTAATTTATTGTGTGGTAGAGAAAGATTAATTGAGATGGCAATTGATCTAAAGTGAGTGTTGATTAGTGTTTTATGCGAAGTGTTGCGAGTCCTGGAAATTAATTGGAAGTATGGGATTGTGTCCTGATAATGCTAGTATTAATCCCGACTGAGAAGGTCTCGAATCTTTTGTAGATGAATTTATTATAGCGAGGTGTTGATGTAAAGTACCAGAGTATAATGGTGTAAAGACATGAGGGTTGTTGGTCCATGTTTCTCATGAGTCGATAATATTTTGGGTAAAGAAAATGACTTAATCGATGTGTAATCAAAGAATAGGGATAAGGAATGATTGTATGAAAGGTTGAGCTTGTCCTTGACAAATGTCATGTCAGGATCTGTATTTATGAAATATGGCTAGTGGAGATCGTATAGTGTGGTTAGGATTAATTATTGGTGGAATGAATCGGGATATTGAGTATGTGAATTGGGGATTGTACGAAAGGTAATTGTTGTGTACTGTGAAATAAGTGTTGAAAAAAGATATGTATTAAGCTTGGAATAAACCATTGTATGAATGATGGTTCGTCATGGTTAGTAGATCAAAAGAAAATGATGACGCATGTCTTATATTGAATTAACTGTAAGTTATTGGTGTTGAAGAAATAAGGAAGTGGTTCTCCTTGTTAATTGTCATGAGATAGACTTGGTTAGGGTTTGATGATAATATGACTGGTGGTGGTTATATGAATAGGAGAAGGAAATTAAAAGAAGATTGGGTTTTGTAACTTTTGTTCAAACTGTTGGACTTTTCAGATTTTGTGAATATGAAATCTTTAGTGGCTAAAGTATTGGAATACTAGAAATGGTGGGATTCGAGTTGGATCTTCTTTTATGGGTTTACGAGGTCAAGTGATTTCTGCGATGAAATGGTTTCGGTTGGGAATAAGTTTCCCATCCTCTTGAAAGAAAAATGTGCAGTTTGGTGCTTAGATGTTTGGCTTGAGAATCGGTTTCCTCTTCCAAAACGTTGATTTTAGTTAAGCGTGAGAGGTTACGCTTTGGTGAAAGTGAGCAGATTTGTTCCTAGTTTTTTAGGGCTTCATCAAGATTTGTGTGAGTCTCTCTTTTACTTTGAGTTTCTCCTCGATGTGAATTTTATCACATTGATTCAAAGATGATAAAAGTGGTTATTGTGATGTAAAGAATTGAATTTTTTTTCCTTTGCGTTTTAACTTGGGAAAAGAAAATGAGAGATCGTTGGGTTTTGTCGAGTTCTCTCCAAGATGAATTTTAGTGTGTTGGGATCAAGGTGATGTATGTGGTTCACTTGGTTCAAGAGAATTGTAATTCTTTTGCTCTCTAGTGGAGTTAAGAATATGAGTGTTTATGGTCTAGAGTTGAGTATATTAAAGGATTATACTTTCGGACTTGGTTTTTGAGTGAAAGAATGTGAGGCGAGATCCTCTTAGGAAAGGAACCGTTTGTGGTTTGGTAATGATCTCGGTCCTAGCATGAGCTAGGCGTTGACTATTAGTGGTTTATTGGTGCAGATGACGGAGGCTTGTCGGTTCGAAATCTTTTGGAAGTAGCGTTGGTTGTTAAGGTGATGCCAAATTGAAGTGAAATGTTCATTGTGAACATTTGTTTTAACTATTTGTTACTACGTGTGGTATATGCAGGAGAGGTTAGAATAAAAGAATTTTATATCGTGGTTTACAACTGAAGGGAAATTTATGCCAAGGTGGGCTATTTCCTTCGATGGCCTTGGTTGGTTATGGCCCTTTTGTTGGAAGAGATGGGACTATGTGTATTTGATTCTTTGGGGTTGAGGTTGGAACCCGGAAGATTTAAATGAATGTAAGAGTAATTAGTTGATATTTGGTTTAGAGCGTGTCGAATGAAAAGCCTCGTATCGTTCTAGCTGTCATGAATAAGATGAATTGTGGCAAAGAGGGTGAGAAAGGAGATTTAAGTTTTATGATTTACGTTGAAAAGAAAATTGGAGTTGAGTTAGAGGTTAGTACGCTATCCTTTTGAGAAGGATCATCGGTTAAAAGGGTATAATGTCTTTGTAGTACCAAGGAAAGTTTTCTGAGTACATCAGAGTATTTCTCGATAGTGGTATGTTATGTTCGATATGGGGATTTGGCATATCAATTAATTTGATCGAGTACTTAGTGGGTGAATTTGAGGATGAAGATTGAGATAATTCTGCTGAGATTCCTTGTTCAGGAAGTTCGTTGGAATCTAAAATGCTAGGGAGTTTTGTCCCTTGCAAATTTAAGTAGAAATTGTAGTGAATACATAGTCTTGGTAAGAGAAAGCTTGGTTTGAGGTGAGTCAACTCACTTTCGTTAATAGTTGGACTTGGAAATTTGATTTGTCGTTTGGACTCATTTGAATTCTTGCGTGGTTGTTTTGAGTTGCAAGCCCTTGTGAACTTTGTTTTGTTGTAGTTGATGTTCTTGAATTGGGTCGAATTCCATTAAGGGGAGAGAATGTAATATCGATTCTGCAATTAAACATTTATTTGATGTCCTTGGTTTATTTAGGAAATTTTCATTTTCTTAACTACTTAAGAGTATTATCTTAAGTCGAATTCTTGATTCGGGTGTTGGTGGACCCACTGTGATCGAAAAGATGGAAAAAATGCGGGCGTGTGCGAATACCTGATTTTTCTTTTTCCTCCTTTCTTTTCCCCCACCTACCCCTTTCCTTCTCCCTCTCCTTTTCTTTTCCTCTTCCTGGCTCTCCTCCAGCACCTCTTCTCCTGGTCCTCCTCCCTCCTAGCAGCGCCTCCTCTCCCTCTCCTCCTCTTGGTCAGCAATGGCAGCAGCAACAAGGGCAGCAAGCTCAAGCAGCAGTCCTCCCCTTTCTTTCTCCCTTTGGGGTGAGTGGATTCGACTTTTGTTGTTCCTTGCTGTGCTAATGGAGGTCCTAGCAGGTGGGGATGGTTCTAGGGTTCTTGGATTTGGGGATTTTGGAGGAAAATGGATCTAGGGTTAGAGGGAACTCTGCTCAGTTTTCGAGCTGTGCACAGACCAATCTTGCGACTGTGTTTTGGGCAAGAACGAATTATTTCCTGAGAAGTTGGCTGTAGATAAAGTTGTAGATCATGTTCTTAGGTTTCAGTAGAGTTCAAGAACACAAAATTCCATTCAGCCAATTAAAAGTTATGACCTTTTTAGTGCGGGCTGCCCTGATTTAGTTCATGTTGGTAGCTGAGATTTTGAACTGCTGTTTAGGGCTATTTCCATGTCGAATTAGAATCTTTGGTTGCCTGGACAAAGTTAGAACTTTTCCTGTAGATCAAGAAAATGTCCTTGTTTGCTTGATTTGGGTTCAGAAATCAAAAGTTATGCTATTTTGAAGTTGCTACCCTAAAACTGCAATCTGCTGAAAAATTCAGAATCTGAACTGAAACTAAAAATGCAAGTTGAGGACTTTAGGCTCAGTTTCTGAATAAATGGATAGGGGGTAATTGTAGGTTATCCTCTTTTGGTCATTTAGAGCCCAAGAATTCAATTTTTAACTTAGCCAATTAAAAGTTATGCCCATTTTAGTATAGACTGTCCTAAGTTAGGTTTAAAATGTATAGTCTCTGTTCATCTGTAATCTGGGAATTTTTGGCACATCTTCTGAATGAATGGATATGGGGAAATGGTAGGTTATCCTTTTATGGTCAATTAGAGCACAAGAATACTCACTTTGGTTAAACCAATCAAAAGATATGTTTGTTTTAGTAACTGCTGTCCAGAACTAGTGTAGTTGCATGTAATCTCTGTTCCTTGCTGTTCGAGAAATATTGAATCATTTCCTGACTGTCGGCTGTAGAAGAAGTTGAAGATTATCCTCTTGTGGTTAATTAGAGCTCAAGAACTGAATTTTGGATCATCCATTTAAAAGTTATAGTTGTTTTAGTGTTTGCTGTCCAGGGTGGTAACAGATTTGGTTTCAGATTAGGTGTGAAAGGTTAACAGTCTCTTTTGAGAAAGTTTAAAAGTGGGGTTAAGGAAGGAGCAAAGATGATATTTATTTTTTGTCGCTTGAACCGTGATTGCATTGTTTTGTTATGAATGCAATTAAATGTTTATTACAGGAAGTGTGATCTCGGGAGTAGCCTCAACCTCATGTCACTCCCTTCCTCGTGGGTAAAGAGGCAAGTGTATCAACTAGAAGGATATTATAATGTTGATTGGTTGCTTGTGCATATGAATATGATATGATGTGCTACCATTCATATTTCTTGAATTTGCTTAGACTAGTAAGAACGGTAATTCATGGATGGATGAATTGACTAATGTTTATGAAATTGGGCATGACTATGCAAGTGGTGAAAATGAATGAAGTTGCACATGTATTCATGTTAATTGCATATGTGCATTCATAATGGAAGAGGCGACCCATTCTGATGAGGGCCTCTGTGTTCACACGTAGTGAACACGAAAGTCCTACCTCGTGGTCCCATTTATCGAAGTGAATGGGAGCGAGACGGTAAGAGTAGGCACCTTCCACGGGATGGAAGGGGCGTGAGGGTGCACACCGACGGTGTGCACTCGGCGATCTGCGTGCGTGCAAAGAAAAGAGCATTCATGAGCATGCATGTCGCATTGCATCCTAACGATGATTTTGAGTTCAATAGAAATGTGTAGAGTTGGGATCGAGTCGTGGACTCATCCAAAGAGATTTAAAGAGGTACATGTAGGAAGTAAGTAATGAAGTGAAAAGAGGTAAATGTTGTTGATATTATTGTTTTATAAATTCATGGATTTGGATAAGAAGTATTCTCTTATTATTGATTTAATTGTGTAAATTGATTTGTGATGCACTTTCTTTGAGTCTTGAACTCATGCTTGTTTGTTTAATGTTTTTAGGTACCACGAGAGCGACTTGCCGGGATGGGACTTAGCTACACCTCCACTCACGCTCATGACATGTTAAAAGATTAGTTGGGTTAATCAGTTCACTCTGAAAAATAGTTAAATTCATTATGTAATCGTGTTGTAGTTAAGTTTAATTGATGATTGATGATATTATGTTTAGTTGTGTGCTTAGTTGGTCATGATGGTTGATTGATTCAATGTCATGTTGTAGATGATATTAGAATGATTGTTGTCTTTTGTCTGCTGAGTGGATGTCCAAGTTTTAGGGAAGGTGCTGCCGAAATTTTTAGTAGATTTCGGAGTACTATTAGAGTTGATCTTCCTTATCTAGTTTTATTTCCTGTTTTGGTGACACTCAGGGCACTGTAGGTGCCGGGGTGTTACAACTCTCGAGAAGTTTGTTGGAGGCAAGAAGAAGCTCAATCTTATTCTAGACCAATCCAAGATTAGTAGATTCAATCAAGGTCTAGGATTTGATCCCTTGGAGCACGCTCGGGCGCATCCTCACACCATTGTGCGCGGCTCCAAGAGTGGTGAGATTGTGGTAGCTCCCAGAGTGAGCACCACCAAGTTTATGTTTGCTGGGGTTGTCCATAGGACTTCTGACCAGAAGGGTGTTACTACTATTGCTTCTGCCTCTAGCAAGGCAAAGTACACATGCACCTTCTGTAAGAAGGATGGTCACCTAGTAGATTTCTGCTTCAGACGCGCCAAGATCACTCGACGTGAGCGTGTTGCTGCTCTTAGGGGTATTCAGGGTCATCCCCAGACTTTGAGTGCTCCTAAGACACACACCGCTTCTAGACAGTTAGAGAGTCGCTTTGTTTTTGGCGGCGTCCAGACTCGGTTTTCTTGCTGGTTCTTCGAGTTTTAGTCTTGGAGCTGTTCGTAGTCAGTCTTTCCGCCGTCCTTTTGATATTCCTCGTTTTTCCCATCGAGGTAGATATCAACAGCGTGAGGAGTTTTCTGGTAGGAGATTTAGGAAGCCTCACTGGGGTGGCTCGGCTTTTGCACCACGGCATGCCAACCCAGTTTCAGCTCCTAGATCATCTACTAGAGTCGCTACTGATCTTGTTTGGGTTAAACGTCAGAGAGACACTCGAGTCCAGTCTTCTTCAGTGGCTGGTACTCTGAGGCGTCGAGTGGTTCAGTATTGGGTTCCCAAGTCTTCACTCTATCCAAGTACTGAGTCATCTTTCCCTCTTATGTCAATTCCTTGTGTCATGTCTATGCAATGATGCTTTTAAGTGCCTCTTGCCTTTTTCATGGCATGAGTCGCTTGAGGCTAGCTTGAGGATATGATCACTGCCTAGTGGAGTGGATTTGGGTCATCTTGTGGACTTGTCCTTTCTTAGTTCGATTCTTAGTCCATGAGTTGTCCTGAGGCATCATCTTCGCCGTACATAAGTAGTGGACCTCGTTTTTCCTCGAGGTACCCTCTCACGGCAAGAGTTGAAGGTAAGTATGTTGGTCATGTTGATCTTTACTAATCTCATCTAGGATCGGTTTGTCGCTTTTCAATGTTGGCACTCGATGTGAATTCCGAGTTGGCCTTTGCGGCTTGTCTCTAGAGGAATGGATCTTCCTGCATGACCATCATGAGCATCTTGCTAACCTGCATGTACTTTCAACTTTGTTTGCCTCGTGTTTCGCTCCACAAGTGTTGAGCTTCATGATAACAGCATTGGGGACTTTCTCTTCCGTGGTGAGCTATCTCATACCCTCTTGTCGGTTATTCTTGTGATCATCATTTCCATGACATGTTGTGATTGCTCTTGCTCCCATGTGTATTATATGTACTTTGCTAGGTCTTGTTAGTTTTTGTCTGTCTTGTTTTGTGCCATAGCATATTTTCCCCAACCATCTTTGTGCTTCATGTATTATATCCTAAATTCATGAGCTCTTTCCCAGCATGTGATTTTCTTGTTTTTATCTTGTCCATGATATTGTTCATTTGGTATGAGCATTTGTATTAACTATGGGCACGTGCTATATATCATTTACTTTATTTTGTCATGAGTAGTATCTAGGTTATATGACCTCGATTTTCTATTACATCCATGATTAGCCTTGTTTAGACTTTGTTTGTCGACTTTGTGCTACATGTGAGTGCCTTTCATGAGATTAGGGTTATATGATCTAGCTGCCATTGTATGACTTATATTGTTCGTGATCACCTTTATTGTCCTTCATGCTTATATGCTTCATACCTATTTTGCATGAGCTTGTGTTCTTCATTCATGGCATGTATTCATCATCATGCATAGAGTGTTGCCATAAGTAGCTTCTCATCTTTGTGTCCATGGTCACCATTTACTTTCATCTTGCTGTGTCCTTATGACCTTTTGTTTGGTCTTCTTTGACGGGTCTTTTCGCACATGTAAATATTGTTATTGAGACTATGGATAAATGGATCTTGATGTTGCTAATTGGTTTGTTTTATGCATGATCCTCTTTGGTTGTCTTTATTTATCTTACTCATGTTATATCTAGTAGCATGTTGTTGTGCTTCATTATGGTATTTCTTCATTTACATGGTCATTGCCATGTTTAGGTAGTATCTTGATCCATGTATTTCTAGGCTTGCACATGATCCTGCTAGCATTTTGTTGCTTTGTGATACACCTTGCTTAGCTTCTTATGCCAAATGACGATTGCTATGATGCACCTTCTTTGTTGTTTATCATGTGGATATGTTTTCACCGTTGTCTATGGATATATGGATCTTGATGCTATCTTTAGCTTGGTTGTGAACATGATCCTACATTACCTTCGCATCATGTTCATGCTCTAGATGATCATTTGCCACACTTTTCATGTATCTTGTCCATTCGTGCCTAGGAAACTGGATCTGCCTAACCCCAGTTTCGAAAGCATAGATTTGTTGGATGCATGTGTGTAGGCTTTCTGGTGAGAGACCATCATCCTAGGAATATCTCTTCCTCTGCTTTTAGGATCCACTTGGTCCTTTGCCACTACTTGTTCTACAACTGCAGAGGTAAGTACCTCTGAAAATGTTGATGATAATGATGGATCTCTTAGGAGGTTGTGGTTCTTTTGTAGGTAGAGCTTGTGTCCTTTTTGTCTAGAGTCTTTTGGTTGGACTTCTAGCATAATTAGGTTGCTTTTTACCTTGAGCCGTCTTGCTCCTTAGAGACCATGTGGTTTTCGATCTTATCTCTTTTCCTCTAGCTTTCTACCTATCTCTTGTGAGGAGAGAGTTTTAGAGTGTGTTGGGGGATTTGAGCTTGGGTTTATGAGCTCATATAGCTTATTTTGAGGGGAGCTGGTTTGTATATTATGTACTATATATTCTCTTCCAGATTTTCCTTTCTTCTTCAGGTGACTTTGGGCTTGTTTTCTTGAGTTGAGTTCACTCACTTAGACTTCTGCATGCCTCGCATGGACCTCTTATCTTGTGCTTTAGGTTGCTATCATGCGTGATTAGTGTTCTCTCTTCTCTCTAGGTTGAGTTCCCTCACGCCTTATAAGTCTAGTAGGTTTTGTGGCCTCCAGGTAGACAGAGTGCATGTGCACTCCTTAGTTGAGATCTAGAGTCGACTTCCTATGTCGATCTCTGGGAAGATAAGAGCGAGTCTGAGCCATAGTGAATCTCTTCTATCTTATCTATGCTCAATAGCCATCCAGTGTTGCAGTTTCTCGACTTCTTCTCCTCATTCTGTTTTTTCTGGTTTTTATTGAGTTCATTTGGGTCTTCTTTATGCCTAATCTTGATAATAACTCAACTTTAACCAGATTTGAGCCTAAAATTGATTCATCTGTTGAGGGGGAGTTTGAGAATCTGTTCATGCATTGCATTTAGACTGCATTTTCTGTTTTATGAGCTTTGTCTATTATGCAATTGATTCAATCTTCATGTAATGCACCTTGCTACATCTTTGAAGAAAATCACTAGCTTAGGTCTATCCAAGTTCATCTATCATACTAAGCTTGTTAAAATCTGAAAATTGAAAATCTTAAATGAAAACATGTTGCTTTTTCTTGTTAAAGTTTCTTCTCTAGAGGTTTTTACCATGAATTATGAATTTATGGAGTTCTCTAGAGTCCCTATAGCAACTTGGGTGAAACTTGCTTGATCCATATTTTAGTCCTTCAAAATTGCTCATATATGCTAAAATAAGAAAAACTTGACTCTTTTTGTGCAAAATTGAACTCAACACTATATATTCTCGAGACGCCTCCCATTGCACTTGGGATGAACTTGGAATATATAGTGTATGACCAAGATCATTCTCTTAAGAGTTACTCTTGGGGTGATCGAACATGGCTTGAGTCAACCATTAAGAAATGCAAATAACAAAAATATAAGTGGGTAAAGAATGCAAATAATGTCAAACATTTGCACCCGCTATGTCTTTCAAAATATCAAAGAAGAAGAATTTGCATGAATTGAAAAATGAACTCAAGGACTCTATATGTACTTCAAGATTCCCAAAGTGTTGAGTAGGTTGAACTCTAGGTTTTCCATTTGATCCTATGAGTGGTGCTGGCTTCTAGCTTTGAAATTTTTGCTAAGTTTTGCACTTGTTCAAATCTTGCTAAAATAAAATCTTGTAAACCAAGCTTGTGAGCCAAATGAATTTGTTCTTGCAGACATCCTAGTTCACCATTTTCTAAATTGACTAGCTTGGTGTCATATCTTGTCATTGTGATCACTTGGATAATTCTCAAAGCTCACTTAGGATGCATTTCATGCATACATATATAAAGGAGAGAAAACAAACAAAAAAAGAGAGAAAATTCCATTTTGATGCCTATATTGCCAAAAGGGAGAAAATGTAGAAAAGGCATCATTTAAAATGTAGAAAAGAGGAGATAAAAATGTGAAAGCTTGCTATCTCTTATGATCTTAGTAAATCTTTGCTATCTCTTATGGATCATATCACATTTGGCACTTATGATTGATTTTAGAGCTTTTGTAGAAAACTTGCTCTTTTCATGATCTTGCTCTAAAATCTTACTGCCAACTTGGTCATGATTTTATATCTTTCTCTCGGACCAAGTTTGGTTTTGCAATCAAATTGCTTTACAAACTCAAATTTATGCCTTTTAGTGTTTGTCAATATACTCATCAAGGGGAGATTGAAAGACCATGTGGAGGTCTATCCTGATGGTGATGAGTAATTGACCGTGGTTTAGCTGTTGTGCTTGAATTTGAGTTTGATCCGAGTGGTCGTCTTTGGTTGGTCGGAGACCGGTTGTCCGACCAGTGGTCAGTCTTTGGTTGGTCGGAGACCGGTTGTCCGACCAGTGGTCCGAGCTTTGGTGGTTGGAGACCACCATCCGACCCAGTGGTTCGAGCCGTGGTGGTTGAAACGATCGTCCGACCCCGAGTGGTCGGGACGGAGACCGATGGTCGGACCGAGTGGTCGGGACGAAGACCGATGGTCGGACCCGAGTGGTCGGGGCGAAGACCGGTGGTCGACCTCGAGTGGTCGGAAGAAGACCGATGGTCGGACCCGAGTGGTCGGGGCGAAGACCGATGGTCGACCCGAGTGGTCGGGACGAAGACCGGTGGTCGGACCCGTGTGGTCGGGGCGAAGACCGGTGGTCGGACCTCGAGTGGTCGGGATGGAGACCGGTGGTCGTCCGTGGTCGGGATGGAGACCGTGGTCGGACCATGTGTGGTCGAGGTTTCTTGGCCGATGAAGTGTATATCTTTCTGTTGAGATGGATATGTGTTGTTGGACATTGCTATGTGATGTGGTTTCCTTGTCTATGATGGTTGCGGGACTTTGGAGCTAGGTCATGGTGAGGCGAAGGGATCGGGACTAGGCCGGGAGAGCCGAGGTCCGGATGATCGTGGTGTCGCCAAAGATGGTGAGGCCGTGGAGTAGCCGCAAGCCAAGAAGACAAAGGAATGGATGAGATGCTAACTTGGAGCCGCTCGATCGAGGAGGACCGTTGGATCGCGATCGGAAGAGAGAGTAGCGGTCAAGTTGGTATGCTTTGAACAGCGTGCAAAACCCGTTGTGTTGTTGGGTTTGGGTCACCATGCATAGCTGTGTGAGTGGGTAAAATCTCGACCCTTGATGGAGTGCTCTAGGGTTTAGAGGCTCATCCAAGGGTGGTAGGTGTTCCTAGCTCGCTACTAGGCAGGGAGAGGGTGTCTCCTCGGGACGTGGTGGCGGTGAGGAAAGTCTACGTGAGTAGTTGAGAGTTGTTGAGAGTGATGATGTAAGGATCAAATCCGGCTCTTGGATGTTGGCTTAGGATTGAAGCAAGATATCCAAGGGTGGGAATTGATCCTGTCACTATAAATAGAGGGTAGGGCAGCCTTCCCTCTCGAAGGTTCGAGGTTTTTCTTTGCTCATTTGAGCTTTGCCCACTTTGTTGTGAGGCTTTGTAAACCTCCCTTCCGAAATGAAATGTTCTTCACTTATATTCTTGTTTCATTTCTCTTATGTATTTACATTACGCACTTAAATTACATTATCTAAATTCGCATTTACTTACTTGCAATTTTCTTTACGTAATTTGGATTTGCCTCATCTCCTTCTACATGCTTCGAGTCTTTGTTGAAATTCATGATTGATGAACTCTTCTCTAGATTCGGTGCTTTCAATCATCTAGGCAATCCTTGCGTTCTTGTTGCAAGTTTGTAAATCTGTGTTCTTGAAGTGCGTAAGCGTGTGACTTGCGTTCTTTAGTCTGATTGGCTTCGGTTCTTGTTGCCAAGGATGAAAGATTCTGGATGAATCTTCTATAGATCATATCCCAATCATCTAGGCAATCTACAACCTCTTCTATTCGGTTTTGCAAGAAACCAATTTACGTGACTAGTTTTGGATAGTGTTTCTATTTGTTTGAAGGGTTGTTTCTTCGTGTACTTACTTGCTGTGATTTGTGGAGAGTTATCCAAGGATATTCGACCATCAACTCCCACCACAAGTTAGGGTGAAGTCTGTGTTTGTGACTCTGTTTTTGGTGTTGCATTTGTTTAATCGAAAAGGACGGAACCTTGGTATCAATTCCTTCGATTGATGATTGAAATAGGTTCTGACATCCTTAGGAGGTGCACACCAATTTTCATGTTTTTGGATCACCGATCAAAAGTTACATCGATTTACTTTTTAAGATCGTGCTGATTTTCTCGTTCATCCGACCTCGTAGGTCGGGCGTCATCGCTCATTGGTCGGGAGCACTATTCATCCGAACACCGCTCACCCGAAGTCTTCATCCGACCTCTGTAGGTCGGGCGTCTTCGTTCATCGGTCGGGAACACTATTCACCCGAAATTGTTCATCCGACCTCTGTAGGTCGGGCGTCTTCGCTCATCGGTCGAATCTTATTCATCCGAACACTATTCACCCGAATCTTGTTCATCCGCCTCTGTAGGTCGGGCGTCTTGCTCATCGGTCGAGTCTTGTTCTTCCGAACACTATTCACCCGAATCTTGTTCATCCGACCTCTGCGATCGGAGTCTTTGTTCATCCGGTGAAGTCTTGCTCACCCGAACATCGCTCATCCGACCACTTCCGGTCGGGAGTTCGTTCACCCGACCACTTCCGGTCGGAGTCTTGTTCATCCGACCACTTCAGTCGGGAGTCTTGTTCATCCGACCAGACTAACGACGATTCGCGATCTTTTCATCCGACCAGAGATACCCGACCGGTCGCGCTTTCTTGCTCACCCTATCTTAACGGTGAGCCTCTGTTTTGAAATTGCCTGATCGATGGTTCAGTTCTCTCTTTCTGGTCTTTTGGTGGATTGAATTCTAGGGGGAGAATTTATTCGAAAATTTTATTTGGCTCCTATTCACCCTCCTCTAGTCGCCTTTTCGATCTTTCAATTATTATATCCAAGAATGAGTACCTCAAGATTGTCCAGCGATGCCAACTCCCGGGGTATTGAGCCTTTCAACATGTTGTACTCGAAATCAATAACTCGAAGGTTTGACAAGACGCCAAGGGCTGTAGGTATCACTCCTTGAAGGTTGTTGTGGCGGACACTAACGACTTGGAGGAGCACACAAGATGTCAGTGCTGGCGGGATCTCCCCGCCAATGGAGTTGCTGCTGAGGTTCAGATGCTCCAGTTGTACAAGGCGCCCGAGCTGTGATGGTATGATGCCATGAAAGCGGTTTTCTCGGAGGTCAAGCTGCCTGAGGTAAGTCAGGTTCCCTATAGAAGATGCAATGGTGCCAAGAAGGTTGAGCTCAGGAAGATCCAGTGCTATGACACGGCCACGGCGGTGGCCACGCATGCCGCAGGTCACGCCACGCCATCGGCACATAACCTCCCCTTAACTCAAAATCTATAACAAAATTTATTTCCGGAAAAAGTTGAAGGGTAATTAAGCACATGAATACAAGTGCGTTAAAAGTTCAAAGGACTACTGAACGAGGAAGATGGAACAGTCAAATCAAACACTTGTAATGCGAAATATCACCAAGGGTATAAAAGACTAGAATAGTCTTGTCCAAATGCTTCTGATGAAGCGAGATTAAGCAAACCACCAGTAGGTCGAAAGAAAGAATGGAACAGTCAATCCAACACAGCTGTAACGAAGCAGACAAAGAGTCTGTGTCTTCAATGATTCATAACCCCAATAAAGTCTGAGTCTGTGCAACTGACCTCCTGAAACAACGCTCAATCATCAAACGGCATAAGCCAAAACATCACCTGAGGTGCTGGATAGATAGTGAAGAACACATAATATGGACTTTTGGAATGCTCCATCTGGAACATAAAATTCAGCAAACTGCCTACTGAAAATCCATAATATGGTTGAAACTGCTCCTGCAAAAATGCCAAGATGAAGAAAAACTGTCGCGCTAACAATGGAGTATAAATTGCAGTAGACCCCTCATATTGAGCAAAGACAACAAAACGACGTTGTAGTATCCACGCGGAAGAAAACTCCTTGCACTTCAATACTTCATCTGAAAAATGACATTGAAGCAAAACCTTCAGTAGAAAAACTCCGAAGAGTATAATGCAGCCATCAAGGTGTCGTCAAATTCCAAGTGAACGTTGCCAAAACCTCCATAATGGACAACGCATCCAAACGGTGAATAAACACCAAGATAATGGTGATGAAACACCAAATTCCAATAAATGGTAATAAAACACCAAATGCAGTTGTCTCCTCAACTGATATTTTTTTTCTCTCCAAAGTTGACGAAGAAACGTCGAATAAATCGCCGATAATAAATTCCACCTAAATTGCAATGAAATCCACCGGAATATGCATAAAAACATTAATTGTAATGAATGAAATCCGTCAATAATAAGCACAAAATAACGAGCATGATTCCCTGCTGAAAACCAACAACCGGAGATGCTGTTCTGGAGCCGAAGCCGGACTGACTGGAGCCGCTTGGTCTTCGAAATTTGGAGCCAAACCCGGACGCCAAAGAAAAAAATCAAAAGTTCCTTCTGGATCTATTTGGAGTCCACCTGCTCTTCTAGTTCCTTCACGAGTTCTTTTAAACAAGCAAAGTAGCAGACTTCTTTGGTCACTTGCTCACGCGATTGTGCGGCCAGACGACGTGGAGTCGGGAAACGATGCGGAGCGCGCACGCAGGCTGGACTCCGACGATGGGAGCGGCTGCAAGTTGGGCCGTAGGCGGCCGGCGCGACACGGGCTGGTGCCGACGATTGAGGTGCAGGCCCGCTCGAAGGGCACGCTAGCCTAAGGAGCAGACGCCGGTGGCGGCGTGCGGTAGTGACCCAGAGCGGCGGCCAAGGCGAACATCGAACAGATGGACCAGCGCACGAAAGCCGAGGAAGACGGACGCCGAGGCAAGTTGTCAGAATTCTGAATATGAATCCGAATAGGTGGAAGAAGAGTTGGAGTTCAGATCATCAACGGTGCAGATGTTTTGCTACCCCTTTTGATTAGTTCAGTTAAGTGGCTGAGATGTAATCTGGGAGAAAGTTGAGTTAGCGGCGAAGATTAAAAGATGATCTCTTAAGGAGATCGAACGGCAGAGAACAATAGTACTAATTACTATTTACAATTAGCTGTTGTTTTTATTACTGTTTACCGCCCTTTTGTCGTTATGTTCTGGCTATATAAGCCATCTCGGTGAATGACTGATGTATCAAGAAAAACTATTCGCATCTTTCAATACAAACTTTCCTCTTCCTTGTTCTGCATCTATTTGTTCTTCTTCTATCATTTTGGTGTTTTTAATCCTTTGATCTGTTAGTAATCCGAATCCATCTGAGTGTCTGACAGATTGGTATCAGAGCGATTCGATTCTTGGCGGAGGAGTTTCTAGTAGCGATTCTGATTTGCGTTGGTTGGGGAGTCAGACTCTTCCGTAAAATCCCAAGGCAAATTGGAAGAATCAGATTGCGGCAAGGGAGTCTGATCCTTGGAGATTTGAGCAGAGTGGTTGGGAAGGTTTCTTACTCTTCCTGTAAAATACCGAATCTGCTGGGCAAGATCAGATCCACCATGCCGAAGGTTGGAAAGGCGACTGATGAAGAGGGTGAATCTGCGCGGGCTGGCGAAGTAGATGAGATGAAGAAGGATCTTAATCGTCTCCAACAGCAGATGAGTGAGAATTCAGAAGCAGTTCAAGAGCAGATAGACCAACTTCGGAATCAGCTACAAGGTAATTCTGCAAAAATCGATCAAGTAATGGTTATGCTTAAGGCTTTAGTGGATAAATCTGGACAAGCAGAGGTAGCAAGTAATGTGGCTTATGTGGAGGGTGAGAGAGAACAGTTTGGCCTGACAAATGTTAGAAGAGTGAGATCTGCAGTAAATTTGCATGGTACACCAGGTAGTGGACAATCTTTTGCACCAAACCATAATACCAGTGAACCAGTACCAATTCCTTTTAGTATTCCTCAAGGAGCTACTACTCTTCCTGTAATGAGGCAAATACCTTTGGATAATATGGAGAATAGAGTTGGTGCAACCTTTGGAGTTAGCGTGTATCCTCCAAGTATGGCAACTGGGACATTTGCTCCACACTTCAGTGCATCAAACCCACCTTTTGTACCTGCGTACAGACCTCCAATTAGTTATCCCTATCCTCAAATTATCCAACAACCATATGCCCCGCAAGGTCCAATAGCTGTTGTTGAGGATAGAGGACAACACAGTAGAAACTTTTGCAAGGGACCAAAAGTCGAATTTCAAGGTTTGATGGAGATCACCCTGATGCCTGGATATGGAAGGCTGAAAAATGTTTTGAGTTGGGAAAAACACCAGAGGAGCAGAAGGTCGCTATTGCGGAGGTGTATTTCACTGGTAGAGCTGATCAATGGATTAGTAGCAACAGAATAGATACAAGTTCCTTGACTTGGCCTGAACTTTGTAAAATGGTCTGTCAAAGGTTTGCGGCGGAAACTCACATTGATGTAATTGGTAGCTTCAGAGAATTGATGCAAAGCGGCACAGTGGAGAGTTATATTGATCAATTTGAGGCAATGATGAATTTGGTTAAAAGGAACAATCCGAGCTTAACTGAAGAGTACTTTCTGGACTATTTCATATCAGGTCTCAAGAATCACATTAAGATACCACTGAAATCTCTTCATTCCAGGACCTTGGTGGAAGCATATGCTCATGCGAGAAATTATGAGAATAGCTCAGCTTATAAGAAGTATTCTGGGTGGAATACCGGCAATACCAGTAAAGCCCAGCAACAAGGAATTGCAAGCCAGAAAGGTAATCAGTTTCTAGCTAAAAAAGAAGTGGCAGAGAGAACAAATGAAACCAATGGCAACAAATGGAATGGGGGAAGATGTTTCAAGTGTCAGGAGCCCTGGGTTCCAGGACACAGCAGGGTATGTAAGTTTCAGAAGCAAATTCATTTAATCGCTCTTGAAGAGGATGAGGAGGAAAATGAAGTAGTGCTAGATGGTGAATATGCCACTCCACCTAGTAGCCCTACACCGAAGGAGAAGGCAGAAGAAAACCTCCAGATATCAATGCATGCAGTCTCGGGAACCAGTTCGGGAACAACAACCTTTACACTAAGGCTATATTTTGGTAAAGTGAGTGCGATTGCTCTGGTGGACAGTGGCAGCTCAGCATCATTTATAACTCCAACAATGGCAGTGAGGGCAGGCTGTAAGGTCAGCAATCATGCTTCTGAACAAGTTGCAGTGGCTAATGGGATGAAAATTGAGTGCAATACCAAATGTCTGGCTTGTCCTTATGCAATACAGGGTGAACAGTTTATTTCTGACTTTAGAATCCTACCACTCAAAGGATATGATGTTATTTTGGGAGTTGACTGGATTTACCACCATAGTCCGGTGAGCTTGAATTTGAAAACCAGGAAATTCAAAATCTGCAAAGATGGATACAAGACTGTTACATTTGAAGATGAAACCAGCCCTGGAGAAGATTGTGTCATCAGTGAGCAAAAGCTGACTAAATGGATAAAAAAGGGGGTAACCGGAGGGGTGATTTATGCAAAGGCTCTCCTTGTCGGCGAAGGGCAGCAACAAGATGTTCCCGCAGAGCTTAAAAAGATACTGGAAGAATACTCTGATGTTTTTGAAGAAGCTACTGAACTACCACCAATACGGCACTGTGATCATACTATTCCCTTAGTTAATGATTCAAAAATTGTGAACTCCAGACCCTATCGACTGCCATATGCAAAAAAGGATGCCATGGAGGCTTTGATTGGTAACTTGTTACAGTCAAAGACTATAAGACATAGTGTGAGTCCATACTCTTCACCGGCAATATTAGTCAGGAAAAAGGACGGCACCTGGAGGCTTTGCATAGATTACCGGCAGCTCAACGCAAACACGGTGAAGAACAAATATCCAATACCAGTAATTGAGGATCTTTTGGATGAATTACACGGAGCCAAATTTTTCTCCAAGATTGATTTGAGATCCGGCTACCACCAGATCAGAATGAATACTAGGGACATTGAGAAGACTGCATTTAGCACTCATACTGGGCATTATGAGTACTTGGTCATGCCATTTGGTCTAACTAATGCCCCGGCAACCTTTCAAGCCCTAATGAATGAGATTTTGGCAGGGTTCCTGAGGAAATTTGTGCTGGTATTTTTTGACGACATATTAATCTATAGCATCACTCCGGAAGAACATGGCAAGCACTTAAGTCAAGTATTGGAGACATTGCAGAAAAACAAGTTGTCGGCTAAAAGAAGCAAATGTGTTTTCGGGCAAACTCAAGTAGAGTACCTGGGATATACTATAAGTCAACAAGGAGTAGCAACTAATTGGGACAAGATTGCTGCAATTCAGAAATGGCCTAGACCCGAAAGTTTAACTCAGTTGAGGGGATTCTTGGGATTGGCTGGTTATTACCGGAGGTTTATTAAAAACTTTGGAATCATCTGCAAGCCCATGTTCAATTCACTTAAAAAGAACGCATTCCACTGGGGAGAGGAACAACAAACTTCATTCCAGAAGATCAAAGAAGCTCTTACCAATGCTCCAGTGTTAGCTCTTCCTGACTTCAGTCAACCATTTGTACTCGAGACTGACTCTAGTGGGAATGGATTGGGGGCTGTATTAATGCAAAATGGCAGACCCATTTCCTATATGAGCAGAGCCATTGGACCAAAAGCAACAGCAATGTCCACATATGACAAAGAGGCCTTAGCCATTCTTGAAGCCCTTAAGAAGTGGAAACACTATCTTCTGAGTTCGTCTCTAGTGATAAGGACAGACCAACAAAGCCTGAGATATATTTCTGACCAGAGGTTAGTTGATGGTATTCAACATAAATTACTGATCAAGCTGTTAAGTTTTGACTACAAGGTAGAATATAGAAGCGGAAGAGAGAATAAGGCGGCAGATGCTCTCTCAAGGGCTCCTGGTCTTAATCATGTAATGGCTATTTCTTTAGCTATACCCCAATGGATTTCAGAGATAATCCAGAGCTATCAGAACGATGAGAAGTGTATGGAGTTAGAAGCTAAACTCAGAGTTGATGCCAATAGTGTTCCTTCATATGCCTTAAACAATGGAATATTGAGGTATAAAGGGAGGATAAATGTGGGTACAAGTTCTGATCTCAAGGACAAGTTATTATGCTCATTTCATGACTCAGCGCTAGGTGGACATTCTGGAGAGAAAGCTACTTATCAGAGAATGAAATCGCTGTTCTATTGGCCGGGGATGAAATCAATGGTGGCCACTTATGTCAAACAATGCGCAGTGTGCCAAAAGAACAAATCAGAAAACAATCCATACCCGGGGCTGCTGCAACCTTTGCCAGTTCCAGAGATGGCTTGGGCTCATATCACCATGGATTTCATTGAGGGACTACCAAAGTCTGAAGATAGAGATGTAATATTGGTTGTTGTGGATCGGTTTACAAAATACGCCCACTTTATTTCACTGAAGCATCCTTATACTGCCCGGAGTGTTGCAGATCTCTTCTTGGACAACATCTATAAACTGCATGGACTTCCAATGGTGATAATCTCTGACCGGGATAGAATCTTCACTAGTGACTTATGGCAAGAACTTTTCAAGGTGCTGGGAGTGAAGTTGAGGCTTAGTAGTGCCTACCACCCGCAATCTGACGGCCAAACCGAACGAGTGAATCAGTGTCTCGAAAATTATTTAAGATGTATGGCTTTTGCTAGTCCAAAAAGGTGGCATTCATGGTTATCACAAGCTGAGTGGTGGTACAATACCTCATTCCATACATCTTTGCAAATGACACCATTTCAAGCCTTATATGGCATGAAACCACCCCTTGTCAATGAATACATGTTACCTGATTCGGCGCTGGGTGAAGTAAGGGACTTGTTGCAAGGGAGACAAGCAGCTTTTGAAGTTATTAGAGCCAACTTGGAAAAGGCTAGCTCTAGGATGAAATTCTTCGCAGATAAACACAGAACTGAAAGAAACTTCAACATTGGGGAGATGGTTTATCTCAAAATGCAGCCCTATAGACACAATGCCCTGGGATTACACAAAGCTCTGAAGTTACATTCAAAGTTTTATGGGCCATATAGGATTGTTGAGAAGGTTGGAAGAGTTGCTTACAGACTGCTATTGCCTGAAGGATGTTCAATTCATCCGGTGTTCCATGTGAGTCAATTAAAGAAACATTCCGGCCTCAAGGCGATTCCTAGTCCAAATCTACCATTGGTTGACACTGAAGGTAACATATTGATCGAACCTGAAGTGATTCTAGAGCGAAGAGTGATTCCAAGAAACAATGAACCAGTAGTCCAGTGGAAGATTCAATGGGTTAATCTGCCACCTGAGGTTGCAACTTGGGAGGATGCTGACTTCATATCTAAAGTTTTTCCACAATTCCATCCTTGAGGACAAGGATGATCTGAAGAGGAGGGCAAATGTCAGAATTCTGAATATGAATCCGAATAGGCGGAAGAAGAGTTGGAGTTCAGATCATCAAGAGTGCAGATGTTTTGCTACCCCTTTTGATTAGTTCAGTTAAGTGGCTGAGATGTAATCTGGGAGAAAGTTGAGTTAGCGGCGAAGATTAAAAGATGATCTCTTAAGGAGATCGAACGGCAGAGAACAATAGTAGTAATTACTATTTACAATTAGCTGTTGTTTTTATTACTGTTTACCGCCCTTTTGTCGTTATGTTCTGGCTATATAAGCCATCTCGGTGAATGACTAATGTATCAAGAAAAACTATTCGCATCTTTCAATACGAACTTTCCTCTTCCTTGTTCTGCATCTATTTGTTCTTCTTCTATCATTTTAGTGTTTTTAATCCTTTGATCTATTAGTAATCCGAATCCATTTGAGTGTCTGACACAAGTGCCCGACCGGTGGATGCGATCGGTCGGAGCGGATGACAGCGGCTCGCGTGGAGTAGATTGGCGTGGATGTCGCCGGGTGGCCGGTGCGACGCACGGGGCAGTCGGCTTGAGGCGGCCCACGACGGGAAGATCAAGGCGATGCGCGCGACATCGAGTCTGGAGGCCGGGTGAGCGAGGGGCCGGCCGGAGCTGAAGATGCGGCGGAGGCCCGGCGGGATCCGAAGGGCGCGATGGCCGGTCGAGGCGCCGGAGACCGGCGCGGACGGTGGAAGATAGTTGGCCGAGATGAATTCAAGCTGGCCGAAGCTGTTGCCGATGAGGACGACCGGCGGCGCTGATGGCGGCGGCGGAGGATGGCAACAATGAACGGCGCGACAGTAGATCGATCTGATAACGCTGTGCGGGTGATCTGAAAACCCTAGCTCTGATACCACTTCTTAGGGTTAGATGCACGGTATAATGATAGAGACAGAGATTTAACGTGGAAAAACCCTTGCGGGAAAAATCACGGGAAACAATCCACTATAATGCTTCAAGATTACAAGTACAGGGGTTGGCTTATATAGCAAAAGAGTCCTAGTTGTGGAAGATTTGACTCCTAATAAACTATGAATAGAATCAAAAGATATGGTAAATTGAGATATTGAGTTATCTCCCACGCCCATGATCCCAGAGCTTGGAATGGATATCTCCTCTTATCAGAGACCTAAATGACATAAGCGCTTGGTGGTCAGTGGCGCTTGTTGTGGCAGTTTCAGGAGTGGATAAGGTGACTGCTGGCACAGCATTAGCCGAACATGGAAGGAGGGAGGCAAACAAGAAAAAACCCAAGGCTATTACAATTCCCATGTTTAGACGACAATCGCAAAGGCTGGTTTGCGGACTGAAAGCTTGTTGTGTTTATAGAGTGATTCCAGACTCAAGTTGCCCAATTGTTTTTATTTTCTTTTTGAGGACTTCAATTTTGTTATGAGCCGGTGGGCATGACACTTGTGCCTTTTTAAAAAAAAGAAAATACACTGGTGCCTGTCACTCGTAAAATTTTTAGAATTTTCCAAGTTTTAGAGAGACGTCCTCTCTGAATCCATGGAAGAATCATGTGTCCAAGTTTTCCTCCTTTTTTCCGACTATTGAGTACGGTTTGCATTTTGAAAATATTGTCCACGATGTACTTAAGCGCTACAGTGTTTTTTTGTTATGTTTTTGAACGGTGTGTTTTACTCTAGTCTATAGGAGTAAGTAATATTGGACATAAACAAATGGGAGAAGTATAGAAAGAAAAAAAAGTAGAAAGTCACCTAAACATAATAAGATAATATATATTTAAAAATAAAATTTGAAAGCTCAAAGTAAAAAGTTTATATAACACCCGAAACTTTGCTCAAAAGTTCGTCCAGTACTCAAAAAGCAAAATTCAAGTCTGGATTTTTTGGATCGGGATTTCCAATAATTCGCCGAAATTGCTAAAATGTCGGCAAAGTTCAACTGAATAAAAAATAGTCCAAACCACTTTTGAAAATTTTTATGGATGGTTCTGACGTATCATTGATTTTCTCATAAAATTTTTACATGATAATCAAGTCTGAGGAATTTTTAAATTTTTTGACAGTGCTATTGTCCTGAACTCCTGATAAAAGCCTTGTCGTGGGAATTTTTTTTATTGAGTAACCAAAAAAGATTTATAATTTTTGAAACTTTTAGAGAAAGGTGTTATGGCAATTCTTAAGCTATAGTGGGAGAATTTTTTATTGAGTAACCAAAAAACATTTAGAATTTTTGAAACTTTAGAAGGGTGTTGAGGCAATTCGTTTTTTTTAAACTAAGGGTAGGAGCTCTGCTATTCATTTCAGAAGAAGAGAATACAACAGTAACCTCTGAAAAGATAATTATATAGATACCGATCCCTAGACACAGCAGGGAAGGCACCAACATTGGAAAGGAGTCCTAAACCTGGACACTCCCCCAAGACACCACTTACACCGGCTAGACCAACACCTTATGGAGCGAAAGACCCTCAATCCCCGCCTGGCCTCGTTGCCTGTCACCTTCGGCATCTGCATCCTGGCTCCACCATTAGTCGGTCCGAGCCCCGCAACCCTTGCCGTCACGCACGACGCACGACCTCATCCCAGGCAATTCTCAAGCTCTCCTAAAAATTTTGGTATTTTGGATCATGATCATACTCGAGCGAATTTATAAAATTCTGACAATGTTACTGTCTCATTTGTGTTCCTTTTGTTTTTGATTTTTCAAAGATAACAAATGAAGTTAAACTCTTTTGGAAATTTTTCTGTATGATCATAGACTCCTAAATATGGTATCATAAATTTTTTAGAGCATGATCAATCTTGTATATATTTTTTAAAAATCTCACAGTGTTTTTGTTATTTTTATAAAACGTCTCAAAAATTCGGTTTTTCAAAATATTTTCATGGAAGATGACATTCTTATGAATTATTGTCCCACATCCAGTCCAAGAAAATTGAAACCTGGTCAAAATTTCTGTCGAAATTGCTGAAATCTCGGTAAATTTCAATCGAATGAAAAAAATTTCATACCACGTTAGAACATTTTTTTTAAAAAAATTGGATGGTCCTGAAGCATCACTAATGGTCCTATAAAATTTTCAGATAATGATCGAGCCTGGGGAATTTTAAAATTTTTTGACAGTGCTACTGTCCTGATAAAAGGTTGAGTACATGTATTGTTTCCATAGATTTGATCGAGCAACCAAAACAAATTTATACTTTTTCAAAATTTTGGAGAAGGATGCTAAGGAAATGCTTAAGCTCTCCTAAAAATTCTGGGTCATAATCGTACTTGAACGAATTTATAAAATTCTGACACAGTTACTGTCTCATTTGTGTTCCTTCTGTTTTTGATATTTCAAAGATAACAAATAAAGTTCACTTCTTTTGGAAATTTTTTTGTATTATTCTAGACTTCTAAAGATGGTACCATAAATTTTTTAGAGCATGATCAAGGTTGTACATTTTTTAAAAATTTGATAGTGTGTCTGGTATTTTGTAAAACATTTCGAAATTTCGATTTTTCATAACATTTTCATGGAAGATGACATTCTTAAGAGGGATTGTCCCAAATCCGGTCCAAAAAATTTGAAATCCGGTCAAAATTTCTGAAATTTCGGCGAAAATTTTGAAATTATTGTAGTAATTTGATTTTTTTTATTCAGTTAGGATTTGTAATCTCGTCCTGGGCGAAATCAGAAATCTTAACAGAAATTTCGTCGGGATTTTGATGGAGGCATCGCAAAGAGAATCTTACTGAGAAAGATGGCAATGTGATGTAGTCTCAATGAAGTTAATTAATGACGAGTGGGTGTCATTTCTGTCACGCGAGCCATTCAAGCTTTGAAAATCATAACATGATGCTGAGAATACAATGATTAATTACAGACCTCAAGTCATTATCTCCTTTTATTCTTTTCCCGCTTTCGTGCTTTAGCACGTTGTAAATTGCAACTGTTTCCTTCTTAATATAAAGGCAGCAATCGCTGGAACTTTCCAAAAGAAAAAGAAGGTATTTTTAAAGCGATGTTCTACAAGGTAATATTGGTTAGGAGCAGAACTTCCGCGGTTCCTAGTTTCTTCCACAATTCCAACCTGCTTTTAGTCAAAGTTAGGTTCTGACAGGAGGGTTTTATATGTGCTGGTCCTGCTGGAGCATTGCAATTTGAGCGCCCAGCATCCGTCCATTACGCCAATTGTTCCCTTTCGGTGCTAACCAAAATCCAAATGCACGGAGCACACGCTCGTCAGGAATGATGCAGCCAAAGGACTACTTCCATCTTCCGGCTCCGGCTCACTTGCTTCTTATCCTCCTCATTTTGCTGCTGGTTTTTGTCAGTGTCAGCCTCGCAAGTTCATTTGCGACTCAGCCGCGCGTGCTGTAGAGATTAGACTACAGAAACTGTGAAATCTGTCGTTACAGGTTGATGCAATGTCCGTCTGGCTGGATTGGACGATTGGCAAAAAAAATAATCTTGGGAGAGTCATCCTAATTCGTGTATTTTTTTTTCTTCAAGTCCAAATAAGCCATCAACTGGTTTTCCATTCATGTGCTCAAGAGGAGCTTAGACTTTATCCAAAAAAACGATGGGAATACAACCGTTTGTCGGATAAGTACTAGAAAAGAAACTCGGCACAAAAACTGATAAAAAAAAAACTCGTAGCTACAAAGCCATACCATTATTTACGTGGCACCACTTGGTGAATATACAGCACTTTGCATTGCGCGATATCAACAAAAGTTTTTTTTTGATTCTCTTAACTTGGACAAGCCGAAGGAATGTTTAGATTCCAGCTTTGGCTTGCAAAAAGGCAAAGGAGGGTTTGGAAGTCGGTGGTAGATTCATTAGGGAGAGCTGTATCACCTAATGAAGAGACAGGGAATGCAAAGCTCAAAATAGAGGAGAGGGCAATGGTCTGGAGCAGCGAGGAACTGAGAGTTCCTACAGGAGACCTGTGTTTTCTATCACACATAGATGTGGATAATTTTACCTTAACCTCAATGACATTAGTCTAAAATCAACTCTCAGTAAACCAAAAAAACATGTCTCTAGTATCTGTTGGCTTTTAGTTATATAGATGCTTATGGCTTTTGAAAAAGTCCCTAGTGTCTGTTGGCTTTTAGTTATATAGATGCTTATGGCTTTTGAAAAAGCCAGATTAAAAAACCACACATCTATTTAGACCATGTTTATTTAGTATTAGGTTTTTTTAGCTAATAGTTTAAAAACCAATCTTTTGGCTTAAGCAATTTAAAAGCTGTCCGTTTTTATACGTGATAGAGGTGAATAACTTTACCCCGACTTCAGTACCATTGTTCTAAAACTAACCCTCAATATGCTAAAAAAGCATGTGGCTTTTGGCTTTTGTTTAAATAGAAACTAATGACTTTTGAAAACACTTAGTTAATAAATCAATGATTTGTTTAGGCCATGTTTGGATAAGTGGTAACTCCTTTGGGATGTTTTAGGATTTAATTCAAATTTGAATTAGATCCTAAAACATTCCAATTAAATACCCTTAGTCCAAACACCCCCTTAGGCTTTGGCCTTTTAGCCTTTATGACGAGTAAAAGCTCAAACAAATAGAGTCTTAAGACTCTTAAGCTAAAAAAAAGTCCAAACAAACTAGGCATCAGAATTGAACGATCATTAAAAAAAACTTAGAATTGGATTGTTTGAGTTGCGACTTTGGACCAGTGACTACTGTTGCTGTCACGCGAGCAAGTGTTTAGTAGCATTGTTCCTGATTTTTGTGCCAGTGTTTTGCGATTGATGTTCGTCCCAGCAGACCAGCACTTCTTAATTTGCAGTAAACTATTGTTAGGAGTGAATTAATATTGGTTACTGACTTCGCGTGTCCCATTACTCGTGTGGCCCATGCAAAACACGGCTAACTGGATGTCCCGCAGTTCCACGGTCAAAGCTCAGCTCTCCGTGGAGCTTTATATATATATAGATGCCAATTGCTCCCTTTAGGTGCTAAGCAGATTTCTCGCCCTCTCCAACACCGCTAATCAGGAACAATGCTACTAAACATTCGCCATTTTCTGGCTCGGTTGCTTCTTATCATTTTACTGGTTTTTGTCAGTGACAGCCTCGGTGGTCGTGGAGGTCGTTCATGCGTCTCTCGTAAGCACTCATATTTCTGATATAAGTTGCTAACTTCGTGCTCCTTTCTAAACCCACTCACAATGTAGTTTGGTAGTTTTCTGTCTAGCATTCGTACCGTTGTTACATGTATACTGAACGTGCCTCTCGAATGTTTCCTTTTTCCCTGATATTTTCACCATCATCGCAGATGACCCGTCCCATAGCTGCGCCCCACCATCATACAAGGGATGAGAAGCGCGTCTATTTCTATACAATGAAACGTGCGAAGATTCTCCAAATCATTTGATCCGAGAACGCACGTGCGTTTGAGCACGCTAAAGATTATGTGAAGGCACGGTTCATTGCGTCGGAAGTTTGAACGAGCTGGATGTTTTTTCACGAACCATCGCGTTGGAAGTTTTGTACGTAAAGAAATAAAATGTTTGTCGTTCTACCGGAGCTATTTACTTTCTACAATGTAACCCCTTTAAACCAATGATAATTCTGGCAATTTAAGAAGACGATCAAACAAACATGTTTGGAAAGTTTCTCTTATCCTACTTGGTCTTCAATTGTTTTAGGAGTCAAGAGGTTAGGCTAAAGGATCCTATACCAGTCCAACTCACACACAGGTGGAAAGACTGTGGGTGTGCCATAGCAATCTAACCCAAGCAATCAACCAACGAGTGTGTTACAACATCAACAATGATGTAGATGAATTTCACAGAGAGAACCAAAATACCTACGACAAAACAACCATGACAAGAGAAAAGATTTGTCAATGTTGATCATAAAATACTTAAGTACAGCCTCGAAAGAGTAAGGGGATTGTCATCTCTCATAACCTTCTCTAACCTTTTGACAATCAATCAATTTCTTGCCATATACAAGAATCTATTTTAAACAATAGCATAACCTCCAATCCTTCCACGTACCTCTAATAGTTTGTACATTGCTTTTGATGAGTTTCTCTTGGCTTAGCTTTTTTGCTTTGCTATGGTCACACCTCATGCCTTTTTGGTCTCCCACTTTTCCTCATCTAAACAGAAGTATAAATCTTTATGCAAGTATTATTAGTATAGGAATCCTTAGGGCCTATTTGTTTTTGATTTGGATTCTCTAAAAGCTGACTCTCCAAAAGCACATATGAAGTGGATTGTGGATTCTAGTGTATATGGGTGGGCTAGATTATGAGAATCAATTCCTAGAATCGGATAGTTTGTTTTTTATTATGCTTTTGGGGCCATAATCCAGAATCAAAAGCAAAAACAAACAGGCCCTTAGTCACACCTCTTTGAGTCCTAAAAGAATTCAAATCTAAGTAGGGTATGAATCACCTTTCACAACACAATAGGCTATCTCATTCAAAGCAAGGTAAAAGAAATTAGGGTGAACTATGTTCCAAAAAAAAGTAGGGTGAGCAAGAGAATTAGAGATTAGATAAGAATTCCAATTGAAGATATCAAAATCCATAATAGAAAATATAATGAAATCACATATTTAATTTCCATATGACTTTCTAAATAAAATCTCTAAATAAATATAATTTGTAATAAAAATTAAAGAAAAATTAGCCATTGGATTTATATATGAATTCAATAAAAAATAACTAAAATTTGGAATAAAAATATAAAAATGAGGAATTTGATATTAATATGATATGTAAAGTAAAATCTATAAATAACTAATTTGGAGTAAAAAATAAATAGAAAACATAAATTGGATCTATATAAAAAATAAAGATCTACATTCCTGATCGTGGTGGGTCCACATTATAACGGTCTAGATTAAAAGAAATAATTTGTGTCATGTACAATACAAAAATAAATAAATTTGGAATAAAATTGAATTAAAATTAGAAAAATTATTTCCATTTGATTAAAATAAAGAGTATGTAAAGTACAATAAAAATAAAAATTGGGAATAAAAAATATAAGATAATTAGTAATCGAATTTCCAAATGAACATCAAAATAAAACTGAAATTTGGAATAAAAATTAAATGAAAATTAGTAGTTAGATTTGTATAAGAATTTCAACCTATAAAACTAAAATTCAGAATAAAAATAGCAAATTGATTTCTATACGATTAAAAGAAAGAATCCGTGTTATGTACAACCAAAAAATAGAAATTCACAGTAAAAATAAAAATAAAATTAGCAATTATTTTCCATATGAACATCAAAATAAAAATGAAATCTGGAACAAAAATTAATTGAAAATTAGAAATTGGTTTTGTATACGAATTGTAACCTAAAATTGAAATTCAAAATAAAAAATATAATAAAAATAATAATTTTATTTCCATATGAACTCCAAAGTAAAATCCCTAAATAGCTTAAATTCAGAATAAGAATGAAATTAAAAATACCAATTGAATTTGAACGCGATTCCAACCTAAAACTATATATCATGTATACTCAACAGGCAAAACAAGCCACCATGTTCGCTCCGAAGACTAGAAATTTACACATTAGTCAGAGGAAACAAAAGAAAAATCTACACTGTTGATAGTAATGGGTCGAGATTATAACTGTATAGATTAAAAGAAAGGGTTCATGCCATGTATAATAAAGAAGTAACTCAAATTCAGAATAAAAACAAAAGTAGAATTTTGATTCCATACGATTAAAAGAAAGAGTCTATGTAAAGTACAATAAAAAATAAAATATAATTAGTAATCTAATTTCTATATGAACATAAAATAAAACCAAAATTTGGAATAAAAATTAAATGGAAAATTAGTAGTTGGATTTGCGTACCAATTATAACCTAAAAACAAAGATTCATAAATAAAAATACAATTTGATCCCTATACCATTAAAAGAAAGAGTCCACGTCAACTACAATAAAAAAATAGAAATTCAGGGTAAAAAATAAAACAAAATCAGCAATTTGATTTTCGTATGAACATTAAAATAGAAATGAAGTTTGGAAAAAAATTAATTAAAAATTAGTAATTGGTTTTATATAAGAATGCAACCTAAAACTGAAATTCAAAATAAAAAATTAAATTAAATTAACAATTTGATTTCTATAAGAACTTAAATTCATAACAAAAAATAACTTAGATTAATAATAAAAAATAAAATCCCTAAATATCTTAAATTAATAATAACAAATAAATAAGTAAAATACTAATTGAATTTGAATGCGATTCCAATGTTATGTATGCTCTAATAATATGCAAATATAATTTGGAATATGAATAAATAAAAATGCCAATTTGTTTTACATAGGAATTAATACAAAAGATAACTAAATCCAAAATAAAAAATATAATATAATCACCAATTTATTTTCCATATGAATTTTTTTAATATAATCCACAAATAAATATAATTCATGATAACAATTAATGACAAATTAGCAATTGGATGTCTATATGAATTCAACAAAAAATAACTAAAATTTGGAAAAAAAATATAGAATAAAATTGTAAACTTGATATCGATATGAATTGTAAAGTATAATCCCTAAGTAATTTGGAGTAAAAATTAAATAAAATGGGCAATTATATCTATATAAAAATTCTAAAAATAATGAGAGAAAATTTTCAGCGTGATTTCCATTTGAATTCCAAAGTAAAATCCATAAATAGTTAAAATTTAGAATAAATTATATAAAACTAACAACTTCATTTATATATGGATTAAAAAATCAGAGTCAAAAAAGGCCACCACGTTTGCTCTCTCAAGACTAAAAATTTCCATATTAAACAGAGAAAAAAAGAGAAAGATATAAACTGTTAATCGTGCTTAATCCAAATTATGACATTCTAGATTAAAAGAACAACTTTGTATCATGTACAATACTAAAATAACGTGCAATACTGATATAACTAAAATTCTGAATAAAATGAAATAAAATAAAATTTGATTTTACAAACAAATCTCTATGTAAAATCCATAAATAAATTTAATTTGGAATAAAAATTAAAGAAAGAATATCAGCTGGATTTGTATACGAATTTTGAATAAAAATAACTACAATTTGGTATAAAAATTTAAAAATAAATTAGCAATTTTTTCCATATAAAATACTAAGTAAATTTTTTTAATAAATATAATTTGTAAAACAAATAAACAAAATTTGTGAGTCTCATTTCCATGAGACTTTCGACCATAGATAGCTAAATTTAAAATAGAAAGTAAAATAAAAATCGATAACCTGATTTTCATATGAATTCCTAAGTAAAATCCCAAAATATATATAATCCGATGTAAAAATTAACAACTTCTTTTCTATACAAATTCCAACAAAAAAACCAAAATTTGGGTTCAAACTAAAATAAAACTGGAAATTTGAGTTACAGACAATGTAGATTCGTTGGGTAGTTAGGAACATGTCATCGCTATTGAGGTACATGATATCATACGCGATGGAGGGAAGATTCTCTATATCGTTAGACAACAACTAAAGCAAACATGCTAGCATCAAAGAAGATGGGAGGTCGTTACAATTAGTAAGGAAGCAATTTCGTTGAGTTGGCCAACATCGTATAAGAGAAGTTACCAACATCATATAAGAGAAGTTACCAACAAGGGACAAGCACAAAATCGAGCATGTATAACATCCTACCTGTATATAAACATGCATGAATTCATATCAATCAAAATAAGAAGCAAAAAAGCTTGGAGCAGAGACGATGTTACAGTATGGAATAGGCTTGGGGGCCACTAGTGAGAGCATGATAGGTATCCTCGGTAGGGTTAAGTGATAGTTGTACATATATGCATGTTGATGTCGCAACGTTCAGCATTATATGCATGTTGATGTCGCAAAGTTCATCATTAAGTAATAATTAAAGAGAAATAGAAAATAGCTATACGATAGAGTATTGCATTAAAAAGGGTTTTAGCTGAGAGGGATCGATAATAATTAGGCTTGCTATTGAAGGTTGAAGCAGAAAAGTTGTGGAACGATTAAGAAAAGATAGAAGATATATAGATTAGTGGGGCAGCCAGCGTGTGAGGAAGATAAGTTCAAATTAAGTGCCCATGGATGCAACGGTGTATAGTGAGCGATATATTCTGATACCATGTAAAATAATCGGCGTATTTCTTGAGATTAAATAGAGGTACATATGCTGTATATATTTTGAAAAAAGAGTTACTGATGGAGAAGGAATAGAGGTACATATGCTGCATATATTTTGAAAAAAGAATTCTCGCCCGCGACCGTGGGAGAAGGAGGGGCGGAGCGCGCGTGCGGATTCAACGGCGGCACGGCACCCACGAAGGCACGATGGGTACCGAGGCCGCGACCACCTGAGCTGCGGCGGCCCGGCCGAGCCTTGCTTGAGGAGGCGGCGGCTGGTAAAGTGGCGCTGGAGGGCCGGCCATCCTACTCTGCCCCGGTGAGTTCTTGAACCAGTTTTTGTTATGTGCATCTTTTTCCTTGCTCTTAGTCTCTTAGACCAGTTAAAAGGTCATGGCATAGACGAATTAGTTATCATTACCTTTCTTGTTTATATTATTATTTGCAATGATTGGCATTGAGCTATGGTTAGGGCCAGTACAAATGTCAATCTATCAGTTTCTAGCCAGAGGGACTGAACTGTGTGTTAATATTTTACTCTCGCATTGCTTTATCACGAGGTTATCACAGTTGAGAGTTCTGTGCGAGAAAACTCAAGAGATATTGATGGAGGAAAATATTGAGGACAGGTATGCAACTCTACCTTCCACACGAACTAAGCAAAAACAATATACCTGCTGAGGTAATATAGTTTTTTTTTGTCTGTATCAAAGCACGGATATTCAGCTAGTTCTATATAAAATATCAGGATTTTCAAAATAGAAAGATTATTTTGTATTTGTTTTCTTGTTAATACGAAACATATTGCCTCAATTCTTTGCCCCTTAATAATATTTTAACTCTCCATGGCTTGCTTTTCTATTTCTTGACAGAAATTGGTACTCGTATATTTTTACAAAAAAATGGTAAAATTTTAACAAAGGAAAATTAGTAGAGTATCATCTTTTCACAGCATGCCTTTCAATTGAAAATTTTGGCCACCCTACAAGATTTTTGACTAATATCTGCTCCCTTTGTTCCTAAATACATGTCATTCTATCTTGCAAATTTTGTTCTTAAGTACATGTTATTTTACAATTTCAAGACAACCTTTAATTGTTTTTTCCTTTGCATACTCTACCATTTATTATTTCTAAAGTTATTTATTACTGTAGATTAGAGTAACACACACCAACCATGGGCAACAAGTGAGCTAATGAAAGAGGGTAATTTGGTCACTTTTTTACGTGCCTTGGTTGAAGTGTAATATCCTAAAATGTCATCTATTCAGAAATAGAGAGGATATATTGTTTGCGATCTTTCACACTAGTTTATTAACATGGAACATACATCAATTAGACAAAACAACCAAGCAGGCCAATAGAAACGTTCCTGAGGTGAACTTTATTTCTTAACATGTTTAGCGGTTCTGATGCACAACGAAACCAAATCTGTAGCAGATGGAATACAAGCATCGCAACATAAGAGCCTTCCAGGGAAAAGAACTTTCAATAAAGCAAATTCCGTAATGCACCAGTAACATGTGAACAACAGAAACAATTGTCCTTTGTCTCAACAGTGTAATGCTGAAAATGCTTCTTTAATTGCGATGACTTCGGCGTAAACATTCAGCATTGTTGGTCGATCTTTTGGTGCCTCCACAGAGCATGAGAGACCAAGCTTAAGAAGCTGCATAATGCAGCTCAGCGTTCCAACCGTTGCATGATTTTGATGGTCCAAATTATTGTCCGGATCATCTTCAAAATTTGGAATGATATTAGGATCAAGAATCTCGCCAATCTTATGAGGAAATGCTTTTCCCACAAATTTGTGGAGGCTCAAACCATTATTAAACATCTCATCAGTCGGACGCTTCCTTGTGAGCATTTCTAGGATGATAATTCCGTAGCTATAGACATCGCCCTCTGTTGAGATTTTGCTCCCAAAGCCATACTCTACAATATTGTGTATAATTGTTCAAATTGACTATCTCACTATATTGATAATAAAAACTCATGAAAGAATATTTTCAAAGAAAGGAAAAATAAAACATGAATATCAGGAAAAATAAGAAAGATATTAGAGATGTCCAATTGCTTTTTCTGTACCAATAAAAATAAGAATAAGAGATTGTCACCTGGTGCGATGTATCCAATCGATCCTCTTGGTCCGGCTAAGCTTGTAGAACTATTAATCCTTGAAGAACTGTGCTTGTGAAGAAACTTAGCCAACCCGAAGTCGCCAAGACGTGCACCCATGACATCATCTAGAAGGACATTGCTGGGCTTCAAATCACAATGGACCATAGGGGGCATGCAATGGTTATGTAGATAATCCAATGCAGAAGCTATGTCAGATGCTATTGTTATTCTCGAGCCCAAACTCAATGGCCTTTTCAAACTATACTCGTTCAGTTTTGGATAGAGCCAGCTCTCTAGGCTACCGTTAGCCATATATTCAAGAATAAGAGCTTTGAACTCATGTCCTGTTGGATCAAATGTTGAGCATGCCGTAACCACCCTTACAAGATTACGATGACGAATGTTCCTCAGTGCCTCACATTCAACAAGGAAGCTCTTTGGTGCTCCAAGTTGATCAAGTTTGAAAACTTTTATAGCAACTGCATGTTCTTCAAACTCAAATCTACCTTTGTACACTGACCCATATTGTCCCGAACCAAGCAAGTTGGCTAAGGAGTAGCCATTTGTTGCTTTGACTAAATCAGCATATGTGAATTTCTTCAGCTCGTTGCAGGATGGATGAGCTACTTGTTTGACTATCTTTGTCTTCTTCAAAAGAATGACGGCAAAGATTGATAAAAGGACGAAAGAAAGAGCACTAAATCCTACTACTTTCAGAATTTTGGAGGTGTGCCTTTGTTTGGATGCCTTTGCGTTGCAAAGTGGCAGTTGTAGCAATGGAGTGCTGGCACAAATGTTCTTGTTCCCTTGAATGAACACCTCGCTTGAATTCTGAAATATCCCACCTGTTGGTACTGGCCCCTCAAGGTTGTTGAAGGACAAATTGAGAAACTTCATAGAGCTAAATGATTCAAAGAACCCAGGGATTTCACCAGACAAGTTGTTTTGAGAAATATCCATCTCAACGATGCCTCTCAAATTCGTGAAAGATGCAGGGATTCTCCCGTCAAGAAGGTTTCCCTCCATGTGGAGGGACTCCAAGTGGACACACTCACCTAGAGTTGAGGGAATTTGTGCGGACAACTGGTTATTGGAAATATTCAGAGTTTCGATGTTGAGCAATCCACCAATCTCCAGTGGTATTTGTCCAGAGAGTTGGTTGTGAGACAAGTCCAGGCCTTCAGAAAGGGAGGAAAGAGTAAAGAGTTCCTTTGGTATGCTACCGCCAAAGCTGTTACAAGAGAGATTCACTCTTACCAAATTTTTGCAGCGTCCTAAACTTCCTGGAATTGGTCCACTCAATTTATTTTCCTGTAAATACAGCTCACTCAATTGATTAAGATTACCAATTGAAAGCGGGATTTGACCGATAAGTTTGTTCTGGGATAAGCTTAGGACAAACAAGTTTCTTAGATTTCCAAGTGAGTCAGAAATATTTCCAGTAAGCAAGTTCTGTTCCACGCGAAGAAGCGTGAGGTTTGTGAGGTGCTCTATCTCTTGTGGTATGGTGCCAGATATTTTATTTGCTGTTAAGAACAATACCTCTAAGCTCTTTGGAAGGCCCGAAATGGAACTTGGCAGGACTCCTTGAAGGATGTTTGAATCCAACAGTAATCTCAACAATTGTGTGCAATTTGTCAATGAGGATAAGAAAGACCAATCTCCAGCTTCAAGCCGGTTCCAGCCTAGATCCAATTCGATTAAGCTGGGTAGGGTCCCGAAAGAGGGAACAATACCATGAAATGCATTGTCACGGAGATTAATCACCTTGAGATTGGTCGTGTTGGCCAGTGAAGTGGGGATTTGGCCTTGGAATTGGTTCCCTTGCATAATCAAAGTTTCAATGCTTGAAAGGGTATTTCCGATGCTATATGGAATTTCCCCGATGAGACTGTTCGTACCCATGCCAAGGTATGTGAGTGCTGACATGTTGTAAAGAGATGCCGGGACAGTCGCTGACAAAAAGTTGTAAGTGAAGTCTAGTTTTTGAAGGTTTGGAATTTTACCTATACTCATTGGGATGCTACCTTGAAAATTGTTATCTCCAAGCAAGAGCGAGCGAAGGGAAGAAAAATTCCCTAAAGTTGAAGGGATGGTGCCTGCAAGATCATTTGACTGCAAGATAAGATATTGCAAGGGTGAGTCAATTTTCGAGAAAGCAGGAATGGACCCGACAAAGTTGTTCACTCCCAGGGCTAATTTTTGAAGTGACGTGCTATTAAACAGTCCAGGAGGGATCTCTCCACTGAGATGATTTTTTGTTAAGGCCAACACTTGGAGTGATGAACTATTAGCTAGGAATGACGGGATAGGTCCTGTGAGGCTATTGTTCGCGAGATTAATAGAGACAAGAGAAGAGATGCTTCCAAGTGAAAGAGGAATGTTGCCCGTCAAACTGTTTCCAGCAAGACTTAAAACTGAAAGGTTGCGGAGAATCCCCAACCCTTCTGGGATTCCTCCGGTGAGCATGTTGCGATCCAAGTTGAGCTTTTGAAGATTTGAACATTGGCTCAGGTTTGGGGGGATCTCACCATGGAGGGAGTTGTTCCCAAGATCAATGATTAGAAGGCGAAAACAGGAAGATAGAGAGTTTGGGATCATGCCTCGAAGATTGTTTGAGCTGAGGTTAAGGTACTGCAGCCTATTTAGTTGCCCAAGTTCATGTGGGATTTGACCACTCAGTTGATTGTTCGGTAAGTGGATTCTTGTGAGTAAAGTGAGATTGGCAATGCAAGGAGGTATTTGGCCATTGAGGTCGAACGATTCGAGATCCAGTGCAATAACACGAGATGCGTGTCCCTTGCTGCAAGTAACACCGAACCAGCTGCAGAAATGGAGGGAACCATTCTTCCACGAGCCTAGGAGTCCGGCAGGGTTGGAGAGATGGAGCTTTAGGCAAAGGAGGGTTTGGAAGTCGGTGGTAGATTCATTAGGGAGAGCTGTATCACCTAATGAAGAGACATGGAATGCAAAGCTCAAAATAGAGGAGAGGACAATGGTCTGGAGCAGCGAGGAACTGGGAGTTCCTGCAGGAGACCTGTGTTTTCTATCGCGCATACTTTATGCTATTTAGTAGACGTGTGCAGTGTGCTTGTGCCTTGAGTTGTGATTTCTCATAGTAGTGGGCATGCTGGATTTATAGAAGGTAGATAGGTTGCCAGCTAGCTGCTCATCCAAGCCTGAGCTACGAGTGAACATGGAAAGAGAGAATGAACTTAGGCTATATACTAAAATCAATTTTTTTGGCTTAAGTAGTTTAAGAGCACTATATTTTTGTATGTGATATGTGTAGATAATTTTATCTTAACTTTAATTATATTAGTCTAAAACCAATTCTCAATAAGCCAAAAAAAAACCCATCTCTCCGGTGACTATTGGCTTTTAGTTATATAGATACTTATGGCTTTTGAAATTGCCATGTTTATTTAGGCTTGGGTTTTTTAGCTAATAGTTTAAAGCCAATTTTTTTGGCTTAAACAGTTTAAAAGTAGTATGTTTTTATACGTGGTAGAGATGAGTAATTTTACCTTAACTTCAGTGCCATTGGTCTAGAACCAACTCTCAATAAGCCAAAAAAAGTACATCTCGGATGGTTTTTTGGCTTTTAGTTAAATGAAGACTAATGACTTTTGAAAAAGATCATTCAATGAGCCACCTATTTATTTAGGTTTTGAATTTTTGGTTTTTATGCTGAGAAAAAGCCCAAACAAATAGAGCCTTAGACTTTGGTTTTTTTGGCCGGAGAAAAATCCGAACAAACGAGGCATTAAAGTTGGATGACCATTAAAAAAACTTAGAATTGGATTGTATGAGCTACGACTTTCGTCCAGTGATTGCTATTGCTGTCACGCGAGCCTTTCAAACTTGGGAATTCAGTAAGTCATCAAGTCATGCAGAGATTTTTGTGTCAATGTTTTGTTATTGATGTTCGTCGCATCAGCTCAGCACTTTCTTTGCAGTATACTATTGTTATAATTTAGGAGTGAATATTGGTTAGTGACTTCGAGTGCAAAAGTGAAAGGACCGTCTATTTAAACACTCTGCAAAGGAAGATAGAGAGTTTGGGATCATGCCTCCAAGATTGTTTGAGCTGAGTTTAAGGTACTGCAGCCTATTTAGTTGCCCAAGTTCAGGTGGGATTTGACCACTCAGTTGATTGTTCGGCAAGTGGATTCTTGTGAGTGAAGCGAGATTGGCAATGCAAGGAGGTATTTGGCTATGGGAGTGTCTAGCCTTCATTCGGATGTTTTGTTTCTTACAAACATTCAAATTTTAGACCTTTAGATCAAAGTATCAAGCCGTCCATAAAAATACAATCCCACCTCCTTTCACGTCTTACAGATCTCACCGCAGATCTAATGCTTCAAAATTTGAATGTTTCTTTACTAAAAAAAATATCCGGATGATGTTTATCAAAACCCTTTGGACATTGAGGTCGAACGACTCGAGATCCAGTGCAATAACACGAGATGCGTGTCCCTTGCTGCAAGTAACGCCGGACCAACTGCAGAAATGGAGGGAACCATTCTTCCACGAGCTTAGGAGTCCGGCAGGGTTGGAGAGATGGAGCTTCAGGCAAATGAGGGTTCATGCTATTTAGCAGACGTGCGCAGTGTGCTTGTGCCTTGAGTTGTGATTTCTCATAGTAGTGGGCATCCTGCATTTATAGAAGGCCGATAGGGTCGGATACGGGCAGATATTGCTCTTTTCGTACTCTAACCTATATTTTTTTCTCGGATTCGGAATCTGATATGGGCTAACCGAATACGGATACGAATATGAGTTATTCGGGATACGGATACGGGATGGATATGTGACGGATTCGGGTCAGAAACGGATAAAGATATACGGATAATGCACGCATATATAGAGTAATATATGATGAATTAAAACCATACAAGACCATAGGAGCAAATTATATATCAATCAAACACAATAAACATCTAAGAAAATAAGCTTACACTTTGACGGTAAGTCATTCAACTCGATGAGCCAACAGACACTACAAACACATGTGCCATATAGTTCTACTCATCAAAAGGCAGCAAATAGCATAGACTCGGATAGCGTTTTCAGTCTCAGTCACATACGCTAGCACGTAGGTCACATTCGGAACTTGCTCGGAAAGAAGTGGGCGAAATGTTAAAACGCAAAGACAATATTGGCATGGATATGCAAGGCATGTATGTTTGGAAAGATTACAGATATACTATTGTTCATGTCTTTTTTAACTTGGCTAAAAGTGGCCAAGAACTACTAACGTTTTCACCGTTGCACTTGGATTTCTTCTTCTCTACTGTAATGCATGAATATGCATTTCATGTTTCATGCCTCCACGGCCATCTAATTAAAAACCACATCCCAATTGAGCTAAAGTATATCTCGATCGAAATTAAAAATAGTAAACGTAGCGATCAAACTAAAAGAATACTGCAAAGGATTTTGTCTTATGAAATCATCGCTAATAGTGCCTAACAGCCTCATGCTTCTTTGCCCAATATAGCATATCCAGCCAGTTGACACACCCAAAAACACATAAATCACAACAAACCATCCAAGAGTACAAACACTCGTACAGGAGTCTCTCCACTGGTCCACAAGGGCATCACAGTAACCCAACTAGATCAAGAAAACAAGAAACGGATGGACAAATCAAGAAATGTACCGAAATGTCTCCTCCTTTCTATATCCAACCACTTCTTGAACCCCAACTAAGATCTGAGAAGAAGAAACCACTAGCGCATGATTAAAGAGAGTACAGATCACAACAGGGGATCGAACTGTGCAAGAAGGGATGGAAGACAAACTGGACAAAGACAAAAAAAGTTACCTGAAGGATGAAGAAGTTAGAAGTGTTTGCTCGATGAAGCAAATCAAACTATTTGGGATTGCGCTCGCCCAGTCGACGGAGGGAGGCGCTCGCCCAGTCGCCCGGCCGCCGAGGAAGATGAGATTGAGACCCCGGATCTAGGGGTGGGGGTGGTCGGGTGGGGAACTGGGGCTTGGGGGTGTGCGAGTGTGACCGAGGGATACAGAATTACTATCCGGATATCCGAATGCACTTGTTATCCGATTATCCGGTTCCGTCTCAAATTATCCGGATATCGACCTTTCCAGATTCAATCCTATATTCGAATTAAATTATCCAGATCCGATCTCATATCCGATCGAATATTTCATTTTCTTCCCGAATCCGATCCGATCGGATCCGGATCCGATCGGATATTATCCGGTCCGTTTTCACCCCTAGTTGTCAACTGGCTGCTTGCATCCAAGCTTGAGCTACGAATGAACAGGGAAAGAGAGAATGAGCTTACGGCAGAGCTTCCAGTTCTTTCTTTATTATTTTTTTATTTTTTTTTTGACTTAAGTAGCTTAAAAGTCTGATTTTATATGTGGTAGAGTTGGATAACTTTACCTAATTTCAATTATACTAGTCTAAAACAAACTCTCAATAAACCAAAAAAAAAACACCACTACAATGGATGTTGGCTTTTAGTATATAGATACTTATAGCCCAGCCAAACTGTTTGGTATCTGGCTTTTTTATGGGTTGGATGGTGTAGCTTATTGTTGAAAAGTCTGAAATATCTTTTAGTGTTGTGAGGACATTTCTCATGTACTGATTTATCTGATACAAATGTTTCATGATTTTATCACCGAATGACATATTGAAAAATATAGAAGTCAGATAGGTTGTCAACTAGCTGCTTGTATCCAAGTAGAGATGTAAAAAAAAGCTCGAGGCCCGTGAGTCCAAACGAGCCGAACTCGAGTTTGATCTCGAACTCGCGAACTTCACCGAGCCGAGCTTGAATAACTCACGATCCTGATAAATTTACGAATAACTTGTTAAATATTACTATATGTTTACTCTTACCGATCTTACTCGAGTCGAGCTTGAGCTTTGGGCATTTTTTTATTGTTGAAAAATAGTGTATATTAAATTGTTTATTGTTACCAAGCTTATTCGAGCTTGGACCGAGTCGATCTCGAGCCTGGATCCAGGCTTCAACCCCAACTTGGACTCGTTCGAGCTCGGTTCAAGCTTTTACCGGGCTTGAGCCTGGAAGGTGAGGCTCGCTCGAGCTCTGCTAGTCTACAGATCTACATCCAAGCTTGAGCTACGAGTGAACAGGGAAAGAGAATGAACTTAGACCATATACTAAAATCAGTTTTTTTGGCTTAAGTAGTTTAAAAGCAGTTCGTTTTTATATGTGGTAGAGATGAATAATTTTACCCTAACCTCAATGACATTAGTCTAAAACCAACTCTCAATAAACCAAAAAAACATATCTCTAGTGGTTGTTGGCTTTTTGTTATATATATGCTTATGGTTTTTGTAAAAACCCGATTAAAAAACCACCCATTTATTTAGACCATGTTTATTTAGTCTTAGGTTTTTTAGCTAATAGCTTAAAACCTGTCTGTAACATCCCGAAAAATTCAAAAATATGAAAATAAAAAGTTTGAAATTTAAAAATAGAATTAAATAAAAATTTCAATTGAAATCAAGACTTTGATTTTTAAACAATATCTTTTCCTCCTTTCTTGCATTCTAATCTTAAAAGAAAAGAGATATTTCAATATTAAAACTATTTCTTCCAAAAAACAAACAAAATATAAAAATAAGTTTGGGATGTAATCTTTAATTTGGATTTTAACTTCTTGAGTTTTCTTAATTATTGATTTTTCTTGAGTTTTTGCTTTAAAAGAAAGTCTCATAAATTGAAATGGTAAAATGGTAAAAGTAAAAAGATAAAAATACAATAGCAATAAAAATCTGAAAAAATAATATTAAAATATTATAAACCATCATAGACATTGTCATGCTGTCAAAAGTAATCTGAACACATGAAATAAAGAAAAGATGTTGTAATCATGAGAAGATAATCAAAATCTGAACCATAAGATTTCTTCAGAAGTTGTCTTACCTTAACTAGGGTTAAAATTTTAACCATGCAGAAATGCTTGTCTTATCTATGTCTGGTAAAAAATATCAAGAGTTTATCCCATCATTTAGTATTTTTAGAAATTCAAAAACAGACAATCAAAAAAACTGAAAATTAAATGTCAGAATTATTAAAATTAAATATACAATATAAAAATATGAAAATTTTATATAATGTCAATAATGCCATTTAAGATATTCATAAAAAGTTTCATAAAATAATGATCAGATATTGAACCTTAATTAAATAAAAATTAGATTCAGTAGAAAATGAAAATCATGAATTGTCAGATTTTTATAAATATTTTTATCAATAATTTTTACCTAAAAATTTTAATGGAACCTTATATATTCCTTGCCGACCTACACAAAAAGTTTCAGAAAATATTAAGTCCATCTATTAACTCAAACCTTGATCTTTACCTCGATCTGTCCAGAGAATTCAGTAGAGCTGTTCGTCTCTCTCTCTTGCGTGTGGGCCTTCCCTTTTTGTGACCCCACCAGTCAGGTCGGCCAGCTCTCTCCCAGCCTTCTTCTTCTCCAAACTGACACCAGCTCAGCCGCTTTTCTCTCTCTTTTCAGCTCCCCTCGAGCCCTCTCGAATTGTCTCAGCCATATGCCAAGACAGCCCATCCATCCAATTCTCTGTGACGTCGCTATCATGCCAAGCTATGCACGTTGCAGCGCCGTCTTAACTGAGTCGCCCATGTCTGTGTTCAGGTCCTATAATAACCAACTTCACAGGCTATAAATTGAACCAAGTCCTATTTTAGCTCTCTCTGCACCTTGCCTCGCTCACTATAGCTCTTAAAACTTCAGACCGAGCCGACTGATTGCTTCACCCAAGAGCAACCGCCTCTTCGCCATTTCCAGTGAGCTCAAAGGCCAAAAATTAATTCCACTGCCTCGATAATCAATCCTTCAATTCCTTTGGCACCAAGACCCCTCTTGCATCCCTGAAGCTAAGCCGCATCTCGTCTTCAGCTCATCGCGCGCGCAACACCGTCGACACCGCCATCTTCTTCTCCAGGTCCGGTCACAAGGTGGTGGCGCACTTCGGTGAGTCCCCGATCCGTCCAACCGCAAAAATGAAAACCTTTGGCCCCCCTGATGCTCGAATCGTTACCCATTCGAGCTGAGCCTAGCTCATCTTCTTCCCCGGCAAGCCACCATCTCCTCCGCCGCCTCCCTCCGGTGGTAGAGCAACTCCGGCCATCTCCGACCAAGCTAGCACCTCCCCTGGGTTCGCACGGACACCCTGGTGCTCAAGGTGGAGTCCATTCACTGGCTCCGGTACTCCTTCGCCGCCGGTGAGCATTGGCGCCGCCACCTCTGTTTCGGGTCGTCGACAGGCGGGACCCGCTTGTCATCCTCCGGTGTCACGCCAGCCACCGCCTTCTCGGTCCCGCATATCAGCCTGTCGTCGCGCTCAGCTCGCAGCCATCCGGGGCCCAGTCGTCAGTGCTTCAGCCCAGCACAAGCCCAAAAAGGAAAGCGCATTTTCGTAGTGAAAGCGCACTTTCCAATTATGGTAATTCTTCTATTTTCAGTATTTTCAAACCCTAGAACATTTAATTGCTTATAACTTCTACATTTCAGTTCCAAATTAAATGAAGTAAATTTCTAAATTCATGATAAATTATGTAGGTTCAGAATATACAAAAATATTTTGAAAATGAACTATATTTAGATTTTAAATTCAATTTAAAGAAAGAGATAAAAAATATGACATATGTAGAATTTTTGCAAATAAGCTTCAAATGGAATGAAACAAATTTTGCTAGAATCCTTAAACTCTCAGGAACCTAATTATGCAAAAACAATTAGGGTTCACCATATGAAATGTTTAAGTATTGCATGTAAGTAAATAGTTCAATAATAATCCAATTAATTTTAGTATTTTAAATCTGAAATTTTAAATAGTTAGGATATGGATCAAATGAACTCAAATTCTGATAAAATTAGTCTTGTATCACTCCTGATGTTATAAGGATCCCAGATATACAAAAACATTTAGAATTGAATCTAGTTCGAATTAAAGATAGATTATTTTCCAATGCATAGAAATCAAAATAAGTATAACTTAAAGCATGCAAATTCAAATAATGGTAAAATGATTCCTAGATCTTTAATAAAACCATGATACCCTGTTATGTAAGAATACCTTATGTTTGTGCAGATTTGAATTAAAGTACCTATTAAATCTTAATGTTCATTTATATGAAACATATCTTGGATAAAAGCAAAATATTGAGAAACCAACTTTAAAACACTCTTAGTGATGTTCCATGCTAATGCCAGGAAAATGAATGAGTAATTATGTAAGGATCGGTCGCAAACTAAGAACTAAAACTGAACCGTTATCGTGTAAACTATAAAACTAATTAAGCATTTTCAGTAGCCTGTAAAACATCTCGTCTTAATGCAAATTTTATGAAAATCAGTTCAGAAATAATATTTAGGATATGTACTACCATAATCTAGAAAAATATTCTTGTTTGAACTTGCTTTGCATCTGAATCCAGCTAGCCCAATACCCTTAAGTAATATAGTTGTCGTAACCCTTAATATCATATAAGCTTTTTCAACAAAGGATTTAATGTCTCGCTAAACACTAAAATGTAAGAAATCAGCTCAAAAATGTTCCTCAAAGTATAGACTATCATATTCTGAAGAAATAATCCTATTTCATCATGTTTTGCATATAAATCATATTAGCTAAATAACCTTAAGTATTATGTTTTATGGACTCAATTATATGAATAAGCAAACTTTGAAATAATAAACAAATATGTAATTTGTATCACCAGAAACTTCTTAAAAACCATAAATAAATCCAGTAATCTAGCTCAATAGATCTAACATATTCAAAGTCACTTCTTACGCAAAATTACTTAAGGAATTAAGTGCTATTCGCATAACCATTTAATTTGTGTTTTAATTCTATTAATCCAAATAATTTTAGCATCTATGATTCGAAGTTATAAATGCAAGAATTCATAATTTTAGCCTCTTGAATTCGTAATTCAAGAATAGATAACCTATAAAAGAAACCATGTTTGTTCATCATAAAAAGTCATTAACACTATAATGTATAATTAACTAAATCACGAGGACTTGAAATCATAATCCTAACCCTAAAATATTCATGTTTTCTTTAATGAATCTTTATTTGGTTTTCTGTCTGTTTTCTTTTTGCCCTTATTAAAGATGGATATTTGCTACATTTCCGATTGAACGACGCGTAGAATCCGACGTCGCTACTTTCGTCGTTGCCTCCGTCAACCGTGGCTTCGTCTTCGTCGTAAGCAATAAAATAAGCAAGGCAAGCACCCCCTTTGGTCATATTGATCCTAGTTTTATAAATGTTTTCATTAAATATTTTACTGCATACGTTACCTTTATTAAAGTCTGCTATATTATGGGTATTGTTAGTTGTACCTGTAGCTACTTAGAACTTCCTTGATAAGTATGAAATTGTGAACCTTGATAACCCTAGAATAGCATAGACATTATTTGATGTCAATTTGGGTTACTCACCCATAGTATCTTGCTTAACCATGCTCAAATGAACTTAAAATTTTGATATAGTTAAAAATGTTGGATATGATATTTAATGGGTATGACCTCTCTTTGTGGTTGGTATTTTGATCAAAAATGGAAAAATAAAACTATGGTTTAGATGCGGGCAATTATTGGCAATAGCCGGGAGTGCATGTCTTGCACGTAGTGTAGAGGGAGACTATTGCCCGTGTCGAGTTAAGGACCGAGCTATGGGTTGTTTTCAGGCCAAGAATTACCGTACAACCACAATAGCTGGTATGGGACAGCCTTAAACCGATTAAGTTATCTAGTTTAACTCTGCACTTTGGAAGGCTGGAGCAGTACGAGTTGTTTCTTAATGAATTGCTCGAAGGGACGTCCACACCGAGGTGATCATGGATCAAACATTTACCGATACACCGGTGTACGCCGTACTCTGGGGAAGTTCCATCATTTCTATGCTCTGAGTTCTTCTGCCATCGTATGGGTTTAACGTCCCGGAGCTGGTGCAAAGTTAACCTAGATAATGTAAAGGTTTTCGTCATGAACATTCTGGCCACTACGCCAAAGGTGCGTGAACTATGCGACAAAAGGAAAAGGTCATGACTTGTGGGTAAAGATGTACACCTCTGCAGAGTGTGAAACTAATCGATTAGCCGTACCCGCAGTTATGGGAACTTGGTAAAGTCATCACATAGTTAGTTGTTTTTAATTTTCATAAAATCTGGTTTCTACCGTGTGTCGGTAATTTCTACTGTGTGTCAGTGAAAATGATTCTTGGATATGGTCAGGATACCCAGGTTCGTGATTTTACTTATTCTTACTTACATACTGTTATTTTATTTATTAAATCTGCTTTTACTTAAAATTTCATTTGCAATCTACTATTCTGTATTTACATTTCAAATTGGCTTTGTGCAAATTAACCGTAGTAGCCTTTCCTTTGAAATGGCTTGCATATATAATAGGTTTTGCAAAAGTCTTGCGGAGTACGAAAGTACTCACCCTTGCTCAATTATTGTTTTTAGGTGAAGAATCAGATTAGTCCGATGCAACATATTTATCGCAGTATTCGGGAATGATAGCGATGAAAGTTTTCTAGGGATTATGCCTTGTCAGTTGCCTGAGGGATTGGATGGGCACACTACAAGACTTTGCTTCTTTGCTGCTATAAACTCTGAATTGTAAGATTATTGTGTAAATTAGCTTCCGCTTTAATAATATGATGTATGGTTGTGATTCCAATTGTTGTAAGTGTGCGTACTAGCTACTGATCATGGGACTAGTACTGTTTGCACATGAGATTTTCATTTTTGCATTTATGTGAAAATAGGGGTCATTACACAGTCTTTTGGCTTAAACAGTTTAAAAGTAGTCCGTTTTTATACGTGGTAAAGGTGGGTAGTTTTACCCCAACTTCAGTGCCATTGTTCTAAAACCAATCCTTAATAAGCTAAAAAAACACCTTTCATGTGGCTTTTGGCTTTTGATTAAATAGAAACTAATGACTTTTGAAAACAATCAGTTAATAAGGCACTTATTTGTTTCTTTTTAGCCTTTAAAACGAGAAAAAGCCTAAATAAATAGAGTCTTAGACTTTGACCTTTTGACATTTAAACTGAAAAAAAAAGTCCAATCAAACGAGGCATCGGAGTTGAACGATCATTAAAAAAGACTTAGAATTGGATTGTATGAGTTGCGACTTTCGACCAGTGACTGCTATTTCAGCTGTCACGCGAGCCTTTCAAACTGGGAAGTCAGTAAGAAATCAAGTCAGATTTTTGTGCCAGTGTTTTGCGATTGATGTTCGTGCCAGCAACTCAGCGCTTTCTTTGCGGTAGACTATTGTTAGAATTTAGGAGTGAATATTGGTTAGTGATTTCCCGTGTACTCGTGTAGCCCATGCAAAACACGGCTATGTGGATGTCCCACAGTTCCACGGTCAAAGCTCAGCTCTCCGTGGAGCTTTATATAGGTGACAAAAACAAGAGCAGCATTTGGCACAGAAGCTAGCAGAGCACTACTACTCCTCCTGAAACCACCGAGTTTTAGGTAACACACGCATGCATACAATGCAACAAGTCACCATGGCTATGGCTCACCTGGTACACCAACCATGGCTATTGCTTCTCTTGCTCTTCCCTCTACTTGTCGTACTGCTACACTTGGCAATGATATTCACTAGAAGATCAAGAAGCCGTGATCGTCTCCTTCCTTCGCCTCCACGGCTGCCCATCATAGGGCACCTTCACCTCGTCGGCTTCCTCCCCCACGTCAACCTCTGCAACCTCGCCAACAAGTACGGCCGCGACTACATGCTCATCCACCTAGGCTCCGTGCCTACCCTCGTCGTCTCGTCCCGGCGCGCCGCCGAGGCCATCATGCGCACCCACGACCACATGTTCGCCTCGCGGCCGCCGTCCACGGTCGCCGCCGCCCTCCTCAGCGGCTCCATCGACGTCGCATTCGCCGTCTACGGCGAGCACTGGCGGCAGGCCAAGAAGCTGCTTACCACGCACCTCCTCACCGTCAAGAAGGTGCAGTCCTACAGCCCTATCCGTGAGGATGAGGTGCGGCTCAACATGGCCAAGATCGCCGAGGCGGCCGCGGCGAGCGAGACCGTGGACATGAGCGAGCTGCTCTACTCCTTCACGACCGACCTTATGTGCCGCGCCGTGTCGGGCAAATTCTTCAAGATCGACGGCCGGAACAGGCTCTTCCGAGAGCTGCTCGACTCGACGGCGAAGCTCATCGGGGGCTTCAACCTCGAAGACTACTTCCCTAGGTTAGTCCAAGTCGGCTTCATCAGGAGAGCCATTTGTGCAAAAGCAGACGATGTGAGGAAGAGATGGGACGAGCTGCTCGACAAGGTGATCGACGACCACGAAGGCAAGCTGGTCCAGCAACAGGAGCCTGACTTTATGGAAGTTCTCCTCTCTCATCAGCAAGAATACGGCCTCACCAGAGAGCACGTCAAGGCTTTGCTCATAGTAAGTGCCATACATACACATACGTACGGGCGTGCATGCGTGCAGCTCATTTACATGCAGAACCATATATCCATGACACTCAAACATAGAAATTACGTTCTTCGCACTTAGTCTCTTGATCGATTATTAGGTACTTATGAGAGAGCTAGCTTCATTTCCGAATTGCAGGACATATTTTTTGGAGGAACGGACACGTCATACCTGGTCCTAGAATTTATCGTGGTCGAGCTCGTAAGGAATCCGCATGTCATGTTCAAGCTACAAGACGAGCTAAGGGGCAGCATACCCAAGGGACAAGAGATAGTGTCCGAGAAAGACCTTGCCAACATGACCTACCTGAAGGCGGTCATCAAGGAGACACTTCGGCTGCATCCCCCTGCACCACTCCTTGCACCCCACCTCTCCATGGACAATGTCGACGTTGATGGCTACAAGGTTCCTGCTAAAATTCCAGTCCTTGTCAATGCTTGGGCTCTTGGCAGGGATGCAAGCGTCTGGGAGGATGCCCATGCGTTCAAGCCTGAGAGATTCATCGACATGGGCAGTGACGTAGCCGTCGATTTCAAGGGGAACGATTTTCAGTTCCTACCCTTTGGTGCTGGACGAAGGATGTGCCCTGGCCTTAACTTTTCAATCTCTACCCTTGAGATCATGTTGGGGAACCTCATGTACCATTTCGACTGGGAGCTCCCAGCAGGGAATGGAGAAAAAAGCATCGATATGACGGAGGTGTTTTCGTTGACGGTGCATCGCAAGGAAAAACTCTTGCTGGTCCCCAAAATGCATGTCTAATTACAGTTAATTATATACGATACCATATCTAGGTATAAGTGGTTTATTGCTTACTTGCTTAATAAGTTTATGTACTGCACTAGATACATAGACGCGGTGAGCTGGGCCGACGTGGACAGCGCGAGGAGGCCGAAAACCTTCCATCTATAATATAGGGACTATACAATTAAGGTGTGTGTGATGTATCCAATCAGATGTATGGCTGAAGTTGAGGATAATACAAATTCGTTTTCTACTCCGTCTCAAGCTTTCTCGTAAACGGAGTCTACTATGTATACTATAAATATATCCCTATAGTATAGGACAAGAGCAAGAGTTCATTGTAAACATCTTCTTATATAATGATACTGCTTTTGTACGTCTGTGGTTTTTTCTCGCAAAGGTTTCTCATGTAAAATCCCTGTTGCCCGCTCCTTTGATCCGTTTTTTTTTGGCATGCGTTTTGTAACATGTGTTCTTATATTTTCTTTAAAAAAATCATTTACACCCTTACATGAAGTTTCGTATTTATGGCGCGCGCTAGCAGTCAGTTATAAGTCCCTATTATTCTCTTGTAATGAATTGACCATCTTATCGCTTTTAATTATAATTTATATCATTCGTAACTAGGGGTGGATAACAAGCCAACTCGACTTGAGTCGACTCGGCTCGATCAAACTCGACTCGACTCGTTATCTTAACGAGCTCAAACCTCAGTTCGGCTCGACTCGTTAAACTCGTGAGTTAGCTCGTTAAACTCGATATTGCCATCTGAGATGAGGATTGCTGTTGAGATTATACGGTATGCTATGTGTTATCATCCTCGCCTCACACATATATAGCTATATTTGCCAACTTGGAGGACTCGTTAAATTCACGAGTTGGCTCGTTTAACTCACGAGTTGGCTCATTTAACTCGTTATATAAACGAGTTCAAATCATAGCTCGACTCGACTCATTAAGGAACGAGTTCGAGTCGAGTCGAGCCGAGATTGCGAGCACTCGTTTAACTCACGAGTTTCGAGTTTTTTTTCCACCCCTATTCGTAACCTATTTACTGGCATGGCCTGTTTGTTTGAGTTTAGGTTTATTAATAAGTAGCTTTTTGTGTTAGATATTTAGGCAAAATTCAGTATATTATAATCAGAAATTCAGTAAAATAAACATGATATATACGAGTGATTCTATGATTCCAATTTCAGCAATAGCAACACACAAAGTTACTAAAGTAAAGTTCAGAGTTTTAGAGATATACCCAAGGACAGGATCAGTGCCGGAGGCAGCGGCGGTGTCGTTCTGATCAGTCGTCATGATCAGCTGCTCGAAGTAGTCGATCAAAGTCGGTGCAGGAAGACGTTGACGCAGTGCAGTCCCGCGAACAGTTCTCAAACCAGGAAGAAGACGAACAGCAGCGAGCAGTCGCGCAGAGGTGCGCTCCCCAAAAACCTGATTGCCCGCCTATCCGTGCAAACAATCGCAGCGGACGTGGTTCCGGAGGCCTGCTCTCCCAGAGCCTGTACACGCAGGCGTCTGGGATGGAGATGTTGAAGCAGCAGCAACAGGAAATGTGTGGTGGTTTTGTTCGTGAGTACACCGTAGACAGAGGAGAGGCCCTCCTTATATAGGCGCCAGAAGAAGAGGAAAGGACAAAGGCTACCATGATGAGCCACTAGAAGATGAAGTGCCAAGAGACGCCGTCATAATGAGCCACTAGAAGCCGAAAAACCAAAAGTCACCATTATGGCCAGCTTCCACCAGTGGTCATTACTTGAGCAACAAACCGAGCACCGCCTAAGCGCGTGCTGCGTCGCGTCATGGCTCGGCTCAAGATCACAAGGCGCGCACGTGTGGCTCGCCTTCCTCCTTTTTCAACCTCACAACAAGTGTAGATGAGACCCACCTATTTAAGTTTAGTAAAACTCCTCTAGACTTCTCATGTGGTATTATTCCACCTAGCATTAATTGTGGACTTGGGATTTCCTTGTTTTATTATTGGAAAATGGGCCAAGCCCAATTTATTTCCAACAATCCCCACCAAATGCCAAGACACACAAGAAATCTCTCGGTTCCACTGTTGTTTGAAATACCAGTATTTTGATGGAGACTGTTAAGTTTAACATCCACCTAGGACAGAGGCTAAACTCAGTCTTGCGCGAACAAGCTTCACCTAAGCCCTCTACTGATACTAGGCTGCCAAAAGCATCCCCGCGGTTTGGAGTATATAAGTCAAACTCCTAGCCTTTTCATGAGTATCTAGAGATCACCCAATCTCATAGAATGTGACTAGCATTCAAACTTACATAGGTGTGATCCTCATAAGATGTTTTGCAGGATAACATCTCTGCTTAAGTAAGCCACTCGGATCACATTAAGGAATAAACCAATCTGCCATGCAGAATAGAAGAAAAAATGCATCTCCAACGGAATGAGCCTTTTACAAAGGTTCTCTTCACTTAGTCAGCCAATAGCTTGTTTCGCCATTATACTTCACGGGATCTCCGATCACATAGAACAGGTTACCACTACGACTGACTCATGTGGGTCTCAAGCCCAATTCACTTTATGCATTATCTATCATATTACGTGAAAGACCCTTTGTGAATTGATCTGCCAGATTCTTAGCCGTCTGGATATAATCCAAGGCTATCACTCCGGAGTTTCTCATTTTCCTGACAAACTTCAAACGCCTCTTTACATGCCTCGACAACTTCATGTTGTCCTCAGAACTGTTTACCTTGACAATCATCGTTTGATTATCACAGTTCATTAGGATAGCCGGTATCGGTTTTTCAACAACCGGTAAATCCATTAGGAGTTCACGAAGCCACTCAGCCTCAATAGTGGTGGTGTCTAATGCTGTGAGTTCTGCTTCCATTGTTGACCTCGTTAAGATGGTCTGCTTGCAAGACTTCCATGAAACAGCGCCACCTCCAAGTGTGAACACATATCCATTTGTGGCTTTTATCTCATCAGCATCGAATATCCAATTAGAATCACTGTAACCCTCTAGTACTCTTGGGTACCCAGTATACTGAATACCAAGACTCATAGTACTATGTAGATAGTGCATCACCCTTTCAAGAGCATGCCAATGATCATCTCCTGGGTTTGAGACAAACCGGCTCAGTTTGCTGATAGCAAATGAGATGTCAGGCATCGTAGCGTTAGCTAAGTACATAAGAGAACCAATTATCTGAGAATATCTCAATTGATCTCTTGTTATCCCTTTGTTTTTTCGTAGAATCGCACTAGCATCAAAAGGTGTTGGAGCTGACTTGCAGTCACTAAAACCAAAGCGACTCAAGACCTTTTCCACATGGTGGGATTGCAAAAGCGTAACCCCACCATCACCTTTTCTTACTAGCTTTATGTTTAGGATAACATCAGTTTCTCCCAGATCTTTCATCTCAAAGCTTTTGGACAAAAAGTCTAATGAGAATGTTATGTAAGAACCTTTCATGCATTAAATCCTAATGAGAATGTTATGTAAGTGACAACTTGGGAACTCAAAATCACCATGTTCTTCTTGGTAAGTTTTAATTTGGTATTTACATTTGATTTCTTTTTTCCCCATTTGATATGGTGTTATTTGCTTTTGTCTCGGTTCTTATTATTCAACGCGTAGATGACGGTATTTCATATTCGATTGATAACGACGTCGACTACGATCCGGATTATATTCCAAAAAAAGAGCAACTAAGCAAGCACCCTCCTTTGATCATGTTGATCCCATATTTACAAAGTTATGTTGTTTTACCAAACTATATTCATGCGTGTATGTTTTAAACTTGCTATATTGTGGGTGTTGGTAGCTAATTCCAATTGTATGCATTTCCTTTACCTTGTCATTTGATTACCTGCCATTGTAACCTAGTATTGGTGTAGACATTACTTAGTGTCAATTGGGTAATACTTGCAGAATACCTTATGTACATGCTTAGACTTGCTCACTAGAACGTCTTTTAAATGATGGGACACATTTTTAATCTAGCTTGGCATCTGGGTTTAAATGAACGGGACCGAGGTATGGTTCCCGTGTAATTTGGTAAAAAATCCAACCTAAAACTTATGGACCTCATGTGTAGACAGGGGGAGATCCTCGCCCGAGTCAATTAAAGACCGAACTTGATGCTATCACCTAAGTGTTTTTGTGCAACCACAAGTGCTGGTATGGGACAACCTTAACCTATTAAGTTATGTAGATTTAGCTTTGCAAATTGGTAGGCTGGAGTAGTAAGAGCGCACCTATAACGGTGTTGCTCGTGGTGCTCCCTTCACCGAGGTGTTGGGGCCAAAGCAACCCCATACAACGGTGCATGCCTTGCCATGGGGAGCGGACCCGATGGGGCACCATCGTCTAGCACAACACGTGTTGGTCCAGGTCTCCGAACTATGGCAAGGATTTAACATCACTGTCGCTGGTGTAAAGTTAGGTCTATGTAATATAACGGTTATGTCATGACTCTCTGCGGCACACCAAAGGAAGTGTGCTAATATGATTGCATAAAGAGTCAGTCATGTCTTGTGGGTAAAGCTGTACACTCTTTGCAGAGATTAAAATCTAATTAATTAGCCGTGCTCGTGGTCATGAGAAACTTGGAAAAATAATGTCAAGTATAGTCTTGTTTTTGCAAAAACTTTTGGAAATGATTTTGGGATGGATTGGTAAACTCATGAGCCAAGGGTGGCTGTTTTTACTCGCTATTCGCAGCCAAGGAGGGCTGTGGAATGATGGATATGAACTGTACTTACTGTTATTAGATTCTTATTAAATGCTCTTTACAATTCCGTTACCGTTTTATGCAACATTCACTTGTTAAACAAAATCTGCTTTGTGCTGAAAATGAGACTAATCTAGAAACTTATTATCCTTGCTCTAGCTTGCATTTACCTTATTTCCATACACTAAAGTCTTGCGAGTACATACGTGTACTCACGGTTGCTTAATTAATATAATATAGAACACGAAATGGAGGAATGCCCCGACGACGCTTATTATACTCCGGGGACCGACGATCATGTTAACAGTTGAACTTGTGCTTTTTCCCAAGTTGGTTGCCTTTGGGTAGGGATGGGCATACCGCTGTCCCGCTTTTGTTATATATGTTATTTCCGCTGCACTTTACTTATGGACTTATAATATTTAGTCGGTCGGCCACTACTTATTATACTCCGGTCGGTCCAACTTCAGCGTAGAGAAAGCTGACGTAGAGAAAATAACTAAAAGCTACAATGGGCCTAGGTAGGAAAAGGAAACGAGCACTTCCAATGTTGCAACGCTAAATTGATGAAAGCATATTATGCTAAGATCAATCACTAGCGAGTGTCCCCACATCCTCCACTCCGGTGCCTGAGGATTGCTTCTATTTTAGTAGTTAATGAGTTCAAAATTGAAATAAGTTTATTTCGAACGGAAAAATGATAATAAAGTTCGGCTCAATAGTGACCGTTAGCTCGAATTTGAAATAACCACTTAAATGATAAATAAAATAATTTTATGTTGAATTATGTTAATTCTAAAAGAAATTCGATAATAACTCGTCGAACTGGATAGCCAGCCTCAGTTGCATGGTGCGCTTGAACTAAAAGAGAGTGGCATGGTGCCGAAGGTGACAAATGTGTAGAGTTGATCATCTACCAAGATGTACAAACTAAGTAATAAACAAAGGTTTCTTTGTACTCTATAAAATGGGAACGAGAAACACTTGCCAGCCACAGTGGCTGGCTAAGGTTCAAAAGATAGCGAAAAAGGAGGCGCCACGCGACGTACGTCAGAATCTTGTAGTGGAGGTGGAGCGCTAGATCACGGTTCACAATTTCGTTTTGCTCGCGAAAACCGCTAGCCCCGCGGTAACGGTTTTCGCGAAAAACCGTTCGAAAACCGCGAAAAACCGAACGGTTTGCAAATTTGAAAATTTTGAAATTTGGTCAAATGAAATCCCGAAAACCGCGGTTTTGACATCAAAACCGCTCGGTTTTGAAAAACGAGCGGTTTTGGAGAAAGCGCAAAACCGCCGAGGTTGGAAAATTGGGAAAAATCGAAAAAATTGGGAAAAATACAAAAAATATTGTAAAATTTGTAGAAATACAGGGAAGGTTAAAATTGAGTAAAAATGTAATAAATATATAAATAAGGTATGTGAAAACGTGAAAAATTCCAAAATGATCTCTTCTAAATTTGGAAAAATCGACAAGACCTTTGCTATATTTTAGTGAATTAGAAGTTGTAAGTTATGTATTTTGCAATAATATGTCAATAAGTAATCTTTTATTGCAATACTACAATCACACAAGTGCAAAAATCGGCATTTACATAACTACAAAGCAAAATCATTCGCAATTTCACTACCATTTACTTATCAACACCATTTACATTATAATGCATTTAAATTGAAGTTGTGGAGTAGGTATAAGTATAGCTTCGTCACTCTTCCATTGTCGCAAAAATAACATGTTCGACCTACATGAACGGAACATCAAAACCGATGATGAAGGAAAAATGGTGAAAATATAAGAACAAATTGAAAAAATTGCAAAAAAAATTAAAAATGTAAAAAAAATCCCAATTAATCTATAAAACACCTAAGAGAAATGTTTATAATTTTTTAAATCATTTATTTATTCTAAAAATCTAAAACAGAAATTAATGAAAAGGAACAAATACATCATCGATTTTTATAAATAGTAAAATGATTTATTATATTCTAAAATTTTAATGAAAATATAAATAGTTCTAAAGGATCATTTACTAAAATTTTCAGAAATATTAGACTTCATTTATTTCCCATATAAAATCAAAACAGAAGAGCATATACAATGATAATAGCACTTTCGAATTTTTAAAAAGTACACATATCTGATCATCATCTCAAAATTTTACATAATCATTTTAATGACGTTATAACATCACAAAAAAGTTTAAGAAATATTAGACTTCATTTTGTGCCCCTAGAAAATAAAAAACTGAAGAGCATATATTGTGACAGTATCACTGTCAGAATTTTTAAAAAATGTACATATGTGATAATAATCTGAAAATTTTACAGAATCATTATGATTACCTCAGGAACGCACAGAAAAAATTTCAAAATTTTTTGACACTGTTTGCTAAATTTCTTCAAATTTTTGAAATTTACTGTTTATCTGGCCGGTTTTCCGAGCGGTTTTAATTACCGAACCGGCTCGGTACGGGCGGTTTTCGCGAAAACCGAGCGGTTTTCGACGGTTTTTTTTGAACCCTGCGCTAGACTTCCAAATTCCAATCGTGGTGAAATGATCTTGGAACGGCTCTCGTGGACTCGTAGTTTCACACAGGCGCACACGGTACACGAGCTTTATACACTATTCAGAATCCAGATAAAAGAGCATGTTCGATACGATTTTCAACGTTGATTAGTTCAGACCGGAGCTTTAGCGTCATAGATTCGTTGTATTCAGCCAACCAGTCTATCTAAGTGGCCAACTGTTTTCTTGTATGCATGTCACTATTCCGCCAATTGACCGGTGACCCTCTAGACATTTGTCTAACGTAAAATCAAAGTTGGGGATAAATGAAACACCTGTTGATATGGACTTCAAGTGTTTTCTTATATGCATGTCACTATTACGCCAATTGACCGGCCTTAGTGCCAACAAGCTTGCAAGATGTCTCTCAAAAAGAAAGAAAAATACTAGTCAGATGAAAGGCTGAAGGCGCGGGTAGGGTTATGCGGCTATAAGCCCCTTGGTCGCGTTGTCTCCTTGCATTTGAGATAGTGTGTTTGAGAGGTAGCAATTGTTGTTGCTTGTCAATTTTCAAGATGGGCAGGTTTACCTAGCAATCTGTTGTTACAAATGTTTACAAATTGGGCCGTCAATGTATATAAAAGTATTTAGAATGGTCACATGAATTTGAGCGTGATTAAGAGACGAAGCATAGAGCCAGCTTCCTTTCATCGATTATAACATTTTCACAAGGGCGAAATAAGTGCAATAAGTCACAATCTATTGATAACCTTGCATTGTGAAAACAATGTTCTCTAATAAAATAGACTGCCGCAGATAAGTAATCCTAAACAACTACGAGACAACCCCATGCTTTGGCGATGGAATTGAAGCTAGCTCCCACCAAAACGAACCCTTCGCTGAGCTATACATTACAAAGTCACATGAGCCTGCGTAGGGAGCATTGCTTGATGGGTCCAGAATGTATTGCACTACTACATCGATTCCTCTACAGCAGCTGAGGTTAAATTAAGGCTAAAAACGCCATGAAGAATCCACCATCATTTGTGTCGAAATCGCAAATGTAGTGTGCAAAACACCACCAGTTCCTAAGGTGTCCAACAGATTGTTTGAGCTCTCTGCTTCAGCTTTGAGACTTTCCTGGCTTGTCCAATAGAATCATTGAGCTACAGATGGCATCGGTTACTAAGTTAATGTAGGTGATCATGGTTTCTGATGCATCGTTGGTTGGTCCTGCAATTTGTTTGAGCTTCCTTGTTCGACTTTTGGAGAACCTGACTCGTCTATGGCCATCAAATTTGCATCAATAGGCTACAGACGACAATCACCGAACAAGAAAATGCAGCTTTGGTTTAGTGTATGGTCTAGAACAGTACTATGTGCATGTCTACTGGAATTCTTGCAAGATTCTATGTTCACATAAATAAAAGAACACTTACAAGGGTTTGTTTCGAGGAACCAACTCCATCAGCCACAGGTTCTGTGCCCCTCACATGTTCCGCGGATCCTTTACTACCATCCTGCAGCATGCAAATAAGGAACACGAAAATTATCAACAAAAAATAACACAGTATCTACAAAAAGTTCAGATAAGTTGGTAAATGAATGGTGCTCTTGCTTAAATTGCACCAACAAACAAGAGCCTTGTCGGTAAAATAGATAATACAGAATTTTGATAAGCCCACAGAAAGAGAGTATTTGATATACACATGGCCACATGGAAATTGCTAAATTACATTAACATAACCAGGCAGGTGGCATTTTTCATAATAAAATAATACTTGTCAAATAGAACCACCATTACAACTATTTCCAATATAAAATGCACCAACATGCATGAGAACAATTGAGAAATTTAACTTGCCAAAAAACAACTGTCAATCTCAAGCATCACACCAGAGATTTTACATAGCCCTATTAATCTTACAACTTAGTTGGCATTAGGGACTAAGGTTGCTCCGACACTAGTATCTGAAACAGCTATACAGGTATGGTACTAATACTTAAAAAAACGCCAACATGGCTACACACTATATAGTATCATGACATAACATTTTTTTACTTCACTTCAGATATTCTAATTCCTAATGTTTATTTTGACAAATTGAACATACAAGATTCAGAAGTGTCGGTGCAACCAAGATTTAAATTCAAAATGCTGTGCATCACAAGACATCAACTCTACATGGATGTCTTTTGACAGTCCAAAACTATATAATATATGCTCTCTGAAGAAGGCATAAGATATAATGGCCATTCAGCAAGAGATAAAACAGCAGCGTGTATTAGATAAGTATTGCTGCTTGCATGCCTTCTAGCATATATTATATATCAAACAATATGAATTAAAATAGAAAAGTACCTTATCTGTGACCTCAGTTTCACCAAATTCTCTCTTGACTCTGACACTCTGAATACTGCTCCTCCTACAAGAGAAAATGGCATACCTCAGAAAACATAATACAAACAGCTGAAGTGATTGCTACAATCACCTGAATGATTAGAGGAACCAAATAGAAACAAATACCTTCCCGAGTCCTCCAAAGGCTTGACATCATCCATTTCCACATCAGAATCAGCATGGTGTCTTTCATCAGGATCCTCTTGATCTTCATCTTGCTGTAGCGAACATAAATGTAACATAGCCAAAATATGATGAATTATTGCCTTGTATTAGCCTCTTTGCCAAAATATGATGAATTCTTGCTTTCTCACTTCCAAATCTACAACTATCGTCAATAAGCATTGGTGATTGCATCTAAAGCTAGTACTTGGTCAAAGGCACATGGATTGACTGTTTTGCTAAGGATAACATGGTAGCAAGACAAAAATACCATGCTCCTAGCTGTGTATCCCTTGATCTTTAGCCAATCCAACAAATGAACAGAGAAACGGTCTTGATGGATATTTGACAAGAATACTGAGTTTTGATTATGAATCACATCTAGGGCTGGAAAAAAAAAGCTCGTTAGTGGAGCTCGTTGGCTTGGTTCAAAATTGCTCTAATTACACTCGTTCATTGGTTAAACATTAAAATGAGTCAATTTCGAATAAAATTTGATTTTGCTCTCGCTCGGCTCAGCTCGTTAGCTAGATTCTAAAAATACTTCCAAACTATAAATAAAATAATATTAAATCAAACTATGTCAATTTCGAAAAAAGCTCGAAAAAATGAGGACTTGGCTCGATTTCCACCCCTAATCACATCAGACAATTCACAAATGATTCCTTGTAAGGAATTTATTTATATGAATACACATTCAACTTGACAAATTCAAAAGTTGATTTGAACATTACGGAGAGAATGCAAAGTGTCAGTATACAGTATAAAAGATGGATTACTTCAAACATGACCCAGCCAAACAAAACAACAAAGGACAAACTATGAATAGAGAGTTCATACCATAACACCTATAAAGCTTTAGCTGGTTTGGTGAAATTGTCTTGAAATGGGCAGAAAACATTTTTGAATTCTGACAAGCACATAACTAATGAATTATTATTCCCTGACATGCCAATGAACCTAATACGGACCATATACACAACAAACCGAAAGGAAATAAGCAGAGAGGGCAAGAACAAAATGCAATTCACTACTTTCAAGGTGCACACGTGCCACACTGACAATGCATGAGCAGGCTAGGATTAGCAAGGACGGTATTATGGTCATTGTCGAGAAAAGGCAGTGGGCAGTGTTAAGTCTCCAGGTACTTTCATCTTTGCGATGTACTGGTGTTATATAGCAGTCACAATTTTCAAGTGTCATTTCTAATATTATCAGTTTTTTGAGTCTCTGCTCTAATCACCCCCAAACAAAAGAACATCAAAGTTCCATCACCCTTCCAGCTTCTCATATCAGAACAGTATCAAATAATTAGACCATCTACTAGCTTTTGCTAATAACTATAGTTATATTTATGTCAGAAATTTGCATTTGTGTTCTTGCTGTTCCCAGTGAAGAACAATTACCATAACCAGAGTCAGCATTTACCCTTCACACAAATGTTTATGCAGTATAGTTCACAGCAACTGTAGCAATGATGGCATTTATCCTTGTAGCTGATGTATTTTAGAAAATAAAAAGAGACAGCATACAGCAAACTTCTTGCTTATAATAGAATGCTCACCTCAGGTAACTCAGCCTCAGGAGGTCGCTCTTGAAATTGGACACTGGGAGCATGTTGGAGTTTTGAAAGATTATCGAGAAGTTTGGATCTTATATCATCCAATTGCTGGCATGTGTTTTTGTTCTCCATGTTACTTGGTGCAACATGAAGAGTATAATCTGGACCAAAATACTCAAAGTACTCATTTGGAGGCATCTTGTCAGTGAGCTCGTGACCAAGTGCAACTCCTGTCTGCTCAAACATAGGGGGAAAAAAGACAGCAAAAAATCAAAGAAAAGAACATAAATATTTGAATTGGTAACGATTAAAAAGCATATCCATAAAAAGCAATAGAAGCCCCAAGCCCTTAGAAAAAATTATGAGATATATATTACTTGCTCAATTTAAGTGATTAAAAGTATAATCAATTATCCACAGTAATAGCTGCCTTGAGTCTTGCCTAATATGATGGCTAGATCAGCTGGAAAATGCAAAAAAGCTCATCTTTGAAGGAAAAAAATATTTGTTTCATACAAAACTAAAAATATGAAGAGACTATTTATTGTCTAACAATGAATAACAATAATTAAGTTTGTGTGGCATCTAATAAACTCAAAACACATTATGAGCATTTATCCCAAATTAGGAACACCTAAACCAACACAAGTAACTACAATCTACAAACCTAGACAGCAACATGGTACAAATGAATTTTTATATCATGGTTATTGTGGTGTTGTGGCAGCGAAAAAAACTAATCTAATTTGCAGTTCAATTTAAGATTTTTTTTATTCTATTATTTTAAATATTTTCTTTGAAATAATGTGAATTCAATAACAAATTAATAAATCGAAACATAGTTATGTTATGTCAGAATGTCTATTACGTTACAATGTCAATACACACAGTTCGTACAACAGAATTCAGATTTTTTGAGTTTTGAACAGCAGCCTGGGTAGAAGGACTTGAAGGTTCAGGAGTGAATTTCTTTTTTTACTTTTAGCTTGGGTATGATGGCTTTGAATTAGTGATCAAGCCAAAAACATCAATGATGTTTAGCAACTGCTATTTCCATTACAGCAGGCAGCTATTACCCCTATAGCAGTTGTAGCTGTATAGGATGCATTTTTGTATAATGCACCATGTGGAGGGGGTGAAACCACAATAATGCCACACTGCCACTATAGCCCACAATATAAAACATGGTTACCATTCAAAGAAATGTGCTTTACAGATAGAAGGTATAAGTTTGAAGCCAAGGAGAATTATTGGGTGCGGGATGAGGCCATGAGGGTGGTGAAGCAACAAAAAGGGTTTCGATCTGGTTGCGGATGTTTTTACCAGAATCTTACTTAAAGCTGTTAATTTTGGGATAATTAAGGGTCTTTGTGAAGATGTTTGTCCTGGTGGTATCATCAGTTTGCAATATGCTGATGATACCCTTTTGTTTTCTAAAAGTAAAGAGGAGTTTGCTTTACATCTTAAATGGTTCTTAACTTGTTTTGAGCAAATGTCTGGGATGAGGATAAATTTTCACAAAAGCGAGCTGATTTCGATTGGTTGTGATAAGAGTGAAACTGATAGGTTTGCCAGTATCTTTTGCTGTAAAGTTGGTACTTTTCCTGTTAAATATCTTGGTATTCCGCTTCATTATGACAAGATTAGGAGGGAGGATTTTCAGCCTCTCATTGATAAGATGTTGAAACGTATTGCAGGCTAGAGGGGTAAACTCCTTTCTTACAGTGGTCGCCTAATTCTTATCAAATCTTGTTTAGCAAGTATTCCTCTTTATCTTTTGTCTTTCTTCAAATTCCCCAAGTGGGCTTTAGATCTTATTAATTCTCATATGGCCAATTGTCTTTGGAATGATTATGAAGGTCATAGTAAACTCCATTTGGCTAATTGGCACCTAGTTTGTATGAAAAAGGATTTTGGTGGTCTGAGGGTTCCTAACATTCGAGATTTAAATTTGTGTCTTCTTGCTTCTTGGATTAAAAGATTTTGTGCTAGGGGGAATAAAATGTGGAGAGATTTTATTAGGTACAAATATAATACGGACAATCCTAATGTTTTTCTTTGTGATCCCGATCATGCCTCGGTCTTTTGGAAAGGGGTTCTTTGGGCAATGCAAGCTACTAAGTTTGGCTATCGTTGGTGTGTTGGTAATGGAACTAAGATAAGATTTTGGGAGGACATTTGGTTTGGCACCTCGTGTTTAGCTATCCAGTTTTGGGATCTTTATATGCTGGTTAATGAAAAAGGTTTCACGATTGCTGAGATTTGGGATGGAACTAACGTTAAATGCACTTTTAGACGAACCTTCTCTGATGATTTGATGGTTAGGTGGTTTGAGCTAGTGGAAGTGGCTAGTAGTGTAAGGCTCTCTAATGAAGATGACGCTTTGGTTTGGCAATATAGCAGCAATGGAGAATATTCGGTGGGCTCTCTTTATGCTATTATTAATTTTAGGGGGGTTTTCTCGTCTTCATTCCGGCGGATTGGAAGTTGATTGTTCCCCCTAAAATTCAGTTCTTTCTTTGGCTTCTATCTTACAACAATTTAATGACTAAAGAGAATTTGTTGAAAAGAGGGATGGATAGAGGAGTATATTGTAGCTTGTGTAATGAGAATGAAATTGTTAATCATCTTTTCTTTGAGTGTGTAGTAGCTAGAAATATTTGGCATGTGGTTGGCGAATTCTTTGGTTTGAGCATTGGCTATAATTTTGATTCAGTAGCTCGTTTTTGGCTTAGTAATAAGGAAAACGCAGTTTTAAATACCATTTGTGCTGCTACTCTTTGGAGCTTGTGGACTAACAGGAATGATATGATTTTTCGTTGTCAGTGTTGGACAAATGTAAAAACAATATGGAGAATAGTCTTCAGGTTGTTGAGAGATTGGAGACCACTTTTCAGGGAGGATATGGTGGCCAAGCTGGACGGGTTTTGCAGCAACCTGGAGAACAAACTTCGAGTATTGCTTCCTTTGGGCTTTGGAGCAATATGACTAAAAGTGGATTCCAGTTGATTGAAGGCAAGGAGGAGGAACTCATTCCTGAAGACCGGAAAGTGGTTGCTGAGTTTGTTAGTAACTTGGTTGATGGCAATATATAATTAGGTTCCTGGATGTTAAATGCCTGAATCTGTAACCCTGGAGTTTTGTTGTTGGTCTTAAGTTTCTGGATCTAAACGATATGTTTGCTACCTTCAGTTTCGTTTAATGGAACTGGGCATCAGGTTCTGATGTCCTTTTGATCTAAAAAGCAACAAAAAGGGACAACCCTTGTAAGCTAGAACTAATGTTCCTAACGATTTCATTCTTGTGCCCAACATGCAATGGTAGTGGGTATAGAATAAGTAACTGATGTTTTAAGGGTTTGGTTTCAAACACAGATATAGACCATTTAGCTGATAGTTAAAAAAACGAAAACAAGACATACAGCGACAACATGTATGTACTTGAATGGGAATGAATAGGACATCGGCTATTTCAACAGAACAGTTGTGGGTTGTGAAGAATATCCATATGTAAACTAAATAACAACATACTTTCTTTGCACTAGTAGCATATGTAGAAAAAAGGCAAGTGTACATAATGTATTATTTTTACATAAGTATTCATAAATGTCAATCACTTTGCAAAGACGGTGTGTCCCATGGTGAATCTTATACATGTTAGGCGTATTTTGTTGCTACAGAGGATGCTAAGGAACTTCCTTTTTTATACAGTCAGATGCTTTCAAGCAAATTAATTAGGTAAGGCTATTAGAATAAAGAGAATAATAATGGATGACAGAAGGACAAAAAGCCCTACAAATTTTGATTCTTCCATAAAATTACCCGTTACATACCTCATAACACCAACATCGTGCAACATTTCTTATGGTATACCCGCCACCACCAAGAAGTAACAGCGGAACATTGAAGGACCTCATGAATCTCACACACTCGGCGTGTCCCCTAATAGATAGGTTGAAGCAGCCCAACCTATCACCAGACAAGGAATCAGCCCCGCACTGGAGCACCACCGCACCAGGGCGGAACACCTCCATCACCTTGCCCATGATCGGCTTGAACAATGACTGGTAGCTCTCGTCATCAATACCATCGTCCAACGGGACATTCAGGGAGTAATACTTCCCCTTGGAGTGCCCAACATCACGAATATCCCCTGTCCCCGGGAAATAATCCCCAAATTTGTGGAATGAGACTGTCATCACCCTCTCCGTCGTGTAAAACGCCTCCTCCACGCCGTCCCCATGGTGGATATCGATATCCACATAAAGAACACGCTGCAAATGCAAAAATAATACCAGATTAGGAAAACATAATTTTGCGAAATTGAAGCAAACAAGGGTGATAGATAACATGACACAGCACATACCTGATGGTATTTGAGGAGCTCGAGGATGGCGAGGACGATGTCGTTGACGTAGCAGAATCCGGAGGCCTCGCACTTCTTGGCGTGGTGGAGGCCGCCGGCCCAGTTGATGGCGATGTCGTGGCCGTGGTTGAGCTTGACGGCGCCTCCGACGGAGCCCCCCGCGTAGGTCTGGCAGAAGTTGTAGAGGCCGTCGAAGACGGGGCAGTCCTCGCCGACGTTGAAGCGCTTGAGCGCGCGGATCTGGTCCTGCTGCGTCTCGGGAGTGACGGAGCGGAGGAAGGAGACGTAGTCGTCGGCGTGGAAGCGGCAGAGGTCGCGGTCGCGGGCAGGGTGCGGCTTGAGCACCTGCATCTGGTCGAGGAGGCCGTAGTGGGCGAGCAGCGCGTGGGTCATGCGGATGCGGTGCGGCTTCATCGGGTGGCCCTGGCCGTAGTAATAGTTGCCCACCTCCGCGTCGTAGAAGTAGCAGACGCGGCGCTTCGCGCCGTCCGCGCCGGAGGTGGGCAGGGAGTTGCCGCCGCCGCCGGCCGAGGCGTCCATCGCGGCGGAGCGGAGGCGCTTTGTCTCTCTCGCTCCTCCGGATACTTGGGTTTGGGTTTCGGCTCGCGGCGGCGTTTGAGTGTGCAGAGGCGGACGGTGTCGAGATGGGGGTGGTAACACGACTGACTGGGGGAGAAAGGTTTTCCGGTTTTGCTATTCCGTATTTCCGCGGCCGCTGGATCACGGAGGGACTCAACACAAGCCGTTCGATGCAATGAGATAAAAGCCCACGCCTATGCCTATCTACTACTTTGGCATCATGTTTTTTTCCACATCGTCCCACCTACAGCTGCTCTCACTTAAAATACAAACCACCCATTCTAATTTTTCTCAGATGTGCATCCAACTGTATACCCTTCTTCCTCTCTTTGTTACTATTTCCTCGTGGATCTATCACTGCCAACTTTATGATCTTCTTCCCCTCTCTACTACTTCTCCCTCATGGATCTCTCACCGAACGTCACAATTACCAACCTTACGGATCTCTCTCCCTCATGGACCCCATGCATGAGTAGTAGCCTTCCGCCTACGAGCCTTGCCATGGCGAGTAGAGCTCTATTATCGTTGGATCATTACAAATGCCACTTCAACCTTCTCCGGTGAGATATGCTACTCGCCACCATTCATTCCCTTCCTTATCTGGTACGCTTGTTATTGGTTTTTTCTTGAATTGTTGCGGCTTGCTTTCTCCATTATTGCACGAACTTTTTTTTATGCAATGTCTTTTCTCAGATCTAAAAGCAAAATGTAATTTTTTTTTGTAGGAGGATGATTTGTTACACAATAATATATTTTTGTTGCACTTTTTTGTTTTCTCAGACCTACTAGCAAAATGTAATTTTTTTGCAGTTGAGGCGATTTATTGCATAACAATATTCTTTCTTTCTTTTTTGCAATGAGGTAATTATTTTGTTGCACATTTTCGTTGCAATGGGATTGTTGCAACAAGTTATTTGTGATGTTGCATAAGGTATTTTCAATCGTTGCATATGCATCTTGAAACTGTTGCAGGGATGAAACATCTCTTTTAGAGATGATTTGTTGTTTTTGGATTTTTTTTTTTTATGCATGGAGTAGGCATAGCCTGAGACCATGACGACAGTGTCAAGATCCACGGCCACCATCAACTAGCTCCTTTTGCTGCTCTATCTATTCCTTCTCCAGCAATCACGAAGAGAGGGCATCATGGCGGCGCTGATTGGAAGCGCATCGGGGTGGTCTAGCCCTGTCAAGTTGTATTGTCCACCGCTGCTTCCCTCCTTCAAGCTCATGAGTCATGTTGTTGCCACTGGCCATGCAACGGCACCTTATGAGAGCGTGAGGAAGAAAGCAGGGGGCGAATGCGATGCACTTTTGTTAGGAGAAATCGAATGATGAAAATTACTCGTGGAACAAATTCTGCGGTAAGATGCAGCGTACGACGTGAGCGCCTGCATCGGAAGTCTGAGCGCTAGCGGCTTCTTTATTTTTAAGACACTTTGATATTAAGTCGGGGGACTTTGCTAAACTTTTAACATACAAATGCGTAATGAATAGACAAGTTACCATCAACGGCTGACTTGGTTATGGATATCACGGGCCAAGGGTAATGTTTCATCGTTTTGAGCCTTTTTTCAGTTTCACAATCTATCAACATTTGGACCACTTCACGAGGCAGCCCGACAAGGCCACACACATTGCCGATTAAACCAAAATATGGGGCACGATTTCATACTGGGTGGGGAGTGAAGGAAATCCTAACCTTTTATTAAAGTCGATTTTTAAAAAGAAAACAATACAGCGACAGATCTGTATTTTTATTTTATTTTTTTCAATGTTTTATTTTTATAAATTATTTTAAAAATATTCTATTAAAGTCAGTGGCGTAGCCACTAAGGAGGTTTCACGGGGATCAAGCTTGCCCTCCGCCGACATCGGTAACCTTGTGTGAGATATCTTCGTGGTATTTCTTTCTTTTTTTTCTTTTTTCCCTCTCTTCAATCCATGTATGAATTTAGATTACACAAGGTTATATTTGTTATGTTTGTGTATGAATTTAGATTACACAAGACTAAGTTTGCTATGTTTATCTCAATTTGGCACAGTTTGATTCGGTTTTTAGTAAAAGAAATTAGTTTAATCCTTTATATCATCCTCCTATTTTTACCGTGTCTTCGCCACCGATTAAAGACGTGGAAAATGAAGCACGAAAGTGTCACACCATCGCTTTTTTCTCCGTTGTTAGGTAATCTAGGCACTCGTTGGAAGCGTCAAAGGCTTTAGTGCTAACATGTAAACTCCAAGTGAGTCGTTAGATCAGCGTGAGACTATACGGTGGGACATATTGCTTGCTAACAGTTTCATCATCCTAGCCTAGGGATGATAGCACTGCTAGCTCCTCAAGATCGAACGAACGTTACATCCTTGTTATGCTGATCGAATGGCTCACAGTGGAGCGCTTACATGTTACAGTACTCAGAAACGAGTTAGACCTAATACATTCTCAATTCTCATGTAACTAGTGAGTCTACCTTTCAGCCAGTAGTCCAGTACTTTCGTCTCCGAGAAGGATGCCCAGATGGAACGTTTGCAGTCAATCGTTCATACTCGAGAAGCATAAGCCATAAAGTGGTCATGTTACTGACAGAAGACTAACATCAATAATAGTAGAGTTCCCATGGGAACATAACATCCCATTTCAAGAGAAGAGACTCCATTCTTTGTACGAGCAAGCACTACGTGTGGTTCCATTCCACTCGACAATTGATTGACAATCTGCAGGTAGCTTCAGGAGTTATGCTCAAATAGCATGTCACAGTCTTGACTCTTAAGTCAAGTCACTAGAATTTGGACATAATTATGCAAAACATGTATACTCCCGTGGGATTCAAAAACCGGATACGGGGCAAATATCGAACCCTCCTCGGTACCGGTTGCTGGCTGGTTACCGATTTTAAACCAACCAAATATCGTCAACCAAAAGATTGAATGTTCTAACAAAAAATTGAATGTTGGACCGGCCGTAATTGACCGATTAGCCGGCTAGTTACCAACGAAGAGGGAAACAACTCAACAAGTTTGACCAAAAATTTATATTCGTAAGAATTGATCGACAAAAAAGCTCTTTCATGTTGTTGCTTCATTTACTACAAGTTAGCATCATTGTCTTAGCTCTAATACTTTCATTAGCTTGCAAATAAGCGTATAGTCATATTTTTTTTTGCTAGCGTTTTAAAATTTAAATCTAGAACTTTCAGACCGATATTTTTTTACTGGCTTAGGCCGGTACGGCAAGTTACCGTCCATGTTTTTATCCTTGCTCCAGTGTGCATAATGGAACTTAAAAATATAGCACTCTGACCAGTAAAATGCATGGAAAAAACCGAGAAATTGATTCTGGCAGTACACAAGAAATGAAGTTATTGAGGTAGGACATCACTCACAATTCAGTAGCAAACACTGAAGAGTTATTCTAAAAAAAATGCATGCAACAGCAGGAATCACATAATTCTCTAAAAAAAAGCAAAAAGGTTCAGAAAGTATATCAAATGTTAACACTGATTTGTTACTACATGGAATTGAACTGAAAAATGAAAAATATTCTTCTTGCCCCTGCCTTTTTTGACGGTGAGCCTAAGGTGGCCATCTCTGTTCCAGTGCCATCTGCCGTGTCAATCATCCAGGTTTTTTTTTTAATTTTGGCCAGAAACTATAGCATTCACTATAAAAGAAGAGCACAGCTAGGCTATAAATGCATACACATGCACACCCTACGCACCCATGCTTGCATCCGGCCCAGGCGGGCTGCGTGCTCAGTCATCCAGGTTCAAAGCACGCAAGAGGATCCTCGAATCATGTTATTCAACAAAGCATCAAAGGAAGCGACTGGCCGTGGTCTACGCGGTACTCCTGTCCTTCTCTATCTTGACAGGACTTGGAGTTGATTATTGCCTGCCAGCACGTTACACATTTCAAACTTGGAAGTATTTAAGACAGGTGTGTTCGGCTGACCTGAGATGCAATGCATTACAAATCTTGTTTCTCTCTTGATCATCTTTGGTTCAATGGAGCTAAGGCCTTGCAACTGCACCAGGGGTGCATCTTGGAAAGTATGCTTTCTGCTTGCAGTGGCTTTGCTATCCAATATCCCATGCTTGACCTCCTCCATGCTCAAATCTCCACCTCCTACCACTTCCTCCAACAACTCAGACCGCTCTGTGCTCCTGTCGTTCAAGTCACTCGTAGCTCATGATCCCTCCGGAGCGCTCACCTCATGGGGCAACAGATCACTCCACTACTGCAGATGGCAAGGTGTGACGTGCGGAAAGCGTGGACGCCGTCGTGGCCGCGTAGTCGGCCTCGATCTCAACTCGCTCGGGCTGGTTGGTAGGATCTCTCCTTCCATTTCCAACCTCACGTACCTCAGGAAGCTTCACTTGCCACAGAACCAGTTCAGTGGGCACATGCCACATGAACTCGGCCTTCTCGGCGATCTTAAGCATCTGAACCTGAGTATCAATTCTCTCGAGGGAGAAATTCCGACTTCTCTATCTCACTGCTCGCACCTCCAGACCATCAGTCTGTGGTACAATAACCTCCATGGCAACATTCCATCCAACCTTAGTCTCTGTACAGACCTCAGAACCATTGAAGTCTTCGCTAACTATCTCCAGGGAGAGATACCCAGTGTGCTCGGTTCGCTCCAGAATCTTGAGCTCCTGAACTTCTTCGACAATAACCTCACTGGAAGCATCCCACCTGACATAGGAAACTTGAAAAACTTACACTTGGTTGATATAAGCGATAATGGCCTTACTGGCTCCATCCCTCCTGCAATTGGCAAACTTCAGACTTTGCAGTACATGGACTTTGGAAACAACAAGCTTTCAGGATCCATTCCAGCGTCTTTAGGCAATCTCTCCTCACTGAGTTGGTTGGTTCTAGAAAACAACAGTCTAGCTGGAACCATCCCGCCATCGCTTGGTAGCCTCCCTTATCTTACCACTTTTAGTTTAGCAGGGAACAACCTTGTAGGGGACATCCCTCCATCATTAGGGAACCTTTCTTTCCTCGCCCAACTAAACTTTGCAAGAAATAGTCTTACTGGAACCATCCCTCATTCCTTAGGAAATCTTTATGGTCTGAATCTTCTCTCTCTTACAGAGAACATGCTCACAGGCACCATTCCTCCATCCTTTGGGAATCTTGTTAATCTCGTATATCTCGGTTTGCGATTCAACGATCTTATGGGGGTGATCCCTCCATCACTATTTAACCTTTCCTCTCTTCAAAAGTTGGATCTGCAAAACAACAGGTTTGGTGGAAGTTTGCCAAATTATTTTGGAGACAAATTTCCTGGACTCCAGGGTCTTGCTCTGAACGGGAACAAATTTCATGGTCCCATTCCTTTATCACTTTCCAACTGTTCGATGCTTGAACTAATTCAACTAGATAATAACTCGTTCTCTGGTATAATTCCTGCAAGTTTAGGAAACCTCAAGAGCTTGGCCAAATTGCGCATTGACTACAACAAATTAGAGGCAAACCAGGCTGCTGACTGGGGCTTCTTGAATGCTTTGACAAACTGCAGCCATCTGCAAGTCCTGCAATTAGATTTCAACAGGCTTAGAGGTGCGTTACCAAACTCACTTTCTAATCTTTCTACTAGTTTAGAACACCTTGCAATTAACTACAATGAGATAGGAGGAAATATACCTGAAGGAATAGGGAGACTTGCCAATTTGATGGCACTTTACATGGGTCCTAACCTCCTCACTGGTGCCATACCTACTTCACTTGGTAAACTATCAAAATTGAATGTCATATCACTAGTTGAAAATAGACTATCAGGAGAGCTCCCATCGACTCTTGGAAATCTTACTCAATTGGGTGAACTCTATCTAACTGGTAATGCGATTACTGGGAAAATACCTTCGACCCTTGGAAAATGCCCTTTAGGTGTATTAGGCCTTGAAAACAACAAACTTACCGGTAAAATACCAAAGGAGGTTTTTTTGTCCAGCACATTAAGGGCTTTAGGCTTCAAGAACAACATGTTGGTAGGGCCAATACCTTCAGAGCTTGGTCTTTTGAGAAATTTGCAAGTTCTTGATTTATCAGATAACAAGCTAACCGGTGAAATTCCCATCTCCATTGGAGGATGCCAGAGCATGCAATCTCTGTATGTTAGTCAGAATCTCCTTCATGGTTCAATTCCCTCTGCAATGAGCAGGTTGAGAGGTCTTCAAGATCTAGACCTTTCATGCAACAACCTGTCTGGGACCATTCCAGAGTTTCTTGGCAGCATTAATGGTCTCACATATCTGAACCTCTCCTTCAACAACTTGATGGGTGAAGTTCCAGACGCTGGGGTATTTCTTGATGCAACTGCATTCTCAATTGTTGGAAACAATGGACTATGTGGGGGTGTTCCAAAGCTAAGATTGCCACCATGTCCAAACCAACAAGCAAGGAAGGAGCATAAATTCTCAAAACTAGCAGTAGTCATGTCAGTGACCATAACAATTTTGGCTCTTATTTTCATCATACCTTTGCTCACCATTCGATATCAGAAACATAGATCCAACAGAGGACAATCAGATTCCACAGCTGCCAGGAATCAACTGCCAAGAGTTTCTTATATAGAGCTATCTAGAGCAACAAATGGGTTCTCTTCTGCAAATCTTATTGGTGAGGGAAGATTTGCTTCAGTGTATTTGGGAAATATGAGCTTCAATCAATACAGTGTTGTTGCAGTCAAGATACTCAAGCTCCAGGAGAGGGGAGCATCTCGCAGTTTTCTTGCAGAAAGTAACGCCTTAAGATATCTCCGGCATCGGAATCTTGTGAAGATCTTAACAGCTTGCTCAACTATTGATACTAGAGGCCATGATTTTAAAGCTCTAATCTTTGAGTTTCTACCAAATGGCAGCCTTGACAAATGGTTGCATATTAACATAGATGAGCGTGGTTATCAAGGAGCCCTAAACCTTTGCCAAAGGCTAAGCATTGCCATTGATGTAGGATCTGCAGTGGAGTATCTTCATGATTGCAAGCCAATGCCAATAGTTCATTGTGATCTTAAGCCCAGCAACATTCTTCTAGACAGTGACATGGTGGCTCATGTGGGTGATTTTGGACTAGCGAGGTTCATAAATCAAGAAGACAACAATTCTTCTCAATCATCCAACTGGATCGCATTTAGAGGGACCGTTGGATATGCCGCTCCAGGTACACATTTTTCACTTGCCAAATTTATACTTCTTATATTCTCAAAATTTAAACTTTTTATATTCTCGAAATTTATACTTCTTATATTGTGCCCTTGTGAAATATGAGTCATTTGTGATAATTTGCATATGATTTGCTCTGGCACTAACCCAATGAGTTATGCTTGTGCTGCAATCACTTTTTCAGAATACGGAATTGGCAATGAAGTTACTACTCATGGAGATGTTTATAGTTACGGGATACTTGTACTTGAAATGTTTACTGGAAGAAGTCCAACAGCAGAGAATTTTGCAGAGGATTTCAACCTTCACAGTTTTGTGGAAGCAGAGCTACCTGATCATGTTGGGGACATTGTCGACCTGAATCTCATGCCAACAAGGGAGGACAGAGAAAGGGATCAAAACTCACTCCTGCACAAGGAAGCAACCCTTTCATGCTTAACCTCCATTCTGAGGGTCGGTATCCTCTGTTCGAAACAACTGCCTGCGGAACGGATGCAAATACAAGATGCAGTGAGAGAACTTTACAAAGTCAAAGAAAAATTCTATCCATCAAGAAACAATGCAGGGAGAAGGGAAAGTCAAATGCTAGAGATAGCATAGGAGCAAGCAGAGTAAGGCCCTGTTTGGTAGAGCTCCACCTCAGATCTGGAGCTTGTATGCTAAAATAAAGTGAATTAATTTTATATTTTTAGTCTAAAATATAAACAAGATGACTCATCTAATCTAAACACTCTTAATGTACCCACAGCTTTAGTTCTATAAATTTCTGGAGTTAGAAATACACTGCTCCACCAATTCCATGGATTTTGGTGGAGTTGGAGCTGTGCCAAACACCCCCTAAATGTAGCCATTGACAGAATCACATGATATCAAGCTCATCATCGTGTAGCAAAATAATTTTATAAATAAACGGGCTAAGGATGAAGTTGCTCAAGTCTTATCTCTTAATATCTTTCTAGCTTACACAGAGCAAACTTCACTTCATATGTATAATACGTAACGCATATAAATATTAGCTTGTTGATAACACATAACTGCGGATTTTCATTTCCCCTGATAACACCATATTTGTATCTCAAGTTCAAGTATGCTAAGAAAATTGTTCAGTAATATATGTAAGTGCATCTACATGGTACATGGCAACCCAAAATAGATTTAACTAGCAGTACCAATATAAAGAGCTACGCAATGGTACCTGACGATGCATCGGAGTTTTAGAACCAGAGGCCCTGCACATTATACCGATTCTTTTCCTTGGGTTGTTGGGTGTGGGGTGGATGTCATCAATCATGGATACCAATCCAAATACTTCGGGGTCTTCATCGCAGGCTCCGCAAGTGGGCAGCGCGCTTGCGACGACGGCACAGTTCGTCAAGAACCTGTCTTGTATCAGCATCATAACCATATCCTAGCGGTAAACGCAGCAAACTCCGGGCTCCGGGTGCTGCAACAGTCCGGCAATGGGTCTTTGGCATTTCGTCGAACACCTCGCGTTCGCCCTAAAAAGAGCCATGCAGGGTGGGCGGCACGCGCTGAACTGCCGCGCACGGCATGAAGTCGCCCCCTAAAATATTTGAATTTCTCAACCCGGGATTCCACTGGAGATTCATGTAGGCGCGGCGGACGATGTCCATAGCGGCAACTCTAGCGACAGAAGACAGACACCCATTGGAAATGCGGCAAGATGGCGGCTAACTATTTAACACTGATTAGCTACACTGTTGCGGTTCATCCGTTTCCAAACCATGGTTCTGCTGTTTCGGATTTCGTTTTTAAAAAAATGGCACCCACCAAAATATGGTTGTTTCGGAAATTTCGGTATAATTTTGAAACGAATTAATTGGATAAGAATTTTTATTATTTGACAAAAAATTGACCAAAATTTGAATTTGTTTGGCAAAAATTGATTGTTTTTTTTTGCCAAAATTCAAATGAACCCACTGAAATATAACCATAACCAAAACAAGTGTATTTTAGGACCCACCGGGAGAATCGAATTTCAGAGAAATTTGAAACCTTGGTTGTGGGTAAGCAGGGTGGTGGTAATATGGTGAGGCGACAATGCGGGACGGGGTTTAGTGTATGCAAGCCAAGGTTCGAAAAACCGCTGAAATCTCGAAAATCTCGGTCGAGATTTCAGATTCTGTTCAGGGACGGAATTCAAAATTCTAGTCATGTAAAAAAATTAAATTGCTACAGTAATCATGAAATTTTCATCGAAATTTCGCCAAATCTCACCGAAATCTTAGAGGGTTTTTTTTTTGCCGATTTTTGACTTTTTATGGCTAGATTTGGTCCAATAACCCTTAAGAAGGTCATCTTCCATGAAAATTTGTTTAAAAATTGAATTTTTGAGACGTTTTAAAATTTTGGTAAAACACAGTCAGATTTTTATAAAATTTTACAAGCTTGATCATAATCTAAAAAATTTATGGTAATATCTTTAGTAGATCACACAGAAATTTTTTCAAAATAATTAAACTTCATTTCTTATCTTTAAAAAATTAAAAACAAAATGAACATAATTGGGATAGTAATCTTGTCAGAATTTTATAATTTTTCTCGAGTGTGATCATGATCCAAAATTTTTATGGGAGCTTAAGAATTGCTCGGTGCCATTCTATAAAATTTTTAAAAAAAATCAGTTTTTTTTGTTTGCTCAATCAAATCTATGTAAACAGTGAACTTCATTTGTTATATTTCAAAAATAAAAAATATAAAGAACATAAATGGTACAATGCCCTTGTAAGAATTTTATAAATTCACTGGAATGTGATAATAATTCAAAAAATTTATGAGATATTAAGAATTTACTTTTAACCCTTATATAAAATTTTCAAAAAATTTAAACCCTTTTTGAATGCTAAAGCAAATCTATATATTGATCATCACACTTTTATCAAGACGTAGCACTGTCAGAATTTTTAGAATTTTTTGAAGCTTTATCATCATATGAAATTTTTTTAAAAACATTAATGATACATAAGGACCATCCAATTTTTTTTAAAAAAAAAAATCTATCATGGTTTATACCATTTTTCATTTGGTTGAAGTTTGCGGGTAAGGCTTTTATCAGGACAGTAGCACTGTCCGAATTTTTAAAAATCATGAAGCTTGATCATCATTTGAAAATTTTATAGGAACATTAGTGATACATCATAACCATGCAACAAAATTTTTAAATTTTCTAACGTGGTTTGTTCTATTTTTCATTTGGTTCAAACTTATCAGTTAGCGTTTTCTTAAGACAGTAGTAATGTTTGAATTTTTAAAAATTTCTCAGATTTGATAATCATATGAAATTTTTATGAGAACATCATTGATGTGTCAGGAATATCCACAAAAAAATTTAACACCGTTTGAGCTATTTTTCGCTTGGTGTAAATTCACCAAAATCTCGGCAAATCTCACTGAGATTTCAGGAATTTCGACCCAAAATCCTGTTTTATCGGTGCAAAAAAAACCGGATTTGAATTTTTGTTTTTGTATTTCGTCTAGGATTTGTCTAAAATTTTGAGATCTCGATGATATTTTAGATTTCGATCGCCTCCGAGATGCCATCTGAGAACACGAGATTTCAAACCTTGATGCAAGCACCCTTGCTCTCTCAGTACGCGCGTGTGGCTCTAGAGCTGTCCAAGCGAAATTTGCCGAGCGCACGCGGCCGTTTAAAAATGGGCACGACCGCTTAGGCACGCTACCGTTTAGGCCCGGCTCGAAGCGGGCCGTCTTGTCGTACCACCGCGTCTTGAACCTCCGGCCCGAACGCGCACGTTTGAGACTTCGGGCGTGCGTCTTGCCCGGTCCTTCATGAACCAAGCGGGTAGGGTCGGCCCGTAGCCGTTTAGCTCGAAAATTTGAAAAAATAGAAAAATTAAAAAATAGATAAAATATGGTAAAAAATATGAAAAATTCAGAAAAATAGGAAAATTTAGAATAATTAGAAAAACTCGAATGATGAATAAAAACTTTTAAATATATATATAAATTAAGAAAAAGCTAAACTACAAGATAAATTCTAAAATAAGACAAATAATTTGAATTAAATAATGAGCTTTATTGATGTTTGGTCGCCTCGTTAAAAACTTTGCCAAGTAAAAACTCAACATGAGAAAACCTTGGCAAAGAAAAAGAAATACGACCTATAGCTCGGTGATACAATAAAAAGTGAAGATTACAATTATTCTTCCTCATTATCTAGATAAAGATTTTGAACGTCTCTGCCCATTTCGGTATTTTACGTAGTATGTTGAGCTCGTTGATTAGCTTGTTCCCAATCTTTCCACGGTGAGAAGTATTTCCACCACTCACTAGTCGACTTGTTCTTCTCTCTTGATTATTCTTAGGATAGATGAAAGCGGACTCAAGAAACCGTGGAGACAGAGGCTGTTAACACATCCGTGCTAGTATGGAAAGCACCGGATATGTTATCTTGTGCTCATGCCACCACCGCAAAATGTTGAACTCCTCTTCCTTCTCTTGGTAGTTGTGATTAGTCATTGTTGAGATAGGCGACTAGCTCCCCACTACTTGATGTGTCCGCACTTGTCGTTGATGTAGTTGAACTCCTTGAGGAAGAGCCACTGCATTCATATCTTTCCCACGCGGTTTTCTTCTTACATGTTGTGGGTCTTTGGTGGAGGTCATTGCATGCGAACTCCGACAAATTTCCGATCGTACTTATCATAAACTTGATTAAGTTAGCACAGACGGTTGAAAAATAACTAGAATAATCGGTACCTACCGCATCACTTAGAAGCGAGAGAACATTACGAATCCCAATTTTAGCTCTAGGATCTAAAATAAATGCGAATGCATATAACATAGAATTTCTTGCCAATATTTTAAAAATTTAGTTTTCATAGCATAAACGACTTCCCGCAATATATTATCATTTTGTAGCTCTTTAAGTGGGTAGCAATTTCTAAAATATGATGAACAATTAAAGGAGAGGTTGAATAATAAACTCGGATAAAATAACGATGGAATCAAAAAAGTTCTAAAAATGAAAGCAAGTATTTAGCAACATACCAATGTCGCTCTGTGAGTACCGGTTGACCATCCGTATACGACGGTGCGTGTTAATAAAAATGAAAATGTGCTCTCATATGGTATAACATTCTTAAGCATCAAGTAAGTAGAGTTCCATCTAACAGCATATCCAAACCAAATTTACGCGGACGTACATTCATTGCAATACAATAAGTTTTATATCTTGCTACTCGTTGATTAGAATGAATTAAGAAAGATATTGTAGTACGAAAGGTTCAATATCTTGATTTAACCTCTTTAAACCAGATTTAACTATAAGATTAATAATATGGCAAGCACAACGATGTAATAAGAAAGATTCACATATGAATTGAAAAGCGGAGTAAGTATGTTCATGGCGATATTTGCGGAAGCATTATCTAATGTTATTGCAAAAATCTTATCATTAAGTCCAAAATCTTCCACAACTTTTACAATACAATCAAGAATATTTTCACCAAGATGTGCTACATCAATTAATTTGAATCCTATGATTCTCTTTTCTAGTTGCCAATCATCGTTTACATAATGAGCAACTACACTAAGATAATCCTCTTTAGCTCTACCACTCCATATATCGGATGTCAAAGACACGAAAAAGTACATGTACTAAATTTTTCTTTTAGCTTATTGCGACAATTATTATAATATTTAATCAAATCTCTAGTTGTTGTCTGCATCTAGAAACTGCAGAAAATCTAGGATTATGGCGGTCCTAATAAAGTTTTCAAACGCGGTGACTCACCAAAGTTTAAAGGAAGATCTTGAGAAGCGATTAAGCGACAAAGAGATTCACGAGCTACCTCGGGATTATAGTCGATTACGCATCGCATCGTCGGGGTTGTATTGCGAATCGTCGCCTCGAAGCCATTCCCGCTTTTTCTACGGTATCGACATGCCTCTTCAAGTGCCCGTTCCACGAAGATTTCGCGATTAATTTATGCTTGCAATATTTACAAACAGCATACCTGATTTGGACGTCGTTTGATATCTCAAAAATCTGGTCGAAATCTTTCCAGACTCCCGATGTACTGCGTCTTGCTCTTTTCGCCCCGGTGCTTGCCGACGCAGTTGCACTTGTAGAGCCTGAAGATGGCACAGCTCCTGCAGCTTCTTCGCCATATGATGCAAGAAGCTCCTCGGGTGAAATCTAGAAATCGGAAAGGCGAACGACGGAAAATCCCCGGGCTCCATAAAGCAAACTATAAGAAATAATCACGCTATTAATACTAAAATATGATTGAAAATACTAATAAAATAAAATAATAAATCACAATTATCACCTTGATTTCTTAACGAAGAGGCAAAGTTTTGGATTTGGATTTTTGACAAAACTATTTTAATTTTGCCAAATTACCACTAAGAGCAAAAGAATTTCCACAAGAGAATGATTAGAAGAGAATGCAAGGTTGCTGGTGTAGAAATGAGGAGGAGCAGCCACCTATTTATAGGAAAAAATTCAGGATTTTTACGAATTTTTTGAATTTTATGAATTTTTAAATGCAAGCGGCTATAAGCGGCTATTTTTTTAAACGGGTCTAAACGGGCGGACCGTGCCGTGCCGTGCCGTGCGGGCCGGGCCGTTGCCGTGCGGGCCGTCGCCGTCGCGTCTTGCCCGCCCGTAAGCGGGCGTCTTGCCGGCCGGCCGCCGTCCGCCCTCCGGCCCAAGCACGGCACGGTGGGTTGGGCCGTGCCGTGCCCGGGCCGTGCCCACAATAACGGGCCCCGTGCCGGCCCATTTGGCCCGGCCCGTTTGGCCAGGTCTATGTGGCTCACCTCTCTCCTCGCTACACCACTCACCTAATTATACAACCCTCTCCTCGCCACGCCCCCGTTATATAATCATCTCCATTCCTCCTCTGTACGATCGAGCAATGCAGCCCACCTTCCTACCTTCATATACCTAAAAACGTTCATCACACAAAAGATAAAAAGGTAGGAGGACGAGCTAACAGTGGTTTAGGAGAGGAGGTCTAGATAGAATCAAGCTTAGCCATGGAGGGGTTCCAATGGAGCATGCCCGGCTCCTTCGTCCTGTACGCCGCCTTCTTCCTGTCGGCGGCAGCCACGTCGGTGGCCAGCAACGCCGACTTCGACGAGCACTGGCAGGAGCAGCGCAAGCTCATGGCCGACGCCGCCGCGGAGGCCACCTACAAGCGCGACCCCATCGAGGTCGTCAACCGTCTCAACCGCGCCGTCCACAGGCACGTCCATGCATGCCATCATCGATATGATGCACGACGTCGTCGGCCACACGTACGTAACGCATGTGATGTGTTGTACTAATCAAGTTGAAGTGTATATGCGTGTGCAGATCGACTAAGAAGGAGAGCGCGAGGAGGGAGATGCTGGGGAAGAAGAAGAAGTTCGGGGGGGCGTGCATGGCGACGAACCCCATCGACCGGTGCTGGCGGTGCCGCGAGGACTGGGGGACGGACCGGAAGCGGCTGGCGCGGTGCGTGCAGGGGTTCGGGCGGAACACCACAGGCGGGCTGGCCGGCAAGATCTACGTCGTCACAGACGGCACCGATGACGACGTGATCAACCCCCGGCCCGGCACGCTCCGGTGGGGCGTCATCCAGAAGGAGCCGCTCTGGATCATCTTCGCCAAGACCATGACCATCAAGCTCAAGGAGGAGCTCCTCATCGGCAGCGACAAGACCATCGACGGCCGCGGGGCGCAGGTGCGCGTCGCCAACGGCGCGCAGCTCACCGTGCAGTACGTCAACAACGTCATCATCCATAACATCCACATCAATGACATCGCCATCAGTAACGGCGGTATGATCCGGGACTCGCCGGAGCACTTCGGTTTCCGCACCCAATCCGACGGCGACGGCGTCACTGTCTTCGGCTCCACCAACGTCTGGCTCGACCACCTCTCCCTCTCCAACTGCCAGGACGGTCTCATCGACGTCATCGCCAAGTCCAACGGCGTCACTGTCTCCAACTGCCACCTCACCAACCACAATGACGTCATGCTCTTCGGCTCCAGCGACTCCTTCGCCGAGGACCAGATCATGCAGATCACCGTGGCCTTCAACCACTTTGGACGAGGGCTCGTGCAGAGAATGCCAAGGTCATCTTCATCAGCGTGCATGTTTCAATTAATCTAGGGATTGCTAAGGAGTCACCTTGGGAATACTCTAATTTCCATCTCTCCCATTTGCCTCAAGATTTGTGCTCTAGCTTCATCTCTGACAATGGCGATGGCTCTCCAACAACCGCTATTGCAAGTTAGGGTTGGAGGATCACCCAATTTAGGGTACGTTTGGGTTCACTAAAACCCCGGATTTAGAGGGAGCGCGGGGTCGGTAGACCGGCGTTGGGTGGGGGTGCTTGTGGGGTGGCGAGGTGGCGGTGGCACCGTGGCCACAGGCACGAAGGAGGGTCGTGGGTAGCAACCGACGAGCGGATCGGCACTTAAACAAAGACTTTGGTTGGGCGAGGGTGCGCGACGACAGAAGAGGCGGTGGTGCCGCCGGCAACTGCATTGAAAGGCGGAAGCGGCGAAGAGTGGTTCTCGCTAGCGGGCCATGACACCACCGAGGACGACGACAGCATGACGGTGAGGGGTAGAAGTAAAGGCCGAAGAGGAAGGACAACACAGGAGGGAGGAGGGAGGCGGGAGCGGTAGTGGCTCTTTAGTGGGCATCGTCGGGATGACGTGGTGGCACGACTGCGGATGGTTAGGTAGTGGCTAGGGTTTAGAGTGGAGGGGAGGGGATGAGAGGGGAATTTATATAGTATGGGGGAAGGGATAGCATCTCTTTTATGATAGATGTAATGGCTGAAAATTTGGGTATCCTAACAAAAAAAAAACTACCACTTTGCACCTAGACACCTCTTCAATCTTATTGATCTCCATGCATGTACTACATCAATTGATCAGTACACTAACGCGTATACACGTTGCGTTTGTGTAGATGCCGGTGGGGATTTTTTCACGTTGTCAACAACGACTACACGCACTGGCTCATGTACGCCATCGGCGGCAGCAAGAACCCGACGATCATCAGCCAGGGCAACCGCTACATCGCGCCGCCCAACCTCGCGGCGAAGCAAATCACAAAGCAGCTGGGCGCGTATGAGTCGGAGTGGAAGAACTGGGTGTGGCACTCGCAGGACGACCTGTTCATGGAGGGGGCCTTCTTCACCACGTCCGGCGGCGACATCCAGAGGAAGTTCAACAAGAAGGACCTGATCAAGCCCAAGCCTGGGTCATACGTCACGAGGCTCACGCGTTTCGCCGGCGCCATCCCGTGCAGGCCCGGCAAGCCGTGCTAGAGCGGCCAGCGCGGTAGCCAGCCGGAGCCGATTCCTTCCAAATCTTTTGTAGTTTAGTTAGATTCACTCTTAAGTTCGTATATATATATGTGTTAGGCTTTTTAAGAAATCCGTGGGGTTCAAATTAATCAAATGACCCTATAGTTTTCACTTGTACATGCGTTCACTTGTCAGAAGCCGATGAACCTGCGCATTGCTAGGTATTGCAAAGAGGACGATGGAAAGAGTGAACATGTTTATGTTTAATAGTGTGTAGGTCTTGTTGCTTGGATAGATGGAGAGTCCTTGTCGCTAGAGAGAACGTGCACATATGCAAGAGGGCCGAATTAATTTGTTATCGATCTTCATTTCAAAGTATATTCTTGAAATTAATGTTGTTTATTTATTGTTTGCCATCTTTTATAAAAAAAAAAGTGCCTGTAGTGTTTCCTTTTTCAAATGTATATGTAATTTGTTTCAAAAGTTGTCTTTCATCCTGTGTTTTTAATTTGCCCTTATGTAAATGAAATGAATGCCGTTGATATACAAACTTCTGCCATCCCTTTCCTTTAATTTTACCCGTACAGGGACTTGCCCCTACCGTATCCATCGTTCGCTTCATTTCGAGATTTGCGCCCGTATTTTGCACTCAAGAGCAATACTGCACATTTGCGACCGTATGGCGTGACTAGCGTCCCTCTCCATCCTCTCGGCTCCGCCGGCTGATCTCTCACCGTCTGACGAGCCACACCGCCGCCGCACTGTCCTCCGTTCAAGCCGCCGCTGTTTGTTCTCTTCCTCGCCACTCCCGCACCACCGCGCCGCTCACCTTCGCGTGAGCCGCGCCTCCGTATTGGTGCACAAATTGAAGCTTCCTTGTCGGTCAGGTTCCACATCGGGGAAACACATGTTTCCTAACGAGTACGTGCACCGGTGAGAAAGGTCGGGTTTCTAGTCAAGTTTTGTGCAATGAGAGCACGTTTGGCATTCTTCTTTTGGCGGAGTGAACGGGCACGATATATGGACAGTCTGGACTGGAGTGACCCTCGTAACTGTAAGATCTACGAACTAGCTAGGAGAGGAACATAGACAATCTAAAGATGGACTACGGGGCTAGCCTAGGGTCCATCACACTTAAACATGGATCTACGTACGTGACAGTCACTACATAATTATGGATTAAAAAATTATAACTATTTTAAGACTGGATGTACGATTTCTACATTTCAAGTCAGTGGAATACGGAGTAAGTAGCAGAAGCTTTATTTTGTTCCAAAAGGCATAATTTACATTTATTTCAAACAATCTAAAACAAAACATTATATATACTTCCTATGTCCAAATTTATAAAACTTATTTTTTGAATGGTTTTATCTATAAATATATGACGTATTTCATAGTCCAATACAAAATTAGTACGATGTTTGTAACAGCCTCAAAAATCATAAAATAAAGAAAAATGAAATAAAAATCTTTTGTGTATTATTTTCGAAATTTCTGAATTTCCTGGATTTTCTGGATATTCTTTTGGCTTTTCTTTAATGCAAGAAAGTGAAACAAAGAATATAATAAATGGAAAATGGTAAAAAGTAAAAATGTTAATTCAACAAAAATTTACCAAAGTTTCCAAAAATATCTTAGGGCTCTCCTCAGCTTGCTTAAGTCGGTTGGTAAGCTGAATTAGTAAAAATAATAATTCATCAAAGATAATCATGAGTAAATATCTCAGGGTAAAATGGTAAAACGATTTGGTAAAAATATCTATAAGTCATCCTGACCCAAAATTTTTATATTGCCGACATCAAAACAGTAATAACCTCCAGTAAAAATATAAAGAATTTACTAATTAATTTTATAATTTTAAAAATTCAAAAACAGTGAATAAATAATCTGGAAAACAGTCATGTCAGAATTTTTAAAAATTAAATAATAATAATTAAAGTCTGTAATTCTTACAGAAGGTGTATAATATCATTTAAAACTTTCATAAAAATTTTTGTAAAATAATCACTTCATTTAAATCGCAAATTAAAAGAAAAACCGAATGGGCAATGCAGCAACTGTTGCAATGTCAGAATTTTATAAAAATATGCATGCATCATAAAATAGCTAAAATTTTACTGGAGTATGGTAATTATCTTGCCGACTGCTGTTAAAATTTTTATAAAATTTCGTGCTCTTTTGACGGTCGAAATTTCCATTGAAATCCCGTTCGGTCGTGAGCCTTCTCCAGAGTTCTTTTCTTGCCGTCGCTGACATGTGGGCCCGGGTTGTCAGCGAGCCAACTCAGCCGACAGCCACCGCCATCTGGCCCCCGCGTGGCAGCCTCTCGCCCGCGCCTTCTTCTTCCCCTCTCTCTGTCTCTCTCTCGCGCCAACGCCGCTTCTCGGTCTTTCGCGCGTAGCCCTCGTCAAACCGCCTCTGAGCCCTTATAAAACCCCCTCGTGCATTCGCAACCGACCCAGTTAGCTCCCCGTGAAGCCATTCCGTCGCTGCTTTGGTCGTCTTCTCCGGCGACGGCAAAAACCCGAAAGGGGGGAAAACCGCCAATTCACCGCCTCAACTCATTCCACTCCAATTCCTTCGACCCGAAGCACCCTAGCACCTCCAGGAACTCGTCCCAAGCCTCGGCCGAAGCCCTTTCTTCCCCGGCGAGCTCCTCCGCCGTGTTCTTCTTCTGCCGCCACCGCGCACGGTGAGAACCTTCCTCCGCCATCCATTCTTTGATCTAAACCCAGAAATGGAATCCTTGTAGCTCACTGATGCTCGTAGGGGTGATCTTCAAGCCTAGGACAGCTTCGTTTGCAGGTTCGTCGACCGGCCGTGAGTTCCGCCGCCCCTCGTCGGTGCCGACCGCCTTCCCGGCCACCTCCGGTCACCGCACCACCGCCCAAAGGTGCGCCTTGGTCCGCTGGTGCCTCCGATGGAATCGATTTCGCCGCCGCGGTGATGGTTCGCCGCCGGCGAGCTTCGCTCGCCGCATACTGCTCTGGTCACTGCCAGCGGGCCCGACTGTCGGCCGCTTCGCGCCAAAGCCGAGATCGTCGTCGACCAGCGGGCCCGACTGTCGATCTCATCTTGCGTCGCCGATCGGCTGCCATGTGGGCCTCGGTGTCGATCGCTTAACAGCGTCGTCGTCGTCGACATCGCGGACCACCTGTCGACCTCACGCGCGTCAGCGCGACCGCGTGACCAGCGCGTCGGCCAGCGCAGCAGCGCTTAGCCGCAGACGGTTGGACCCCGTTTGTCAGTGCCTCAGCGCGGTCTCGCCCGAAATGGAAAGCCCGTTTTCCCCGTGAAAGCGTATTTTCCATTTTTGGCAATTTTCTGATTTTCAGTATTTATTCAAAACCTAGATATTCATTTAGCTATAACTTTTGAATCATTTAACCAAATTTGATGAAATAAATTTCTAAATTCATCTAAAATCCAGTAGATTCAGAATATGCAAAAATATTTCAGAATTTAATTTTATTTGGATTTCAAATTTAAATTCAAAGAAAAGGTTAGAAATGTGTCATATATGAAAATTTTGCATATGATCTCCAAATTTAGTAAAATAAATTTTATTAGAATCCATGTAATCTCAGAAACCAGAATTTGTAAAAATACTTAGGGTGTGTTGTAATAAAAATTTAAGTTATAAAATGGGTAGTAAATAATGCCATAATGATTTAAATAAACTAAATCTTTAAATTGTAAATGGGAACAAATAACTCATGAAATCATTCCTGAATTGTGAAAACATTTTATTTGAATATTTCCATCTGATTTCTTTTTGGCCTTATCGAAATTTGGTATTTGTTATATGTCGCCATACGACGTGTAGAATCCGACGAAACCGGTGTATTCGACGAACAGGAGTTCGAAGTCGAGGATACTCAACAAGGCAAGCAAACCCCTTTGATCATATTGATCCCAGTTTTATAAATGTTTTCATTAAATGTTTTACTGCATACTTTATTTTGTTAAAGTCTGCTATATTTCGGGTAATGGTAATTGTACCAGTAGACTTATAGAACTTCCTTGTTAAGTAGGAAATTGAGAACCTTGAAAACCCTAGAATAGCTTAGACATTTTTTTTAATGTCAATCTGGGTTACTCACATTTAGTAACTTGCTTAGCCATGCTCAAATGAACATACAACCATGACATGATTAAAAATGTTGGTTATGAAATTTAAATGGGTATGACCATTTTTATGGTTGGTATTTGGTTGGAAAATGAAAATAAAACTATGGTTTAGATGTGGGCAATTATTGGCAATAGCCGGTTGTGCATGTCTTTGTACGTAGTGTAGGGTGGAGATTATTGCCCATGTCGGATTAAGGACCGAACTATGGGTTGTTTTCAGGCCAAGAATATTCATACAACCACAAGTGCTAGTATGGGACAGCTCTAACTTATTAAGTTGTTTAAAACTAGCTTTGCACTTGAAAGGCCGGAGTAGTACGAGCTGTTTCTTAATGAATTGCTCGACGGGACGTCCACACCGAGGTGATCATGGATTAAACGTCTACCAATATAACGGTGTACACCATATTGTGGGTAGTTCCATCATTTCTATGCTCTGAGTTCTTACACCACAGAATGGGTTTATCGTCACCGTGCTGATGCAAAGTTAGGTTTAAATAATGTAGATTATAACATGACTCTGCGGCACACCAAAGGCGGTGTGCAAATATCGATTGCTCAAAGAGTCAGTCATGTCTTGTGGGGAAAGTCAGATACCTCTGCAGTGTAAAACTAATCGATTAGCGCGTCCGCGATCATGACACTTCGGTAAAGTCATCACATAGTTAGCGGTTTTGCTTATTTTCATAAAAAAAGTGGTTTCTACCACGTGTTGGTCATTTCCTCTGTGTGCGGAAGGAAATGGTTTTTAGTATGATCAGTATACCCAAACATTCGTGATTTATTGACGCTTACATTCTATCACTTTCAATATTAAATTGCTTTTATTTAAATTCCATTTTGCAATCTATTATTCTGTATTTACATTTCAAACCAGCTTTATGCAAATTAACCTTATTAGCCTTTCATTGAAATGGCCTGCATGTATTTTAGGATTTGTATAAGTCTTGCGAGTACGTAAGTACTCAACTTGCCAATGTTGATGTTTTTAGGTGAAGAAACAGATTTCCCCGACGATTCTTACGTTAATGCAGGATACGGGGAATTTAACGATGAATTTATCTAAGGATTTTCCCTTGTCAGTTGCCTGTGGAACAATGGGTTAAAAAGGCACACTACAAGAAGTTATCTCCACTGCAGTTTTACTTTTGGTATTGTAAAAATAATATATAATCTTACTTCCGCTGTGTAATAAAGTTTGTGTATGACTGTGATATCAGTTTGTATTTGTGCGTACTAGCTACTGATCATGGGACTAGTACAGTATGCACATGGTATCCATTTTTGGTATTCATTTATCAAAAATGGGGGTCTTACAATGTTCCATCTATACTCCTAATAAATATTCATCTTTATTTTATATTCTCTATATGCATGTATTAAGTATAATACTTAGTGATAATAATTAAGAATAATTTAGTTATTTTCATTGTTTTCTTGGTCTATATACTTAAAAGGAAATATATCTTACAAACTTGGATGGAGAGAGTAGATACTAACGCACCCAAAAATTCTCGCACATAATATATCTCTATTATAACGGGAAGATTTCAGGCATAGGGAGCAACGCCACATCATCCTTTTTTTGGAAAAGCCCTCTAAAAAATCAAAAATCGCGGATAGGTCCTTTCATTGATTATTTTGCAAAAAAGATCGGGAAGATTTCAGGCGCAGGGAGCAAAGCCATGTCAACCTTTTTTGGAAAAGCCCTCTGGAAAATCGAAAATTGTGAACAGGTCCATCCATTGGTTATTTTGCAAAAAAAAAAGACCCCATGATTCCGCAAATTCGACCGGGGCGTCCGTTCTTTAAACCCGAAATATTCAAAATTACATTTATGTCCGGTTATTTGAAAAAACCCGTAGTTTCGCAAATTCGACACAGGCGCAGGTTCTTTAAACCCGAAAGATTTAAAATTACATCCTCCTCCAGTTACTCGAAAGATTTCGGATGGGTCTTTACAGAAAAAATCGTGGTTACGCAAATTCGCTGACGGCTTCTAGCCAAGCAATTTTTAGCCCGGTTCTTCTTACGTTTTTTGCAACAACAAAAAGCCTGAAGATTTCGGGTGGATCCTTACAGAAAAAAAACGTGGTTACGCAAATTCGCCGCCGGCTCCTAGCCAGCCAATTAATAATTCGGCTCTTCTTACGTTTTTGCCAAAAAAAAAATGGATACGTTTTTTTGCAAAAAAAAGTCCAATTTTTTCCGCTACGCAAATTCGCCGACGGCTACTGGATAGCCAATTTTTTTAAGAAAACATCACCGAGAAAACTGAAATTATATTTTTTACAAGAAAAAACTCGGATCAAATTTTTTCGCACGACGCGACATCGCGCGCGGGTCTACCTAATTTCTCTTATTGGTTGAAGTCGTGATCCTGACTTTCGGTGTCTACCTTTGACACCCAATGCCAAAGAAAATGCTATCCAAATTCCCGCACGTATGTCCTATTGATGTCCTGATCCTGGCTTTTAGACTCAATTCATTTAACACCCAATGCAAGCATGATTGTAAAAGTACTCAACAACACAAAAAAATAAGGGGTTAACTTCAAAATTAATTATCAAACAATAACTAACGCATAAATAATCAGTTGAAATATTTATGTCTGGTTCAATATTACATACATACATATGTACTCCTGAGAGTAGTTACTACATATACCGTATCTCACAACATAGGGAGTATCTTGTGCAACAAAGAGAATTTATGTGCAGTATATGAGTATATAAGACTAGCTAGGTGGTATTTATATTTTTTCAGATATGGTATGTATATTTTTTAGATATACTCCTTTTTTTATGTGCGTATATAAAGATATTTATAAAATATGCTAAAAACTATGTACTTCCTTGCAATTTTTGCGTGTGTTCCATATTGGAGTATCTTATAATTAGTATATAAGTGTACCCAAAGTGATAAATGAGTATTTCAAGTTCGTTTAGACGGGATTTGAGATGTCCCACCTCTGAAATACCACCTAAACAAACTTGAAATACTCCTTTTATCACATTGGGTATACTCATACACTAATTATAAGATACTCCAATATGAGCCACATGAAAAAGAATTGCAAGGAGTCCATAGTTTTTAGTGTATTTTACAAGTACCTTCGTATACATGCATAAAAAAGGAGAATGTTAAAAAAAATGCATACTACCTCTTAGAAAAATGTACATACTACATGTATATTAGAGATACTTTTGAGTTTGAGTAAATATATTATATTGGTTTTTTTCTAAGGATTTTCACATGTGTCACTTGGATGTTTTGTGAGTAGAACACATACTTCCGTATATAAACTTGGGAAGTTTTCCGGCTCCTCAGCGCTCCACGTCGCCTTGCGAGCCTCGTGGCCGCGCCTGCGCCAGCCGCGTCGCTTGCGTGAACAGAAAAACGGAGCGCCGTGCGTACGGCTCGAGTGTGATTGATCCACGTCGCCCGCGTGGCTAATCGGTTAATCAAGCTTATATATTAAATATCGCTCACAGCTCACAAACATTTCGTTGCTCGGTTGGTTAGAGCCTTCAGCTCGCACCGGCCGGTCCTCGGCTCGACTCCGTCTCGCGCAATACTGTAGCGATTCTCCCCGAGGCGACGCGTGGGCGAGGGTGGCCGCCGCGCTCGTTTTTTTTGGCAACCGCGTGAGCGCGGCCAGCGAGACAGCAAGGCATGCTAGGCTGAGCGCCTGCAACCCCACCCACGTCGTGCTCCACCGCCTGATCTTGCGGTGCACGATGTACATCTCCACGGGGAAGTAGACGGTGAGCGGCCAGAACCCGAGCGCGCCCAGGATGCCGACGACATCGTTGAAGAAGGGCATGAGCATGGACACGACGGTGGTAAGCACCACGAAGCACGTCCCCCACACCAGCTGGAAGGCGTTGACCTTGTAGTGCCCGCCGCCGCTGCTGCCGGGGACGGGGATCCGGAGGTCGCACTCGTCGGCCCTGGGCCAGCGGCGCGCCGCCCATTTCTCGACGAAGGCGAAGAGCGGCTGGCAATAGACCTGGTAGGCCCCGATGAGGTGGACGACGATGGCGAGGTTAGCGATGCCGAGCAGCCTGTAGGGGTTGTAGAAGCCGAAGCCGGTGAGGAGGTTGCCTGGGGCGTCATCGCCGAAGGCCGCGTAGCCCATGCAGCCGCACATGAGGTAGAAGACCGTGGCGACGGCGATGCTGACGATGGTGGCCTTGCGCATGGTGTGCGCCTCCGGCGGCGGCGACCGGAGCGTGTCCTGGATCTCGATGAGGATGATGGAGTAGGAGTAGGCGAAGGCGATGTCGCCGAGCACATGCAGATTGCGCCAGACCTTCTGCGTGGCGTGACGACGCCAGCGGTCTTGGTGACGGCGCCGACGGCGATGCCCATGAGGGAGCCGGCGGCCCGTCCGTTGTGGGCGACCTGGGCGACGCCGAGGCCGAGGCCGACGATGGAGTAGGTGAAGGACATGAGGGCGCCGACGATGGAGAGCCACCAGGGTGTTGAACTAAACTTGCTGTGAATTGTCTTTCGTTTTTCTCAGAGTTTGTGGTTTAGTTTTGTTAAGATTCTTCAGAGTCCAGAGTTGGTGCACTGATGCGTTTGTTGGCAAATCGCGTAATTGCCGGAAGCGCAACAGTAAAATGTTCAGATAAGAGTTCAGGTAATATCCGAGTCAGTTAGGTTTTGTTAGTTTGGATGCAGTTTGTTAACCAGATATTCTGTAAAGCTTTGCTATTTATATTGAAGAGAAAAATCAGAAAAGCTGCAGTGGTTTTGCAGCACCAAAACCGATTTAGATCTTTGCCATATATTTCTCTGTTCTTCTCTGTTTTGCAGTTCTGTTGTTGCTTCTGAGCTCTACATCGACAAAGTTCAGACTCTAGAAGATATTGTACTTCGACAGAACAAAGAACAAGAAGCAAAGATTGATCGGTGGTTTCAACACAGACCTGGTCGAAGTCTGGGATCTGGGAGAAGAAGACCTGGACGACGCCGAAGATGATCATGTACATGTTGCTCGACGTGTGGCACTGCTCCTTGCCGCCGCTCGCGTGGAAGCAGTTGGACCGCTAGATTGCCCTGACAGATATATAAATCGATCGATATTATGCATGCATTCGTGCATGCATGTATATATTATATTATATATATTCAATGCAGTTAATTGACATATATTGTGTGTAGGTTCTATTTTGCGTAGGAAATCCAGTTTGTTTTGCAGAAAGGGGCTCGAACTTCTGTTTTTTTTTCAGAAAGGGCCTCGAAAATTTTCTAAAATTACAGGATAGTCCGTCTTTTTTCGAAAATTCCTAAACTTACATATTAGTCTATTTTTTTCTATAAGTCCCTAGAAACGGTAAACATTTAAATCCCTTTCTTCGCGTAAAGACCCGAATTTCGCGTTACGACTGGCGCGTTGCGGCGCGGCGTGCGCCGCGCCCACGTGTCTAGTTTGTCTAAAATTGAGGAGCGAGCCTAGCTCAGCTAGCAAAGACGCTTAGCTGCCAAGAAGCCTGCCTGCATTCAAGTATTGACACGGGCGCCTCATGAGCCAGGTGCAAGTGCGGATGTGTGTGCGTGCATATGTGTGGGGATGTATATGTGTTTATAGCTCAGTTGTTGTTTTTATTTTTTAATGAATACTAGAGTTTCTGGTCATTTTTTTTTAGAAAAATATATCTAAAATCAGAAATTGAAAACTGTTTAGTTGGCGAAAGCCGAAAGGTATGGTCGAATGCTTGAGGGTCTGTTTGGAAAAGCTGTAGCTTTTCTAAAAAACTGTTTTTTTACTTTTCGAGCTGAAAAACGGTTGTAACTTTTTACAAGAGACTATTTGATAAAAAGCTAATTTCTCTTAGTAATAAACTGTAAAAACAGATCTAATCTAGCTTTCAGATTTTAACTTTTGCTAGTTATATATGACTTATAGCTTATATAAAAAATCATTTAAAAAATAAACTATTTAAAAGTACTTACTGACTTTTTAAAAAACTGAACCTGGATTAGACCAGGGCTCAAACCGAGCTGCCGAGCGCCCGAGCGTCAGTCCGCTTGCGCGGTCTCAGATCGATCTCAAGCCCTCGACTGAACCCAAACACCCGCCTCTTCCCTCCACTCTCCGGCCACTAACCATGGATCGAGCTCCGCCCCTCCACCTCGTCACCCTCCCCATGCTCCTCCTCCTCTCGCTCGCTCCAGCCGCCACCACGGCCGCGTTCGCCGGCCTGGACACCGTCCTGGCGACGGTGGCCGCCCGCGACCCCTCCGCCGCCAACGATACCTTTGGCTCCCTCCCCGCCAGCGTCCGCCGCCTGCTCTCCGACCCGTCCCCGCTGCTCCCCTCCCGCCTCCTCTCCCTCTCCACCGCCGTCCCCGTCTCCGTCCGCCTTGCCGGCTCCTCCTTCCCGGTCTCCTCCGGGGGCGCGTCCTCCCCTCCCTCGTATACTCCGCCGTGTCCTCCTCCCGCTTCCTCTCCAGCCGCCACCCCCACCGCCTCGGGCTCTCCCACAGCATCCACCGCCTCGGGCTCTCCCACAGCATCCACCTTGGATCGACCTGGGTGCAGGCCCAGTAGACTGCGGGCCAGCGCTCTCCGGCGACGACATGCTCCCCCGTGGTGAGTGTTCGACAGGCTGATTGCCTGCCTATTCTGGCTGATTGCCTGCCTATTCTTGCTCCTTGATTTGTGCTCGGCCCCCTGGTCCTGTTTCTATAAACCACGTGGTGGCCGGCCTATATAAACTCTGTAATCTGCATGAGATGAATTCAAGGTGTGTTTACCCAAAACCTAGCACGTCTTCATGGTATCAGACTTAAGATCCATCTTCCGCTCCTAATCTCTCGTCATGGTCACCGCCCTGGCGGCCGCGATCGCGCCCACCCTCGCCGATCGGCGGCTCATGGCGAGCCAGAAAGCCGGCGCCGTCGTCTTGCCGCCGCCGCCGCTAGGCGGCGCCGATCTTTGCCATCGCCGCGCGACGCGACCGCGTCCCGTCTCGCGCTCCAGGAGGAGGTCGCTCGGCACGAGCGCGCCCTGGTAGACGCCCGACGCCGCCTCCAGGAGGTCGATGCGCCCGTACATGAGGACGACACCAGCTCCATTGCCGATGAAGACGCTCCCCCGGTCGGCGGCGACGCCGTCTCTGCCCTCCATGCGTAGGCCCTTGGTATCCTCAACATTCGCGCTCTCGTCCCGGTCGTCCTCGACCTCGACACGCCCTCCTTCTCCAAGTGGCGTCGCCTCATCCTCCTCGCCCTTGGCAAATATGCCCTCGCCGACCACGTTCTCTGCGACGCCGCCTTCCCCGCCGTTCCTCACTGGGTTCGCATGGACCTCCATGTTCTTTCATGGATCTACGCCCCCATCACCACCGATCTCTTCGAGATCATTACCACGGCGACTCCCTCCGCCCGCAGCGCTTGGCTTGCGCTTGAGCAGTAGTTCGTCGACAACCGCGAAACCCGTGTCATCCTCATCGACACCGAGTTTCGCACTCTGTGCCAGGGCTCCCTCTTCATCACCGATTACTGCCGGCGCATGAAGACCCTTGCCTACTCCCTTGTCGAGCTCGGTGAAACCGTCCCTGACCGCACGCTCGCCATGAATGTCCTGCGCGGCCTCTCCGAGCGCTTCCACAACCTACGCCTCTTCCTCCAACGCCAGCGCCCCCTGCCATCCTTCGTCGAGATCCGCTCCGAGCTGATGCTTGAAGAGCTAACGACGGCGCTGGCCGCCTCTTCCTCGACCACCGCCCTCGTCGTCTCTACAGGCCCTGTGCCGGGCGGGACTTCGGGCGGGGGCAACCGGCGCCGCCGTCGTGGGGACGGTCCCTGTGGTAGCGGCTCTGGCGGCTCATCCGGCAGCGGCGCCCCCAATGGCACTCCCTCTCCTGGCGACGGCGGCGCACCTGGCACCGCTCCCGGGACTCCCTGGCCGTCCTTCTACAACCCCTGGACCGGGACCATTCAAATGTGGCCCGGTCCGGTCCGGGGGGGCGCTCCACTTCGGCTCCCACTTCGGTGACTAGCGGGCCCCGCTCTGGGCCGCCATAGGCCTACGCTGCCGACGCTGGTGGGCGGGCCTGGCCAGCCCCTCCCGTCGCCACGGCCTGGCCCGCCCTCGCCCCACCAGCCCCTCCCATCGCCACGGCCTGGCCCGCCCTCGCCCCAGAACCTGCGTGACGCTGCCGCCTACGGGCCGCCAGCTGCCTATGGGCCGCCCACACAGGCTGGACCGCCATTCGGTGCTTATGGGCCATGGGACCAGCAGGCTCTCGCCAATGCGTTCCACACCATGACCCTCACCCCTCCTTCGTCCGGTGAGTGGTACATGGATTCCGGCGCCACCTCACATATGGCCTCCAATACTGGTATACTCTCTCGTTCTCTCCCTCCTTGCCCCTTCACTCCTCCCTCCATCATCGTGGGGGACGGATCTCATCTTCCTGTTACTGCCACTGGGTCGGCTCATGTTGGTAATCTTCGTCTTGACAACGTTCTTGTGTCTCCACATATTATCAAGAACCTTGTCTCCGTTCGTCGTTTTATCACTGATAACAACTGTTCCATTGAATTTGACCCCGCTGGTTTTTCTGTGAAGGACCTTCGGACCAGGAGCGTGATCGCCAGGTGCAATAGCTCTGGTTCCCTCTACCCACTCCGCTCTCCATCATTCGACCCGTCACCGTCTTCACCCCTGGCCTTCGCCATCGTGTCGCCCCAGCTCTGGCATCGTCGTCTCGGTCACCTCGGTCATGAGTCCCTATCCCGTCTAGCTAGCTCCTCTCTCATTAACTGTCATAAAGGCACATCTGCCGCCGGTGTTTGTCATGCTTGTCAACTCGGCCGCCATGTTCGCCTCCCTTTTTACGATTCTTCGTCTTGTGCCTCACGTCTTTTTGACCTCATACACTGCGATTTATGGACCTCTCCGATTCCTAGTGTGTCTGGTTTTAAGTACTACCTTGCCATTCTTGATGATTGTTCCCACCACCTGTGGACGTTCCCGCTTCGTCTTAAATCTGACACGTTTTCCACCATCACACACTTTTTTGCCCTCGTTGCCACTTAGTTTGGCATCACCATCAAAAGTGTCCAATGTGATAATGGTAGTGAATTTGATAATTCGTCCACTCGTGCCTTCTTCCTCTCCCACGGCATCCACCTCCGCATGTCATGCCCCTACACCTCTCAGCAAAACGGCAAGGCTGAGCGCATCCTCCGAACCACAAATAACATCATTCGCTCCCTTCTCTTCCAAGCCCACCTCCCGGCCCCTTTTTGGGTCGAGGCTCTCCACACCGCCACCTACCTTCTGAACCGTCACCCCACCTCCACCCTTCACTTTTCTACACCATACCACGCTCTCCATGGTCTCCTTCCCTCTTATGACCATCTCCGCGTCTTTGGTTGCCGGTGTTATCCTAATGTCTCCGCCACTGCCCCTCACAAGCTTGCACCTCACTCTGTCCTGTGTGTCTTCCTTGGCTATTCCTCCGACCACAAAGGCTACCGATGTCTCGACCCCGCCTCCAATCGTGTCATCATGTAACCCAGTGGCATCCATATAGCTATTCTCCCCACCTGGTGGCCTAGATGGAATCCTCCTATATACCACTGCCAGTTCAGGTAAAATGTGGCGCAAACTGACAATGGCCATATAGGCGGCTTCATTCATAGCCATCATGAGGGAAGATCCAGGACCCTCAAAAGACAAAAACTCTTCACTGTCCTCATCTCGGGTAGGGATATCCACCCTAGCTATGTATTCCACAGAGACAGAACTAACTGCAGCGTGGAATACTATATATCGTGGATTTTCGGGAAAATGGGCAAATTCTAGCAAACGAGTAAGAATTCCCGCCATGCCAGAATTCTCCCTATTAGTGGAAGTGTAACATGGGGTATATCCGCCCATCTGCACATTTAACAAGGAATTAGTATTCCTGATTAAATGTAAGACAATAAAGTAATTTTGGAAGAAAAGATTCTAGCGAAATTAAAAATAGGAAAGAGTTATTAACAAGTATCGCATAACCAAAGAGGAGTTTCATGCATATAAAGAATAGACAGTAAGATGCCCTAATTCAAAATTTTAGTTTGGTTGCAACCTAATGTCAAGTTTTAGGTCTTTATTACTCCCAGACTACCCTAGGTTTCCTACAGTCAGCATGGCTCTGATACCAACTTGTAAGGCCCCCATTTTTGATAAATAAATACCAAAAATGGATACCATGTGCATCTGATACTAGTCCCATGATCGATAGCTAAACGCACAAATACAAATTGATATCACAGTCATACACAAACTTTATTACACAATGAAGTAAGATTACATATTATTTTTACAATACCAAAAGTAAAACTGCAGTGGAGACAAATTCTTGTAGTATGCCTTTTTAACCCATTGTTCCACAGGCAACTGACAAGGGAAAAATCCTTAGATAAATTCATCGATAAATTCCCCGTATCCTGCATCAACGTAAGAATCGTCGGGGAAATCTGTTTCTTCACCTAAAAACATCAACATTGGCAAGTTGAGTACTTACGTACTCGCAAGACTTATGCAATTCCTAAGATACATGCAGGCCATTTCAAAGAAAGGCTATTAAGGTTAATTTGCATAAAGCTGGTTTGAAATGTAAATACAGAATAATAGATTGCAAAATGAAATTTAAATAAAAGCAATTTAATATTAAAAGTGATAGAATGTAAGCATCAATAAATTACGAATGTTTGGGTATACTGATCATACTTAAAATCATTTCTTTCCGCACACAGCGGAAATGACCAACACGTGGTAGAAACCACTTTTTAGGAAAATAAGCAAAACTGCTAACTATGTGATGACTTTACCAAGTGTCCATGACCGCGGACGCGGCTAATCGATTAGTTTTACACTCTGCGAGGTATCTGACTTTCCCACAAGACATGACTGACTCTTTGAGCAATCGATATTTGCACACCGCCTTTGGTGTGCCGCAGAGTCATGTTATAAGCTGTTACATTATTTAAGCCTAACTTTGCACCAAAGACGGTGACGACAAACCCATTCGTGGTGTAAGAACTCGAGCATAGAAATGATGGAACTACCCACGGTATGGCGTACACCGTTATATTGGTAGACGTTTAATCCATGATCACCTCGGTGTGGGCGTCCGTCGAGCAATTCATTAAGAAACATTTCGTACTACTCCGGCCTTCCAAGTGCAAAGCTAGTTTTAAATAACTTAATAAGTTAGAGCTGTCCCATACCAAGACTTGTGGTTGTATGAATATTCTTGGCTGAAAACAACTCATAGTTCGGTCCTTAATCCGACACGGGCAATAATCTCCACCCTACACTACGTGCAAAAACATGCACAACCGGCTATTGCCAATAATTGTCGCATCAAAACCATAGTTTTATTTTCATTTTCCAACCAAATACCAACCACAAAAATGGTCATACCCATTTAAATGTTATATCAAAGTCTTTAATCATTTCACAGTTTTAACTCATTTAGCTTTGGCTAAGCATTTCACTAAATGTGAGTAACCCAGATTGACATTAAATATTGTCTAAGCTAATCTAGGGTTTTCAAGGTTCTCAATTTCCTACTTATCAAGGAAGTTCTATAAGTCTCTTGGTACAATTACCATTACAAAATATAGCGCAGACTTTAATAAAATAAAGTATGCAGATAAAACACTTAATGAAAACATTTATAAAACTGGGATCAATATGATCAAAGGGGTTTGCTTGCCTTGTTGACTATCCTCGACTTCAAACTCACGGTCGTCGAATGTACCGGATTAAATCGGGTTCTACACGTCGTCTGGCGACATAAAATAAATACCAAATTTCAATAAGGCCAAAAGAAATCAGATGGAAATATTCAAATAAAATGATTTCATAATTTCAGGAATGGTTACATGAGTTATTTGTTTTCTTTTGCAATTTAAAGATTTGATCTATTTAAACCATTATTGCATTATTTTCTACTTATTTTATAACTTAGATTTTTCTTACAACACACCTAAGTATTTTTACAGATTCTAGTTCCTGAGATTACAAGGATTCTAATAAAATTTAGTTTACTAAATTTGGAGGTTATTACAAAATTTTCATGAATGGCATATTTCTAACCTTTACTTTGAATTTAAATTCAATTTCAAATAAAATTCAATTCTGAAATATTTTTGCATATTGTGAATCTACTGAATTTTATATGAATTTAGAATTTTATTTCATCAAATTTGGTTAAATGATTTGAAAGATATGGCTAAATGAATATCTAGGTTTTGATTAAATACTAAAAATCAGAAAATTGCCGAAAATGGAAAGTGCGCTTTGCGCGAAAACGCGCTTTCCATTTCGGCGAACCGCGCTGAGGCGACAAGCCGGGCCCATCGGTCGGCGACCGATCTGCGCGCTGCACGCTAGTCGACGCTGGCTGGTGGCGCATTGCGCGCTGCGGTGACGCGAGGTCCGCATGTCGGCTAGCGCCCCAGCGCCTGTGTGGTGACAGTTTGGGCCCGCTTAGCGGTGACCAGAGCAGACCGCGGCAAGACGAGCTCGCCCGCGGCTGGCACGGCCGGAATCACGGAATGGGTTCGGATTCATGCTCAGCACACTTGCGCATCTTTGGGTGGTGGCGCTTGGCGGAGATGGCCGGAGGCGGCTCGCCACCGGAGAGGCGGCGAGCTCACGGCTCACCGGCGTTCTCGCAAAACGAGACCTTCCCGAGCTTGAAGATCACTACCAAAAGCATCGGTGGACTTGAGGATCCCATTTATGGGTTTAGTTCAAAGAATGAGCGGAATAGAGGTCTCACCGTGCGCGGTGGTGGCGGAAGAAAAACGCGGTGGAGGAGCTCGCCGGGAAGAATGGGTTTCGTAGGGCTCGGGATGGACTTGGGAGGTGCGAGGAAGCTTTAGGCGAAAGCAGTTGGGACGAAATGGTGGAGTGGAAAATATGGCGTTTGGCCCTCTTTGCGGTTTCGCGGAATTGGAGACGATGACCAAAGTAGCGGCGGAATGGCTTCGAGGGCACGGCTAGGTCGGCTGCGGCGAGAGGAGAGGGCTTTATATAGGAGGGAAGGCGGTTCGCGCGGTGCGAGAAGAACCGAGAGCGGCGTCGGCGGGGAGAGAAGCGGGAGAGAGGAGAAGAAGACGCGGCTGAGTCGCTGACGCGTGGGGCGAGGTGGCAGCGACTGTCGGCCGAGCTGGCTCACCGACAGCCCGGCCCACGTCGAGAGAGAGAAAAAGAACTCTGGAGAAGCCTCACGACCGAACGGGATTTCAACGGAAATTTCAACATTCAAACGGGCACGAAAATTTATGAAATTTTTACCATAGGTCGGCAAGGATATTAACAGCCTCCTGAAAAATTTTCGACATTTTATAATGCATAATTATTTTTATAAAATTCTGACATTGCAACAGTTGCTACATTGCCCATTCTGTTTTTCCTTTAATTTGCGGTTTAAATGAAGTTATTATTTTACAAAACTTTTTATAATGGTTTGAATTGTCATTCTACACCTTCTGTAAAAATTACAGATTTTAATTATTAATATTTAAATTTTATAAATTCTGACATTACTGTTTTCCAGATTATTTATTCACTGTTTTTGAATTTTTAAAATTATAAAATGAATTAATAAATTATTGATATTTTTACTGAATATTGATACTGTTTTTATGTCGGCAAGATAAAAATTTTGGGTCAGGATAATCTACAGATATTTTTACTAAATTGTTTTACCATTTTACCCTGAGATTTCTACCCATGTTTATCTTTGATTAATTAATATTTTTATAAATTCAGCTTACCCACCGACTTAAGCAAGCTGAGGAGAGCCCTCAGATATTTTTAGAACCTTTGGTGAATTTTTGTTGAATTAACATTTTTACTTTTTACCATTTTCTATTTACTATATTCTTCATTTCACATTTTTGCATTAAAGAAAAGCCAAAAGAATATTCAGAAAATCCAGGAAATTCAGAAATTTCGAAAATAATGCACAAAATATTTTTATTTCATTTTTCTTTATTTTATGATTTTTGAGGCTGTTACACATCATCTCTCGCCATGTCATCTTTGATGAATCCTCCTTTCCCTTCGCCGAGGCTTCTCCCTCCTCGGCCCCCTCTACTAATCTGGATTTTTTGGATGTTTTTCCCATGCAGGATTCCGTGGCACCCGCTCCTGGCGCTCTAGGTGGCCAGCCCACATTGTCGGCGCTGCGCATCCGGCCTACTGCCGCCACTGGTCGCCACTGGTTCCTCTCTTTGGGCCATTCCCCGCCGCTTGGTCGCCAGGCCGCTCGCCTGGGCCACCTCCCGCAACGCCCTCAGGCCGCTCACCTGGGCCCCCGTCTCCCCACTCAACCGAGCCGGCTGCCCCTCCTGATGGGCACGCGGTTTCCTCTGGCGTCTTGCTTCGCCTCCTTGCATGGCGCTGGTGGTCTTTGCCTTAGCCCGCTTCGCCGGGCTCGCGTCAACCAAAGAAGCGTGCACTGCTCCTGTGCGTGCGGTTCCTGCTCTTCCAGTTGTCAACGACCACGGCATGCGCACCCAGGCCAAGGCTGGGTTTCGGCAACCCAAACTGAACCTGCAAGCTGTCATCGTGTCCCCGGTGCCTGACTCTTTCCGTCGTGCCCTCGCCGATTCAAATTGGCGCAGTGCCATGGAGGAGGAATTCCAGGCTCTCGTCACCAACAACACATGGTCCCTGGTGCCGCGCCCCCCTCGGGCCAATATTGTCACTTGAAAATGGATTTTCCGTCACAAGCTTAACTCCGATGGCTCCCTCGACCGCTACAAAGCTCGTTGGGTTCTCCGTGGTTTTACTCAGCGTCCAGGTGTTGATTTTGATGAGACTTTCAGTCCCGTTGTGAAGCTGGCCACTATCCGCACAGTTCTCAGTCTGGCCCTCTCCAACAACTGGCCTGTTCATCAGCTCGACGTCAAAAACGCGTTCCTCCATGGCGCCCTCTCCGAGATCGTATCTTGCTCTCGGTAAATCGGCTTTGTTGACCCGGCTCATCCAGACCATGTTTGCCGCCTCAACAAATCCCTCTATGGTCTGAAACAGGTTCCTCGTGCTTGGTACAGCTGTTTCGCCGCACACTTACAGACTATGGGGTTTCATGAGGCCAAGTTCGACACTTCGCTCTTCATCTACCGTCAGGGCGCAACCACCGCCTACTTGCTGCTCTACGTTGATGACATTGTCCTGACTGCCTCATCCACTGCCTTGCTGCATCAGCTCCTCGCCGCCTTGCAGGCCTCCTTCCCGATGAAGGACCTCGGCCCGCTTCATCACTTCACGGGATCACTGTGACTCGCTTCGCCAGCGGGGATGATGCTCTCCCAATGACGATCGCCCTCGACATCTTGGACCGTCTTGGCATGACTACTGTAAACCTTGCGACACACGGTTGACACTCGGGCCAAGCTCTCCTCCGATGGAACTCCGTGGGCGACCGACCGTCTCTGGAGTTTAGTTGGTGCTCTTGATGTCGGCGTTCACCCGCCGATATCGTCTCGCCGTTCGGCAGGTATGCCTTCACATGCATGACCGCGGGAGCCTCACCTCACTGCTGTGAAGCGCATCCTTCGGTATCTTCGGGGCACTATTGACCTCGGTCTGTTTATTGGTCGCTCGTCGCTTTCGGCTCTCACAGTCTACACTGAAGCTGACTGGGCTGGTTGTCCTGACACCCGCCACTCCACCTCTGAGTACGCCGTGTTCCTCGGTGAGAATCTCGTCTTCGGTCCGAAAGCGTCGTGAGACCGTTTCCGCTCGATCTTGGTGAGTATCGCGTTGTTGCCAATGGCGTCGCTGAGGCCTCCTGGCTCTGCCAGCTTCTTCAGGAGCTCCATCAGCCTCCTTCCCGTGCCACCCTCGTCTACTGCGACAATGTGAGTGCTATCTACCTCTCGACTAACCCAGTGCAGCATCAGCGCACTAAGCACATCGAGATCGATCTTCACTTTGTCCGGGAACGCGTGGCCGCTGGTTCTGTTCGCGTCCTCCATGTACCAACTTCCTCTCAGTTCGCTGATCTCTTCACCAAGGGACTTCCGACGTATGTGTTTGTGGAGTTTCGGTCCAGTATGAACGTCCGCTGCACCGACGTTCGTACTGCGGGGGGTGTTCGATAGGCTGATTGCCTGCCTATTCTTGCTCCTTGATTTGTGCTCGGCCCCCTGGTTCTGTTTCTATAAATCACGTGGTGGCCGGCCTATATAAACTCTGTAATCTGCATGAGATGAATTCAAGGTGTGTTTACCCAAAACCTAGCACGTCTTCAGTTAGTTTCACCCTCTCGCTGCCCTCCACGGTCGGCCCAAGTCGGAGAAAGCAATCCTCGCCGATCTTGCCTCACTGGTTCTCAGTGCTTACAAGTCTTTGCTAGTGCCTTCGCTCAGAATTCCAGCGCATTATGAGATCTCGTTGCTTATTCGTTTTGTTCACATCCACGGGGACGAGAAAGATCCAGCTGGGCTTGATTGGGGTTCAATTGAGCAGTCAATGCGTTATGGGGATCTACCGTATAATGGGCAGAGATTGAAGTTTGATTTGCACAGGGTCAAGTACTCTGAATGCCCGATTTGCTCATTTGCAATTGCCCGGTCAACAAACTCGTTTACGTCCAGGTTCTTGTTTGATAATTACACACTGATAGTGAGTGAGTACTTGGACTCCAAGCGGATGAGGCAGGTGCTGTCTGACTCATTGGAGGAGATGCACCGTATAGTCGGGGTTCATGATAATTATGTGTATAACAAGGTTGTGCCAGTGTTTGTGTTCGATTTGGATTACGATAAGCTTCTGTTGCTAGATAGGTACCACCAGGCTGTGGCTTTCCGTGATATGGTGGTTGCTGTGAGGACAAGGAGCTCGCAGACAGTAAGTGACTACAGCTGTAATGGTCGACATGTGATTACAATGACTAGGAATCTTGAGCGCCCGATCATCGGCTCAGTTCTGCAGAGCATGTGGGGTGTGTCACCAACGCACCTGTCATGGAACCCTGAACACAATGCCACAGTCATCGATTACACTTGGAGCACCGGGCATACACCATTTGGGCCATTCTCAGAGACCAAATCTCTATCTTTTGTGCAGAAAGATGCAGCCCGTAGGAATGTTCTTCTTACCACTCTGAACTACACAATCACTAGTACAATTGATATTTTGGAATCGATGGCTGCCCATGGTGGGGAGAATATACTCCTTAGAAAGAAAAGACATGTTGAATTCATTCAAAGGTGGAATCTGCTCACTTATAAGTTGGAGAAGGTGGTCTCAGCCATGTCCCGCCTGGATTATGAGAAGGCAATGTACCTTTTGCAATGTTCAGACCATGATCTGTTTGCCATTCACACGTTGGTGTATCAGGCTTCTCAGGAGCTGGAGGCTTCACTGGTTTGCTTCAAAGATCCACCCGTCCCGTGGTTATCAGTTTCCATGTCTGGCGTTTTTGTTTTCGGATTCTTTTACGTGTACTCGAAGAAGGATAAATTGTTTAGGAGCAAAAGGAAACAGTTTTGACAGCACCTTAGTTCGCGGAACTGCATACTGTTTGAATGTTTCAGCCTGATGATATTATAGAGATGACACTGCTCAGGAAGTTCTATCCTTGCATATTACATGGAGCTGTAACTAGACACCAGGTGCATCTCGTTTCAACCACATGAATTTACTTGTACGAGATATTCTGGTTTTTTTAGGGAAGCAATGCTTCCACTATTTCTTGTAAGCTTCATGTGCCTGAATTGTCCTTGATACATACTGTTGAATTAGTTTTGCAAACGTACATATATGTTTTGTATTGTTGATTTGACTAGCCTGTTTCCCATTGTATTTGCTTAAACCTTGGTGTATGCTACACGCATGCCTTGAAAAATGGGACTTTCTACAGGAACAGTAGATGCTTCACCCACATCATGTCTTTTAATTGATTTCTATGTTCTTTGTTTTAGTCATGTTTTCACTTCGACATACTTGATTTACTGATCACATGAGCCCTCAAATTATAAGAGTATCTTAAGATATTTAGTGTAGCTATTACCTTCTAAGGATTTGTGGTACATAGAGAGGGAACCCTTCAAGCCTTTGTTAATTTGATGTCCATAAGAAGCTTAAGCTGTAGCTCCACAGTTAGTTGTAGAATTTGTTTGAAGTTGTGATCACTGATCGCTTTGTAGAGCTCTTTCAGTCCAGTTTTGCTTCTCCTGTTCTGCTTGTTTTGTAACCCTCCATTCTGTGCTACTATTTGAGTACATCATAGTCTTGGTTTTAAAACGTATGCAGGTTCACACCATTAACACAAATCGTGTGCATTTTAGTCATTCAGAATGATTGCAATTGTAGCAAAATATAAAGCAAATGCAAATTAGGCACTTCAGTAATACTTTGGCTGCATTCAATTCGTCCATAGCTTAGCTTTTGTTTCATTAGGTTAGGAGATGGCTGAATTTTCCGTTACTCCTATAACAAGTTTCCATCACTTTAGGATAGCTGCTCCGGTGACTCAGAATCGTGTGTGATTCATATCTTTCTTGAGAGGAAGGCATGTATCAGGGGTCATAGTCAGAGGTGTTCTTTCTAGGAGATTACACTTCAGCCAAAGCAGGGTTTAGTGCGATCTCACTATGCCATTCTGAAACCTAAAGTGTCAAATTTCTTAGCATGAAATGCAATCTGAAACCTGAAGCAGACTGGATTACACCCTTTGAAGCAAAGGCACAACACCTTTTTTCACTGGTGGTATACCACCAACACCTTTGTGCATGGATTACAACCATTTTACCACCAACAGTTGGAAACTTGCACAACTTAGAGCCGATGAACTTTGCACACAACAAACTCTCTGGTCGAATCCTGCACACTATTGGCAACTTTGCTCGGCTACATAATCTAGACCTGGATGGAAACAACTTGAATGGAAGGTATACCTTGTGCATAGAGCACTGTAGTTACGAAATTGAACCTTTTTTCACAACTCACTAGATTGGAGCACAGTGGTGGAGCGTGAGAAAAGAGAAAAAACAAGAGGACAATTGTCCACTGCTAATAAATGATACAGCCATACAGGTGCTAAAAGCTAAATCAACAAGTCTTGGTAATCCAAAGCACAAGTAAACCATGAAAAGTAGCACTAAGTAGTATACCACCAACAGTTGGAAATTTGCACAATTGATTGCTCTATCCCTTGCATGAAACAGACTCTCAGGCCAAATCCCGGAAACTATTGGCAACCTTGTTCAGCTGACTGATCTGAAATTGGATGGGAACAACTTGAGTGGAAAGATACTTGCAAGTATAGGACGCTGTACTCAACTCCAAATACTCATTACATGGGAGTATACCAAGTGAAATCTTCACTTTCTCAAGGGTTGGACTTGTCACAGAATTACCTGTCTGAAGGCATACCAGACGGAGTTGGCAGTCTCATTCATTTGAATAAGCTAGCATCTCAAACAAGAGGTTGTCCGGCAATATCCAATCCACTCTTGGCCAATGTGTGGTTCTGGAGTGCCTTGAGATGCAAATCAGCTTCTTTGTGGGAAGCAGTCCACAATCTTTTTTGAACTTGGTAAGCATCAAGGAGATGGATATTTTCAGAACAATTTGTCCGGAAAAATCCCAGAGTTCCTCGCATCCTTGAGTTCTCTGCATGACCTCAATTTATCCTTCAACAATTTTGATGGAACAGTTCCAAGGGGTGGTATTTTTGACAATGTTGGTGCCATGTCAATTAATGGAAATGACCATTTGTGTACAAGTGTTCCAATAGGAGGTATGCCTCTGTTCAGCATTGGTTGTCAGAAGGAAACACAAGTCCTTGGCCCTAGTCCTAGAGATAGTAATACCGATTGTTGCTGTTGTTATAATCACTTTGTCCTGTACTGCGAGAGTTCATTGGAGGAAGAGAATGCTGACAAAGCCACATTTGCAACAATTCAGTGAGCACATGAAGAAGATAACGTATAAAGACATTGTAAAGGCAACAGATAATTTCTCTTCTGCTAACTTAACTGGCTCAGGATCATTTGGAATGGTTTATAAAGGTATTCTGGAGCATCAAGAATGTCAACTTGCCATCAAGATTTTTGACATGTATGGAGCTCATAGGAGCTTTGTTGGAGAGTGCGAAGCCCTAAGAAACGTCTGCCATCGAAATCTTGTAAAAAATCGTTATTCTGTGCTCTTCAGTGGATTCGACTGGGGCAGACTTCAGGGCCCTAGTGTTCCAATACATGCCGAATGGGAGCCTAGGGATGTGGTTACATCCGAATGCCATGAACATAGTCAAAGAAATAATATAGCCTTAGATGTAGCATTTACTTTGGATTATCTTCATAACTAATGTGCACCTCCGCTAATACATTGTGACTTGAAGCCAAGCAATATTCTTTTGGATCTTGACATGGCTGCGTATGTCGACAAGTTTGACTTGCCTAAAAGGATCCATCGGATACATCCCACCAGGCGAGATAAGCTTATTTGTAAGATGTTGGTTCCGTTTGTTCATTAATAATTGTACAAATAGTGTCTATTCTCTAATTTTGTTACGTTTATAAATGTAAATGAAGAGTACGACATGAGCGAAGAGATATCAACCAAGTGCGATGTATATAGTTTTGGAGTGCTTCTGTTACAAATAATAGCAGAGTGCAGTCCAACTGATGAAAAGAATTAATGGTGGTACAAGCTTCGATGAATTTGTTCATAGATCTTTCCAAACAATATTTATGCTGTTGTTGATCCCACAATGCTACAAGATGACATCAATGCAACCGACGTGATGCAGAACTGTGTCATTCCACTGGTTAGAATAGGCCCATCTTGTTCCAAGACATCGCCCAAAGAGCGACCGGAAATGTGACAAGTTTGCAGAGATCCTTAGAATCAAGCATACCGCCTCAATCCTGAAGGTCAGATGAAGCAAAGATTTGGCAGAATGGTAGGTAGTGACCGACGTTCAAGCTTAGAAGAATGCTATCGGATATCTTATGGGTTTTCCCTTTTTAATTCAGTTGGTGACATTTGCAGAAAGTAACATTCTTTTTGGAGCTAGAATTTAATGTCATTTTTTTTCTTGTAATTTTCCAAGTCGAACATTTCTGTAAGCACAATCCAAGCGATTAGAGCTCAATCAATTCGCACGATTAGTGTCCAATCAAAACCAATTAGACTTTTGTAGAAGCTGATTTTGGATCAGATTGGGGATTAAACGTCGAATTCGGGCATGACTCCAACACGAAATTCCCCTTACCAAAAGTCTACAAATCGATTTCGCCCAATCCGCGCAGAAGAACACCCTTCTATCAAGTCAAGCCGATAGACATGCAAACGCGCGTACCTTGTCGTGGCAGAACGCTACTTGCCGTCGTTCTTCGTCTTAAGCGCCGTCACGTTCTGCCGAGTGCCGACGCTAGGACGTCGACACCTGCATCCGTGCAGGCCGCCGGTGCTCCCCCGCGCCTCCGTGTCTCACCGCCGCTCGTGCCACGACACGTCTCGCACGGCCGCACCAGCACCGCTGCTCGCCGTACTGTCGCCAGGACGGAGGGGGTTGTTTGAAACAAAATGGCAGTAATAGTGTGGATTCATCAGGTATGGACGTGAAACGGATACGAATTATTCGTATTATTCGACTATTAGATTTGATAGAATACATATATAGTTTAGATTTTCTATATTCAATCACCGATTTATTCATATTCGAATTCTCATTAAAATATGGATACAAATGTGATAGACCTTCTTCCATCAAATGTTGTTCTATTGGAACTATTCGTATTTAAATTTCATAAATCAATATAAATATTTTATTGTAGCATGCCTAATTAGTTGAACCTGTTTTTAATAGCTGTGAATTCACGTTCTTTTAGCTGGAACGAATAAATTAGAGTGATTAAGTGTGCTATACATGAGGATAAAGTGTCATTAATACCTTGAAATTGCATATGTATGAGGTCATCCGACTATGATCAAATTGAGTTCGTTATAATCAAGCATATTCAAATTCATGTTGGTAAATGTGGTTTGACCACTATCTGTCTGATCCATTTTTACCTAGTATACATGTAATTGACATTTATAGTTCCCACCTGTAACAGGTAACGTGTCCGTGAATGCAATACTCTGATACCTATTCTTATGCGTAGCAATTTAAGATAGGATCAAAGTTTTGTGAGATACGGTATAAGCGTGCACAATCTCAAAAACGAATAAAATGAATGTCATAGAGAACCAATATAACAACAAGAGAGAGAACAAATTAGCGAAAGTGACCACAAATTCTCTGAGCACAACCTCAAAAGAGTACAAGAAATTGTTGCTCTCTCACAATACTCTCGAATATTTTAGGACCCTTGAATCCATGCTCTATACAAGAATATAGCGCTAAAAAGTAACTTAGTTTTTAATCATCTCGTGCCACTCTTGCTTAGGATGAGATTGTTTGTGTCTTCTTGGTTGTTTGAGTGCTTCATGATCATACCATGAGTTTATATAGCCTCCTTAGCCCTCCTCCTAAGCAAATAGGAATTCTAATTCGACAGAAAGTAGGAATCATAATAGGCTAGCATATATTTTCAAATCCTAAAAAATTAGATATAAGTGACCATACTTAATAGGTGTCTTGCTCCATCTTCCTCCACCTCTGGATTGATCTTTCTGCTGCCGCCGCTGGATCGACCTTGCCTCTGCCTTCCTAAGCTGCTCCGCCAAATTGTGTAGATGAGAGCTGGAGCTAGAATTCGGACCGAAGACTACTCTCACTTTGGGCTCCAATTTCTGTTTTAGAGCTGGTGAAAGAGTAGCTAGAGCAAGAGCGGGAGCCGGGGCAAACAGGACTTGTGCATCAAATTTCAATAGAGTACGTCTTATTTGATTCAATTGATTGCAACAACATAAGAAATTAATGTGTACAGTCCAAGAATGGGTTCAATTAGCTAAGATAAACGTACAGAAAATTTGTTTCACATTGTATATAAGCAAAATGATACAAACAACCTTTTATTTGGAATTTAAAGCTTGATTTTGATGATTTCCAACTGGGACGCTGGCGCGTAGATGCTTGGCGACTCAATCTTCTTCCGTAAGAGAAGGACGGTTTTTACAGTTGGTCTCGTTTGTGCCTGGCGATGGCCTGTAATAACACTCCGGAACTACAAGCTTTTCAGAGTTATTACGTCAACCCTGACCCTCAGGAATTGTGGGATTCTCAGAGTTGTGCTCGGGCAGACGTCGACCTGGACCCTCAGGAATTGGGGGTTTCTCAGGGTCGTGCTCGGGCAACGGAATTACAGGCTTCTCAGAATTGTTACGTCGACCCCGACCCACAGAAATTTGGGGTTTCGTAGGGTCGTGAAGCACGTCACGACTTGGATCGGGCAGCGGAACTGCAACACCATGCAGTAACTAATTAGAGGAAATCGATAACAAACAAAAGAGAGCTGCATGCATGCATGCAGTAAATAATGCTATAGAAGCATTTGTGTGGGTTATCTACCACTTGGAGCGGCTGGAGGCTGAACGGCCGGAGCAGCTGGAGGACCGCCGCCCGGAGGATTAACGGCCGGAGCAGCCGGAGGATCGCCGCGTGAAGCGGCAGGCGGAACGGCGGAGGCGGAGCTGTTAGCAAGTGCCATTCGCTCTAGGCAGAGCACAAGTTGATCACTCATGCATGGATGCCCCCACATTAACCCCTTGTAAGGGTATTTATGCTTTTAGATGTGAGAGATCTCGCCGTCAGTATCTCAGCGATATACCTTCCCCGGCGACTGGAAGAATCACATGCGTTCATATTTTTATTTCTACTAGTCAATTAGTCAAGTGCACGAGCATTGCAACAAAAATATAATTTTTAACCGCGTAATCAAATCATATCATATATTTATAAAAAATAAAATTGCACTCTTCAGTTGCCACGAAAATGGGGAAGTGAGTAATGGCCGGGCAAGGGAGGCTGATATAGGCCCTGTTTGTTTCGGCTTAGGCCTTTTGGTTTTTGACTTAAAGCTAGCTTTTTGACTTAACGAGCTTTTAAGCCGTCTGTTTTTAAGGCAAGACATGCTGTTTGGTATTCTAGCTTTTTGATGGGTTGGATGGTGTAGCTTATTACTGGAAAGTTTAAAATACGTTTTAAGGTTGTAAGGACTTATCTTATGTACTGATTTATCTAATACAAATGTTTCATACTTTTTTCACCGAATGTTGTATTGAAAAATATAGATTAATCTTGAGATCAAACTTCATTCTAAGCATAATTATTTATCAATTTGATCTGGGTTGGTGGAGGGGGAAAGAGGCTAGGGACGGCGGAGGAGGGAGGAGGTTGGGGACGGCAGAGACCGGAGCGCGGAGAGAGAAGGCATGTTGCACAGGGGAGCGAGAGAAGACGAGGAGAAATGAGGAGATGTAAGAAGGATTCTTGAGTTTATATACGATAGCATTTGGTGGGTAATTTTGGAGACTTCTAGTGGCAAAGGGTTATTTCATCCCAAAAAAGCACCTCCATTTAACTTTTGGCTTATAGTTATATTGAGGCTTTTGGTTTTTTTTAAGTCCGGTTTAAAAGTCAATCGTTTATTTCGGTTTTGACTTTTCTACTTTTAACCCAGTGAAAAAGCCGAAACAAACAAGACCATAGACAGAAAGCGATAGATACATTTGGTTTCTTTTTTATGTGGTCTATATGTCGGCGTGCTGCATTTTTAGAGCAGGAGAGGCCATTAGCTCGTATTTATATATTTTTATTTAGGGAAAGGCGTACTTTCATACCGTGAAAGTGAGCACGTCTGGATGGCAAGTGCTCTGCCGCTGGCTGGGTCAATGCAACGTACGCAGAGGTAGGTGTCTCGGTCTGAGACCAGAAGTGTTAAATATCATACGGTCAAAATTCAGGTTCAGAAGGATGAAATTGACATTTAAAGGTCGCCTGGTCCTGGTTCTGTAGTCAACTTTGTTAATTCTTTTTTCAATTTTTACCGATGTGAATTCAAAATTTTTATTCGGTTAAGATAAAGATTGCTTGGCGCATACGAGAGAAATAAATTTCAACGCTACCCTCACACACGTCTCCACAGTCCACACGCCGTTCAAGGCGTGGCAAGTCGCAACTAGCAACAACTACTATTCTATTCACTATTTTGTTTTACTTGCCATCCTAGAGTGCATGCAATTAATATTGTAAAACTACACATAAAAGTACATAAATTTATCACATGAAACAGTATTGGTAGAGTTTTCATGAAAAATACTTTAGTATCATTATATATTTTTTTATAATTTTTGCTAATATGTAATAATAGTCAAAAAAATATATTCAAACGGAGGGAATATTTGCAAAATAAAACGTCCAGTCTAGTTCCATTGCATCTTGTGTCTCGTTTGCACAAGCTTCGAAGCCACTAATTCTACATGTGACAGCAAGCGCCATTATCTCTAGCAGAGCACAAAGTTGTTGGAGAGCGATGATTGCCTCCAGACCAGTCGCTTGTAAGGGTAATTATGCGTCTAGATTTCAGATATGTCAGTAACTCAGTATGTCAACGAGCAAGAGCTAGCTTCCCTGGCGACTCGAATAATCACGCGCGTTCATATCTTTTTTCAGAAGGCGTGCGTTCGTATCATGCAAGTATCATAGCCTTAGTGGTTTTTAAGTGTTCTTCTGATGGCCGGGTCAATGCAATGCATGCAGAGGTTGTTTGCACTTTGCATCTCACTACATCAGTCTAGCATGGAGAGAGATCCTTTTTGGGGCTCTCATCTCACGTATCAAATATCAATGTGCCGACTAGCAAGTAGCAACTCTTTTAGTTGAAAACCAAACAAGTACAGTCTTGTTCCAATGCATATTACACCTCATTTGCAAAGCCATCCAAGCAACTCAATTGCAATTTGTAATTCTTGTCTCCATGATAATAACTTGCCACTCTATAATATCCATATTGCACAAATAGATTCCAACGACTACTTCCAAAAAATTCAAGCAGTACTTGAAAATAAGTGAGCAGGCAGCAGAAAATATTGGACCACAAGTCGGTATGCCGTTTAGGGCGGTTAGCTAGTGTAACACCATACTTAAACATCCTCTTGCAAATGAGAGCTTTGATCTCCGTGCCTGTAACTAACGGCGATGGCCACTTTGGGTGTTGTTACACGGTACCTTTTCTTATACGTAGCAACTCCAGATCATACCAAAGTTTTATGAGACACGGCACGAGCATGCATGGTCTCAAGAATGAAGAAGATGAATCTCGTACAAAGAATCAATATAACAACGCTGAAGCAACCACGACGAGAAAGAAAAAATTAGCGAAAACGACTACAAATTCTCTAAGCACAACATCAAAATAGTACAAAGAATTGTTGCTCTTTCACAACCTCTCAATTTTTTTAGGATTCTTTGATCCTAGCTCTATACAAGAATCTAGCGCTAAAGATTAACCTAGTCTCTAATCCTCTCAGACTCCTTTTGCTTTGGATGGGTTGATCTATGGCTTCTTTGTTACTTGAGTTCTCTATTACTACCCCAAGAGTTTATATAACCTCTTTAATTCTCCTCCAAAACAAGTAGAAATCCTAATCCTATTAGCATTCATCTAGCAAAACTTTTCAAATCCTAAAAGACTGATATGAGTTATCATACTTAATAATCTCTACCTTGACTTTTATCCGTTGAAATCATTATGCTCCTATAAAAACTCACTCTAAGTCACCGTAATGTGCATGTTGGTGTTTGAGCTTGGCCACGTGAACCCTCTACATGAGAGCATTTTCTTTGTGTAGTTTGGTTAACCACATTTTCTGTTCCAATAGTCCTTCATGCCATAGGTTTGTACCGCATCCAAGCTTCACCTACTCATTGGTATCTCGTGGTTGGTCCCGCCACACCTTTCTTCGTCCATCATCTCGCACCTTCGCCTTTGCGACTGCTAATTTTTGCTACCGTCTTTGCAGTTTTGCACATAACTGTGGTTCAGATCTGATTATCTACCATTGACGACACAATTTTCTTCTCCTGATCAAGATTTTTATCAGACCTTCCATTGATTGCTCTTCTTTTAACTTTACCCATCAATCGGTATCCTGCATTGCTCTAGTTACTTTGCGTGATTACCTGCCCTTTGCAAAGAACTTGCATGACAACCTTGTCGTTTTCCTCAATTTTATCATCCACATAAATTAGCTGCGTGATAAGCTTGTTGAAAACATTGAAATGGTCGATGAACCTTGTACCTTCCTCCATTTTTAACCTATACAATTATCACTTTAGCACCCACCAGTTTGTCAGCGACTTTGCCTTATAAACTTATTCTAAGTCCTTCCATAATTTATTCAGTGAATTGTCCTTAATCACAGAGTACTTTACCTCATCAAAGATATATAGACGGATTGTACTGCCAACCCTCTACTCTATCACCTTTCAGTCTTTAGCGAACGTCTTTTCCAGTTTGTCCCTTTCAAGAACAGCAATTAACTCTTGCTGGACAATCACATCCTCACCACACATTGCCATATTATGGAATTTCTTCCGCCATCAAATTTCTCCACTTGATTCCACATCGTTGACATCGATCTTGATTTTGTGCCACTTAACACTTTACCAACCTTCTCACAAATCTGATTAATCCAACATTGGTTCTGATACCACTTATTACACTCTAATACACATTCTTATGCATTGTAGTCTCAGATCGAATCAAAGTTTTGTGAAATACGATACGAGCATGCACGGTCTCAAGAATGAAGAAGATGAATTTAATAGAGAGAACCAATATAACAGCGTTGAAGCAACCACAGTGAGAGAAAAAAATTACAAAGAAGACCGCAAATTCTCTAAACACAACATTAAAAAAGTACAAGGAATTGTTGCACTCTCACGATTCTCTCAGACCTTTTAGGACTTTTGAATCTTTATCATATACAAGAATCTAGAACTAAAGAATAACCTAGTTTCTAATTCTCTTGTGCTTCTTTTGCCTTGGATAAGTTGGTTTGTGACCTCTTGGTTGCTTGAATTCTCCATGACCACCACATGAGTTTATATAGTCTCCTTAATCCCCCTCCAAAGCAAGTAGGAATTCAAATTCAATAGAAAGTAGGAATCATAATATGCTAGCACATCTTTTCAAATTCTAAAAAACTATATACACTACTACACGAATATACATTACAATCGGTTCTTTTTATCATCACAGACGGTTCTAGTAGCGATACAAAGTCATTAGACAGAGATGAGGCGGCGCTATTACAGTCGGTTCTTGCCCGATAGAGATGAGCGTGTCATCTCTATCGGTTCTTATAAGGAACCGATAGAGATGACGCTCATCTCTATCGCTTCTTTTAAAGAACCGATAGAGATGACGCACTTATCTGTATCGCTTCATCTCTATCGCTTCTTCTAAAGAACCGATAGAGATGATACACTCATCTCTATCACTTCTTTATAAGAACCGATAGAGATTAGCCTGTCATCTCTATCGCTTCTTCTAAAGAACCGATAGAGATGACTCCCTTATCTCTATCGTTTTCTTCTGAGAACCGATAGAGATGAGAATGTGTGTGCTGTTTTTCAATTCACCCTTCAATCAGCATATATTTCACACAATATGCACATATCACATTCACACAGCAATTGCACACATTATGCACATCACATTCACAGAACACAAACACTTTATTACAACACATATGACAAAATAATGAAAAAGGCATCACAACATACATACAGCTGATACGTACAAAACATGACCAAAAGACAATTGAAATAGAGCACAATTGACAATCCTACAATGTGTTTTCTACAACATTGCATATTACATAAGTTGAAATCATTAACCTTAGAATCAAAGCTTTATATTGAAATATTCACTTTAGGATCAGTCAATCAGGTGATAAGGATAAAGCTAACTTAACAGAAAAAACAATCCATAAAATCTTATGGAAATCAGGTAGAACGCTACAAGTACAAACATCTCACGTTCGTCAAAACGATCGGAGCTCTGCATTCTGAACACCCCACGTATCCGTTGCTCCGATCTCATCTGATTCCCAGAAAGTTTTAGTCACCCCTTCGTGACATGAAACCGACCCAATTCAGTTCGAGAGGCCTAGTCCGTGACTGAAGCCCGCCGCAGAGGAGCGCGTTCTTGGGATCGGGTTCTCGTCCCGCCATGAGTTCGCCGATGAGTAGACTCGGAGGTAGAACTGGCAGCCAAATCTTTGCTGGCCGACTCTCCGACTGACATTCCACATCTCCACATTGTCGAGGCATGTAAATCGCGATCCATGACCGAGGTACACTGAAAAGTAATGAGTGAGAAGGTCATATGAGTCACCATTAGGTATTCCAGTGCTTCTTGTAATCAAATGATAAGAACATAGAGCTACGCCTACTTGTAACTTCGAAAAGATAAGTTAGATCACGTGGTCTACCGACGAGGTCTACATTTGTAATACTGCGGTGTGTACCGAGCAATCGCATCTCTAAGGTTGTAACTCGGCGACTCGCGGTGTCCATTGTCCTCCATCCATCCTGTTCATCGACAAAGGGTTAATCATTTTGATCATCGAATCAATCAATGTGGCTTAAAACAAGTTCGGTATTGCAAAAATGGTAATAGCAAACGCACCGACAACCCGAATCGTAACCATCTATGTGCAATGACTGCACAAAGTTCTCGGAGTTCTCAAAGATGACCTCAACATAGTCCCGCATGTTGGCCGCCATGACAGATGTCTGGAGGTAGGCAACACCGCCGGTTGGGTTGTCAGATCGAGCCACTTGACAAGCCGGAAAGGTAAGCAAAGTTCATCAAGCCGTCGATGGCGACTACGAGCAACAATTATTTGATGAAGACGCCACAACATATCCTGTTTAAAGCATGGTAGAAGCATATGAGATGCCCATTTATTTGTCTTTAGGGCCTTTCATGGTCCATTGGCGCTGGTCATCATGGCCTTGTCCTGCTGCCGAAGCCTCTCGCCTTCGTAGCACAAGTAGCTCTGAAATTTCTCCTGCGAACCATACAAACCTTTAAAGCATCACTGCTATAAAGGGAAAACGCAGACCTAGAACTAATTTTACAAGCAGAACTTATGGTATGAGACTGTTAGGCTTTCGTTACCCAGTTTCGAGTCTGTGAATGCTAGATGACCTCCCCACATCCACTAATAAAAGAACGATCAAATAATGTCTTCTTTCATTTGGTTCAACAGTTGAGAAAGTTCCTATTAAACTATCAAATAAAAATGCAAAATTGCGAATAGAGCAAAGATGGCACAGAACAAACTATCAGACTAATGGTCCAAACAACTAATAGATGCCATAACCAAAATCCAACTGTCCATGTAAGTGATTAGCAATACATTAATGTGACAGAATTTCACAGCCCACCACATCACACTTCTCCATCAAACCGAATCATTCGGTTCAATAGTTGAGAAAATTCGGATTAAATTATCAAATAGAAATGCAAAATTGCAAACATAGCAAGATGGCACAAACCAAATTAACAGACTAATGGTCCAAACAACTAATCGATACCATAACAAAATCCAACGGTCCTTATAAATGGTCAACAATACATTTGTAATGTGACGAATTTATGACCCACCACATCATTTCTCCATCAAACTGAATCTCAAGCCACATCCAGTTACTTAACAACGAGCTTATTGTTCATCTTGCTCGAAAAAACTCCTAAATCAATTATTATCAAATCTGGCCTACCCCATCAAATTCCAACATTCACCGCAGTAAACCAATCATGGGTCCATTCATCTGTAAGCACCCTCCCAACAACAAACACCACAACCAAAAAAAGGAAAATAAAGAAATCATCAGTACATATTTGGCCCACTTGAAAGCTAAGGAACAAAAGCAAGCTAGAGAGAATGTACGTGCCCTAATAAAAAGCACAGGGAAAATGTGTGTTTGTCCCTACATTAAAAGATTAGTAAATAACTAATGAGGAGTAAAGTACATCTGTGCTTTACAAGACAGACATACTAAATTTTGCTAGTAGATTAGGATCTTGTACCGATTCAATTGATCAAACCATCACCATTTTGCCAACTCTCTCGTCTGTGAACACTACATAGATATGAGACAGATCATGTAGTTTCCACCATAATATCATATGGTACTAGTTAACCCCCAAATCTCATTACGAAATAGCCATCAGTGGGCCTTTGTTGGAAGGAATAATTCCTATACTCCCAAAAAATGTGCAATCAAGTCATGTATTCCTGAAATGATGCATATGATCCCTATACTTACAGGAAAACTTCCACCACTGCTTCCTGCTCATTTCCAAAGATATCATCCAGCTTCCTTCTCTTTTAATTTCATCAATTAGCTCATGAACTTATGAAAAGCTTCCCATTGCAACTACACAAATAGGGAAACCACAAAGTTTCGATTTGATATCTCCAGAGCTAAAGCAATAGAACTGACAGAGCAAAACTTGCAATTTAGTGAGCAAAGAAGTTATGCCTATCAGTGGTGAAAAGATTGAACCAACCTGCTCTATCAATAGCAATCCCAACTCTCGCAATGTCATTACACGGTAGCTAACAACATTTCTTCCTCAAGGCAGGAGCCCTAACAACATTCCTCCTCAAGCGGGAACCCAAACCCTCTTGGAGGGGAGGCCCGGGTCGACGGCGGCTTGGGGTCGACGGGCACGCACGGGGTGGAGGGAGGCGCGGGGTCATTGGGCCGCGGGGGTGGAGGAGAGGCGCGGGCGAGACGCGAGTCCACGGGCGGCGCGGTGGAGGGAGGCCCGGGTCGACGGGCGCGCGGGTGGAGGCGCAGAGTCCACGGGTGGCGCGGGGTGGAGGTGCGGTCGACAGGCGACTCGGGTCGACGGGCCGCGCGGGGTGGAGGAGAGGTGCGGGGTGGAGGCGCGAGTCCACAGCGGCGGGGGTGGAGGCACGAGGTGGAGGGGGCGCGGGTCGACGGGCGGCTCGGGTCGACGAGCCGCACGGGTGGAGGGGAGGCGCGGCGGCGCCAGTCGATGACCAACGCGGGGGCGAAGGGTGGCGCGGGGGCCGAAGACAGCTAGGGTTTTCAAGTAGAGGGGCGCCGAAGGGAGGCTTTGACACAAGGGGCACAGAGGAAGAAGGCTTACCGATACAATCGCTATCAGTTCTTATTAAAAAACCGACACGATCGATACAATCAGTGTCGGTTCTTAAAAAAACGACAGTACAAAATATTACATCGCAGTCGGTTTTTTTAAAAAAAACGATAAGAAAGAAAATTGAATCACAGTCATTGTTTTTTAAAAACCGATAGTAAATACAACATCACAGTCGGTTTTTTAAAAAACCGACACAGATGGTGGGCAACATTACAATCGGTTTTAAAAAACTGACACAATAGGTAATTAGGCTGAGCTAGCTTGGAGTTTGGATCACTATCGGTTTTATATGAAAACCGACACACATGTGAAATTTTATCACTATCGGTTTAGTATGAAAACCGACACAGATAAAAATTTCATCACTATCAGTTTTCTATGAAAATCGACACACTTGAATTTACTACTATCGGTTTTTTATGAAAACCGACACAGATGGTAATCACTATCAGTTTTTATATATAAACCGAGAATGGATTTGATACAGTAATTAATGGCTTCTTTTTCTTGCAACATACCATAATCTAGTGAAAGTTTCTTGCTTGCTGGTTAAATGGAGGACAAACTCATCTGAATCAGTTTTACCCAAAACTGACACAACACTTAGAGCCATCTCAATTGGTTTTAAAAACAAAAATCGACACAATTGTAATCGCTTATCTCAATCGGTTTTTAACGCAAAAATCGACACAAATAAAAGCATTTCTCGATCTGTTTTGTTTCAAAACCGACACAAATAGAACAAACATCTCAATCGGTTTCATATAGAAACCAACACAAATAGATAAATCACCACCATCGGTTTTGAACGAAAAACTGACAATCATAAATTCTTATCTCAATCGGTTTTCTCTTAAAAATGACACAAATAGTAACAATATTGTAGTCGGTTTCATCTAAAAACTGACACAAATAGATACCTCAGCACCATCAGTTTTAACTCAAAAACCGACACAGATAAATGCTTATCTCAATCAGTTTTCTCTTAAAACCGACACAAATAGTAACCATATCGCAGTCGGTTTCATCAGCAAACCGACACAAATAAATACCTCAGCACCATTGGTTTTAACTCAAAAATCGACACAGATAAATGCTTATCTCAATCGTCGTCTTAAAACTGACACAAATGTAAAATATCAAATTTATCGTACTATGGTAAATTATGAATTTTCAGCATTTCATCAAAAAGAAAAAGGCCATAACTTTTTCATACATAGTTGAAATTATTTGAAATTTTGCAAAAAAACATGCTTTGGGATACCATAATTCCAGTGCAACCTAAACTTTATTCACGACATATCGAAATTACCTAGTACAAAATTAAAGGAGTCTGAAGGAATACTCACATTTTGAAGAAAACCACAAATTTTGCAAAAAGAGGGAAAATCACTTTAAGCTAGGACTTCAAATTTACCTCTTAACGCACACCCTTGATGATTTCAAATTTTCTCACCCAAGTATTACTTCCAACTGAAATATGTACTGTTTTTTCGGGTGGAGGCAGAGATATCTCCTCTAGAACAACAATAGAGGAGAGTTCATTCTGAGAGGTATAAATAATCTAGTGAGGCACATCACAATCAGTTCTTACTTAAGAAGCGATAGAGATATGAATGCTCATCACTATCGGTTCTTACAAAATAAGCGATAGTGATGTGATCATGCACATCACTATCGGTTCTTATATGAGAAGTGATAGTGATGTGCACGTGATCATCACTATCGGTTCTTATGTGAGAAACGATAGTGATATGCATACTCATCACTATCGGTTCTTATGTGGGAAGCGATAGTGATGTGCATGCTCATCACTATCGGTTCTCACATAAAAAGCGATAGTAATGTGATCATGTACATCACTATCGGTTCTCACAAAAGAAGCGATAGTGATGATCACGTGCACATCACAATCGGTTCTTTTGTGAGAACCGATAGTGATGAGATGATATCACTATCGCTTCTCACATAAGAATCGATTGTGATGTGCCCAGTGCTACATCACAATCGCTTCTAACCTGAGAACCGATAGTGATTTTTATTAACACTACTCTTAAGTCATCTATCACAATCGTTTTTTTCTAAAAACTTAAGAACCGATCCAGATGAAACGATAGTGATGTACCATTCTGTAGTAATGATACGAGTCACCATACTTAATAAGTGTCTTGCTCCGTCTTCCTCCACTGCTGGACCGATCTCTCCATCCTCTGCAGCCGTGGCGCCGCCGCCGGATCGACTTTGCCTCTGCCTTCCTATGCTGCTCCGCCAAATTGTGTAGATGAGAGCTGGAGCTAGAATTCGGACCGAAGACTACTCTCACTTTGGGCCCCAATTTCTGTTTTAGAGCTGGTGAAAGAGCAGCTAGAGCAAGAGCGGGAGCAGGGCCGAAAAGGACTTGTGCATCAAATTTCAATAGAGTACATCTTATTTGATTCAATTGATAGCAACAACATAAGAAATTAACGTGTACAATCCAAGAATGGGTTCGATTCGGTAAGATGAACGTACAGAAAAATTGTTTGCAATAATAACTTTGCAAAACACACATAATATTTGTATATAAGCAAAATGATACAAGCAACCTTTTATTTGGAATTTAAGATTTGATTTCGATAATTTCCAACTGGACGCTTGCGCGTAGATGCTCGGCGACTCAATCTTCTTCCGTAAGGGGAGGGCAGATTTTACAGTTGGTCTAGTTTGTGCCCGGCGATGGCCTGTGACACGGACTTTCCAGAGCTACACAGGCTCCTCAGGGTTACGTAGACCAGAACCCTCAGGAATGGTGGGTTTTCCAGCGTCGTGCAGCGGAACTATAGGCTTCTTAGGGTTGTTACCTCGACCCGGACCCTCACGAATTATGGGTTCCTCAGGGTCATAGGCGGGCAGCGGAACTACAGGCTTCTCAGGGTTGTTATGTCGACCCGGATCCTCACCAATTAGGGGTTCCTCAGGGTTGTTACGTCGACCCGGACCCTCACAAATTATGGGTTCATCAGGGTTGTTACGTTGGCCCGGACCGTCAAGAATCGGGGGTTTCGTAGGGTCATGACGACTTGGATCGGGCAGCGGAACTGCAACATCATGCAGTAACTAATTAGAGGAAATCGATATCAAACAAAAGAGAGCTGCATGCATGCATGCAGTAAATAATGCTATAGAAGCATTTGTGTGGGGTATCTACCACATGGAGCGGCTGGAGGCTGAACGGCCGGAGCAGCTGGAGGACCGCCGCCCGGAGGATTAACGGCCGGAGCAGCCGGAGGATCGCCGCGTGAAGCGGCAGGCGGAACGGCGGAGGCGGAGCTGTTAGAAAGTGCCATTCGCTCGAGGCAGAGCACAAGTTGATCACTCATGCATGGATGCCCCACATTAGCCCCTTGTAAGGGTATTTATGCTTTTAGATGTGAGGGATCTCGCCGTCAGTATCTCAGCGAGCTACCTTGCCCGGCGACTGGAAGGATCACATGCGTTCATATTTTTATTTCTATTCAGAGAAAGGCGTGCTTTCATACCATGCAAGTCTCAATGACAAGTGCTCTGCCGCTGGCTGAGTCAATGCAACGTACGCGGAGGTTGGTGTCTATCTCAGTCTGAAACCTGAAGTGTCAAATATCTTAAATCCAGGTTCAGCAGGAATTAACATTTAAAGGTCGTCTGGTCCTGGTTCTATAGTCGACTTTGTGAATTCTTTTTTCAATTTTTACCGATATGAGTTCAAAAAAATTTATTCTGTTAAGATAAAAGTTGTTGAAAATGTTGCTTGGCGCCTAGGAGAGAGAAATCAATTTCAACGGTACCCTCTCACACGTCTCCACATGCCGTTCAAGGCCTAGCAAGTAGCAAATAACAACTTGTCCAATTTTACTCACTATTTTGTTTTACTTGCCATCCTAGTGTGCATGCAATTAATATTATAAAAACTTTGACCGTTAATAAACATAAAAGTACATAAATTTATCACATGGAAATAATATTAGTAGATTTTTCATGAAAAATACTTTAGTATCATTATATATTTTTTATAATTTTTGCTAATATGTAATAATAGTCAAAAAATATATTCAAACGGATGGAGTATTTGAAAAATAAAACGTCTAGTCTAGATCCAATGCATCTTGCACCACATTTGCATAACCTTCTAAGCAATTCAATTGCTAGGCGCATTCCCGACAACAACTTGTACAAGTGAACTCCAACAACCACTTCCAAATAATGCAAACGAGAGCTTTAATCTCCATGGCTCTGGTTAACAGCAATAATAGCCCAATAAAGGGAGACTCCCGAGTCCCTATACTATGAACAACATAATGAAACAGAGGGAGCAGTCAATTTGCAAAAGAAACGATCCAGTCTAGTTTCATTGCATCTTGCATCTTATTTGCACAAGCTTGCAAGCAACTAATTCTACATGTGAACCCCAACAACTACGTACAAATTTTTATTCTGTTAAGATAAAAATTGTTGAAAATGTTGCTTGGCGCCTAGGAGAGAAATCAATTTCAACGGTACCCTCTCTCTCACACGTCTCCACATGCCGTTCAAGGCCTAGCAAGTAGCAACTAACAACTTGTCCAATTTTACTCACTATTTTGTTTTACTTGCCATCCTAGTGTGCATGCAATTAATATTATAAAACTTTGACCGTTAATAAACATAAAAGTACATAAATTTATCACATGGAAATAATATTAGTAGATTTTTCATGAAAAATACTTTAGTATCATTATATATTTTTTTTATAATTTTTGCTAATATGTAATAATAGTCAACAAATATATTCAAACGGATGGAGTATTTGAAAATTAAAACGTCTAGTCTAGATCCAATGCATCTTGCACCACATCTGCATAACCTTCTAAGCAATTCAATTGCTAAGCGCATTCCCGACAACAACTTGTACAAGTGAACTCCAACAACCACTTCCAAATAATGCAAACGAGAGCTTTAATCTCCATGGCTCTGGTTAACAGCAATAATAGCCCAATTTAGCCAAAACGTTGTTTGGAGCCTAAGAGAGATCCATTTAATGAAGAATGACTATGCATATCCCTTTAAACATCAGTCTACAATCACGTAATTTCTTTCAAAACATTTAAGTTGAAGTAGAAAGTAAAAACATTGCAATTACTATAATATTGGTTCACTCAATGAACAAACATTTCTAAAGGGAGACTCCCGAGTCCCGATACTATGAACAACATAATGAAACAGAGGGAGCAGTCAATTTGCAAAAGAAACGATCCAGTCTAGTTTCATTGCATCTTGCATCTTATTTGCACAAGCTTGCAAGCAACTAATTCTACATGTGAACCCCAACAACTACGTACAAATAATTCAAGCAGTACGAGTTCACATATACCGAGCGGTAGCAAATTGCAAATGCCAAGTTCCCACCATATCTTTGACTACAAGCCCCATATATTGCTAAGGAGAGCTTCGATCTCCGTAGCTGTGATTAACAGCAATGGCCTCCTTGAGTGTCTTGTCTCCAGGCGTTGTTTTTCTTTACCTATTCACCGTCTTTTGTTGCCTACCATTAGCCCTCAGCGAAGAAACTGAAAATGATAGACAAGCTCTCCTTTGCTTCAAATCCCAGCTCTCAGGTCCAGTCGGAATTTTAGACTCCTGGAGCAACACATCCTTGGAGTTCTGCAGCTGGCATGGGGTCACATGCAGTGCACGGTCTCCCCGCCGTGTCATAGCACTGGACCTCGCATCAAAAGGCATCACAGGCTCCATATCGGCTTGCATTGCCAACCTTACCTCTCTTACAAGGCTCCAATTGTCAAACAACAGCTTCTATGGCAGCATACCGTCCGAGCTTGGCTTCCTGAGCCAACTCAGTAACCTCAACCTCAGCATCAACTCCTTGGAAGGTATCATCCCATCTGAACTCTCTTCATGTTCCCAACTTGAAATCTTAGGTTTGTGGAACAATTCCCTCCACGGTGAAATCCCACCTAGCCTAAGTCAATGCACACATCTTCAAGAAATTAACCTTAGCAACAACAACCTCCAAGGGAGCATCCCCTCTGCTTTTGGGGATCTCCCTGAGCTGCATATACTAATTCTTGCTAGAAACAGGCTTACCGGCGACATACCGCTGTCCTTGGGCAGCAGCCGTTTTCTCACATATGTCGATCTTGGGAGGAATGCTCTCACAGGGGGCATCCCAGAGTCCTTAGCAAATAGTTCATCTCTCCAAGTACTTAGGCTCATGAGCAATAGACTTACCGGAGAACTTCCAAAGTCTCTCTTCAACACATCATCACTTATTGCAATTTGCCTCCAACAAAACAGCTTTGTTGGTTCTATACCTTCTGTTACTGCCACCTCTTCCCCTCTGAAATATCTCCATTTAAGGGAGAACCATCTTTCAGGAACAATACCTTCTTCACTAGGGAACTTTTCGTCCCTTCTTCATATTCGTCTTACAATGAACAATTTAGTTGGGAGCATCCCAGAGAGCATTGGTCACATTCCAACACTACATGTGCTGACCATGAATTCAAACAACTTGTCTGGGCCAGTTCCACCATCTCTCTTCAACATGTCATCCCTGACATTTCTTGCTTTGGGAAACAACTCGCTCACTGGAAGATTACCCTCCAACATCGGCTACTCACTCCCAAATATCGAGGGTTTAATCCTCTCAGTGAACAACTTTGATGGCCCAATCCCAGCTTCTCTTCTAAATGCTTATCACCTAAAATATCTTTACTTGGCTTACAACAGTCTAACTGGGTTCGTGCCATTCTTTGGATCATTGCCAAATTTGGAGGAACTTGATCTGTCATACAACATGCTAGAAGCAGGTGACTGGGGCTTTGTCTCTTCTCTCTCGAATTGCTCCAGATTGACTAAACTGGTACTGGCTGGGAACAATCTCGAAGGGAAATTGCCAAGTTCTATTGGCAATCTTTCTACTAGTCTTGAGTGGCTATGGATAAGACAGAACAAAATTTCTGGGCCTATACCACCGGAGATTGGCAATCTTAAGGGCCTCCGTATGTTGTACATGGATTACAATCTTTTCACTGGTGATATACCACCAACAATTGGACGTTTGCACAACTTGGTCGTTCTAGCCTTTGCACAAAACAAACTCTCAGGCCAAATCCCGGATTTTATTGGCAACTTTGTTCAGCTGACTGATCTGAAATTGGATGGTAACAACTTTAGTGGAAGGATACCTACAAGTATTGGACGATGTACTCAACTCCAAATACTCAACCTTGCTCACAACTCACTAGATGGGAATATACCAAGTGAAATCTTCAAAATTTCTTCTCTTTCTGAAGTGTTGGACTTGTCACACAATTACTTGTCTGGAGGAATACCAGGGGAAGTTGGCAATCTCATTCATCTGAAAAAACTTAACATCTCAAATAACAGGTTGACTGGCAAAATCCCATCCACTCTTGCCCAGTGTGTGGATCTGGAGTATCTTGAGATGCAAAGCAACTTGTTGGCAGGAAGCATTCCACAATCTTTTGTGAACTTAGTAGGCATAAAAAAGATGGATATTTCTCAGAACAATTTGTCCGGAAAAATTCCAGGGTTCCTTACATTATTGAGTTCTCTCCATGATCTCAATTTATCCTTCAACAATTTTGATGGAGCAGTTCCGAGAGGCGGAGTTTTTGACAATGCTGGTGCTGTGTCAATTGAAGGAAATGATCGTTTGTGTACAATTGTTCCAACAGGAGGTATGCCTATCTGTTCTGCACTGGTTGACAGTAAAAGGAAACGCAAGTCCTTGGTTCTAGTCCTAGAGATAGTAATGCCAATTGTTGCTGTTATTATAATCATTTTGTCCTTTATTGCGACAGTTCATAGGAGGAATAGAATGCAAGCAAATCCACACTTGCAACAATTCAATCAGCACATCAAGAATATAACATATAAAGACATTGTAAAGGCAACAGATAGGTTCTCCTCTGCTAAATTAATTGGCTCAGGATCATTTGGAATGGTTTATAAAGGTAATCTGGAGCTTCAGGAAGATCAAGTTGCCATCAAGATTTTTAATCTTGACACATATGGGGCACATAGGAGCTTTGCTGCTGAGTGTGAAGCCCTAAGAAATGTCCGCCATCGAAATCTTGTAAAAATCATCACTTTATGTTCTGCCGTGGATTCTACTGGGGCAGACTTCAAGGCCCTAGTGTTCCAATACATGCCGAATGGGAGCCTAGAAAAGTGGCTACATCCGAAGACCCATGAACATAGTCAAAGAAAGATTCTGACTTTAAGCCAAAGAATTAATATAGCCTTAGATGTAGCATTTGCCTTGGATTATCTTCATAACCAATGTGCACCTCCGCTAATACATTGTGACTTGAAGCCCAGCAATATTCTTTTGGATCTTGACATGGCCGCGTATGTCAGCGACTTTGGCCTAGCAAGATTTCTATATACTACATCAAATGCAGATCAAGATAGTTTGACAAGTTTGGCTCACCTAAAAGGATCCATCGGATACATCCCACCTGGTAAGACAAAATTATTTGTAAGATGTCGATTCTGTTTGTTCTTTATAGAATTGTACAAATAATGTATATTCTCTAATTTTGTTACGTTTATAAATGTAAATGCAGAGTATGGCATGACCGAAGAGATATCAACCAAGGGCGATGTCTATAGTTTTGGAGTGCTTCTGTTAGAAATGATAACAGGGACCAATCCGACCAACGAAAAATTCAATGATGGCACAAGCCTGCATGAATTTGTTGATAGATCACTTCCAAAGAATATCTACGAGATTATTGATCCTGAAATGCTACAAGATGTCATCAATGCAACTGGCGTGATGGAGAACTGTGTCATTCCACTGGTTAGGATAGGTCTCTCTTGCTCTATGGCGTCACCCAAAGAGCGATGGGAAATGGGACAAGTTTCTACCGACATCCTTCGGATCAAGCATGCGGCCTCAAACATGGGTCTCAGATGAAGCAAAGATTTGGCAGGACGGTTGCTAGTGACAGAAGTTCATATACAGAAGAATACTAATGTATGTTATGGTTCTTCCTGTTTTAATTCAGTGTGATTAGTGGCATCTGCAGAAAGTAACATTCTTTTTGGCATTAGCACCTCGTGCCATTTTTGTATTATTCCTTCAATTTGGATATTTGTTTTGAAGTGGGTTCGAGTTGAATATTTCTACAAGCACAATTCAAGCGATTAGAGCTCGACCGATTTGCGCAACTAGCGTCTGACCAAAGCCAATAGATGTTTGTAGAAGCTGATTTTGGATCGGGCTGGGGATTAAACCTTGAATTGGGACAAGACTCCGTCTTGTCCAGCACGAAATTTGTTTTTTTTTTTCAAAACTAGAGCAGAATGGAGACCGAAGCCTAGGCTACAGATCGATCTCGCGCCAGTGCATAACAATCTTCCCGGGCGCCGCCGCCGCGTGCTGCTACTGTTTGTGCCTTGCCGGTCTCCGCAGGTACGGCCGAACGAAAGGCACCGTAAGGAGACTGCAAATTCCACGGGCACAACAAAAAAAAAAGCATTACTACTGAACCCTGTACCGTTAGAATCAATTCCAACGGTATAGCAGGTTTCATAGCAGGTTTCACAGGTTTCAGAGCAGGCTTCAGAAGTTCCATAGCAGGTTTCAAAGATTTCACCGGCGGTAAAATAGTATACCGTACAAACGGTATACCGTACAGAAGTTTCATAGCAGGTTTCAAAGATTTCACAGTCCTCTCAAAATTTTTAAGATCGTTGGATCATTGCCCTATTTACAGGAAAAGATCAGGTATCGTAATAATCTCTACCGCATAAAAAAATATGAGTTGATGGTGGTCCATTTGTTCTCCCCCCTCCCTCTCTCAAATAAGTAGACTTGGGCACTGGACCAAGTTTTTTTTGGGTTGGCCTATGGCACGCATGCGTGCGGACCGGGCCGGCACAGCACGAATGATAGGATCATGCCGAGCGTCGTGGTTGAGCATGATGAGCGGCACGGCACGAAACAGGCTCAATAGGCTCAAAGCAAGCACAGCAGCGGCAAGGCGCTCTGCCGCGATATTACAACATGTTGTAGCTCACACACTGATCAACGTCGTTGTGTTCCTCGCATGCGGAGAAAGATGATACAACGAAGATACCAAAAGGTAGAGAATAGAGACGGGAGATACATGCTCACCAACACCGATCCAACGCTCCACCGTGCCGCTCGTTAAGCGCGCCCACGACGTCGTGCACAACTGTCTTCCCGCTTGCCTCATGCAACCATCGACACTGCCATATCAGGCGAACAATAACCTGAAACGCGTGAACGATCTCGACATTAGTGAGTGGCTAGTAGTATGCATATTGTTAGTTTATTTTTTTTCTTTACCAGGGGAACCTCACTCTAAAGCGTAAGATTTTTAACAGGACAGTAACTTTACATCTGCACCAAATAAATAAATAAAATTTATTTTTTTCCCAAATAATTATTTGTCAGGTCCTTATCAATGGTCGACGCTCACTCATCGTCCTGGGTGCCGTCCACAGAGAGGGACCAATGATATCTACGATTCCACACGTCCAACAGGACAAGGCCTGAGCGGGTACGGCACGGCGTGCCCTAGGTCACGCTTGGATCTTGTCGGAGACGAGTCGAGTCGACATGGTAAGGTGATACGACACAGCCCAACTCCACCTCTACACATCAGGAATGACATTGACTTGTGGGCCATTATCAACTACGTCTCGGTTCGCTCCCAACTTCCGAACTCATCGCCAACAATCGTGCAATCCCCTACTCCTGAATCTTCCCCCCTCCCAAATCTCCTACTCCACCGCCACCCCTAGCATCCGCCCCCTTCCCAACTGCGAGGAGATGGCTCCAACATCCAAGATGCAGGAGAACACGAGTGGGGTGCCGTTGGGCGAGGGAAGTGGAGTAGCCGAGCGGGGTTGGTTTTCGTGGCTGTGTATTCTTGGCCACCGGTGCGGAGGACATCCTCATCCGCCGCGGGGTTGGGGATGACAGGCCTGGAACAGTGAGCTCGCCCACCGTGGATCTAGCGGCGTCAACTTGTGGAGGGCAAATCCCGTGATGCTGAATTTGACGATAGCGGATCCAGCATAGGCAAGCTTAGGGACGACGTATCCGACGGCGGTAGCTCAGAGACGATGGATCCGGCGCCGCGGGCTCGGAGAAGAAGGATCCGACGCCAGTGGGCTCAGGGAAGAAAGGCATATCCGGCGGCGGGCTTAGGAACGGCGGAAACAGTGGCAGTGGGCTTAGGAACAGCGTATCTGGCAATGGCGGCTCGGTAAGGCGGATCCAACGGCGGGCAGCTCGGGAACGGCAGCGAGTAGTAGGATCACCTCAGCGCCGCTTCAGCAAGGTTGGTAGTCCTTGAAAAGCAGCTGATATTGCTACACCAAGGGGGCTCTCACTAGCCTGTCCCAGAAGGCTGCAGAATTAATGTGTGAGCTCCTCAGCTAGCTTTTCTACCAAATACAAAAACAAAAATTCAAATTCGGAATTTTTTTTCTACCGAGAAAACCAAAATTTCTCTCGGGGTTTTGCAGAGATCCGGGTAAAATTGCACCGAGCGAAAAATAGATCAAATGATATCGAAATTTTTTGTGTAGATTCCTGACACATCAATGATGTACTCATAAAAATTTCAGATATTTATAAAATCTGAGAAAGTTTTAAAAATTCAAACATTACTACTGTCCTGATAAAATGTTGACGGCAAGTTTGAACCGAATGAAAAATGAAACAAACTACGTTAGAAAAAAAATTTAAATTTTTTTTGCATGGTTACGATGAATCACTAATATTCCCATAACATTTTCAGATGATTATCAAACTTCATAAAATTTTTAAAATCCGAACAGTACTACTGTCCTGATAAAAACTTTACTGGCAAACTTCAACCAAATGAAAATAGTACAAATCACGTTAGAAAATTTTAAATTTTTTTTTTTGGATAGTCCTTATGTATCATTATTATTTCTATAATTTTTTTCATATTATTATCAATCTTCAAGAAGTTACAAAAATTCTAATAGTGTTACGTCCTGATAAAAGCCTGATGATCAATACATAGATTTGCTTCAGTAATAAAAAAAATTACATTTTTTAAAAATTTTGCACAAGGGTTCTAAGGAAATGCTTAAGATCTCATAAAAATTTTGAATCTTTATCACACTCCAATGAATTTATAAATTTCTTACAAATACACTGTATCATTTGTGTTCTTTTCGTTTTTGATTTTTGAAATATAACAAATGAAGTTCAATGCGTACATAGATTTGATTGAGCAAACAATTTTTTCTTAATTTTTTTGAAAATTTTAGATAATGGTAATGAGGCAATTCTTAATCTCATAAAAATTTTGGATCATGATCGCACTCGAGAAAATTTATAAAATTCTGACAAGTTTAATGTCCCACTTATGTTTATTCTATTTTGATTTTTTAAAGATAACAAATGAAGTTCAATTATTTTGAAAAATTTTATGCATGATCCTACACTTCTTAGGATGGTACCATAAATTTTTCACATCATGATAAAGCACGTACAATTTTATAAAAATTTGACAATATTTATACATTTTTTAAAAAATGTCCCAAAGATTTGAGCTTTTCAACAAATTTTCATAGATGACTTTCTTAGAGGTTATTGGATCAAATCCGGTCAAATAAAAGTCAAAAACCGGTCAACAATCCCGAGATTTGGCGAGATCTCGCCGAGATTACTATAGTAATTTAATTTTTTTTGAATTTTTTTACTCCGATCAGCATTTCAAAATTCGTCCACGTCCAGAAATCGAGATCTCGCGAAATTTCGAAGAGATTTTAATCCTTGATCTGATCAATAGCTTCCTGAAAATTAGCTAAGCTAAAGTGGCAACCTTTTTAGTACCATGGCTAGATAGTTCAGTTTTATTTGACAAAATACTAAAACCAAAGGTCACAACGACAGTCACGCTTGATGTTACCGACCTACCCGGTCGTAAAACCAAGACACCATGAAAATGCTCCCAGACTGCAAGAATGTCCAGTGACAATTATTGTTGTGTTTAGTCATCTCAGAGAGATTTGAAAAACAGACTGGAATTTGAAAACTGTACAGATTAACATCCAGACAACACTAGAAGATTCATTAAACATACAGGATTATATTACAAGCAAGGTATTGGATGGGTGCAACAGAAACGTAAAGAAACACATGTATAAACAGCTTTGAGCAGGGTAAAGATCAACATTTAGAAATGAAGCTGCTTGCACTGCGAAGCAACAGCCTCCGAGGGGCAGTATGGGCACTTAAAAGGTCTGGAGCTGCTCTTTGAAAGCTTCATCACTGATTGCTTCGATACGACGTGTCCACAAGGCATCAGCATTGGAGGGTTCTCATCACTTGACTGCTCTCTGAGCACTGGGCATACAAAGACAGAGTGATACTGGAACTCTGGTCCGATATCTATGGGGACTGGAAGCTGCTTCATTGCCTGCCATTCCTGCTTTTTAGCAGCCATTACCGTGGTTAGCTTCAGCAAGGTTGGTAGTCCTTGAAAACCAGCTGATATTGCTACACCAAGTGGGCTCTCACTAGCCTGTCCCAAAAGGCTGCAGAATTGATGGGTGAGCTCCTCAGCTAGCTTCTCCCAATGTGTCGATGACATGAATTCAGTATATGGGGACTGATCGAGCCGGCCAGCCCAGAGAAGGCAGGCCATTAGCTTCTGGATCTCTGCCTTGTGCAAATCCGCAAAGGGCTTCAAGTGAGCCCTCGCATACTTGAAAGCCTCATCTCTACTTCCTTTATTTAGTATTTCGACATACTGAAGCGAATGAAGCTTCAACTCAAGCCTTGAGCCCTTCTGCAACAACTGATCATGGTTCTTGGCAGCCCAATTGAGGGCAGGCTCAAGGTTTCTAGCTTGCATCGCTCCAAGTATTCCATACAATTCCTGGAATGCTAATTTCAAGTAAGTCCCATCTGATTCACCGCACTCACGGACGAAGGAGTCCCCGAGATCGAAGAGGCCTTGGCGGTAGAAATGATTCGCTATTATGCTGTTTATTGTATGGACCTCAAAATCCACATTTCTGTATGCCTTCGATATGTCTGAATTGAAAGACTTCTCAAGGAGCTTGAGATATTTGCTTATGGCAACATTCAATTCCTTTTGACAGCCTTCAAGTTGGTTTAATGATGCCGTTTCGTTCAGCTTGGCTTTCAGCTCTGCAAGGATGGATGAATGGTCAGCACTGCCCATGGAATCTGTATTCATCATCTGCATCTTCGCAATTGTCTGCTCAACTTCATTCACTATCTGATCAATAGCTTCCTGAGTCTTAGCAGAAGATAATGCACGTTTTTCAATAACTCGGTCAAATGCCTCACTTAGACTGTCAAGTTCCATTGTATGATTGTAATGCACCCAACTAAGCAGCACAGCTTCGCCACTGCCCTATACATGTCAAAAACCACACATACATAAGTAATTCAGTGAGAAAACTGCCACAAAGCAAAATATTTGGAAGATGTACTACAAAGTCCAAATGCTAATAAATCAGTTTGTTGAATGCAGCAACCATAACATATGTTGAACTATTGTGAACTTGTGGTTGAATAAACACTGGATAAAACTGTAGTGATCAAGAAGCCACAAGGAAGAATACAATAGTACAGCATACAAGACTAAGGTATCTAAAGTTTCCTTTTTTTCCCCTGATTCATTCATGTTGTACACCAAATGACCAAAAGAATAAAATGTTGGTTAAATTCTAGGAGCAATCGTAAGTATGTTAGAAACGCAGTAATGCTTATAGGAAAGTTGCACAGCTCTATTCCGGAATTGCACTTTTAGAACATGTGGTCAAAATGATCAAACATTCTCCTGAAGCTGGAGCACTAAAAACAAATCGAATGCAACCATGTTATTATGTAAGCCTGATCTCACAATTCAACACCACTCACTGCACCCTGTGCTACCACTCCAGAGCAGTATGCATCTCATCACTAATAGTCCATTTCAAACTTTCCATCCATGTTGCTCACAGTAAGTCAGTGGTTCCCTGCAATCAACTCATTTAAGATGCCACACGCATACGAAATGTATATCTTGAGGGCATGATTGTAAATACACCTGCACCTTGAAAGGTCCGTCAAACCCCTACATATACATGGAGACTAGCCTTCTTTCTCTCTACAAATATATCAGTGGTTGTGAATTGGGAGAAGTACTTATCAAATTCACTTTATGCTTCATCATCTAAAACTAATCACAGTAGCTTATACCGATGTACACTTGTGAAGATGGATGTGCAGCCCAAAACATATAGTCCACTGAAGAAACAACGTACTTCACTAGTTTAGTAGTATATAATACGACGCAAGACTTTATCAATTAGATCACATCAAGAATGAAAGACTTATCTATAGTTCGGAGTTCGGATTTATATCGCCGGTGCACTGAAATGATACAGAAGCCTACATCCCAACGAAGGCCCAATCCAAGCCCCTCCAGTACTCCATCCACTAAGACAACATAAATGCAAGACATAAACATAGGATAGGACAGTGGCAGGCAGCACTGCCCAGTGCCCACTACAGGTTTGTGCTCCATGAGGAGTTCATTCACAACACGCAGTCGGCACAGCGCACGCTTGCGGGTGTGCACGGATGCGACTTCGACCTGAAACGGCGGGGCAGCCTCTCTACCCAGCCCAACGCGTACGGACACACAGAAGAACCCGGGGGTCTCTACAGTCAGCAGCGAGGAATCGATCTTGGGGAAGCAAGCAACGATCCTATCTAACGACGACGCATCTAACAACCGGATCGAGAAATCATACCGGTCGCGAACTAGTTTGGGGAAAAGGCGAAGTAAGGAAGGAAGGAATCGAACGAGGCTCACCGAGAAGTACCAGCCGGGATCCCCGATAGGAGGGGCTCGCGCGCAGCGGCTCTGGGGAAGATCGCGCTCGGCTCCGGCGCCTCGGTGGGTGGCGGCGAGGTGAGGAGGGCGGCGAGGAGAGGTAGAGTAGGTGGCGGTGGTAAGAGGAGACGCTGCCGGGAGGGAGAGAGGGAGAGAGATGGGTTTGGGGTAATTGGGTAATTTGGCTGTGTTGGGTTGGGCTGCTACGAGATGTGGAGAGGGACGGAGCGTGACGCGTGCGCCCTAGGCGATGGTGCCGAGGAGTGAGAGGAGATGAATCGGTCTCGCACCGTCGCACAACCCGTTTAAATCACGGTACAGTTTATTTAGGCTCGGCTATCCGGGTTGTATAGTTCACATGCCGACACCACGGTCTAAGTAAGATTGGGTGGCTCTCAGGCCGTGATGTGTTGGTGTGGGTTCGAACGGGTCGATGGGCCGAGGCTAGCCATTTAGTGCCAAAAATTCAAACAAAATCAGAAAATTTCAAAAAAAAAAAAGTTAGAAAATTAAAAAATCGTAAAAGTTTGAAAAAAATACAGAAAAATTGGGGGAAAATCTAGAATAATTAGAAAAACTCAAAGCAATGTATATTTTTTTTAAAAAAAATCTATGTAAATTAAAAAAAGCTAAATGGGTCGTGCCAGGCCGTGCTTGTGCTGTGCCGTGTCAGCCCGGCGGGCTAGGCAACGGCCCAAGCACAGCTTGGGATATCGGGCTATGCTGGCACAGCCCGTGCCGTGCCTGTGCCGTGCCCAAAGTATCAGGTCGTTGGCTGGCCCAGTTGGCACTACCTGTTTACCCATCTCTAGTCCCGGCCGATGGCCGAATGGGTCGGGTTCACATTGGGTTTGACCAGTCCATGGACTCCTAAGTTGGAACTACGATGCAAGTCATCAGATTCTGTTAGCCTTCTCAGATTTTCGTAGGATTAAACCATCTAACTCGAAATTCCTATCTTGCAAACATTAATGGAAGTGTTTATTCATTCTTTACATAATGTTTTTGCAATTTTAGTCATATTTCCCTGCCATTGGATTAAGATCGGACCATCCTCGTTGATTCCTACTCTATCTTTATACCATCATCGCCATGTTGACACCCTCTTTGACGCAGATCCAACACACGTCGTTCACTTCGAACCATAGCACCGTCGCCTCACCATCGGCACCGACAAGGCATGCTAGCGACCCTTCCCTCATCTGCAACCACTCACTGCCCTCCCCTAAACCCATGGCTAGCACTGGTCCTTCCTCACCCCTGTCATCCCTCTATGTTCGGGGACTCCAGTGAACCCCGAACCCGAACCTTAAATTGCACGCTAGAGGAGATGCCGGAGAGGAGGATGACGAGTTCACTAGAGAAGATGACCACGTCATTCAGAGCACAAATCTCTAAATCGCATGGTCAGAAATTCAAATGATTTGCACAAAAAAATCATTAGTTGCAACTCTACAAGTTTGTTTCATAAAAAAAATTTGACGACAGCAAATATAAATGAAGCGCTCATTTGTCGAACCCCTGAAAAACACTTCCGAAATCCCAAGCAGAAGACAGAAAGAAGTAGTAGGACCCAGTAAATCTGCCACAGGCAATCGACTGGGAAGCGGCCTAACCCATCTGGTCCTCATCGTCGTAGAATTCCTCATCTGAATCAACAGAGTAAGTAAGAGTGAGTACAAAAGTACTTCACAAGTCACACATTAAAATGTAGTATTAATGAAAGGTCACGAAGGAAGGCGTAATATGGTTAATTTGAGTATAAAGCAATATTTCAAATACAATAAGTAATTTTCAATACGTAATTGATATAATAAAAATTGAGTTTTAATCTAATTTTCAACACGGGCACCAACTCAGAGTTTCATCCCAAATTTCCCCATATGGACTTTCTCCACTTATAAACCACTTTTCTGAAACCATTTTTGAAATATTAAAATCTAATCCGTGAAAGGCTTGCTCGGCATACCCATGACTACAGGTGCAGCTAATCGGTTAGTTTTACACTCTACAAAGGTTGTACAACTTTATCCACAAGATATGATCGTCTCCTTTTGCCAACTACACACTTCCTTTGGTGTGCGGCAGAGAAAATCACGATAAGACCCCTATAAAGCTCCATCCACATAGTCATACCCGCTAAGGTTTCACTGCTGGTAGGGTTATACCGTCCAGTCCAAATGCCCCCTCTTGCACCGAGTAGCACCCTCACGCTCACACCATTTTCATCCTAATGGCACGACTATCCATGGTATGTTGCAATACGGATAGGCAGGTCTATCCTATTCCAGACTTGTGGAACCACGGTAAGGTTTTACATTCAGCGTAACACAGACCGGTTCTTAACTGACTAGGTGAGCTTATCACAAACCCAGAACCATGGCGTCACCACCTGACAACCAATTATCGTCCGGTCTAAAATATATTTTCACTTTCTTTTAAATAACATCATATTCCATAACATTCCATGGTGCACCGACACCAAGGAATAACTTTATTTTCAACATAAATCTTGATTTGGCACAAATCCTCAAAAAGTCATAAATTCATGTCTAAGTCATTTACTATATAGTACTAGTTAATACTAAAATAATGTATCAACCAGTGATATTTTGCTCTAAGGTAACAAGGTATAAATATTTCAAAGTCAATTGAGGTCATAACAATTAGGAGTAACTAATCATTTAAAACTGGGATTTAAATTACATTGATGAAAACTATGCATGCAATAATTTAAATCAAAATATAATTTTAAATTTTGGGATCAACATATTCAAGGGTGTAACATGTCTTGGTCATAGAGTAGCTGCTCGAAATCGTCGGGTGCGAACTCCTCCAGCTCTCCGAAATCTATACACGAAAAATATCCAAATTCAAATATAATTCAAATAAAATACCAAACTAGAATAAAGAGAAATTTAGATGAATTTAGAAAGCAAAATAGAGCCAATCGAAGTTCGAATAGGTGAAAACGGGCTCCCGAAAGATCAAAACCAAATAAAAAGAGAAATAGAACCTAACTTCGGTATTGTTCACTTATGAATATTGTTCACACGGCACACACACAGAGCTTAGCTCTCTGGCCAAAACCGAAGGGGTGCAAGGTGGCGCCCGACCAAGCAATAATGGCGACACCGCATGAGCTCTCCGGCAGCGGTGGCGGGGCTGGAGGAGGCCGGTAGGCGGCGGTGGCTGGGAAAAAAGGGGAGATGGCCGGAGCTCAAACCTTTGCGAAATCCGGTCAAACAGAAGCAAGGGAGCTCTTGGGAGGTGGGAAAATGGGTTGGTCACCTGATACTCCCTTTTATAGGGCGAGAAGAGGACCGAGGAGCAGGAAATGGGAGGCCGATTTCATGGCGTTCAAAGGGAAAGAGACGCGATCTTTGCTCAGATTTTGGGGGAATTAAGGCCATGAATGGCAAGAGGAGGTGCGGGGGATTTTATTGACAAAATTTTGGAAGTTTTTGGCGCAAAAATCACGTGGATTTGAAGCTTCATTTGAGGCATCAATGGAGGGAAGAGAGAACCGAGTTCTCTAGACTTGGGCTGGAGCTTGAAAAAACATACGACAGGTGGCGTTCGGTCCACCTGTCATTTTCGGGTTTTTGTGAATTAAATTAAGCTTATAAATAAAAAAGTCTTGGGATAAATAGTATAATGGTTCCAAAAATTCTAAAACAAATTCTCAAAAATACTTTGAATTATTTGGAATTTAATGAAATTATTTTAGGAAATTTTTTGTTTTTTATTTTTCTGCGGTAATTCTTTTAATAAATTTGAAAATAGCAAAAATATTTATAAAATACTGAATATTCAAGAAAAAAATGCAGGAAATCATAAATAAAATATTAATTAATAATTTATGAATTTTTCGGGTGTTACCTCATTCCATCAAAAACCAACGCTTCTGAGGGATGATAGTAGAAAAATAAGGGTTATTCGAACTGAATTGAATTTATTGATTGGTAGGTAATTAAAGATGATATAGCTGACAGATCAATTTCACCCATTCGGACTGCATATTTAGTGTCACAGAAAGAATGGCCGCGAACGATTGTAGAGTAACAAAAGATCTTCCTTATGACTTCAAGTATGCATGGATTAGTTGTCCTAGAAGTTCGCTTAGAGCAAGTACAATAAAAAAGTCAACTATTGGTTAATAGTAAATAAAAAGCCAGTTTGTATAATAACTGTCTCTAAATGTTGTCTTTAAATGTTGTACAATAATTATCTTTTCTCTCTTGTACATAAATGATCTACCTATGCTCCCGTACAAAACTGGCTACTAAATAAGAGTCAGCTCTCTTCTCTCTCCTCTTTTCTCACTCCATCATATAGACCAAAGCTGATGTGTACAAGTTAAAAACCAGATGACGTGATCTTATTGTACATGCCCTTATATAAATAACAAGCAGTTATCTAATGATCGGATGTCCTGTTTTATGGTCGCCCTCAGCGGTCTTACTGTGCACTCACGCTCCCAACATGACACGCGTCCGTTTTCATTTTTTTCATGACAAATGGGACAGAGAGAAAACATGTTGTATTGGGAGTGCAGCTCACCAAACTTTGTAGATGCACTTGCATGCATGCCTCCTTCAACCGGGATCTTCTATGTCATATTTTTTTTATGTTTACTAATTCTTGTGTACAAAAGCTTTTCAAGTATTTAAGCAACCATTTATCTCAGTACAAATTATTAGTATTAATCCGAAAATTTCCTAATTCCAGTAAAGTGTTTTTATGGGAAGTTAGCTGAGTAGAAAGTTTTATTGCCCAAGTTGAAATTTCTCGAGTTGATTTTTTTTCAATTTGAAATTTCCCTAGTTCAAATTTTCAAAAAAAATCCCTAAGTTTTTTAATGAAAAGTATTTTTTAACCACTTTTGAAAAGTTTTTGAATCAAAACTTTTTGAACCAAAATTTTATTGAATTGAAACTATTCGAACCCAAAGTTTTCGAATTTAAAGTTTTCAGAGTTCAAACTTTTCGATTTGAATTTTTCCGAGTTGAAACTTTCTAATTTGATAATTTTTGTTTTAAAATTTTTTTAGTCGAAACTTTCTAATTTGGATTTTTTTATTTAAATTTTTTTGAGTCGATACTTTCTAATTTGAAACTTTACTTTTCGAGTTGAAGCTTTCCGAGTTGGAACTTTCTGATTGAAAATTTATTGAGTTAAAACTTCCTATGTCAGTGCAAAATTGACTAGTAACTTACATTGCAAGACTCTGATTCCAACTTTAAAATTGTTGCGAACTAACTTTGTTTATTGAGATCACTTCTAATTGTATTCCTTATATAGGGCAAAAGCATCTTCAGATGTCAGTAAGAGCATGTGTGTTCTCGATCTTTCTTCATTGAAGGATAAATCAGCCAAACTTCCACGGAGGCACTCAATGCAAACCAAGCCAGGTGCTAGCCCCAGGCCAACTCCTACTGGAACTATCACTCCGATGTCAGGCATTCGGTCAAGGAGGTCGGATAGCCTGAGGAAGTTTGATACTCCGACATCAGAAGTGTCCATGTCCGTAGCAAGGCACAAGTTCAGTGCATTGTCCTCAAACTCATATTGGATGACACAGATCAGGCTTGCAGAGGCTGCTTCCAAACACTCTGTCTCTCTGGGCTTCTTCAAGCTTGCCCTTAAATCAGAATGTGAGGTGGGCACAATTGATCATTTCTCATTTCTGATCAGTTGTTTCTTTCATTAATCGTATTATTGTTATGTCTGCTTTTTCCCCACAGCCTGTGGATCGGATGAGAGAAGAACTCAAGGCTTTATGTAGTCTGGCATGGACTTGCAACAAAGTTAGAGGAACCAGTGAAGGACACACTTCATGTTTATGACATTGTGGAAGATTTTGAGAAGTTGAAGATCTCTGTATACTCATCACAGCAACCAAAAAAGTCTGGCAAGTCTGCTCGTGGTGCCACCAATGTGTCACCAAAGGGTAATCTGAAGCCAAGGTCACTGAATTCCGATACAACTCAAAATAAGGAAGTTGGTAAGAAAGAGAACATTCAAAAGGAGAAGACTGATGCATGAGGGGTTCCTATAACCGGAATACAGCCAAAAATGATCCTGCAAAGGAAGTAGTTGCTAAAAATACTGGTAAGAAAACCAGGAAGCAAGCCAAGGGGCCATAGGAAGATTGCAATGGAGGTAGTGAGGCTTTGCCGGTTGGTGCAGATAAAGAATCTGGTAAGTGTTATCGTGTATTCTTGAATTCCTAATATAAGTATCACCCCTCTGTGCAGAAGTATGGGCTTGCTAATGGCAGATTTATTTTTCAGTTGATGTGGTGAAGGGGATTACACATGAAGATAAGGAGAACATGGTAAGAATGCATACTGTGCAATAGCAAGGGCATTACTACATTACATATGTACCAAGTTACTATACTGTGCAATAGCAAAAGCATTACTACATTACATATATACCAGGTTACTATTTCGCTCTTGCTAATCGAAGCATTTCCGCTTGTAGGGTGATACTGAAATGCCAATAGATGTTGGCATAGCCCAAGAAGTCTAGAACAGCCGAACTGACTTCAAATTCAAACCTTTTTATTGCTGAATATGAAGTATGAGTGTGTGGTGTTTGTTTAATTTTCCCATTGATGATATGTTACTCGAGGTTGGCTTTCTGTTTGTCAAACAGTAAAGAGGTCTTTAAGAGGTCTTGTAGTTCCTTGTTAAGTTTGCAACTCTGCATGTATGAGTCTTTCGTCTGAATATGTTATTGAATTCTTTATTTGTGTGATACTTTGGGATAGAAAATCCTTCTTGATCTTCGTGTTCTTTTCGTGCACTAGTTAAATGCTTGTGCGATGCAATAGAAACCTGAGTGTTGCACCAAATATTGTTTATGTTATGTGCATAGTGTGCTCACCAAATATTGTGCATGTGTGATCATCATGTTGTATCAAAGGTAGCCTATGATTAGTATGATGTTATCGGTTACATTAAATTAACGAATTCCATAATTTTTACCGGTTTCTGAAAAAACTATAGAACAATACATACTCTAAATACAACAAATGAGTTCGGCAAAAATATGAGCACACCCGTTATTTGCCTTACCAAATTACAAAACATTACTACCCTTTTTCAATGTAAACACAAAATTTCATATAGCCCTTTCTAACAAAGCAAGGTACTTCAAAAAAAATTCTAGTTTACCACGACACCCGTAATGTTGTTGGATAGCTAATATAAGTAGGTTGTTACCAGATCAGCTAGTTTTAACATAACTCCCAAATTACTCTGTTATGTCTCTACAAGTAAATGGCAAACCTGGCAAACATATGCGATGTATTTTCTTCACAAATATAAAGATATATAACAATTTTTATTTCCTCCTAGTTCCTCTTTCAGATACTATTTTTGCAAGATTCTTGCAAGAAAACATTCCACCTTTCAACAACAACCATATCAATTATCAATATAAAACTATTTATATAAAAGTTCTTTACCATGGGAAGTTAGCAGTGGAATAATCTAATCACAAATAAACAAAGATTGGTTGTTTGAATCACGTATGAATAAATCCCATTATGTGGGAAGAAAATTTCAACATACAAGTACTCAAAGTGCTTATATCTGACACTTTCTTTAAAGATTTTGAAATTAAGAAATATATATAGTACCAAGTACTTTGCAAAAAAAAAAAAGAACCGATGAACATTGTAATAATTTTGGCACGCAGAATAAAATGAATTAAATGTACCAAACCAAAGTTAAAGAAAAGTAAAAAAAAGCACACTAAGTTTACTTGCACCAATAGTACATTATAAAATGGCAAGTAAACCACATATTCATAATGAGCAACTGTAGCATTCTTGTTTCAATTGTAGATAGAACTCTCTATGGTTTAGCTACAACGCAACAATTCAAATCACTAAAAAAGGATTAACCTGGATAGCTTTTTCTTGTTTTTGCCTTCATATTGACCAATTTGATAAAAGTTAAAAATAAGGATCAATGATATGGCAAGTTCCATTTGGTTAAAGTAGAAACAAATTGATTATTTGAAAATGTCGAGTGATTATGTTACAATATATATACAATCTGACAACTAAAATTTTCTAATATGGTCATGCAAAAGGAGTGCATAATATGGTTATAATCCAATATATATCTAATCCGAGACAACTGAAAATATGTAATAACTTTTCGGCATGAAAATTGAGCGCACCTGTATGTGTCCTTCAACTGTACTTTTAAGAAGTTGAAGGAAGCAAATTGAATAAGAAGAATTGTAGCATTGGTCATGCTTTAGTGCCAATCTTGGGGTACAAACGTGAATGTATAAATTTACTACCCACATTCAGAAACCAGTGGTCAACCACCATCAGGTCAACATGTATTGAAGTTGCAGCAATTTGAAAATTTTCACATTAAGAAATAGCAGGGAAGACTATCAGTGGTAGGGTGCTTCGAGTGTGGCATGTTTTCATGCTAGTTTGTGGCAGCACTACTGACCTTTCACCATGATTATCGGCTCTGCGTTCCATGGGCAACGCCAAAATTCCCATAACAATTTGGTGATACAAGACCTTACAGGAAGTGAGATGAGTTAAAATGGCAATGAATTTTTGTGCTTCGCAAACTTGGTACTAATTTGGTATAAAGTAGAAACCTGAAGTCGAATCTAGAATACATTATCTCTATACGGAAAACATGACCATGGACAAATGTTAAAACTTAGCAAATAAAATTGAGGAATTCTGTGTGACAACTCATAATGGCCATTACCCTGTCATACTGTTATGTGCTCTGTACCTAAGTGTGCAAAAATACATTGCCTCAGATATGCCAAATCATGGACCACAAAAACAATAGAGTAGACAAGTACTTTCAATTTGCCAACATCATTTATCAAAGGTCAGTGCGCGTAAACTAACAAATTTAATATCAGAAGTAGGTGTTGGTGAAATTAGAGAGAGAACCCAAATTGGAATTAGAGGGTAGTGGATAAGATAGAATCTGGATAATCTAGATACTTTTCTTGAAGCCTTACACCTGGAATTGCAGGAGCTTAGAGAATTAGAGAGAATCCTAGAGATAGTTTACTCAATTGAAGATAATCTTGTGGAAAGAGCTCACGCGTAATGTCCGGTCGGACGGCAAGACCACAGCCACAGTCACACATAAGGATGCTAATGGGCCGAAACCTAGCAAAAATCTGGTCCAAACCTAATATTCTTTTCATAGATTTGTGTCCGTCTGATTCAAAAATAGTGAGGTCCAAGCTTGATATGGGCCCAAATGAAAGATTGGACCTTGATTTGGGGCTATATCTAGACAAACTGTTTGTTTGATGAGTTGATCGTTTACGGTGCAATATTCAAGTGATAAAACTTCATCTATAAACTGCAAATAGAGGTTGAAAGTTATAGCTTAAAGTATACTGCTAAAGATGTGAAATAAAAAAGAAAGTATTAGTACTAAAGGTAACATCAATTGATTTACTTGGCTGATGGTGAGAGATTTAGTAGAAAAATATAAGGTCCAAGTTTGGCCTAATCTGAACTATATCTAGTCCAAATAACTATAGATCCAAAATAAATCCGATCTATTTGTAGTTCTGAATCAAACTAATCCAAAAACCTATACTAGTTTGTGCCACACTGTACGGTGATTGGCAGCCGTGCGACCAAGCTCTGGGTGGTGGCCACAAGGGAACTCTACCATTGAGGGCCAAGTCAAACCCGATCATCTCACCCATTCACCATGTGACCGATGTGTTCTACACCACCTCCTTCTATGTCACTTCTCGACACGGACGTGATGGTGAGGGGCTATTGGATATGACTCGAAGCACGATAGTACGTGCATGGTATAATTCTGTAAGTACGTGCTTAATAGATTATGATCTGGGTTTGAATTCTATGCACGTGTGTGCACGTTCCATGCTGTATGGACATACAAGTTTGTGTTGTATGGTCATGTGGTTTTCTTTGCATTATTGGATGTATCACATAATCCAGAGCACACAAGATGTTGCTTTTTGATTAACTAGCAAGGTGGCCCACGCATCGCGCGTGCATCGTCTCAAGTGTATTAAAAGTTTTTGAAAAGTCATGAATGCTCACAGCTAGATCTTATAAATAATAATATATGGTTTCGAAAGACATCGTTCGGACCATAATGGATATGAATGTACTGAGTTACACAAAGTAAGCTGGTGTGCTATAACATGGGAAAAAACACTTAGTTAATGACCAAATATTCACCTCTAAAATAAAAGGATTTGTGCATTTGCACATCTAGATTTGTTAAAAATTTTGTAGTAAAAGGATATAATTTTTATGTTAGAAAACCACATGGTTTTCTATATTAATGATTAATGTTTGAATGTCATTTATAGGGATTAGTTTATTTAGAATTTTTTTAATGATAAAATTGGAAATGATAATTAAACTATGAGATTTGTTTGGTAGGGAACCCATTAGTCGTAATACCCTGTTAGGATATTAGAATTGTAATAGCAAAATACAGTGTAAGGAGAAAGCATCTACCATTTTCTTATGTAACCCCTTTTGGTTGTAACCTTATTCAGTTGGTGCTTGTTCTTTAGCAGCTCTCTCTCTCTAGTCCCAATCGGCATCCATGACAATTTGGCAAGTTCTTCTCACCCTCATTTTGCGTCTACGCCTCTCCAGGAGGAGCTCTAGCCCGCCGTCACCGTTGGTCGCCCACACCCATCATCATCTATTGTAATGGAAGTTCTCTTTGAAATTTCTCCCCTTTATGATGTCTCTTCATACTCATAGGTGGTGATTCTACTATCATTGTCATCCTTGAGATCCTCTGGATTAGTGTTGAGCTCTTCCTACAAAAATAACATATTGGGTTATAAAAAATAACTATTGCACACTTATCAAAGATGATAAACTTTTTCAATGGATTATCTCATCATTTGAAATTACTGTTTTCAAAACAGACTATTTTTTTCCTATTTAATGTACCTATTAGAATAGTTATCTTGCTAAAAACATATTATTTTGTTATAAATAACTATTTACATATAAAAGATAAATAATGTTGAACTTGTATATTGAAGCAGGGATCCAAATTTCGGTGAAATTTCATATTTCGGACCACCCGAGAAATAAACTACCAGCCGAAAAAAATGATTTTTTTTGAAAATGCTACAGTAATTTGATTTTTTTCGGCGAGATTTCGGTCAAACCGGGCGAAATTTCATGAAAAAAATTCTGGATTTTGGTTTTTTATGGCTGGATTTGACTTCAATTACATCAATAACTCATAAGAAAGTGATCTTTGATGATAATTCGTCCAAAAACTTATTTTTTGAGACATTTTACAATTTTGGTAGAAACACTGTTAGAATTTTATAAAATTTAATATGCCTTTTAATGCTATTAAAAATTTATGGTACTATCTTAATAAGTCTAGGATCAAACAGAAAATTTTACAAAATATTTTAACTTCATTTGTTATCTTTTAAAAATAAAAAACAGAATTAGCATTAACGGGGTAGTAACAGTGTCAAAATTTTATATCTTTTTTCATGCTTTATAATCATTTGAAAATTTTATGGTAATATTATTGATGCATCAAGACTATCTATAAAAATTTTCTAGAATGGTTTGAACTATTTTTAATTCGGTTGAAATTTGTCGATCAGCCTTCAATCGCACCATCCAAATTTTTCAAAATTCATGATGCTTGATCATCATCTAAAAATTTTATTAGAACATTAATTATGTATCATAACCATTCACAAAAAATTTCAAAAGTTTATAACGTGGTTTGTACTATTTTTTATTCGGATCAAACTTATTGGTTAGTGATTTATCAGGATAGTAGCAATTTTTGAATTTTTAAAACTTCCTCAGATGTGATAATCTTCTAAAATTTTTATGAGAACATCATTGATGTGTCATAAACCTCCAAAAACAATTTCAAAAAATTTTGACATCGTTTGAACCATTTTTGTTCAGTTGAATTTCGCCAAACTTTCGGGATATTTCGACGAAATTTCATTTTTTTGGTAGAAAATATACCGGATTTGAATTTTTGTTTTTGAATTTCAAACGATATTTGTCCGAAATACCCAAATTTCACTGAAATTTTAGATTCCGGTCCAGGACGATATTTTATCCGAAAACGAAATTTGAATCCTTGTATTGAAGTACCTCATCTGAAATTTTCATAACTTTTAAATTTCTTTTTTCCCATGAGTAACCTTTCCCAATTTTTTTTGACAGAACTCTTTTATTGACTTTTCTCCTTGAGATTTGTCTCTTTTTGAATTTCCTCTTCTTTCCTTAACTTGCTTGCCAAAGCTAGCTTCTCTTTTCATAATTATTTGGGGGTGATGTTACTGGTGTTATCATCATTTACCTTTGTACTTTCAGTGCTTTCCTTTTCCTACAAAAATCAAGTCATTGTTTGTAATTGAAAAGTATTTCACAGATAAAAAAGATGATAAACTTGTTTAATGTTGTACCTCGTTATCTAACATCTCTGTTTTTTTTACAACTTTTATCTTTTTCCTTGAAAAAACCTTTCCTAAAGCTTGCAAAATAAGAAACAGGAAGGGTTAGAGAATATAAGAGACATATGTAAATAATAAATATGCAATTAACATATGTAGAGAGCAATATGGCTACATTGCAAGATATAATCATTAATAATAGTTTGGCCAGCACAACATGCATAGTACTTTGTCAATGGAAATTTGGCAAGACAGATAGAAGGTTAATTTTACATTTATGGAACTAATATCACATTGATTAACCTTTAAAAATTTGAACAGTAACGCTCTTCTTTTAACGTCAAAGTCAAGCAAACCAGTTCAACAATATTTTCATCCAATTTCTAATAATATATTTTAATTTTATAGTACTTGGGGACACTAATATTACTCAAAATTTTTATTGCAGGTGTTATTCTGTCAAGCTAATATAAGCAACCAATACTCGTAATCATAAAAAGATGATATTTAGAATGATTTGTGCTTTAAGAGAAGCAACAGTACCAACATCATGAGTAGATGAAAAGAAATATGACTACATGCAGTCAGCAGGAGAACTTAATTACAAGGATGACATTGAGCCTATATCAGCACTGATTCAACAGCAAGATTAGAAGCACGACTTTTTGCAGTTGGCATGGAAAACTTAAAGAATGAAAGATAATTACAAGTAGTACATACCAGTATTTGCAGCAAGATGAAGAGTTCCTCTACAGCGGATCTAATAATGCATGTCAAGAGTTGTATGTAATTTATAGGGGAGATGTATCCTTAAATTAGTTTCAAACACAATTTGTTGACAATGCCATGAGATAGGGTTTTGAAAGATTAGGAAGAATAGATTAGGGGGCGTTACGATTGTGGTTTGTTTGAGATAGAGACGTACAATTCATGAGAGAATGTATATGAAGGAGATTTTTTCTGTTACTGCACCGTTTAACTCATGTATGTAGTGCATATTGGCTGTTAGTTGCAAAGTGTTTGTATTAAAATTGGACTCTAGGTCTATACGTCGAGTTTTAAACGGAGAGGGATATGTGACAATGCTGTGAGAGAGAGATAAAGTTGTATACGGAGATTGATAACGATTGTAAAAAAGATCAGTAAATAGTTGTAGTTAAAGGCTCCAAGCGAACACGGTTATACTCATCCATCGGCGGTGTTTTGTTAAACATATTTTCTTTAAATAAAAACATCCAATTGCTATTATAGTTTAAGTTAATTAGGATCCACCAGATTAAGCACCAGATGTTTTGCTTTTTTATGAGATTTTTAACAAAAGATCCGATTGTGGTTGTAATTAGGATCCACCAGATTAATGGCTAGATGTTTTATTTTTTTGTGAGAATTTCTAGCATATTTTTTTTTCTTAGCGACTCTCGTGAGTTTTTAATATATAATAGATTGTTACTTGTAAGCCTCATTTCTTTTGCTGCCTAATTATTTTGCCCGAGGTCTAGCTTTCATGCTCGAGTTGTCTTTTTTTCGTCTGTATCTCTTCAGTTGTGTTCAGTAGTATTTTCTTTTCTGTGATTATTGATATTTGAATTTACGGCTAAAAGATCATGATGTGTTTACGGTGTTTCAACAGCTCAAGATGCTGAAAAGACGCCCGTCACCTCATGCAAGGCCAAACGTGCATTGCAATTAGTTGTAACGTCAGTCACGGCCTACACCTTGCACAGAATAGACTTGTGAAAGGTGCATGATAAGTACACATAAGGTAGCGAAACTACGAGATATACAGGCTGTATAAGATTCTGAGAATTGTACAAGACAAGAAATGACGAGGAGAACAGGTACCTTGCTACAAAAAATGGCGCATTTGAAAACAGGGGCCGCACAGAAGGAGGTGCAGGAGAAAAATGTTGAAGAAGAGAATAGATTTAAGTTAGGTAGAGTCGAGTACAATAGCAAAGCTAATAGTAAGCTAAATGCCAGTTTATACCATAACTGTCTCTAAATATTGTCTCTAGATGTTGTGCAATAACTATCTTTTTTCTCTTGTACATAAATGATCTACCTATGCTCCCATACAAAGCTGACTACTAAATAAGAGCCAACTCTCTTCTCTTTCCTCTTTTCTCACTCCTTCACATAAACCAAAGTTAATGTGTACAGACTAAGAGCCAGCTGACATGACTTTATTGTACATGCCTTTAGACAACGGCAAAAGCCATATAGAGAAAGCAACCGGTGCTGTCTTGTGAAAATCTAATCTTAATTTGCCGATTGAATCTTCGTCACGTGTCTCGAGATTGATACAAACTTTCAAAACTTAAATCATCGTCCCATCTTCTCGTAACTGAATATCTTTTTTACGAACCTTAAGATTTTTTTAGGGTTAAAATAGTGTACATAGGCCTACGTATATGTGGTTTTGATTTTTTTTTTTCTTCTATAGCTGTACGAAATTCATGCTTTCTCCGCACCTAGTGACACAGCGGAACGCATGATTCACATCGATGGCATGTCGAGAGTTTTTTTTTTCACGAGCTCAACTTTTAAGTGGTTTTTGATATATATTAGAAGCCATATATAACTAGTAAAAACTAAAAGCTGGACTGAATCTGCTTTTACAGCTTATTATTTAGAGAAATTAGCTATTTGACAAATAATCTCTTATAAAAAAAACTGTAGTCGTTTTTTAGTCAAAAAAATCAAAAAAAAAAAAAACAGGTTTTTAGAAAATCTACCCAACAATCCCTTGCTCTAGTGAGTCCTGAGCCTTTGCCACTTCTATGGTCAAGTAGGGAAGTAACTAGTACTACTAGTCTACTACTAAAGCAGTCCATTTCCACTGCTCAGTTTAGTGCAAATTATCCACACTTGAAAGGCATTGCATAGATAAACACATCACAGAAAGGCATTACACAGATAATTGAACAAAGCATTACCATGGCATATGGGATTGGATAACACACATCAACATCACCATTACGTCAACCGATCTCCCGAACTTCCACAGTAGCATAACCGGGGGGGGGGGGGGGGGTAATTAAGAGCATTGCTAATTAATTTAGTATAGTTGTTTTGGAGTGTGGCATATATGGCATCCAGTGGCCAGTGCATAACTGAATTATGAGCTTGGAGACGAGAGGAAGAATCCATACATATGATCCCCGTCATTAACTAAAGCCATGGCCATACATGAGATGGATGTGTGTCGGTGTACGCGTGGGCTCACCACGACACGAGGATCCAACGGCATTAGTCCACATCACCACCGACACAGAAACAAAAATCACACTTTTTTTTTTTTTGCATGATCGAAAACCGACCACAATTCCACCAACAATGGTCTCCATCGCCACTAGCCATTCTGGGTTTCTAGTGCACAATGGTAACAAGTGGGAATTTGCTCATCCTTCTGAAAAACTAAGCACATCTAGTCTGAGTCTGATTAAGCTACACTGTAATTCTTGAGACAGAATCCGAAGTTTTTTATGGTAGATTCAGATTTTTTTTTCTCGAAGAAACAGGAGCAGAAGGGTTTTTAAGCAGAGATTCACAAGCTCAAACGCCGACCAGACGTACAGGTGCTAATTAATAAGGAGTATAAAATAGCGATGGGTTGACGGATGTTGTCCCGTTTCTACTCTTGAACGTGCAACGAGGAATCCATTACAACCGCTCTGTACGGCCTGAAACTACAGGAGTTTACTCATTCGGTGTTTAGTTAAAGGAGTATATTTGAAGTCAAGTGTTGGAATGAAGTAGTATTGCATCAGGAACGCGTCTTGATCGTCCGATCAAAATCTAATGCTCGAATCAAGTGACACATAGAACCATCCTGGATGGTCTGGACTCTGGAGTTCTCGTGAGGTAAACGCATGGCTTTCACCGTAAACTTTCACTCGTCATCCGGCTCCTAAACAAGACTAGTATAGTGTTCGTGCTAACGCTACAACGATAGTACATCCGCTTATCAATTAAATGAGAAGATAAGTATGAATATAACAATAAATAATCACAGTGCCCGTATGCGAGTACAAAAATGAAGATATAACATTCAATAATATTTTTCGCTAAACGTTTTCCGTATGTTCTCAAGACTTATTCTTATGTCTTGAGGGATGTTTTCTGCGTACTCATTCCACTTGTATTTTAGTATTTCAATTAAGAAACACTTTCTGAGGATAGGTGAACCTTGTAAGTACATTGTAGAGCATCATCAGTATAGACCTACTTTACAACCTTATAAAAAGTGATTAATAAAATAGAGAGTACCGACTATGCAGATCCGTGCATTAAACTGTTGACCATTCCAGATGTGTATGAAGCTCATGACCAAATAACCTGTCAAGTTCCTGCACAACATTGGCACATATCGATCATCAGTTCATGAGCTAGCAAGCACTTGAGGCTAAGTTGGACTTAGACAGTTCTGTATGTACCTTTGTCCAGGCATGAAAGAGCCGCTGTCGCCGTCGCCGCATGCGTGCATATGTATGCACGCCGACGTCGCCGGTTGTCGTCACTGAAAGGACAGGGGATGTCGCCTAGAGGGGGGTGAATAGGCGAATTAAAAATTTTGTAACTTAAATGCAGCGGAATAAAAATATTGCAGATAAATAAAATCTCCCGAGTGTCCTGAACAATCCGGAGTGTCCGGGTTATTCAATCCGGATACTCCGGATTATCCGGACTGTCCGGGGTATTCAATCCGGATACTCCGGATTGAGGATCTCGAAGAGAGATTTTAAATCCCTGCAATTTTTCAACAATCTACTTGAACACAAAAGATCTTAATGATGTCAGGTACCTGAGGGCATAGAAGATCTGGAGCCAAACACAACAAAAGAGTAGATCGGGCAATTTCAAGATTCAAAATCAATTACTAAAGCAAGAGCAAGAAGCAAACTTGGAGACAATGATTTTTCACCCGAAGTTCGGATCCTTGAGGGGATCCTACGTCTCCGTTGAGGCGGCTCGGTCACACTCGAGCCGGGGTCTCTTTCAACCCTCTTCCTCCCGGTGTTGCACAAATGCACTCGCCGGTCTTCACTCCTTTGATTCCTTCCCTTACGGAGGCGGAACCGACCTTCACAAACTTCCCACGGCCAACCACACAAAGCTCCGGTGGCTCGTAGGCGACCTCCTAGCCGTCTAGGAGTCCTCAACCTCCAAGAGTAACAAATGCTCACGAAGAACAAGCTTGGAGATGAAATCAAGTGCTCAATCAACTCAAATCTCACTCAACAAACTCTTCCCAACCCTTCTCACAAGGGATCACTTAGATCTAAGGGTAAAAGCTCCTCAAAGCCCCCACACACCCCTCAAAATCCACTCCAAAAGCCCTTCAAAGAGGAGGAAGGGCTATAAATAGACCTCCCAAAAACTAGCCGTTGGGGCAACTCTGCACAATCCGGAGACTCGGTTTCAATCCGATACTCGGATTGACTGAGAAAGGCTAACAGAGAGACTCAACCGGAGAGTCGGATGAATATCCGGATACTCCGGATTATCCGATAGTCCGGACTAACTCCGGATAGTCCGAATCAAGATCGAGCAGCTCGACAAAACGAGCATAACTTTTGACTCGGACTTGATTTCAGAGATTTTGGACTCTCCCAAAGCTAAGAACGAGGGCTACACAAATAACAAGGTCTCACTACCCAAATCTCAAAGGATAACCACAGATTTCACAAAGAAATCAAGAGAGACCTACAACCCTCACTTTCCAAGACTACCAACACCACTCTCTTCTAAGATTCACAAGGATGGATCACTTGAGCACTTGACACATCTAAAAGTCATTCGACATCGCATCCCTCTTAATAGTACGGCAATCCTTAGACTCAAATTAAATCAAAGATAATATAAGTCTAGAACTAGTCACTTGCAGTCTTCTTTCTTGATGTCGATGCATGAAGACCTTCACCATATAATTGATGACATCTTCGCCTTGTCCAACTCGACTCGATTCACCTCATGAGACTCTCGTCCTATCAACCTTGACTTGATCATCCTCTCTGACGATCTCCACGCCAAGTTGCTCTTGACTTAGTCCTCAGCTCTTGGTGACACCGCCGTCTTGTTGACCTCGGCTTAATGATCATCCTCCAAGATACCTTGGTCATCATACACATACGGGACCTAATTCTTTCCAAACTACTCATGAAAGACATTAGTCCCAAAAGCTCAATAGATATGAATAGAGTTGATATTTGTGAGCAGTTGATTTCAACAAGTGTTTCATATAAAGAAGCACAACACAAAATAGAAACACTTGACATAAGAAATGTTCTCTACTAAGTGCATCACGATGAATATGTAATTGATCTATATGCACTAGAGAGATAATTGCCAATGTGATGAATCAATTAAATCATGGCAAGGATCACAGACTTTACTTAAATGAAGCACATGATAGAATATACACGAATTGTACATGTGCAAATAATATTTGGAGTAAGAGTAAATATGTGATCCAACACTAGATAAACTTCACTAAGAGAATTGCATGAGGAGATATATAAATAAAACATGCATGCACCAAGTCAATCTATAGCAATATGAAGTTTAACTCTAGTTAATACATGCATACCATAATGAACTCAAATGAATATATATGCACAAATAAATATGACATGAACCAATGTGCATATATAAAATCAACATGCTACTTGGAGTTCACTATGCATTTGCACGAAAGGAATGCAATAACAAATATAGAAGAGATACCAAAATTGCATACCTTATCTTTGCTTAACCTTCCTATTTGATTTTCCTCTAAATAGATGAGACTGATACTCAACTAGGCAATAACAAGTTAGTCTCATAGCAATATAATCATATTAGAGGTTTGTCATTTGCTAAGCACTAAGTTAAGCATTTACTTAATTTACATAGATTGTCATTATGAGTGTTTGTCATTAATCACCAAAATAACATTCATTAATCACCAAAATAACATAAGTGCCTAGATGCACTTTCAATCTCCCCCTTTTTGGTGATTTATGACAAACCTATTATCAATTGCACCAAATGACAATATTAAGATATTTTAGCATTAAAACAAGCATAAAGATACAATAAGAGATCATACTTACAAATCATCCCTTTTGTCAATCGATTAGGGACAATTGATAAATCCATAAATTCTCCCCCTTTTGTCATTAATCCCAAAAAGGTGCTTAAAAGATTCTTATTGTTTATTCAATAAAATCTGTTCTCCCCCTTGATTGCACACTCAATAAAAATATTAGGGAGAAAAATAAAAATAAAAATAAGGAGCTAGTAATAGGACAATAATATTAAGCTCCCCCTAAATCTAGGCAAGATATGATACCAATTATTTCCAAGATTTAGGTAATAGATTTTTCTAGTTATACCAAATTAAAGAAGTCATGATTCTTAAGATATAAGTGATGCTTAAACATGACACACGAATATGATTTCACATATTCTTTAAACATCAAGATCATATAGCAAATTTATATAATTTAAGCACATGCTCATGATCAAATTAAATTCTAACAATCAAGATCATATAAAGAAGATTACACAAGAAGAAATTGCTTATATGATCACAAGATGTATACAAGATCATGAATCAAAATTGTATAAGTAAGATGCACTTTCATGATCAAGAATTTCATAAACTTATCAAGGGCATACCTCTTTGCAATGTGTCACCCATATGTACCTTTTAGTTCTTGATAATGCCGAATGCAAGCTAGATGACACTTCAAAACAATTTAGGATTAGAGGATACCTCTTGAAAGATACCAATTAATCATACCAATTGAAAGATACAACACCATTTAGAATAACACAATTTAGCATAATGGTGTGCACACATTATTGAATATGGTCGAAAAGAAACACGTCCCTTTGTCGATTCTTGTCCACTGCATGTTCGAATTGGTCATGATCACCGCGCCCGGTCTTAGATCCCTCGTACTATGGAGCTCCTCTCCATTTCCTTCATCCCACCGTCGAAGATGACCCCTTTTCCAATATCTTGAACATCAATAGACAAGCACACGATTTCTAGGAACAAATATCTTTTAATTTGACCCAAGTTAGTTTGATAATGTCTAAGTACAACATGCATGATATATATGATATACAAGACAATACTCTTTGCATGCAATTTTAGAAACAACTTGAAGATATCAATTGAAGATTTTATTACACCACTTTATAATGAAAATATTTGAAACTCATTCAAATTTAATCTTGACACCCACTTGTAAGAGAGACAATGAGTAAAACACATTCAAACTCACTCTTGAGCTTACAAGGGAAATTTTCTCTTTTCCATAATAAACTCGAAGTTATGCAAGAGAGAAAACATTTTGAGGCTAAGTTACAATTAAATCCAATTTCCAAAAAAACTTAGCCAAAAGATGCACTTTCATTGGAATGAAAACTTAAATAGACATGCTCCACTTAGAAGCTTGGAGCAATGAATAAGTTCACTTAGTTTTCATCTTGAAAGGCTTGCCAAGATGCCAATTTAAAACTCTTAAAATCTCAAAAAGATGCAAATAGCAGCACAAAGTCGATTATAACTTTTAAACCATTGCTCAAATACAAAAATCATCAATGCGGAACAGATCCGACTCGAAATCCTCTTCGAGGGCTATGAAGACTGAATATTGATTTGAGCAAGGAGAAACCCAAAAATAGGATGAACAAGATATTGCAAGAAAGTATAGATAGCAATTTCAGAATTTGGGCCGAGCTGTACAACCCGGATACTCCGGTGTTTTTGATCCGGAGTGTCCGGATAATCCGGATACTCCGGATATATTACCCGGATACTCCGGGTTGTTCAGCTTCATCCCTAAAACTGAACATTTTGAATTTGGATCAAATCTTGATCAAATGAAGTCCAATAGCCATAAGATTTTGCAGAAATGATCCATGAACATCCAAGAGACTCTCTAAAAGAATTTCTCAAATATCACCTCCAATCAAAAATTAGATCAAAATGGGCATTGGAGGTTTAGTTTTGACACTAAGTCAAATAAAGTCAACAATCTCGCAAATGAGTTCAAATAAATTTGAGAATTTTTCAGATATGAACTCCATATGTGAGAGAAGGTTTTCTAACAAAGATTTTCAATAAATAAATTTTACTTTGAGAAATGTGGTGAAATTTGCATATGAAACACATAAAACATTAAGATTTTCACCAAATCCTCAAAATGGAACCAAATGAGTTTTGAATGGTAATATGCACTTATATGGCTTCATATGATTTAGAGAGATGTTTATAAGCCTATTTGCATAATCAAATCCATTCAAATCGTAAAATCCAACTTAATGCAAGAGTATGCCAAATAAGATCGAAAGAGAGAAAAAGGCATAACTATTTCAAATTAAGTTGAAATTATTTGAAATTAGGCATAAACATTATTTAGACTTCCAAGAAACTTTTCCAGAAAGAATTTTCCAAAAAGGAGTCTCCAAAAAAGGAGATATGCCAAATTTTGCTTTGTAGGCATGATCTTTGCTCAAAGAGAAGAAAAGTCAAAACTTTTTCAAATTGAGTCCAAATGGTTTGAAACTTTCCAGAAATAAACATTGGACTATTTAGAAGGTTTCCCAATAAGAATTTCATTAAAAGAAATTTTCGTTCAAAAGATATGACAAAATGCGCTTTGTAGGTTTGAAAAGAAATTGAATTTTCACCAAATGCTCAAAATGCATTCCGGATTGAAATTTATGGAGATTTGAACTTTCATAGCTTTGTATGAGTAAGAAATACTGTTTCAATCCAAGATATGCAAATAAATCCAATTCAAATGGCGAAATCCACAAAATGCAACAACGGGTCATTTTGGGTCAATTGGATGATTTTGGCCAAATTCAAATGGCTATAACTTTTGAACGGTTGGTCGTTTGGAAAAACTTTGAACTAGAGAAATGCTTAAAATGACCAACCCTATGAGTTTTGTATTGACCACTTTTTCAAACTCCAAATAGATTTTGCTTTAGAAAAATTTGAAGTTAAATGCAAAAGCAAGATCACAAAGATCTTTTTAGGCCAAAGTTTGACTTTTAGATTCTAGCCAAGGGTTAGATACTTGAAAACAATTGAAAACATTTTAGAAGACTATTTTCATAAGATTTTGCATTTCAAACCAATATTTTGCTTTTAACCCTTTTTGAAGCAAGTTAAATAGGAAATAGTTTTTCATAAAAAGCCTCAAAATACAACTTGAATGCTAAGATTTGAGCAATATGCTTAAATAAGCTATTTTAGTTCAAATCAAGAATTTTGACCAATTTTGATTTCAATATAGAATTTTTATTTTGAAAGCTTGTAAAACATTTGAAATACATATTAGAATACTTTTACAAAGCTTTTCACAATTTTGGGCCTTTTAAACATAAGATTTGACTTTTGACCAAAATAGTCCTTTTGAAATAGCTATTTGTAAAACAAAGCCAAATATTTCAACACAAGATTCAAATGAAGAATAAGATGAGATATAGAGATTTGAATTTTGTGTATGAGTCTAAGATACCATTTTGAACCAAGATACTACACAAGATCCGGTCCAAACGGAGAAACTCACTAAGTGCAATAATATGACAATTATGGGTCAAATATAGTTTTTCGGCGAGTTTCAAAATCGAATAACTTTCGCTAGGTTGGTCTTTTGAAAGTCTTTTGAACACAAGAATTGTTAAGAATGACCAACTCTAGGATTTTTGTTTTGGAATTACTTTCAAATTCATTTTACATTTAATTCTATGAAAATTATAAGTTTAAATCCAAAACAAGATACTACTATCTAGATTTTGATCATGAAACTCATTTTCTTTTCATAAATGGATTTTGTGAAGCCAAAACCTTTGAAAAACATTTCAAATATATTTGTATACATTTTGCAACTAGTTTTTCACAAGAATACTAATGGTATACAAAATTTTGACTTTTGGCTAAATGGCTTGATTTTGAAAATATATATTTGCACTTATATAAATATGGGCACATGTAGGGATGTGATATACATGGTTATGATTTAGCACTCCCCCTTAATGTGCCACTTCCCATCTTGCTCAAGATTACAATCAATACATCTAAAAGGCATGAGCAAGAATATGAACAAGCAATTCAAATTGATTTTCATGAATAATGCAATATAACCTACACAAGGCTATAAGCTAAATAGTAATCAAATTAAATACTTGTTACCCGAGATGACATTGGCTCAAGATTGAAGTGATCATCCTCATGCTTGGCTCCATTTGCAAATGATTAAGTCATCTTCCTTTGAAGAAGCCAAACGTCCAATCCATCTCATATTGCCTAAAAATCTTTTAGGCGGTTTTGGTACCCAATCCTTGTTGGGTCCAACAATGTTAGTCACAATAGATTTTGGAACCCAAATGGTCCTAATTTGGATATTGTTGAATTGACTATCATAATTAGAAATAGGTTTGCAATAATTATTCCTCCTAGGCAAATGATTGCCATTTTTATGAAAAGGCTTAGGAGGGCAATGATATTTTGCAAAACCATTTCTAGTTTGATCTCTTCTAAGCATATGATAATTGAAATTATGCATTGGCTTAGAGGATCTAGCAAATCTAGCAAATGGTTTGCTATTGTTATTTTTCCTAAGCACATGATCAACATGATTTTTCTTTGTCTTAGGAAGTCTAGCATTTTGAGCAAACACATTTCTAGATTCATTTCTCCTAAGCAATTGAATATCATAATTTTGCAAATACTTGGGAGAATCGACAAACTTGGCAAACACATTGCCATTTTTGTCCTTCCTAAGCAAATAATGATCATTGACAATAATAGGCTTAGGAGTAATACCTTTGGGACAATCCTTACCGATGTGTCCCTTTCTCCGACAATTGTAGCAAGTAGGCTTTGAGCGTCTCTTCTTCTTCTTGACTTGCTCTTTGTCGGTTTGCCTCATTGTTGATGATTGTGGCTTGATCTCCACTTTATTAGGGCACACGGAGGCGAAGTGTCCCTTCTTGTTGCAAGCAAAGCACTTGATGATCTTCGAATGTCTTTCGTTGTGCCTTGTCTTGTTAGTTTCCTCTTGGAGATGTAGCCGAGTCCTCGCTATCTTGAGGTGCCCTTGGCTTGCTCAAGATCTCGTCGAGAACGGCTTTTCCCTTGATTCACTTCTTCAAGTCATTTTCTAATCTAATGACTTTGGCCTTGAGCTCATTGTTTTCCTCTACAAGATTAGTCTCAATATGCATAGAGGAAGTTGAAGCAATATTTTTATTTGAGCAACAAGGCATATCATCACTAGAGGTGGGCATATTAATTTTAGATGAAATGCTAGAATTAGAAATTAAGCATGGCATATCATCAATTAAATCACATGTAATTCCTATGTCCACCTTAGGCTTATGAATTTCTTTGGAAAGGAGGGATTCATGATTTTCTTGAAGCATGTTATAATCATTTTGAAGTGATTCATGTTCAAGCTTCAAAATTTTATATTTCTTTTTCTCCTTTCCAAGACATTTATTTAGCTCCTCTAGCAAATTCATAAGTTCATCATAAGTGAGCTCATCATCATCATCGTCACTTACCTCATTCTTACCTTTCGCCATGAAGCAACGGATTTGTGATGGAAGAGCATCTTCATCGTCACTTGAGGCGGAGGTTGAGGTTGATGGAGATGTCGGTTCTTCATCACTTGAGCTTGAGGTGGAGTTTGATGTTTCATCTCCCGACATCTCTTCCTCAGTGCAATCCTCAATAGAAGTGGATGATTCAAATAGATCTTGAAGCTTTATCCACATTTCATGAGCGCTCTTGAGATTGCATATTCTATCAAAAATTTCATCGCTCACAACACAAAATAAAACATTAGTAGCTTGAGCGTCGAGATGTAGGCATTTCCTCTCTCCTTCAGTTGGAGCAACTTCATTCAATGGAGAGGAAAAGCCGACATCTACGATCCACCATATTTGGGGGCTCATGGATTTAAAATGAGAAGTCATAATTAATTTCCATGAAGCATAATTTGTGCCATCTAACACAAGTGGATTATGTGAGTGTTCTAATCCTCTAGTCGACATCCTTTACTCTCTAGACGGTTAAGTCTAATAAAGGAGAGACCTTGCTCTGATACCAATTGAAAGGACAGGATGTCGCCAGAGGGGGTGAATAGGCGAATTAAAAACTTTGTAACTTAAATGCAATGGAATAAAAATATTGCGGATAAATAAAATCTCCGAGTGTCTCGAACAATCCGGAGTGTCCGGTTATTCAATCCGGATACTCCGGATTATCCGGACTGTCCGGGGTATTCAATCCGGATACTCCGGATTGAGGATCTCGAAGAGAGATTTTAAATCCCTGCAATTTTTCAACAATCTACTTGAACACAAAAGATCTTAATGATGTCAGGTACACGAGGGCATAGAAGATCCGAGCCAAACACAACAAAAGAGTAGATCGGGCAATTTCAAGATTCAAAATCAATTACTAAAGCAAGAGCAAGAAGCAAACTTGGAGACAATGATTTTTCACCCGAAGTTCGGATCCTTGAGGGGATCCTACGTCTCCGTTGAGGCGGCTCGGTCACACTCGAGCCGGGTCTCTTTCAACCCTCTTCCTCCGGTGTTGCACAAATGCACTCGCGGTCTTCACTCCTTTGATTCCTTCCCTTACGGAGGCGGAACCGACCTTCACAAACTTCCCACGGCCAACCACACAAAGCTCCGGTGGCTCGTAGGCGACCTCCTAGCCGTCTAGGAGTCCTCAACCTCCAAGAGTAACAAATGCTCACGAAGAACAAGCTTGGAGATGAAATCAAGTGCTCAATCAACTCAAATCTCACTCAACAAACTCTTCCCAACCCTTCTCACAAGGGGATCACTTAGATCTAAGGGTAAAAGCTCCTCAAAGCCCCCACACACCCTCAAAATCCACTCCAAAAGCCCTTCAAAAGAGGAGGAAGGGCTATAAATAGACCTCCCCAAAAAACTAGCCGTTGGGGGCAACTCTGCACAATCCGGAGACTCCGGATTTCAATCCGGATACTCCGGATTGACTGAGAAAGGCTAACAGAGAGACTCAACCCGGAGAGTCCGGATGAATATCCGGATAGTCCGGACTAACTCCGGATAGTCCGAATCAGCACTGAGCAGCTCGACGAAAACGAGCATAACTTTTGACTCCGGACTCCGATTTCAGAGATTTTGGACTCTCCCGAAAGCTAAGAACGAGGGCTACACAAATAACAAGGTCTCACTACCCAAATCTCAAAGGATAACCACAGATTTCACAAAGAAATCAAGAGAGACCTACAACCCTCACTTTCCAAGACTACCAACACCACTCTCTTCTAAGATTCACAAGGATGGATCACTTGAGCACTTGACACATCTAAAAGTCATTCGACATCGCATCCCTCTTAATAGTACGGCAATCCTTAGACTCAAATTAAATCAAAGATAATATAAGTCTAGAACTAGTCACTTGTCAGTCTTCTTTCTTGATGTCGATGCATGAAGACCTTCACCATATAATTGATGACATCTTCGCCTTGTCCAACTCGACTCGATTCACCTCATGAGACTCTCGTCCTATCAACCTTGACTTGATCATCCTCTCGACGATCTCCACGCCAAGTTGCTCTTGACTTAGTCCTCGCTCTTGGTGACACCGCCGTCTTGTTGACCTCGGCTTAATGATCATCCTCCAAGATACCTTGGTCATCATACACATACGGGACCTAATTCTTTCCAAACTACTCATGAAAGACATTAGTCCCAAAAGCTCAATAGATATGAATAGAGTTGATATTTGTGAGCAGTTGATTTCAACAAGTGTTTCATATAAAGAAGCACAACACAAAATAGAAACACTTGACATAAGAAATGTTCTCTACTAAGTGCATCACGATGAATATGTAATTGATCTATATGCACTAGAGAGATAATTGCCAATGTGATGAATCAATTAAATCATGGCAAGGATCACAGACTTTACTTAAATGAAGCACATGATAGAATATACACGAATTGTACATGTGCAAATAATATTTGGAGTAAGAGTAAATATGTGATCCAACACTAGATAAACTTCACTAAGAGAATTGCATGAGGAGATATATAAATAAAACATGCATGCACCAAGTCAATCTATAGCAATATGAAGTTTAACTCTAGTTAATACATGCATACCATAATGAACTCAAATGAATATATATGCACAAATAAATATGACATGAACCAATGTGCATATATAAAATCAACATGCTACTTGGAGTTCACTATGCATTTGCACGAAAGGAATGCAATAACAAATATAGAAGAGATACCAAAATTGCATACCTTATCTTTGCTTAACCTTCCTATTTGATTTTCCTCTAAATAGATGAGACTGATACTCAACTAGGCAATAACAAGTTAGTCTCATAGCAATATAATCATATTAGAGGTTTGTCATTTGCTAAGCACTAAGTTAAGCATTTACTTAATTTACATAGATTGTCATTATGAGTGTTTGTCATTAATCACCAAAATAACATTCATTAATCACCAAAATAACATAAGTGCCTAGATGCACTTTCCGTCGCCGTCGTCGCACGCCTACGTATGTATGTACGCCGACGTCGCCGCACGTAAAAGCCTCGCGGTCTTGCCGAAAGCGGGAGGTATGGCACCTCCGTCCCGGCATTTGGGCGTTCTTTAGTTAGGAATTCTCGGGACTTACGCAAGGAACACGGGAAAGGAAGGCATGGATTCAGTTTGTATTTTTTTAGAGAATTCTGGTGCATATGAGATCATGCAAGAAAGAAAGGATATGAAGATACGAGTGTCTTTTTAAGCGCATGCAGCAACTTTATCTCGTGATCATATTGTACGTACTACATATTTGGAAGGAGAGCGAATCAAACAAGGAAATAAATAGGGAGGATCCGTATACAAGGAAACCAAACTTGAATTTTTTACTGGCCAAAACTGTACGTACTACATATTTGGAAGGAGAACGAATCAAATAAGGAAATAAACAGGGAGAATCCGCATGCAAGGAAACCAGACTTGAATTTTTTACTGTCCTGGCCTCGTGATCATATTTTTTTCGAATATGACCCTTCTCGAGAATTTTTTACGGATCTAGCCCCATAGAGCCTAATTTCAGCGCACGGAGAGCGCGGATTTTTTTTTCATTTTTTATCCACGGAACCAGCGGTCTGTGGTGCTGCTTAATTTTTTTTAATTTTTTCTCGCGAAACCAGCGGCTGGCGAGCACTGTTTAATTTTTATCTTTTTTTCACTGCGGATCCAGTGGTCGGCGATCGCAGTTTATTTTTCTATATTTTCCCAGAATTATTCAGTGGACGAGCACTGCTTGAATATTTTTTTTATTTTTTTCTCCCACACTTGAATTTTTCAACGACCACCGAGCATTTATTTATTTTCTAAAATTATCAAGCGGACGAGCACCGCTTGATTGTTTTTTATTTTTCGGGAATTTTTTACTGTATTGGCATCATCGTTATAATTTTTTCCGAATCAGACGCTCGCGGCGATGAATTTGCGATTATAGCCTCGAGCCAGAAAAATTCAGCGGCGCGGTGGCGCGGTATTATTTACCAGCACCCAGGCTCGAAATTTTTACTATATTAGTATTGTCGTTATAATTTTTTTCTGAATAAGGCCCTCGCGGCAATGAATTTGCAATTATATCCTCGAGACAGAAAAAATCAGTGGAGAGGTACTAGAATTATTTTTTCGCGGTCGAGAAGCACTGTAATTTTTTTCCCATACCTGAAATTATCCAGCGGCCAGGCAGAGCTTGGTTTTTATTTTTTTTTCATGCCTGAAATTACCCACCGCCCACTAGATAATTTCGGACGTGGGAAAAAAATTCCAGCACATCTCCGTTGAATTTTTTTCGGCTCGAGGCTATAATCGCAAATTCATCGCCGCGAGAGCCTGGTTCGAAAAAAATTATAACGATGATGCCAATACAGTAAGAAATTCGAGCCCAAGCGCTGGTAAATAATACCGTCTCCCGGTTTCCTTTTCCCAGCATGTAATGTATGGTCCTTTCCTTTTCTAGAACGTTTGTTTCCTTTTCCTTGATTCCAGGACGTTTGTTTTCTTTTCCTTGATGATGCTGGAGGTGGGGGAGGTCTGTTGTGGGCCACAGGGATGATTAGACACACTAAACAATGGTCATCGGATGTGGGTGAGTAAAGCTGAGGAAAGATCTAAGAGGTTAATTTTGATGGAGTCAAGTTTCTGGAGACGTTTCGCTAGGTGCACGAATGTTGAGCCATCTCTAGTGAGATGCACTATTTAGGATGGACGTAGAAAAGAATGCTTACGTGTATTATAAAGGGGTATAGATGTTACCGTAAAACGGATCTTGTCATGGTACGGGTATACATCATTTGGCCCATATGCTTTCCACGTAAGATTCCAGCCAAATCAGCCTAATCCATTGTTTGCTACCGTAACGATTTTTGTCATTCCCCGATGCACAGCGAACACATGCGTTCTCACCAAATCCACTAAAAACTCTCACCAGCTTGTCTTTTACAGCCAATGGTCGTGCCCATTTGCTGCTAAGTGCTAATTAACGTTTGCATTGGATCGATCCGGCTGGTCGTGTATCAAAAGTTGAAACGACTCAGCCGGGATTTGACCCCAGCACTGATCGCGCCTGCGTTGTAGCCTAACTTTTTGGTACTGAGAGAGCCCTAATCCAAGCTAGCCACTCGATTGACTCGTAGCATGGAAGTTAGGTACACTCCATATCCTTAGCACATGTCTAAAAAAATAGAGGTTGATACATGTCTAAAAAAATAGAGGTTGATGATACTAGAATTTTAGCACTACTGAATGAAGTCGTACACCCATATTTCCATCATCCTACGAAGCGAGGACTCCCCGCAACCAAGCATTTTCACTTGCGTTTGCTTTCCTTATAGGAGTCGAAGATTTCCTTCTCTCCCTCGAACACAAGTTCTCCCATGTTTTGCCGATGCTACTCTGTTCAGTCTCGTTGCCCGCAAGAATTTGGACGGCAAATACCTCAGTCGTACAATGAGACTTCTATCTCAGCTATGGCGAAGTTAAAATTAAGAATCTAAAACAGCTTACAACTCGTAATGGTGAAGTTAAAATAACGAATCTATAACAACTTAGAACTCCAGATTATTGCAATGTAACGTGACTAAACAATATTTTAGAGAAGTTTGAAGCCATGGTATATATGGAGTGTAAAGGCAAAGAACTAAGAAGCTATGGTATATATGGCCCCCTTCGTACGTTTTTTTTAAATGTAGGTTCCTTTAAATTCATTTGCAAATTTAGCACCCTTAATGATTAGTAATTGAATAATTAATTAAGCAAGTAATTAATTATCGATTTAATTAAGTAAGTGGGATTAATTAATGTATTTCATTGGCAATTTTCTACTGACAAAAGGGAGCTCGGCAGGAATTTACCCTAGTCCCATTGTGCGGCCGCTTGATTTGCCAAGTTACGTGTCGCTATCGTACTTACTCACAGCTTGACACCAAAGCACGGTATGCAATACACATGTTGCCTGTCGTTGCTTTCGTGGTCAAATAATAAGCTAAATCTGCAAATCATTTCGGTGAGGATTAAATTTAAAAAGGACGTGTGCGAGGAGGCTTCAGGATTTTCTGTCAGCGAATCGCTGTAGCATAGGTGCTGTAGTTTCCGGATCTGAAGCGTCCATTCTTAGATCGATGGCTAACATTTAACAAAGGCAAATCCACATTTTGCAAATCGCACTGCAAGCGGTATGACTAGAAACAAATAAAAAATGCTCGTATTACGCAAGCGCGGCCAGGGTGAAGCGGCTCTGCCCGACACGCGGCGTCGTCCGGCCTAGTGTTCCGAGCCGCATTCATCGTCATCAGGATGAAAGTGGGATTTCTCGCGACCAGCCCGCGGACGCCCGCACTAGCCGCTAAACGTTTTGCGGGCTAACATTGTGTTGTGTTTGTGGGTTAGATGGATTGCTCGTCAATTATGTACTCCCTCTGTTCTCGAAAATAAGTTATAGAAGAAATTTTAGAACAGATTATGGTTTCTATTAAAAGACTCTAATGCCCCTATTTAATATCATGTCTCTATTAATTGGCAACATGCATGCATTAATTAATCACGATTATAGGGAATGACCTGCCTCGTTTCTGTTTTGGAATATGTGTGATCGCATGTATCTGCGTGCATCTGCATGCATGGACACAATTTGAAAATACAATTTAAAGGGGGAGAGCTCTCAATCCCTAATATTAGAGGACACAATTTGAACGCTTCTCTCCCTTACTTTCAAGGACGGAGGGAGTATAAGTTTAGTAGGAGTTTAGTGTGACCTTTAGTGAACTTCTGCGCGGAGGGCGTGACTGCCACGAGTGATGCTCGCTGCTGCTAATGCCTTGGATGAGTATGCGTGCTCTGCATGATAATCAACCGATGAATCGAGCCATCTAATTAAAGCACGAATAAACAAACACAATGACGATCGATCCATGCATGCATGGTGATTATTAGTAAGGGGGTTAATTATCTAGCAGACAGGGTTCACAATGTTATGAGATAAGATTCCTGTAACCAATTCGGTTACTATCTATCTCTTATTTGTGGGTGAATCCGAACTCATCTTTTATGCTTCTCCTCTATATATTGGGCTTCCCCCTATGTAAAAGATCAATCTAATAAAGCGTGAGAGAGTTCCACCCTATATTCTGTGTGCTCATTTTTCTTGTTCGTGTGATCCTATTGGTGTGCTGTTGATTGATCGCGGGCGAACGACTACGTGTGATCCTATTAATGGCCTTGCAGAGTCATTAATTAAGAGAGTAAAGCTCATTGCTAGGCCGCTTTTGCAGAATTGTAGGTTACCCACCAGTTGTTGGGGCCATGTAGTGCTGCACGCTGCATCATTAATTCAACTCTGACCAACTGCATACCATGAAACTTCCCCCTTGCAGCTAGTGCGTGGAAAAGAACCAACCATTTCCCATCTGCGAAAATTTGGATGTGCTATATACGTGCCAATCTCTCCACCTCAGCGTACCACTATGGGACCTCACCGGAAGTTGGGGATCTATGTAGGATATGAATCTCCGTCAATTATTAAATACCTAGAGCCGATGACAGGAGATCTGTACACGGCTCGGTATGCTGATTGTATTTTTGATGAGGACAATTTCCCGGCGTTAGGGGGAGATAAGTACCACATTGAAGAATGTTGGGAAATAGATTGGAATGCCACTGGCATTCAGTCCTTAGACCCACGCACTAAAGAAGCCGAACTTGAAGTTCGGAGGATAATAAGTCTGCAACAAATAGCCGATAATCTGCCACATGCCTTCACAGATTATAAGGGAGTGACAAAATCTCATATACCTGCAGTAAATGCACCTGAAAGAGTGGAAATACCCCAGAAGGTTATTGAATCCACTCTTACCCCTCATAACAAAAAGAGGGAAAGGCCTCTAGGTGCACGGGATTCAGTTCCGCGGAGACGTCCGCAGAAACGGAGAACCAAACAAGTGAGATCACTACCTGAGACAGTTGAAGAAGCTCAACCTGATGTTGAGAAAATCCCCAAAGTGAGCCATCCTGCAGATGGTAACCTCCCTGAAGTGAGCCATCCTGAAGATGGGAATCCTAGCAAAAATTTGCGCGCACAAACTGACGCTGGGATGTCGGAACACCCAGACTTTGTCGTTGTGGGAAATCACGACGAGCTGGAAGAAATGAATGAAGAAATATCCACCAATTATGTGGATTCAGGAGAATTATATAAAAGAAAGACTACAATTATCGACATTTATTTCGCCTCTAAAATTGCTAAAACTCTAGAACTGGATCCAGAACCAAAGTCCATGGCAGAGTGCCAGAAGCGCTCAGATTGGGTCAAATGGAAAGAAGCAATTGAGGCGGAATTGCGCTCGCTTAATAAAAGGAAAGTATTCGGTCCTGTTGACCGAACACCTCCTAAAGTGTTCCCTGTAGGATCAAAATGGGTTTTCATCCGGAAGAGAAATGAAAACAACCAGGTGGTAAGATATAAAGCGAGGCTTGTAGCACAAGGGTTCACGCAGAGACCTGGCATCGATTACGATGAAATCTATTCTCCTGTAATTAGTGGAATAACATTCCGATATTTAATATCAATGGCAGCTGGCTTAAATTTAAAAATGCAGTTGATGGATGTAGTGACCGTATATTTATATGGGTCACTGGATACGGACATTTATATGAGAGTCCCTGAAGGAGTCAAAGTTCCGGATTCTAATAATCGCAACATGTATAGCGTCAAACTGCAGAGATCGCTATATGGATTAAAACAGTCGGGGAGAATGTGGTATAACCGGCTGAGTGAGTTCCTCCTGAAGAAGGGATACTCGAATAATGATGATTGTCCTTGTGTGTTCATAAAGAAATCCCAGAATGGATTTTGTATCATCTCAGTATATGTCGATGATCTGAATATCATCGAAACCACAGAGGAGTTAAAGGAAGCAAGTGCTTACCTCACGACGGAGTTTGAGATGAACGATTTGGGTAAACCAAATTTTGCTTAGGCCTGCAGTTAGAGCATTTCCCAGAAGGAATTCTTGTATACCAGTCTTTCTATACTCAAAAGGTATTGAAAAGGTTTAATATGAATAAATCGCATCCTTTGAAAACCCCCATGGTCGTGAGATCCCTTGAAGTGGATAAAGACCCTTTCAGACCAAGGATGGAAAATGAGGAAGTCTTAGGATCTGAAGTTCCATATCTAAGTGCCATTGGAGCGCTTATGTATCTCACGAATTGCACAAGACCTGATATTGCATTCGCTGTAAATTTGCTAGCAAGACACAGTGCAGCCCCAATCAGAAGACATTGGGCTAGTGTTAAGACTTTACTCATATACCTCCAAGGTACTCAAGTGTTAGTGTTATGCCCTTGAGGCAATCATTTAGATGATTGTAACATGACTATGTTTATGAATAATAATATGATTATTGGTCCAATGAATGTATATCATTGTATTGATCAACAAGTATGTGACTTGCTTATGAAGCTCTTTACTTAATGATGTAATTCGATAAATATCTCTGATCGGATATCATCGTATAGGACAACGATGAATAGATCAGCACATGTAGTGATCGATGATCATGCTTCATAGATCATGGGATATGGAGATATCATCTATACATTGTGGACGCATGTTGAAGAACATGGGTTAGATAGACCCAATGGGACATCGCGAGAATGTTTCATTCTTATGTGTCATCGTGTATCTCATACCTAGTAGATGTATGATCCTTAGACCCGAGATTGTCATATTCCCTACATGTGTAATAGTTTTTCTTGGGGCTATCAAACACTACTTCCTAACCGGATAGTTATAAAGGTAGCTTTCATGTTTACTATGAAACGTGCGAGAGGGAAGTAAGCAATCAAGATGGAATTTGCCACTCCAATGAAACGGAGATATATGACAAGGCCACTCGTGTGATATGATTAAGGAAGTGCATGGCCATGCCGTGATTGAGGAGTCAATCACAACTTATTAATATATCACGGATACGAGAGATGGATTGAATCATCAAAGGATGACATGCTTCTCGCCTTGAGATCAATCTTCATATACTTGGCAAAGGGATTATTACATGAGTACTTTTGATAGGTTCTCGTCCGATTTGATCATAGTATGTTTGGGAGTTGGTATACTTTGCAAGAAGCCACTACCAACTATTGGATTGAAAAGGAGTTTTCCAATCCATGTCCAAACGTATGTGAACCTCGCAGGTCACACACTTAATGGTCGGGACGCATTAATTTGGATTGGATCCGTAATTAATGAACCTCGTGGGCTTAGCACGATAGGCCCTAGTTTAGGTTTCATCTCGTGGCTATATAAGGAGGGAGGAGGAGGGTGCAGTGTGTGCTTTCCCACGCTTTAGGAGTGATTCACTCAAACCCTAGCCTACTTCTCTCGCCGCCTCGCCGAGCGACAGGTGCTTGCACACGACGCACGGCGCTCCATCTCGGGCGTGTGGACTCATCGCGGTGACGCTGCTGGATCGGCGTGGGAGGACGATCCACGGCAAGGCGAGGACGATCCACTACATCGACGCAACGATCGCGGCGAGGACGATCCACTACATCGACGCGAAGGATTCCGCAACTGCGCGTCTAGTGGTAATCTTATCTATGATCCCCTTCTTGCGAGTAGCTTTCTGGTTTCGCGGTAGATTTTTTTTGTGCTAGCGTAGCATACCGCGTTCCTCTTCATCAAGATCTTGGATTATTTTTACAGAAGAATCAAGATTTAACCTTGGTGGGATACACGGATGCTGGCTATCTGTCTGATCCCCATAGTGCCAAATCACAGACTGATTTCGTGTTTCTCTGCGGTGGTGCAGCCATTTCTTGGTGGTCTTGTAAACAGACTTTGGTGGCTACTTCTACCAACCACTCAGAGATCATAGCTTTGTATGAAGCCTCACGTGAATGTGTTTGGCTACGACGTGTGATTAACCACATCCAGAAGTCATGTGGCCTTAAAACCGTCAATACCCCCACAATTATCTATGAAGATAATACTGCTTGTGTTGCACAAATGCAATTGGGTTATGTAAAGAGTAATATCACGAAGCATATTGCTCCTAAGTTATTCTATCCTCATGAACTCCAGAAGAACGGTGAGATAAAGATTTTGCAAAGTAAGTCATGTGAAAATTTTGCAGATTTATTCACTAAGTCCTTGCCTAAATCCACATTTCAAAGATGTGTTAAAGGCATTGGAATGAGAAGACTTACAGATATGCAAAGTTCAGGGGGAGTGAACCCTTGAACCATAACCCTTATAGTGATCCTGAAGATCCTAATATAATTCTAGAAGATTATAAGTTGTACTCTTTTCCCTCAGTGAGTTTTCCTGAAGTTCCTCACATAAAGGTTTTTAACGAGGCAACCGGTGCAACATAAAGTGCGAGTGCAATGTACTCTTTTCTCCATCTCCTTTTTCCCACTGGGTTTTTGAGTGGAGTTTTTAACGAGACATGCATTACATGGTATTCGCCCAAGGGAGAGTGTTATGAGATAAGATTCCTGTAACCAATTCGGTTACTATCTATCTCTTATTTGTGGGCGAATCCGAACTCATCTCTTATGCTTCTCCTCTATATATTGGGCTTCCCTCATGTAAAAGATCAATCTAATAAAGCGTGAGAGAGTTCCACCCTATATTCTGTGTGCTCCTTTTTCTTGTTCTTGTGATCCTATTGATGTGCTGTTGATTGATCGCGGGTGAACAACTACGTTTTACAACACACAAAACCGTTTTTTAAAAAAACGCTCGAAATTCAAAAATCGAAAATATCGAGTCAAAAATCGTCAGAAATAGTAGGGTTAAGAAATCAAAAAATTTGAATTTTGTTTTTAAAAAATCAAATTCCGGTGCGGCCAATTGAATATTCCTTAGAGCGGTTTTTAAGCGATTTTCGCTCGATTTCTTCGAAAATCGAGCAAGTTTCACCGATTTTCGACCAGTTTATATTGCATAATTTTTTTTATTTTTTTGAATTAGACGTGTTTACCGACCAGTTTTGAATCTCGAACAGTAACGGTACGATCAAAAACCGCGGTTTTCGAGCGATTTTCGTTGGTTTTTCAAACTCTGCATGGCACGAGGTAGCCGTTGGTGCAGCGCGTCCCACAGGTTTTCGTTGAGCATGTACTCATACACCAGTAGATTGCTCTTGGTGCCAAAGTAGCAGCAGTAGAGTTTCACGACGTTCTTGTGCCCGATGCTGCCCAGTGTCTCCACCTTCGTGTGCAGCTCGCAGTCCAAGTTGTCCCTTGCCACCGTTTTCTGGTGCTCCTTGGACCGCCGTGACACCTATAGATTCTTCTCCGCCACCAACTCGCCGTTGCTCAGCTCGATCCTGTACATCATCCCGGAGCCCTCGTGGCCAACGATGTTCTTGTCGATGAGCGCCTCTCCATGATCTCGTGCTGGTCAAAGCTTAGCTTGTGGAAGCTCGTCACATCGTAGGATGAGCTGAACGTCGGCATCCCGTCTTGCTCCATGTCTCGCCGCCCGCAGCATCCATCACCTCATCAGCACACCAGCACCAGCATCACATACACCAGCGGACACGCCAATGATCCACACGTTGCCTAGCCCCCTTTGCAGGCTGGGCTTCGGGCGCCACTACGTGGGTTGAAGGGGAGTATGACAGAGATGAGGATTGAGATAAGACGGGCTACGCGGACGTCCACTTAAATTAGAAGTTAACCCACGAATGACTATTTACTGTTTATTACGGAACGGAACGGAACGGATTTAGGGGGCTAGCGAATGTCCGGATTCCACTTACACCCATCGCCATGAGTCATGAGTATCACTCCTGCCGCATACATGCTCCGTTTCCCAACAATTCAACGTCACGGCATATCACTACGTTAACTCAGGTCTTGCCTACCTGACACGGCCACTTTTAAGTCCACGTACCACCACAGTACAGCCGCAGCCACCTGGCGCCGAGGCCCAAACCGATGGGCCCACGATGCCACCTCGGCCCCACGCGCCTGTGACACAAACGCCTCGCGTAAACCGCTTCGTCGAGCTTTTCCGCTGTCAGAATGCACAGATCGGATCGACGCCCCCCGGACCCGTGCGCGGGGTCCAGACCGACATGCAAACCCCACCAAAGGGAGGACCCCCGTGTCAGGGGAAACACTAGTGGCAGCAGTACAGTACTCCTGTAATTGTTTGTTTGGCTGGCAAGCACTCGCACTCCTTCCTCGCCCTGCCCATGGCCATGGGCACTTACCTCCCTCAGTCCCTCAGGCCGCACACCGGCACACGCTCACGCCTTTCTTCCTCCCCCCATTGACTAACTAAACTATCTCTCTCTCTCTCTCTCTCTCTAACTAGCTTCGCCCTTGCGCCATTCCTAGCTTCGCAGGAATCGTCTCTGGTCGTCACAGCACAATGGCTTCCTCCTTACACAAGCCTGGCTCTCTGCTTCTGCTCCTACTACTCTGCATTTCCAGCGTGGTGACCTCCCAGCCGCTCGCGTCCTCGCAGGCCAAGACGCTACTCCGGGTGCGCCGCCTGCTCGGCTACCCCGCGGCGCTCGCGGCGCTCACCACGGCGCCGGACCCCTGCGCGCTGCTGCCCACGCCGGAGCTCACCGTCGGCTGTGCCGGGGGACAGGTTACGGCGCTCTCCGTGCTCGGCGACCGCAAGCCCGACCCGGCGTGGCGCACCGCGCTGCCCTCCAACTTCTCCGCCGACGCGCTCTTCACCACGCTCACCAGGCTCCCGGCGCTGACGCGCCTATCGCTCGTCGCGCTCGGCGTGTGGGGCGCGCTCCCGGGGGCCAAGCTCCGCCGGCTCGAGGCGCTGCAAGCGCTGAACCTCAGCTCCAACTACCTCTACGGCGCCGTCCCCAAGCAGGTTTCGCGCATGTACTCGCTCCAGAGCCTCGTTCTGTCCAGGAACCACCTCAACGGCACCGTGCCGTCCCTCTCTGGGCTCGCGTTCCTCGAGGAGCTCGATGTGGCACGTAACAGGCTCGGCCCGGCGTTCCCGGAGGTGGGGAAGGCGATGGTTAGGCTGGTCTTGGCCGACAACAACTTCACCGGGGTGATTCCGGTGGAGGTGAGCTCTCTGGGGCAGCTCCAGTTCTTGGACGTGTCCGGGAACAGGCTCCAGGGTTGGATCCCTTCCTCCATCTTTGCGCTCCCCGCGCTGCGGTACATCAACCTGTCGCGCAACCAGCTGGCCGGGCAGCTGCCGGCGACCACGGCCTGCGCGGAGGCGCTGGAGTTCGTGGACGTCTCGGCCAACCTGCTCACCGGGGTGCGCCCCGCATGCATGAGGTCCAACTCGACGTGGCGCACGGTTCTCGACGCGAGCAATTGCTTCGCCGACGCGAAGCTGCAGCGGCCGAGCACGTACTGCAACCCCGGGGCGCTGGCTGCCGTGCTGCCGCCGCCGCAGGGGAACGGAGGAGAGCAGGGCAGGGGAAAGGGCGGTGAGGTGGGGATGGTTCTAGGCATTGTTGGCGGTGTTGTGGGAGGCGCATTGTTGATTGCCCTGGTGATGGTGGTGGTGCTGAGGAGGGCGACGAGGCAGCACCCGGAGATGAGCGTCTTGCCCAAGTCGCCGGTGGTGACGCCGGCGAAGAAGGCGGACGGCGGGAAGGCTCTGACCAAGGTGACACAGAGGATAATTACTCCTGCCGATAAGAGTAAGAGGATAAATGCATGTGCATAATTTCATTGCTTGATTCATTTCTTTTCTTTTGTTATGTGCTTAAATTGGCAGCATGTTCTTATTTTTAGATCGTTAAAGAAGGGACCACAAGATTATGGGCAACTAATTAGAAATGAATAAGTAATCTCTGATTGGTGGTACAAAGGGGCCATAGAGAATTGAAGTAGTAGTTTTGAAGACCTGTTGTTTTTTTTTTCTCCTGCATTTTTTTTTCTTTTGTGAATAAAGTCCACTCATTTTGGTCAAATAATTGGGCATCTTTGCGTGGGTGTAGTCTGGATCTTGCTTAGACCCTTGAGTTTGAACATGGGATGGATCTTTATTCCGTACTTCAAAGAAGACTTTGAGAATATGCCTAACATATTTGACTAAACAATGAGCAATGGCCTAGTGATCTGAAAACAATTTGCAGGATAATATGCCTAACATGATATCAATTTTAACAGGGCATGCATCACAATCTGCAAGGATGAATACACTGGAAGTCCCAGCGTACCGTGTGTATACGCTGGAGGAGCTCCAAGAAGCAACCTACAACTTTGCTTCCTCCTACTTGATCAAGAGTGGTCTTCTTGCACTGGTATGTAGATGCAGTAATGGAATCCTTTTATCTTCAGGGGAAGTGAGAATAATAAATATACAAATAAATGTTCTAATGCTCATATTAAAGGATTGACTTCCTTTTAAGAATGGTTCTGCACTTCAGAAGTTAAGCATACAGATAATGTGCCATGCACATTTCTCTTCCTTCAGTTTGTAGTTTGTAAAGTTTGTGCTAAACATATTGAGCTCCGCTAGTATTCAGATGGGGTCTTGTCAAATGGTCCACTGAAGCATCTCCATTAATAGTATGGTACAACGGTGGACTGCCAAATGCCAATTATTGTCCTGTTGCGTTAGTCGCATTTTGTTTACCAATTTATACATCGGATAAATAAAGAATTTGCATCTTCAAAATTAAAATAACAAAGGCTTTGTATTAGTTGGAAATTAACAATCTTGCACAACTTTGAAAAAACAACCGTGCAATTGGGGACTTTCATACCCCTAATTAGTTTCCATAGTAGCAATTGCTTTCATTTTAGAACTAACAATATAAGATAAGTATTCAAATGGAAGCAATTTTGGGTCCTTATAATTGGGATTAATAAGACCCTTTTCCTTGATATTTAGGAGAATTTATCAGCCTCTAAATGAACTTGAGCCACAAACATCAGTTGCTTTTATTGTGCATCAGACATCTGCTGTCACACCTTAGGCATCTTTTTCAATCAAGCGAAGTTGCAACTTTATTTTGATTTATGGCTATTTATTCATTCTCTTTTGAGTACTATACCAATCTTATCTCTAGCAAATTTCAACCATGGCCTTACTTTCAGTACAGCTTTCTGCTAGAAAATTTTGTCGAAACTGATTTTGTCCTTTATTTGTGCCAAATGCTCCTTCCTGCTCATAGCATTACAATGGCCAGCTTCAAGATGGTTCTAGAGTCTTGGTGAGATGTCTCAGACGAAAGCCGAAATATTCCCCTCAGAGCCTGGCCCAATACATGGAGATAATCTCTAAACTTCGCCACCGCCATTTGGTTAGCATCATTGGTCATTGCATTGTCAATGATCAGGAGAATCCTACTATTGCTAGCTCTGTATACCTCATTTCTGAATGTGTCACAAATGGATCTCTAAGAAGCCATCTTACTGGTATTTTAGTTGAAGACATCTCTTGTACCATTCTATAACTAAATATCTTCAAGATATCTGAATTTACCCTTTGACTGGCTTTACAGAGTGGAGGAAGCGCGAAATGCTGAAATGGCCGCAACGGGTTTCTGCTGCAATTGGTGTTGCGAGAGGGATTCAGTTCTTGCACAATGTGACTGCTCCAGGAATTGTACAGAATGATCTCAACATAGAAAATATTCTGTTGGACAAGACCCTCACTTCGAAAATCAGTGGTTTTAATCTCCCAATGATATCAACTAGCAAGAATGGCAAGGTAAGTTCAAATGATTAAAGAAGTTCCTCAATTGCCTACCTGACAGGAAAGTTGTAACCGCTCTTATCTTTCAGATGCTCTTAGAAACCCCTTTCGCTGTCAACGAAGAAAGCGATCTTGGAAGGTATGGTGTCAATGCAGAAAGAAAGTGGCAGTTCCACTTAATAAACTAGAACTAGATGTAGTTAATGGTTATCGAAATAGATATGAATCTAATGAGTGGGTGTTGGAACTAAGAGATACCGACCAACCTTTCATAATGAATTAGAATCTGATTAATCTTCTTACCCTGTAAACTAATATGATTCTTTCTGCCCCCAGTGCTCAAAGTGCAGAACAAGGGGACAAGGATGACATATACCAGTTCGGCCTAATTCTTCTGGAAGTGATCACGGGCAAACCAACAGAATCACAAAGAGAACTGGACTCCCTTAAAGCTCAGGTAAATCTCAAGCTTTGTATTCAGATCAGAGTGTGCTGCTAATGGGCTAGGACTGGTCCGGGCTTTTGGATCAGACAGGCCCAAAACATCGTATGGACTGGATCATTCTGGATTTGCACTGGTTTGGACGAGACCCAGACCAGACTTGGGCCAGTCCTGGGTCTTACCATTTTGTACTAAGTGCTGAGGTCGGTGATACCTCGTCATTTCTCGCCACTAGCCTCTTCCCCGCCGCTCCTTTCTCCCTCACCTGCCGGCACCCCAGCTCTACCTCACCGGCCGCTATCCTAGCTCCACATCACCGCCGCCACGACCATGGCCAGATCCGGCTAGAGAGCAGTGACAGCCTCCTCCTTTCCCTCTCCGGCCAGATCTGGCTGTGGCAACGTGAGGAGGCGGTACTCGGGCGGAGCGGCTGCATAGGCTGCCCGATCCGGTTCGGCTGCGAGGCGATGGCTAACTCGGGCGGCGGCGGAGGAGAAGCTGACGATATGAACGGCGTAGGAGGGTGAACTCGGGCGATATGACACCGCCGCCGCCTCTACCATCAAGGAGTCGCTCTCCTCCCTTTTCTTGCTTGGGTGGGTCGTGCTCTGCTAGGTATGGGCTGGATCAAGGTCCAGATATTTTTTGGGCTTGGATTGTACCTAGGCTTCTCTATTTGGGCTTGGACTGGATTGGATCTAGGGGAACAAAATTTTAGGCTTGGATCAGTCTTTTGCTGGCCTTTGGCCCATTAGCAGTCCTTTCTGACGCCACTATGAGTTACACCAGGAAAAACTCGAAACATTCGATACCTCTCAACAAAATTATGGTTCTAACTTTGCCTCCTCTTGTCGGTTCGCAGGTAAGCGAGGCCCTGGCTGAAGACCCAGAGATGCTGAAAGACATGGCCGACCCGACGATCCGCGGCACGTTTGCGGTGGACTCTCTGAGTACGGTCACCGAGATAGCCCTCAACTGCACGGCCAGCGACCCGAACGGGCGGCCCTCCATTGACGACGTCCTCTGGAACCTGCAGTACTCCATGCAGGTGCAGGAAGGGTGGGCGAGCAGCGAGAGCCTAAGCTTGAGCATCAAATCACAGGCTTGAACACAAGGATAAAATGCTTTTGTTTCTATGCATCTTCACCTTGTGTCTGTGTCCTAGTTGGGTTGGCGTTTGCCGTGGAAGAGAGGTAAATGTTGTGCGTTCCCGGTATATAGAAGTGAGATTTTTTCTTTCTTTTTGGTTCAAAGCTGTAAAACTCCGGCGCTATTAAGTTGAAACCGTTAGACCATTATTAGCTTATGATGATCTTCGAACAGAATCTACAGCTCTGCCAAACGAAATAGGCTGCTGAACTGAGTGCCCAGAGGGCAGGAAGAGGTTGGGATGATCTAAGAGGTTGTCAAGTTGTCTAAAATTGAATGCCTAAAGGACCTAAACATTGGGGGAAATGCATTTTGCAATTTAATGTACGGCTTTAGGAAGAAATAACCAGCGAACCCAACAACATAACAAAAATAAACCTTTGACAGAAAATATCCGGAAGACTCAACAACAACAATCCATTTAAACATCCTAACCATCAACAGATAGTGAATCATCTCTACTACTTCTAATTAAGAGTTGGTGGTAGTGATACATTTTCCACCAAACCCACGTGTAAAAAAACCGGCCACGCAAAAAAAAAAACGAACCGACTACCGAAGAAAAACACAGGATCTTCCTCCGTTCCTCCCGATCTGCTCGGCGACACCTCGCCTTCGCCCCTTTGCCTCCTCGACGCCCACATCGCTCTCTCCTCTCTCTCTCTACCGATGACCTGAGAGGGCATGGCGGCAAGGGCGGCGACGGCGACTGCAAGGCGGATCTGGAGGGCGTCGGCACTATCGCCTCAACCCCCGTCGACGAAAAGTGGAGGCTCGCAAGCCGGTAGTACTCTGCGAAGAGCGCGTCCTTGTCTGGGTTCGACGGCAGCGACTGCAGCGGCGTCATCACCGCTGTCGATGACAGGTCAGGCGTCTCCGGCAGAGGGTTAACTGACGCCGCCATCGCCTGCGGTGTCTGCGGAGGCGGTGGCGGTAGCGGCAAAGGGCCGTGCTCCGGGAAAGCCAGCTCAGACTTGGGCTCCCTCTTCAGGAATGACAGGAAGTTGAGGTCGATGGAGTCGGACGCCTGGCCCAGCGGCTACACAAGCGTTCCACGACGGCACCCACCACCACCCCCGACCAATCAAAGAAGCAAGACCAAGACGAGGTTCTCCGGCTCTCCGCACCAAACTCATTTCAAATCCCTCGCCCAAATTTGAGGGTTTGGGGGGGAATCGAACCCAGTCGCCCAAAGCCCCAATCCGCAGTCGAGATAATATGAGCTCCGTGCAAGATCCATTCTACATCATCCGAGAGGAGATCCAGGGCTCGGCAATTCTCTCTCCTTGTTCTCTACCCTTCCTCGCTTCCAATAACTGCAAACTTGTTGTCGTCCTGTACGTACTGATCAGAAATTCATAATTCGAAATTCGAGATTACGTGTGCATACCTCTGTGGCCGTGTTTGTCTAATTTTCGCCGATCCCATCAATTTCCCTGCAGTTTATTGTTCCTCTAACATATTTGCTATGCATAGATCAATAACAAAAACTAAGTCAATTATGCAGTTTTGGTGTTTCTTACTGTATGTCATTTTACTTTGTGTAGTTCATTGAGCTAAGGGCCTCATAATCCAGAAATTTTGCACTTTCATCAATTCCCCTGCTGTTTATTGTTCCACTAATATATTTGCTAGAACTTGTCTCCATAAATATTGTTTTTACTCCAGCAAGACATAAACACACCATGAATACTATCTTATCATTAGTTCTGTTTTTTCATATTTTATGAAGCTGAATAATTACCATTTATTCCCTAGAAAACTTAATTATTCTATCAACTTTTTTTCTTTGAGGGGATTTTGTCTTCTAACTTGTGTTGATGCACTTTCTTCTTTTGTTTCCTCAAGCTTCTTTTTTTTCTTGGGAATATTTGAACCAGTGGATTGATCATTCGAGCTGTGTCTCTCATTGATGGCAATGCTTGTAGGTCCCGGTGGATAAAGTAGAAAAGCGGATCATTAATGAGATTGTGAATTGGTTGAATAAGACAAAGGTGGAGCAGAAGCCTGACTTGAAGGGTATAACACTTTCTCAGGAAGAATCTGTTACACTCATGTTTGATGACATGTTTTTTTAAACATCTTAAACTGCACTTTGGTTGCAAATTGTTCTGCCTGGACAAAGTTGGAAAATGCATATGTATTGCAGAGAGGACAACATCCAATAGCATCCTGTCAACCTGCCTAATCAAGTGCCAGTTGATAACAAGATAATTAAATTAGAAACTTACCTTCTATGTACATTTTATGGGCATCCCCATGTGATATGATTGCTTGTTCCTTGCATGGGTAATATATGATTGCCCTTGTATTTGTTTATTGTAATGCCGACAATTTTGTTTCTTGATGGTAGAATCCTTCACATGTAACTAGCATTTACATTCACAAAATGGTAGTATCCTTGGCACATGATCATTTAGTTTGTGCTCCATGTTTTAAAATCAGCTCTGTTTGATGATATGTACCACTGTTAGTCTGTCACTCCTGCCATTTTGTTTGAAATTTTCTTTACCGATAAATTCTCAGCTTGAAAGCAATGTTTGCCTCGATGCAATCTCAGCTACAAAGGTAATTTTCTTATCATCCATTGAGATTACTAAATTCAACAAGCTAATATCTGACCACCCTAATTAATTATCTCTAAAACATCACCTTGCTTATGTGTTGTTGCCTATCAGTACTACTACTTCCTCCCTCTGATGGATTGAAAAGCATGTCTTCTAACATTTTACAATTAATTTAATTATGTCAGGCTACAGACATTTTCTTTAAAAGCTTATGAGATTCTCTTCTACCATTAAACATCATTTCGCTTGGCATTAATCTCCTTGAGATTAATTTGTGTCACCTACAATTTAATTGCTTGAATTTTTTAATTTGGTTTTAAAGATGTAGACCTTGATAGAAGGACGTAAATATATATATTCACGCAAACAAGCAAGCTAAAAGAATTTCTATGCTGCTGATATTGTTGCAATAGTGCATGTGTAAGGACATTCTTCTTTTATTTTCATCTTATTTGCCTATAAGTATAATGGTGCATGCATCCTGCATGTGAGTGCACTGGCTATTTTAATTTTTTGTTATTTCTGATGATTTGTATCAGTAAGATCTATTTTTTTCACTGTAAGTTTGTGTCCGTTAACCACTGTCAGTCTGTCACTCCTGCCATTTTGTTTGAAATTTTCTTTACCGGTAAATTCTTAGCTTGAAAGCAATGTTTGCCTCGATGCAATCTCAACTAGAAAGTTAATTTTCTTATCATCCATTGAGATTACTAAATTCACCAAGCTAATATCTGACCACCCTAATTAATCTCTACTACTTCTAATTAGGAGTTGGTGGCGATGGTCCGTTCTTCCCACCCACTATCGAATATATTGGGCTGAAGATTGCGAGAGACTGACTCAAATCGAAGCCCACACCTTCCTCACATGACAAAGACTCGTATCGTATCTCATCTTCCTGGCCTCTTCCTCTTCCTGCCCCATTCGCCAATCGTCTAGCCCAAAACCCTAACCCAACCTCGAGACCCGTCTCGTCCCGATGTCGGAGGTCACCGTCGACTCCTTGTCGTGCCACCGCCCATCGCCGTCGTTCCCGTCACCGTCGTTCGCCCAGCAGCATTCGTGTGGTCGCTATTCGCCCCCTCCCGATGGTGACCCCCTCACCCTCGGCGTCATCACCCTCATTGTCGTCTGCTTCCTCCTAGTGACCTCTCCTCTCGCTTCTTATTCTATCTGATCACCCAATGCTCCTTCCTCTACCAGCTTACACTGGTAATGGCTCCTTCCCGACATCACCGACGTCTTCCACCTACTTCAAATTTGTCTCCTCCCCTGGCTCCTCCACCTCCCTGATTCTGTATCCTACTCCATCTCCCACAGACCTCGGCGGCAAGATCTAGGGTTGGACACACCCCGACGAAGATGAGCAACCCCTATGGAGGCCTCAACAACTAGATCGAGCGGCTTATGCAGTGCAAGCTCCTCCCTGAGCTTGAGGTAACAGCCCCTCCTCCCCACCCTTATTCCCCGCTGTCGCTTCCTGAATCACCGCGTCGACGGCCGATTTCATTGCTGGCAACCACCACGGTGGTGGGAGCAGCAACATCAACAAGGCAAAGGCCCATCCAGACTACGTCAAGAGGGCGATGACTGGACATGCGGACTCGAACGACGAGGGAGGCGATGGCGGACCTCAAATCCCAACAGCTGCTAAGGTGTGCCAAAACCGCTATCTCCCTCTCGATTCACGTCCTCCATCCCCTTCCCCTTTCCTCACATCCCGCTGGCTAAATCAAGGCTCAGGTGATGGTAGGCAACGGTGCAAGGTGGAATAGTAATGCAGATGGGTGCCTTGCCTCCACAGATGCGGCCTGGCTAGCCACAACCTGCATTGTGCTGTCAATTCTTTTGCACTCTGAGCACATGTCGAGATCCTCTCGCGTGTTCTGCTCCTTTGTTATTGCTATCCTTCTACATCCTAGCTCTGCCCTCAATGCCTCCCTCCTGTTTAATGAACTGAACAAAGAGATTATGATCCATACTGCTAATTTTCTCCATGTTATGATATTGCATTTGCACATTCAAGGGAAAACACGTTATAGGTTGCAGGCATAATCTTCTGATCTATACTGTGGTAGACAATATTTATTATTTTGATCTATACCATGCTTAGAAATCTTTATCTGTAGTTGACTTAACCAGTTTTTAGAGATTGGTTTAAAATCTTCTATTCGTTTTGGGTCTACTCATGAAATTTTGCCTTTTCATTTTTAATTTTAGAAATTACAGTCTGGAGAACTATTGGTCATCTTTTAGAAATCATTAGCCTGGTAAGAAATTGTAGAGATTTGTTTTAGTCTGTGTGTTATTGTTCTCTTTTGGGACAAACTTGTCTTCTCTCGTGAGTTTTTTTAATTGTAGAATTCTCCAATCACAGACCGATTCATCATTTTTAGAAAGTGACAACATTAATTAGAGGTACGTATGAAATTAATCCTAGATGGTTATTTGAGTTTTTTTTGTCATGGTCGTCCTTTTTTCTGTTTTGTTTAGATGGCCCATTGATCTGATTAGTTTTCATGGTCTTACATGACGTGGCTATCCTCTTTTAGTACAAATGGTTTTCCTCATGATTTTTCAGAAAAAGTGAGAGGTATGCAGGCATTATGGTGAGGAAAAGATTGTGTCGCAATCATGTAATTGGTGCTCATGTTTTCGACAGTTTAATGGTTAATCACGTGTGAGAGTGGTCGTGCCCTTGCTACACTTGTGAAAACTAAAAACGGGTGTTATGATGTTATCTAGCATTATAATTCTCCTTTGTACTATGTTCCTATGGCATTCTTTGGCCTACTAAGGCTTCTTTGAACTCTGTTTTCTCATTCTTAATAAAGCCCATCGACTGTTTCATATGTGATAAACAAATGATGTATCAGCTGGTTGGTATAGCTAGCATAGTATTGATGTGTCTTATCTGTTGCTTCTCTAGAAAAAAACCTATTGTACAATAATTTTCTTCAGGTTTCTACTGGTATGGCATCTAATCAACCATCTTCCTAGCTATTCAGGTGCTCACATTGTATAGTTTTAGCTTTCTTTTGTGGATACTGCTTATCCCTACCTATACTGATAGCAACATGTTCGTGTTTACTTCTCTTTGAAATTGTATACAACTGAAGCCATCTATCCTATTCTTGATTTCTTGTGTGTTATCTATCTCTGTCACAACAGCTTCTCTGTGAAATGAGCCATTAGATCTATACTCTCCTAGCTGTTCTTTTTGTACATTCTCTTATTCATTGATCCTTAACAGTTTGGGCATATTCTCAAATTTACATGTTAGGGCATGTACAAGTATATTACTGATGAGATTATAGGTTCAGGTTAGCTTTCTTAGATTCCACTGAAGAGGATGCGTAGAGCATATTTATGTGTAGTAATTCTGATCTTATTATTAATGTGCATTTTATTTTATAGATAAACAAGTTAATAACACATATAGGGATCTTATTTGCAGTTTTTTCTAGAAATATTCTAGCATCACTTAAAAATAACTAGATTGATAAATAGCCTCTGGTACACTTTTTCATGGTTTCTTCAATAGGTGTGGTCTACATAGAGGAGGCTAAAATTATGCCATCAGCTCTTTTTCTAGTTTAGATTTTATCAAACAACATATCTTCTCATCATAGTTTTCGCACCACATCCTCATCTTCCTCCTCATGTAGCCCCTATTTTTGTTGGCTTCGACGGGTCGAGCGATCGTGGTCGAAGTACTTGCAGCAGTGATGGTGGTGGTGGAGTGCAGGGAGGAGGCCCGAAGAAGCGAGCCTGGGGTGGAGACATCAAAAACAGCGTCACTTCAGTGCTACCATGTCTTCCTCCATCCTCAAGGTATGCCGTCATATAATTTTCTGTGGCCAAAAGAAGTGAGGGGTGCCCCAATTCAACATCATCAATGGGAAACGACGTTGAAACTTGTGTTGTATGTGAAAGAGGTTCTATACTTCAAGCATGACTATACTGTTCTATATCCTGTCGTTTATTTTCTGTGTTTTTATAAATGTAAGTTGTTGTTGCCTGTTCTTTTTAAACAGTTGCTTCTGTACAAAGATCTGAACATTCCCCCCAACCAATTACGAGGAATGGGATCCAAATAAAAGAAAAAGCCCCTCTTGAAGATATTACTAATTTGTATGCACATCCCACTTATTTCACAACTCTGCCATCCAAAGGGAGATCAGATTTGTCAGTTGAAATCAGTTTTTTATTCTGTGAATAGCTGTTGTTGGATGTCAGGCAAGCATGTCCGTATTGTTGTGTGCTCCTAACTGTTGTTTCCTATGCATACAAATTAATTTCAAGCTGTTGTTGGCTGTTCATTTTAGGCATCCAATATTTTTCTTGGCTGTGTACACCCTTTGCCATGCTAATTTGTTTTCTTAATTGTTCACAAAATGATCTTTCTCTTTATACAGGACAAATGAGTTGAAGTGAAGCACAATCATGAAGCCAGAATTACATGTAGGTATTTATCCTATTAACTAATGTTTATGCTTGTGACATTTAAATTAATTGGACCACGGCCTGTTTAGCTCAAGCTTCCCTTTGCATATAAGAGAGAATGCCAAAAAGGGTATCCATATTGAGAACTTGATGGAACATAAGGTTTCAAATACTCAAGAAGCGATGCAACAATTTGTTAGGTCAGTGTTCCGAAAATTGGTCTTGTAGGAATGATACTTGGCCAAATAAAAGGACTAGGACCCCCTCCTTGGGTCGATTATTGCAAAGCGATTATTTACATGTTTAACCGGGTATCAAGCCTATTATAATTTTTTTATGTTGTATATTGACTGCTATAGATATATTTTGTGTTGGCAAATTTTATTGTTATGAATTTTTACCTGAGTTGAGAATAATACACTTTTTCTCCCCTTTTTGAGGATTTGCTTGGAGAGAATTCAAAAACAACAATAAATTGCAAACATATGCCCATCTCCCTGGTAGACTTTTAAACAAACTTGTCCTCTTTTTAATTTCCAAAAAGCTTGTTATAGTTATTTCACATTACTGACGTTATTTCTTACTCACTGATGTGATACTTGTATGTGTGTGCGCGTGCGTGTACACACCATCTTTTAGTTTGTTGATTCGCTTTATATGTCAAAAAGGAAATATTGTTATTAGTGTGAAGTTTGAAGTTCCGTTGCAACGCACGGGCATCCGACTGGTCACAAAAGAAAAGAACGCACATCCATAAACATAAATTCAACTGATCTGCAGAGGCAGGTACCAGAAAGTCTAGAATAGTCTTAAGACGAGAATCCATTCACCCATCGCTCAGGCATCCGAGGACGACGGTGCAGCAAGGTCGGCATCGCCAGAGCCTCCTGCTTTCCTCTGCCGCAGAGCATCCATGGCTTCACCAACCTTTTCCCGGAGATTTTCTGCACACTCAATCAGGTCAAGGACCTCAGTATTGTCCAGCTCAAGCAGCATTCCCGTCACCTTGCCAGCGTTCTCCCGCTCCAGTCGTTCAACCAGGGGGTACAGCTTGTTGCCCAGAATCTGCAAACCAGAAAAAACATCTTAAGTTGAAAATTTAGCCTTCATCAAGAATTTAAAATGGCAATGATATAGTGTCCAACTATCGACAGGTCATTGTGGCAATTGCACATAGTAATTTGCGAACATCTTCGAGAGCGAAAGGTACGGTCATCCTTACTGCTCGTTGCTGGTCCGGGTCAGCAGAAGCTAAAGCAGTAGGAAGGTTGCTGCTTGAAATAGACTTTGGAGAACGGACAGGGGCATCCATTTGTGCGAAGTGTTTGACATCTTGTTGCAAAGGCATCATGGGACTCGAGAAACTCTGAGGCAGCAATGCAGGGTAATTAACCCCATTCCTGGCATTTGGCATGTACCTGACACTTTGGCTGGCATTTGGTTGAATCATCTGCGTGGTAAAAGCATGAGACGTCAGGTGAAGTGAATACCATTTAAGGTGCCCTGGCTATGGAAAACATATTGCAGAATAACAGCAGTTTAAGAAGCAAAAATTATAAGATTAATAATTTTCCATTTTTCCTTTTGTATAGCTATCTGGACATCACATGACTGGATGCAGGGTACTTTGTCACATCATAGGCGTTTTAAGGATTGAAACAATAACCACAAAAAGTAACGTAACATGCTCAACCAACAGAAAGAAATACCTGCTGCTGATGATGCATTTCTCGAGCCATTCCTCCATGCCGAGCACCCGCCCTCTGGGCAGGGCGCCTTGATCTCTGCATGTTGTACGACATCATCATGTTGTGGTCACCAGGCCTCATTCCTGGAACGAAATGCTGCTGATACCCAAAGCCTGCAGCTTGTGGTGGGATTAGGCCAGGCGCCCCCTGACTGAAGAAAAACTGATGTGGAACAATATTTGCTGGTACTGTGGGTGTTATAGCTCCTAGGTTGTTAACACGAGCAAAATGTGCCTAGCAAAAAAGAGGTCAACATCAAGCTTGTGCTATGCCTCAGAGAGAGTTTTCGACACAAAATTATCGGAACATTGTAAACATCTCTAACACATAATATTTGCAAAAATGATTATTCAATGCCATATGAACATCTAACATCTGACAATATATACCTCTACTCAGTAGCAGATACAACGTTAAATATAAACAGCAAGAAGTTCATTTTGTCATTACTCGTCAACTTTACGTGCAATATTGAGTACAAGCATTATGTCATCACTCATGACATATCAATATTGACTCACACGAATGCTCACTGATTTTAGCACAAGATACACAACCACACAACAAAATCAATTGTTATATTTAATCCGATGTTGAGTTATGCAAAGAAGAACCAAGCTAGGTTCAGTTTGGTGGGGGCGTGGATGTACAACCCCACCACCCAGGTTCAGAGTCCTTTGGCTCGAATTTGGGTGTCTTTTGCTGCTTTATTACTAAGACATGTAGTTCCTCCTACATGTTTTTTATTTTTTTTATTTATGCAGAGAAAGGTGCCAAGATTAAAGCTTTAGGCATCATCAGGACCCATGGCAACGTTAAAGCCACACAGTTCACTAAAATGTAGAAGTGACTCTGTCAGAGGCTCAGAGCTAAGGAAGAGACTAGCTATCAGCAAAAATCACCGATCCAACAAAAAACCAATTCCCTTACAAAAGAAGGGTTAACACGTACCATTAGCATCGCTCTTCTTTCCTCCTTGCGTTGAGCTAAAGCAACATACAGTGGTTTTCTGCCAACAATCCTCCCATTCATTCCATTAATCTGCCACATATTTTTTAAAAGAAATTTGAATAATCAGAACTATGCAATTGGAAGCAAAGGGTCACCATCGCAACAGATGAATCAAAAGAATGCTTCTTTAACTTACAGCATTGTGGGCAGCTTCAACAGTAGTAAATGATACAAATCCTGAACCCTTGCTCCTTCCTTGTGAATCAAGAATGACCTAAAGAAATGTCAACAGGACGAATAACAATACTAGGAATATTATATTGAATGGTGCTTTTTGTGGGTCCTTTAAGTGATGAAGAGAACAAACAGCAGCAGATTAGCAGTAAGCATATAGAGAGCGAAGTACCTTGCATGACCCTATCTCACCAAAGCCTTCAAACATCTTCCTAAGATGTCCATCGTTAATATTATCATCCAGATTCTTCAAGTACAGATTGAGACCTTGAAGCTTATCGAGTTTCCCATTTCTCCAATGCTCAAATTTTATTTTCAACTCAGCTTGTCGTTCTGCTCTTTTCTGAGCTCTTCCAACATACAAGACCATATCGTTTATCGACTTCCCATTGAGATTTTCAACTGCTGCTGCTGCACATTCTGGTTTCTTATAGTTAACAAACCCGAAACACCTAGATACGCCTTCAGCATCTCTCATGACTATAGCACTAGTAATTTCACCAAACGGTGCAAACTCATGACTCAGGTCATCATCAGTAAACCCTTTAGGCAAGTTCTTTATATACACATTTGTAAATTTGCTAGCTCCAGAAATGCATTCCCTCTCCTGGCGACGCATGAAGAGACCAACGAAAATCTTTTTGTCATTGGCCAACATGCCATTGAGGCCGTTGATGGCATCCTTAGCAGATTCCTCGCTTTCAAACTGTACAAAACCATATCCTTTCGATTGGCCATTGAAATCAGTGGCCACCTTGCACGAAAGGATGGTGCCAAAGGATGAAAACATATCGAGCAGGCTTTTGTTGTCAATGTTCGGCTCAAGATTTTTTATAAACACATTAGCACGTCCACTCTTTCGCAGGGTTGGATCCCTATTTGAGAACATAACCCGGATGGGCTTCCCATTGACAGGGGCAAAATTCAAAGCTTCCATTGCACGATTGGCTGCAAGCAATCACGTACCACCATGTTATAACAACTAACTACAATGTCAATCTCAAAATGCAGCGAGGCAAGCGAGCATGCATTTATTTTACGAAAAGGCCAACATGAAAAAAAATGACCACTGCGTTTAACATCAATCAAATAGAACAGTACATAAGTATATTAATTGACAAAAGCCGAGAAATATTATCCAACAGAATTCCGGGTTATTATACACAATGGACACACGTTCAAAAAATCGGCAATACCATGGCACGCTATCTGCATAAAACTCTGAACAAGACTAACGCAAATGCCGAACTTTCTTTTGTTCAAGTTTTGCCTAATCGATACACACAATCTATAGAGCCGATCGAGCACTCAAGGAACTAGAATTTCTCTCTACTTTAAGCCCAAATCGCCTCAACTCCAAAATCTGACGCCATAAACCAGATCATAGACAACACCGAAAATAGGAACATCAAACAGGCAATTTTTTTTTTCTGAAAATAGGAAAAATAGACAGACAAAAACCCCAACAAGCAACAATCGCCGCCAACTACAAGTGATCGATCATCACATTGGCCATGTCCGCAATCACAAGAACCCAAAACCCTCACCTCGATCTGGAGGAAAAACAAAAAACTTCCAAAAACCGATCAAAACCTAGTGATGGATCGAAACCACCCCAATCCAACAGCAAACCACCACCGAAACATTAGAACCCCAGGGCACATGCTACCACGATGGAACCCGAACCCCGAGGCACGCAAGAGAGGCAACGAGACGATGGAGACGCTCACCGTCCTCCCGCGAGTGGAAGTTGACGTAGCCGTAGCCAAGCGACTTACGGCCGGCTACGTCGCGGCAGACGCGAACCGACGCAACGGGCGCAACCTGGCAGAAGACTGCGAAGAGCTGCTCCTCCACCACGCTCGCCTCGAGGTCGCCGACGTACAGGGACGCGGCCGAGCCGACCGCCGTCTCAACAGCAGCAGGGGCCGCTCCTGGCTGAGGAGCGGCAGGAGGAGGCGGCGCGATCGGGGTCGGGGAAGTAGCGGGGCTCGCCATTGCCGCGGGCAGTAACCGGAGGAGGAGGCGGCGGCGACGAGAGGGCTAGGCCGCTAGGGTTTGCGGTTGTGCTGGGCTCTCTCGATCGCTCGTCGCGTCGGCTTCCCTTGCCTTTTCAAGTACCGCTCGCCTTTCTTAATTGCCTTCCTCTTTTGTCCTTTTGCTTTTTAATTGCTTCTAAATTTATCGGGAAGGTTTGTGATTTCTGGGATCAGATCATCAGAGGAGTAGACGAGGCGGCTTATACATACAGCTGTAGCAGCGCGGGAGAGAGGAGGTGTACCAGTCGTTTGCGTTGGTTGAAACCGTGTTGGTCTTCGTTCGTACGGGAAAGGGGGCCCAGCTGCATTGGGACTCTGTTTCCCATGTATGCAAAACAAGCACGAGCGACCCGGATAAAAAACTAATAAAACTAGTACAGTGACTGTGCTAATGCTACAACGACAGTACACCCGTTTATCAATTAAATGAGAAGATAAGTATGAATACAACACTTAATAATAAAAGAGAAATTTAGAATTTTAAATGAATTTAGAAAGAAAAACGGAACTAAATGGAGATCGAATGAGCTAAAACGGGCTCCTAAAAAAATTTAAATCAAGAAAGAGAAAGAAAAAAAAATTCTGATTATGGATTTTTTTTGCAGCTTCCACAAAGAGCACAACGTGCTCTCTGGGCTTGGCCAACGTAAGGAGGAAGGCCGGGGTGGCCACCGGTCGCGTGGTCATCACTAGTCTGGCGAGATCGCCAGACTGGGCTCATGGGGAGGAGTCACGGTTGCGGTGAATTTCACCGGGAAAGATGACGGTGATGACTTGAGTTACCTCCAAAATCCGGCGATCTTTACAAGAGGGAGCACTTGGGGATTTACGCAATGCGATGGGGTGGAGGAGAGCTCACGGTTTTATAGCCCGAAACAAGCATATTTATGGAAACCATAATTTGGGATCAAATCAGATTGGGAGGAAATTTTGGCAATAGAGCACGAAATTTAGGGAATTAACACCATAGATGGAAAGAGGAGATTTGATGCGGGATTGATGGAGCTTTGGAGCTTCTTTCTTGCTTTAATGGAGGAGGAAGAGAAGAAGCTTCTGCAGTGCAGGCTGCGATTAGAAGAAACTACAATTGGGTTGCCTTCATTTTTTAAATTAGAAGGATTTTTGAAAAGATAGCACATTAGGTTAAAAAATTCTAGAAAAATTCTCAAAAAAACTTTCGATTATTTTGTACTTAATAAAATTATTTTTAAAAAAATTGAATTATAAATTTGCCGAGGCACGGCGTGTCATGAGGTCGCCGATCAAAGAACCTCACCGTGTCGGCAAAGCCACCGATGGCGGCCAGTGGAGCCGTTGCGCACTGCGTTCTCCCGGCCATGCGCCCCTGCGCGCGTGCAATCTCTCGGCCACGCTGCTCCATCTCCCGGTTTCTTTTTCCCAGCACGTAATGTATGGTCATTTCCTTTTCCAGGACGTTTGTTTCCTTTTCCTTGATTCCAAGACGTTTATTTCCTTTTCTTGTTGATGTTGGAGGTAGGGGAAGGTCTGTTGTGGGCTACAGGGATGATTTCGGAAAAATATGAAAAAATAAAATGCGCTCGTCGACCGCTGGATCCGCAAGGAAAAAAAAGATAAAAATTAAACAGCGCTCGCCGGTCGTTGGTTCCGCGAGAAAAAATTGAAAAAAATTAAGTAGCACTCACAAACGCCCGCGGGTTCTGTGGATAAAAAATGAAAACAAAAATTCAGCGCTCTCCGTGCGCTGAAATTAGGCTCTATGGGGCTAGATCCGTAAAAAGTCTCGAGAAGGGTCATATTCGGAAAAAAATACGATCACGATGCCAGGACAATAAAAAATTCAAGTCTTGTTTCCTTGCATGCGGATCCTCCCTGTTTATTTCCTTGTTTGATTCGCTCTCCTTCCAAATATGTAGTACGTATAATTTTGGCAAGTAAAAAATTCAAGTCTGGTTTCTTTACATGCGGATCCTCCCTGTTTATTTCCTTGTTTGATTCGCTCTCCTTCCAAATATGTAGATGGGGGAGGTCTGTTGTGGGCCACAGGGATGATTAGACACACTAAATAATGGCCATCGGATGTGGGTGAGTAAAGCTGAGGAAAGATCTGAGAGGTTAATTTTGATGTAGACAAGAATGTGGGGACGTTTCTCTGGATGCACGAATGTTGGGCTATCTCTAGTGGGATGCACTATTTGGGGTGGACATAGAAAAGAATGTTTACGTGCATTATAAAGGGTATAGATATAGACAGATAATAATTTTATCATTTTTTTTCTCGGTGCGGATATGAATATGCATAATCTGGATACGAATATAAATAATATCGAATACAGATACAAAATGAATACGAATCGAAACAAATATTGTCACGAATATTTACCAGAACATGAAAACCCTATAAATTGTACACACAAAATGAAAAAGAAAAACGTAACTAGTTTATTTGCTTCAAAAGTTCATGAAGAACATGTAATGACCCAAGATTTTGTATTCTTTGTTGAATTATGTTTAAAATAATAAATTATGTATTTATGAGTTTTTATGTATTTTTAGCTACTTATTTAAAATATTTTTCTATTGAGGACAACAATTTTAGAATTTTTGAGAAAATTTAAAAAATGATAAAATCTTAAAAATATTTTTTAAAATGTTAGATTGTATCCCGAACTTCCTAAAAAAAATTGTAATTTAGGAACTGGTTAGCCAATTTTAATAATTAAAATTTTATTTGTGGATTAATTAAATTAGAAAATGATTTTGAAATTCAGAAACCTTTTTGGACCAAAAGAGTAGCTTTGGTCTAGCCCACGTGCATATCTGGATAATCCGGCCCATAAATATCTGGATTATCCGTATCCGATAGAAAGTGAGCTACCGAATCTGTTTCCGTATCCGACAGAAAAATCTGTATTCATTTCCGATCCGATACTATCTGAAAAATATCCGATCCGAAAAAATCTATATCCGAAAATTATCCGGATCGGTCGAAAACTATCTGATCCGTTTTCATCCCTACCCCGAATGCCGCATTCTATAGCAGTAAGTTGCCGTGTGTTCATTTCAAGCGGTCCCAGCTCATTCAAGTAAGGCCTACTAAGGCTTTATTTGAAGGGCTTTAAACCAGCTTCAGCTTCTAAAAATCTAGTAAATCCCTAAACAACTCAGCTTTTAAGTGGTTTTTTATGTAAGCTAGAAGCCAATATAACTAGCAAAAGCTAAAAAATGGTCTGAATCTGCTTTTGTAGCTTATTACCGAGGGAAATTAGTTATTTATCAAATAGTCTTTTATAAAAAAATTACAACTGCTTTGCAGCCTAAAAAATTAAAAAACAGTTTTTCTTGAAAAGTTACAACTCCTCTAAACAGGCCATGAGGCCCAAAACTTAGTCGAGGCACACAAGAATTGACCACATCAGAACAGATCATCAGAGTATATCCTTCTTTGACACAAGTTTTGCCTTGTTTAGCCCCTTGCACGCCTTTTATTTTTATTTTTACTTTTGACCATTTTTTTTTAATGATATTGCAAATCTAATCATTTTCTCAACCACGGAAGCACCGACAAATAACACGCATCACCTACTACATTAGATCGTCGGCACCGTAGCTCCCATTCCTACTGAGTTTGGGTACCGCGGCAGGTACCTTTAGGTACCGTTGTACTCCATCCTGTCGCAGTTGCCCGTGCTGTCGTGGTTCTGACCACCTTCCGGGGTACACGATCGCGACAGATGACACATGTCACCTGACGCTTCTTCTGTGATCAGGAAGAGAACAATTTTTACAAATTTATTCACATAGAATTAGATTTTTTTTTTAAAAAAAAACACAATATCAGGAGGCTGAAAAGACTAAGGATTCTCTTTGACGAGCAGTATGCATGCAGGAACTCACCGCCCACATCACATGCATACACTTCACAGCCATAGTCCGCTGGGCATTCGGTGAGTGACAGATCAAATGACGGCAAATTACCCCGGCCGCGACCACTACGGATAGAGTCCGGTGTGGGGACGGCGTCTTTTGTCTGCAAAACGGCGACACGCATGATCGCTTGCATAGCACATATGATATACGTGCGCATGGCACTGGCAGAGTCGACCGATGACAACAAGGCTGCCTTACGAGCTTCCGTTCCATTCCATGCCCGTGAAGGAGCATTGGACGCTGTTGGCGCCAGGGGAGCACAGGGACGGGTGGAGAGCTGGGGAAGGCATGGACGTCCTTCTTCTCTTCCCATCACAGACAGGCAGAGCAGAGAAGAGCACAATGGCGAATCTTGTGGTCGTTCCATCTGCATGCACATTGCACAGCTTGCAGTTGCTGGCTCCCAATCGGCCCCTAGCAAGTACGTACGACTGCTGCTGCTGCGGCTGAAATCTGAGTGGCACGGAGGAGGGGCCCGTATGCTGTCCCATTTCACCTGAGAATGCCATGTGAGGTGATGCAGCAGCAGTGAGACTGCAATATTAACATTCTTCGTGGGCTTATAGGATGAACAAACATATGCCGGTACAGCTCTGGCCCAAATGAACAACCTTTGCGTATCGACGACTACGGATTAGCCTTTTCATTCAAGCCTTCTTCACTTTGGGTCGATCAATTAGCTAGGCATCTCCAGCAGTGCCCACCTCAGGAGTCAGGGCTCTCTTCCTTGTCATATCATCCAAAATCTTAATTTCAAGGAGAGAGAAGGTGAAGAGAGAAAACGCATTGTTTCTCATACAAGAGACAACCTAGTGATACAGGCTATTGCATAGGAGGGAGATTTCAGAGGGAGCGTGAGGGGATAGATTGTGCTGAAAATAATTGATATAAATAAATTGTTGAAGACGTTGTCTCTACTCTCTAGATTTCAGATAAGGTGGAGTCCTACATTTAAGAGACGGACTAGGTTAGCTCCTTTAAACAAAAAGTAGGGCTAGTTTTTTAAAAAAGATTAGGTGTTTGTGATCAATAAGTTCCTTTCTAATTTGTGCAAATGCTCAAACAGCACTGGTTCACAACTTCCAGCTACTTGCGGACTATTGTGGTTGCCCTAAGGCTAGCTTCTTTAAACAAATAATAAGGCTAGCTTTTCTAAAAAAGGTTAGCTGTTTGTGATCTATAAGTTCCTTTGTAATTTGTGCAAATGCTCACAACTAGATGTGGGCATCGTGCCATGCCGGGCTGGGTCGGTCCGGGCTTATCGTGCTTCGTGCCTGAACCGTGTTGGACCACGACAGCCCACCGTGCTATGCCGTGCCGTGCTGGCCCGGTTCATCTTCAGCGAGCTTAGGCATGACCCATTTGCACTATTGCGATGAGAGGAAAGGAGTCGGAGGCGTATAGAGTTGAGGCAGTGGACACAAATATTATGGAAAAAAGAACTAAAATTTATTTATTTTTGAAAATTTACACAGAGTAAGAGGGATGTACTAAACACGGACAAGAGAAGGGGCAATGGGCGAGAAAGAGAGTGAGGCTCTCAATTTCTCTCAGCTCTCTCTCTCCTCTTTTGCCCGTCTCTCTCAAGTGTCGGCGGCGGGGGTGGTATCCATGCTACTGGGTGCGTCCATAGCACTCATGCTCTGCGGGTCGATGACCTTTATGTTGGGTTTCTTTCTCATGCTCTGGGTCATCGGTCCGTACTACAGTGTCGTGCCGGGCCTTGCAGCCCATCGTGCCAGGTTGTCAAGCCCGGCACAACCCATGATAGTGTCGTGTCATGTCTTGCCGTGCCAGGCTTTGGATCGAGCCGTATCGCCGTGCCTTTTGTCGGCCCAAAAAAACCCGCCCCGGGTGCCCACCTCTACTCACAACAGAACTGGTTCAAAACTTCCAGCTACTTGCAGTTGCAGCATTCTTCTGTCTTGGAAAAATCCTCTCTAGATTTTCAAGCAAAATAATTGTAGATAATAAAAAAAGAGACCTTAGTAGGGATGAAAACGGATCAAATATAGGCGGATAATAGTTTTACCATATTTATTTTCATTTTTTTCTAGCATGTGGATATGGTAATCTGGATACGAATACGAATAATGTTGAATACTGATATGGAGCAAATACGAATTGAAATGAATACGGTCACAAATATTTATCAAAACATAATAACCTCTTAGATTGTGCATAAGAAATCTACGAAAACACGTAACTAATTGATTTGATCAAAACATTATTGAAAATTGAATAATATATACATTTCCATTCACCTAAACAATAGTTAGATGTCATACGTCAATAAAAATTACGTAACACTTAGTTCATCGTATACATGGGATTAGTTCGTCGTTTACGCAGATGGGGAGAGCTCGGTCCTCTCCTCTATGCGCGCGCACGTGTAACCAGCAGATCAAACCCCTTGAATGCAATACAATCAATTAAGATGCAGAGGAGAGCGCTGCCCGCACTGTGTAACAGATACCTTGTGCAGTTGTGCTAGTTCTTGGGATGTCGTAGCTGGGCACACAATGGCAGCGCTAGCGCGTGGAGGGCGGTGTCAAGGGGACTACGGATGAGGGAAACGCCAGAACATGGAGGAGCGGAGCCAGGGGAACGACGGACGAGGGCGAGGCGCGGGCGTGCAGCGTGGAAGGACAGCGTTTGATGGAACTAGGGCGACCGATGGGATGACGGAAGAGACGCTGCGCCGACGCGTGGCAGCCCACGGGACGGCGGACGAGGCGTGGCGCCGGTGAGTAGCATGGAGGGGCGACGGCCGATGGGACGACAGACGAGGCGCGGTGCCGACGGAACGAGGGGCCTCGCCGGCTCGTAACGTGGAGAGGCGGCGGTTGATGTGGCGCGGCGCCGGCAAGACGAGGGGCCGCGCCGGCGAGTAGCATGGAGGGGCGGCGGCCGACGGGACGACGAACGACGCGCGGCAGCTGACGGGTGGAAAGATAAGAGAATCAAATAGGGACTTATGGTTACGGACGATCCGTTTTCACCCCTGCCCTTGGGGCACGAGGGGGATGCCCTATACGCAGGTCGTTACTTGACTTGATAAGTAGTCTTTCAGAACTAGCTGTATCAGATCGGATATTAAGTGTCACAACCCCTTGTTGGTTCTGGCTGGTTAGTGCAGACTGCAGAGGACTCGAAATCATCCTTTTCTTAGCGTGTTGGGCTCTAAATCCTAACAATGGTTCTAATGCACTTCAAAATGTGAGCGGCAACCAGGTAAGCCTATGCCAGGAAAGAAAGAGAGAAATATATATTGAGTTACATGTATCAACTAGTTTATCTAAAAAAACTGATCAGGAAAGGTAGGTAATGCAAGTCTAGACTCCTCCAGGCCTAAGACATGCACGATAAGTGGGGCACAAATATAGTTTTTATGCATCTTAAAATATTGCATTAGCCTGATCTTGAACCCAAAATATCTAGGCTTTCATACCATGTTAAGTTGCATACATCAATCAATTCTTCTAAAAACTTTAGCTGGTAAGAAAAGACGAGAACATACTTCAACGATATATCCTAACTAACGGGGGAGAGGAGAGTCCGATTGAATCAAAGTTAGCCTTCAAGAGCGGACTTTTTCTTTCAAGTAGCGCTAGACACTAATTTCTAACAGCTATGCATTTTACCTGAAAAGAAGTTAGACATGCAAACTTGGCTACTAATTTCTAACAGGTATGCATTTTACCTTAAAAAAAGGTCAGACATGAATTTTTGGTAGTTGTTCACTTCGGCTACTTCATTGATGGGTACAGCTATTCTAAAAGAATTCTGATCATCTCTACACCCCTCCTCTTAACTACTATGAAGAAGACATGCATTTTTGTTAGTTCTTCACTTTGGCTACTTCATTGATGGCTACAGCTCTTCCAAAGGAATTCTGATCGTCTCAACACCCCTCCTCTAACTACTATGAAGAAGACAAGGCTACAGCTCTTCTAACATAACTCTGATCATCTCAAGACCCCTCCTCTAACCACTATGAAGAAGACGAAGACATGCTTGTTGGGTTGTGAGCCTTGCATCTTCACCTTCTCCCCCTCGTAGAGGATCTGATCGATCCCCACATGACGTGTTCACGTGTTGTTTTCTGGTATATAAGTTCCCATAATTATGCATGCATTATATTGTGAAATCAAGATTGAACGATTTGACCAGCTACAAAACTTGTTCATAGATCAAAAGGAGTAAACAGAAAACGCACAGGTGATGTATTGCAAGAGCGAAAAATAACCCTGAAATTTTCCATTCAAGTTCCCCAAAAATGAGCTGCAGCCATGGATACAAAATTCGCCGAATTTTCGGATTTCGGGCCACCACGAAATCCCAACTACCGGCCGGATAAAAAAATTTGAAATTGCTACAGTAAACCGAAATTTTGACAAAATTCACCGAAATTTCATGATTTTTGACCGGTTTTCAAACTTTTAGGGCCGGATTTGACCGGATTTGGTCCAATAACCCTTAAGAAAGTCATCTTCTGTGAAAATTTGTTGAAAAACCGAATTTTTGAGACATTTTAAAATTTTGGCAGAAACACTGTCAGATTTCTATAAAATTGTAAAAACTTGATAATGATCTAAAAAAATTATGGTACTATATTTAGTAGCATAGTATCATACAGAACAATTTTCAGAATAATTGAACTTCATTTGTTATCTTTAAAAAATCAAAAACTGAATGAACAAAATTGGGACAGTAACATTGTCAGAATTTTATAAATTTTCTCGAGTGTGATCATGATCTAAAATTTTTATGAGAGATTAATAATTGCCTCAGTACCATTCTATAAATTTTTCAAAAAATTTAAACTTTTTTGGTTTGGTCAATCAAATCTATGTAAGCATTGAACTTCATTTGTTATATTATATTTCAAAAATCAAAAAGAGAAAGAACATAAATGATACTGTACCTTATAAGAATTTTATAAATTCACTGGAGTGTGATCATGATTCAAAATTTTTGTGAGATATTAAGCATTTTCTTATCACCCTTATGTAAAATTTTCAAAAAATTTAAATATTTTTTATTGTTAAAGTAAATCTATGTATTGATCATGAGGCTTTTATCAGGACGTAGTATTGTCAGAATTTTTCAAAATTATTTAAGCATTATCATCATCTAAAATCTTTATAGAAATATTAATGTTACATCAGGATCATTCACAAAAAGTTTTCAAAATTTTCTAAGGTGGTTTGAACCATTTTTCATTTTATTCAAGTTTGCTGGTAAACCTTTTAATAGGACAGTACCACTGTTCAAATTTTTAAAAATTCATAAATCTTGATCATCATCTGAAAATTTTATAAAAAACATTATTGATGCATCATAACCATTCACAAAAAATTTGAAAATTTTCTAACATGATTTGAACCATTTTTCATTCGGTTCAAACTTACTGGTCAGCGTTTTATCAGGACAGTAGCAATGTTCGAATTTTTAAACATTCCTCAGATTTGATAATCATCTGAAACTTTTATGGTAACATTACTGATGTGTCAGGAACCTTCAAAAAAATTCAAAAAAATTTGACATCGTTTGAACCATTATTTGTTCAGTTGAAATTTCGGATATTCCGCCCAAAATTGGGTCCAAAAAATACGGATTTGAATTTTGTTTTTTGAATTTCATCCAGATTTTAACCGAAATAACGAGATTTCGCCGAAATTTTGGATTTGCGAAATTTTATCCAAAACAAAATTTGAATCCTAGGCTGCAACGCCATCTGGAACTGTACAAGAATTCCCTATCTAAAGCGAGTAGTCACTTTTTTTTTATCAGAATCCTACTACTCCTTTCCCCACTCTCATCCATGATCCATCTCGTCTTCCTCCATTTCCTTCTAGCCGCACCACTGAATTAATCCACTACAACAATGCTCTGCCGCTGCTCCAACGAAGTGAAATCCAAAAGCAATAAGCTACTGCAATGCCCATGCTCATGTCATCCTTGCTGGCTCCCGGGCTTGATGAGCGGCTGCTGCGACGTCTTGCCCCACTCCTCCGGCGGGCTCTTCACTTCCTTGAGGAAGGCCACCACCTCCTTCATGGTAGGCCGCTCCGCCGGCGCCGGGTTCACGCAGAAGATGGCGACGCCCAGCGTCTGCAGCATCTCCTGGACCAGCTGGTCCGGCATGCTCCGCAGCTTCGGGTCCAGGATGTTCACCGCCGGCTCGTAGCTCCCCATCTTCTTCTTCGCCCACTCCACGATGTGGAGGCTCTCGCCGACCGCCGGCTCGATGGCGCTCCGCCCGCTCAGGATCTCCAGGAGCACCACGCCGTAGCTGTACACGTCGCTTTTCTCGGTGATGTTGCTGGTGTAGCCGTACTCTGAAACGAGAAAAATGTCAACCATTGTGCCCTGACATTAATCATCTATAGTAGTAGTACAAATGCATGCCTTGTGTATTAATTGTTGAGCTCTTTTACAGTGGATTAAAATCAATATAAGCCGTCCATTCCTTTAAATCTAATGGTTGAGATCAATTTAGATCTAGTTATACTACCGCCTGTAGTATTGATAGTAAAATTGAAAAAGGGGTAAAAAGGTAAAATGGCTAAATATAATTTGGTAGTAGTAGAAATCACTTGCCTGGAGCAATGTATCCATAAGAACCGGCGATGCGCGACATGGCGTGATGATAATTGGGGGAGTTCATTAGCTTGGCCAGCCCAAAGTCAGCCAAGTAGGCCTCATACTTCGAATCAAGCAATATGTTGTTACACTTGACATCCCGGTGGAGTATTGCCGGGACGCAATCTTGGTGCAGATAGGCCAGCCCCTGTGCCGCCCCAACGGCGATCTTGTACCGGGTGTCCCAGTCCAAGCTCCGGTTCTCCTTCAGGAGCTGCTGCAGATTACCATTGGGGACGTAGTTGTAGAGCAATAGCTTGACAGACTTGTTTGAGCAGTAACCAAGCAGCTTAACAATGTTCCGGTGCCTGATGTGCCCCAGAATCTGAATCTCAGCGGCGAAAGCGTCGATCGGCTCTTCCTTTGTTGATTTCCATAGCTTCTTCACCGCGATGATATCCCCATTTGGCATTTCAGCTCTGTACACGACACCTGAGCAACCTTTGCCGATCACGTTCTCATCTCTTAGACACTCCAAGATGTTATCAACGCTGAAGTTCAGCTTCTGGAACGGTGTAAACGTCCACGGGTAGGAGAAATCATCACCCCCCGCGGCCGACATGCTCATCGCCTTCTCGCCTGCGAGCCTCCTGCTTCTGTTGATCAGGATCCAGACCACGACAATCAGCAGCGTGATCGAGCCCAGAATGGCGCAGACGAGGATCACGGTCTTAACCGTTTTCAGCGCCGTCTTGCGAACCATGTCCGACGCGCAGGTGTGCCCGTCGAAAGACTCGCACAGGTTGGGGTTGTCCATGTAGGAGTTCGACGACGATGTCTTGAAGAACGGCGTCACCGGGATCGCGCCGGAGAAGTTGTTGTACGAAATGTTGAGCGACGTCAGGCTGGTGAGCGCGCCCAGCACTGAGATGCAGCCGTACAGGCCATTGCTGGAGAGGTCGAGCGACTGCAGCTGCGTCAAGCCGGACATCTCGTCGGGAAGCTCCCCGGAGAACCTGTTCGAGCTGAGGTCCAGGCTGATGCTCAGGCTAGATAACGCGCCGATCTCCGGTGGTATCGGGCCGGAGAAGCTGTTCTTGCTCAAGTCCAGCATGGTCAGCTTCTGCAGGTTCCGAATCGACTTCGGCAATGGGCCGGAGAGCATGTTATTGCTGAGGATGAGTTTGTTGACGTAGCTGAAGTTGCCGAAGCTCGCCGGTATCTCGCCGGTGAGGTTGTTCAAGCTCAGGTCGAGCTGCTCCAGGTTCATGAGCTCCCCGAACTGCGGCGGGATGCCCCCCATGAAGGTATTGTTGTGCACGTCGAGGAGCTCCAGCACCGTGATATTGGCGAGCTCGGCGGGGAGCACGCCGGTGAACCTGTTCGAGTACAGGTCCAGAAAAACAAGGTTCTGGAGCTTGCCGATCACCCTGGGTATATCGCCGACGAGCTGATTCTCACCTAGCCGGAGCCGGACCAATGATACGCAGTCGGAGACGCTGGGGGGGAGGGGCCCGGACAGCGCGTTGCCGAGCAGCAACAGCTTGCTGAGCTTCTGAAGCCCGAACACCTCGTCGGGGATGCCGCCGGCTAGCCTGTTCTTGGACAGGTCCAGCGCATACAGCTCGGAGCAGTTGCCCAGCGACGGCGGTATCGTGCCAGACAGGGCGTTGCCCCAGAGGAACATCACCTGCAGCGCCTTCAGCTCCCCGAGCTGCGGCGGTATCGCTCCCGAGAGGCCGTTCTTGTCGAGCTGCAGGGCGGTGAGGCTGCTGCAGTTGCTTAGCTCCGGCGGTATGCTCCCCGTGAGCTGGTTGTCCGATAGGTGCAGTTGCTCGAGCTCGCCGAGCTTTCCGAGCGCCCTGGGCACCTCACCGGTGAGCCGGTTGCCCGACAGGTCGAGCACCACCAATGCCGTGCACTTGGACAGCTCTGGTGGGATCTTCCCGGACAGGGCATTGCCCCAGAGGAGCAGGCTGGTGAGCTTCTGCAGTCTCCCGAGCTCCGGCGGTATCGGCCCGGTGAGCCTATTCATGTGGAGGTAGAGGTTGCGCAGCTCGAAGCACCCGCCGAGTGCGGCCGGCACCAGGCCGGACACGCTGGTGTCGTACAATGCCAGCGTCTGGAGGTTGACAAGGTTTCCGAACTCCTCCGGGATGGGGCCGGACAGAGCGGTGGCCGCGCCGCCGAAGACGGTGAGGTTAGAGAGCGCGCCGAGGGAGGACGGGATGGGCCCCGACAGCCCCGGGTTGCCGCCGACGCGGAACTGCTGGAGCGCGGTGAGCGCGCCCAGCGACGCCGGGATGGTGCCGTTGAGTAGGTTGTCCTGGACGCAGAGCACCTGGAGCGCGAAGAGGTTGGCGAGGGAGCGCGGGATGGCACCTGTGAGCCGGTTCGAGTTGAGGAGCAGGTATTGAAGCCCCGACAGCGCGCCGAGCTCGCCCGGGATGGCGCCGGAGAGCGCGTTCGACGAGAGGTCCAGCACGCGGAGCGTGTCGAGCGACGCGTAGGAAGGCGGGATGGGCCCGGAGATGTTGCAGGTGGAGAGGTTGAGCAGCTGCAGCGACGAGAGCGTGGCGAGCGGCGGCGGGAGGGAGGAGAGGTTGAGGAAGGTGTTGGGCAGCGACAGCGACACCACCCGGCTCTGCGGCGAGCACGTCACCCCCTGCCACGAGCAGGGCGTCGAGGCCGAGGGGTCCCATGACGGCATCACCGGCGACGGCGCCGCCGGGAGCAGCGACAGCAGCGCTTTGCCGTCCGGGGACAGCGCCGCGCCCGGCCGGACGACGAGCGTGGCCGCCAAGAACACCACCACGGCGGCGAGCACCAAGAACGAGCGGGCGCGGCGGTGCACCATTCTTATTCCAGCGATCAAGAAACCGTGCAAAAACGGAAAACAAAAGTTCGCTTCGCTTGCTTGCTAATGGGAAGAGAAGAGGCGACAAGCAGCAGCAGGAGGAGGAGGATGGCTAGGCAGCATGTGGGAGTGGAGAGTGTGGAGGGAGGAGGAGGAGGTGAGGCAGCGAAGAGAAGAAGCTTGCTTCGATCTGGCGTTGCTTGAGCCGCACCCAAGACGCATATGGAGGGAGGGAAGCCGAGAGCGGAGGCGCTGCTCTGTTTCTTCTCTCTGTCTTCAGTTATGCTTTGATTCTGCTTTGCTTAAACCCCTCGTTTTGGGTTGGTAAAACCTCGGTTGTTTTGGTCTTATCTGCAGCTCTTGGGAGCCGAGGAGAGTATTTAATGGTGGCTAGTTATGAGAGGTCTTCTCGAGTAGGTCGGGGACTAGTGGTAATGTCACTGTTGCAGGGTGTGTTTACTTGTTTAATTGTAGTTTTGGTCACTTGCTGCTTGGCTTCAGTGTTTCCTCTTTCCTAGAAATAACCAAAGAATTTCTTCTTTCCTTCCTTTTCCCGTGTGCCTTGGGTTATGTTCAGTTACTAGTAGAAAATAGAACTTTAGCTTAAATTCTAGCTTTTCTTGCTACAGCGGGGGTAACTCTCTTGAAATCCGTTTTTTTTCAAGTTTGTTCTTTAAAAAAGGATTAATTGATAAAAAAACTCCGTATCAGTAAGACAAATAGGATATTTTATCAATTGCATCAAGTAAAATAGGACATAAGATCAAATTCCTCCCGTCGCCATTTGCCTGGATCCGCTATAGCCAATGTAACTTCTTTCATGAGGTACCCCTTGCAAGAAAGCATGACACAAACACATGAAAATGCCGCTTACTCCTTGATATAGCAATGACTTCCACTGACTCTTCTTGCTTACAAAAGATGATCATCTCGATCAGAAAAAAGGAAAAAAGAAATGCAGAGGAAGTGTTTGATAGGAGTAACTCGGTTAACCAGAGTTTGTGGGAGAGAAAGGACGAGATTACCGGGACAAACATGTGAGAACCGCGCTACTGACAAAAGCCTCTTAAGATCGTGTCCGGGATAAAATCTAACTCGTGCACAACTAGTATGAGCCGTGCCATGTGACATAGTTCCTGTTTGGCATGAACTAACTTTTTCGAGAGGTGGCTTTCAGCCTAGCTCATGGTTAAAGGATCGCATGGCTGGTTCAAAGAGTTTCAGTGTTTGCTAACATAGCTTTTAGGTATGAGAAGTGCGGGTCGGGAATGGAGATGAGAAGTGTAGAGTTTAGGGTTTTATACTTGGTATAATGTGGTAATTTTTTTCAACTCTAATGGCAAAGTCAAATTCTAATTTACCAAAATCGTGGAAAGCTACCCTAGATCAGCTTTCGACTTTCAGTTTTTTCTAATACATATGGATTGTTGGTTTTTGGTTTTCAACTGCAAAGAAGCCAGCTGTTTGGAACAGCTTTCGGCTTCCAGATGAGAGAAGCTATTGTTAGATTATTATGGGATGGCCCATAATTAATTTAATAGAAATTCCAAAAGGCCCATTAGAATACTAGGAGTCATGAAATTGGTTTAGTACCATATGGGTAATTGAGAGAAGATTTGACCAACTTAAATAGTTGAGTTGTGTGTCTCTCAATTAGCAAGGTGGAAAAGGGTAAAGGTCAGCCACACGCTGCTGCCGAGCCGAGCCGAGCCGAGCGTGGCGTGTCGTGTGAGTCGAAAGTGAAAGTCTTGGAAAAGGAAAAGGAAAGTCTGAGTCTGAAAAGCGAAAGGAAAAGAGTCGAGTCGAGTCGAGTCGAGACGCGCGCGCGCGCGACGCAGCGACCCGGACGTGATGTCTTTGGCGGAGCGGTCTGCTTTGCCGCTTAATGTGGCGGTTTATGACCAAGAATCGCCGCCGATTAGTAATGGACGTGGTTGATGGTCGGGTCATAACACCGCCGCCACTAGTAACGGACGTCTTGATGGCGTCAGTTACTAGTAACGGTCGTTTTGATGGCCTCCTAAATGTCGCCGACAGTTACCCTTCTGCGAGCCTATATATAAGGAGGGCAGTGGCTATGTTTTAAAGACGAACCAATACTGCCTCTCTCTCAAGACTCCAGTGTTCCATTTCGAGTGCTGCATTTCTTGTCTCCCCACCTCTGTTTTCTTGCGCGCACAAGTAGCGAGAGGAGCAGCCTCCTAACCTCGCCCTTCTTGAGATCTTGCTCGAGATAGAAGGCCGATAAGGTTTTGGGGAGCGACCACGCGATCGCTCAAAAGTGCTCTGAAGCGCATCGCACCGCAACGCGCGTCAGATCGCATCAAACGCTTCATCGCACTAACGCTTCATCGCGACAACCTGTGATCGATCGTCATGGCGAACGAGAATTTTTCACTGCGCTTTGTGCCAACGGTGGCACCGGCTCAAGGGTATATCGTCTTATACCGTGTTTTTATCGATTTGATTTCTTGTTCATTAGCCTTTGCATATGAGATAGATAATCATTATCTAGAACCTTTGGTCATGAACTAGAAATGTGCAATTGTTTAAACATGATCTACATAATTTTGTGGATTAAAATATTGAGAAAATTCCTAATTTGTCCAACAATCCAAAAACCTTATCTTAGGAATTTTACAACTCATCGGTTTATTTGCGCTTAAGCCAATCGATTTGACGGCGCAAATTATAAGCGTTAGCGCGCCAAGATGATTTTGTGGTTGATCGCCATGAACGTGTATCACGTTGCGCAAGGCAAGCCACGACTGAGTGGGCTCTCTCTGAGCAGAGAGTGCCTTCACTACCGGGATAACTGCTTAGAGGCGCCGTGATTAGCGTTTGGGAGAAAATCTTGTTGATGTATATATGATTTTGCCAAGTGGTAAAGAAATGTGGATGCACTTGAGGCAAAATTCGAGTATCCGACGCAGCGATGAACTCTATGTCATGGAGCAGCTTCATGACTACAAGATGGTCGATGACCACTCAGTAGTAGAACAGCTCATGAGGTTCAAGCCTTTGCGAAAGAACTTGAGAATTTTACATGTGCATTACCCGACAAGTTTGTATGGATGCATCATCGCTAAGCGCCACCTTCTTGGAGGGATTTTGCTACTACTCTAAAACACAAGAGACAAGAGTTCAGCGTTCTTTGGTCTCATTGGGTCTCTAAATGTTGAGGAGAAAGCGAGGCAAAAGATATACGTGGGAAAGAAAGTTCTAGTGCCAATGTGGTACAAAAGAAAATCTTTCAATTCAACAAGAAGAATAAAAATAAGTCCAAAAGCCCGAGAACAAGAACAAGGCCGCTCAAACTACTAGCTTCAAGAAGAAGAAGAATAAAGGAAAGGGAAATCGCTTTATGCAGAATGGTATCGATCATTGGGCAAAGGATTGCCCGATCGTAAAGACAATAAGCGAAAAAGTCCGCTAACGTTGTTATTGGCAATCTTGAGGAGAGAACATCCGGTATGTTTCAATACCTACCGCTCTATCGATGTCGCTCACTGATTGGTGGATTGACACGGGGGCCAATATACATGTTTGTGCTGACAGATCCTTATTCTCTTTTTACCAGGTCGCAGGGGCTACCTCCGTGTTGATGGGGAATGGGTCGCATGCATTTGTACGTGGAGTCGGCACAGTTGACTTGAAGTTTACTTCGTGAAAAATCGTCGGCGATCGAGCGTGCATCACGTGCCCGCGATAAATAAAAACCTTGTCAGCGGGTCTCTATTGTGTAGAGATGGTTTTAAGCTAGTTTTTGAATCCAATAAATGTGTTGTTTCTAAAATTGGAACTTTTATTGGAAAAGGCTATGAGAGCGGAGGCTTGTTCCGCTTGTTTTTAACGGACATGAATAAAATTGTGAATCATGTTTGTAATCATGAGACTGATGTTTGGCATTCACGACTTTGTCATATTAATCTTGGTTGCATGATGCGGTTAGCCAGTATGAATTTAATCCCAAAATTTACCCAAGTCAAAGGTTCTAAGTGTCAAGTATGTGTGCAATCTAAGCAACCTCGCAAGCCTCACAAGGCGTGAGGCGAAACTTGGCACCGTTAGAACTAGTTCATACCGATTTATGCGAGATGAACGGGAGTTGACAAAGGGTGGTAAGAGGTATTTCATGACTTTGATTGATGATTCTACTAGATATTGCTATGTGTATTTATTAAAGTCAAAAGATGAGGCTTTTCACTATTTTAAGATCTATAAAGTCAAGTGAGAACCAACTTGAGAGAAAAATCAAACGGGTTAGGTCGATCGTGGTGGAGAATTCTTTTCTAATGAGTTTAATTTATTCTGCGAGGAACATGGAATAATCCATGAAAGGACGCCTCCCTATTCGCCCCAATCAAACGGGGTTGCCGAAAGAAAGAATCGTACTCTAACTGAGATGGTTAACGCCATGTTAGAAACAATGGGACTTTCCAAGGAATGGTGGGGTGAGGCTATATTGACTGCATGTCATGTCCTAAATAGGGTTCCTACAAAGAATAAAGAAATTACACCATTCGAGGAATGGGAGAGGAAAAGATTAAATTTCTCCTATTTACGTATTTGGGGTGTTTGGCTAAAGTGAATGTGCCTATCCCAAAGAAGCGTAAACTTGGACCAAAACCGTTGATTGTGTCTTTATTGGTTATGCTTTTCACAGCGTTGGATATAGATTCTTAATAGTGAAATCTGAGTACTGATATGTATGAAGGTACAATTTTGAGTCCAATGATGCCACATTCTTTGAGGACTTATTTCCTATGAAAGAGACACTTAGCTCATCTGGCCAAGAATCTATCTTCTCTCCTAAACCTTCCACTCCTATACAAATTGAGCCCATTTTTGAGGAAAATCCAATAGATGAGGGCAATGAAATAACTCGTAAGAGTAAGAGACTAAGGACTACAAAGTCTTTTGGTGATGACTTCATTGTATATCTAGTGGATGATACTCCAAGAACCATTGAGGAGGCTTATTCATCTCAGGACGCTGACTATTGGAAGGAAGCGGTCCAGTGAGATGAATTCAATCTTGAGCAATGGAACTTGGGAAGTTGTTGAACGTCCATATGGGTGTAAACACAGTAGGATGTAAGTGGGTGTTCAAGAAAAAGTCGAGGCCCGATGGTACGATTGAAAAGTACAAGGCAAGGCTTGTGGCCAAGGGTTATACCTGTAAAGAAGGCGAGGACTTCTTTGATACTTACTCACTGTTGCGGATCGACCACTATTAGAGTACTACTGTCTTTGGTCGCCTCCTACGGTCGATCATTCATCGATGGATGTAAAGACGGCTTTCCTTAATGGAGAGTTGGAAGAGGAAATCTATATGGATCACTGATGGATTTGTAGTAAAGGGTCATGAAGGAAAAGTGTGTAGGTTGTTGAAGTCTTTGTATGGCCTTAAGCAAGCATCTAAGCGGGGTACGAGAAGTTCGACAGAACTTTAACATCTGCCGCTTTGTTGTGAATGAAGTCGACAAATGTGTGTATTACCGCTATGGTGGGGTGAAGGAGTGATTATGTGTCCGTATGTTGATGACATATCGATCTTTAGGACAAACCTTAATGTGATTAAGGAAGTCAAGGACTTTTGTCCAAAACTTTGAAATGAAAGATTTGGGAGTAGCGGATGTCATCTTAAACATTAAATTGTTAAGAGAAGGTGACGGTGGGATTACTCTTGAGCAGTCCCATTATGTGGAAAAGGTGTTGAGTCGCTTTGGCTATAGCGATTGCAAACCTGCTCCAACGCCAGTATGATCCAAGTGTGCTATTACGAAAGAACCAACGAATAGCAAAGGATCAATTGAGATATTCCCAAATTATTGGTTCATTGATGTATTTAGCTAGTGCAACAAGGCACGATATCTCGCTTCTTGTGAGCAAACTAAGCCGTTTGTTTCAAACCCGGAGATAATCATTGGCATGCTCTTGAGAGAGTAATGCGCTATCTAAAAGGGACATCAAGTTATGGAATTCACTACACCGGGTACCCTAGGGTACTTGAGGGTTATAGTGATTCAAACCGGATATCCGATCTTGATGAAATAAAAGCCACAAGTGGATATGTGTTCACATTGGGTGGAGCCGCTTTCTGAAGTCTTGCAAGCGCACCATCTTAACGAGGTCTACAATGGAAGCGAACTCACAAGATTAGATACACCTACGTGGAAGCCGATCGGTCGCGTGAACTTGTGAAGGACTTACCGGTGGTTGAGAAACCGGTGCTCGCTATTCTTTTGAACTGTGACAATCGACGGTAATTGTTAAGGTAAATGTTCTAAGGATAACATGAAGTCATCAAGGCACGTTAAGAGGCGGTTGAAGTCTGTCAGAAAATGAGAAACTCCGAGTTATAGCGTTGGACTATGTCCGCACGGCTAAAAACTTGGCGATCCTTTTACAAAGGGACTATCACGGAATGTGATAGATGAAGCATCGAGGAGATGGGCTTGAGACCCACATAAAGTCATGTCTTAGTGGTAACTCATCCTATTTGATCGGAGATCCCGTGAACTAGGATGTTGAGACAAGCTAGTGATTGGTGAGAGGAGAGTACTTCAGACTTAGTCCACTCCGCTTGAGATGCAATAACTCTCCTATTCAGATGGCGGGTTGGTTATACCTTAATGTATTCCGAGTGGCTTTGATAAGCGAGAGATGTTGTCCTACGAACATCTTATGAGGAATACACCTATATGAGTTCGATCGCTAGTCACAGTCTATGAGATTGGGTGATCTCTAGAGGCTCATGAAAGGCTAAGGAGTATGACTTATAAGCTCCAAACCGAGGGGATGCATTTAGCGACCTAGTATCGATAAAGGACTTTTGGTGAAACTTGTTCGCACAAAACTGTCAATTCAAGGCATAGTCCATTGTTCGATTGTGGATGAGTGTAACCTTTGTTCTAGATGGAAGTTCAACTTAACAGTCTCCATCGAAAACCGGTATATCAAACTACATTGGGCGAGAGTATTTCAAATGTGCCTTTGAAATTTGGTGGGGATTGTTAGATTATTATGGGATGGCCCATAATTAATTTAATAGAAATTCCAAAAGGCCCATTAGAATACTAGGAGTCATGAAATTGGTTTAGTACCATATGGGTAATTGAGAGAAGATTTGACCAACTTAAATAGTTGAGTTGTGTGTCTCTCAATTAGCAAGGTGGAAAAGGGTAAAGGTCAGTGCCACACGCTGCTGCAGCCGAGCCGAGCCGAGCCGAGCCGAGGCGTGGCGTGGCGTGGCGTGGCGTGTGCGAGTGCGAGTCGAGTCGAGTCGAGTCGAGACGAGACGAGACGAGACGAGACGATGCGTGCGTCAGCGGCGCAGCCGATCCGGACGTGATGTCTTTGGCGGAGCGGTCTGCTTTGCCGCTTTAATGTGGTCGGTTTATGACCGATGAATCGCCGCCGATTAGTAATGGCGACGTGGTTGATGGTCGGTCATAACACGTCGATTACTAGTAACGGACGTCTTGATGGCGTCGATTACTAGTAACGGTCGCTTTGATGGCCTCTAAATGTCGCCGACGCTTACCCTTCTGCGAGCCTATATATAAGGAGGGCAGTGGTGTGTTTTAAAGACGAACCAATCGCCTCTCTCTCAAGACTCGGTGTTCCATTTCGGTCTTGCATTTCTTGTCTCCCCACCTGTTTTCTTGCGCGCACAAGTAGCGAGAGGAGCAGGCCTCCGAACCTCGCCCTTCTTGAGATCTTGCTCGAGATAGAAGGCCGATAAGGTTTTTGGGGAGCGACCACGCGATCGCTCAAAAGTGCTCTGAAGCGCATTCACGCCGCAACGCGCGTCAGACTTGCATCAAACGCTTCATCGCACTAACGCTTCATCGCGACAACCCGTGATCGTCTACATCGATCGTCATGGCGAACGAGAATGTTACACTGCTTTGTGCTAACGGTGGCACCGGCTCAAGGGTATATCGTCTTATACCGTGTTTTTATCGATTTGATTTCTTGTTCATTAGCCTTTGCATATGAGATAGATAATCATTATCTAGAACCTTTGGTGTGAACTAGAAATGTGCAATTGTTTAAACATGATCTACATAATTTTGTGGATTAAAATATTGAGAAAATTCCTAATTTGTCCAACAGCTAAAGCTAAAGTCGTCACAAACATGGCCATAGGGCTGCACTGCCCCTTCGTTCTCGAAGCTGTGGTTTATCTGGACCTTCTACACATATTTTCTTTGTATTTTTTTATTTTTTAATAAAATTGTAAATCTAACCTTCTTCCAGGTCGTGAAAGGAGAGGTAAACGACATGTGTCATATCTCACAGTATGAGATCGCATCAGGTCGACTGGTTACATGTGTTGCTTGCTGCTACTTCTACGGTCAGAAAGAAACCCAAATTTGCAATTTCGTTCAAACCAGCAACACATAGGAAAAAAAAAATTAAGCCCAGAGACCAAATAAACCAACAGCTGTACATTCTACAATCCGACGATAGGCCCTATCAGCCTCTCCCTCTCCTCCTTTCTCTTCCTCTTACAAGAGAGAACAATGACTTTCCTCTGTCCTGCAATATAAGCCATTATTTTTACAAAATACTGTCCCGCAATACAAGTCTATAGAGATGTAATTATTGCAATATTTCTATACTCTCTTCAGTTCACAAAAACTTGTCGGTTTGAGATATGTGCAGTCAAATTTTTAAAACTTTAGCTATTGATATCTTTTTAAATATTTAGATTGGATGTATGAAAATCATATGTATATATTTGCTTCGAAACATACTTTCATAATACTATATTTTTATTAGATTTTTAAATATATTATAATAGACGTTAGTGATCAAAGTTGAGTTTTAAAGACCGTGTCGATGTCTAAAACGACAACTATTTGTGACCGGAAGGCGTAATATATCTCCCATTTAATGCTAAAAAGTGAAAGAGTAGTTATAGTATACTATTTGATAAGGACATGCATAGTCTAATAACATTAACTTTTTTTAAAATTAGTGTTTCCTTGTTTTGTGTATATAGAAAACTATGGACTTATATTGCGGGACGAGCATTATTGGCCGTCGTTAGATCATACAAAACACAGAGTAATAGTACTCCTTGAGTAGTACTCACTTCGCTCTTTTTTTCACTTGTCTTTTATTTATTTATTTATTTTTTACGGTCTCTGAGATACGATTTTGATCATTACTTTTTATAATTTTACATTAAAATGCATTAATAAAACTATAATATTATGAAAGTATTTGTAACGACAAATCTAATGGTATAATTTTCATATAGCTAATATAGATAAATTTAAATCTATTGATGGTCAAATTTTAGAAAGTTTGACGGTACGGAATCTAGGATATTAAGTAAAAAACAGAGGGACATTATTTTTGACAACATTCGGGTACAAGGAGATCACCGGAAAAAAGGGGTCGAATCTGTTATGCAGCCTAAAGAAAGTGTTTGATGCTTGCCTGTACAAATGTACAGAAAAGCCATCGATTCTAAACAAAAGGATGAGTAATATACTAACTAAATGACCACCGCATTTGATACTCGAGTTCTTTAATCTTTCCAGTGTTAACAACAATCTAGAAGCAGCTTTGATCAGCAATAAAAATGTCCTCATTCGATAAATACACGATATAAAAAACGGCATTTTTTTTCCTTCACATTTTCTCTTCAAAATTTCCAAAACTAACAATGGGCTATTGGGCCGGCATGTGTATGGGCCGAATAACCAAGCAAAAGCCCACCAGCACCCATTGGGATTGGCAACACCCAGCCCATACCCTCCACCGAATAACTTAAAGCCGCTTATCCCCATCGCTGATCCCAACCTTGCAAATCCCTAAACACACTCCCCAGGCACCAGCATCTACCCTCCAAACCCTAGGCCATGGTCACCATTATAGGGGTGGAAATGAGCCGAGCCAGGCTCGCTCGAGCCGGCTCGGCTGAAACTTTGGCTGGGCTCGGCTCGGCTCAGCTCGTTTGGAGGCTCGAGCCGGCTCGTTAGCTCGCGAGCCTTTTGGGTTATGTAAGATATGTAGGCCTAAATAATTAAGACGCACTTAGGTCTTTGAAATGAAAGCCAGAATTTCCTACGATACAGTTCAAACCTGGTTAACAAGAAGATCCACTTGTTCTCTGTACATCTCTTTCAGGTCAACAATATCATTTTTTAGTTCTTCCAACTACAAAACAGCATGAACATTTTCAAAATAAGTCGGTGTGAAATAATAGATAAAGATTCACAAAATAATGTAATACTTATGGTGTAAACTCAACTGCAAATATATCCTGACTATATTGTTAACACAAGTTCTTACAGATAAATAATAACTGTCAAAATTCAATTGATACAAAACTTGCATAAGAAATAGCCAAAAAGAGTATAAAAATGCTAGTGCAGTAATTATATATTTTATGTGGCATGACATTGTTGTAACATACAAGAAAAAAATCTATCACAATAATTCTCCAAAACAGAAGCATTTTGTTTGCATAAAACTGAGATAGACCAGCTTGGGGTTAGCTGCGTCTAAGCCAGTGCGTGCTTGGCTTTCCAGTGGGCTGCGCTTTACTCTGGGCTGGCCTGAAGCTGACGAGCTCACAAGCAGCTCGCGAGCTGATTCGAGCTCGGCTCAAAATTTCAACGAGCTAAAAAGATAGCTTAGCTTGATATATTTAAACTACAAACCTAAGCCAGGCTGGTTTCGAGCCGAACCGGCTCACGAGGCTGGAGCTTATTTTCCACCCCAGTCACCAACCCCTCTCAAAACCCGAGGGGCACTATCGCCAATTCCCACCACCCTGGGTCAGATTCCTTGGGAAGGGCAAAAACTTGATGATATTCTAGGCAAGCAAGCTGGCAGGCTGCTGCTTGCTCATCTCATGGGGGAGTGTGTTTAAAGTAAAAGGACTTAATCACTTAATACGAAGACGGAGAGAGAGACAGGGGGAGGAGGCAAGCAAGGCAAGCGTCCCTTTCTAAGTTTTGGGATTCTTAAACGGTGCTTAAAATTTTAACCCCTCTCTCTCTCTCTATGACTGGTACGGCGGATGCCTTTGTTTTTGTTTACTGTGCCTTTCTTTTTTTAATCTCATTCTGTTCTTTGTTGCTTCTTGTTTTTTTACCATGGTGTGTGACTGGAGGGTGAAAAGAGGAGAGGGTTATAATTGTGCACAAGAGGCAATGGGGGGTTAAAAACCGTGGTGATGGCCAGTTGTGGGCTTTCCAAGGGGGTGGAGGTGGGTGGCTTTGGGGAATTGAGTTAAAGAAAGAAAAAAATGCGACAATTTGTACTTACATGTCGCTGCCCTGTGTAAAATGTCTAGCCTTGTGGAATTCTTATTTTAAATAATACATTTTTTTATTCAAATTGCAAAAATATACGTCAATCTTAAAAAATTACAAAAATATACTTTTGTCGCCCGAACATGGGGCGATCGCCTCATCTGCAGGCGATCGGTGCAGTTTTCACGCGCGATATTTCATCATCTGCGATCGGTTCTAAAGAAAATCATAACTTTTTAGTATGATGTCGGATGGAGATGAACTTTATATGAAAATTGTAGCTCTCGACGGGATCTACAACTTTTGTATACAAATTTGTTTCATTTGAATCCATTTAGATAGCCAAAAACAGGATAGAAGTTTCAGATCTAAAAACAGATCTGAATATTCTATCCCATTTTTTACCATCTAAATGGATTCAAATTGAAAAAGTTTATATACAAAAGTTGTAGATCCCGTCGAGAGATATAATTTTCATATAAATTTCATCTCCATCCGACATCATATGAAAAAGTTATGATTTTTTTTAGAACTGACCACAGACAGAGGAAATATCACGCGTTTAGAGCGGCACCGATCGACCGTATATGGGGCGATCGCCCCGTATACGGGCGACAAAAGTATATTTTTGTAATTTTTTGAGATGGACGTATATTTTTGCAATTTGAATAAAAAATTATATTATTTAAAATAAAAATTCTAGCCTTGTGTGCAACTGCCAAACAGGTCATAATCACCGGGGAAAACTTGGAAACAGATCTCGTAGTCACGTAAGGACTGTAACTTCAGTAGTTGGATCAATTGTTGAATCAAAAATTGATGGTTTGAATTATTCGTAGCAATACACTGTAGCTGACGCTATTCAATGATCCGGACCGTTCGTTGCTTGATTGAACGGTGCTTATGACAAGTAATTGCTTAAGTTGCGGTTCTTTACAAACTGCACACGAACTCTATCCGGGAAAACTTAGTCTGTAAAATATAACATAATCAATAGATTTACTCGTGCAACTGCACGTCTAGATATTAGATACAATTATCTTTGATATACGACTCTACTTTCAATGACTAAAATACAATTGTATTTATTATATAACTCTATTTATGTACTCCCTCCGGTTATAAATAGTTGTCGTTTTGGATATCGATACGGTCTCTAAAACATAATTCTAACTACTAATTTTTATTATAATATATTTATAAAACCTAATAAAATTATAATATTATGAAAGTACATTTCGAAACAAATCTACACGTATGATTTTCATGTATCTAATTTAAATATTTAAAAATATATGACTATATCTATTTCCAAAACGACAACTATTTGTGACCAGGGGGAGTATGATTAATTTGCACTCTTATAATCTAGCCCCACCAAAATAAGTGGTGGAGATCATTTCTTTGATATACAACTTTACTTTCAATGATTGAAATACAATTATATTTGTTATATATGATTAATCTACACCGTTATAATCTAACCTACCAAAATTAGTGGTGGAGATCTTTCTTTTTTTTTATGACCAGTTATATATATATATATATATATATATATATATATATATATATATGTATATATAGGTCAGAAGTTTAAAATTGACCAAGTGGCAAGCGGCCAATGTAGGTGTAAAAATATGAAATCAATAGCCGAGAAATCAGTGTCGAAACGAAAGGGTAGCTTGCTATGAATAATTTGCTTCAAACATTATGTACCGGTGGAATAACGTACGATTACTACTAATATCAGTATAATTATGTTTCAACAAACACAATAATGTGCTTAAGACGGAGGACATGTACTATCAGCAAAGGGCATGATGAAAAATATGGAGGGTACCGAATGGACATTGAAACTAAAAGTATTTTTGGCCAGGGTCTGGCTCGTAGACCGGTGTGTCTGGCATCTGAGGAAATATTTTAGGTTGAAATGACTTTTTTTAAGGTCGTTTTTTTCCTTTCTGACTGGTACCCGCACGAGACATTATCTCGGGCACGGGATCAATACTGGGCCGTCGGATTAGTATACCGGATTGCTTCTACGTATCGTTGCTACAGTATCCGACCCACTTAGAGCTATCGGGTAATGGGTCAACGTTCGCCAGATAGACCCGAACGCGAGCAAACATTTCTTATCCAGATAACGCCCGTCCAAATTTAGTCTCCATCTGGAAATGGAGGAACAGCAAACAAATCACTCTTCCTTTTGCTAATTTTTTGTATAAATTTTATGTGAAAATGAAAGCTCCAAATAGTCTTTTTACTACCGTATACTTTCGCTAATCCTACCTGGCGTTCTAGTTGCAATTTCCACTTACATTGCTTTTTTTAGATGCACTTACACTGCTTTTACCTCTGATTTGAAAAAAAAACTCTTTTAAGGTAGCTCAATTTAATATGGACCGTCTATTTCTTTTGATCTAAGGGTTCAGATTAATTAGAATTTAGTTCTACTACTTCTAGCATTAGAATCTGAAAGGGGTAGATTTGTAAATGGAACTCATGGCACAAGAGTAATTTCGTCAGCGGACAGAGGATTAGGTTTAGGAAAAAGGTCATTAATACCCTGTTAAAAATAATTATATTTACAGCAAAAAGTCTAAAATACACTTAACAAAATAACGATTAGATATACAAATCTTACCCCAGTAGAATGTATCGCAAAAAAATCTAAACAAAATGACTTTCAATCTATGTTGACGTCAGCATCGTGACAATGGCGAGCTATTACAGTTACAGGAACTAAATGCGAACCTGTTTCCACAGTAAGCCGGTTTTTGAAGGAGCAATTTGCTAGGACATCTTCCTTGCGGGCGGTGCGTCGGTGGCTGCGGCGCCACGGGTGACCTCCTCGTCGGCGTGGCTAGACAGGCCTAGGCGCGGTTGCACTTAATCGGGCCTGGTTGCGGGGTGAACGGTTCGGCGGACGGCGCGTCGGGCTGGGCGTGCGTGTGTGGCCGCTCGGGTTCGGGTCTGATCGTGGGCGCACGGGAGTCAGCGGCTTGGCGGCGCGACACGTCGGCACGAGCGTCCTCCTCGGCGTGGCTGGCCGGCGTTGGAGTTGGAGAGCCTTCAAACATACTCAAGTGAGAAAAAAAAGAGAGTTGGCCACCCAATTGGAAGATCCGAACCTGAGAGTTTGGGTGGTACTTGGACCAGGCTGCTGTCGGTGATCAGATTAAGCTCGAACTGGCTCGTCTCGTCCGGAGGAGCATAAACATTGGGGCCTAATAGTACGGTAAAATTCTTGGGAAATCCGGACGCGCACGTGAGGGGTGCGTGCGTGCGTGCGTGTGCTAGCTTGCTAGTCGCCGTCGTCGGCAGCGTGACTCAGATGACTGTAACAGTAACCACTCTTTAGTTACTGCCAGTTACTGTGCTCCTGCCCGAAGAAAGAGAGACAATGGCGCCTCGGCCCCATCCCTCTTTCGGCCTGACTCGGCGCTGTGCTAGCACGAGATTTGATGCAAAGTTTTTACCGCAGCAGCGTTGTTAGTTGTTACTACTACTACTTTCTTTATATTACTCCACTTGTGGTACGTTTGGGGTCAAACGATCGAAGTAATTCTTGCGACCAATTAGGGAGTGAACTAAACAGTAGATGATTCGTTCACCGCCATCTGAAGCTGTAAATTAGTAAGGTTGAACAGTCTTGAAGAATGCAATCGTGTCCGCGAGCGTTAACGGTTGCAACGGTGATAGGAGAGGTTCGAGATTGGCAATGGTTTCTTTGGAAGTTGTAGTAAGATGCACCCCGAGCAGACGTTCAGTTGACAGCGATAACCAGTGATCTTTCGTAGACAACACTTCCTTAGTACTCCCTCCGTTGATAAATATAAGATCTATAGTTTGAATGATCTTGTTGAAAAATATAAAATATGCATGCAGATTTAATAAGTCTTTCTACATATACCCTTATTTATTCTCTCTCAACCATATGCATTTATTCATTACTACTTACACAAAATATTATCTCTCATCTTCCAAGACAATTAAGAAGGATATGTAAGTCATTTCCTATCATGTCTTTCTCAATTTTATCACAACCTTAATCCTTGTGTTAAGTCAAAATACGTTTTATATTTATCAACGGATAAATTACCTTTTATGAATGATCGAAAAGAACTTGCGTTGCTTGCGAAATTCATGCGTTCTAAACAGGCATTGATCATCGAGTACAAGACGGACCCATTCAACGAGGAAATTCAGCTGATGGCCGTGTTGGGACTGAATCACGAACCCGTTCTGTTTTTTGTACAGGCAAGCAGCAGATTATGGGGGCGTTTCCTTTGTTATAATCTCAAATCTCGGAGGACGGAGCAGCTACTAGCTCATATCTCGACGCAATCAAGTTATCCGTCGATACCCGATCCCTTGTGTACCGGACAACGCAAGCAGTGCACGAAGAGCCCAGCTAGGGTTTCCGCTGCAACACATCGCTACTTTTCTTTTATCAGCCGAGTCCACAAAATGTAGCAGTACTAGTATCTTCAGCAAACGAAGCCCCCGTCATGTCAGAACCTAGTTGCTGCATGCATCAGCGAGGAGTAATTACTCTAAATTTACAGAGTATATTTTTTTAAGCAGGTTGACTAAAGATTTTTTTAAAATGACTAGACTACCTTAATTATTATTTCTAAGCACTATATTCAAGGCCTATTTGTTTTTGTTTTTGATTCTCTAAAAATTGATTCTAGATTATGGTTTTAGAGAAGCTGATTCTCCAAAAGCTGGAATCTAAAAGAACATATAAAGTGGATTGTGGATTCTAGTGTATATGAGTGGGATGAATTGTGAGAATTGATTCTTAGAATCGGTCTGTTTGTTTGTTATTATGCGTTTGGAGCCAGAATCCAGAATCAAAAGCAAAAACAAATAAGCCCTCAATATATGCATATAGATAATATCAAGTAAATCTAAATATATTTATTAGTAATATCAAGAAAACATCACAATATTTTTTATATTGGAACATAAAATATATACAATATTTATGAATAAAATTATTAAAAATGCGTCATATAAACTTATACGGAGAGTGTACCTGACAACTCACGAAGAAAAAATAACCTTACCGCTGAAATAAACGACAGGATCAGTAGACGGTAGGCGTACAGCGCGACGCGGCTCGCACCGGGCTCGAACGACGCTAACAGTAATTATAGGGACGGCCGTAATAATCGCGAAGGAAACAATCATAATTAATTCCACTTTTCCTCCTCGATCGCCTCCCATTATGATCAGTACTGTACCGACGTGGCAATATATATAATTTTTTCTAAGGAGACCGGGAAGAACCCGATGATGGTTTTCTAATATTCTACAGCAGGATAGAAAAGGATTAGTGCGAGTACTTGAGGCATCTGCGAGCGCAAACCAAGATATTGTACTACTACTAGTATTATAATTCGTGTGCGAGAGAGGCAGATGCTTACAGTGGTAGATAGTACTCTGTTCTGATTCACAAAAATTTATCATTTGAGATATGTGTAGTTAAAATGTTAAGACTTTAGTTATCTATATTTTTTTAAATATCTAGATTGAATGCATGAAAATCATATATGTAGATTCGTTTTGAAACATATTCCCTCTATTCAGAAATATAAGACGCATTTGGATTTTGCACAAGGATTAAGATTGAAGTGAAATTAAGAAAAGTATGAGTGAAAATAACTTAGATATTCCTACTTAATTGTTTTGAAAAATGAGAGATAATATTTTAGGTACGGTGATCATGAATAAATGCATATAATTGAGAAAGAATAAATAGCGGTATAGTGGGAAAAGCCTTATTAAATCTACATACAAGCTTCATATTTTTGAATAAGATCATTCAAACTATAAACTTTATATTTCTGAACGGAGAGAATACTTTCGTAATATTATAATTTTATTGTATTTTTAAATATATTATAATAAAAATCAGTGGTTAAAGTTGGTTTTAAAAACCGTATCGATATCTAAAACGATAACTATTTGTGACCATGGGACTAGTATATTCCCTAATTAACTAAGCCAGGTTAATTAAGCTAAGAGATCGAGCTGCTTGGAGTCTTGGACTCTGTAAGCTCAGCATGTATCCACTCGGCTTTATGTAGCTTACAGAGTGGATTAAAACACTCTTCATCCATAATCAATTAGGCTTGAGCGCAGATTAGACTCCAAGGCTACAACAAACGGCAACGGATGTCTATTTAGGCTGCATATATCTTTTGCCCAACTAAAGACCACAAGAAACATGGATCATGCCTCGTGGGTAGGTGTGTTTTGATTGGTGACCTAAGTGGGAATGGTTAATTTGAGTGATAAGTGGATCTTTTCTCTCTCTACTTTTCTTTTTCATCAAAGTCTCTCTAGTCGCGATACTCCGCATCATCCCCCTTTACTCCTCTATTTCTTTCCCTCAAAATAGTTTTTTTTGCCAAATTTCCCTCCAACTTTTTGAATAAGAAGTATTTTTTAACCACTTTCGAAAGTTTTTTAATTGAAATTTTTGGAGTTGAAACTTTTTGAGTTAAAACTTTCTAATTTGAATTTTTGATTTAATTTTTTTGAGTTGAAATTTCCTGTGTAGAACTTTTGAAGTTAAAATTTTCTAATTTGAAATTTTTGTGTTGGAGAGGAAGGAAGAGAGGCAGGGGAAGTGAGTGGGAAGAGGGAAGGGTGGAGATAGGTGGAAAAGATGAAATGGCATCTTAGGATGATGTCCTTAAACTAGTGGTACCTAACCAAAATTGCTCTACAGAAATTTGCCAAAAATTGGCATCATGTAAGTTTTGTCGTCAAATTGGTTGCCTACGAATTGGTCATATTTTATTAAGGAAAAGAATTACAAAGATAGATAAAAGAGAATCTTGTTAATTTTGGAAGTGGATGGTAAATCTGGTCAAAATTGCCATAATTTTGGCTTGTTGGTTGGGGCTTTAGTTTCTCCTCATGTGCTGTCTTTCTCCGTCAGCTTTGTTGGCTATCTCAAAGTTCGTCTTCAAGTTGCAGTCTTATGTTCAATACTTCAAAGTCGTGTATGTACTTATGATACAATTGCTAACATGCCATGAATGTTGAATTCAATACGCGGATGTCACTAGTATAATTGATATGCTCACTCATAAACGCACGATGCTGCAGCCTGAAAGTGAATACATATCCTATGTGCTCTTAGCTGAAGAAAAGAGGAGTTACCAGAATAAGCTAGAAAGAGTATACTGAAATGTTTTCAACCGATCGAGTTCAGTGCTCAATTAATTCTCTTTTACGACAATAAATCTTCTTAGACAAAAAAGATTGAGAGGTTGCAAACAATAGGTTTTCAAATGCAACAGTCAGAACTGGAGAGTCCAATTAATAATTACCCAAGGATGCAATCTTTATGTGATCGAGGCTATTTCACTTGTAATGTTTCAGTTAAACCTTTCGGGTTTTTGTTGGACAATTTGGACTAAAATGTTAGGGTCTCCTATTTGCAAGGGAAAACTTGAGAGCTGACAGCTGGTCTGTTTGTTTTAGCTTTTGATTTTGGATTCTAGCCCCAAAAGCATAATAAAAATAAATAGCCCGATTCTAGAATTCGATTATCACAATCCAGCCACTCATGTACACTAGAATCCACAATCCACTTCATACGTGCTTTTTGATTTCAGCTTTTGGAGAATCAGCTTCTCTACAACCACAATCCAGAATCAGCTTTTAGAAATCTAAAGCAAAAACAAACAGACCCTAATACTGTAACCCAACCAGCACCAGCAGATGGGTCAGTTGTACTACCAGGGAAGCATTTTCTGCTTAGAGATCATACCTTCTAAGCATGGAACACTTTTGAAGCCATGAGATCTCTGTATGAATATAAATAAGATGCCCATTAGCTAAGTTGAGAAAAAAAGTTGCATAAGTGATAAAAGAAAAAAAGTACTTTATCTATAATTGTATAGTGTCATATGGTTGAGAGCTAAGCTGAGAAGAAAACTAACAACTCGGAGGCATGAAATGTAATTACTATATAAGTTCTTTAAATATTATCAAATTATATTGAAGTCTAAATGTATTGTAATGTCTACTAGCAAAAATATATCTAGAACATTCAATTTTTTGGGTGTTGGTGCGTACCCAACACCCCAGCTAATTCCGCCCCTGCCATTAGCCACCAAGGAAGTAAGCAAAGAAGAAAAAAAATAGAGGATTGGCATGCCACTTCAAAAAAAATAGAGGATTGGCCTAGATATAAAGTTTAGATCCTACTTCGAACGAAGGAATTCCACAGAAATTTTGTAGAAATTTTATAGGAAAGTAGTTCAGTTTATATAGGAATTTAAGAAAATTCTTGGGTTCTAGGGTCAACATGGCATCCAATATTTCTAGCATATTTTTTCTTTTTTATGGTAACATCTAATGGCCACTATAGTTCATCTTTAATTAGGGACTACTTGATTAAGGGTCCGATATTTTTTAGAGAATTTCTCGAATATTTATTTTTTTCTTAGCAGTTGTAAGACTACTGTCATAAGTTTTTGTTATATAATAGATAGATTGCTTGAGTTTTTATTATGTAGAAGATAGATTGCTTGAGTTTCTCGCTTACTAAACAAGGCACCTCGAAGAAACCCAGTTCTTACCGGTGAATCCAAGTAGGAATTCAGGCTTTACCATCTCTGTGAAGACTTAATCCTTCAAGATGACTGTTTCTCAAGATATGCAAGTAGTTCAAGATGACTGTTTCTCAAGGTATGCAAGTTTTGTTCAGAAGGTTTTGTTCTTCAATGCATCTCCCCTCAATACAAGTTATATAAATCTTGAAATAAACGAAGAGGTAAGTAATCACTATTTATCATTTATTCATGCTTTAATATCTGTGTGACTTTTAAAAAGAGAAGCATAGAAGCACATCTTCTACATCGTCCGTTTCTTATTAACAAGATTTAACAGAATTCAGTGCACACAATTAATCAGTTCTCCCTTATGTGATCAAGGTTATTCACTTATGATATTCCAGCTAAATCATTATGGATTTGTTGGACCATTTGGACTAAAATGTTAGGATATTTGCAAAGGCAAAATTGACAGCTGACAGCTTAATGCTATGGCATCCCAACAACCAGCAGTCTAGCACCAGCCGATGTACCAGCTGTACCACCACAGTTGCATGATCTGCTTACCTTCTAAGCATGGAACACTTCCGAAGCCATCAGATCTCTATGAATATAGATAAGACGCCCATCAGCCACCAAGGAGGTAAGGAAAGGAAAATAAAGAGGCTTGGCATGCATGAAACGATTACTCCATCATATCATCAAATCTAAAAGAGCAAGGTAATTGGGGTGCTATACCGATCTGACTAACGGACAAGATGTGTCGGATTCTCTTGCAGTGCTTGAACCATTCAGCTGGCTCTGTATCTCTAGCACATAGGAGATAGCTGTTGAAAGTGCAATTGTTGGTTCAGTGAGATGCCTATTCAAATGCTGCCGTGGAAGCCTCTTTCTAGATGCCTCTTAACCCTACTATGCATTGGTTTTCCCAGGAATGTATGCATGAGCATAGATGATGACTGAAAGTTGAGAAGACTTGTTGTGTGTCCTCTCATACGGTGGGCATGGCATGGGTGCTCTTCAGGTTGCTGATATTAGCTTCTTCTCTAGTGAGTTATGGGTTGTGAAGCTTTCTTTAATTTGGTACCAGTTTTGGTTTCCTACATTTATTGCTAGTACATTTGATCTCAATTGTGGCATTATGTTGCATTTCACTCACTGATACAAAGCTTATGGCTTTACAGATAGCTATTGTGATAGCTTACTGACATATGGAAACTCACATTAATTATATATCGTCACAATATCATTGGGTGTAGAATTATTTGTCGAAATCCTCGAGTTTCTGGCTTACTAAACAAGACACCCCGAAGAAACCTAGTACAAATTGAAGAGAACCTACCGGTGAGTTCAAGTAAGAATTCATACTTTACCATTTCTGTGAAAGGCTAATCGTCCAAGATGTGACAAGATCGAAGGCAATTCGTTCCAGTAAAAATGTATTATTCTGAGGATTTGAGGGACGAAAGAAGATAGCAGAGCACTGCGCAACACCAGTTGGCAGTCAGAGCAATGCTGCTTCAATTGGAAGGCTATGGTGTGGTAGTGCTATGGTACACTGCGCACACACCTTTAAGAAGTTATCTCTCTCCTTCAATGGTTGATGATCAATGAAGCTCCATGGCCAGTTCAGACTAAAATACAACACACTTGCAATTTGCAAGGGAGTGTTTGAGCATTGTTGACTTATGCAGCTAGGAAATACAAGAAGCAAGGAGCGGTGCTACAAATTTGCCAACCCTAGAAAGCACTGGATAACATTGAATTTCTGCATGAGTGTAATGATCTCTATTAGTCATCAAAGGAAGAAATAAAAAATCTAACTGCAAGTGCAAAGGAATCGGGTTATAGTCATATTACCTGCTTATTCGAAAGAGTTTGTTTTGATTTCCTCGTTGTTGATCAGGCATACTGTACCAGCTTCTATAATAGACGGGTGCTTGATAGTCTGTTGCAAAGATGAACTATGCAATTGGCTTGGTATCTCCAATCCCACCACCACCATGGAAGGAACCTGGATGGTCGGATTTTACCGTGGAAACTTCATTCCCGGTGCCTCCTAACCCTACCACGTGGGATCTGCATGAGCATACATAGATGATCGCTACAGAATGGTGTTGAAAAATAAGATGACTTTGTGAGGCCTCATATGGTCGCCATGTATATGTAATGGAGTTTCTTCGTTGCCTTTTATGTGCTCTTCAGGTGAGTGGGTGATCGTAGGGCTTCATCTCTTCCGACGCTTTCTTTAAATTGGTAGCTACTTCTGACTTCTATCTATTAACTGCTTGGGAGTCGCATCCTTCCGCGGCAGTGATTTAGATCAAAACCCTAGTGCTCTCATACTACTTGTTAGGGTAAGCATGGCAAAATAACTAGAGATAAGATTTTACGTGAAAAACCCCTTGCGAGAAAAAATCACGGGAACACAATCCACTATAATGGTTCAAATATATAGCCTAACTCCTCTACATATAATCCTAAAACCATTATAATGGGTTATTTACCAGGGTTTTTTTCCTGCAAGGATTTTTCACGTTAAATCTTATCTTCAATTATTTTGCCGTGTTCCTAACCCTAACAAAAGCTCTTATGGTTTGAATCAAAATTGCTTTGATTATACTCCCTCTGGTCATAAATAGTTGTTATTTTGGATATCGATATGCAAAACTCAAATCTGAACACTAATTTCTATTATAATATATTAAAAAAACTAATAAAATTATAATATTATGAAAGTATATTTTGAGACAAATCTACACATACAATTTCAAAAATTTGATTGCACGTATCCTAAATCGATAAGTTTTTGTGAATCGAAGGGAGTAATAGTTAATGGGTTTAAAATTGAAGTAAGTCTGTTTCGAACGAAAAAAATTAATGAGGCTCAACTGGATAGTAGTTTGTTAGCTCGACAGTAGATGGTAAATAAAACAATTTTACGTTTGAAAAAAAAAGGTTGATAAGCCAGCCCTAGGACGACGTTCTACTTTGACAGAGCGGAAGCCTGAGGTACGAAAGCATTTGAAGTTTGCTGGGAGGCCACGGATAGGTTCCATTGTTGATAGTGTCTTCGCTGCATCTGTGGTTTCCCTGCAAACTCATAAGCTTCCTGCGGAAAGGACGGTGAGTATTGTATGATGCATGGACGGATAAAAAGAAAGAAATTTGTTTTGCACAAGCCGGGAATCGAACCCGGGTCTGTACCGTGGCAGGGTACTATTCTACTACTAGACCACTGGTGCCTGTGATGATCGGCTGCTTTAGCTTCTAATCATCTTGGTAAATAGTCCCTAATCCCTGAATTCCCTATTACGTAGGAAATTTCTTGTGATACACAGTGCAGTGATCTCGGTGGTTGTTTTGCGGAGGAAACGTGTATATTTTGTAATGTAATGTTATTTTTCCTGAACTCGTACTCTAAGGCAGTATCTTTTTTTTTCCTGGCTCTGTTTAAAATGCGGGAACGATTCCCGATTATTGCGGGAATTGAATTTGGGAATGTATTTTTGGTTGAAACGGGAATTGAACGGGAAACTTAATTATTTGCAATATCTAAGTTCGTGTAATCAATTATACATCAATTTTACTGTAAATAATCAATTACGTTATGTTTATATATCCGAGTCATTTTAACACGCTCCCCACGCCTATCCTTTCCCCCAATTCACTTTGCTGGCAGCCTGGCACTGCCGAACAAGATCTCGTTGTCAGAGGTCGACCGGGTGATATCGTGCGTCGTCGGATTGGGCGCGCGGGCCGCCTTGATGGTTTGGTGGGGGGCAGATCAGAGCCCCATCGTCCTCCGAGCTCAACACATCTCTCGCGCCCGTGCGCCCGACGCTCGTTTCGCCGCCGCCGCCGCCTATCCACCGCGCTCTGCTGCCTAGCGGCGTCGGTGTCGGCGGTATCGGGAACCCAAATAAGATTCTGTATTTTCTTTAACCACGAGGAGATTTGGGGTTTTAGTATTGTTTTCTTGGTTTGCTAGAGTTAGAGAATCGCAGTAACGAGGAAATCGGTGGCATACACAAATTTCATTCATAATTCTCCAAATTTATCACATTTTTTTAAGATAATAGAAGAATATATTAACCTTTCGGTCTCTGCATCGTGAGATGCACACAGCCCAAAAAATTATTACAAAGTTACAGCCAAAATGATGTCAAGACGAAATTCTCACAAAGAAGTTTAAGCAAGAAAAGGTTGCAACAAGCAATAAAAAGAAAATACAAAAACACTCAAGCCACACATAATCTTTTTTGAAATCTCCATCTATGCCCGATGAAGAAGTCCCTAACCACAGCATGTAGACACCTGCATGCCATTGAAATCATCTCTTGATCCTCCTTACGCTGCAGCACTGACCATAAGCGCAACCAATTAATACACATATCAATAACCTGCAACGGATTAGACAATTATTTTTTTATCAAAGACAACATCATTTCGACATAGCCAAAGAGACCAATATAAAGCGGTAGCCCCAATTAAAAATTGAACCTTTATCTCCTTTCCTAATCCCATTAGCCAAGTTCAAACATATGAGCTATACTATTAGGAGGGGTCAGATTTGAGGCCACTTATATCACACGCCATGCGAAGCGAGCAAACTGACAATAAAAAAAAGAGATGTTGGATAGTTTCCACATTGTGACAAAAACAACATTCTTTGCTGTCAGTCCACTTTCTTTTACTAAGATTATCTTTCGTCAAAATCACCCCTCGAGGTAAGTACCAAAGAAAGATTTTAATTTTTAACGGTACTTTAATCTTCCACAGTTTTCTATTTGTAACTGGGATATTTTGATGCAATAAAATTGTATACATCGAGTTAACAGAAAACTGTCTATTTTGATGGAGATTCCATTTAAAAGTATCCCTTTTAGATGACAATTGTATACCAACGATCCTTGTAAAAAGCTCTTGCATGGCTTGTAAATTAGGTCCCATAATAGCCCTACGAAAAGATAAATTAAAAAATCCATCACTCATTACTTCAGCCACCGTTGTATGTTTTTTTCGAACAATATTAAATAGACGAGGATATTGAATACTAAGTGGATTATTCCCCAACCAGATATCCTGCCAAAAACGAATTTGAGATCCATCATGAAGCTGAAAAGCCCCAAATCTAAAAAGATGATGTTTGACCTTTATTAGACACGACAAAAAATGAGAGTCTCCTGGTTTCCTTTCTACTTGAGTAAGGGTTTTACTTCCCAAATATTTCCTAATCAAAATATGTTGCCAAACACCCTCCTCATTTAAGAGCTTGAAGAGACATTTGCAAAGCAAACAAATATTTTTGATATTGAGGTCATGGATACCCAAACCACCTTGATCCTTAGGTTAGCATAAAATATTCCACTTTGCAAGCCTATATTTTTTCTTATGTTCGTCATTTTGCCAGAAAAATCTAGATCTGAAATAATCTAATCTCTTAAGAATCCCATGCGATATCCTAAAAAAAGATAGCATAAACATGGGTAAACTGATGAGCACATAATTTATAAGAACTAATCTGCCTCCAACTGACAGATGTTTTCCTTTCCAACTACTCAGCCTCTTTTCAAAACGTTCTTCTACCCCTTCCACTCATTATTCCTCAATTTGCGGTGATGGATTCAAATTAACGTGATTGATTGAGGCTTACTATATAAATTATTCGTTGTTCGTGGAAATCATTTTATAGCTCACTTGCTGCATAAATTGTTCGTTTTTCATGGAAATCTTCTTTTAGCGCACAGGAGAACTGTGTGTTTCTTTTACTGAAGTGTTATGGAGTCCTCATTCTGATTACTACATCATGCACTACACACTTGTTTTGTTCAGTTTTGTTAGTATTAGAGTATATATGATTTGTATAGTGAAATTACTAGAGATAGAATACAATACTATATATATATATATATATAGGAAAATGATTCCATACTCCTGGGTGTACGTACTTCCACCTCTAGTATATCATTTAAATGATGTTGTTGTACCTCTTTATCCTTTTGAGTATACTCTAATACTGATTATAAGATACTCCAAAGTGAGTTCCATGAAAAATTTCATTAAAATCCACCATTTATAGCATAATTTGTTTATATATTCGTTTTACATATGGAAAATGGTATGTAGCAAAAAAAATAAAGTGCTCTGATGAAATTTTTTCAACTATGTCACATTGGAGTATATTAGAATTATTATTGGAGTATACCGAAAGTGATAAAGGTCTATAATACGTTTATTTAAGTGGTATATTAGAGGTGGGAGTATGTACTCTTAGGAGTACGGAAAAGGCTTCCTATATATATATATATATATATATATATATATATATATATGTGTGTGTGTGTGTGTGTGTGTATTTCTATTACTTATAATTACGATTTGGTGGTTACGGTCCGTTCTCCCTACCCTCTCTTTCCTTCTATTCGCTCAGCCCGCCCTCACCCCTCTTTCCTTCTGTTTGCTCATCCTTTCCTTCTCGCTCAGCTTTTCCTTCTGTTCGCTCAGCCCACCCCCACCCGATCCAGATTCCCTCTATTTTATAGAAATATTACTGATCACATCTCCTTAAAATAGAAGGATTTTATTCATATCTCTTATAAATGAAAGAGTTTTCTCATCATATCTCGCTTGGATGGAATGATATACTCCCATATCTCATAACATGGAAATCATATTTCATTGTATCTCATTCGGATGAAAATGCAGAGATTAAAAGGCAAGAATTGCATAATCAAATCACATGCCAATCTCAGAGATCACAAGGCACCGTATCATAGAGACTGAGCACTCGCACGCCTGGCTGCCCTCTCCTCTACCTATAAAAGGCCACCTTCATCTCCATCATAAAGGACATGCGAAGAGACGCAGAAAGAGATAGAGCAGAGAAAGGCTTATACACACACAAGAAAAGGAGAGAAAGAAGCAATACAAAAGATTCAAGGGGGTGCAAGAAACGATATGAAAGGAGGCCATGACTCCTTCTCTCACTTTTTTTTAAGACAGATAAAGCTGTGATTAAATTATGAGGATAGAAAACAAAGTTTAAAGTTACAAGGTGCAGAAGACTGCACTCGAGACAAAAGGGGAGGAGAAAAAAAAGAAAAAAGATCAAATTCTTTAAAGTTGTCGTTGTTCTATCATGTTGAGGCTTTTTAAAATTATACTAGCATGAATGATTAACTGATAATTTGAAACATTCTTAAGTAGCTAACAAGTTCACTTCATACATGTCTTTCTCATTAACCAACTTGGTTATTGCTTTGAAAAACTTTTCTTAATAAGGTTGTTTGAGAATTTTCGTAGCAACGTATGAGCACTTAACTAATATATATATATATATATATATGCCCTTTCAGGCTCAAGCAATATATTATCCAACTATTCTGACTATTCTATCTTCCTATATGTTATTAGAGTGGGTTCGCATCTAGGTCTGTTCTTAACCACCACCAAATTTCTCTGCGCGCCGCCCCAGGAGAGGCAATGAAATGTCCGGGAGGCTGCACATTGTAGATAGATGGTTTCTGAATTTTATTTTTTAAATAATACATTTTTTTATTCAAATTGCAAAAATATGTCTCGATCTCAAAAAATTGCAAAAATATACCTTTGTCGCCCTTTTAGAAGGCGAGAGAAAAATGTCACCCATTCAAAGGGCGACAGAGGTCTCTATCGCCCTCTGAACGGGCGACATTTCCCGTGCCCTGCAGCCAGTTTTTAAAGAAAATCATAAATATTTCATATGATATCGGATGGAGATAAACTTTATATGAAAATTGTAGCTCTCGATGAGATCTACAACTATTGTATACAAATTTTTTTCATTTGAATCAATTTAGATGGTAAAAAACGGGATAGAAGGTTCAGATCTAGTTCAGATCTGATTTTTAGATCTGAACCTTCTATCCCGTTTTTGGCTATCTAAATGAATCCAAATGAAAAAAGTTTGTATAATAAAGTTGTAGTTCTCGTCGAGAGCTACATTCATCTCCATCCGAGATCATATGAAAAAGTTATGATTTTCTTTAGAAACTAGCTACAGGACAGGGGAAATATCACCTGTTCAGAGGGCGACAGAGGCATGCCATATACCTGTCACCCTTTGAACGGGCGATATTTCTCTCTCGCCTTCTAAAAGGGCGACATAGGTATATTTTTGTAATTTTTTGAGATTAAGGTATATTTTTACAATTTGAATAAAAAATTGTATTATTTTTTAAAAAAATCGATGGTTTCCTTCTTCCTCTTCAATCAGCAGAAAGCTTCGATAGTTATTTTTTAACCTTGTTTTCAGGTAGAGTTAGAATGAATATTGCATCCGTTTAAGTAAGACTTTCATTTTTGGAGATTTTCTGTCTCTATTTCAATTAGCTGCATTCATCCATTTGTTCGTTTTTAAAAACGCTCTAATCATGACAGTTCTGCGGAAGCAGTAAAGTGTACATAAGAGATCAAAGGACGCATACAAACACGTCCTCTGGCAATCTGTGTTGCTGATGTGCCAGACATATCACGGTTTTGCGTTAGTGGATTACTTACCCATGGCTTGCTTGATAGTCTACTTCCTGGGCCTGTCACTGTTATTCTAAAACGAGGTGCGAATTCCACACTGTGTTTCACAGTTTTAACTAGCATCTTTGTTAAGCAGCATGGCGTGTTGAATGTAGTCTTTATTCATTTACATTTAGGCGAAAACAGTATACTGGAGAGATCACTTAATCCTGGTTTGGACAGCATTGGAGTTAGTGTGCCAAATTTGGATTTCATACAATCCATTGCTCATGGCAGGGTTTGAAATTTCGTTTTCGGCTCACATCTCGGAGTTGGGCAAAATCCGAATTTTTGATGAAATCTCGGAATTTCAGATGAAATTCAGTTAAAATTCGAAAATCAAATTTGAAATCTAGAATTTTTTTAAACGAAATTCAGCTGAAATTACAGAAATTTCGGTCGACCGAAATTACCAAAATCTTGGCAAAATTCAACCGAGTGAAAAATGGTTGAAACGATGTTAATTTTTTTTAAAAAAAATTGTGGATGGTCCTAAGTCCCTGACATATCACTAATGTTGCCATAAAAATTTCAGATGATGATGAAGCACGAGGAAGTTTTAAAAATTGAGAGATGGAACTGTGTACAACATAATGCTTAGATGGAAGCTTTGACACCAAATACAAATTTGCAATTCAAGGAAGGAAACAACAGCGGTGCTTGCCAAGTTTGTTTGTCTTTGTCGAAGCTTCATGACAGCTTGGTGCCTTCATAAAGTTGGTATGATCAAAGAGTTTCTTTGTTATTCATCTCATTTCCTCTTTAATTAGGTGATGTAGCAGAGTATTGGCAGTTTTTTGTGGTTTACTTTTTCCTCTTTGAACTTTTTAGTTGAAGAATTGGATTCTTGCAACAATTTCCACGTTAATGCTACAGTCATTCTGATATAGTAGATTGCAATGGCATGCCTATGCAAGCTGGAAGCAATATTGATTGAGATGGATTCTATATAGACGGGTTAATTCCAGAACATATTGTGGTGTTGCGATGTCTTCAGTAGGATAACAACTCAGTGTTGGAACTTTGGATGTGCTGCGCACACGACAGAAGCCGTGTAAGAATTAAAGCATTAGCCTTTTGCTTTGTCTTTGTTTCACTCGTGTTTTAGCTTGTTTGCGTCCTGACGTAATCAACTTACAAAAATAATACAAGTCAGAATCATGAATTGAGACGCTACCATCTCAAAGAAAAAAGAATCATGAGTTACAAACGAGGGAAAAGGATTTGTCGCTCATGCAAGTGAGTGAGAACAATTAAGTATCAAAGTGGCCGCAGCGAATCTTGACCTGAAGCCAAAGCCAATGGATGATGATAAGCTAAAGCATGGAACATTTCACATAGGAACAATTCCATTGAAAACCCAGAACAACACCTTTCAACCATGAACCATCTGAATATTTTGGCATTTTGGCCTAATCTTCAAAACAGTTCCATTTTCTATCAAAAGAAGATCGGACAAGACCCACGGGCTGTCAAAGCCGAAGAAAGGAAGGAGGTATTTTGCAAGATAAATCTAATGAAATTATTTTCATATAGTCAATGTATATACTTTAACATATACTCCCTCTATTCTCAAATACATGACATCCTAGCTTTCAAATTTTATTTCCAAATACATATCATTCTACTATTTCAAAGTAATTTCTTACCATTTTTCAATTAGCATACCCCTCGCATTCATTATTCCCTATGTCATTTACTGCTTGCTATAGATGATAGTAACACACACCATATTGCCAAGAGGAATAAGTGATCTAATTAAAGTAGGTAATATGATTTTTTGAATACATGTCTTAGAATGACAAATCTTGAAGAACGAAGGGAGTATTGATAGTCAAAGTTTCAAAGCCAGTACTTCAGATATCCCGCGGAGACCTACATTTGTACACGGGGGAGTAAACGGTGGGTGGCAATGTACAGTACAATCTTTTTTTTTTTTGGAAAAATTAATCTTGATTAAGAAACTGGTATATCACTATAATATACATCTTCCCTGTGTCTTATGAATCAAGGCAGTACAAAGTTTTATAGACTACTTCCAACAAGAAAAAAAACGTACACCGCTCGAAATGAAAACAAAAACAAAATCTTCGATAATGGTTAATGATAAAATAAAGCTTGGAGCAGGGATAGAATTCTGTATGTAAGATGGAATCATCTGATCGTCAAGATGTGGAGGTTTATGAGCACCGGCATGAGCAGGACGATGAGGAGCACGAGGCCGGCGAGGATGGCGATGCACGTCCACTTGCGGTTGCTCTTCTGGTACTCCCGCGCCACCTCCAGCTCGACGGTGCCCCGGCGCACGAATGAGCTGGCGTGCGCGACGTGGCTCTCGATGTCGTTGAGCTGGTGCCCCTGCGCCTCGACGAGCGCGGCCATGTCGAGGAACACCTGGTGCAGGTCGAGCAGGCTGCGCTCGATCTCCTTGACGGCGTCGTGCCGCTCCTGGATCTCCGAGATGGTGTCCATCACCTGCCCGCGCCCCTGCTCCTGGATCGCCTTCTGCAGGAACGACTCGCTCTCCCCCGACGAGATGAGCGCCTCGATCGTGCTATCCTCCGCCCGCTCCCCCGTCACCGTGTAGTACCGTCGTGCCACCGTCTCCTTGTACTCCGCGGCCATCCTCGTCCTCAACCCCTGCACGCGCGCAGAAAATTAATGCGCGTTCATGGCCGCGGTATGCATGAATAAATTCAAATTTGTATGTCAGTGGTGCATGGAACTGCAGCAAAAGAAGCAACACTAGTTATCTATTATATATTAAAAGTACGCGGGCGTGTCTTTTATAATTACTAAGAAAAAAGAGAAATAAACTATAAATAAAAAAATTTGATTTTCATATGAACTTCAAATTAAAACCTATGCATAGCTAAAATTCGGAATAAAAATTAGAGAAAATTAGCAGCTGGATTTGTATATAAATTCTAACTTAAAACCAATATTTGGAGTTAAATAAAAAATAAAATTAAAATTAAGGCCTTAGATTAGAAGAAAGAGACCATACTAGGCACAATCAAATATAACATAAATTTAGAATAAAAGAGTAAAAGGAAATCGGCCATTTAATTAACTTCCATAAGAACTCCAACCTAAAACATATACTCCCTCCGTCCAAAAATATAAGGCGTATTTTGACTTCGCACAAGGATTAAGGTTGCGTTAAAATTGATACAGGTATGAGAGAAAATGATTTAGATGCCCTCACTTAATTGTCTTGGAAGATGAGAGATAATACTTTGTGTGGGTGGTAACGACTAAATGCATATGGTTGAGAAAGAATAAATAGGGGTATAGAAGAAAATGCCTCGTTAAATCTAATGCAAGCCTTATATTTATAGACAAGATCATTTAAAAAATAAGACGGAAAGAGTACACAGCTAAAATTCTAAATAAAAATTAGCAGTTAGATTTGTATAAGAATTCTAACATAAAACTATATACTAAATTAAATTAAAAAATAACAATGGAAATTTACATAAATTTGGAATAAATTTAAAAGGAAATTATCCATTTGATTTTAATATGAACTCTAAATTAAGACCTATACATAGCTGAAATTCTGGATAAAAATTAGCAATAGGATTAGTATACAAATTCTAACCTAAAATTGAAATTCAAAATTAAATAAAAAATAACATAAGAATAAAAACAAAAGGAAATTGGATTGTTTTTTAATTCCATCCTAAGTGAAAATATAAATTTTAGTTTTATTCAGAATTAAAATTCCAGAAATACACTAATTTGAGAAAAATAAGGTAAAATTTTGATTTATAAATATATAAATTATTAACTATTATGCAATAAAAGTCAATGATAGATTTTTTATAGTCACTAAGAAAATATATAATATGCTAAAAATTATTAAAAAAGAAAACATTCTGACTCTTTATTTGGTGGACCTCCACAGAATGGAGTGATTAAGAGAATGATACATCGACAGGTATTCACTCAGCTATACCGATATAAGCAATGTGATGCATGTTATGTTTGCTGTTTTTCTTTGAAATATTTGGGGAAGAAAGTTTGGAATACATGAGTTAAGTATTGGAAAAGAGAGTAAGTATATTCTCCCCTATAATATATAATATTAAAATATCACAACCAGAGTTATGCAAAGATTTACTTTTCAAGAAACAAAATCACACATGTATTGTCAAGTTATTTAAACATACTTTAAGAATGATGTATGCCACCTTGCTAGTTGATTACAAAGACACAGTAAGGAAACAGCAAAAGAAGCATGGCCAGCAAGGGGGACTGGCCTGCAATGAGGAGGTGGAGGTGATCAGGTGAGACTGTCACAACTGCAGCAACGGCAAAAGATTATAAAGACACAGGGAAGGAACGGCACAGCCCCCCTTCTACCTGTTGACTGTCGAGAGAGGTACAAGAAGGCTACATTTTGATTTGTTTTTCTTTCTTTCTTGTGAACACCAAATTTGGGAATCCTTTAACAGTTTTACTGTGTAGTGTTTGCAATTGCGAATCTGTTCTGGTTAAGGGTGTAGTTCGATCTGAGAACCATTTTTCATGATAAAATAGGAATTATTCGTGAAGTTAGCGAGATTATGATTTGGCTCGAATATGTTCTCGAAGGTGGTAGCAATTCTGCATTCCAGGTAACCCTAGTTTCTTTGAGATACCACACGTAGGGTGCTTAAACGGTTAAACTATTATAGATCCAGATTTTTTAAGCAAAGTGATAACCATAAAAAAAATATAGGCTAACTAAGTGGAATATATTATACCGACCAAAGATCAAGGTGGTATAGGCATTCAAAATCTTGATGTAAAAATATCTATTTACTTAGCAAATGGCTTTTCAAGCTACTAAATGATGAGAGTGTCCGGTAAACTCTTCTCAGAAGAAAATATCTGGGAAATAAAACGTTTTCTCATGCAGAAAGGAACCTAGGAGATTCTTATTTTTAGGCTGGGCTAATGAAAGTCAAACATCATTTTTTTCAATTTGGATCTTTTCAACTTTGTAATGGATCTCAAATACGATTTTGGCAGAATGTATGGCTTGGGAACAACCCACTTAGTGCACAATACCCTCGACTTTTTAACATTATTTGGAAAAAAACATGCCACAATGGCTGAAATAATGTGTTCAGTCCCACTTAACGTGTCTTTTTGTAGGTCCATTACGGGACATAATTTACTAGCCAAGCATAAGCTTATTGTAAAGATTGCTAGTAAGCACTTATCTCTAAAATGGGATACTTTTCGATGGAATCTCCTTCAGCATGGATAGTTCTATGTTCAATCGATGTATATATTCTTAGTGCATCAAAATGTCTCGGTTACAAACTGACAAATGTAGAAGCTTAAAGTGCCATTAAAAATAAAAAAACTTTCTATGGTACTTACGTTGTGGGGTGATATTAACAAAAGATAATTTATGTAAAAGAAATTGAAATGGTAGCAAAAAATGTTATTTTTGTAACAACGAGGAAACTATTCAACACCTCTTTTTTGACTGCCAATTTGCACGTTTTGCATGGCGCGTTATACAAGCGGCTTCTAATCTGCCACCTCCTAGTAGCATAACCAATATGTTTGGGAACTGGTTATTGGGGTTGGGAAAAGAATTAATGGCTCACGTTTTGGTCGAGACTGCCGCTTTGTATTGGTCAATTTGGCTATGTTGAAACGATGCGAATTTTTATAAGAAAAAATCTCTAATCCATTGCAGGTTCTCTATATGTGCACCAACTGCTTACGATCATGGTCTGTGCTTTAGCGTCAGGATGCTCGGGAGGTGCTGTTATCAGTATGCAAATCGCTTGAGATCGTAGTCAGGGATCTATTCATCAAGCATGGGTGACGGTTTAGTAACAGGCTGTGTGCGAACTGAGGCTTTCAGTTTCATGTTTTTTATGGCTTGTTGCAACTTTCTTTTAGTATTTGGATATCTTTTTTGACAGTTTTTATGCTGTGACATTATAATAAATAGTTCGTTGTGTGTATCTTATAATGCACAGGTTAGGAGATATAATCTTCCATTAACTTTTCAAAAAAGTAACTCTAGTTTCTGATATTTTCATCTCAAAAAGAAGTTTCTGCAATTCTGAATAGAACCCAACGAATTTTGTATGACTTGATGAATGCTTTTGTGTGATTCCTTATGCAGGTGTACTGTTAGCGGACTAGAGGAAAAGCTCTAAAACAGGTCTCTGTTGTGACTAGCATATTCCCTGTATCATGCTTTTACTTACTGAGAATCTTGTACTGTTTTTACGCATTGGTCAGAATCCTTTCCCATGAATCTTTAGTATGTAACAATGTAAGTTAAAGAATTCCTAATAAATAGTGAACGATCATATCAGGCTAACATATTGTAGTTTTCTGATAACTACGTACGTATCTGTTGTGCATATTTTGTCAATGTATAATCTGTGCACATAATTCAGCCAAAAACCATCAGAAATTGCTAAGTGTGTTTGTTCTTCTGAAGTTCCTTTGCAAAAAATTAACACAAATTCCTTTTGCAGGTTTCCAGCTTTAACGAGAAATTATTACAACATGAACTTGTCGAACTTGAAAATACCATGACGTTCGCGATGACTTATGGGTATATTTCTCTGCATGCACAATTTTTCTAGGTAGTCCCTGATGTTAGTTTGCCGGATAGTCTATCCTTCATTGGTAGGTGTGATCTGCTTATTGTTGATCTTTTGTTGCCAGAAGTTTTTTATTTCTGCTAGCTTCTTTCACATATTCTGTGTGATCTGTTTCCACTTCAAGAATTTTGTGCTAACTGTATATGTTATATTGTATAACAGGTTGGTGAAGATGCTGATCTGACAAAAGGAACATTCATCAAATCTGGACCGGTGGACGATGTGCTTCCATTAGATGAAGAAATTATCTCCATGTATACGGTGTTACAGTTGAAATTGTACGTCCCAACAAAAATTTATGATTGTCGTGTACATTGTGAAATTATCACTTAGAAATGAATAAAATGTGTGATTTCTTTGATATATCCGTCTCTGAAGTATTCAATTCAATGCTATATGAATAGTGATAATATCTGATATTCTCCAAAAGAAAATACTTTCAAATTGAAGTTTGTTGAGCCCGGTTTCCGTATCTAGTTATTTCAACTCTAGAGACGGTTTAAGACGTCTCTACTACCTGAATATTGAGTTGTTATTTCAACTCTAGAGACGGTTTAAGACGTCTCTACATGCTGGCTTTGCTGTAGTTACCTGGAAGTCGTCCATGAGGTCCTTGAGCTTCTTGCCGAGGCCGGCGACGACGGAGGTGCGGGTGCGGTCGGCGGAGGATCCCGGGCCGCAGCCGGGGACCTTGCGGGAGGTGGCGTTGTCGCGGTCAAGGCCCTCGAGCTTGCCCTTGACGGCCTTGGCGCGGCGGAGCACCTGCTCGACGTCCGCGTCCATGCGGGCGCGGAGGGACTTGACGGCGCGGGCGTCGTGCGCCGTCTTGGTCTCCTCGTTCGTGGACTGCAGGCGCTTGTACAGGGCCTCCAGGCCGCGCATGTCCTCCTTCACGGCCTCCACGTCCTCGAAGAACTTGTCCAGGTTCACGACGCTCTCGCCGCCGGCCTCCATGTCGCCCGGCGACGAGTGCGGGTTCGCGTCCGCATACTTCTTGAACGAGCTCGACGAGAATAGGTCGTTCATCTTCCAAGAAGCGGAATGCGCAACCCACAACGCCGATCAAAGTAGCAAGAAGCACAAATGAATTATGCGACGAACGTACAACAAGGTATTTGGAAGAAGAATGGCAATGGCTTGCCTTCCAAGATGGATATATGCATGGCGTCCGTCCAAGGGACTAGCAATCGACGTGAAGTGGTAGAAAGGAAGGTCTCCCTCTCCTGTAGGAGCGTCCAGACTCTCTCTCCCTATTTGTGGCAACACAGCTTGCACGGCTTTGGTTTCTCCTTGTCTCGCCATTTTCTTGTCTCTTCTCCAATCATTTTTACGTACGGCAGGCGAGAATGCATTTAGCTTGTCTACAAGAGCACATTGTACTGCATACGGCGAGAACGCATTGCGTCTGCATCTGTGCGTAGATAGGCACGCGGACAGGTAAAAACAAACGTCCAGCCAGAAAGTCCCGTGCAGCAGGCCGGCTGGTTCCGTGGTCTACGGAGCACGCCGGTCTGCTCTGGTCATCGGCGTGGCGGCTAGTTGGGCTGCTGGCCCGGCCAATGCCCGATAGAGTGCAGGGTTGATGCGCAGGGCGGCAAGTAATGCCCGGTGCCGCGCGCGGATGCCGAGGTACGGGATTGACGGTGGTCGGTCGGCGCACGAAGGCCAGCGGCTGGCTGGCTGGCCGGGCCTGCGAAGGGGACACGGCGTGGAATTTGACGCGGATGTACGGGAAGCCTTGAGCCAGAGATGCATTTTGCACACACCACACGTGAGTACTGAGATGGGCCAATGGACAAGCTGCTGCTCTGGTACAAACTTTCAATCAGTAGCGAGCAGGGGCTTAGTAAACAGGGGGGCTCCCTCAAGCCCTCACATTTCGGCCGTCGGACCCTAAGTACCATCTTTAGTATCGGCCTTATATTTTTGGCACAGTGACAACGAATGTATACTCTATTGGACTCAGTTGAAGGAAGAAAAAAATTTTGTTGTGTGGTAAGCTACTTCCTAAGCCACGTGGCTTGGTGGGTCACTGTTTGTTGAAGGTTAAATTGGACTGCTGCCTGCAAAACTGGACTCGAACCTTAGACATAGACAGAGACCATAGAAAGTAACAAGGGCGGCTTGACACCTCTCCTTCGGGAGGACATAGTAACCTATCGAGTCGGGGGGCACTTGACGCACGTCGCAAGGAGTCGACTATTGCAAGGGCATGGCGAGAGCATCGAGTGGATGCCAAGATGACAGCGAGGGTGCAGAAATGCGGTGATGGGCAACTCACCGTAGCAATAGAGAGCAAACAAGGAAGACGGCAACGTGAGTTAGCGAGTGACTAACCGGCTGAATGGGTTGACCACAACAACAAATAGAAATGTGAGCTCCTTTTCTGATATATGATTTTTTTTATTAATTATAATTGTGTTAATAGTTTCAATAGAAAATAGCTGATTTATTTGATTCATTGGTGTTAACTTGTTCATATATTTCTAAAAGTTTGACAAGTGAATGTTACACCAGTATTTCTCAAATAATGAAGTAGTGCTTATCCTCAATTTAACCTAATACTTTGAACCTATCCTTCATTTTCATCGTAGCTTCGCCACCATCACTACCCGGTAACATGCCTCGCGAGTCAAGTGTAATTTGCGTGCCATCGCAGGACAAAAGGTCTTCTACATGAACACCACCAGTCCGCTAACCTCTCCCACGTTCCTCACACCAACATCATCACGGCGACATGGGCAGCTAAGGCCAGCAGCACCGCCCACCCCAGCGCCGACGCGGGCCGCCCGCCGGCGCTGACGATCTCGATCGGGAACAGGAAGCCGCGCGCCGAGGCGTTCTTGTCGGTGATCTTGGCGAGCCCGCCGAAGTCGCAGGCGCGCACGTCCTGGTCCTGCATCTGGAAGTACATGTTGAACGCGTAGGAGATGTTGCTCTTCTCGTCCAGCCCGTTGCAGGGGCACCCGTACCCGAGCGCCGTGCAGTCGCCGCTCGCGCACGCGTACTCGATGTTGCCCGGCAGCTTGGACAGGTCCTTGGACTTGTCGTCGAACACGCACCACTGCTTCGGCAGGTACTCGACGCCGGGCACGCTGGCGAGCATCTTGTCGTGACCCTGCCCGGACAGGTCCATCGGGAACTTGGGCTTGCCGTCGTAGGTGAAGATGCCCCAGTGCCTCTCGAAGTTTCCCGGCATGATGCTCTTCATGTCCTCGTCGAAGAGGCCGAACAGGTAGACGTCCATCTTGCCCGGGCGGAGAGGGGTGCCTTCCTTCTTGGCCAGCTTCTTCAGGAGGCCGTCGTAGAACCGCCGCGCGAGCTTGAGGTTGGCGTTCTTGTTGCCGTCGGTGGGCCAGCCAACCTCGCCGACCACGACCTTGAGGTTGGGCACGCCGGCCTTCTTGAGCGCGTTCAGGAGCGTGTCGTAGTTGGCGTCGAACACGTTGGAGTAGCTGATGCCGCCCTTGTCCTGGATGTTGCGGCCGCCGTCGAAGAAGGCGAATTCGAAGGGGAAGTCGTCGCTCTGGTACAGGCTGAGGAAGGGGTAGATGTTGACCATGAAGGGCGAGCCGTGGTCGTGCAGGAACTTGACGATGCCGGTCATGAGATCGTCCATGTCGGGCCGGAAGGCGCCGGAGGACGGCTTGTCGTCAGGGGAGACGTACACGTCGGCGTTGAGCGGGATCGTCGCCTTCACTTTGTCGCCGACGCCGGCCTCGTTGAGCGCCTTCTGGATGTTCTTGAGTGCCGGGAATGTGGTCTTCATGAACGATCCGTTGTAACTCTTGAGAAATGGCTCATTCCCCACTGCCACATACCTGCTCTCCATCAAACAGCATTCGACACAGAAAGATTAGGAGCAAGAAGGCCGTTGTCAATCGATCGAGGCATGCAAGCATACTTGATTTTGAGCTTGTCGCCGTAGCTGGTGACGTTCTCCTTGACCCAACCCTCCGCGTTGCTGTAGCTGCTGCTCATCATCTCCAGCATGTCGTTGGGGATGCCGAGCACGACCTCGATGCCGGAGTCGACAAGCGCGCCGACGGGCCACGGGTCGGCGTCGAACATCTTCACCTTGGAGATCCCGTTCTCCTTCAGCATCTTCACCGCCGACGCCGGCAGCAGCGGGTGCGAAAGCTGCGAGCCCCAGTTCACGCCGACGTCCACGGCGAGGGCCGCTGCCGCGGCTGCGGGCGACACGGCGAGCAGCAGCACGGCCGCGTGCTCGTAAGCTGTGTTCCTCCCCTCTGGTGGAACGATGGAGAGGAGAGGAAAATGGCGGGTAAAACGATTGGAGTTTGACGACTAACACATGGCCACAGGGGCACGACGGATGGGAAAATCTTTCTTTTTTTTGAAACGGCAAAGCCACGATTGGATTAAGGGGTAGAATAAATACAGATATAAAGTGCGGAGACTGCACCCGAAGGAAGGGAGGGGAAAGAGATATCGAGGCCTCGAAGGCCTCTAAGGAAGGAAAGAAACAACGAGGAAGGAAAAAAACATCGAGGCCTCTAAGGTTGCCCTGCAAGAGTTTGTGGAGGTGCGTTGCTCCTGCTAAAATCCAGTTGGCAATTTCATCCTTAATCGATTGAAGAATCTGTTGGTAGGTTGCCCAGCTCCTCTGAAAAATTCTGTTATTGACTGATGGGAAAATCAAGTCCAGGTCTATTGGTTCATCAAGTTGGACACTCTCCAAACCATGACATGTGGCACCGTAATCTTGAAGCGTCCATTCCACAAACTTCCCTATTAACCCATAGATTCCATTAACCGAACCATGCATCTCGTTCCTGATTCCCACTTCTCCTCCTCGTTTCCAAGGCTTTGTGAACCATCCAACTTCCATTATAGGGAGTCGAGGAGAATGGAAACAATGGTGGCCTTGAACGATGACGATCCGGCTGCAACTTCACTTCAAGATGTGTTGTCGCAGAACCGTCATGCACGGGCAAAAAGTTTTATCGGGTTCTGACAGAAGCTTCTGCTTGGACCGGTCTCGCGGCGCGACGGCGCGCGACCGTCAAATTGCTCCGGAGCCCAACCTCACGGCACGATGGCTCATGTAAGGGGATCGAGCTGCTTGATACCCTCGGATACCCTCGACATGGACACATGTTCCAATGATCTAAGGTTTTACTGTATGGACAAATGCAATGCGGTTGTGAAATTGCAGAGCTTTCGTATCACAACTGAGATATTTGTCAGATTGAGGATAATTCTCATCGATTATATCTCGTTTTCCTTTCTGAAGACCACTGATATGTATTACGGTGAATTGTATGAACTGTTGTTATCTGATTTTAGAGAATACATCTCAGATTTTATTCACGTACTTTTGCCAGGCCGATAACCAAGTACTAAAATTTTGTTTAAAAAAGATCATTCTAAGTTTATTTATGCTCTCTCACAAATCTGGAATCATCTATATATGTTCTCTTAGAAAGCAATAGATGTATATCACCATCAATCTTGTCCGGATCATCCTCACGAACGTGATTAAGGACCAATTTTGTCTCCAAGTGCCTGATCATCCTCGCAAACGTGAATTTGCGATGGCCCATCAAGTTGGACTGATGCGGCATTAGGCATCATCTCGTCTCCTTGCCGCAAAGACATCTTTGCTCTCCTCTACTGAACGGCAAAACCTTAAAACTTGTACAGATGGGGAAGAAATGAGGACGAACAAGGAGAGGGAAACGAGAAGCTGTGCGTTGTTGCCGACGGAATTAGGAACGAGATGGTTCGGTTCATGGAATTCCTGGGTTAATGCGGAAGTTAGTGGGATGGACGATTCAAGATTAGCGCTGCCACATGTCATGGTTTGGAGAGTGTCTAACTTGATGGGCCAATAGACTTGTTCTTATGGGATTGTGAAACCGGCCTGAGAAAGTAGGGAATATTGAAGAGAGAATGGCAGCTGGGCCTTTCCGGTGCTTCCATTTTTTTTTTTTTTGAAATGAAAGGGCAGGAGCTCTGCTATGCATTAAGATAATGGAGCAACAAGTACAGAATATCATAGGAAGTTCGACCACCTGAAAGCTAACTGTAACAAGATAGACAAAAGAAAAAGGTAGGAAAAGCAAGGAAAAGATTACAGGACAATAGAAGTACTACTTGAAACAGTCAAAACGACGAAAACAGTCAAGGCAACGCGGCTGCACATTGAAATGCCAACTTGCGGTTGTAGACATCCTGGACAACAATGCTATACAACTACGTGGGAGAACAGGAAGTGGCATTGAAGATCCTGTTATTTCTTTCCTTCCAGAGGTTCCAGAGAACGTACAAAATAATTCCATCCACCTCTTTCTGTCGACGTCTATCCGAAGAGATCCTGACATGCTGCCACCAATCAACTTCGCGATGAAGAGTTGAGGTTTGAGGAGGTTGATGATTAATCTGGAAGGAGAGGAACACCTGACGCTAGACCTGCTGCGCGAAAGGGCAAAGAAGAAGCAAATGGATCGTCGATTCAGGTTGTGCTCCACATAGCATGCAAGACGCGGGGTGTGGCCAGCCCCTAGCCGCAAGTTTATCTGCTGTAAGAATCCTTTGTTGTATAAACAACCATGTAAAGAATTTGCATCTTTCTTCGGCGTTCGCTTTCTAGATTTTGGTGTAGTCGTGATCCGCGACGGACCCAGAAAATTGGATCCTATAAGCCGAATTTGACGAATATTCGCCGTTGTTCGTCCATTTCCATATGATGTCATCCTGTACATCTGGTTGCAAATGAATCTGTTGGATCGCACTCCATAGGCGAACAAAGTCATCTAGCTGCTCCTCCGATGTGATTCGCCGAAGCGGCCTAAGCCAATTTCTACCTGATAGCTCCTGATGGACTGTGCGTCCCCTCTTGTGGAGAGTTGGTAACAGATCGGTGCTAAAGCTTTTGGACAGACCCCGTAAAGTCAGTTGGAATTCCGGTGCTTCCATTGATTGTAGATTCGTAGCCATTTGGCATTCTAGGCCACCATTTTATAAGCAGGGCTTTGGGCAATTGTTGGCAAGAAATGACTATTCGACAGACTTGTGAGGCGTAGAGCTAAGGAAGTGTGTGGTGCACTCAGTATGGTAATCAACCAAATGCATGCTACGAAAACTCGGATCTATGTATGGTAGAGCCTGATTACGAACCAAACGAGCCCTAAATCTCAGCCCCCCATAGGCCCACACCCAAACAGACCAATCTCACTTCAATTCCCCACATCCAAACAGACCCTTTGTTTACAAAAATAAAGAGTTTTTTTTCCCAAACAAATGCATGTACCATAGTCATTTCTTGTATTTGTATAGAGATACGTTTACAACTAGGTTTGAGCTCACGCGTTGCTACGGAAATTTATTCGATCTGAATGATTATGAGAGATTTTACATTAATTCAGTAGCCTTGACTGTGAAAAAATAAATTAGGAGTAAATATTCTAAGTGTGCAATGTATTTTTTGTTTGACAAAGTAAAACCATCATGTGAGTATGATAGGTTATTTCCCCTTCTACAATCTAGAATTTTCTATTTTGAATCGTTATTTTTAAAACATTTTTTCTATTTTGCATTGTTTGTGTCCATGCATTTGTATCCATTAGATGGGAATCAGATGGTAAGCAGAATTTGTGATGACACATCTAAGCTCATTTGTTTTAACTAATTAAGCTTTCTTCATCAAGGAAAAAAAGAGAGGGCATAAAAAGAGAGGCCAAGCTTATATTCAGCTTATTGTAAGCTTCAGCTTGTAAGCCCCAAAATGCTCCTTTAATTCCTTCCGTTCCCCTTCCTCCTCAAAAAAAGAAAAAGAAAAAAAAAAGAAAGGCTCCTTTAACTGTTTTCAGCTTATCTTGGACTTGTAATACAAAACTAGTTTTTAGCTTAGCCAAAAAAAGCTCAAACTTTTTCCGTAATTTTAGCGTCAAAACTCAAGAATCCTATAATCTTAAGTTAAAACTACACCAAATAGGTTAGGCTCTGCTTGGATGAGTGGTAATTCCTTAAGAAATTTTGGGATTTAGTTCAAATTTGAACTAGATCCTAAACCACTCCAATGAGATACCTGTCGTTGCCCTTATATATGTACATTCAGATAAGATTAAGAGGGAGACTGGAACAAAATAATTTTGTAGAACTAATTGTAGGAATAACCTATAGGAAGGAAACTCCTCATTTCAATACACATTCCAGTGGAAAGCAAATATTTACTTAAACCTCATTTTGAGGTATCCAAACAAATTCTCTCATTCTCTCTCACCCTTCTCTGTTTTCAAGTGCTTCCCGTCAAAATTCCCATTCAGACTTCACTATACATAACATGTCATTCCTGCAATTTTCTAGTTCCTGCAATTCCACTTCTTGCATTCCTAACGAACTTAAAGCAATTGGTCTTAGATAATCACAATTCATCCTACGGAATATACTAGTTACTCACCCACCACGTAGTTTTTTGAAACAAAGATATCCGATTTCATTAAAAGAAACCAACGTTCTACAAAAGTTCATAAGAAAACAAAAGAAACGAGACAAATGGCCAAGCCTGCACACTTGCCGTCCATAAGAAAACAAAAGAAACAAGTGACAAATGGCCAAGCCTGCACACTTGCCGTCCATAAGAAAACAAAAGAAACAAGAGACAAATGGCCAAGCTTGCATGCTTGCTGTCAGAGCAGACAGATCATTTTTCCTAGCAAACGCACTCACAGTTTTCTCCAATTCGTTCTGCCGTTTCCAAATCCTACAGACACTAACACCCCAAAAACATTTGGCAGCACTGCAGCACGTCTCATTTTCTATGCATATTGCATCCGCATGCATTGCATGCAATTAAAAAAACTGCATCCTCCATCTACTAAAGATGTGGAAATACCGATCCAAGGTGCGTTTGAGCCGTGGAAGAGTCGGCAAATTTTTTTTTGTTCGGGTCCTTTTTCGAAAAGAATTACGATTAGATCTTTTTTCTGAAAAAAAATTACGATTAGATCCTTTTTAAAAACCAAAAAATATATTACGTTTAGGTCCTTTATGCGTTTTTAAGTATCGCTAGGGTCCTTTTACTGAAAATCAAAATTACGACTAGGTCCTTTTAGGGAAAAAACGTTTAGGTCCTTTTTTTGGAAAAAAAAATACATTGCATTTAGGTCTTTTTTGCATTTTTCTAGCATTACGTTTAAGCCCTTTTGCGGAAAACACAAAAAAAATTTAGATCCTTTTCGCGTGTTTCCTCGATTTGCTCCGGTAGGGAGCGGCATTCGCACGTTTTCTCCATTTGCTCGTGTGAGGAGTGGCGCCCGCGTCGTGACACGCCGCGTATGGTTGGCTAGTATACAATATCCTAATATGGGATCGAGATCAGAGAAGCACAGTGCCCTGACTTTGGTGAATCTCAGTCGTCCGTTCCGAGACAGATGGACCAGATCATACGCTGCATCACAATGCTACAGTGCAAACAGTACATTTCTGTTTTTACTAGGCGGCAATGATCACCGGTGAGACCAGGCATTGGGCCGGGCTTTTTTGAGCCGCCCCGTGGTATAACACGACTGAAGCACGCCACGCGCACAGGCCAGGGTAGTACGGCACGAATGGCAGGGTCATGTCTGGCCTCACGGTCGGGCAAGATAGGCGGCACGGCACGGCACACCAACACGGGTAGCGATTGGTTCGACACGGCGTGAAACAGGCCCGATAGGTCCGAAATAAGCACGACATACGACAGAGCGCTTTACCGCGACATTGTGTCATATTGTGGCTCGTCCTACGGACAACGCCTTTTGCGATCCTCGCATTTAGAGAAAGGGAAGACAACAGATATGCTAAAAGGTGGAGAATGGGGATTGAAGAGTATATGCTCATTGACACCAAGCCACTTCATACTAAGGTATCCCACATTAGGTATATGTTTTTAACGATACAGTAACTCTGTACCTATTCAAGAATGAATAAAATTTAGTTCTTTTTTCTCAATATTTATGTCCACTACCTCAGCTCCATGTGTCTCTGACTCATTTCCTCTCGTTTCAATAGTGTAAATGGACCAGGCCTAAGCCAACACGGCATGAAGCCAGTACGAAACATAAATAGGTACCTGGGTTTGCCGAAGACGAGCTGAGCCCAGGGGCGAATCTACTGTGTAATCGTCAGGGTCAAGAGACACCGACGTCCTTTAGTACTGTGGATATGGTTTCTTTAGTATATAAATATATAATCTTGTTATCACAAGTTATATGTTAGTATTATAAGTTCATAATGATTTCGATGACCATTTTTCCTAAATTCGCCCCTGACTAGGCCGGCATAGCACAACATAGTTGGCCTCCCGGGCTGTGATAGCACAACACGATTTAGACACGCGGCCCGACGGACTCGTGTTGTGTCGTGCCACCCAGCACGATGCTCACCTCTACCGTAACTAGCTAAGTCAGATGATCCGGTTCCCCTAACATGATCTCCTCATTACCCCTAACATGATCTCCTCATTAATTTAACAGAAATAAACCTGGAAAAATGGTATGCGTAGGATAAAGCCACAAGCTGCCATCATTGATGTGCCCTTATATATATTAGAAGATTCCAAGAGATAGAGATGATCTGAAGATAAAAACTAGACTTCAACTCTGCACTCTGCAGCACCCGAGCACAACAACGCCCTGCCATGGGCACCACCACCAACGGTTCCGCTGCAGCCAACCATGCCGCGAACGGCGCGGGCTTGGCCGGGCGCGACCACATCGTCATCTTCCCGTTCATGGCGAAAGGCCACACGCTCCCTCTTCTGCACTTCGCCACGGCGCTCTCGGTGCACCAAAGAAGCCTCCGTGTCACCGTGCTCACCACACCGGCCAACCTCGCCTTCGCCCGCTGCCGCCTCCCCGCGTCGGTGGACCTCGTCCAGCTCCCGTTCCCGTCGCTGCCTCCGCTGCCGGCCGGGGTCGAGTCCACCGACGCCCTCCCCTGCCCATCCCTCTATCCGACGTTCCTGCGCGCCACGGCGCTCCTGCGGGCGCCCTTCGCCGAATTCTTTTCGTCGCTTCCGTCCCCGCCGCTCGCGCTCGTCTCCGACTTCTTCCTCGGGTTCACGCACCGGGTGGCGGGCGACGCCGGCGTCCGCCGCATCGTGTTCCACGGGATGTCCTGCTTCTCCATGGCCATCTGCAAGTCACTCATCGTGAGCCCACCTCCCAGCGTCGAGCAGGGCGCCCGTTTCCACGTACCCAGTATGCCGGAACATGTGAAGATCACGGCGGAGGAGGTCCCGGATGTGGTGGCGAAGATCGCGGACCCCGATGACCCAGTGGTCCGGTTCATGATCGACGAAATCGGCGACTCGGACGTGCGCAGCTGGGGCGTCCTGGTCAACAGCTTCGCCGCGGTGGACGGGGATTACGTGGCGCCCTTCGAGTCGTTCTACCAGCCAGACGCCCGCGCCTGGCTGGTAGGCCCGCTGTTCCTAGCCGCCGGCGACATGCCGGAGCGCGAGGACGAGCAGGACCCCGAGGGCTGCCTCCCCTGGCTCGACGAGAGGGCTGGGCGGCCTGGGTCGGTGCTCTACGTGTCGTTCGGCACGCAGGCCCACGTCGCCGACGTGCAGCTCGACGAGCTGGCACGCGGGCTGGTGCAGTCCGGCCACCCCTTCATCTGGGCCGTCCGGTCCCACACGTGGTCGCCGCCGGTGGACGTGGGGCCCAACGGGCGGATCGTCCGCGGGTGGGTCCCGCAAAGAAGCGTCCTGGCCCACCGAGCGGTGGGAGGGTTCGTGAGCCACTGCGGGTGGAACTCGGTGATGGAGAGCCTCGCGGCGGGGAAGCCCGTGCTGGCGTGGCCGATGATCGCCGAGCAGCAGCTGAATGCGAAGCACGCTGTGGACATCATCGGCGTCGGCGTCAGGTTGGACGTCAAAGCCGCTGGAGCGGCGGTCGTCGTAGAGAGGACGGAGGTGGAGGAGAAGGTCAGGAGGCTGATGGACGCGGGCGGCGAGGAAGGGCAGAGGATGCGGGCGAGGGCCGCGTGGGCACAGCAGGCGGCCAAGTCAGCGCTGAGCGACGGCGGCACGTCACGCGTGGTGCTGCGGAAGCTGGTGGGAGAGCTTCAGGGAAGCTACGGTGTCGTCAGCAAAGGGAAATAGAAGCGCTACTGTGTAAAAAATGACAGTACAGAAGAACATACTTGGTATTTCGTAATCGTGTCAGTCCTACTACTACGCATGTACTCGTATGCACCCTACTGGCCTACTCTATGTGGGGGATGTTCCTTCAGTTCAGTCCCTGTTCATTTTGCAGCTTTTGATCATGCAAGTTATGCACCCACCCATGCTACAAAGTCAATGGAAACTTACATAGTCAAAGAAGAGTAGGATCCTCATGCTACGAGTTTCTTTATGCACTTTATACCGTGCATGGGTCCCAGAAAGAGGAGCATGCGGTATTTGGGACGTGATTTCCGTCTGCATACTAGAAATCTTCGCGACGAAAAGGAGAAGGAGGCTTGAGGGGTAATAGGCGATGAAGCTCTGATTGAATTTCAAATGCTGGTGTTTGTTTGAGGTAGATTGATTTTCATGAATGTTCGTGTAGTTTGTTTATGTTGATCTTTTATTTTCGTCTCAATATTTTATTTTTAATCTATTTTGATTCACACCCCTTCTGAAATGCCTGGATATGCAAATCTGATTGAAACTCTGAAATATATATAACATCACGAAAAAACACGAGAATCAAATTTTGGGGAATTTGATTGCGCTATTTAATGTGCTCATGTGCTGCGCAAGATGACTGGCGTTGTTAACCTCATGCACAATACAAGGCTTGATTGAAGCGTGTACATCAAGCAGTAGATTGGAGGTGCGTCTCTACTCCCCTTTCTAATCTAGGAGTATTTGATTTAATTTTTAGTTACCTTAATTTGTAATCATTCTCAGCAAACAATGCACATGTAAGAAAATATATAAACGTTGCCGCAACACCCTGTTATCAAACCAGATTTAATGTCAACACTCAGCTGAGGAAGTAATTCTATTTTGAGAGGTGCTTCAATGCTTTTCTTTTTACAGTTGCACAAATATTAAAGCATGAATAAAAGGTAGATAAAGATTACTTACCCCTTCGCTTGCTTCAAGATTTGTGCAATTTGTATTAGAAGGGAAAGCATTGAAGCACAGCTCATTTTAAGAGGTATATAAACATATAATGATGACTTCCGCGCCATGAGAGGTTGGGATGGGAAAGCCATCAACCTATTCAATCCCCGGAAGTTGCTGGGAGGGTATAGTACCGGATCAAAGATAAAAGGTCAACAAAAAAAACAATATCGGTTTGCTAGATTCACGAGACTGATGCAACTCACAATGTTTTTGCTATACAAATAAATATGAAACGGCGAATTGTCAAACCTGAAGATAGCCAGATAGGATCCGCGTCTGTACCGATATTATTTCTTTCTCTGTTTATATGGTTGACCAAGCTTCTTTTTAATACCACTTGCCAACCTTTCGGTGATAGAAAACGTGGCTATGGATATTAATATCTTGAGATAGTACATAGAAATTCACAAGTCGCCTGACGTACGTATTGTTATTTGATGCCTATGTGCCATGCATGGCCACAGAGGCTTCGTAGACTGCGGACGAAGCGGGCTGCTGACTATTGGGCTAGTGGCTAATCCGTACTTCAGCTGAATTTGAGAACTGAGGAAATTTTAGGGCACTCCCAATGCATGATTTCTATAGTCATATCTAAAAATATTCACGTCATCAATAAATAGTACTAGATACCACACCTCTAGCCTTTTGTATCTTAGCACAAATATATAGAGAATATCAAATAAATATCATGCAAGACGTAGAATGTAATTGAATACAATCGTCCTCTTCCTAATGCATGTTTTTGTTGTATCTTGCTTTGATTTGTGTGCACAAGGTGTTTCTCATGCAAAAAATGGCTTCTATCTCTCTCTTTTTTAATCTCCTCTGCACATAATAATTAATCCTAGGAGCATTCAGAGTGCCCTTACCACACACCTGTATTATCTGTCTCGAGACAACTCTAACGATCACGCTCCCGTGTCTAGTCGTCCTTAATCATAAATTTTTACTATAGTAGTCCTGTCGATGTTCAAGACCTAGGATATCTTAATCGAACTTATAAAAATATGATTGTGGGCTCCTAGTAAACAAGATGATATAAATGATATATGGAGATTGTTATTTTATCAGCCAAACGGCTCAACAGAGTACACAAATTTACAGAATTTGAGGATTAGGATTACAATTGCCTATCTCAATTGCTTATTATAGTTGTGAATCTGCTTACAGCATGGATCGGCCCCCTATTTATATCGGTTGAAGAGATAACAGTTAATCTTCAAAAAGTGTCGTGGAACCGAGAAGTGTCTTCCTGCCAAACGGTGTCTTCTCGTTAAAAGATGCCTTTTCTAAGGATAACTTCCAGATAGTTAATATCTGTCAAATAACTATCCGCATGGAAACATGTGTAGGGATAACCGTTGTCCCCGACCAGTTCTCTAGTTGAGTTGGCTATTTCACTGGTCAGGGATGATCAATGTGAAGCAATGCTATGAATTGCTTTGACTGGATTGATCGGAGGCTTGACTGTCCGAATAAGCACATGCTTCATTCTAAATTATGGGCTTTTTGTGGGCCCAATAATAGAGTATGATTTTTATCTATTGAGGATCTAAATGGAAGATAGGCTTTTTAATTCTCATCAAGTCCTGTAGCAATTTTTTTTTGAAAATTAGCCCGAACTTTTTTTTACAAAAATGCATCCTCTCCGAGAGCGGGAGACCGATAGACGACACTTGTCACAAACTGCGGTCTCCTAGCGCCGAAGGGAAGCGGGACCATGGTAGGCCTGGGAAGTGTGGAGGCCGCTGGGTTCCATGCACACGTAGCACGACACACACGCCCGACCGCAGGAATCACGTGAGGTGGAGGCGACGGGATGGATGACACAACGTGCGGAGTAGATCGGGCGCAGGAGCTGTCGGTCGGGGGCTTTTCGCGCACACCAGGCGCGGGGGCTTCCTTGTGCCACAGTACTACTGTACAGAAGCCACCTGGCCCGTTGTGTCCCGTCGGTGTTGTCTCCACGCGTCAAAAGCGCCTGCCACATCTTGTCTCCTCCGTGCGTCGAAAGCATCAATCGACGCCCACTTCTGCCGTGCGTGCAGGTGAACTCTGCGGCAACGGTTCGGAGATACCGCTCACCCTCCTTCACGGTGCACGCCGAGGAGGAAGGCCGGCGAGGTTCGACAGCTCAACACAATAGTACAGCAATCCAGAGATGGGGAGGAAGAATGGAGGAGAAATTCTGTATCTCTGTCCTGGACAACTCACTAGTAACTGACTGCATAATGACACAGAATTCAAATATATGTTTAAATCGCATTTAAACAGATTGAATGGAGAGATAAATGCAGAATTCAGTAAAACAAAAAAGGTCAAGTCACGCGCATTTTCACGCGAAAATACGCGAATGCGCGCGTGCGTGTTTAGCCACTGTCCACCCTATGCCATTCTCATGCCAAGTGTAATTAATCAAGAGGTGGCAAGGACTCCACCTTTTAAATTGCCTTTCCTCCACTTGGCTAGGCAATATGGTACTAAACCATGTATGCTTTAGAATTAAAGGAAATGGACCACCCAATGACCAATTTCTAACACACACCGTGTTAGGTCACACTATCAGCTTCGCACATTTGCCATTTCGTAACACGTAACGTGAAAGCTGGTACACATCATATCCTGCCTTTTTCGTTAGTTTGCATACTTTGTGCGGTGTAGTTTGTATGGTGCCTCCCCTTTCGTTTGGTATGCGTATGTGAGTTTTTTTGGTACATTAAATTCAATATAAAATGTCTATTTTTGTTTCGGTTTGTATCGTTCGTACTTTTCCGAAAATCTTGGCAAGAAGGCAAGCAAACAGATGTAATCAAATTGTGGTGATCTCGTCATTACAGAGGTCAACATATGCCTCTCTCGTGTAACGTGCTATGCTGTTATACCATGCTTGATGAGGTCGCACGTGGGAGAAAGGAAAATGAGACCAAGGGGATAGAAAGTGTTGGATGTTGTGTTGCATGTCAAAAAGAAAGAGTGAGGAGGACCGAGCCAGCTGGCGAAGGCGCTGAGCCGCCAAGAAGCCCGCCCGTGTTTGAGTATCAACGCGGGCACCTCATGAGCTGGGTGCGAGAGTGGGTGTGCGTGCGTATGTGTGGAGGTATGAGAGTGTAGAAGGTAATTATATGTTTGTAGCTTGACTGTTATTCTTTTTCTTTAATAAACATTAGAGTTTTGATCAATTTCTTTTTAAAAAACGAAAAAGTGAGGTCGATTAAGCTATAGGCTTAGCAAATTGGTGCATGGTTACATGTACGTAAAGGAAGAACATAGGGTTAACGAGTGCATTAGACATGCACGATGCACTTGATGTGGATGATCATTCAGGTCTAGTTTCCTGTGGCCTGTCTAGGTAGCTGTAGCTTTTCTGAAAAGCTACATTTTAACTTTGTGAGCTTAAAAGTAACTATAGTTTTTTATAAAAGATCGTTTGATAAATAGCTAATTCCCTCAGCGATAAACTACAAAAAGTAGATTTCAGTCCAGCTTTTAGCTTTTACTAGTTATATATGACTTCTAACTTATGTCAAAAACCGATTAAAAGCTTAATTATTTTGATGAATTTACCGGTTTTTAAAAAACTAAAGCCAGCTTAAACCCTTCTCGTAGTCGTCGAGCAAACTTACTTAAGCGGACGAAAAAGTCACGTTGTTATATTACTAGAGATAACTGGCTTGTCGAGTGCAGGCAGGAAAGGAGGCATGACCAGATGCAGACGATAAATCGAACATGATGCGTCAGAAATTTGAGTGTACATGGGCCTAAATTCCGGCCGCACCGAGAAGCGGGCCCAGGCCCCCTCTTGCTCACTGCACTGCACATTGGTCGGCAACCAGCTGAGCGGGCTGACCTCGATCGCTGCCGTTAGAATCCGCGCGTTCTCCTCTGCACGGCCATCACCCAGCTTGATCGGGCTCACTTGATTTGCTGCCGCTAGAAGCCATCCGGCACTCCGGTCCGGCTTACGCTTTTGAGTGAGCTTGCGCCTGGATCGCGCTCGGGCCGTGCATACAACTGGGCTGCCTTCCTCCACACGCTGTTTCCCTTTTCCACTTTTTTGGCAAGCTCGCCGCGGTCGGTAGCAGTAACAGATATACCGGGCTGTCTATTCATAAGTTGTTCGATTTTTTTCAATCCCAATTACTTTTTTGAGCTATAGAATTTGCATCTCATAGCTACTATATTTTACCCACCATTCACCTCTAAAAAATTCAAAAACATAAATAAAAAAAATTCTAACTTAGACAAAAATAAAGTAAACCCGTAGTTTTGTAATACAAATTCTAAAATATGTAGTTTTGTGAAATATAAGCTAAAATCCGTAGTTTTATGATAATTTGTATAAGAAACCTGTAGTTTTGTGAAATTTACTCTAAGAAAATTTAAGACAACCGATAATTATATATACACACACATACATACATATATGAAAAATACATTCTACTCTCGAGAGTAGTTACTCCCACCACTGAAATACCATCTAAACGAACTTAAAATACTCCTTTTATCATTTTGGGTATGCTCATATACTAATTATAAGATATTCCAATGTGATCTACATGAACAAATTGCAAGGGAGTAAATAGTTTTAGTGTATTTTATAAATACCTTTATATACGCACATAAAAAAGAGTATGTCTAAAAAAGTGTACATACTACCTCTAAAAAAATGTAAATACTACCTAGCTAATCTTATATACTCGTATACTACATATACATACCCTCTGTTACGCGAGATACTGCCTATATTGTGAGATACGACGTAAAAAAGTAACTACTACCCCTCAGGAGTAGAAAAGAGGCTTGCGTGTGTGTTGCACTAGATCATCTGCAGGATAACAGTTTTGTCTGGAAGGGAGATTCATAGAATGCTTCCTCGGAGCAGAGACCGCGATCACGTATGGAGCAGAGGTTTCAGAAGGCGAGCTAACTCCAGAGCACTCGCTAGGACGCTAGGTAACGTGACAACGTGCGATGAGTGGAGCACTACTGGTTTTTTATGCGTGCCAACAAGACCTGACTGGTTTCCCGAGTCGCCGTCGCTCGGTTGAGTCGTTGCGTTCCTTTCCCTTGCTGGTATTGCACGCTTCATTCGTCGCCAATCTTGCCTACTTACAGGTGCCCATTAAAACGGGTGTGATTATCTTTAGAGGCGAATGCACTGATCGCACTGGGCGTCAACTTACAACATCTTCGTTGATCTCACGCACTCGCCGGTAGAAAGCCTTGCATGGTTTTTCTAGTTGCTTTGTTTGTTCTTGCTGTTCTGCAACTCTGTATTCCTTCTTCTGATCAATGAAATGGAGGCAGCTCTCCTGCCTTTCTAATTTTTTTTTAAAAAAAAAAGTAGCTGAGGGATGCGTCGATTGAGTAATTGATTTTGGTGACACGAATATGTAAAGCTTGTATATCTTGCCATGTTCATTCCATTAGTTTGTACTTCAAGAAACTCTAGGGAAGAAGGTAGCTGAAACCACGGTTGAAGTTGTACTGTTTTGTGATCTCCATGCGTCATTACAGGACTTAATGGAACGATGCTGTTGCTAAGGATGGAGTAGCTAGACAGTAGTTCTTCACCGATAGTTAGGGAAAAACTTTTTACGGGAAATCCTCCTATCTCATTCGTCGTCCGTACGTTATAAAAGGGCTTCCTCAAAGGGAGGATCAGGAAAACTATTTTGTGGTTGGGGGGGAGCCCATAAGCATGCAGTAGGAACTGAGAAAACATAGAGGCAACAGAGAAACATAATCAGATAAGCTGAATTTTGTCCATTTTGAGTTGCTCTCTGCTCGAGAGTGGCTATACGCCTACAAGAGTCAGTGCAATTGTTTCTTTCAATGTATGGGTAGTTTTGATTCCATCGTAGATGAAGTTCTACAATAGCACGGGGGCTAAAGGCTTGAATCATTCATTATTCAGATGGTTACTAGCTGAAGGCTTGAATCATTACTCTGCCGCTTGGCTAGTTGCATGTTTGCAGGGTACTCCTTGGCTTTGCCTTGTCATCTCATTACCAGCGACAAGGAAGTATGCAGTGTGTCTGGAACAAGAACACAGATTGTAGGGTTTTAGCCTCTTAGGAAAAATGCTGTCATATGTTGGATTGAAATACAAGGTGGTGATAATTCAGTCATAACACCTACCTGAAAAAATTCATCATTTTGGTTTTTGAGTCTGGGTTTATGCTTTCAGTTGTATCCAGAGCTTGCTGCATGTGGTGTAGCCATCTCTCTGCAGCTCGGTGGGTAACTGCGAATGGTCGATGTCGTGCTATCAAGGCAGGATGTCCTACAAGGAGAATCAGATAAAGAGTAAGGAGAATCAGATAGAGAGAGATTCTCGGATCTATAAGTAATTCAGATGAGTAAATCGGATGTACATGTGTTTGGTGGCATGAGGGAGGGGTTGTCATAAATTGAGATAATAACAGTGAATGTGAAACATCAAGTAAGCATACCCTAACATTTACCACACCAAAAATGGATGGAGAAATGAACATAGAAACAAAAAGTGGCATGCAACAGGGAAAACATTCATTTCTTCAATCATGTTGTGTAGATCATCTAGGCGAACAAGCAGGAATATGCAAACAGGAGATGGTGAAATGAAACCTATGCAACCTACTAGTCGCTACAAAGAAAACAATGCCTTGACTGGGAACTGCAACTTATATATATAAAAAAGCAGTGTCACAGATCAAGCCAGACAACATATTTCACTGATAAAGCCAGTCCCCTTACAAAATCCAAGCAATAATCTTAATCCGCTCTCATCAAATGAATGATAGATCAGTAGGCACTAGGCAGTCAGTTGACGAATGAACGAGCACTTTCTTTCCGATCACTGGTGAAAGAATAGGATCACCAGAAGGAATACTATGGTTACTGAAATACGCTGCTAGATATCAAGATAGCAGTGGTGCTGAAAAAGAATGACCTCAAATGTAAATCAAAAGGAGCTGAATTCTACATAAAGGAGCTGAATTCTACATACTGCTTGTCATGCCTAAATGTTAAGGTTAACAAGGAATACTTCCTCATCAAGTTGAGTTTTCAAATACTGATCATTTCATTCTAGACGTGAAAGCTATTAGGGACCAGCAAGAGCATTTCTACTCAGGAGGTCCATATGATTTAATGGAAGCATCATCTTTAATGGCAAGTTCACATTCTGCAGAAAGATCAACATGGATGTTTTGGCCTTTGGGCTTCAAGGAACCATTGGAGACCCAGATTGTACCTCCATTTGTAAGACTGACCAACCAGCTAGCTTTCAGCTCTCAGATATAATTTGAAATCAGAAACACAATTGGCTGTACAAGGAGATACAAGCAAAGGTTCATCGTCCTAGCTAAAACTCCCCACAAATCGAACCAGCATCATAAGAGATTAATCCCCCCTTCTATCCTCCTTACCCAATAATTAGTTGTGTGACCATAATTTGCTCTCTAAACACCCCCAGGATGGCATGATTACGACATGTCCTAAATTACACAGGGCTTTACAGTTGGGAGACGCGGAATCGAGTTACCTCTCCTCTGGGAGAAGAGCGGCGGGCCGCCCATGCGCTGCACCAAGAACTCGTACTGGTTCCGGATCGCTTCCTCCTTCCTCGACCCCGCGAAGATCTCCCGGAACCACTCCTCCTCGTCCTCATAAACCCTGTTTCGTCGAATTTAACCGCAGCCATAAAATCAGAAAACAAATCGGGGAAGGGAAAAAACCTAGAGCAGAGCAGACGGGAGAAAGCAAATCGGGGAACAGATTAAAAGGTTTGGGGGCGGCGGGGAACCTGGTGTAGAAGTTGGTGGAGAGGTCGACGAAGGGCTGCGGGGTGCCGCCGAGCGCCTCGAAGACGTTGCCGTCGTCGATGGCGAAGGCGTCGCCGGCCGCCACGCCGCTCCACTCCGACGCCTTGTCCTGCAGCGACTGCATCCTGCCTGCACCGCAGCGAGCAGCTTGGTTGCTGTTGAGTCCACTCGACTAGCTTTATACCCGCCACGCTCCCCCGGCCAATCGGGTGGCGAGCGCGCGCGGCTAGGGTCCCGTGGGGCCCTGGTGTCGGCGATAGAGAGTACGCCGACCATGTCGACATGCTGTGTCACGAATGGCGGCATCTGATGGTGGAATCTTGCGACTTTGCGAGTCGCGATGTCCCACGGTTTTTCTAATGCAACTGGTTTGGGCCCGTTCGGCTATTTCCGTTACTTGTGTGGCTTTTTTTTTTTGAGGCTATCCTTTCCTTTTGTTGTTAAGACTAAGATCGGGGAATGGGTTGTTGCGTGTTGGGCTCTTTAGGCTTTGGGCAGTGTAAAAATGGGCTGAAAGTGACCGTGTTTTGGGCCAGTGGAAACCTGCGTGTTGCCCGTTTGTTGCGGAATTTTTTTTTTCTTTAATATTTATTTTTATTCTTTTTTTCAAAACTATACGTCCAGATGAAAAATTAGCAAAAATGGAGGCCCATAACCCGTGTATGGGGCGATCGCCCCATACACGGGCGATAGGCCCTGCTACCGTTAGCCTCAAACGGCAAAAAAGAGAGCTGTTACCGGTGGGCCCCCCTATCGCCCGAGACAGGGGCGGCAGGGGGTTGCAGGCGAAACAATTTTTTTTTAGTATTTTTTGTAATTACTATATGCCTTTTTAATATGAACCTCATAACTTTTGCTAGGAGTGTCCAAATGAAATGAAACTTATTTCTAAATTTAAATTTTGGAATGAGGAATTACTTTCTAAAATAAAAATCTATGTGTTGTTTGCAGAAAAATAATTTTATTTGAGTTCGAATGCTAGGCTCTAACTATGGATTGTGAAGGAATTACATTATGTGTTGATCCATAAATCATGAAATAAATAGAGTAAGTTACTACAACCTTATGCACTTCATTTTTGCAAAAATATCTAAATATGATTGCATTTTGAATCAAAGATGGCTAGTTTAAACCCTTTATAGCATTCATTGTTCAAGTAGTTAGAATAATGTCTAAAGGACCTCAAAATTTGACCGAACCAGTTTTATTGCATTCTTGGGCTTGCATAGGTTACAATTATGTAAAAATATTTAGATGTCACTTTAGGCTGCACTATTTTATTGTTGTCCGAACATGCAATCAGTAAAACATCAAAATGGCCGTATCATTCGCAAACGAGGGTCAAACTCGATGAAATCAAATCTGATGAACTTAAAATGCTATAACCTATCTTGATGGACAAAAATAACATCATTTGGGACAACTGGAGCAGTAGGACATATCCGAGCCCTCCGGAAATGCAATCGGTTCCCTCTCTAAGGCTAGTTGAGGACAGTGAGCACACACTTGAAGGGTAGGTCGCACTCTTTATTACGGCTTAAAACTGAAAGGAGTACCACGAACAAGGAAAACCAAAGTTAACACCAGACGTCTACTGAGTGCTTCGAGGCCACTTCCCATTCGCCCATGCCTCCGTGGGCTTCTCCGCACGCCGCGCCTCTCTCGTTCTCTCTCTCTCGGCCTCCTTCTCCTCCGCTTCCTTCCTACATGCCTCCTCGCGTGCGACATCGCGTTGTTCTTGAAGCCGCGCGTGAACTCGCCCCGCCTGCTGGCTTGGTCAAGAAGCCGTGGTCCTGGGGTAGATCTCCGTATCAAACCATCGCCAAATTCACACAGATGGGAGGTGACTGCATGAAACGTAAATTAGCAAAGTTTCATTCACAAATGTTATGTAACCCGTACGATTGTTACCATGCGGCGATCCTTCAGGCTCTTCTCCGGCGGATCGAAGGCGTAGTTGCGGCACTTCTAATACCTCCTCTTCCAAGTTGAAATTTCCCAAGAGCGGACAAGCCTGCAAAGATCTCTGCACATACACATGGGTGCTACAGCTCCACGAGGTAGGAAGAGATCTTGGTACGCTAAATTGCGTAGGCATGCACTTGTTTCTTCCTTTGCTTTCCCCTTTCCCTTTGCACTTGCACGCCTCGGCATTTTCGATTGATCCTGAATTTTTCCCCCCTCCTCTATTCTTTTCTTCTCTATTCTTTGCGAGACCGCTTGTGAGAACGAATTTTATAAAGGGCAGATATCGCCATGGTATGGAGCGATCGCCTCATATTAGGGCGATCACCCCATATTAGGGCGATCGCCCCAACTAGAGGCGATAGGTGCACCGAGTCGTTGGTGTGTTGTCACGTCGTGTGGCATAGGCTAGCAATGCATACATGTATTTGCACAATTTAAAGTGATAAGGCTGTCATGTTACTAACTCGGAGAGTTATATAATATGCTGCTGAACGTAAAGGCATTACAAAAATACGTCCGTACAACTAGTCAATCACGGCCACGCTTCCTGATCTGGCCCGTGGGGTAGGTGAGTGGCGACGACGGACGGACGTCCCTCCTAGGCGCCTGCGCGCAGCGTAGAGTAGTGTGGCGGCGACGAGGGCGTCTCCTGTGGCGGCGCTCCCGAGAGCTGAGAGGGGGCGAGGTAGTCGGTCGAAAGGTACTCCTCCAGGTCGAACTCGACGTCCGCAAGGTCGTCGAAACCACCCTGGGATCTTGCTGGGGTGCGAGACGACGAGGGTGCCTCCGCAGCCCACTGTCCCCACTGCTGCTGCGTGGGAGCGTAACGAGGAACCGGCGGGGTAGGGCGAGACGAGGAAGGAGCCTCCTCAGGCCCCCGCTCCCCGCTGCAGCTGCGTGGGAGCGTAACGAGGCACCGGCGGGGTAGGGCGAGTCTTTGGGCCACGGACGTGGTGTCTGCGCGTCCCGACATCTCCGCGGCCCCGGCAGGTGGCCAAGCGACCCAACCGCCTCATCCTATCGAGGACCCGACCCCAAGCTGACTCGGTCTCGGCGGTGGTCACCTGTATGCCCGCCCGAAGGCGCGTCAACATGGAGATAGACTCCGCCTCAACCTCCCCGACGAGATGTGCCTGCATGTAACGTCAGATTATTATTACGTAATTTACATGAGAAAGATGTGACCATGTAGCTTCGATTGCGACACTTACCGAGGAGTTGTCCCTCTGGGACATCTGTGAAGGGTACGTGTCCGTCACCGATGCCTGCCGTGCGACATACGGTGTTGGTGTGTACCCCACCCTGAGGCGAGTGCGTGGGGCGAACCACTCCATGTACTCATCGTACATGTCAGGGTCGTACGGTCGGGTCTCGTTGACTCTCTCGTCGAGTGCGGCGTCCCACTGCACCGCCCATGGCTGCATACGGTGCGTGAACTGAGTGCCCACTGCATCACCCATCCGGGTCATCCTGCAATGCAAGAACAGGAAGTACACACCATATTCATTTTGCAAAGATGCGGAGTAGTAGGATCAGGGTAAGTACCTGTGAGCGCCACGTGCGGCAACGTGACGAGGCGGCAAGGGAAAGGACTGGAATAGGCCGAACTGCTGCAGCACTCGGTGCGGGGAGTACTCCTCGACACACAGGTCAAAGACGAGGACCTTACGGGTGAGCCAGAAGGCCTCATCTCGTGTGCAAAGCACGGAGACCCCGTGAGGTGCTCGGGCGTGGACGTCGTACGCGCTGTATGGCGTCCATCGCACGTCCTCGTCGTGGAGGCGGTCGAACTCCCGAACGAACTCGAGGTAGGACCTCCTCACCTGTCGGTGCGCGAATGTTCGCTGCGAGGAAATAATAAATGGCGGAGGTTACACAAGTGCCTAAGTGGGAAAAGATACGAGGGAGCATACCTATCGTCGGACCCAGTAGTGGCCCACGGTGGGCCAGTCCACCGGGTCATCGCCGTAAAGGTCCTGGGGGTACGGTGCGGTGTCAACAACAACTCGTCGGCGAGAAGCGCCCCAGACCACAATCGAAGGAGTAGGACGAACCCGACATCGCAAGGTCCCCTCCCGCCCGAGACGGCGTCGCCGCAGCACCTCTGACGCCGCCGCAAGCATAGCCGAGGCCCACGACCACCGTGCATCATCCGCTTACAATGGGAAGTTAGACGTGCTCACCGACACGAGATTTGAACTTAGTGTGTTACCTCATCCTCCGGTGTCGGCGATGTCTTGGGCGTACTCGATCAAAAGCCGGTCCACCGTGTTCCGTGGGAGGACGGAACATCACCCAACCGAACAACAACAGGAGGTATGCCTCCAGATGGTGGGCCACGTCCTCCTCCTCTGCGTGCGGGTGGAGAAGCTGAGCCTGCAGCGTTCGCAACAAACATTATTAGCAACTTAGCGCTTCTCTGTTAATTCGCAAAGAAAGAGGTACTCGCCGTGAACTGAAGCAGCCATGCCTTTGTCGGTCCGTGCCGCTCACCCTGCCTGAGGGGCTGGTAGGGGGCTGCCCGGGGGTGCCATTGCACCACGGCGAACCGCGCGGACAACTCCGCGTGCCACGTGACGGGGGCGTCGTGCGGCACAACTGCCGAACCCGCACAAGGGAGGCCTAGGAGGTACGACACGTCCTGAAGCGTCGGAGCCATCTCTCCGTACGGAAGGTGAAACGTGTGCGTCTCCGGTCTCCACCGGTCCACGAGTGCGCGGCCAGGAGCGGTCGCATCGAATCATGGGACCTCCTCGCCTCTAAGGCGCATCCACCGCTCCACCATCCTCTGAGAGAGGAGTAAGCCACCGCCACAACTTGCATGTAGTGCATTGCGTCGTTAGAATTGCATTCACGGTAAATACATGTACGTAAAATGCGATTGCAAGCGTTGGCGACTTACCGTGGAACCCAGTGGGTCAATGTGAAGCGGCTCGTTGGGCACCCGAGGTCGGAGTGTCCCTAGCTCTCGGTTACGCTCTGCGGAGTACCTAGATCGGTGGGTCGATCGACGGTCGCGTCGAGCGGCTCGAGCAAGGTCGCGCCATCGTCACTATTACAAAGGAAATACAACAAATTTGTCAGTAATGAAATGTGCACACAAAATGAAATGCGAAATAATGAATTGTACCATACTCAACAAATAATACAAAAGATGAAGATATGTTCGCTGAGGCACACAACGCCGGAAATTACATTACCCTCGTAGGAATTAATTGGTACATCAAAAAATACATGATGCGAAAAACAACTAACTGGTACATCGAGAAATACATGATGCAAAAAACAACTAAATGGTAAATCGAAAAATACATGATGCGAATAACAACTAACTGGTACATCAAAAATTACATGATGCGAATCACAACTAACTGGTACATCGAAAATTACATGATGCGAATAACAACTAACTGGTACATCGACAAATACATGATGCAAAAAATAACTAAATGGTAAATCGAAAAATACAGGATGCGAATAACAACTAACTGGTACATCAAAAATTACATGATGCGAATCACAACTAACTGGTACATCAAAAATTACATGATGCGAATAACAACTAACTGGTACATCGAGAAATACATGACGCGAGTAACTACTTACTGGAACTGCGAAAATTACATTATTGGCACAACAGTTCACTGGTACATGATCGAATCTTACAAGATGCGAAGAAGATCGAACATTACATTATCCACGGTTGCGACGCGCCTCGAACTCGTCCATATCGTTCCGAATGCGCCGTGTCCTTCGATGCCCGACCTTCAGCTTCAACATTCGGATGTCCGGTACCCATCGATGGTCCGGAGGGGGGCTGTTGTGAACGATCCATCCACTCGGTATCCGTACACCTCGTGATGCCACGTGTTGAGAACACTTTGCTTGTAGTAGTAGGGGGAGATGAACGGACGACAGGATTGATGCGTCTCAGCGGCTGCGGTAATGATGTGCGAGCACGGCAAGTGCAGCAGGCGTGGTTTCTGGCAGGAGCACTCGCAGTCAGCTGCTCGGAGTATGCACAGATGGGAAGTCCTCTCTCGATGGGCACCCCTGCGACCTCGGTCACCACAGTGCACGTGGTATCTCCATTCCACACCACTCTCCGGTGTCACCCGATGTGCCTGCACCTTTCTTGTTTTCTTGGACATGTATGTAGATACAACCGTTGAGTACGACAGTCGATTGTCCGACATACATGCTGTGGAGCTCTTGTATCGCTCAATGAAATATCTCTGTGTCCCTAGTAAGACACCTTCAACTATACCCACCAGTGGAAGGCATCCGTGCCTTTCATTACCCAGCTTGTAAATCTTCGCCAGTTCGTTGTCATGATTCCGTAACGCGAGCCGCCTCGTCATGCGAAGGACCATTTCTCCAAAGGCTCGTGCCAGATCCAATCGGTGAAACTCTTTATGCTAGTCTCCGCCTCGTCGAATGTTTGGGGCGTCGTCGGAGCGCACACAAAGCGTGGGGTCTTCTCCTTGCTCATGGTACACCATCGGGTTCCTTGATGAACCAGCGGTATCTCTTGGATTCATTGATCGCTTCTTCGTTAGTTCATCCAACGCCCTCCAAAGCGCGTCGAACTTCCTCCGTTGGTTCTGCTTACGGTACCGCTGAACATGTTCATAAGCTCCTTGTTCTGAATCGACGGAAAAATTGGTACCCATGTGCCTCATGCACCACCGCTCTTGGTCCGCCACTTTGTCGCTCCCACGACGGTGGACCCTTGTTGCATATCCACGATAGCCCTTAGCGACCTCGCATGTCGGTCATGGATGACACAAACATCGCCCGCCCGCAACAATCGCCACCTTCACTCTTTCAAGAAACTAGTACCACTCTTCGTGTTTTCCCCCACGAAGGCCAATGCAACCGTAGAACTCGGTTGTTGGCGCCCACCGCGATCGCAGTTAGAATCTGGCCCTTATACTTTCCCGTGAGGAATGTGCCGTCCATGCAAATGACCGGCGCGGCAGTCTTAACGCATTTATGCATGCGCCCAAGGCGAAGAATGCACGCTGCAAGACCCACTTACCCGCAAGACACACCACCGCAGAAACTCGCAAGGTTGACGGATGTACCGGGTTCCTACGTGCTATTGCCCTCGGCAGGTGGGGAATATTCTCGTAGGAAGCCTCGTCGCCCCAACCGCATTTCGAGTTGTCCTTTTCGCTCTCCATGCCTTTCCGTAGCTAATCTTGTACTGAAACCTCTCCTCCACGGCTGTGATAATAGATCGAGGCTGCAGGTGCGGATTGTCCACGATCTGACCATAAAACATATTTGCCACCCAAGTGGACAACAGATTGCGGTGTACCTGCTCCGCTTCTTCCAACATGCAATTGTGTTCCATCACTATGGAGCATTTCCAGTAGTCCTTCCACTTCCCCTTGTATGCATGCACCCGTCATGGGCACGAATCAACTACGCACTTCACATCGTACTCCTTCTTGCTGGACTTCACTACCTTGAATTGCCGTCGAAGAGATATTGCCCAGTACTTCACCGCATCCATCACAGCCTCCTTGTCTTTATATATGGCCCCCTCCGTCACCTCGTTCTCACGATACTCCCATGCATCAGTGTTGCCTTCATTCGTTGTTAGGTCTTCGAAACTGTAATTGGTCCACGCACCAGGGATAGGCACCTCACGAGCGTTGTCCTCCTCGTCGGAGTGCTCACCATCAGGGACTTCCTCATCCGCACGGTCCTCCACTTCCATCAGGTCAACTATGTCCTCCACCTCCTCCCCCTCGTCGGCCACCCCTCGTGCCTCCACCGCTGTCTCCTCTGCCCCTCCGATCCCTTCGCTACCGCCAGTCTCGTGCTCCTCGTCTCCATGGTCCTCGCAGCCTTCCTCTTCGCATCCTTGCATATTTAACGTCCCCTCCCCCGTAATGTCCACCCCGACATCACGAACTTGCGACACCGATGGAGCTACTGGGTAGCACTGTACCAACAACATGAGCGGCCAACCCCGCTCTACGGCAAAACCAACATAACTCCTCCATGTTGATGTCGAGTTAATAGGAATCAACTCTCCGTAAAAACAGTCCTGCGACGGCTCACTACCGCTCGACCCATGAACCAAACAGTCTGGGGATCCAAACTGAACATGCGAGACATCCACTCCAACAAACCCCTGTATGTCCTATCGCTAGGTCTGTATATGTCCCGTACGACTCTTGAAAATGATGATAAATCCACCCCATCCGCCCCCTGTGCTATCTCCCCATCTCCATAAAATATTTGGAAATACAATTTCTCCGACATGCTGCAACGTCCGATGGAAAAATATTACTCTAAAATACAATATACAAAACGTACATTGATCGTACTACAAAATACGACTATAAATAAGTGATTCGACTATAAATAAGTAATTCGACTTGCCTACCATATGGCCTAATATTATATTTGTGTCATATTACATTAACCCTACCAAATTAAAGTTTTAAATATTGCCTACTATTTTCACTGTATTCACTTTCTATATACTGAATACTACAAAAAATTTGTAACGTACTAAATACTATACAATCTCAAATTTCTAAAACTAAGTACTACATTAAAGTTCTAAATATGAATCATGACATTAAATTTCAAAACAACACTATCCGAGAAATTCTAAACGCTACACAATCCTAAATTTTCTAAACACTACAATAAATTTCTAATACTACAATAAATTTGTAATGTACTAAATACTATACAATCTGAAATTTCTAAAACTAAATACTACATTAAAATTTTAAATATGAATCATGATATTAAATTTCTAAACAACACTATCCGAGAAATTCTAAACGCTACACAATCCTAAATTTTCTAAACACTACAATAAATTTCTAATACTACAATAAATTTGTAACGTACTAAATACTATACAATCTCAAATTTCTAAAAACTAAGTACTACATTAAAGTTCTAAATATGAACTCATGACATTAAATTTCTAAACAACACTATCCGAGAAATTCTAAACGCTACACAATCTTAAATTTTCTAAATATTAAATGCTACATTAAAATTCTAATAACACACAGTCCTACAAAACTATCTAAACACTACAAAATCCTAAAATTTATAAATAATAAATGGTACATTTAACTTTTACATAACTAAACAATCATAAAAATTTTTATAAAAATACCTTCGCAGAAACGACGAATCGACTTTTTCCCCCCTCTTCTTCTTCTTTCTCTTCTTCTCTTCTTCTTCTTCTTTCCCTTCTTCTCCTCTTCTTCTTCTTCTTCTTTCCCTTCTTCTTCCTTTTCTTCTATCTCGGCTAAGGCGGCAGCGCATGATTTAAAGCCCCCCTGTCGCCCTCGGGGTGGGCGATCGCCCCTATCTCGGGCGACAGGGGGGCCCACCTCCATTTGGCCGTTTTTTGGCCGTTAAAGGACCGGTGAGCAGTAGCCTATCGCCCGTGTATGGGGCGATCGCCCTATACACAGGTTATGGGCCTCCATTTCTACTAATTTTTCATCCGGACGCATAGTTTTGAAAAAAAGAATAAAAAAAAATATTAAAGAAAAAAAATTCGTTTGTTGCGTGGATAACGATATCACGTCTCCTGGAATGCACTCTTTGATGACATTTATGCCATCCTTTTTTTCCATTCACTTCCTTTGAAATTCAAAATAGTTTTGTTTTCTAATTTTCATCGAAATTTTTGAAAAAGAAGTATTTTTTAACCACTTTCTAATGTTTTTGAGTCAAAACTTTTTGAACAGCGAAAAAAATGTAATCGAAAGATTTTTAAACCAAAAATTTTTGAATTGAAAGTTTTTAGAGTTAAAACTTTTTTATTTGAAAATTTCTGAATTGGAACTTTCTAAATTGAGAATTTTTTATTTATTTTTTTCAAGTTGAAATATTCCGAGTCAAAACTTTCTATTTTGAATTTCTCCGATTTAATTTTTTTCGAGTTGAAACTTTCTAACTTGAAATTTTTTTAGTTGAAAATTCCCGATTTGAAATATTTTGATTTAAATTTTTTTCGAGTTGAAATTTCCTCTCTAAAATTTTCAAAATTATTTTTTTTATAGTTTTATTTTTTATTTTTGTAGAGAAGGGAAAAGGGTGTGAAGTGAGTAGGAAAGAGGGAAGAGGAAAGGATGCAAGTGGATGGTAAAGATGACACATACTTTCTTTAGAAGATGTCCTTGAATTTTCTATGGCCTCAAACTAGTCCTGTCCATTGCTCTTTTTTTTTCTTCCTCTTTTTGTTGTTTACGGGAATCAATTGCTTAGGCACACGACGGAAGTAAGCCAATCAATGCAGGCTTCGTTTCGTCGCCCTTCCTGCGCAACAGCGCAAGACGTACTGAGTAGTGTTGGTGTGACAGCTGGGTAGTACTCTTGTCAAGTTTATGGTGCATATTTTTTAAATAATTTTGTGATATATTTTATGATGTATTTTTGTTTCAATGTAAAAATTAGTTAAATGTTCTATTATCTCCCTAATAAATATCCAAATTTACTTTATATTCTCTACATGCATGTATTGAATATAGTGTGTAGAGATAATAATTAGGGATAGTCTAGTCATTTTTAATATTTTCCTGATCAATGTGCCAAGAGAAAATACGCCATATAAACTTGGACGGATGGAATAGCAAGCTTACTAGTGCTTCCTAGTGAGCCGTGAGAACAACGATGTACTACCAAATATGTGAGGCGATGTGCACAACGCAACAGGCTACATACACCCAACTCAAATTCTCAACCACAACCAAGGTCCAAATTAGGGATCACAATCGGGTGTGGCGGGCACGCGTACTTCTCGCCCATACCCATACCCATGAGCCCAATTTCCCCCACATGCATGCCCGTGAAGAGCAACGGGCAAAGAATGTTACCATGCCTGTCGCGCACGAGTACCCGATGCCCGCGGGCATGTCCGTGTGCCCTCCATGATGTGAAGGGGACTTGGACGAAACCATGGCTTAGATACCTTGATGCCGGTGGCGGCGGTGGCTGCTACAAACCCTAGTGGCTTGTACTCTGGCTCTCAGTGGCCACGTCCTTAGATCCCGATAGCGACGGCTCGAAATCCCAACAATGGTTGTATCCTCTAGCTTCCAATGGTGGTGGCTTTAGACCCCGATGACATCGTCCTCCTCTGGCTCCCAGTGGCGGCCTCGACTTCTACCTCCCCGTGGCAGGAGGAGGGCAGTGAAGGCTTGTGGCAGGCCGACGCTAGTGAAGATGGAGGTGGCCATGGGTTTTGATCCGTGGAAGGGGAGAGACAGTGAGGAGGTACGAGCTGTGATGCAGGAGGGAGAGGGAAGTGTCAGAGCTTGATGGCAGTGAGAGAGTTGGATAGGGGCTTCTGCGATGCTAGAGGAGTTGGATAGCAGTGATGCGGGAGTGGAGAGACCGAAAGAATAATGCGCGAGGGACGAGGGAGAGATCGAGGTAGGGTGCCTGTTGGTCAAGTGGACTAAGGTCCAAGGGTGGATGGGTAGGGATTTTTCACTCATGGCCCACTTGTAAGCGAAGTTGATGGGTAATTTGCAGAGCGAGCATGGGTGGAGCTCTCCCAAGCATGCACCGGTTTTCCCGTCGGGTAGAAATGTGCCCTCATAAATATGCCCACAGACAGTACAAGAAGAACACACTCACATCCATTAGAGTTTTTGCCCGTGGGTACGTGGGTAATTAGGCACAATTGCCAACCCTTGTCCAGATTACTCCATTAGGTGCAATGCGATAGGCCGAACTAGTGTCACCTAACGACAGCTATGCCCCACACGCACCATATAAACACCAAACCCCACTGATTAGTATTTGAAATCCCAAACCAACCAGATAAATCGATGTCCCATATATGGTTGCAACGTGTAGCCATGACATCACTACTCACAGATTGCAACACCACTAACAGAGAGAGAGAAGGATGGGAATGGTGTCGTATACATATGCACTCATTACCAGAGAGATACCCGTGCGCGTAGTCGCCCCCGGACGTGTAGTTCGGAACTGTAGCATACATAGGATTGGGCCAGAGCGTTTGGGCCAGAGAGGCTATGTACGCTGCTTCGTGGTCATAGTACGTAGGTACGTACATCGGTACATACCTGCGTTCCGGACAGAGTCGCCACGCATGTAGAGGGGAGGTGTGTCTGCTGATCTGTCAAGTGAACAGCAATAGCAGTGTTGACATGATCACGACCATATATCATAGGGTTCTGGTAATCCTCACCCGGATAGAATAAACTAAAAAACATCCAACTTTTGACCTTTGGATCTGCATCGAGATTCATGCTCTAGGCGACGGCGGTGTCTTCTCTAGCGAGGAAAACTTCTTCTCCAGTGAGCTTTAGGCAGGGTTTACCGGGATCTCAAACTTAGATTTTGAGGGACGACGAGGTGACGGTGGGCGGAGCAAGGGTGGCAAGGTGGCGGTGGCGGTGGCGGTGGCGGAGTAGGGGGCAAGGGCATTACGCCATGATGAGTAAGTTAGGTGTTCAAGGGCGGTAAGAGGTGGTTGCTGGTGGCGACGAACTTCCAATGATGAGAAGAAGGTGGCAGGGTGGAAAAGTGGTCGGTGATGCGACAAGATAGTTAGGAAAAGGGAGCATAGGCGATGGCTGTGGGAGGGGTGTTAAAGGTGCGACAACCTGCTCTAGTGTCGACAGAGGCGCTCGTGTTTGCGAGAGAGTGGGAATTGGGGAGGGTGTGGGGAAGTGGGGTGGCATCATGGTGGCTAGAGTCTAAATACGAAATTGCTACTACGAAGACGTCCGATTCTATTGTTTTCGATCATACGCTTCTACACAGGTATGGAATGTTGTCAACCACTCGCTTTTTATCCATTTGTGCCTACCCCGTTCCCACGAGCCATCCCCCTTCTCTGTGTGTGTGTGTGTGTGTTGCTCTAGCATAAACTACATAAGCCGTCCACGTGAGTATGCAGTACCATGCCGACGCCATCCTCGACGCATCCACCTCTCTGCAACTCTTGAATCACCCCAAAGCCTCCATATGCAGGTCGTCGACGACGGGGAGGATGCGGTCCTTCATCTTGAAGTTCCTCTTGTTGTCCCTCCTCCAATATAGCAGCTTGTTCCGGATGTTTGCCCATCAGGTTCTCGCCCTCATGCTCTACACGGTAGTAGTTCATCAGGTTGGTCAGCTTCTCCGTATACAGGCTGTAGTACTCCTCTGTGGCTTCCAAGGACTCCTCAAAGCTAGGGACCTCGAGGTCAAGATCGCACTTGAGGAGATGAAGAATAGGAGGATAAGGTGGAGTAGTGGCCTTCTTTTGGGTATAGGAGCCCACGAGATCTGGAAGAGACGAGGGTGTAGACAACACATGGAAGATGTCACCGATTTTGATAGTGCTATGGACTACATCTGTGCCATCTATTCACCGGTGATCGATCTGAGCACACGGGGTATACGGATGGCATGGGCTGGCCTCGTCCCCTTCCTCCTCTATGCTCATCTCGAAATGATGACACTTATAAGTCGAATTGTTTGCAGTAGTTGTTTTCGAATGTTGCAACACAAAACATCAAATATTGTAGATGTTCAAATTTTTTTGTTATTGCAACTAGTTTTAATTTTTGTTGCATTAGGTCCTTGTATTTGTTCCCTAGCATTTCAAATTTGTTGCATAAATTTGTTTATTGATTTATGTTTGTTGCATCCAAAGCAAATATTTTGTTGTAAACATATGAACTAATTGTTACGCTTCTGGGATTTTTTTTGTTGTAACGGATTGAATTAGTTGTCTCAAAATTATCTTTGAATGTCACCACTATTTTTTCAAATGTTGCAACATTTGTAACACCACGAATTTGTTTGATTCGAATACCAAAACTAGTTGTAAATAGTACCTCAATTATATACTTGTGGTTCTCATCCAATTTTCATTGAGAATTTTATACTTTCCTAACTTCTCATCTGAATAAGGAAGAGAGGGATTATGGGAGGTTAGGGTTTAATCTAACGGCAGCTGGGTTCCATCAAACGGTAGAAAATTTGGAAGTTTTTTAAGGAAGAAATCATCTGGCAGATTGCTACTATATCATACATCAAACTAGTAGGGTGGCCCGTGCATTTGCGCGACTAGATTTCTTTTAAAGTTTATAGTATGAAATGATATAACTTATATACTTGAGAATATATTAACGCATTTTGTAGGCTATTTCAATTTTTAAGACACCATGAACATTAGAAATGACAATAGAAGCTTGAAGAAAAATTCAACTTAAGGAAACGTAGCAACTCTTTATCTTGCATATATCATGCAGTTATATACCTCTGTTCTTTCTCTATTAGTAACTCTTTTCAAAATATATGCAACATATGCACCTCTATTTAATCTCAAGTAATACGTTGATTATTTTACATGGTGTTAGAGTATGTTGTTCACATATACACCGATGCATCATGAACAGCCTACTTTGAACATATCTTTCCACAAGCTGGCTACCCCACTGAACCGTGTGTCTTCTATATCTTATTAATCGCCCTACAACTTTTCTACTTCAACCTTCAATAGCAAGCTCAATTCTTGATCGATCCCTCTTAGCTGCTACCCTTTTTAATGCAATACACTATTGTATAGCTATCTTCTATTTCTCTCTAATTATTACTTAATGCTAAACGTTGCAACATCAAGATGCATAGATGTACAACTGTTGTTATCCCTACCGGGGACACCCATCAAGCTCTCACCAGTGGTTTCAAGCCTATTTCATACAATAGCACCATCTTTGCTCTGGACTTTTTGCTCTTTGTTTTGATTCATACGAATTCATACATGTATATACACATATAGGATGTTATACATGCTCGATTTATGCTTGTCCCATGTCAGTCGCTTCTTTTATTCGATGTTGGCTAACTCAACGATGTTGCTTCCTTACTAACTGCGGTGACCTTCCATCTTCTCTAATGCTAGCGTGTTTGCTTTAGTCGTTGTCTAACGATATAGAAAATCTTCCCGCTATCGCGTGTGACGTCATGTCCCTCAGCAGCGATGGCACGTTCCTAACTACCTAATGGATATATATCCTCTGTGACTCGTCTTCCACGCAAAGCTTCATCTCCTCTCTACTAGGGCCTCCCCATCAGCAAGCTTCTTTTGCCACTGGCATCTTCAATAATATAGACACTCACCACTCATCATCGCGGGTTTTTGCACCTTTGCCTTTGGCCTTTTTGTTCAATAACTCTGGTGAGCAGCGCAACATTGTTCTCATATCTAACGTAACGCCTCCGTTTATCACTTCCTTATGAGGCAATATCTTCTTGCATTACAGATCGATGCCATTTCACTCATGTGTGATCTTCTCCGACAACACTTATGATATCCACGTTATAATTTAAAGCTGTATTCAAAATTTAGTTTTTTTGAGTTCATATATAAATTAAATTGCTAATTTTATTTATTTTATGTTGGATTTTAGTTATTTAAGTATTTTACTTAGTAATTTGTACAGAAATCAAATTGCAAAATTCTTTCATTTTTTATTTCTAATTTTCAATTATTTTTTAGAATTTTTATACAAAACCAGTTGATGAATTTTATTATATTTTTATTTTGAACTAGTTATTAAGGGATTATACTTTAGAATTCATATAGAAATCAAATTTCTAGTTTTATTTAGTTTTAATCTGAATTTTATTTATTTTTGTTGGAACTTGTATAGAAAGTAAATCAATAATTTTTATTTAATTTTTATGATGGATTATATATATTTATGGATTTTTAGATAGGAATTTTTATGGAAATCAGATTATCAATTTTTATTTTACTTTCTATCATGAATTTACTTATATTTAGTTGGAATTCTCATGGAAATGAAATTTACAGTTTTTTTTAAAATTTGTATTACAAATTATATTTATTTAGTAATTTCACTTAGTAATTCATATAAAAAATTGCTAATTTAATTTTTATTTTTATTCCAAATTTTAGATATTTTTGTTGGGAATTCGCACAACAATCCAGTTGCTATATTTTGTTTAATTTTTATTCGAAATTTAATTTATTTGAGGAGTTTACATACATATTCATATGGAGATCAATTTTTTATTTTATTTATTTTTATTTATAATTTCAGTTATTTATATATTGTACATGACATTGAGTCATAGACCATTATAATTTAGTCCCACAATGAGTAATAGTGTAGATATTTCTCTTTTTTCTTCAATTAGTGTGGAAATTTCTAGCCATAAGAGCAAACATGGTGCCTTATTTTGCCTTAAATATTTTTGTTCATATATAAATCAAGATGTTAATTTTATTTAATTTATTCAAAATTCTATTTATTTAAGGATTTTACTTTGGAATTCGTATGGAAATCACATTGTAAATTTTATTTTATTTTTATTACTAATTATGTATTATTTCTCAGAATTTATATAGATAAATTTTCTGATTTTTATTTATATTTTACTCTAAATTAATTATTTAGATATTTTACTTTACATTTCATATCGATATCAAATTTAAAATTTTATTACATTTTTATTTCAAATTTTAGTTTTTTATTAAATTTGAATAGAAATCCAATGGCTAATTTTTCTTAAATATTTATGCTAAATTATATTTATTTAGGAATTCTATTTAGAAATTCATATGAAAATTAAATTTGTGATTTTATTATATTTTCTATTCTAGATGTAGTTAGCTTCTGTTGGAATTCTTATATAAAATAAATTGGCATTTTTTTTGTTTATTTGTATTGAAAATTATATTTGCATGTTGTTGGATCAAACATGATATTTTTTTTTTATAGTTTTAGGTTAGAATCATATACAAATCCAATTGGTATTTTTATTTCATGTTTTTTTTTCAAATTTAAGCTATTTAGATATTTTACTTCGAAGTTCATATGAAATCAAATTGCTAATTTTATTTTTTATTCTGAATTTCATTTTTAGGTTTGTATTCGTATACAAGTCTAATTACTAATTTTAATTATTTTTTAACAATTTCATTTTAATTTTGATATTCGTATGGAAATAAAATAGCTTATTTTATTTTATTTTTACTGTGAATTCCAGTTTTTTTATTGTACTTAACTTTGACTCTTTCTTTTAATCCTATGGAAATAAAATTCCTATTTTTATTTTTTATACTAAATTTTTGTTTTTTTTGGTTGAAATTTGTTTACAAATCAAACTACTAATTTTTATTTTATTTTCATTCAGAATTTTAGTTTTATTTCGATGTTCGTATGGAAATCATATTAGTAATTATATTTTATTTTTTATTCATATTTTTTAAAATTTTTGTTTTGAATTTCATTTTTATTTTGTTGTTCGTGTGGAAATCAGATTTCTAATTACCTTTTATTTTTTATTCCAAAATTTTATTTTTATATTGTACTTTAAATATATGTTTTCTTTTAATCATATGGAAACCAAATTTGCAATTTTATTTTATTTTTATTCCGAAATTCAGTTATTTCTATATTGTACATGATACAAACTCTTTCTTTTAATCTAGACCATTATAATCTAGACCCACCATGATCAACGGTTTAGATCTTTATTTTCGATTAGTGTGAGAATTTCTAGTCTTAAGAGTGAACGTGACGACTTCTTTTGCCTCTGTTTTAATATTATAACTAGCATGGTGACCCGCGCATTTGCGTGTCTAGACTATTTTCTATGTGTTCCATTTGGAATCTATTTCATGTAATTTTAATTTTATTCCTCTTCTTTTTTTCTTCCTTTTAAGTTTTTTTAAGAATAAGCTTTTTTTAATGTTTTTTAAACATTTGAATTTGTAGTAATGGTTAGTTTTTTTTTGAACTTTTAGTATTGAAACACATAATTTAGTTTGAAAATTATATTTTTATTATTTTATTTGTAGACAAAATTGTCTACCTGACATATTTTTTTAGTTTGCTATAGGATTTTATTTTTTAGCGTTGGATAGCGACGTCACAGTACATTTTTATTATGTTTTTTCTGTGAACATAATTTTTTTTTGCACATGTTCCATTTGAAAGGTATCTCTATTTTCTTTATTTTGTTTTATCTCTTCTGCATTGTTATTTAAGAAAAAATTGTTGAAGTTTTTTTAAAAGGTACTTTAAACATTTGAATTCATAATGAAATATTGTTACTAAATACTTTTTTTAATGATAAAAGTGGTAATGTTAACAAAAGATAATATATAAAATATTTTTTTGGAAATATATTTTAATTATATGTGTTTTTTAGGATATTAGAAACATATTAGCGAAATACGCTTTTTAAGGGAAAGCAGCTACTATGTTTCTCGAATGCATCCCCTCCTTCTGTTTGGCTTATCCATTCTCCCACCGACGTTTCTCCGCTCCCGGCCGTGCGCCTCCGCCCTCATGACCGCGCCTCCACTGCCGGCCAAGCGCCTCCACTCCCGGCCGAACATGTGCATCCCCCAGTCTAGCTTTTGCGCCTCTGGTTGCATCTCCAATTTCTGTCGTGTGCCTCCACCCCCTGGCTGAGCGTCTCTGGCCCTCGAAAGTTCCTCCGTCCCCGTCCGTGCGCCTTCATCTCCCTACCGAGTGGCTCCGCCTCCGAGCGCGTCTCCGAGCCTGACGAGTACCTTCGCCCTCCGGCCGAGCGCCTCCACCCACTTGCTCCTCCGGTTGCTTCTTAGCGCAATGAAGATTTTTCTGCTTTGCAGGCTGAAGCTGATCTATCACTTGATGATATCCTCAAGATGTACCAAAAAATCAATGGTGATCTCCAAAAGCAGTTTTTCTATTGCCATTTTTCACATATAGAAAGAGACAATCGTGTGCTCTACTTGTCACTCATTTGCTAATTTGATCAGTTGAAGCATTCTCAGTTAGCTCGTTAAGCAGTCCAGATAGCGATAACATTTTTAGTAACTCAAACCATACTTAATCCTATTGAATGGAATGATCCAACTTTTGAAAGCCTTATCCACAGCTATAAAAAACAGAGGTTAAAGTGGGGATAAAATTGCAATAACTACATTCTTGATTTCTTGTGAAATTACATTTTAAGGCAGGAAGGATGTCATTAGGGATTTTAATCCAATCATCTCCTTTGTGATATTGTTTCTTCATCGCTAATTTTTAGTATGCACTCAACGAATAATATTGTCTGCTTTTGCTCTTGTCAGTTGTTGGACATACAGCTCAGAGCTTTAGAGGTGTGTTTTTTAGCCGTAATATTTCAATTCTGGTCCATAGGTATGAGCATTTGATTACTATGTGGTCTCTCATTTGAATAACTCATCATTTTAGGAAAAAAAATTCTTCTTAGTTAGCCTATTTGTAGGAAAGCGAATATGTAGGCTATTTTTAGCCGGAAACGGCTAGCATTCTATTTCTAGCCAGAAACAAACAACATGGCAAGTGACAGATAACTTATGAAATATGGGATTCTAGTTAGAAATAAACAGCATGGCAGGATACCTTGTCAATTACGGGAAGGCTAGCGTGCTATTTCTAGCCGAAAACAAACAGCATGGCAAGCGACCTTGTCAAATACGGGATTCTAGCCGGAAAAATACTTTGTAAAGATATGATTTAAATCTACACCGTTATAATCTGGACCCACCGCGATCAACGGTATAGATCTCTCTTTTTTCACTCCTATTAATGTGGGAAACTTCTTTTGCTTTAATAATATAATAGATAGATAGAAGATTATGACATCGCTGACCATGCTTGCCGCGTGGTGCCTGTGCAGATGTGCCGATCGATGCCGCCCCCCACAAGTAGACAAAAAAAGGGCAGGGGGAACTGCTGACCACTTGTTTAAATTATACAACCCCTCGTCTATTTCTCACACAGCACTTGGTGTGAGACTGGTTAGAGAGAGAAAGAGAGTGGCCATGGCGAGCGAGTGCAGTGGCGGCAGCAAGCAGGAGCGCCTGGAGAACGGCGGCGAGTACTTCAAGATGCCGGAGATCAAGTACACCAAACTCTTCATCAATGGGAGCTTCGTCGACGCCGTCTCCGGTACGTACGTACATATACGCGCGTCGTGTATAACTCATGATAGCATCTGCCTCTCGCTTCTTGCTTCTCTCCTCTCTTGTGCACCGTTCATACAGTCTCGATAGATCATCTGAACTTCTGAAGTACGCATGCATGGTTCGCCTTGCTAAGAAAATGGATGTTGATCATTCCAACAAATGACTGAAAGCGATACAAGTTGATTACTAATAGTGGTTAAGGCGCTTTTACCGGTTACCACTTGCTAAGTAAAGTGCGTGGTTTACTTCTGTTTTAACTTCGCTCGTGACAGTACAACGGCTCTGGTAATTAAGTTGAAGGCAAGATTTTTTAGGTCAGCCAGACTCATGTTCACAAATCGCAACTCAACTCACAGTTCTTCGATCGGAAACATGGCATGTTCACAACCACACGCGCTATTAACTGTTTAGAGGCTTACTGGTTTTTCAGAAGTTGAAGCTGACTTTAACTCCCCAACAGGGCCTGAGTAGGTTCACTGACTGGCACAGAGCGGTCCACACACTAGGTAATTGAAGTCCTAAATTTTCGTAAACACTCAATGACAGATTGGTCAGAGGCACATTCAGCTGTATGCCTGCATCGAACTTACAGTCGTGTTTAGATGAACCGATGAACTAGCTAGTAGAGCCCACTGCATGCCAGTGAGAAAAAGATCCACTCCCTGCCGTACGTGGCACAGTAATAAAACAGAGGGCCGCTTCGGTAATGGGTAGCAACTTAGCACTCTACATGCATTACGCGCGACAGAAAACCTGAATGAATCTGCAGACTGCAGGGCTAGCAGCATGCATGCGCTTGGCATGTCTCCACCGTCGCGTCTCTCCTCATATGGTTCGTGTCCTTTGCTCGTGGTCTGAGCCTCACGCTCACGCATGTGCATGGCTGCTTCTTGTTTGTACGAGCATGCGTTTGTGAGATCGATGCGATGATCCGTCTGAAGATCGCCAAATGGCAAACGGGTACTCTTTTTAGTTTTTTTCATTTCTGACATGCTTGATTTTCAGATTAGTTGTTTCATTACAGGTACTTGAATAATTAAGGGGTTGTAGTATATATGTGTCAAACTTTCAGTCTTTACTCTTTAGCTTAAAAATAGCTTTGGCACTACCAATTTTTTCCTGCCATTATTATGTACGTAGAATCATTTCTTTAACAAAAAAAACCCTGTACGTAAAGTACGGGATGCATTTTCTCTTCGAAAGAAACAAAAATAGTTGTACAATAAGTTATGACCTGACAGTGGTTCAGCTATTTTTTCCAACTCTTGCGTGCTAGGCAATGCCATAGAGAAGGGAATATGACTTGGTTGAAAACTGGAGTACTTTGAAGTCCTCTCATCAAGTCTGCAGGACAATTAGTCGCAGGGAAAAAAAGGTCACTAGGACAAGCTCGTGCAGTTAGTTCGGCTATCTATATCGTCGTGCAGTCGCAGCCGGTGACGAGTTGTCCAATGAAACGACGACGTGGACGGGCCTATGCTACGCTATTATGTGCATGACAGTACGACATGACCTCAACCTCCCAAGCTCACAGAGTCACAGGTCCCTCTCCTAGAGGCGAATGCTACGTTCGTGTCTCTGCCATCTCGCTCCCGCGCTCCAGGGAAGTTTTTGCTCGGCCGGCACGCACAGAGCTTTCTTGTAGAAATTTTGGAGCACCACCTGCCTACCTTGTACAGCTACTGCTGCTCAGCAACGAAACAAACGTAGGGAGTATTTTGAGCCAGGAGGATCTTTCTGTTGATTAGCCGACTAATTTCCCTGTGCCCACCACGATCGTGTAGTCATGCACTGATGCACGCACGCACGTACGTTGCCAAACGCGAAAATGACAAGGAATTTACCAGGAACCCTTGAGATACTGAGTGAGAATGTGAGATGCGTACGATCAGAAGGCGTATGGGTGAGAAGATGAGAAGTCCCTGTGGGCTGTGGGTGGAAAGGGACGCCGCGCCACGCATCGTTTCATCGCTTGTGGAGGGAGAATTCCTCGGGGGTCTGGATGTGGCCATGTGGGTGATCTCTCTGAGAATTTTAGGATTTTTTCCCCCTCGGATTTGAACTAAATAGTAAGACTCTTAAGAAAAACCCCCTGTCCAAATTGCAAACAAGAATTTATTTCAATAGAACCGTGTGAGAGAGTAATTAACATCGACTTGATCTTCGGAGGAAGCTAGCCTTGCACCTTAATTTACGAAGCTAGCGTTTCTGATCGAAGGATTCTCACGCTGGATATTTCTTCTTCAGGTAAGACGTTCGAGACTAGGGATCCTCGCACCGGGGATGTGATAGCCAAAGTCGCCGAAGGCGACATGGAGGATGTGGACTTGGCGGTGAGGGCGGCAAGGGAAGCCTTCGATCATGGCAAATGGCCTCGCATGCCCGGACGCGTACGATTCTTTCTTCGTTTCCTCGCCGCACAAAAATGACTTCCATCCTCTTCAAGAACAGATTGAAGAAGAATTCAAGTGAGCAATTATCTCAAGCGTGATTCCAATCCCAACTGAAAAATCGACGGCATGCAGGAAAGAGGAACGATCATGCTGAAGTACGCGGACTTGATGGAGCAGCATGCGGACGAGCTGACCCTGCTCGAGTGCCTGGACGCCGGCAAGCTGCTCGCGCTCACCAGGGTGGTCGACATCGCTAGCGCTGCGGACACCCTGCGCTACTTCGCCGGCACGGCGGACAAGATCCACGGCGAAACGCTCAAGATGTCGAGGCAATTCCAGGGGTACACCCTGCGCGAGCCCGTCGGTGTCGCCGGGCTCATCATCCCCTGGAACTTCCCCAGCGTGATGTTCTTCACCAAGGTCGCCCCAGCGCTCGCCGCCGGCTGCACCATGGTCGTGAAGCCGGCCGAGCAGACGCCGCTCAGTGCCCTGTACGTTGCTCATTTGGCGAAGCAGGTAAGATCACATGACGTGACAGTGTGGCACAGGAAGCAGCTTTGTTCTCCCATCATTTGTCTTGTCCCTGGCACTTTGGTTCAGTTGCTGGTGTTCTGAACTTTTCGGATTGTAATCTGCAGGCAGGAATCCCAGATGGTGTTATCAATGTGATCACAGGATTCGGTCCAACAGCAGGAGCTGCAATTTCGTCTCACATGGATGTTGACATGGTATATTCTCTCATAACAACGATCAGTTATTACATGAACCAGTTTCTTGCAACCAATGCAATGGTGTTTCTCTTTTGCAGATCAGTTTCACGGGATCTACAGAGGTTGGACGGCTCATAATGGAGGCCTCCGCAAGGAGCAATCTGAAGCCAGTGTCACTCGAGCTCGGCGGCAAGTCTCCGCTCATCATCTTCGACGACGCAGACCTGGACATGGCCGTCGATCTCGCCATCAGCGCAAACCTCTTCAACAAGGTGAGCATCTTAACAGAGAACCTAGCCGTATGAGATAGAGTAATTGATCATTCATCAGCTGAACTGGATCTTGCAGGGAGAAACTTGCGCCTCCGCAAGTCGCGTCTACCTGCAAGAGGGCATCTACGATCAATTCGAGAAGAGGTTGGCAGACAGCATGAAGAATTGGGTTGTCGGAGACCCTTTCGATCCTCACGTCAATCAAGGGCCCCAGGTTAAATTATCCACAATCATCGCAGATAAGCATACCCTGTTGTTTCCACAGCACAGATTGAACTTTCTTGAATCAGAAACTTAGTAATGTTACTCCTGTATATAGGTGGACAAGGCTCAATATGAGAGGGTGCTCAGCTACATTGAGCATGGCAAAAGACAAGGGGCTACTGTCCTGACAGGAGGAAAGCCCTGTGGACAGAAAGGTTACTATATTGAGCCTACAATTTTCACCGATGTGAAGGTCAAATTAACCTCCAAAACACAAGTTGCAAATACTTCTTGCTTCGCTCTCTTATCTAATTTCTGACATGCAATCTTTCCGTAGGAGGACATGATCATTGCAAAGGAGGAAATCTTCGGACCCGTCATGTGCCTGATGAAGTTCAAGTAAGCCTGGCTACCATCCCAATCCATCGATCACCGTCACCTTGTTGCAGCAGTTCAAATGAAACACCGTGATAGCGAGTTAGCGACAGAGACTGCGCATTGTGAAATGACAAGAAAAGTCGCCTCTTTTTTGTTCAAGGACGGCGGAGGAGGCGATAGCGAGGGCGAACGACACCAGGTACGGGCTGGCCGCGGGGGTGGTGACCAAGGACATCGACGTGGCCAACAGGATGACGCGGTCGATCCGCGCCGGGGTGGTGTGGGTGAACTGCTACCTCGCCATGGACGGCGATTGCCCTTTCGGCGGGCGCAAGATGAGCGGGTTCGGCAAGGACTCCGGCGTGCACGCGCTCGACAAGTTCCTCGCCGTCAAGGCCGTGGTCACCCCCGTCTACGGTTCGCCCTGGCTGTAGTTTGCATGTGGACAGTTATTGGAGGACTGGAGGTGAAGCAGCAATAAGCCAATAACCAATAAAGAAGAAACACTGTTCGCACCATTGCTTGTTGCTTAGGTAGTAATACTCGCTACTACTTTGGTGTGTCACTTGTATGTGGCCGAGCTTAACTGTTAGGAGAAGAGACCCAGTGTGGCAATGGAAGTAATGTAGATCAACGAGTCCTTAAAAGTGACAAAATTTCAGCCAATTCTGGCACCATTTTACCCCTCGGAGATAATCTACGAAAACTACGCACTGCTGAGAATCTGCTGCTAACGGAGCTGTCAAACTCCCCGTCAAACCTGATGCTTCACTAATGCAATTGTCAATCCAACCGCACAAATCATAGAGCATCAGTGCAGAACGAACTAACAAAACTTGGAGTCAATCAAGAGCTCGATAAAGATTACACAGGATATACACCGTTCTGGATACGCTATTTCACCTCATTCTCCGGTGTCTCCTTTCGTTGTGCTAATGGTTGCACCTCGCTCCCACGGTCTCGCCTGAAGAAAGGCAAGAGGTGTTGAGATACGGATGGACTCTGAGTCCTAGTTATTTAAATATGGTTAAACTCTATCCCTATGTAATTGAATCTGATTATATCTCTTGCTACCATCTATTATAAATATGGCACCTCCTTGTACAAGAGAATCAATCTAATAAAAGAGAGACAACTATTTTGCCTCCCTACCTCGTGTGTGTTTCCTATTTGTTCTTGCTATTCTATTGATGCGTTGTGGTTGATCAAGAGCGACATCGTTTTACAACACGTTATCAGCACGAAGCTCTCTAAGACCGCTGATTGTGATCGTTGCCTACATCAATCTACACTGCATCGAAATCGATTGGTAACACGCGATTAAATCTACTACAAGCCCTACGTCAGTTCGAGCTACGTAAGTTAATCACATCTGAACAGCTATTTTTAATCTCGCGGATTAATTTTTCTAATTGCCATGATTACTTGTTTAATCTAGAAAGGAAATTAGGGTTGTGATGCTTTATGTCCATCTCATGTCAATGCTGTTCATCACCAATTAAAAAAAAGGAGGAAAGAAAGATGCCGGCCACGGTACCCGAGCTCAAGCTCGCCTCTAGCCACACTGCGTCCGCATCATCACCAACGCCTGCGTGGCCACTGCCGACAACCACGCCGCCAATTTGCAGGCGCGTGGCCCCGCCACCTTCCACGCTCTCGACGAGAATCGGCCTTTCCTGGCCCGAAGTGCTAGCCGACCAGCACCGTTTGCGCCCCATTGTCGTGCCACCGATGCCCGAAGCTCGCCCCACCGTCGTGCCGGTGCCACCGCGCCATTACCAACACCACTGATCCCTCGGCCCTGTTGTTCGCCATGTGAACCGCCTAAAGCGCCAGTGCCGATAGATGTAGGTACGTATATTTATATGAGTCCCTTAAGAAGTCAAAATTCCGAATTCTAATAAAGGAATTCGCAATATGTATAGTGTTAAACTGCAGAGATCGCTATACGGATTAAAACAATCGGGGAGAATGTGGTACAACCGATTTAGTGAAAGGATACTCTAATAATGATGATTGTCCCGATGTGTTCATAAAGAAATTCTAGAATTGATTTTGTATCATCTCAGTTTATTTCAATTATCTGAATATCATTGGAACTACAGAGGAAATAAAATAAAAAGTTCTTACCTTACGACGGAGTTTGAGATGAAAGATTTGGGTAAAACCAAATATTGCTTAGGGCTGCAGTTGAGCATTTTCCAGAAGAAAGTTTTGTACACCAATCTACCTATACCAAGAAGGTATTAGAAAGATTTAATATGGATAAATCCCATCCTTTGAAACCCCTATGATCATAAGATCCCTTGAAGTGAATAAAGACTCTTTCAAACCAAGGATAAAAAATGAGGAAGTTTTAGAACCTGAAATCTCATACTTAAGCGTCATTGGAGCACTTATGTATATTGCGAATTGCACAAAGTCTGTTATTGCATTCACAGTAAATTTGCTAGCTAGACACAGTGTAGCTCCAACCAGAAGACATTGGGCTGATGTTAAGACTTTACTCAGATACCTCCAAGGTACTCAAGAACTTGGATTGTTTTTACTAAAGAACCAAGACTTGACTATGGTGGGATATACGGATGTAGGCTATCTGTCTGATCTCTATAGTGCCAAAACTCATAGTGGGTTTGTGTTTCTTTATAGTGGTACAGCCGTTTCTTGGCGGTCTTTTGAGCAGAATTTGGTAGCAACTTCTACTAACCACTCAGAGATTATTGCTTTATATGAAGCCTCACGTGAGTGTGTTTGGCTGAGACGTGTGATTAACCATATCCAGAAGTCATGTGGTCTTAATATCATCAATACCCCTATAATTATCTATGAAGATAATACTGCTTGTGTTGCACAAATTTAAATGGGTTATGTGAAAAGCAATATTATGAAACATATTGCCTCTAAAATTTTCTATCCTCACGAGCCGCAGAAGAATAGTGAGGTAAAGATTTTGTAAACTAAGTTATATGAAAATCTTGCAGATTTATTCACTAAATCTTTAACAATATCTAGTTTCCAAATATGTGTGTGTGGTATTGAAATGAGACGACTTAGGGATATGCAGAGTTTAGGGGGAGTAAATCACTGAACTATGACCCTTAGCATATGATCCTGAAGATACTACTTTAAATCTAGAAGATTATAAATTGTTCTCCTTATCCCTTAGTGAGTTTTCCTGAAGTTTTCTCACGTGAAGGTTTTTAATGAGACAACTAGTGTAACATAATGTGCGAGTGCAATGTACTCTTTTCTTCACCTCTTTTTTCTCATTGGGTTTTTTAGAGGAGTTTTTGATGAGGCATCTGCATTATGCGGTATTCGTAAAAGGAGGAGTGTTGAGATATAGATGAACTCTGAGTCAAAGTTGTCCAAATATGGTTGGACTCTATCTCTATGTAGATGAATCCGAATCTATCTCTTGCTGCCTTCTATTATAAATATGACACCTCCTTTGCAAGAGAATTAATCTAATAAAAAAGAGATAACTGTTTTGCCTTCCTACCTCGTGTGTGCTTTCTATTTGTTCTTACATTTTATTGATGCGTTGTAGTTGATTAAGAGCGGGCGATATCATTTTACAACAAGAGGTACTGTTTTTATTCCCTTCCATCGCACTCAAAGAAAGCAATCTCTACCCTACATCTCAATGGCAATCAACACCGGCTCACAGGCATTAGGCCGTTTCCGGGCTCTTGGGCTCTGTGGGTTCCTCATGTAGAGTTAGTTGTTTTTGTTACCGAAAAATATACTGCTAATCTAATTTAATATAGTGATTAAATTAATTAAAAAATTAATATTTGGCCCAACACGTTGTGTTTGCCCGCCGCTGCGATGGCCAACCCAGGCCATCGCCATCGGCGCTGGCTCCACATTGTCGAGGAGATAGTGACGGAGATGCAAATTGACAAGGTTGAGTCAAGCAAAAGGAAAAGAGGATCTGACGATGAAGATTACAATACGATCCAAGGCTTTCAATCCAACGGTTGGATGATTTCCTGTACGTCGAATGGGGTTTGGACAGTACCCCCTCTATATTTCTTTCTTGGGGTATGCTTTAGTACACTTTTTTTTTTTAAAAAAGGCTTACAGATCTTAAAGCAAAATTGTTAATATTAAGTGGTGCCAAATATACTTAACATCTAAAAAATAAATCAAATGTTCACTGTTGTAGCCCTAAAAATTATTTTTTCCAGAACTACCTCCGTGTAATTTTTTTTACAAATATAGCCCCCTGTCCCACAAATCCCGTGCACAGAGAGCACGGAAAATACAAATCCCGCTTACGGGGAGCGCGAAAAAACCACGAGGCGACACATGGCGATTCCTGTGAACAGTGCAGCGTTCCGCTGCTGCCGTAGAAAATGGAATCCCGCGCCTCCACACAGCAGAAAATGTAAATGCTGCGCTCGGAGTCAGCAGACATTCCGCGGCAATTCAAATTTAAAAACACTGTGCTACAGTGACATGGTACTTTAGCAATCCCACGCTGCAGGCTACGGGATTTCCTCGCACTGTAGCACAGAGATGGATTACTTTCAAAAATTTGTAAGGAGGAGTTATTTTTGCAAAAAAAAAGTTAAAAAAATAATAAAAAAAAGACCAAATATGGTAGCAGTTCGATTCACCCTGCCTAATATTAAGTCTTTAATTATATCTATTATCCAATTTGATTTGTTTCTTATAGTCGGTACAGATTTGGCGTCATATAATAGTCGGTACAGATTTGTAAACTTTTTTTTAAATGGGTACTACTTTTGTGGCAAGCTTAAAAGTTAGAAACAAGCCTACAAAGGTGGACACATTTAATTCGTGGGTCCGGTACGGTCGGGTCCAATGCACGCGCCCGTCCGGTCAATACCCCTCGGTCGCGCTCACAGTACCAACCGATTCACGACCCCTACGGCCCAACCTACCTGGATCACTTCTCCCACAATCCCAGGACTCGCTCGATCTCACTTGTAGAAAACCTCACGGCTAATCGGCCAGTTTGCACGTCCTAGTCCTCCAACTCCAAGTGAGTGGAGAGTGCGTAATCCGCTCCACTCGTTTTGATTCTTGGCGTCTCTTTTGGAAGTTGGAACGGAATCAATCGAGGCGGCCACTACCTCCGGCTCCGAGCCAGTGTGCAAGTCTCCTTCCCAGATCCGTCGAGTTCGCTAACCACGGGGCCTACCACGCGCGCGATGTGCGGGTCTCCTTCGGTGCCCGCGGATGTAAACCTCTCCGTGCCACTCCCGCTCTACTCACCATCCCGTTGTTCCACATCCACACAGCTCAGTTTCAGCTGTTCAGAGCGCGTGCTACTACTCCATTTCGTTCGCGTGTTACAGCTAGCTGCAACTGCAAGGTATATACGTGCACGATTGGCGTATCTATCAATACATGGCCGGCTCGATCTCGACCAGGTCGTCGTTGCTCCTCTTCGGGGAGTTCTTCCTGCCGGAGCTGATGCAGCTCGCGCACGACGGGCACGAGGTGGCGGCGCCACGCAGGATCGATGGGCAGGCCGTCGACCAGGGCGTGGCGTACGTGCTCATGCTCGTCGCGCTCCTTGTCACCTACATCTTCCATTAGGCTTAATGGGTGGCTTAGCATCTGCGTCCGTCTTCTGATTATTCGATAATCATCTTAGCCAAGCATAGATACCAGACTGAAGCTCTTAGCGAAAGATAACCTACATTTTCAAGCATGACCGCTGAGGCATGCAGGAGTTCTCTGTTTATTTGATGTAGCTTGGAAGGAGTGAAGCACGTTACTATTATACTAGTTGTCACGTGAACTCGGACTTGGGTCGTCTCGTCTGTGAAAACAGAGCACGAAGATTGTAAAAGTTATCTCCTTCCTCGAAAAATACTACTTCCTCTGATTACAAAAAGTTCTCGTTTTTTTATACAGGTACAATTAAGCTTTTGAAACTTTGGCTGTGAATATATTTTTATATATTTAAATCGGATATATAAAAAATATACGTGTATATTTGTCTCAAAGAGTAAATTTATAATATTATAATTTTATTGGTTTTATAAATATATTATAATAGAAATTAGTGGTTGAAGCTGTGTTGTTTAGAGTGTGTCGATGTCCAAAACGATAACTATTTATGTCCAGACGGAGTAGTTGTTACCGGTGCTGAATTAGAAGTATTAAGGCCTTTTTTGACGAAAGTTAGATAAGAATTTGAGTATATAATATGTAGTCACGGGTTAAGAAAATATGATAAGTTATAATTAGAATAATAAACTAAATAACTACTTAAAAATTTGTGATACGACTAAGTTTAAATAGGGCAACTTTAGGCAATAAAACTAAATACCGCTAAGACCCTATTTGGATGAGTGGTAATTCTTTTAAAAGTTTTAGGATTTAGTTTAAATTTGAACTAGATTCTAAAATATTTTAATGAAATACCTCTAGTTTAAACACTCTCTGAGGGTGTTGGGTGCAAATCGAATATATAACCAAGGGTGCGGTGCGTACACAATCATCGCCTGTAGTATCCTTGGGAGAAAAGAAAGGAATGCTGTAATATCCTCGAAAGAAAAAAGAATCATTGCCTAAATTTTGTGATTCAATTACCAAGCCCACTTCAACGAATGATTAGGACCAGTTCCAGGGAAGGCTATGTTAAAGCCCAGCAGAAATTTCACGGCCTGGATCGAGCAAACAGACGAACACTCGCGAAGCACGATACAAGACGAAGGCCCTGGTCGGATGAAGGGTAATTCTTTGTAAAGATTTTTAAATTTAATTTAAATTTAAACTAATCTAAAATATTTTAATAAAATACTTCTAATCCAAATGTCCCCGAAATAAAAAGCACTTATCACAAAGATTAAAAAAACTACTATCACGAATAGAAATTCGATCTAGCAAACTCGCGGGTCTGGTCTGGAGTAGACCTAGGCATTGGGCTGGGTTTTTTTTGACTGGCTTGTTGCTCATCCTACGATCGGTGCTTTTTACGGTCCTCGCATGCAGTGAAAGGGGAAACAACGAATATGCTAAAAGGTGGAGAATAGGAACTGAAGAATACAAGCTCACTAATACCGAGGACGCGCACCAAGCCACTTCACACTTTATGTAAGGTTTTTAACAAAACAGTAACTCTGTATCTATTCAATAATGAATAAAATATAAAAAAAATTTCTAATATTTATGTTCACCGCCTCGCCTCAGTATGCCTATACGGCACCCTGCTCCGTTACTCCTATTACTGAAACCAGATGGACGAGCTCAGCAGTAAGAACATGCAGAGCAAAGCCAGAAAAAACACATGAGCACAGCAATTAAACAGAGATCACAGCGTCGGAGCAAAGCAAGCTGGATGAGATACAGAACGACGGATGCCAAATCGGAACCGCTTGACGTTACGATCAAATTCGCAAAACTGCACAGGAAATTTCTAGAAAATCACTTCACGTCCCTTGCATTACAGCATCACATCCCGCTTAATCTTCTTCCACACAGCAAGCCCCGTAACGACACAATCTACGCGCACATTTGATTCGCCACCGCTTCACACGCATCAAAGAATAATAATAAAAAAGTAATGTCCTATTTGGATAAATTGTAATTTTTAGAAGGTTTTGAGATTTAATTTAAATTTAAATTAGATACTAAAACATTCCAATCAAATACTCCTCATCCAAACACCCCCTACGCTGAGCTCACATCATCACTTGGCTCTAGCGGCCGCGACCGCCTTGCTGCAGAGCTTGACCAAGCTCTCGAGCACGCGCTCCATCTCGGCAAGCACGGCTTTGCCACTCTCATACTCCTGCACCACCTGCGTGCACTTGTTGATGTGCTTGGCCAACTTCACTCGGTTCCACCCTTTCGACACACACGTCTTCTGGATTGCTGCGCGCACCTCCGCTCCGCATCTAGAGGAGTTCTTGTTCGGCTCTGCCGCCGCCTTCCGCACCGTCTCCACCGGCGTGCCCGAACGCAGCACCTGGTTCACCACCTTTGTGGACTTGGGGTCAGCCGCCTTCGGCATCGTCTGTCACAGCACCACCGGCTTCCAGTCCTGCGTGATGTTGGTGCTCAATCTCCCCGTCAGCATTGTGCGCTCCCTCTCTCTCTTTTCGTTGTTCTCGTGTTTATGATTCGGGAGACGGGTTGAGAGCCTCGTAGCCTTTCTAGCTCATAGCACTTTTTTTTTCAAATCTAGTTCATACGAATGTAATTATAAAAATAGCTCTCTCTTCAACCACAGATGCACCGACAGTTGACACGTCTGCCATCCTGCTACGGTAGGTGCAGATTGTGATTCTGAACCCTTACCATGATACACGAGTGTGACATATGACATGTCTAAAAAAGAGCTATTTTTATAATTATGTTTATACAACGATTAACTCGGGATTAGAGCGTGGCAACAGCGGTCAGCAAGGTTCTTGAAAGGAAAGGCTCGTTGTTCTGGAAGGTTCTGGGAAGGGGCTCCATTGTGTTGGCTTTTAACTTCTATTTTATAAAACTACAGATTTTATGAGAATTTATATCACAAAACTTACATATTTAGAATTGATTGTTTTTTGTAATGTGGCTCATACTATCAGAACTGTTATAAGAAACGGTTAATTTAAAAATATGTAATTTTATAACACAAGTTCTCTTAAAATCTATAGTTTTGTAAAATAAAAGTTATAATACATTTGTTTTTCATAGTTTGTACTAAAAACATGTTCTCTGTGGAAAAACGTCCAAGTACCATCTATTATATATTAAAAGCTCATAAGAGTCGCTAAGAAAAAAGAGAAATAGGCTAGAAATTCCCACAAAAAAGCAAAATATCTAGCCCTTAATCTTATGTGCTTTATTTACAATTGCCATTGGATCTTTGAGAAATAGACTAGAAATAAAGCCCATGAGAGTTAGACTAGAAATTCTCACAAAAAACAAAATATCTAGCCTTTAATCTGGTGGGTTTTATTTACAACTGACATTAGATCTTTGAGAAATAGACTAAAATTCTCACAAAAAAGCAAAATATCTAGCCTTTAATCCGGTGGACCCTAATTAAAAATGCATCATATTGACCGTTAGATGCTATTGAGTAGATATATATATTAATTTGTAGTATAAAATCAAAATAGAAGACAAAACTTACACGGTAGGGGCGGATCGATACATCTGGATCTCATGCATGATTAAGCCTAATTATAATTTAGATTAATAAATCATAACCAACAAATCAGCACATGAACTCTGATATTAAATTAGACGCACCTTGGCCTTATACAGACAATACACACTGATGTGACTCAATGCATGCAATTAAAGAAAATACAAATGACCTCATGTTGGTTCAGCCATAACATAAAAGTCACGCAGCCCCAAAACTAATTTGTATTTGATTTGGTTTTTCTAAGAACTCCCTAAAAGTAGATCGGTTTTGTCGAGAAACAAATAAATCAAGATATTTACTGTATATAGACTTATCCCCTGGACGCCATGGTGTCTGCTGGTGCTTCCCGTTCAAGTGCTCTCGAGGAAAGAAAAGAACGGAAAAATAATAACATTGCACGAGCTCGATCGCCCTTCGAATCATTTTACTTGCATAGTAAAAAAACAGAAATCGTTCATTCTTTCTTGACGTGGAAGAGTGCGCCTCCTGATTTTCCAATCTAACTCCCACAAAATTAGGATTCCTTAGATTTGTTCTTTTTTATCTCTTGGTTCGTCTATGATAGATTCAACACCAAGTATGGCACTGACCTGATCAAAGGAAACAAATTGATGTGGTAATAGTGTTTTGGGCTTTATCAGAAGGAATTACGCCCATCCTATACTGAGTCACGGGGTCAAGACCGGTCCTACGGCGCTTCAATAGCATATCATGTAGAGTTGTTAAGAAAATAAAATGCTAAAAATTCTCATAAAAAAGCAAAACATATAACCCTTAATTTAGTGAACCTTAACTAAGTTGAATTATAATAGCCATTAGATTTGATGTTACTATTTTAAAAAACGTTTAACCGTCTATCTAGCGGATCCGAATTATAACGGCTTAGATTAAAAGAAAGAGTCTATGTGAAGTACAACAAAAAATTAACAAAAATTCGGAATAAAAAATAAAAATAAATTAGACATTTGATTTTCATATGAACTCTAAATTTAAACACGTACATTACTAAAATTCAGAATAAAAATTAGCAATTGGATTTGTATTATCAATTGTAATCCAAAACTAATATTCAAAACTAAATAAAAATAAAATCGATGGCTTAGATTAAAACAAAGAGCCCATACTAAGAACAATAAAAATAACAGAAATTTAGAATAATAAATAAATAAAAATCAACCATTTAACTTTCATTTGAAGTCCAAATTAAACATGTACATTGCTAAAATATAGAGTATAAATTATATAAAAAATAGTAGTTGGATTTGTATACAATTTCTACAGTACAACCGATATGCAAAATTAAATAAAAATTAACATAAATTCGGAATAAAAAACAAAATAAAATTAGTCATTTGATTTTCATATAAATTCTAAATCAAAACCTGAAATTCAAAATTAAATATAAATAACATAAAAATAAATATAAAAGGAAATTAGGGATTATTTTTAATTCCATACTAAGTAAAAAATACAATTTTTTCATTTTATTCAGAATTAAAATTTTAGAAATATGCTAATTTAAGGGGGGAAATAAAATAAGGTAAGTAATTTGATTTGTGTGTGTGTGTATATATATATATATACATATATATATATTATTAACTATTATTTAATAAAAGTCGATTACACGTTTTTATAGTCGCTAAAATAATATAGAATATACTAAAAATTCTCAAAAAAATTCTAACTCTTTATTTGGTGGATCTCCACAGAACGAAGAGATTAAGAGGGTGATACATCGACAGTTGTTCACTCAGTTATACCGGTATGAGCAATATGATGTGCAATAAAAGAAGTACCGAAAGAAAGAGACAAACATTGTAATAATAAAATTAAGGGATGATAATATAAATATAAAATATTATGTTATGCTATGTTTACTATTTTTCTTTGCAAGTATTCGTAGAAGAAAGTTTCGGTCACATGTGATAAGTACTGAGAAACAGAGTAAATATATTCTCTCCTATAATATACAATATCAGAATATCACAAATTGCGTTTTGTATTGATCTATTTTTGAAAAAAAAATCGCATATATATTATCAAGTCATTTAACACATACTTTAAAAATGATGCACTTGCAAATGCGCGGGCCATCTTGCTAGTTCTTACTAGAAACATCAGTTAAACCGGAGCATCGTTTCAAGTGATATAATAATCTTTGGTCACCAATTCACCACAGCTAAGAGCTTATTTACTCAAAATAGTGACTAAATATCAGAATAAATATCTATAGTCCAATAAAATGAAAGCCAATTCAAATCCACTTGGAAACAAACAATAATATATTTTAGTGATAGAGCCGGAAAATAAGTACGGGGAGAACCGGATAAATACGACGTACTTGATAGAAAATATAGGCAGGTGTAATTGTGTAAAAATATTTACTGATCGATTGTGTATGCGTACTAGTTCCAGGTTCAATATTTTTAATATAAGAAACTATTTGTCAAATACTTAATAATGTTAGATCGATATTACCTATGAACTTCATTGAAGATGTAATATGATAGGAAAAATAGCTCGGGTTAAGTCTTATTTGGCAGAATTAAGTTAGAACAACTAGAATCGTCAAAAAAAAAAAAGATCGAATCTGTAAAGCAATAGTAAAAAAAGTACCTAGGAGATAAAAAAATATTTTCGTATCTACATATACCTTTTTTGTGATATGTACTAGTACCAAAGCAGCTAGAAGATAAGGTCATAGAAGTGGTCCAACTTCAATTCTTACATGTGATGGGATTTACAAAATTCAGTCTCTCTACTGCCAAAAAAGATATATAGAGGATCTAACGTGAATAAATGTATAGACACAATGTATGCATGCTTATACTTGGAGGGAGCCATATACATGCAACAATCTCTTTTTATCTAGAAAACCACGGGTTGTAACAAGAGTTTTGGCAAGGATGGAGGGAGCCATGGTTCACCTTGGCCTTCCATTCCTTCGCCATGGATCTATTTCATGTTTTAATATAAGGCATGCCCATATACATCAACAAGAGCAAAATCTAGTAGCAATATAGATAATAATTATGCAAATGCGAGTACTTCACCAATTGGAGATACATCCAGAGATAGCAGATCATCGCCACACCGTAAAAAAAAAGAGATGTGATGCCACTTAGAACAAGCACTCTACTATCATGCAGGAAGAGCAAGGGCACCATCTGAGGGAAGCCCAGATCCATCATATCGTGATTGGTAAAAAGCCATAGAATAGTAGATCGCCGATGAGGTTTTGTTCCAAATTGCTTAGCCACTCTTGATATGAGGCATGTTGTGCTATGGTCCATTATAACACCATTATCCACATATGAGCTACACTAATATTGAGTATCGTACTGCTGTCATGACTTACATCCTCCTTACATCTAAAATTGCCTATAAAAGCAACTTTCTAGTTATGCCGCATCACCTTGCAAAAATGTAGCCATTATATTAGACTTAATTAAAATATTAACTCTTAGATCTTAAATACTTAAGAGATGCATTGATTAGATTCCTTTCAGTTGAAATGGTGGACGTTTATAAAACGTATGCATTTTTTTCGTAAAAGGCATGTTTTTATGACACCTTTTGGAGATTATAATAGTTTAGGAATACTTTCAGTAATATTGATAGCAAAAGTAATCATCGGCAAAAAAGATGCAGCAAAGCGTGGGTAATAATATTAGTTGAGTATATAATAGTTAGAATTGTGTTGTGGCTAGAGATAAGCCATGCAAAATAACACTTTATGGGAGATGGCAAACAACTGGAAAACGAGACTTTTCTAATGTTGTTCCTAACTAGGGAATGGGTCAATTTTGACTCTTGTACCAATCATTTAAAAGTAACAAAATGAATTTGAATAATTTTTGTATATTTCAGTCCATGTCTAACTCACGCATCAAAGATACAAAATTTTCGTAGTTCACGAGCCGCATATACTAGAGCTAAAAATCAACAAACCATGTAATATCATATTGACCCTTTTTATGAAGGTATTTTGTTTCCCGTTTATACAACACGATAATTTAGCAACGAGGTTTCTGCTATATGTGCTGCAGGAGTCTAGAAACAACTGAGCACTGATTCCTAGACTGCCTTTAGGTCCGACGAATGCGGTCTTCCATTGCTCAATGGGTCTACATACCTTCCCTTCGGCCAGAACAATAGGAGACATCCTCGCACCTAGACGAGTGGAATCTTCGCTGCATCACTGCTCTTACCGCCAAAAAAAGGGGTCAAAACGCTTATTATTTTGACATGCTGGCAATGGTGAAAAGAGCGAAATAACCGAATTTTTTAAAGAAGTTGAGCAACTCACAAACAGATTTTTCAGTCCATTAAAGATGAGGCTGTAGCCTGGTCTACGGCAGAAGTGACACATCTAGGTAGCCTCATTCAAAGGCATACTTATAATTTCATCCCTCTTTCTTTTCCGCTCTTCCTGTCTATGTTTCCTTCTTCAGGTGCAGCCTCTACATCTTGTATCTCACAACTTCTTTAACCTCTTCTATTTAATTTACGGCATTTACTGTCTTAAAAAAACTTAGCAACGAGGTCATCGTAAGTCAAACCACCGCAAAAACAACAATAAAATCAACGAAAAAACCCCCAAAAAATTCGCCTCCGAAAATCCTCGTCAGACCCGTTTACCCGCTAGCTCGTTACCTTCCGCACTAGGACTGTCTCTTCCTCCCCTCCCCTCACGCTCTCCCACTCGCGATCTCGCCTCCCCTCCCCTCCCCTCCGCGCCCTCCAACTCTCCGGCGACTCGGCGAGCCAGTCTCAGCGAGGCGACACCTCCCGCTCCCACCTCGGCGGGGCCACACCTCCCGCTCCGACCTCCGCGGCGTGGGCGCCGCCCTCGCCGCCGCCTCCGACGTCGCAATGGTATGTTCCCCCGCCACCCGCCCACCTTCTCAGCTCGGTCCTGCCGCTTCCGCGGGAATGCTAGATCCAGCTGTGAGGCTTGCCCGTTTGGCCCAGCCGGATCCCACGACGGCTCGCCGCGCCGAGATCCGCGGCCGAGCTGATCGGTTTCTGCGTGGATCTGGGGTTCTGACGTGTGATGTGCTTGTATGAATACTGATTCGTTCGTTTTGTTTTGTGTTTTTGATGGGTTGTCGTTGGTGGCGGGGTTGATGCGGCAGCCGCTCCGGTTAGAGATTAAGGTAATTTCGGGACCGCTCGTTTAGATCTTGTTAATTTGCATGGTTGTGATGTAATAACTTCTGATGGTGGTTGCCGTTTGGTTGGATCAGAGGAAGCTCGCGCAGAGGTCGGAGAGGGTCAAGTCCGTGGATCTGCACCCCACTGAGCCATGGTGAGTCTTCTGGTGTTTGTTGTGCTAGCCAAATGCCCACACTGCGCGGAAACATTGTGCATTTGAGCGTGTGGATCGTTGTAATTTGTGAGGAACACGTTATCGTTTAATGCAGGATCATGTCAAGTCTTTATTCCGGGAGCGTCTGCATCTGGAACTACCAGACGCAGGTTGGTGGCTCTTAATTCTTATGACAGATATTTAGTTCTTTGTGTTATTTGGTTAGTTATATGAAGTTTATCACGACCAACCAGTTGTTTGCAATACAATTTATGTGCTGGTGAATAAAAATGGTACTGGGGTGTGAGCCATGTGTTTCTAGAAAAAAATGTATGTGTTGCATTCCATGAATGAACATTTGCTATTGCCAACTTTTGTACTGAAAGATAAGATTAAGATTTGTGCAATGCATAGTTAAGAAGCAATATATTTGAGCTATTTAGCAGCATTAAGATATTTGTAAATACTGTTTATCAGCCTTTCATAAATTTTGATAGTGGAAGATTTTACTTACAAATGCTGAAAGACAGAAGTAATGTTCACCTTGAGCTTGAGATGATCATTACATGCATCCAAGGTCATTGTTAAAATGATCCCACCATGGATGGAGTCATGGGTAAATGTATGCACTTTAGATAGTGTTATCATAGGAATATAGGATACAACTTGCGACCTCCAATGGGGTTTATGGAAGTCTCGGCCTCTCAGGGCATGAGTGACTAGCCAAGTCTGGCAAAGTCTACCAAGTGCTGGCCAACACCTGGTGGCCTCTAACAGTGATCAGCTGACCTCGACTGGTGGCTGACAGATGTGGTGCATTTTCAGAGGCAAGGTCTGCAAAGTAAAATAGTAGCCGTGGGTCACTGCATGTGATGGGTGATGCCATCCACCAATGCAGGGATGGGCTCATCTAGGCAACCAAACAGCCCTGTACATAGCTTCTATTTTCATTACGCTATAAACCGATGGAGAAGGGAGATACAAAACTGAATTGGACGTTCTACTTTTTGTGCAACAGTCAAGTTGGATATATCTGGCTTTTTAGAGACATTGTTAAATTTGAACTAATTAAACTATGCTAATTTATTGCCAGACAATGGTCAAATCATTTGAAGTCACCGAGTTACCAGGCATGTTTTCTCACCTCACTATTTACATTTTCCTGTGTATGCTATTTTTGCTAATGTAACCATGTTAGTTGCAGTTCGTTCGGCTAAATTTATTGCACGGAAGCAATGGGTTGTGGCTGGTGCGGATGACATGTTCATCCGTGTGTACAACTATAATACAATGGACAAGGTCAAGGTTTTCGAAGCCCACACTGATTACATCAGGTGTGTGGCTGTTCACCCAACCCTGCCCTATGTTTTGTCATCTTCTGATGACATGTTGATAAAGCTTTGGGACTGGGATAAGGGCTGGATGTGTACTCAAATATTTGAGGGTCACTCTCACTATGTCATGCAAGTCACATTTAACCCAAAGGACACCAATACTTTTGCCAGTGCTTCCCTTGATCGTACAGTAAAGGTACGCCTTTCCTGTTTTATTTTGGTACAAAAATTATGGGGTTTTTTTCTCACATGGTTCTTGTTTCCTGAGCCTGAACAGTAGCCTTCTGTACTTGAATTTTTTAGATCTGGAGCCTTGGTTCTCCTGATCCGAACTTCACATTGGATGGCCATTCAAAAGGTGTGAACTGTGTTGATTACTTCACAGGTGGTGATCGGCCATATCTAATTACAGGCTCTGATGATCAAACTGCCAAGGTGCGGTATCTTCATTAAGTGATACACTCTTGAACTTTTAGAACATTGTTATAATGTATTATTTTGAATCAGGTTTGGGATTACCAAACAAAGAGCTGTGTTCAAACACTTGAAGGGCACGCGCATAATGTCTCTGCTGTATGTTTCCATCCCGAGCTTCCAATAATAATTACAGGTTCAGAGGACGGAACTGTTCGTCTGTGGCACTCCACTACCTACAGGTACCTTTACCGCTGGTTGTATTCTAACTTTGGCCTTGTAATACTCTTTTTAATTGCTTACTTGTTCATACACGATGTTCTCCTTGATCCTGCATGGCTAATCCTATCCAGATGTTGAGGCCAATACTTCTAAACAGAATCTCTCCTCATCCGGCCAAGCACAGCGCTCTTATTGCAAAAAATGCCTATTAGCATGTTACATGAGTTACTTAAATTCAAAATTTGTAGAAACAGTCACGCCGCCCCTGTTCAACCATTTGTTTTTGCAGTTATGAATCTCAGCCAAATTACAAACATCTTTTTGCTAGTCAGATTGAGCTCAGGCGTGAATGCTGCAATGGAATATTAGAAAAAGAGAGAGCAGGATTAGCATTCATATATGGCACTAGTTGATCTGTAGTTGCAAGTTTACTTGACATGTTTTGTATTTTTCCTATCTATTTTTAAGGATATTATTGTTGTTGTTTCAGTGTATAATCATCTTTGTTTTATTGTGATAGCATGCGATCTTTGAGCTTCAGTTACGATTTTGCCATGCAATCTGAGATCAGATAACCTCATGTTTATAATTTAGACAAGGTTGGATTGGATCAATCACAGTCTGGCCAATTTGTTTGCAACTATTACATAGCATAAATGATGCGACAGCTGTATTCTTTTTAAATCAGAGGAGTAACTGTTTAGCTAATTAGATGATCTTTTTCTATAAAATTTAATGGGCCTACAATTTTTAATTGCAGTGGGGACACACTCCCCTTTCTTCTTGTCCTCATGTTTGTAGATCTGCCCCTGTGAATAACATGACATGCAATTTGTGGCAAACCATGGAGTTAACCTCATTCTTATGCTTTTTAATGTTCCTTTTATTGTGGATTTAGCTTTTTTATTCTTAGAACTAGCATTGAGGTTGGCGCTCTTTGCAGGCTTGAGAACACGCTTAACTATGGCCTTGAACGAGTTTGGGCATTAGGTTATATGAAGGGCTCAAGAAGGTAATGAAAGATCCCCCTCTTCATTCTTCTTGTTTTCTCTAAATCTGGGAATATGTTCAGAATATCTTCAATTTCTGCAGGGTTGTGATTGGATATGACGAAGGAACAATAATGATAAAGATTGGCCGTGAAGAACCCGTTGCTAGCATGGACAGTAGTGGTAAAATTATATGGGCAAAGCATAATGAAATTCAAACTGTTAACATCAAGACAGTTGGTGCAGATAGTGAGGTTGGTTGCAAAATATGCTATGCTGTTGAGAACTGTTAGTAGTTTTCATGTACTGATGCGTGTACTTTTATGTTTCATTTGTCAGATCGCAGATGGGGAACGACTGCCATTGGCTGTGAAGGAGTTAGGAAGCTGCGATCTTTACCCACAAGTAGGTTTCCATTTGATATTGAGTGGATGTCTCATTTAAACAGTTTTTCTTTGTTTTTGTAAAATGGTAAAGTAGACACAAGGGAGTTTACTATGATTCTGCATGGTGTTGCATTGCATTATGTGTGTAAAAACTCTAATGAAGTGAAAAAAGTATATGCCGTCAAACATTTTAGTATCTTTTCTGCTTATACCCTGCTTATCTTTGTATAGTAGATTTTTGTTACTTTTAGCTATTGTAGTGTTATTAGCAATGTTCTAAAATCAATACGGATTGTGTATGAACTATCTTAATCAGTGAGGATTCAATTTAGAATGAAAGTTAGAGTTCATAGATAACTTTGAAATTTAGCTTAATGGGCTAAAAAATGTACATTGAATGTTGTCCCTTGGAATATGTAGACCTTTTTTGTGGTGCAGTAAGAAAGCATGATTTTGCACTGATAGATATATTCGGCTCTAATTCTTATGAGCAATGTATACTTACTGGCAACTAATCTTTCCATTCTTTCAGAGTTTACGGCACAATCCAAATGGGAGATTTGTTGTTGTATGTGGAGATGGAGAGTACATAATATACACAGCGCTAGCATGGAGAAATAGATCCTTTGGGTCTGCACTTGAATTTGTGTGGTCAACTGAGGGAGAATACGCTGTCAGGGAAAGCACATCAAAAATAAAGATTTACAGTAAAAATTTTCAGGTTTGTTTTCAATGTAACATGTCTTATATGTGATTTTTTTCTCGTCCCTTGGTTGTTTTCCAATTTTCTTTACATAAAGTAACCACTCTGTGATTTGCTGAAGCCCTATTAAAATGACTAACAACCACACTTAAAGAAGAAAAACAATATTGCTTGGGCCCCTCTACCCCTATATAAACTGTTTGATCAGATATTATAAACGAGTGCCTTCCTGTTCTTAGTATGCTCCTCCCTCGAAATTTAAGACTGCTGAACCTGTTTCATACTCTCTAGTTGCTATTATGATACCATAGACTGCATTGCTCTGTCTGTTTTCAAGAACAACAATTTACTGGTTAAATGAGGCCAATGTTTAAAAGGAAACTGTGTGATTAACATGGATAAGAGGTTAGTCTTTTGTTTTTATGCAAAAAGATGTGAACAAACATTTCGAATCACTGCTGCAGAAGCTGAATGAGAACTTGGAACACTGTATAGCGCCTATTATTTCTGCAGAAGCTGAATGAGAACAAATATATGTTAGTACGCTTTTTTAGGGTTTCTGCAAGACTGCAACATAATCTGATGAGAGCAACCAATAATTTCAGGAGAGGAAAAGTATAAGACCAACATTCTCTGCAGAACGTATATATGGTGGAGTATTGCTTGCTATGTGCACGAATGACTTCATTTGTTTCTACGACTGGGCAGAATGCAGGTTAATACGCCGGATTGATGTGAACGTTAAAGTGAGTTGTTTATTTGCTTCGGGAATGGATATCTATGATGTGTTTTTATTCCTTTTCATATCTTATGTCACTAGAAATAATTGCTTTTGCCTGTTGCAGAATTTATATTGGGCTGACAGTGGTGATTTGGTAACGATTGCAAGTGATACATCATTCTACATTTTGAAGTACAATGTGAGTTATCACACGCAGTACATACATCACTGTTTTTTTTTTCTGTTGCCCTAGCACATCTTGTATTGTTACATCTGGTCTTGTGTCAATTTTATCCATGTGTATAATTTACTAACACATCAGTAACTTGATACCTTCTAGAGGGATGTAGTTTCTTCTCATCTAGATGGAGGGGGTTCGGTTGGCGAGGAAGGTGTGGAAGACGCCTTTGAATTGCTTCATGAGATAAATGAACGTGTCCGTACTGGGTTATGGGTTGGAGACTGTTTTATATACAATAATTCTTCATGGCGGCTAAATTACTGTGTGGGAGGAGAGGTGAGCTCTTAGTTTTCACCATAATCAACATAACCTTATGTGTATGTCTTATTAGAACATTTGTTGTTAGGTGCTATCTATTTACCATTCCATGCCCAATGTGCTACAGGTCACTACCATGTTTCACTTGGATCGTCCAATGTATTTATTAGGCTATCTTGCTAACCAAAGTCGCGTCTATCTTATTGACAAGGAGTTCAAGTAAGTGTCATATTTATTTTTTTCTCTTCATATTCCTTCATGATGCCTTCTCATGATGAACTTCTGTGACTAACAACTTTGATTATTCCAGTGTGGTGGGTTATACTTTACTACTCAGTTTGATTGAGTACAAAACACTTGTGATGCGTGGTGATTTGGAACGTGCAAATGCTGTTCTACCTTCCATACCAAAGGAACAACACAACAGGTGCCCCATGTTTGGCAATTAGTTTTAGTGAATGTTACTTGTAAATTAATGTGCCCTGGTTTTTAAATGACTGACTTGGTTTGCAGTGTGGCGCATTTCCTTGAATCACGAGGCATGCTAGAGGAAGCCCTTGAAATAGCGACTGATCCTAATTACAGATTTGACCTGGCCGTGCAGCTTGGTAGCCTGGACGTTGCAAAGGCATACTGCAATTTTATTGTTTATCTGCATACCATTGAGGACACATTGTCCAAGAAAATTCACCTTCCATTGAAATGAACACTCAACAAATGGATGCTTTGCAGGAAATTGCTGTTGAGGCACGAAGTGAGTCAAAGTGGAAGCAGTTGGGGGCATTAGCTATGTCAACAGGAAAGGTATATGTGTGGTGTGTGTAATTTTACCTGTCTATAGTGTACTCAATATGTATTTTTTTAATGATTAGAATTTTCTGTGTGGTAATTGAGTTCTACTTGTTGTTGGTGACGAAGAAGATGATTAGTAGTAAAGCATAACTTAATCATGAGGCTTAGCTTGTAGCTCTAAAAAAATATTTTTCATTTCTACAAGTGTTTGAAATTGAAATACTGGAATGCAATTTGGATAGCTAAATGGTGCTGAGCTTGTTGCAAGGACAAGAATCTGATATATCAATATTGACTTTTGAATCAGAAATGCCATTACATGCTGCTCGTCTCTGGACCTTTTTTCCCTGTAAATGCCATCTTGCATATAAACTAACATCATTATCATTTTATGTTTCTGCCTTTCTCTGAAATGCAAACATTTAAATTTAAAGAACTCTGTCTCATGTGTTATACACAACAACAATTGCAGCTTGAGATGGCAGAGGAATGTCTCGTTCAAGCTACTGATCTTAGCGGATTATTGCTTCTATATTCATCTCTTGGAGATGCTGAAGGGATAACAAAGCTGGCATCCATGGCTAAAGAGCAAGGAAAGAACAATGTTGCTTTTCTTTGTTTATTTATGCTTGGCAAATTGGAAGAATGCCTTCAATTGTTGGTTGATAGGTATAGACTTCTGCAACTTCATATTGCTCTATTTAATATTTTCTTGTTTTAGACAAGCCTTTTGTAAATTTATGTTGACTATCCGGTCATTCTTTATACAGCAACCGTATTTCAGAAGCAGCATTGATGGCACGATCCTATCTTCCAAGCAAAGTTTCTGAGATTGTATCAATATGGAAAATGGATCTTCAAAAGGTTACTTCCTATAGAAAGTTTATTTGCTTGTGTTTCTCCGTACAGTTCCACTGTACATTTCCCCAGAATAGTAAAGACTTAATACTGTTGCATCATATTTCTCTTAAGCATGTTACTCAATTTGCAGTAGCGTGTGTCTGTACAGTCTGTTCCACACACTGACTTCCGGCTGGTGATATGGCACCATTTCCTTTCTTGTATGTACCCATCGTGAAACCTGTGACAGGGTTTGGGGAAATCAAACCATGGGTGGGAATGGTTTCTGGCCAATGACTGCCCTGTTTGAGGTGGTAACTGGCTGCTTTGGGCTTTTTGACTTCACAACGCAACATAATGAAGAGAAAGTACATGCTGTGTTGCACTTTATTGAATAGAAAGTACATGCTGTGTTGCACTTTATGTACTCATAAATGTATCATAATATCATCAATAACCGATATTTTAAAAGTGAGAAGAAAATCATATTTGAATTCAAACTTTATTTTTTCCTAATTCTGTACCAAAAAACTGGTTTATGTTGTTTTGGGCTGTTCGGTATCCTGGTTTGTTCTAGGCAGAAGGACCTGCATCAGGTTTTTATGCTTCAAATTTGACAATTGCGATCCAACATTAAGAACATTGAATTCAGAATGGCATATGCATTTGTTGTTAACAGCTGTGATCAAATGAAAAAAGGCTGTTGCCTTAGAAGTTTGTTTCTTGTGCCCACGCTTACACTGCACCACCTTATTCTAGCTAATAGGCAATTGTTGGTTCATTATTTTTTGTTCCTGCTTGTTTATCAGGTGAACCCCAAAGCTGCAGAGTCTCTGGCAGATCCTGCTGAGTACCCAAACTTGTTTGAAGACTGGCAGATTACTCTCAATTTAGAAGCTACCCTTGCTCCCAAAAGGTATTTGTTCATCCTTATGGGCAATAGAGCACAAATAACTGTATCAAGTTTTTCCTAGTCCCCTCCAACAGGCTTGGTCCTTTAGTGATTGTATCTCATGTTGGATTGCATTATTTGCAATAAAGATTTGTAATGTATTGTAAGTAACCAATCTTTGTTACAATGATTTGCGCTCTATTGCAATAAATTCAACGGTAATCTTCTACATAGAAGAGTGTTCTAGAGGCTGATATAATTTGAGTTTTAAGAACACTGTTCATTCCTAATCATATCATAGGTTACGGTAACATTTGGGCAAATGATTTGAGACACATTCAGTTTTAATAAGATGGCACCTTTTCTTTGCTTATATTCTTACAAGATCTTATTTGAATAGGGGTATGTATCCACCTGCTGAGGATTACATAACTTATGCTGAAAGGTCCAACGAGAGTCTTGTGGAAGCTTTCAAAAGTATGAATGTGCAAGAAGAAGAGCTACCAAGCGAAAATGGAGATCCTGCTCATGAGGTATTACACTTAGAGATCGATTTACCTGTTGATTCTTCCAAATGTTGGGAGCATCATATATGACACGTGCAGTTGGATTTTTTTTTGTTGATATTTACTTCTGCTTTGTGTTCATACTAGTTGTTGGATGGGTGTTTTTGTAAAATAGAAAGCAAAATTGTCTTCTGGCCAAGTTAAATATGTAGATATGTCAAGTAAATTCTAAACAGTAAACTGTATTAGATTACCATTGTTCTTGTTGGGAGTTTTTGAGATAATTTGTGTTTTTGGTTCGCATCTTTTGTTGCTCCCTCTAGAAAGATAGAAATAATAGTTAGCATTTTTAGACACCTCTGCATAACTTTATTTTTGATTTTTTTTAATTAATTTTACCACTATCAGTTGCTTATATTGCTTCTCTCCGTTTGTTATGTTCTTGTATGACACCAAACAAACTTCAACAGGTCATTGAGGATGATGGAGTCGAGGAAAGTCATGAGGATGCCGTTGAAGTTGAAGCTGATGATTCAACAGATGGTGGTGTCCTTGTGAATGGGAATGATGGTGAGGAACACTGGGGTACGAATAATGAAGGAACTTCATCAGCATAAAAGCAGTAGTTGAGCAAGTGTACACTTCAAAAAACCTTTTAATCTAGCCTTATCGTCATAAATACACCAAAAATATTCAGGAAAACTAGCTGGAGAATTGGTGCTAGTGTGTATTCCGCACTCTGTAATATCCTGAGTCACTTGATCCCTCATCCTTTACCACCAGACACATTTGGGCACGTATGTGTTAGGGATATCCTATATTACACGGGGTACATGATTGGAGTATTCAGATACCTGATATGAATATTCATAATCCACTGTTAAGACCAGCTATAACTATGACTAGTTTTATCCGCTGGGTTTAGTATCTAGTAAGTAGCAACCTAGTTTATATTGGGAGTTGGTCTAAGGCTCTTTTAACTTTGTTAGTCCTAACTATGGACACTTCTTGATGATACTAGATCTGATCTGCATTGTTTTTTGCAAGAAAGAACATGATTTCTGCGTGTTCTTTTTAGAGAACACAAACTCAGTGAGTTTTGTTGAAAACTGATTATTCTCCATGGTAATTGGTATTGCTGGCTGTTCTCGGTCAACAGTTTTATGTGTGATCGAGGACTAGTTACCGGTTACTGCAGGTCATTCACAGAATTCATGATTAGGTTATGCTAGAGTTGCTTCTAGATGGGAAGCCGGATTGACTTAACTCATTTTGAAAATCCAAAAAGGGCTGGTCAACTTGTCTCACCTAATAATCAACCCCAATTAACTTTGTTCACTGGAAGAATTTTTTAACAATTGATTAGAAGTTGTAATGGAAGTTTGATTGGATATGATTTTATTGAAAAGAAGTGCTTCTTATATGCTCAATCAGGAACACTGCACACTAAATCTAATAATCTACTCAATCAAACTTAAAATTTACATGATTTTTTTTCATGTTTCCAGTTTGACATCGAGTTGTTGATAATTGTTTGATTCATCTCAAAGTCTCTTTTTAACCCAATTATTACATGGCACTGATACAAGAATCCAATCTTTCTCAACGTTTCTGATTATATCTTATATCAGCTTTTATATTTTTTTATGTGACCCAGTACACAATGTTTCTTACTGCTTTCTTTGATTTTTTGCAGTGCTAACTCCTGACCAATAGTAGAGGTATTACGACAGCATACTGCACCAGCAGTTTGGTTGTTTTTTTTAAAGGTAAGCATAATTATATGTATACAAATGTGAAAGCAAAATAAAATGGTAAAGAACATTGGTGCTCATATCGTTTGATTATTTTCAGTAGTATGTGAAGCTGTGCATCTATATTACCTTGCTATGCCCTTAATCTTTGTACACGGAAGGGGATATCTATCCACATGCCAGGGCAGATAATTATGTCAGTTTTTCATGGCTGAGTTTGTGAAGACTATGTTCTTACTATGGCAGGTTGCCACCTGTTTGAGACTTGGGACAGTTGTGTAAAAGCAATTCCTCTCCATTTGTACAAGGCATTGTGCGTGGTCTATTACTGATGATACATGAACAGTCTTGGATGATTAATTAGCACTTGGTGTAGTGTCAGATAACAAATTTTGCAATTGGATTATTTTTTCCCGGGTTTTGGAAGCTTTACGGCTTTGTAGATTTGGGGTATGTTATAGCTTGTACTACCCTTTTATATGTATACCATATGTTACGATACTTGCATTCTTTGAGGTTGGAATTCCTTTCGTGGACGGAGATGCTGTATTCTGCAGTACATGTGGTAATTGTATTTTGGTCCACCAAATAAAATGTCCCATTTCTTCCCCCTTAGTGGCGTAGTCAATCATCTGGACATTGGTGTCAGCTCTGTGTATTTTGGTACTTTTTTTTGCTACTTGAGTGAATAAAGTTCCAAGTAGTTTTCATGTAACTTTGTATGTAAAATGTTTTTGCTGTATAGGCTGTCTTCCAAAGAACGTTGCAAAACTGTGCCCATTTGATCTTATGATTGTATCATACAATCATACTAATGTTCATTTGCTCGTTTTTTGGTTGATCGATTGTGACGTAATGTCGAGTAAGGACATTGCAGTCAAACTGCTTCTTGGTGCGTCTGTTGTATTCATTCTGTATTCGTTCAGGATTCGTATTCGATGCAATCTTAATTTGTATTTGCATGACACTGCATCCGACCGCGTTAGATCCGGTTGCACCCTAGCAGTAGCCACGTCGAATTAAAAAATGAAACTGGGAACGAAGGACAGCCAGTGGCTGTGGCCTTGTGGTGAGAGCGAGGTGGTCGCTCACAGACATACACCAGGTTTGATCCTTAGGACTCGATAGTTGCTCCACATATAGACACAACTAGGTTTGATATCTAGAATCGACATGATATATCTTATTTAATTATAGTTTACATAAGTACGTGCGTTCAGTGAAAAATCATGTATCTGCTCTGAGTGTCTGCAAAATTCTTAGCGTGTGCACGCGCTTGCTGCGAGTGGAGTGTGCGTGGTGAACGATAGCCATGTACTAAAAAAATGAAACTAGGAATGGGCTACTTTTGATCGGAATCTGCTGCGGAAAAACAACTTGGGACCAGTGGCAAGAGGCCATCTGGAATCCAGGCCGAAACATTCGTGCAAGAGGCTCAAACAGCATCGCAACAATGCAGGGCCATTATTTCCAGCCCAGTCAGCCTAACGAAACCCGCAAGCTCGGACCCATCCCTAGTTCCCTACCACGTCACACAGCCAATAGGGCGTCTCTTCTGGCACCTCTCCCCCAATCACACCGCGCCACGTCATCCCTCTGACGCTCAATTTCCTTTTCCACGGTTGCGCTCGCGCCCTAGTCCTATTCCTAGTGCTCGCTCTTCCGCTTCCTTCCCGCACCGACCACCCAATCGCTGGAATCCCATCGATCGCTCACCGAAGCGTAGCAAACGCGGCATGGTCTCCGCGCGCAAGGGCCGCGGCGACAGCGGCGGCGGCGGCAGCATGGCGTCGCGCGTGGCCGTGCTCGCCTTCTGCGTCGCCGGGATCTGGTCAGCCTACATCACCCAGGGCGTCCTCCAGGAAACGCTGTAAGCACCGTCCCTCCCTAGCCTCTCTATGTTGGCGACACAGGGAGAAATAGGGCTTAATTCCCCGGGTTTCGTTTCTCCCGCTGCTCAGGTCGACGAAGCGGTTCGGGCCGGAGGCGCGGCGGTTCGACCACCTCGCGTTCCTCAACTTCGCGCAGAACGTCGTCTGCTTCGTCTGGTCCTTCATAAGTGAGCATCCTCTCTCCCGCGCTCGCGCAACTGCAGTTGCATTGCACAGAATGTGACTATGATTTCGCCGCTTTTGGGTGGTGATTGCGTGTGAAGGGCCGTGACTTTGGTTGGTTTGTGCAGTGATTAAGCTGTGGTCGAGTGGTACCGGCTCCGCCGGCCGCGCGCCGCTGTGGAAGTACTGGGGCGTCAGCATCACCAACACCATCGGCCCGACCATGGGGATCGAGGCGCTCAAGTACATCAGCTACCCGGCTCAGGTTTGGTTCGAGTTGCTTTTGCTGTCTCAGCTACTTTGTTGTTCTGTGAATTCTGTGCGTCTATTGTATTTGTAATTAGGTGTTGGCTGGGTTAAGCGGTAATGTAGTAAGTGGTGTTTATGGAGCGGAATGTTCTAATTTTGGATTTACTTAACTGTGCTAAGGAAATGGGTGATGGAGTTCTGTAGGCAGAAGTACGGTCTTATTGCTGTCTTAATGGGATAGCTATGGTTTTACAAAGATTTTTTTTTTCTTTGCTAGTGAATATCGGAGATGTGTTCGAGTTTGGCTTGGTGAAATTGTAAATTCAGATTCTGTGGTTCTGCAGTTGGTGTTCTAATACATTGGGATCGTAGATTTGGTTTGTTCATGAATGATGCACTCATGAGTTCACGTAGGAATTGGCCACAGATTAAGTCAGATGGCTCCTTAGCAATCTCCCAACATATAAATGATGACGGAAGTATGTCCTCTGTTGTTTAATAGCAATTTCGTGATCTAGAAATTATTAGGAGCATTCATTAGGTATGATGTACTAGTACTAAATATGTTGATCTGTGATCCTGAATTTCTGATATGGCATGGATGGCTGAACACTGATCACTGTATTTCCTCTCTACCATCTTTGAGTATGGTTTTCCAACTATCCAACCTAGACAGCAAGACATTAAATTTTGTATTGTTTACTGCAATGTTAAATTCAATTTATCCTCCAAATTTATTGGAACAGTAGTATCAAGCCTGGCTTTTGTTTCTGAATATCGAATCCTTTCATGTACCCCCTGTGTGAAATTAGAATTTGCTGATTTAATTAAATAGCACAGTGGTACTTAAAAAAAAGGAAGAATTGCTACTAGTTTTGTTTATGTGATGACGCCATAAATTACTGGAAGATCAAGGATCCTGAATTATTTGCTGTCTATGTTAACAGGTCTTGGCAAAATCTTCTAAGATGATTCCAGGTGAGTTGCATTGGTTTATGCAGACTACGCAGTCTATCTTTACAGAAGTTTGTTTGCATGTGCATATTGCATCTAGTGGTCATTAATTTGTGCTTGGGTTGGTCAAGTCACCTGATCAGTTTCTGAGTAATGAAAACTACACACAAAAAAGGAACAGGAAAATAAGAAAAAGTTGATATTTTTCTTGAACTTTAAAGTGATCACCCTTTTCGCATAGGAATAGATGAAAATAACCGCTGCGTGAACTGGGCCAGGAAATAGAGCTAGTGTTATCCATTTTGGATCAATGTTTCCCAATCAGAACTGGAGGAAATTTATGCATGAACTACTAATGTACTGCCTCTTAAGCCTGAGTTTATGCAGTTGCTGGAGAATGAATATCTTTGATTTAAATTTTTTCTTTCACAAAATTATCATATAATGACTAATGGCTTGGAGTCTCAGACAAACCTCTCTACACTAATGAAACTCTTGGAAATTTTATTCCAGTTTGCCACCATGATGTAACTGTTTAAGGCTGCAAACTGTCAGTACAGTTCTGCACAACTAAACAGATCTTAGATGCATTGTATATGAAAACTGTACTAATCTTAACGCATGCATAGTTTCATTTTTGTTGGTACTTGGTAGCCAGTGCAGTGCCAGTTATTGTGTAACTAAGCAATCTGTGTTGTAGCTAGTGCAGTGCCAGTTATTGCATAACTAAGCAATCTGTGTTATGATATTCGATTCGCGACAAACCTACCTTGCTTCTTAGCCTGTACAATGTTGTACTTATATTTCTCACTAATGATTTAATATGTACAGTGATGTTGATGGGGACCCTACTCTATGGTGTTAAGTACACATTTCCGGAGTATCTTTGCACCTTTCTTGTTGCTGGGGGTGTTTCATCCTTTGCATTGTTGAAGGTCAGGAGTTCTGTAATCATTTATTCATCAACGGCCATAGTGAATTAATGATGAGCTTATTTTCATATGCATCTAATGGTACCCATGATCCTTCGACAAAAGTTGAAACCTGTTTTCTAAAACAAAAAGTTAAAACCTTTGGCTGACCGTTTCATTCTATAGTATTAATAGAAAAAAATATTTTATTGTCACTTTCATTACAGTTTTATTTTGATGAAATATGAATTAGAAGACACATGAAAATCATTATAACTAGTGTTCGAATATTGCTGCCACCTCCTAGTCTGTTAGGCAGGTTTGGCTATAGATAGCATATATCCTTGTATTCTAGGAAGGAGGCTATAGATAGAATATATCTTTGTATTCTAGGAAGAAGTCCGGTTTGTTTCCTAAACCAATCGGACTCTCCCTCTATATGTAATTCCCCTTCCCTGGAATACAATCCATCAATTGCGGCATAATCTTTCTATCATGGTATCACGAGATATCGCTCAGCTCAACAATTGCCGCCGCCACGACTGCGCGCCGCTCACCTCCTGCCGCCGCCGCCAAGCGGATCGGCCGCCGCCGCCGCTTGCTTGCTACCTACCGTGGCTCCGGAGAATCCATGACGGAGGAGGCCTTGCGCAGGCTGTCGTCTGAAGGAAAAACCACCGCCAAAAAGAAGGAGCTCGACGCCTCCTTTTCGCGATCGCTGCGCCAAGACGGCCACGCCGACGCGCGCCGCGTCGTGATGCCGCCGCCGCGTTGGAAACAAGCCGCCGCCGAAAGCCTGAGCGCCAAATCGCCGCCGTTGAAAAGCTGGTGGCACCCTCCAAGGATGACGACGAGCAGATCGTCCCCAACGACGACAGCGCCGCCTACGAGAACGCCGTCATCACCAACCTTCACGCCCAAGCCTCCGGCGTCCAGAACATACGTTCACTCGTTTCAGTTGTTCTGAACCCCCTCTCCACCCACTACTCACGCTGGCGCGACCTCGTTCTTCTCACCCTCAAGCGCTACGCCCTCGTCGACCATGTGCTCTCCGACGTCGCCTTCGACACCCCGTCCTGGGAGCGGATGGATAGCGTCGTCCTCTCCTGGATCTTCGGCACGATCACCGTTGATCTACAGGACACCGCTTGCGAAAGACGGGCACGCAGCGCCATGCATGGCTTGCCATCGAGAACCATTCCTTGGGAATCGCGAGACCCGCGCCCTCCACCTCGACGCCACCTTCCGCACGTTCGTTCAAGGTGATCTGAACGTGAACAACTACTGTCGGACGATGAAGGGCATGGCCGACGCACTCCGCGACCTCGGCGAGATCGTGCCCGATCGCACCCTCGTCCTCAACGTCCTGTGGGGTCTGAACAACGTTTCGACCACCTCAAGTCCTTCCTCAAGCGCGGCGTCCCGTTCCCGACGTTCCACTCCGTCCGAAACGATCTTCTTCTCGAGGAGATCACCATGGAACCGAGGCCTCCACGGAGGTCGCCACGACTCTCACGGTGCTCTGCGCCGGTGGCGGCAGACAGCGGCCGCCCGCCCACCCCACTCCATCCATCCTGCGACCGGCCGGCCGCCTGCCCCAACACCTCGAACGGTGGCTCCGGCTCCAAAAACAACCGCAAAAACCGTCGGAACAGGAACGGCAAGGGTGGCGCTCCCTGGCCGACTTTCTACAACCCATGGATGGGCACCATCTCCATGTGGCCTAGCCCGTCTGCGGGAGGACATCAGCAACGCCCTCCTCTACAGCAGCAGCAGCGCCCCTATCATCATCAAGCAGAGCCTGCGCTGTCATTGCACCCACCTACGGCGCCCTTGTCCAACAGGTCGGGCCACCGTTCACACCGCCCAGCCCCCATCGGCATTCCGGGACAAAGAATGCAAAGAATAAAGACTTCCCGCGCGACTGCTACCTCCCCACTGGGCGCTGATCGGCGAGTGGGATCAGCAGTCACTCGCTAATTCCTTTAGCACCATGACGCTGAACCCCCCGTTGTCACCAATTGGATTGCGACTCGGCGCCCAACCACACCACACCGACATCGGTAACATATCATTGTTTCGACCTCCTAATTCGCATCCTTCTTCTCTCATTGTCGATGCAGTCCGTTTCTACCGGCCACCTCGAGAGAGACACGGTTCTTCCGCTTTTACCTTAACAATATCCTTTGCACTCGACATTATTCGAATCTTCTTTACATTCGTCAATTCACTCTCGACAATCACCGCTTCTATTGAGTTTAACCTCTCGGCCTCTCTGTGAAGGATCTTGCTACCAGAACGTGATCGTCAGTCCAATAGCTCGGGCCCTCTACACCCGAGCCCGCCACTTTGTCACACGCCGCTTCTCCTTCGTGTCTTCTGCGCCCGCCTCTAGCTACTCGCGTCTCCATCCACTTGGCACCGCCGTCTTGGCCATCCCGGTCCTGCCACTCTATTTAGATTATCTAGTTCTTCAGCTATCATTTGTAATAAAAGCACACATGATTCGCTCTGTCATGCTTGCCAACTCGGTCGTCACATTAGACTTCCGTTCCCCAGCTCTTCTTCCCGCGCTGTTAAAACTTTTGATCTAATTCATTGTGACCTGTGGACATCTCCAGTTGTCAGCATCTCGGGCTATAAATATTATTTAGTAATTCTTGATGATTGCTCTCACTATTTGTGGACCTTTCCTTACGTTTGAAATCGACACTTTTACCACTTTGTCACATTTCTTCTCTTATGTGTCCACTCGATTCGGATGCACCATCAAGACTGCTCGATCGACAATGGGCGTGAGTTCGACAACTCCTCCTCGCGGTCCTTCTTTCTCACTCACGGCGTGCTATTGCGGATGTCGTGCCCCTACACATCCCCTCAGAACGGTAAAGCTGAGCGCATAATTCGTTCCACTAACAATATTGTGCGTTCTTTGCTTTTCCAAGCCTCCCTCCCAGCACGCTACTGGGTTGAGAGCCTCCACACCGCCACCTACCTGTTGAACCGTCTCCCCTCCACCACCATCGCCGCCCATACATCGCCCTCTTCGGTACCCCTCCTTCATATGAGCATCTTCGAGTTTTTGGCTGCGCTTGCTATCCCAACCTTTCAGCAACCGCCTCCAATAAACTTGCCCCTCGCTCCGCCCGGTGTGTCTTCCTTGGTTACTCTTCTGACCATAAGGGATACTGGTGCCTTGATCTCTCCACTAACCGCATCGTGATCTCTCGTCATGTTGTGTTTTATGAGGCCGACTTTCCCTTCGCTGCCTCGCCCAGTCCCACTAATGACTTGGATTTTTTACTTGAGTCGGATCCGGTGGTTTTTCCCATTGGTTCCCGACTCTCCCATGCAGGTTCTCCGACCACACCACTGGTTCTTCCCGCGCCACGCGCACCGTCGGCCTCGCCCGCGCCACGCGCGGCCCCGGCATCTTCTCCCGCGCCACGCGCGGTCTCGGCATCTTCTCCCACGCCACGCGTGGCCCCGGCTTCGCCCACGCCACGCGTGGCCTCTCAGGATCCACCGCTCAGGGTGTACTCGCCGCCCCCAGCCAGTCCTCTGCGTTCCTTCGCAATCCCCTTCACCACCGCGTCTTCCCAAAGCGCGATCCTGCTCGCTCGGTGGTCAATCCCACCCTATGACCACCGCGCAAGCGAGGATACCGGATGCCCGCCATCTACGTCACGGACCACTATCGCCGATTCCAAAATCCCGCTGCTCGCCTCGCGATCCCCACTGGCGCCGCGCGATGGAGGAAGAGTACGACGCGTTGCTGTCCAACAACACTTGGGAGTTGGTACCACGGCCGTCGGACTCCAATGTCGTCACTGGCAAGTGGATTTTCAAACACAAATTACATGTTGATGGTTCTCTGGATCGCTACAAGGCGCGTTGGGTTCTTCGCGGATTCACACAGCGCCCCGGTGTTGATTATGATGAGACTTTCAGCCCTGTGGTGAAGCCTGCCACCGTCCGCACAGTTCTCTCTCTGGCTCTTTCTCGAGACTGGCCAGTGCATCAGCTGGATGTCAAGAATGCTTTCCTCCACGGTATGTTGACTGAGACGGTTTTTTGTAGTCAGTCCACTGGATTTATTGACCCTGCTCAGCCGGATCTGGTCTGCCGCCTCAACAAGTCCCTCTATGGACTTAAGCAGGCACCTCGGGCCTAGTACAGCCGCTTCGCCACTTACTTGCTCTTCCTTGGTTTTGTTGAGGCCAAATCCGATACTTCGCTGTTCATCTACCACCGCGGCTCAGAGACGGTACATCTGCTGCTATATGTTGATGGTATTGTTCTTACAGCCTCCAGCGCAGAGTTATTGCAGCGCACCATCTCTGCTTTGCAGCGGGAGTTCGCTATGAAGGATCTTGGTCAGCTTCATCATTTTCTGGGCATTTCTATACAACGCCGCTTCAATGGTTTATTCTTGTCTCAGCGTCAGTATACACTTGACATTCTCGAGCGGGCTGGCATGGCTGACTGCAAACCATGCACCACACCTGTGGATACTCAAGCCAAGGTTCCCTCAGACTCCGGTGCCCGAGTCAGCAATGCAACCCAGTTTCGGAGCCTCGCCGATGCTCTCCAGTACCTCACCTTCACCAGGCCGGACATCTCTTATGCAGTTCAGCAGGTGTGCCTTCACATGCATGATCCTCGGGAGCCCCATCTGACTGCGGTCAAGTGCATCCTACGCTACCTTCAAAGCACTCTGGATTACGGCTTTCTCCTTCGTCGATCTTCCGCTTCCGAGCTCGTGGTCTACACTGATGCTGATTGGGCGGGTTGCCCAGATACACGCAGATCCACCTCTGGATATGCGGTGTTCCTTGGCGACAACCTCGTCTCTTTGTCGTCGGCGTCGGCCACGGTTTCGTTCGATCTTTGAAGCGAGTACGTGGTCGTCGCCAATGGAGTAGCTGAGGCTTGCTGGTTGCGCCAACTCCTTCAGGAGCTCCACAGTCCGTTGACACGCAGCACTTTTGTCTATTGCGACAACGTCAGCGCGCTTTATCTCTCCACTAACCCGGTCCAGCATCAACGCGCGAAGCATGTCGAGATTGATCTTCACTTCGTTCGTGAACGGGTTTCTATCGGCGATGTCCGTGTTCTTCATGTACCGACAACATCACAGTTTGCTGACATCTTCACAAAGGGATTGCCCTCCTCGGTCTTCTCGGATTTCCGGTCCAGTCTCAACATCTGCCATGCCTAGACGTTGTGACTGCGGGGGGTGTTCGAATATTGCTGCCACCTCCTAGTCTGTTAGGCAGGTTTGGCTATAGATAGCATATATCCTAGTCTGTTAGGCAGGTTTGGCTATAGATAGCATATATCCTTGTATTCTAGGAAGGAGGCTATAGATAGAATATATCTTTGTATTCTAGGAAGGAGTCCGGTTTGTTTCCTAAACCAACCGGACTCTCCCTCTATATGTAATTCCCCTTCCCTGGAATACAATCCATCAATTGCGACATAATCTTTCTATCAACTAGGACTTTGCACAGCTAGCTGTTATGTATACAGGATACTGCAAGAAAGAAAGAGAGCCAATGTGAGGCCAAATCAATGTTTCACTTGGATAACTTTTTGGTTTATTAGATCTATAGCTGTTTGACTTAATACAATTGCTATGCGCATAGCTAATCTAAACTGCGTTGGCACTTCAGAAGTTTTTGTTTGTTGCTGCTGTTTCAGACAAGCTCCAAGACAATCAAGAAGCTTGCTAATCCTAACGCGCCTTTTGGATACACATTGTGCTTCCTCAACTTAGCGTTTGATGGTTACACTAACTCGACCCAAGATTTAATAAAGTCAAGGTAACTATACCCTGTCCATATCAAATCAAAGCATTCTGAAAAATTGTGATCTTTTATCTAAACGGGAAGTACCGTTGTGTTATTGCAGGTACCCAAAGACTAATCCATGGGATATAATGCTTGGGATGAACCTCTGGGGAACCATATATAATGCTGTAATTATGTTTGTCGTGCCATTACTGTTCAGTAATTGGCCATACACAAATGGTTTTGAGGCAGTGAGATTTTGCCATGAGAACCCAGAGGTGGCCTGGGACATTCTCCTGTTCTGCCTATGCGGTGCCGTGGGGCAGAATTTCATCTTCCTAACCATCAGCCGATTTGGCTCTCTTACTAACACTACCATCACTACCACCCGCAAGTTCATGAGCATCGTTGTCTCATCCGTCATCAGTGGCAACCCACTGTCCTTGGAGCAATGGGGAAGTGTTGTGATGGTCTTCTCTGGCCTCTCTCTCCAAATCTATCTCAAATGGAAGAGAAAGGTCAGAGACCACAAGGAATAAGCTCAATTCTTTGCTTTGATTGGACATAATTGCTGTAGAGTTATCCGAGAGATTATTATTACAGCCCATGGGAAATTTAGCAAAAAGTTTTACATCGACAAAAAATGCGTGAAATGTATGGTAATTGTTGTAGTGTTAGCTATTTAAAAACGGCTGGGTAGTTTCTGTTCTACTGGGGAAAAATGCAATGAATTATGTTGCGTTGAGAGGCAGAGTTGTATGGTGTGAGTGTATTTTTGTTCTACTCTCCCAAAAGGAATTACTAAATATCAAATGACATTTCAGTTTTCTGACGCTGAAGTTTGTTTACCTCTAAGCAAAACCATCACCTGATGGTTTTGCTCCGGCGGCAGGTCTTGTGCTTTTCGAGCTAAGTTGTTATGCCATGGCTCCGACGGTATTCTTTGTCTGCTTCTCTGTGGATATTGTACTCTCTTTGTCTTGTAATCTACATGTTCACCGTGTGTATCAACTGGGGACCATGTTTCTTGTGCTGATCGCCACAAGGACACATAAGTCCTAGGTTATTGCACTTGGCTTAGATTTTAACATTTCGCACTGTAGTCTTTTGAAACAATTAGGGAATTGATATGTTTTTTTGTTGCAAATACTAGTAGCATTGCAACCCCCAAATCATTATGTATAGAATAGAACAGTTGTGCAAATGAAGAGGAGAAGAAAAATACTTTGCAGTGTTGTCTTTCTGTCTGTTTGTTTGGGTCAATATTTTCTGTGCGTGGTGCGTATGGTACTTAAGTTCAATTTTTTGAAGGAAGTTTTTGAGTACCACGTGCGCCTCATCTTCTTCTCTTGCCGCATGCTCACCGAGAGGATGCTCCCGAACGACACGTACATCACGGACCGCGCGGGCTTCTTGTCCGGTCACTTAGAGGTGTGTTTGGTTGGATATATTAAATAGTAAGGTATAAAATGGTTTAAAAAAATTATTCATATATTTGATTGTTTAAATAAAATTATCTCATCTTATATGATAGAATATAAATTTGAGAAATATTCTCTATAGATGTTAAACCATTCTGCTCACCGGAAACAATAGTCATCCACTCATCCCACCGACCAAACAACCTCCAAACGTAGGCGTTCGCGTCGTCGGGCTGGAACATGTCCATGATCAGTCCATGCATGGCCTGCACGGCTCCTCCGCCACCACCGGGCCGACGGCGACAAGATCGAACTGCGGCACCGCGCGGAGCGCGTCGAACGTGTCCACGAGCACCGTCGGCCTGCGCACTTCGAGCGCCAAGAAGAGGTCACGCAAAATGTCGAGCGTTAGGTAGTGGCGGTTCCCCAACGAGGCCATGGACGCTAAGTACGGGACGGCGTCGCAGCCCCAGAGGCGGACGGCGGCGTCAGGGTCCGGCTCGTTGGCGCGGGAGGAGAGGAGCGCGCCGTGCCCGTGGAAGTAGTATTTTTTTTTTTGAAAGACAGGCCGTGGAAGTAGTTGTAGTAGACGGCGATCGAACACTGTGGCCGGCTTGACCCAGTGGAGTGCCGCCGGGGACCCACCCCACGAGCACGGTGTACACGACGCGCGTCACGGGGTGGTCGCAGCCGGCGAGGCTGGCGACGACGGCCGAGAGCGTCTCGGCGCGCGCCCCGTACGAGCCCACGCCGTGCTCCTCCGGCTTGAACCCGCCGTCGAAGCCGTCGGAGTAAGGGATGAAGGAGACGACGCCCTGGACGACCTCGCCGTCGAGGGACGTGAGGTGCGGGAACATGAGGCGGTGGCCGGAGACGGCGGCGGAGAAGGTGATGCGCGCGTTAGGCATCGCCGCCGCGCCGGGTTGATGTGGCTCTGCATCGGGTCGGTCACGAGCAGGAAGTACTGCGGAGGAGGAGGCCTCGAACTGTTCGTCATCGGATCAAGTGAGCTAACCATTACTTAAACCGTGCTTACAACAAGTTCATACGAGTGTGACTTAGCGAGGGTTCTTATATCTATAGCCACATAGGCAATGCAATTTTGACGAGATCTATACATTGCAATTGCTGTATTAAGAGTATCATTCACCTGTTGGCCGAGCCAGGATTTTGGTAAGCCTCGAGCGAAAAAAATAAGCAACTATTACTAATGTTAAAGACTACGGATATTAATGTATAACAAAAGTACAACACAAATATATAATTAAAAGTAAATTTGAATTCTATACTTAACATTTCAACAAAATAGATAAAATATATCAAAACAATATGGTGTGGTGGTTGTACAGTACAGTACAACTCAAATATTATCAAACTGATTTTCAAATGAATAATATAATTAAATAATAAGGCAATCTTTTGTGGTGATCCAAGAAGCAATTTATTGAGAATAACTAAGAACACATATTCAATCCTTCAACTATCGAGCATAAATGCATAATCAGGCCCCATGAAAGTTACGCTTCTGGTAAAGCTGAGCATATTCTACTCCTATTGCCTAACTTTCCTCCATCTTTCTTAGTTTTTGGATTCATGTTTGCTAAGTGATAATGTTATAAATTTTTCCTTTTTGAACAATAATGTCAAAAGTTTAACCCTTGATATGTCAATTGCCTTTAACGAAACGAGTACAATAAGCCTCTCGGGTGTAGATATAAGAAACTCCGGCTGTAACATATCAAATGCAATTATCATATCCATGGGCACTACCGCACTACGCTCAAAAATAACAAATTCACATTCAATAGAGGATACTAGTGATTGAAGAAAGCATACTCAGACATATGGAGTTCAATAGCAGCACAAGGATGCAAGCTCACTGAATGGATTCCAAGAGACTAACGATTTGCATATCGAACGCACCTACACAATCATCACTAGAATACTAGAGGCTTTGTTTCCAATAGCTACCAATGTTTGCCTTACAAATTTTAGTAGCGTTGTCAAAGTATTTGATTTGCTACTAAATTTTGACAAGATTCCCTTCTCTTTTGGTTCTCTAATTTATTTTTTTGCCGATCTTTGGCTAAAACATTGGTAGCCAATTTGGTGACCAAATTTTAGTAATACCAAATTTTGATAGTCCAGTGAGCCAAATCTGTTATCAAACCAAACAGACCATCATTACCTTATTTCACAAAAAAAACAACAAATAAATCACTAAACCATTAAGCTTTTGTGCATACTTTCCTAATACCATCAGATATTCTTGAACAAATAGCGAACAACAGTATCCAAAGAGCACAATGTTAGTACTAACTTGCATGGGCTTTTCCTGGGAGGGGACAAGGTACAGTAGGAAGGGGCAAGAGATGACCACATCGAGCTTCTCCTTCCTGGCGACGATGCCGCAGGCGGTGGAGATAATCTTGAAACCTACCTGAATCCTCTTTCACCTGTCCTCCTCTTCTGGTCTTTTGGATCTGGAACTCGGCTATGTGTTACGGCCAGGGCGCCGAGGGGCCGGCTTCCAGGCTCAAGGCGCAGGGGCGCAGCTGTATGAAGCGGCTGTACTTCAGTTGTGCTTGGGCTTTGGGTCAAAAACCTCTCAAATAGTATAGCTGCCTTTGCAGCTAGAAAGTTAAGTCACACTAAAAGCATCCCCAAAAGTTGCAGCTCCCAAGGAGGAGATTTTTAGCCGCGGTTTAGCTCGACCGCCTCCCATCTCACTCACTCCGCCTTCTCGACCTCCGCCACCCCGTCTCGACGCCTCCACGTCACCTCCCCGCTCGGCAACCGCTGTGCTTCGCTAGGTTGCCCCCCAAAAGTTACAGCTGCAACAACCAGTTTGCTAAACGGTATAACAAGAAAAGTCACAACTGTCAGCTACAATTATTTTACACCCTAGCAAGTCAAAAGCAGATTTTCAGTCCAGCCACACTCAAACAAGCTTCCGTTCCAAGCGTCGGGTTCCAGGTAGCCGGCCGCAGGGGCGCAGGGCAGGGCTTCTAGGTAGCTGCCCGTAGGGCTTCCGGCTTCCAACTTCCAGGCGCCGCCCACAGGGCTTCTAGCTTCCAGGCGGGAGCCGACGGCGGCGGGGACGACGTGACGACTGACGAGCGGCTAGGCGCTGGGCACTGAGGCATGAGGAACGACCGAGCGAGACAGTGTTTGAGCAAGGACCTAGGGCTAGAATTTGGTCAGGCCTTGGGCAACATACAAGTTGAACTTCATCGCTCCATTAGCACTTGGGCCAGGCCTCGGACCTTTGCCCCTCTGACCCGAGGCCTAGCTTTGCCCCTGCATTCACCTATCAATCCTTATCGGCCGGTCAAACTGTCCGTATTGTTGCAAGATTAATTAATTTTTCTTGTAGGCGTCGACTAGTATGATCCAAAGAAGATCAGCACATTACTTTTACATGAACATCCTACATGACTTCGCCTCATATCCATCCAGTAAGACCTCTTCCAAACAAAGACGCACGATAAGTGGTTGCATCGATCCAAAACAGAGAAAAAGAAAGAATGCCTGAATGTGGGAAAGTTTTCTTTTGTATGTTTGATCATTTGAAGCTGGACTTCAAAGACATGGAAAACTATATCCTCTGTTCGATCAACGCCTTACCAGTTACCAGCTTCCAAGATAATGTCCTCATTGTCCAGTACGTCAGACCAGGCTTTCTCTTTGGATTGAGCAATAAGATTCAGGGAAAGCTGGAGAGTATTTTCATATGTTCAGCAACCTTCATTGGCGGTGAAGTGCATTTCTGATCTGTAAATCCGCTCAGGCTCTCATCAATCACCATCGCAGATACTCCCTCCTTGCAAACCAGACCTTTACAACCCAATATCAAAAGAAACACATGCCTTGCTTTTAACTTTTTATGTATTGTCTTCATAACAACAATGGATAAACACACACCTTTTATAGTGCGTCCTGTCGGTAAGTCCGAATATTATTTCAGGGTACAATGAACAGAGGGAGAGCAAATGATTGCGTGGACAGGAATCAACTATTGATGAGTTGGTTGATGTATGTTGCACCTGCGAATCCACATGGAGCTAGTGATGAATGGTTGCCATGCATGCGGAGAGAAACGAGCATGAGCAGATTCTGTGATTGATAGAAACCCTACTGCCCCTAACACAGTACAGGGATGATGGAATCGCAGTAATGTGATTGATAGAAACACTACTGTCCCCAACACGATACATGATTACTTTAATTTCGGTGATGCGATTGCAATCGAGCCCCACTATTCTCCATTAACTTCTCTGCATGTAGTAGAAGATGACATGATGTGGTAGTGCGTATGCGCGTTGGGTTTTAGATGTTTTATTCTGGATTTAGTGGGAGAAAAGGACATGCCGATGCCAAGACGGGCTTGGTCTCTGGCGGCGTTGTAATTTTGATGATCTTTGGGGAGTTTGATTACGAGGGTGACTGACTGCTCCATAGGGAGCGCTTGTTTCGTAAAAGCATAGATTAGTGTATTTTAGTTTTCGAGATAGCACTACTTAAAAAACATACTATTAACAAAACTGAAATATGTCAATAGATGTTAATATTTTTTATTTTAAATAATTGATAAAATCCGGAAAGGCGTTGACTCATTTTTATTTAAATTTTCTTTTAAATAATCTCTGTGAATTCCTTGACTCATTTGAACTTAATAAATTATTTTAATTTAATTTTGTTTTTATTTTTACACAAAAATTGCTTTTCAGTTTATGAAAATTGTAAAAGCCTTTTTAAAACCCAGAAAAATCATATAAAATACCAGAAATTCGAAAATAATTATTGAAAAAATTGAATTATTACTGAAATTTTCAAAATATAATAAAATAATATTTTGAATTTATTCATTATTATTATTTTTAAAGATAAAATTCTAAGATGTTACCGGAATCAGTAGAACATCTTGTAGGAAATAGTATAGCATAAAAAATATCCAGCTGTTGTACTTCCAGCACTCGAGCAAGTCTATCTTGTCTTCGCCAGCAAGATCAAGTTCGGTGTTTGCAAAATCATGTTTTAGATAGTTGTTTAGCTCTGAGACAAAATTCCACTTGGGGGCGCCTGAGACTAAGAGGATGAAGAACAAGACTTGCCCTTTAGCTTCTTCTACAAGTGGGTTGTCATGCTTATCCTGCCTTGTTACATCGACTGTGAGCTATCTGATCTCACGCTATTGTCAAACTTGTCATGATACAAGCGGAAAACACACAAAAAAATCTTTTTCAACATGGTTGAAAGCTTTAGACAAATCAAGACCGATGCACTCACCTATTCCCTCCATAGCAATATGAAAACCTGCTAACTTTTTTATAAGATAAAAAATGATAGCATAGCAATATAGGAGTGAAATAGATCCAAAATATTTAACATTTTTTTCCTCCATTGCTCCAACAACATGGCCAAAAAGATGGTTCCCCTAGATTTAGCAAACTTATATGCAATTAGCCAAATAAAATATATAACTAAACAAGAGGTAGGATAGTAAACACTGGATAGAGTTTTAGTTGCTTTGTAAAAAAGTCCTAAAAACTCTCAGAAATGATTAGCAATTTGCCAATCTGAGTTACTAACTACCAACTCATTATTATGACCGTTAGCTCGACAAAGACAAATGTAATATGTTCATACCCTTGTACCTTCTTTAGCATAATGTATCACCTTCGTGTCGAGACCAAATTTTCTTAGGATCTTGCCATTGGTCATACAGTACTTTGCAAACCTAGCAACCACTTATGTGTTACGGTGAACTTGTGAGGCAACAAAGTGCAAGACGGATATTGTTCAAATATTTTTTTCCTTTCTATATAACTGGTACAACGGAATATATTTAGAATCCACGTGAGACGTCGACATATTTGAGCCACCACTCAATCAGCTCACCATGCTCATTGCTAACACAGTATATATTATATTATCCAATCTGTAAACCATGGAGTTGGTGACGACTAAATGTACCTTCTCCAAGAACCAAGTCATTCAAAACACCAACAAAGGGAGACACACCTCTCCATGTAGAAAACAAGGAGAACCATCGCAAGAAAAGAACTTGTGGACCAGCTTGGTTAGGATGTTGCATCAGCGGTGCTCGTACCGTGTGTAAATTGCTCGAGAAATGCGTATGACAACAACACATTGCCTCCTCCCCGGCTCCCTTCTCTCGGACCCGGTGACCGACACCCCCTCCAAATCCCCTTCACTCTCCTAACGGGCCACGCCACCCTCTTTATCCTCAGCCTTGCCGGAGCGATGGCGCTCTCCTCGTACTCGACTTCGCTGATGCAGGCCACACCACCGCAGGCGACCTCCTCGTAAGCCATGCTGCCGTAGGTGACCTCTCCGCCGCTCACTGCGGTCGATGGCGGCCCTATCGGCTGATGTCTTTGAGATACACGTTAGATCTGGGCTACAACAGTGGTGACAGGCCTAGATGCAGCGGATCTAGCCTCCGACAAGTTAACGACAATGATGACAATGTTATGGCGAGGTGCACCCTCTCTCCCCCTCTCCAACTACTCCCTCCTCCCACCATCCCTCGGTGCCACCCAGCCTAGCAACGTTGCGTCCCGCTGTTGTGCCACTCTCGTGCCAGCCAGCCTAACCGGTGTGTCGTGCCATGCTGCCCGATGGGCCTTCTTTCCAAGCCCAGCACGTCATGCCGTTTGAGCCGTGCCAGCCCAGCCCACCATGTGTCGTGCCCATGCCATGCATTGGCCGTACCGTGCCGATCAGGCCTCGGGAAAGCCCAGTCCAACTCGCAGAGCTATGTGTAACTTTCGTTGCATTATTGATCTACGAGCAGAGGGTTGAAGAAGCTAGCTAGTTAAATTTGTAGAACGGTGTGGGAATCTCCTAAATTGTTTAGTTCAGAGGTCCAGTCACGCAAATCCTGTACTGTTCAATGGAGAGCTCTCCCATGCAGGCACAGCACTTCTTGTTCGTGACTAGCCCACTGCAGGGCCACATCAACCCGGCGCGCCGCCTCGCCGCCCGCCTGATGGCGTTGATGCCGGAAGCGCGCCTCACATTCTCCACCGCCGTATCCGGCCACCGTCTCATGTTCCCGTCCCTGGCGTCCCCCAACGAGGAGACCGTCGACGGCGCGGGCGTGCTGTACGCCCCCTTCTCCAACGGCTTCGACGAGGGGTTCAAGCCGGAGCTGCACGGCAACGACTCGTACGGCGCGCGCGCCCGCGCCGTCGGTCGCGAGACGCTCTCCGCTATCTTCGACCGCCTCGCCGCGCGCGGCTGTCCCGTGACCTGTGCCGTGTACACCTTTCTCGTGGGGTGGGTCCCCGACGTGGCGCGCGCTCACGGCATCCCCGCGGCGCTCTACTGGATCCAACCGGCCACCGTCTTCGCCGTGTACTACCACTACCTCCACGGCCACGATGCTGCCCTCACCTCCTGCACGAACGACCCCGACCCCGGCGCCACCGTCCACCTGCCAGGGCTCCCGCCGCTTAAGTCCGACGTGCTCCCGTCCCTCGTGTCAGTAACCTCGTCGGACAACATCGACTACGTAGTGCTCGACCTGGTGCGTGGTCTCTTCTCGGCGCTTGACGAGCACAAGCCCAAGGTGCTGGTGAACACGTTCGACGCACTGGAGCCCGACGCGCTCCGCGCGGTGCCGCAGTTCGAGCTTGTCGCCATCGGGCCGGTGGTGCCGGAGGAATCATCTCCGTCAAGCACAGACTTGTTCCGGCGCGATGACGCGAAGGCGTACATGGAGTGGCTGGACGCGCAGCCCGCTCGGTCCGTGGTGTACATTTCGTTCGGAAGCATCACTTCAATGAACAAGCGACAGGAGGAGGAGATGAGGCGCGGCCTGGAGGCCACCGGCCGGCCGTACCTATGGGTGGTGCGCAGGGGCGTCGAGGTGGATGGCGCAAACATGGACAGAACTGACGGGGACGACGGCGCTGGAGGGCAAGGGATGGTGGTGGAGTGGTGCGACCAGGTCCGGGTTCTGTCACACCCGGCGGTGGGTTGCTTCGTGACGCACTGCGGGTGGAACTCAACACTGGAGAGCATCACGCGTGGCGTGCCGATGGTGGCCGTACCGCAGTGGATGGACCAGCCGACCGTGGCGTGGCTGGCGGAGGCGTGCGCGGGCGTCGGTGCACGCGCGCGGGTGGACAGCGACGGGGTGATCGAGTGGTCCGAGCTCCAGCGGTGCGTGGAGATGGTCATGGGTGACGGTGACAACGCGGTGGAGATCCGAGCACAGGCCGAGAGCTGGATGGAGCGGGCGAAGGAAGCGGTCGCCGGCGGCGGGACGTCGGAGAGGAATCTCCGTGCGTTTGCTTCAGGCCTTTGATGATGCACGATAGCATACATGGCGTACGTGATCGCGCGTTGTATTTTGATGCATTTCTAAGTGGATAATTGGTTCCTTAATAGTATCATGATTCGTCACTTCGTGAGTGCTGACACTGTCTATGTCGTACGTACAGAAGAAATAACAGCATGAGTCTACGAGTCGATTTATTGGGACAATTGAAACAAATTAATTGGGTCAATTTGCTTACTACCCTGTCTTCGTTTTGGAGTGGAGTTTTCCTTATATTGATTTTACTGATTTTAGTCATCTGAAATTTCTTTGTCAACCAGTCACCTAAAATTCTGCATGTAAAATTCTAGTACAAAGTACTATGCAGTTTTTTTATCTGTAGGAGTTCATCTAAGTTTACTTTATTAAGTTAGATATTTCTTTGTATTTTTTATTTATATTTTGTAAGGGGTGGCCAAACTTACATTTTTGTTTAAGTTGTAATAATTCTTTGTTTTATTCTTTGTCCTCGAAGTGAGGGGGTGCGTTTATATAGAAAGTAAGATGAGTGATTTGAATGGTTAGATGTCATCTAAGGAGTAAAAAGAGTGATTGAAATTTAGTAAAGTTTCGGTCACTTGATGAATAGTCTGCCCGTTTATATTCATGTATACATTGAAAAAATATCATTGTATGTCAAACTGACAAATGGGCCTTGGGAGTTGGGACCATATGTTAGTCATACATTGATAATATTTTCCAACTTAAACGATCTTTGCGATGGTATAAAGCAATTCGGAAATATTTGTTCCCCACAGCTGCTTATAAACAGCAACAGTTCTCACTGCAGGCACGAAGGTTGCAGCCTAGCAGGTAGCACATAGTAGGCTTGCTAATAGGTTTAGATAGGTCCATACTTAGACTTTTAGAATAGACTAGTGTTGAGTTAGAGTATGATACAAATTTCTACTCTATCTCTAATCTGATTTGTACCACTATAAATACGATCATGTAGTCTAGGGCAAGAGCAAGCACTCCATTGTAAACATCTTCTCATGTAGTGATTGCCTTTGTGCGTTCGTGGTTTTTTTCTCGAAAGGGTTTTTCCACGTATAAAATTTTGTGTCTCCTGTTCCCTATTTTCTACACATTATTTGCAGTGAGTGGTATCAGAGCACAGATTCAGTGTCTCATCTTGGCAATTCATCGTTCTCGTCGAAACCGATCGGAGTTCTTCGTCACGTCAATATCCGAGCTAGACTAGGTGCGTGTTCTAGCGAGAAGGACTCGTCGAACGAGGCGGCTACAGACAACAGCAGTAGATTCGTCCCGAGCGGCTGCGCAACAAATCAGAGAAGCCACGTCCCAAGCTACAACGGTAGGAGACGCTTCGTGCGGCGGTAGAAACGAAGGCTTTGGTCTGCAGCGTCAAGCAGAAAAAAAAACAACAACGCAGGCGGGCGCAAGTTCCGCGCGGCAGATCGTGACTCGCAAGCAAGGCATATAGGACCGAAGACCGAAGTAAGGCGTCACAAGGGTGAAGTATCTAGGCCCCTAATTCATTTTGATTTTGGTAATTAATGACAATCGTGATTAAAGGACTTTGAGATTATGAAAAATAGATTAGTCCTAGACATGGCACGCAACGAAGCAAGGAAATAAAGTTCAAAGAAGATCAAAATGATCATTTATATTCTCTCAAAAGCCTATTTTGATAAAAACTATTTAAAAAGTTGAGTTCTTGCTTATCTTATCAAGTTGGAATGTTCATACATGATTATCATAAAGAAATTATCTCATTAGAGATATTCTCAACTCATTTTCATATTCTTCAGCCTGTTAGGCTGTCAGGAGCGGTACTACCAGAGTGGTGACCTGTAGCACCGAAGGAGCGGTACTACCGGCCTGAGGGCAGTAGCACCGAATTTATCGGTTTCAGCAGTTATGGTCAGGGGTGCGATCGAACCGCCTGTCCTCCTCTTTAGCAACCGACCCTGCCTCCTTTTCTCTCTTCACCCGTGCCTTCTTCTCTCTCTATTTCCTTCTCTCAAATCTCCAAAGAAGAACCCCTTTGATTCAAGTTTGTTTTGAGAATCTTTTCTCTTCCAAAGTCTTCTCCTCCATCAAGGTATCATTTCCTCATCTTTCTATTGCATTTCCTCTCCTTTTGCCCTAGGGTTCATCCCCAATTCATTTCTAGGGTTTGATGGAAAATTTAGCAAAAATATGCATAATGTGATGAAATCTTTAGTTAAATTGAGTAGATGTGTGACTTGTGATGTCCTTAGATGCAATTCCATTGCCCGATCTACTCAAATAACATAGATTTCACCAATTTAGGGTTTGGCACCCGTGTGGTCGGTGCTACCAGCCCCTCGAGCGGTAGCACTGCCCATGCCTGGTGCTACCGACCTGGCATAGGCGATACTACAAGGATTGCACCCTAATTGCATATTCTTGTCACATTTTCATTAAATTATATCTTTAGGGCCATATTTCCTTGATCTCACTCCTTTCCTACCTTGTTTATCTAGAAATCATGCCGAAGGCTAAATCTTCGCTCAAACCTCGCGGTGGGGGATCTATTCACAAGTCTACTAGGAACATGGGCGTTCCTACTCCCCGCAATGATGACAGTGGCAGCGAGGAATTGTAAGCACTTGCAACAAAGGATTTGGAAATAAGAAAGCTAGTGCAAGAGGAGCTTGGAGGTAGCTCTCGTGCAAGCAAGGGAAAGCAAGTCGTATCGGAATCAAGTGAATAGGAGGAGGAAGAAGAAAGTGCTGAAATGGACGTTGATGGTGGAAGTGAGGATGGCAGTGAAGAGTCTGAGGAGCAAGAGAACTTCAATGACTTTGATCCCTCAGTGGACTTGAGAGAGATAAAAGGGGAGAAGTACTATGCTTTGAGGCAAGCAAACCAATACCTCCTGCCTTGAAGTGCGACAATGGATAGGTTCAGGACTATGTTTCAGTAAAAAGTGTACCATGAGATATATTTGAACAAAGAGTTTGTTAATCATAAGTGGGTCAATTGGGAGTACATTTACAAAGTGTCGCTATTTGTTGGAGTCATAGAGTTATTTCAAGGGGCAGGATTAACGGACTTTATGAGTTGGAGGTGTGACTATGTGGATGATATGGTGAGACAGTTTTATGCCACCCTCCACGTGCTTGACACCTACGACTCCATCACTTGGATGACGGACTCTGCAGTATACACAGCGTCCAAGGAGGAGATCGAGCACACTTGGGGCATCTTCCATATCAGATATCCCTGGGTTCACAGTGATAGGATCCTAGGGTTATCTCGGCAGTTCGAGTTCTACGACCCCACTGCGAGTGTCAGGAGGCCAGGCAAGTTAGCCAATCTTCTTCCCACTGCCAGTTTGATCAATAAGATCATTAGGGTTACCGTTCATCCAAAGAGCGGTAACTTTAATGAAATCCGAGGGTATGCATGGAACCTCATGAACAAGATTATGCATAAACAAAAATTTGATGTGGTGGACTTCATGATTAGAGAGCTTGCCTCCTTAGCTTGTGATCGCAGTAAGAGGATCTACTTTGCCCCCACATTATGATGATCATCAAGAAGTTGACTGGGTACATAGGTGGATGTGGCAGTTCTCATAAGCCATACAAGCCCCGTGAGGCTTCACCTCAAGCTCTTGGCAAAGATCTCAGCTAGCTCAGCCGTCTCAGCAATAGGAGCAAAGAGGAGATGAAGAGCAGGCTCAACAGGCTCATGAGGTACCACAGGATCCTACCCTAGTGAGTCTTGCCAGTCTGAGGAGTGACATGATGAGCAACTTTGCAAGTATAGATGAATATCAAGCACAGACTCGACAGATAGTGGAGGAGGTGAGGGGCCGCTTGGATTCCATTGATCCTACCATTCATGACCTTAGCACCTCCTTCCAGCAATTCTGCCCCAAGCAGGCTCCACTTGCTTTTCACCGTTATGGGCGTGGTCCCCGTGCTCCTCCTTCTTGAGTCTCTTTGGAGTTGCCCCGGTTTTTGGTACTTAATGCCAAAGGGGGAGAAGTGTGCGAGCAAGACATGAAAAGCAAGCAAAGCAAAGTCAAGACTTGAAGAATGGAGAAGTGAAGCTAGTAGCTTAGAGGATTAGCTTATGAGTATTCTATTTATGTATGTTATGTAAGCTAATTGAACCTCTTGTGGTATTTTGTGCTTTTGGATGATATGTTGATTGTTGAATGCTTTTATGGATGTTTATGCTTATGATTAAATGCTTATGGCTCAGTTTTATGTGCGTGTATATTAAGATATTCATTATTTATTCATTTCCTTCAATATCAGGTTTCCTCGGGTTCAATATTTAGAGGAAAATCCGCCAAAATTTCAAAAATTCCATAAGTGTGCACATATTCAACTCATTATCTATATACACACCTTTAGGGGGAGTTTCAACTACGTATCGTGATTTTAATAGTATTTTACTCAAATTCATTCCCTTTCACTTCAAAGAAGTAAAATGCCACTAAAGTAAAAAAAATCCTAGAGTATACAACTTGTTTGACTTGTTGCATATTCAAAAACAATTTCAATTCCATTATTTGTGTTAAGGTTATCATCAATTACCAAAAAAGGGGAGATTGAATCATCTAGACCCCTAATTCGTTTTGGTTTAGGTAATTAATGACAATCGTGATTAAAGGACTAACATTTTTCTTTCAGATTATGAAAAATAGATTGGTCCTAGACATGGCACGCAATGAAGCAAGAAAATAAAGTTCAAAGAAGATCAACGCATCAAGCTAAATTATCAATGTATAAAAATTAAGGACCTTTTCATAGTATTTGCCGATCTTGGTGTTTTGGAGAAAAGATCGGGTTGCTGGATTAGGTGTCGTACTATTAAGAGGGATCTTGGCTAGTAGTTTGATGTTGATCAGGTATCATGGCTCAAATCATGCTCACTTAAAGTCATATATGCATTTCATTGAGTCTTTTCAAAAATTCAGAGAGTTTGTCTGCATGGCTGGTGCTACCGACATTGTGAGAGCGGTGCTACCGCTGGGTCAGTAGCACCGGGCATAAGGTCGGCATGCTTTTCACAGAGAAGTGATTTTCTGGGTTCAGCACGACCGGTGCTACCTCCCATGTGGGAGCGGTACTACTACATGTGCGGTAGTATCGGCCCCAAGGGCGGTACATTTTTTTATAGAGAAGGGTGTTTTACCTATTTTCCTTTGGCCGGTGCTACCGGCCATGTAGGAGCGGTACTAACGCCCGTGCGTAGTACTGGCCCCAAAGGCCAGTGTGTTATTCCTAGAGAAGCATAAAAAATAGACCTCTTGAAAAATATGAGGTCGGTGCTACGGGTCCTAGTTGGGCGGTAGCACCGACCCTCTGTAGCAACGTCTACTTACAGTACATTTAATGCACAGTACCAACCATTGAGTTGGGGTCCGGTGCTATCGCCCCTACATGAGCGGTAGTACTGGATTTGCTGAATTTTTATAGAATTTATCCCCAACGGTTGGAAATATTGATGGGGCAATAAATACCCTCACACCTGCATACTAGAGTACTCTTGGACACTCATTGAATATATTTGAGCTGTAGCAAGTCTCCTTCTCCTCCTTGTGTATTAAATTCTCATTTTGAGAAAGATAGGAGCATTCAAGTGTTGCATTTAGTGTTTGAGCTATTAGACACTTAATTGACCTTAAGCAAGCATCAAGGTTTATTACTCTTGGAGGTTGTCATCTCTTAGACGGCATGGAGGTGAAAGAACGGATGACTTTCTCAAAGGAGCTTGTGAGAAAGTTCGGTGAGTTGTGAAGGCCGGAGCTCGCCTACCTGGAGCGGGAAAGAGCTACCATAGTAATCGAGAAAGGCTCATTTGTGCAAAGGAGCCGGCTTGAGTTGGTCACGCTACCTCAACGCGGATTAGGGGAGACCGGAAAATCTCCGAGACCACGGGATAAAATTTGTGTTCATCTCTTCTTGTGGTTTGATCACTTCTATTTAATTTGAGAAATTTACATTCCTAGCTTACTTATCAAATTGATCTTATGATTAGGATTGTATATTTGCTTAAACTTAGCTTGTTGGTACACATAGTGAAACCTAGACGATTTAAGCTTTAATTGCCAAAATCGTAATTCTAGCTTATCTTGATTATTTATTGCAATTAGAGCAGAAGAATTTTAAAACCTTCTATTCACACACCTCTAGTCGGTTATCCTTGATCTTACAAGTGGTATAAAAGTTTGGACCCTCTTTTGAGGCTTTACAGGCTAGAGAGTAAATGATGGCTAACGATAGGGTTTCCATAGGCAAAGCAAATTTCTTTTATGGCACCAATTATGCGTATTGGAAGATACGCGTGTCCGTTTATCTCAAGCCCATGAGCCCGAGCATATAGAGAATTGTAGATGAGGGTTTCGCTACGAGATTAAATCCCACACTCACGGTTGATTAAGAAGAGCGAAATTCTCATTTTAATGCTCAAGCTATAAATGTTCTATTTGGAGCCTTGAACGCGGATGAGTTCAATCAAGTGAGCAACCTTGACACTGCTCATAAAATTTGAACTTCCCTGTCGAAAATCAATGAGGGAACATTCTCGGTTAAGGAGGCCAAATTGCATATGCTTATGATTAAGTATGAGAGTTTTATGTTACCCTATGAGAACATCAATGAGATGTACTCAAGGCTCAATAATATAGTGAATGAGCTCAAAGACCTTGAGACGTCACTAACCGATCTTGATATTGTTCGTAAGATGCTTATGACTCTTCGGATATATATATATATATATATATATATATATATATATATATATATATATATATATATGACAACACTACATTCATCCCCCTTAATCTTACTCGTACTTGAACTATGATGGCCTACTCCGATGTTGCTATCATATTGTTAGATTGGCCAAGCTTAGCATAAACCATGTATGCTTTTGAATCACCTTAACTCTACATGATGTTCGATACCAGCGAGGTCAAACGATATGAACGGGCGTGGCCAGTACAAAAGATACGCTATCAACAGCCTCATAGACCAACGAGGCTATGATCATGCATCACATGCATGGAGAGAACGCGAAGCGAAAACCAAAGACTACAACCAGTACACGGTTTAATTGGAGGTGTTTCGTGGATTTCCTTAGGGATGTAATTAACTAGGAGACTTTCGAGGCCTCAAGAACCATGATCTAGATCATGTCGCCTGTGCAGATATACTATGCTTAGCAGGCCACAGAGCGTAATTAAGAACTTGTAATTTTTTTATTCTCTAAAAAAGTAATTAAATATATGTTTCCTTGGTTTATTTATTTTTGTGTACTACGTTACGTCCGTAATCTTAATTAAATATATGTTTTCTTGGTTTATTTATTTTTGTGTACTACGTTACGTCCGTAATCTTAATTAAATATATGTTTTCTTGGTTTATTAATTAAATATATGGCTGCACCGCATGAATGCATGATCTTTTGGTTCTCAAGGCCGTTGTGAATATAAGTAAGCTTTATGCACAAAAATTAAGGAGTACATGCACGACATGACATTGGTGCCCATCAATCGTTCCCAAACACGCTAATCTTTTCTCTCGAATACACAGTGAATTCTTTCTCATATTTCTATTCAATAAGTAGATATATTATTTGCAATGCTTACCAAAATGTCATTTATTCAGTACAGATATAATAGAAAGAAAGTGGTGAAATGTATCTCAAATTTGTAAAACAACTCATATTTGTACTCAGAGTAGATTAACTAGATTTTGACACTTGGCTAGCTGTGACGAATGCCATGCATAGTTAATCTTTGGTGACGATCCAAGTAATTTTATCACAAAACTGATAGGGCAGGTCCAGCAATTATTATTGTGACAATTGATACATTCTCGTCAAAAAAAGGTACAATCTAGGACAATATTATAAGTTTTAATGACAAAATTGAGTTTTTTTTCCTTGACATTTTAAGTTCATCATAGAAAATCATATTTGTTGTAACGTGATTATTTCAGTCTAAATAAAACTACATAATCAATTGTGTTCCATGAAAAATATACTACCGGACCATACAATTAAATGTTCAGATCTGAAAAGAAGAAAGTGCGACTGCCAATTGTACCATTGGAGTAGTCCAATTTTTTTTCAAATTAATTGTGATAGGTATTCCTTGAACGATCGCATCTGAAAACAAGAGCTAATAAAATATTGGACATCGAAATTTCTAGGTTTGGGAATCGGGGATTTTGGGGGAAATGTTGCGTGTGTTCTGCATCACACTGCAGATACACCCTCCCTTTTATTCAGCAAGCTTGCATAAAAGCCCTTACAAGAGTGTATTCGCACATACACGTAATACATCAACAAGATTAATTTCAAATTCAACATTATCAGGAAGCGCTAGAGATTAACAAAGACACGAAAGCAATACCGTAACGGACGCCATCAGCTCAAGATCTGATCAGCCAGCTTTCGCAAGTGCTTCCATGACCACCCACTTCCACTCCACCGCTGCGCACCGCGCCTTTGTCTCAGCCTCCCCCTCGCCCATTACCTCCTCTATGCGCCGCATCACATCGGCCGCTAGCAACACACTGCCGTCGTCCTCCTCCGCACGCGATCCAACACGCCACTCGCACTCGATGAGCCGCGCGTTCATCCGTTGGTCAGACATTCGGGGCGCGCACACCATCGGCACACCACATGCTACGCTCTCCAACACTGAGTTCCATCCTCAGTGTGTCACAAGGCATCCCACTGCCACATGCGAGAGCGCCGCACCTGGTCGCACCACTCCAGTACTAGACCACCATGCCGTTCTTGAGCCGCGCGTCCATCTCAGCCTCATCCTCCGCGAGCTCGACGACATGGGCCGATGAGCGGATGTAGTATAGAGTTATGGGTGTATACATGTTCCCTTAAATTTTTTGACAAAAAAAACTCAATATACAATAAATATATATATTAGATGTATATACTATTAAGTGGGCTAAAACGAATACTTATTTCAACCTTTATGTCCACTTGAGCTTGTCCCACCCACTTTCTCTCCCAATCTTCCCTATGTGACCCAACTGTCAAGGTTTATCTTCCTCCATTTTTTCGAGACCAACACCTAACTACTCCTACATTCCTCATACACATGCTCTTTCACTCTGTCTCTATGATGGCGGCATAGGTAGCAGGCGATAGCCTGACAACAACAGACGAGAACCATGGGGTAGGCGTAAGCCAGCAGGGAGCAGGGTAGTAGACGAGTGCCAAGCAGCCATCGGCACCGACGAACAGACGAAGGCAGCAGGGTAGGCAGTGGTGCAAGGAGCAGTGCATAGCAGGGCAGCCATGGCCCCTATGTCCGCAACGAGAACTGACTCATGGATGGAGAGTGCAATACTGGCAACAACTAACAGGTCAGGGCGGCAGTGTCCAGCGGGGTAAGGAGTAGTGTGTGGCATGTTGCATGGCAACACTATGCTGCAGCGGGCATCGAGTCAGGAATAGAAGGCGCGACACCAGTGGTGACCGGCGGGGTAGAAAGCGGTGCTAAAACAACATACAATAGTTGAGCATTCGGCATAAACAACTACACAAGTGAATTTAATTCTTGATTCCCAAATCTAAAATCTCCAATTCACAACTCTATCAACTTTATGTTAATTTGTAACGGTGAATCGTGATTTTTTTAAATATAGCATGTAGAGAATTCAAAAATAAAGAGGAAGCATGTGGATTTGAAATACCCAATTCACAAATCTCTAAATTATTTTAGGTGTTGTCTATAGTAAGAACAATATGTATTTTGTATTTTTTTTGTTATTATGAATCTTTATATTTCACGTTGAATAATATTTTTGTAACTCCAAATACCCATTTTGAAAAGGAAAAATTCCATATAACATCCCAAACTTTACTCAAAAGTCTGTCCAATATCTCAAACTTTAAAATCGGTTATCTAGCACCCAAAACTTTCCAGCACTTGAAAGTTTTCACTCATCTCTTGAGCATTCAATTCACATTTTGAGTGAGATAGGTGCATTCAAGTGTAGAATACATTATTGAGCCATTTAGACACTTGATCATCCTCAAGGAAGCGTTATCACTCTACTCTCTTGGAGGTTGCTGTCTCCTAGACAGTTTGGAGGCGTGAGAACCGGTGATCTGCTCAAAGAAGCTTGTGAGAAGGCTCGATGGATCGTGAAGGTTGGAGCTCACCTACCCGGAGAGGGGAAGAGCTACCACTAGTGATCGAGAGAGGCTCATTTGTGCAAGGAGCCGGCTTGATTTGTTTAAGCTTTCTCAACGTGGATTAGGGGAGACCGACAAATCTCCGAGACCACGAGATAAAATTCTTGTGTTCATCTTTTGTGGTTTGTTTTCTTGTGCTTAAATTTGCGTAATTTACTTTTCTAGTGTACTTAGCTTTAATCATCTCTCTAAGATTGTTAAATTGTTTAGACATAGCTTGTTGGTGCACTTAGCGAAACCTAAACAATTTAGTCTTAAATTGTTTAAATTCTTGATTCTAGTATTACTTGATCATTTATTGCAATTAGAGCTAGATAATTTTAAAATCCTCTTATCCATCCCCCACTAGTCGGTTATCCTTGATCCTACAACGACCACTCTAGGGATAACCTCCCTAGTTGTCACAAAAGCCATGACCACTCTAAGAAACGACCACCCTAGAGGTCATAAATTTCACAACCATTCTAGAGGTCATAAAGGTCATGATCACGACCAGCCTAGAGGTCACAAACCCCATGACCACTCTAGAGGTCACAAAGGTCACGACCACTCTAGGAAGGACCACTCTTGGGAACGATCTCTCTAGAAAACGATCTCTTTAGGAGCATAACTTCTGTAAGAGTATTATGACCACTTAGTGGTGAAGCCACAACCACTTAAGATAAGGGCATGGCCATTCAAGACAAGATCATAATCACTCAGGACAAAGCCAAAACCTCTCAAACCAAATTACCCATGACAATGCAAGCTCATATCGAACTCAAACCCGAGCACACAGGCTCAAACACAGTCAATTACTCATCACAAACATAAATAGATCACCACATGGTCTCTTAGGTGGGCTATTGGGCATGGTGTGTTGTTGGCCCAACAACAAGCAAACAACTAATACTAGGCTTTGGCTGGCTCGGCCCACGCAATGGAAGTAAGTCCCCTTCGACCTTCTTCTACCTTTAGCTTTCATCTTCTTTCTCTGATCTACATGGCTTGCATCTATGGTGTCCCACAAGGCTACGGGTGATAAGGGGGTACTCACGGTGTCAACAGTAGTAAGGTGTGTGCCAATCCCCTTGATCCATCATTGAGTCCACCTTTGTCCATGCTAACTTGTCCCAAAGGGGAGTGGTGGTATGAGCTTTCGTTACATAAAACTTTTTAATCAAGCCATGCTGGGCATACAAGGATGGTGCGTGGTAATGAACCCAGAGTCTCTTTGTAGCCGGGTACTTAGGGCATGTACAATTGTGTGATGTCAGCTATCTATATGATTTGCCACGCGAGATTTTTGATGATATGGAAGAGAGAGGAGGAGAGAAAGTATAGCTGTCTCTTTGTAAAGAGACGGCCATATAGATAGCATAAAACACCATTACGTGAGTTATTGTCGATAATAAATACTTTTTCGTACCATAATTAAAAGATTGTAGAATTTTATAGAAACAACCTTAAGATGACATATATTGTAGAAGTTGTCTTTAGTTTTGTCTTTAGATGATATGGAGAAGTACATAGATTGCTACTATTGTAGCTGCTCTTAGTGGTAAGTATTTTCGACAAGGAGAATCCTTGACGGCAACTGGTAAGAAAAGAAGCTCACATACATGGAAGGCTATTCTTCATGGAAGGAAAGTACTAAAGAAAGGTTTAATCAAGCGAATTGGTACGGGTGATTCAGTTGGCATTTGGAATGACAACTGGATTCCATCGTCGATTGCAATGAAACATTTGGTTCGGCTACAGAATGCCTCGGTTAATAAATTGTGTGAACTTTTAGACCCGTGCAGTACAACTTGGAATGAGGAGCTCATCAACTCTTCATTTATAAAAATGGATGCTGAGGCCATTCTGAAGATTTATTTGGGCAATAGAAACATGGAAGATATAAATGCTTGGGCGTTTGAAATGAAATGAACGAACTTTATTCTGTTCGTTCTGCTTACTGGCTACACAAAGATGAGCAGATATCAACTAAAACCAATGTTGAGAACCAAATTTCTTCCTCGTCGAGCATAAGTCATTGGTGGAAACACCTTTGGAAATTGAAAGTGCCCCCAAAGGTGCGTATTTTCTGGTGGCGTGCAATTCACAATTTTTTGCCGGTCGAGAGAACTTTGCAGATGCCATGTATTGAAAGAGGGCCATTGCGAAGACTGTGGAAATTGTGAGGAAACAGTCCTCCATGTGGCGATATACTGCACCTTTGAACTCCGTTTCTGGCAGGCAATGAAAGATCTCACAAGAAGCTCCCTGCTTCGCACCAGTTGACATGGGCGAAAGACCTGCTGGTTGGAGATGTTTGTCCTTCTGATGACGCAGCCCTGTTTATTTGTGGAATCTGGTCACTATGGACCGGTAGGAATAACCGCAAGCATGGCAAGGAGAATTGGCACCCAGTAAGTGCAGCTAGACATGTCAGCCCTATGATGGGAGATGTTTTTGTGCTAAAAGACACCACCAGAGCAGCTACTGTTCCAATTCCGGCAAAATGGCAGCGACCGAAACAGGTCAGTCTGAAAGTTAATTCTGATGGTGTATTCAGTGTTGATCAGTGTACATGAGGCACAGTGTGGGGTACCCGTCTTAAACCCAGCGTCCTCGAAACAATTTCCGCAACTGTCCAAGATTTCAGTTGTGCACAGGATGATACATTGCACAAGCTTCCGATTAAACAGGTAATAGGTCAATATTTTTTTACAAAAATGTTGTCTAGCGACCAAATTCCACAAATGGACAGGCCTCTGGCTGAGTTTATATTACACTTCAAAAGATGCAGCAGAAACTCCACACGCATTGCCTGAGCGTAGATTGGCTCCTTACACTAGGAGCACCGCGTATCGACGCTTTAATAACTCTGCAGATGTTGTCTAGCTTTACCCATGTGATACCCACCGATAGGATGCTAAGAGCTACCTCGACATGGATCAGTGTGTCTAAATTACAAACCATCTCTAATCCTCAAGTTGATGCTCTTTTGCAACGAGAAAGAAAGAAAACAGAAATGGCCGAGAGGGAGGGAGGTCTGGCCGGCCGAAGGAAGAGTTGCGCTTGCGCATATGAGCATAAACCCTAGTGCATGTTGGAGGGTGCAGCGCGTGGGAAGGCCGGAGTGCGCGACAGAGCGCGTGAGAACGCAGGAGTAAGTAAAGTTCGTGGAGTGCATCAGGAGCTGAGTACACCTTCAGAGTGCAGGAAGATCAAGTCAGGAGAAAAGTCCTGAACGTAATCAGTTTGACACAAGTCTTTTTATTTTTTATAAATGCCTAGGGCTTCGGCCCATGTAATCAGTTTTTATTTTTAGAGAAAAATTACCCATAAAACGCCGGTTATGGGGACCACGTCGTGCCCTTGTTTTATGTGAAAACCAATCTACGTTTTGCATTATGCTCTCTTTGGTATGATTTGGGCTTGTGCAAAAACCGTTTTTTAGAAGTTTGTGCTTCTCTTCACAAATAATGTTAGATTTGGGCAAAAAGCTAAATTAGAAGTCAGATGTTTGGCATAGCTTATGGCTTCTTTTAGGGAAAAACCAATCCAGAAGCTATGCCAAAGAGGGCTTGAGTGCTGCGCAGATTCAAGCTACCGTGTTGAATTTGCAGGTTGGATCGAGAGACCAGGCTGTGGTGCTTGCGAGTTAGAGAACTTCGGTTCTTTGATTCTTTGCCGGTTCCCTGTGAATCATATTCGCAATTCAAGGTGCCAGGAGAAAACCATATATTATTGCTACTGTTTGCTGATTGCATGGAGACTGGAAGCAAGAAGCCGCGTTGTTTTTTCTGCTACAACGAAGCCTGCTAGATAGCTGCTATTCGGATTGCTGTTTGGTAAAAGACGAAAAGAAAGCTGTGATTGTATCCTGAAAGATCACGGGCATCGTACACACGTCCGCTAGTTTACTAGTCGGGCCCTATAACTCCCAACTTTATACAAATTTTGAAGTAAACGAAAGGGTAAGTAATTATCATATACCTTTCATTTATATTTTAATATTTCTGTATTTGTCAAAAAGGAAAGCATTGAAGCACCTCTCAAAAATCATATATTAGAAGAGGGGCTCAATTTATCTATGAGAGGTGCTTCAATGCTTTTCTTTTTTACAATTGCACAAATATTAAAGCATGAATGAAGGGTAGATGGAGATTACTTACCTCTTCGCTTGCTTTAAGATTTGTGCAACTTGTATTAGGAAGGAAAGCATTGAAGCACTGCTCTTTATCTATTTGTTGTTATGGTCAGTCCATTCAGTTGGTTAGGCACTCGCCAACTCACGCTACATCACCTTCACAATATGCTCATCATCGCCACAGTGGGTCATCCGTTGCCACACACCTGTGCCCTTGTCAGCTCCCCGACATTCACTCGATGTTCTCGTCGTGCCCTTACAATCTCCGAGTCCCGACGACGTGCATCAAGTGCTCCCTACTTGATAGGCTACCATATCCTCGCAAAGAAGAGATGTCGAGTCACCTCTCTCTCTATAGTCTCTACGTGCATTGAGGGTTCAAGTCCAGTTTTGCAGACAGCAAGTGAAGTTACCAATTGCAAAATTAGGTATTCAACAATAGTGGTCCATGAAGTCACATGGTCTAAAAAGTAGCTCACCACCTAACAAAGTTTTTTCTTCCTCTAGATGTGCCTAAGTGCGTGCACGTTCGCTACTGTTATACCAAAAAATAAACATCACTGCTAGAGAGGGTACATAGAACCTGACGATCGAAAGGTGAGCTCGAGCCCAACCAAACTCACCCATTGAATACGCCACTGGCTCGAACAGGGTAAGAATCCATTGTTATCGTCGGGTAGCCAGCGACTATACACATATGATGCTACATGGGCCTTACTGTTTGTGGCGGCTTACCCAGGGACTCAAAAGCGTGCCTGGTGGTAAGCCCTATCACAGATATTCACTCCACATGAGCATTATACTAACCAAGTCCAATATCTCAAGTCCCGTGGATGCACGATAACTATGTTTTTCTCATATCACAAGGTTCTAGTCCTTCTATGCTTCAGACGAGGATCGACACCATCGCCCTAGGCTCCATTTTATCATAAACATACCAGCACACTGTTGAACAATGGCGATCACCAGGTTTTATCAATGAGATAAATCATATGTCACCTACTGCTACGATGTGAATAATACAGTAATAGTCTATCATCTAACCTAGGGTTTTGTTGTAGCAGATAATATGTCATCTGCTACTAGGATGTGAATAATATACTAATAGCCTATCATCTAACCTAGGGTTTTGTTGTAGTAGATATAGTATGATAATTAAGTAGGGTTTTACCAATACTAAGTACCGAATTATAACTATCGTCCAATTTATTATAAAAATAGTATTTTCAAATTAATTATGCAACCTATTTACTACGAAAATGTTATACTGGCCATAGTGGGCTGGAGCTCTAGGCAGTGGTCACTAATGGTGACGGTGCTCTGGCGGCATCCCAGCGAAGGTGACCGGTTAGAGAGCATCTCCGTGGAATGTTTAAGCTTTCTATGTGCTCAATTTGAGTGGAGGAGATGTGTGGTGGCGCAGCACTATGTGCAGTGGTGGTGCGGCCGTGTAGAGGACACCTCTGACTCAACGCCGGAGAGGAAGGAGTTTGGGCAATGAGGTTCGCTCATTGAACCATGAAGGAGGTATAGGAAGCAAATATATGGCTGATGGGGAGTGCTCGAATTTAGAGGGTTTTTAGTGATGACCGAAGAATGCGGCGGCGGCTTACCATTGCCAGAGGCGACGACGGAGTGGCGGCGGTGGAATATTGCCACTGCAGGCGATGCTGGAGCTTGTGACGAAGCTAGTGCGATGAGGGTGAAGCGAGCGCTTGTAGCGGCAAGGCGGGGGTTGGCACACGAGGTGCGCGCGTGGTGGTGGTGACGGCGGTGCGCAGCTGATGCTAGTGGTGGCGAGCTCGGTGAAGCGACGGCAGTGGTGTGGAACGCGGTGAGGCAGGGTGGCGGGCATGCATGCACCGGCATAGCATGCTGCGGCGTGGGCGAGCTCTGGCAAGGAGGGCGTCGACGACGGCTACTGTGGCGTGGGCTTCAAGCGGCTGGGCCGAAGTGGATTGGGCGGTAGACGAGCTGGGCCCGACCAGTTGGGGGTTTAGTATTTTTATTTTCGGATTTTGATTTCTAGGGGTTTTCATAAAAGGATTTCCAACAGAGAAATAAATTGGGAGAAGCAAATAAATGTTATAAAATTCATTAAAATCCATTTAAAATTATAAAAAACAGGAAATTTTTATGGAGTGGTTTTTGGAGATTTTTTTAAAAAAATGTTGCAAAATTTGAGTTATTACACACAGGCTCTATTATACGTGATCATTCAGGGAGGTTTGTGGCTGCAAAGGCATGGTGGTATGATAATCTTCCTGATGCTTTAACCATTGAAGCATTGGCGACGCGTGATGGGCTACATCTAGCTGCACGACAGGGCTGCAATGGAGTGATTCTAGTGTCGGATAATATGACTCTTGTCAATATGATCAACTCGCAAGATGGCGCGAGATCAGCGATTACAGGTATTTGGCATGAAATCCAAGAGCTTAGCAGGACTTTTATGAAAAATATGCGTCCCGATGAGCCATGAGGGCGAGACAAACGCCAAACGGTAACAGAGTCGCTTGCCGTCTGGCGTTAGTTAGCTACTAGATGAGCTCGATCTCATTGTTGCTTACCGGGAAGAAGTAACATTATATTTTTCAAGTTTTAAAAGACTTACAGGAAGCACTATAGATCTGCTTTGTGTACGGTCTACAGAGTCTAGTAAAAGGGCCTCCCTCAAAGCTGGTTTGCGTGGCTTTCGGTGAAACCAGCAGTGCCGGTAGATAAATAACATGTTTTTGTCAGGAACTCGATAGCTTATACTCCCTCCGTCCTGAAAAGTAAATGACAAAAGAAATTTTAGGATATATTATGATTTCTGCCAAAAGACTCTAATGCCCCTATTTAATAATGTGTCTCTATTAATTGACAACATGTATGCATTAATTAATCACGATTATAGAGAATGACTTGCCATATTTTTGTTTTGGAATTTGTGTGGTCGCATGTATCTACGTGCATCTGCATGCATGGACACAATTTGATGACACAATTTAAGAGAGAGAGCTCTCAATCCCCAATATTGAAGAACATAATTTAAACGCTTCTCTCCCTTACTTTCAAGGACGGAAGGAGTACCTAAAAAGAATATGCTTGCGTATCAACCTTAATTGTTCCCAACTTGGGAAAGTTTCACATATGGTACTTCAATCTCTTATTTTCATTTTCATTCTTCTTTAGTCATGTTTCTTAATTAAGAGTTGAGACGCTTAGCGTATCAATACTGACATATTTGATTTCATACTTACAGTCACATACTAATCGTGTGCACTGGCTGAAGTAGAAATTTTTCGTTGGGGTGTACACTTCACGCGTACAACTCTTAGTCTTTTACAATTATTTTATAATATCGTAAATCCAACACATATATTTGAAATTTGCTAAAAGCACAATATAAATAGTTCTAAGGTCTTAAAAATCCCAAACTACTAAAATTGAAACCAATTCAATTAACAAATTTGACCCATCGGAGAAGTGATATTGTACCCGTATGCCCCTAGTACCGCCCCCGAGGGAGACCATAATTGACATCGGTATTTATTCTGTGTACTGATTATGTTGCTGAATCCTAACAAACACCTAGAGGATTAGGCAAGCTAACTAAGCACATTTCGAGAGCACAAATATTCCTTCTTCTTTTGCTCACATAATTTTTTTGAGTTAATGGTCATATAAATCTTCCCTGTAGTATCAAATGGAAAGCACGGTTACAAACTGATTGTCAACATTTTAGCCACTGTGTTCTTGTAAAGTTATAAACACTAGAAAAAAAGGGAAAACTATCAGCAGGATTGTCACTAATCTTGTTTCAATGCCTAACATGTAAGCAAAAGTACCAATTAGAGTCTTAAAAAGTTAAGAAATGATGGAAACGGGGAAATGGTAATGCTCAGAAAAGTCGTCTTGTCCGATACTAGAACTCACCGCTAGTAATCATTGGGTAATAATGTTCTTGTGGAAATGTAACACCCTCAAAATTCGCATATTTTTTGTTTAATTAATATTTAGAATTTTCTTCTAATTTCGCTGATTTTATGGATTTTATAAAACCTTTTTGCCATTTTTAAAAAAGAATTTTTTAGAAAAATTAAAAGCTTAAAAATTATGAAAATAATTTTATTGGGTTCCAAATATTCTAAAGTATTTTTGAGAAATTTTCTAAATTTTCTGACCCATTTTACTATTTTATCCGAGCCTATTTTTTCTTAGCATTAAATAACTCGAAAAAAGACCTTCCCATGACAGTGGGATTAGGCTTTTCTTCTAGCTGCAGCCAAAGTCCAGAACGTCCAGAGAGAGCTCGTTCTCTCTTACCTCCATTAAAGCCAACTTTTGAGCTTCTAAATCTCCGTGATTTTCGCATCGAAACACCCTAAATAATTATACAATCAAATTCTCCACTGAGAAGTCCCGCATCCCCTGGTTTCTCAAATTTTTAGGGTGCCCCTGGTTCAGCCCCTGACCGTTTGTAGGCAACGGAAATGATGTTTGTTTGCCGATTTGTTTGACCGCAGTATTGTCCTTTTTGAACGAGAAATATTATTTTTGAAAAAGAGAAAAATTATTAAGTAAGTTGACCTGATTCATCTAAGACCATTCAAGCCACAGCTAGATGACTGATACGCTAGAAAAGCTATCGTTTTGCCCTTTTCATCTGACAAGCGCAGTGATCCACAGTACGTAGATATGTTCTGAAATTTCTGTCATCCGTTACTTCAGTTACGTAGATGAAGTCATGAAGATCATGAATGAAGTAGTGACGAACTGACGATGAGTTTTATGAGATCAAGGTCTTACTGTTAAAGTCTCTCTGAAAGGTTGGTCCACGTTTGAGGGCTCATTTAACATAGCGGTTGTGTCAACAATCATTATTCAAAGAGGCCCTATTCTTTGAAGTATCGAACTGATCGAAAGCTAACAACAACCAATTCAAACCAAGGGACAATCAATCCTGAGTGTTTTCCAGTCATATGGTTTTACTGGCTCCGACCAGGCAAATTGGTCATAGGACATGGCGGTTTATCATGTGATTAACGTGAGACAGTTAATGACGTATCTAGTAACTTATGATAGTTAGTTAAGGATATAATGGTCGACCATAAAGCGAGACGGTTCAAGACTCAATGAAAACTCCTACGTGAAGACAAAAGATGTCTATAATAGTATTAACTGCTATCCTTCGATAGCTATAAATAGAGTGACTTGCGTGTCCCAAAAAGGCATCTAAGGGCAAGTACGATAGCAAAATCAAGTATTGGCTAATAGTAAGTTAAAAGTCAGTTTGTACAATAACTGTCTCTAAATGTTGTCTCTAGATGTTGTGCAATAACTATCTTTTCTCTCTTGTGCATAAATGATCTACCTATGCTCCTGTGCAAAGTTGGCTACTAAATAAGAGTCATCTCTCTTCTCTCTTCTCTTTTCTCACTCTTCCACATAGACCAAAGCTGATGTGTACGGGCTAAGAGCCAGCTGACGTGGCCTTATCGTTTTATGACACCACCTTATTCTTGTAATCTTTTTTTCCGCGACAATAAAATTTCAACTTTTGCATAGTCTTGTATTATTCCCGTAAATTCGATACGGGACCCGGTCAACAACCAGATATTCTTTTGAGCCCTCTTATTGATAAGTACTCCCTCCGTTGATAAATATAAGGCGTATTTTGACTTGGCACAGGAATTAAGGTTGTGGTGAAATTGAGGAAAACATGAGAGGAAATGACTTACATATCTCTCTTAATTGTCTTGAAAGATGAGAGATAATACTTTGTGTAGCTGGTAATGAATAAATGCATATGGTTGAGAGAGAATAAATAAGGGTATATGTGAAAAGACTCATTAAATCTACATACACGTCTTATATTTTCAACAAGTCCATTTAAACTATAGGCCTATATTTATCGACGGAGGGAGTACATTCTAAAGTTACACACTGAGATATATATTTGCGACTTCGCGAGAGAAGTGTTTGGTATCACACGTGTGAACACCTAATAACCGATCTCCTTTGACCTAGTTGCGTCCGGTAACGGTGGAGCACTCACTGACGGGAGCATTGCCTATTTATATTTACCTTAAAATCAGTATAGCATTGAGCATCGTCAGCGATCGTGTTAACGACATTACCATGTCCATCACGTATTTAACACTTCTCTATTACATAAAGCAAGCAGAAGGCACAGACCAAATAAAAAAAAAATGACTGACCTAAGGCGTTATGCATTAACGGCCATAAATTTTCTAGAAAGAAAAAGGTAGAGAGGTATTTCTATATTTTTCTTTTTAAAAGTTATATATATTAACGCATGAATGAAAGGTACGTAAATGGTAATTATTTATCCTTTCACGTGCTTCAAGATATATACAATTTAAACTAGGAGGGAAAACACGAAATTGCTGCTCAAAAAGATTTCTTACTAATCCTGCAGTTTTCCCACCTATTCCACTTCAATTTCCTCCATCGTCTGTAATACTTGAAGACCAAACAATTTGACTATGTGAACGGTGAACCTCATGCTTGCCTTCGCTAGGCCTACCAACTTTCCCCCGATCATCGATTCGGCAAGCGAGAATCGATCAGAAAAAGAATTGAAGACAAGCACTGTAGATTCCGGAGTTCGTGGAGAATTGACCGCCTCTTAATTCATGCCCTGACCTGCTTTCTTTTGTCATTTTTTATTGGAGGTGACGAAGTATGGCATTCATGGAAAAAGCATGTATGCGACGGTTTGATGTGATGTTTTATCGGCTTTTCTGACTTGTGGCGTTGTAATCACTAATCAGCAGAGAAAAAGTGTCAAGGACAAACAAATTAAGTCTAGCTTCCCTAAGAGCTCCAACTAAAGTTTTTGGCAATGAATGTCGGTTGGCACCAGATAACGAACAGGGACAGAAAGATGGTTTCCTGGTTGCCGGGCTCTAGAAAATCATTGTACGCCTGGCGTTTCTTGCAAGAAAGCAAGCGAGCTTTTCTAGATACTGGTAGGCTGTCTGAGGAAGACCTGTTGATGAACGAAAGCTGTTTGAAAATTGCACAAGGTACATAATTCAATGTGAATATAAGTCTAGTACTAGTAGTTAGTTAATTCTCCACTATACTTAACTTCGATGAAAGTTTGGTGGTACGTAGTAACAAACTAGTACTACTTAGTTCTCTAAGTACTAGTTTGTAGTTTGTTAGTTCATCAAGATGCTAATTGAGATGAAATTTTGGTGGTAGTATGACGACGTAGGTGTTGTCTTAGGATGCCCGCATCAATACTAGTGCTAATTAGTTGTCTAAGTACCAGTACAAAGAGATTAGTGACCAATTCGATAGTTACAGCTAGTACTATGAGTCCATATTGGCGCCTGTAAACAAAATTTGCTAGTTAATTACAGCTTATAACTCACGTACGTGCAAGGCCATTGGAGTTTGAGGCTTATAAAGTGATAAATAGACTAAATCTTTTTAGATTTCATTTTAAATTGGAGATACCACCATGGATTAACAAAATAACTACGGTGTTTTGCTCTTGTTCCTCTACACCTTCCACTTTATTGTCTCATTCTTGACAAAATCTTGTCTAAACCTAAAGTGCTTCCGTGCTTTTCTTTTTGACAGTTTTACAACATGTATGAAGGGTATATGGTGACTCATTCACTTGCTTCAAGATTTGTGCAATTTATATTGGGAGGGAAAGTATTGAAGTATTGCTCATAAATGTGTAATTTTCTTTCAAATTGGCCAACATATGTTTATGTGTTTTGTTATCCATGATACGATGGAGACCAGTGAAATTACGGTGTTATTTCTTCTTCTTCTTCCTCATTGTTGCCTACTTGTCCACGGACCCCAATGCTAAATCCTGGCTCTGCCCCTGGTAGCATTCGGTCTCCAGTGCGTAATGACTTACGGTCTACACACTGCTGTCGAGTACTCCTAGTTTCGTATGCTGTATATATATCACCCGTGTGCGCACGCAGTATCATGTGATGATTAGTATATCTTCCACTATTCATCTCTGATTACAAAATATTCCTAACTTTCTTCCAGTCAAACGTGCAACAAACACCATGCAGAGTTGTTGCTCCATGCTCCCTCTGTTTCACTGTGTTTATCTATGATATCTAATTCTGTCTTTTAAAATGTCTATCTATTAAGTGAATCACGAGTAGTTATTACAACGTCACCGCTCTCTACTCTACCCGTACTTAAATGCTACGAAAGATGTTATGTGGTTGTAACGTATCATTTTAATAAAATTATCTACAGTCATCTATAATTAACTTTGTATTCAATTTAATATTTTATTGGTCTATACCTATAGTGTGATGTGAACAAATATTGCGAAATAGAGGGAGTGATCTATAGCAAGTTGTCTCCCTTTAGCCCGCAAATAAAAGTAGGGAGTGTCTAGCCTTCATCCAGATATTTTGTTTCTTACAAACATCCAAATTTTAGACCTTTAGATTAAAGTATCAAATCATCTATCAAAACATAATCCCACCTCCCTTCACGTCTTACGGATCTCACCGCAGATCCAATACCCTAAAATTTAGATGTTTTTTTGTTAAGAAAACATCCGGATGACATTTATCAAAAACCCATAAAAGTAACGCTGTGACTTTAATTTGAAGATTTCTTGGCCGTGGGGGCCACACATGCAGAGATTTGAGGGACCATTCACAGCAACAGTCAAGAGAAGCACACTGCATTACATTGTTACACACAAATACTTATTATTTAGGTTACAGATATATAATTTACTGTACATGAGTCCACACTGAATTACATTGTTACACTCAAACAAGCATTCAGACAATACAGGTATATTTAGCCTCCAGAGGTAGAGTGACTTGCTTTGCACTAACTAGCCAGTAAAGAGTGTTGCTACGCGTACGAACAAAACATTCACGGAATTGTAACTAAACACTGACAACTTCATGAAATTTTGTTAATAGCATACCGCCACCTCATTCAAACAGTAAATACCATTTCATACCGCGCACAACTCTGATACGGGCGTACGTTCTATGTCCTTCGGTTTAGGCACGCGCGCACGCGTGCATGGATCGATGCACGTACGTGCGTACGTTCAGGCGAGGTCTTCCCTCATCCGGCTGGCGAAGTCGGCGGCGTGCTCCTTGGTGACGCAGCTCGCGAGCAGCCGCGTGCCGGCGATCGGCGCCGGTGCATTCATCACGATCACCGACGCGATGAGGTCGCAGTTCACGAGCGGCCCGGCTGTCATGGGCGTGCCGGACCCGTAGTCCACGTCGGAGAAGCCGAGCTTGCTCCAGTCCGACACGTACACCGACTCGTAGTTGAACGTCATCTGGAACGGGTCGCGGCCGCCGGTGCGGCCCTCGGCCCAGCTCAGGCACTCCTCGGCCATCCGCCGCTTCGCCTCCCGGACCATGCCGACGATCTCGATCACCGACGAGCCGGCGATCTTCTCCGACGGCGCCGACACCTTCACCGGGAAGATGGCGTTGCCCCAGTAGCCCGGCTCGAGCTTCAGCACATGGCGGACGCTGGCGAAGAAGCAGAGCTTAACGTCCGTGCCGGGGGCGGGGCCGACGGCCCGCGTCCGGCACTGCCAGAGCTTGGCGATGACGATGTCGAAGCCGGAGCAGATCTTGCCGCCGGTGGACGCCGCGTACTGCGACTTGAGCTTGAAGAGGTAGGCTGACGGGAAGTCGAAGGCTATGTACTCCAGGGCCAGCACCGGCAGCTCCGGGAGCGGGCCGGGCTTGATGTCCGGGTCGGGGAAGCGGTCCCGCGCCCACACCGGCTTGACGCGGGGCTCCGGGAGCCCGCGGGCCAGGTCGCCGACGGCGTTCAAGAACTGGGCAGCGCCGGTGCCGTCCGCCACCGCGTGGTTGGTGCGTAGGCCGATCACGAAGCCCCCGCAGGTGAACGTCGTGACCTGATCACAGCATCAAAAATGCACACATGCGTACGTGTGGGTCAGCCTGCAGGGTCATGCTCATGCCGCCTGTCTGCGACCATCACTTGAGTTTGCTTTATCCGCTGTTCAAACTTATGCTTGAACAGAGTATGCATATATACAGCATACTTTGACTAGTTTATGAGTTGGTCAAGCAGTGTGTATACGTCATACTCGGGTGTGCAACTTCTTCTCTTCTTATAGCATGCAGCAAACATGAAAACAAATGGCAACAGACGAACAGTGCATAGCTAAGCAAAACAAAGGAGGCACCTGTATCATGGCGAGGCTGTTGTGCGGCTCCACGGGCCAGAGCTCCAGCGTCGGGCACGGCACGAGCTGCTCCTTGCTGAGCAGCAGCGGCCGCTCCAGGAAGTTGACGTCGGCGAGGGTGCAGTTGGCTGCGGCCTCCACGAAGTAGACGCCCTCGGCGGAGCACAGCACGGCGGGGCGCCCCGGCACGTCCTCCACGATCCGCCCCGCGAAGGGGTAGTAGTGCACCAGCGCGTCCGCGAGCGCGCCGCGCACGACCGCGGCGGGAGGCTTCCTCTCCTTCGTCCCAGCCCCCGTCTCTCCCTCGGCCGGCGCCGGCGCCTGCACGACGTCGCGGTACACGTGCACGGACTCGACGAGGCCGCGGTGCGTCGGGTACCGGTCGACCCACGCGAGGGGCAGCGTCTCCGACGGCGTCGCGGCGGACGGCCGGACGGGGCCCTCGGACACCTTGGTCACGGCGAAAACGCCCATGGCTACGTATTAATTTACGTGGTTGCCAATCTACTGGCTGGTTCGTTTGCTGTCAGCAGCTAGCTGTGCGTGGAGTGACGGTCTGCGCGCGCAGGCCATTTATAGGAGCAGGAGCTAGCGGTAGTTGTTTGCTAACTTCCTGCGACACTTTTTTTTGGCGGTAGTTGTTTGCTAACTTCCTGCTACATTTTTTTTTCTTCAGATTTTTTAAAGAGACGTTGCGTTTACAACTCACTTTTTTTTGGGGGGGGGGGGGCTCTGCCGTACTATAGACTGCAGTGCAGTGAGGTCTCAGCACTTCAGCAGCTTGCTTTTGTCGCTGTTTCGTCATTCCATCGCAGTTCCCCGATTAATTTCATGCGCAAATCAAAGCTAACGTGCGGCTACAGTTAGACCCCATTAACTTCCACGTTGCTAGCTGTAGAAAGATTATCTCCTAACTCGCTTTCTATTTTTTACATGAAGTGAGCTTGGTTGGTTAAAGGTATTCGAGTTCTGTTCGGCTCAAATTTATATGCTTATACTTTTCTAAGTGGCTCAAATTTAGATGCTTATTTTTCTTCTAGGTATATCCATATTTTTTCTATGTTTTTTTTATTTAGAGGAACTTGCTTTCTTTTTCTTTCTTTTTGAAAGGATGTCGGAGAACTGCCGTTGATTCATTGCATTAAGTTAGGGAGTTACAAAGAACAAAACGAAGACAAGACAAAAACCAAAAACTATACAAGGAGCCACTGAGAAGCGGCTTGGACAGAGCTTAAGGTGGGATTACAAATCGAAGACCTTCTAGTACCTATACATCTTTGATCCCTTCTCCGTCGTTTTAAAAACAAATTTGATCCCTTGTGTCAGGTTGTTGGCAGTGGTGTTCCCGGTTAGAGATCCTATTATTGCTCTTGTGGAATATAAGAACTCGGGTACCCTCATGACAGGTCCAAGAGGAAGGCCTAGAAGATACTCCCCATGTCAGACCTCGCTGCTGTACGCAAGGGAACATATCCTAAAGGAAGTTGAACTCATTTTTAGATATGATAGATACGGTTGAAATCCGAGTCGTTGATAGGGTAGATAAAGATGTAAACTCTATCTTGTAACCGATCGGAATCTCTTAACCGATCAGGACCCTGTAAGCCGCCCCACCCCCGCTATATAAGGGAGAGGGCGGGTAACGGCATAGGGATCCGATCAAGCTATAGAGCATAGAACACTTCATATTGCCCAGGGCATACTGCGCTTTGAGCAACATCGATCCAAGAGATCCGCATAATCCCAAAGACACAGATTAGGTATTACCTCCATCGGCGAGGGCCTGAACACATATAAACCCCTTGTCTTGTGTGACCTTGAGTTTGAGATCGGCGCCTACCCCATAAATTCATTGCCGACTACAAAAGTCGACAGTTGGCGCGCCAGGTAAGGGAAGCGCTTCAATCTGTTCCTACAGACTCGATGGCATCAACCAGCAGATTCACCGCCACTTTCATCTCCGGCCAGGCTTTCCGTTTCGGAAGCCTGGATTTCGTGGCTAATATGCATGGAGAGCTTGTCAGCCTGGATAAAGATCAGATCCAATCGCGAGAATCCGGGGCGAACCATCTCAGGTACATTACTCTGACCTACCTGGAAAACCAGTCGGCTCCATTAGGAACGACTGCGATTTTCGAGGCATCTTCTCAATTGAAGGACGGAAGATCAATCTCCATCAAGAAGATCGTGACGTCGCGGAGGAAGATCACCGACGTAAGGGTAAGGAGATCCAGACGCGGTCTCTCCGCTCTTTGGGTCGCAACGTCCGAGAGGACATCCTGCAATCTAAGTTGGGAGATCAATCCGTCTTCCGCACGCCGATGCAAAACGTCGTCGCTTCGAAGATGCTCCTCGACACGCTGGACCTGATGATTGCATCGGATAGTCCAGCAGCCCCGATTGTGGCTCACATCAAGGCCATGGTGACGGCGGCAGCTATCCAGCAAAACCAGGAGAAGCCATTTGGAGAAGCGCACTCGCGCTCCAACGCGGCCACTCGAGTCACTGAAAGGACAGGGGATGTCGCCTAGAGGGGGGGTGAATAGGCGAATTAAAAACTTTATAGCTTAAATGCAGCGGGATAAAATATGCAGCTAAATAAAATCTCCCGAGTTTCCCGAACAATCCGGAGTGTCCGGATATTCAATCCGGATACTCCGGATAATCCGATCCCGAGGGTCCTAACCCGGAGTGTCCGGGTTATTCAATCCGGATACTCGGATAGTCCGATTGTCAGGGTATTAAATCCGGATACTCGGATAGTCCAATCGAGGTCCTAACCGGAGTGTCCGGGGTATTCAATCCGGATACTCCGGATTATCCGGACTGTCCGGGTTCAGGGATTCGGATACTCCGGATTGAGGATCTCGAAGAGAGATTTTAAATCCCTGCAATTTTTCAACAATCTACTTGAACACAAAAGATCCGAGTGATGTCGGTACACGAGGGTATAGAAGATCCGAGCCAAACACAACAAAAGAGTAGATCGGGCAATTTCAAGATTCAAAATCAAATGCTAAAGCAAGAGAAAGAAGCAAACTTGGAGACGATGATTTTTCACCCGGTTCGGATCCTTGAGGATCCTACGTCTCCGTTGAGGCGGCTCGGTCACACTTGAGCCGGGGTCTCTTTCAACCCTCTTCCTCCCGGTGTTGCACAAATGCACTCGCCGGTCTTCACTCCTTTGATTCCTTCCCTTACGGAGGCGGAACCGGCCTTCACAAACTTCCCACGGCCAACCACACAAAGCTCCGGTGGCTCGTAGGCGACCTCCTAGCCGTCTAGGAGTCCTCAACCTCCAAGAGTAACAAATGCTCACGAAGAACAAGCTTGGAGATGAAATCAAGTGCTCAATCAACTCAAGACTCACTCCACAAACTCTTCCCAACCCTTCTCACAAGGGATCACTTAGATCTAAGGGTAAAAGCTCCCTCAAAGCCCCCACACACCCCTCAAAATCCACTCCAAAAGCCTCTTCAAAAGAGGAGGAAGGGCTATAAATAGACCTCCCAAAAACTAGCCGTTGAGGCGGTGCTGCGCACAATCCGGAGACTTGGTTTCAATCCGGATACTCGGATTGACCGAGAAAAGCTAACAGAGAGACTCAACCCGGAGAGTCGGATAAATATCCGGATACTCCGGATTATCCGATACTCGGACTAACTCCGGATAGTCCGAATAGCACCGAGCAAATGCAAAAACGAGCATAACTTTTGACTCGGACTCGATTTCAGAGATTTTGGACTCTCCCGAAAGCTAAGAACGAGGGCTACACAACTAACAAGGTCTCACTACCCAAATATCAAAGGATAACCACAGATTTCACAAAGAAATCAAGAGAGACCTACAACCCTCACTTTCCGCACTACCAACACCACTCCTTTCTAAGATTCACAAGGATGGATCACTTGAGCACTTGACACATCTAAAAGTCATTCGACATCGCATCCCTCTTAATAGTACGGCAATCCTTAGACTCAAATTAAATCAAAGATAATATAAGTCTAGAACTAGTCACTTGCCGTCTTCTTTCTTGATGTCGATGCATGAAGACCTTCACCATATAATTGATGACATCTTCGCCTTGCCCAACTCGACTCGATTCACCTCATGAGACTCTCGTCCTATCAACCTTGACTTGATCATCCTCTCGGCGATCTCCACGCCAAGTTGCTCTTGACTTAGTCCTCAGCTCTTGGTGACACCGCCGTCTTGTTGACCTCGGCTTAATGATCATCCTCCAAGATACCTTGGTCATCATACACAGACGGGACCTAATTCTTTCCAAACTACTCATGAAAGACATTAGTCCCAAAAACTCAATAGATATGAATAAGGTTGATATTTGTGAGCAGTTGATTACAACAAGTGTTTCATATAAAGAAGCACAATATAAATGGAAACACTTGACATAAGAAATGTTCTCTACTAAGTACATCATGATGAATATGTAATTGATCTATATGCACTAGAGAGATATATAATTGCCAATAGGATGAATCAATTAAATCATGGCAAGGATCACAGACTTTACTTAAATGAAGCACATGATAGAATATACACGAATTGTACATGTGCAAATAATATTTGGAGTAGGAGTAAATATGTGATCCAACACTAGATAAACTTCACTACGAGAATTGCATGAGAAGATATACAAATAAAACATGCATGCACCAAGTCAATCTATAGCAATATGAAGTTTAACTCTAGTTAATACATGCATACTATAATGAACTCAAATGAATATATATGCACAAATAAATATGACATGAACCAATGTGCATATATAAAATCAACATGCTACTTGGAGTTCACTATGCATTTGCACGAAAGGAATGCAATAACAAATATAGAATAGATACCAAAATTGCATACCTTATCTTTGCTTAACCTTCCTATTTGATTTTCCTCTAAATAGATGAGGCTGATACTCAACTAGGCAATAACAAGTTAGTCTCATAGCAATATAATCATATTAGAGGTTTGTCATTTGCTAAGCACTAAGTTAAGCATTTACTTAATTTACATAGATTGTCATTATGAGTGTTTGTCATTAATCACCAAAATAACATTCATTAATCACCAAAATAACATAAGTGCCTAGATGCACTTTGATGCATGACGATCGATCGCAACCAGCGAGAGCGTTGGCGATCGGCACCACGCACCGCCTCTCGGAGGCGCTCGGCGGATCCTTGACCGCGACCTCCGCCAGATATCACGGCGAGCGACGAGCGAACGTGGAAGAAAGACGCGACGCCGCGGCGACTCTGGCGTTCGGCATAAGCTACGATCGGCGGAACGACCGAATGCACGATGACCGCGACGATCACAGAATTCATCATCGCCGGAGTGGAAGTGACGACGAACGCCGAGCCAATGACTCGCCACGCCGAACCTCACCCCGACGTTTTGACGGTCATCACCGAGCTAAAAGAGTGCCACGTCGGAGTCCACCCCAGCAAGATGAAAGATCCATCGATGGGATCGGCGTTCACTCCCGGCCGCCCGAGTGGTTTGGCCCGAGGGGTTCAACCCCAAAGTCATTGTAAAGTTCGACGGGGAACGAGATCCAGAAGCTTGGTTGCAGGTCTATGCCCTTGCGGTCAAGGCAGCAGGTGGAAATCAGACCGTCATGGCGAACTATTTGCCGGTCAATCTCAGCCCCTCAACACAAGCATGGCTCACGGGCCTCCCTGCCAACTCAGTGGACTCTGGGTGACTCATGCGAGCAATTAAATCGCCAACTTTCGGGGACCTATGAGAAGCCCGGTACTCGTGGGATCTGTATCAAGCGCACGGAAAGAAGGGTGAAACGAGAGATTTCATCCGCGCTTCATGCGAAAGAAGAACACCGTCGAGAGGCGTGTCGAGGCGATGGTGGCGGCCTTCGAGAAAGGGTAGCGATCCTGATCTTATTAAAAAAATGTCCAGGAAGCCCCCGACCTCCGTAAAAGAAATGTTTGCGTTAGCCGACCGCTACGCCACGGCTTCAGATGCTCTGGTCGAGCGGCTAGAAGATCATCCTCCACAAAAGAGCAAGGGCGATAAGCCCGAGTCCTCTAAACACAAGGATAGGAAGCGCAAGGGCGAGGAGCTGGTTGCGGTAGCCGAGCATAACCGGCCCCGAGCCACTCGGAGAGAGGCACCCGACTACAGCGCCGTCATGGAGGCGATCTGTCCTTCCCACCCCAAGGGAAAACACGCAGCCAAGGACTGCTTCACTCTGAAGCGTTTTGCGCGCGAAAGTCAACGGCAACCGGCCCCAGCCAAGGACGAAGTTGCTCCAGCAAAGAAGAAGGAACTCCCGGATGAAGAAGATTTCCAGGAGCTCGAGCAAGAACTAAACTACATCTACGGGGGCTCAACTGGATATGAGTCCAAGCGGAAGCAAAAACTTACCGCTCGGGAGATCAACGCAGTGGAACCAGCGACTCCTCAATTTCTAAAATGGTCAGAGGTCCCGATCACCTTTGATCGTAGAGATCACCCCAGCCGGGTCCCATATCCGGGTAAGTTTCCTCTCGTACTTGACCCGGTTGTGCGTAGTGTGAAGCTCAAGAGGGTTCTGATCGACGGCGGAAGTGGGCTCAACGTCCTGTTCGCCAGAACTTTCGATAACATGAGCATCCCCTGTTCGGAGCTGAGGCCAAGCACCCAGCCTTTCCACGGAGTAATCCCCGGGGCGTCCTCGTTCCCCCTCGGTCAGATTTCATTACCAGTTACGTTCGGGACCAAGGATAATTTTCGAACCGAATTCATCAATTTTGAGGTAGCCAATTTCGAGACGGCGTATCATGCCATCTTGGGAAGGCCTGGCCTAGCCAAATTCATGACCATACCTCATTACACTTACTCGGTATTGAAGATACCGGGACCCAAAGGAGTCATCGCACTCCGTGGCGATATCAGGCAATCCTCACAATGCGACCGGGAGAATCATGAACTTACGAATTACGAGGCGGTACCGGGCAAAAAACATCCGGGCGGAGGCTGCCACGCTTCAAGACGAAGGAGAAGTACCATCAAAAAAGCAGGCCACCTCGGGAATTAAGCCTGGCGAAGGCACTAAAAGGATCATTCTTGACCCGTCTAACACGTCTAAAACAACCGTGATCGGGACAGGGCTCGAGGGCAAATAGGAAAGCGTGCTCGTCACCTTCCTCCAAGCTAACAGGGACATCTTCGCCTGGAAACCATCAGATATGCCAGGTGTACCAAGGGAGGTGATCGAGCACTCTCTCCATGTCGATGAGAAATCTAAACCCGTCAAACAAAGGCTTCGGCGGTTCGCTCCGGATCGTCGGAATGCCATAAAACAGGAAATCATGAAACTCCTAGCCGCAGGTTTCATCAAAGAAGTGTATCATCCTGATTGGTTAGCGAATCCTGTATTAGTTCAAAAGAAGAATAAAACTTGGCGCATGTGCGTTGATTATACTGATCTCAACAAGGCGTGCCCGAAGGATCCTTTTGGGCTGCCCCGAATCGATCAGGTGGTAGACTCGACCGCTGGTTGTGAAATTTTGAGTTTTCTTGACGCGTACTCGGTTATCACCGTTCGCCTAAAGGAGGAAGATTATATCAAGACCTCGTTCATCACGCCTTCGAGCTTCTTTTACACACCACGATGGCATTCGGGCTAAAAAACGCTGGTGCGACCTATCAGCGTGCGATACAGCGGTGTTTTCACGCCCAGCTCGGGCGCAACGTGGAGGCGTATGTAGATGACGTTGTCGTAAAAACTCGGGAAAGGAAAGATCTTATCATCGACCTAGCCGAGACTTTCGAAAGTTTAAGGGCCTTCAACATGAAGCTGAATCCTGAAAAGTGTGTTTTCGGAGTATCTTCGGGAAAACTGCTCGGATTTATCGTGTCACAACGAGGCATCGAAGCCAACCCGGAGAAAGCCAAGGCCATATCAAATATGCAACCGCCAACTAACCAAAAAGACGTCTAGAAGCTTACGGGGTGCATGGCCGCTCTAAGCAAGTTCATCTCCCGACTGGATATGCGAGGTATGCCTTTCTTCAAACTACTCAAGAAACAAGATAAGTTCCAGTGGACGTCGGAAGCGCAACAAGCATTCGAAGATCTGAAGGCCTTCCTGACGACACCTCTCGTATTAGTCTCGCCAATGCCAGAAGAACCCCTGCTATTTTATATCGCGGCAACGACACATGTAGTCAGCGCTGCAATCATCGTTGAAAGGGAGGAAACGGCTCAGGCGCACAGAATCCAACACCCGGTTTACTTCGTTAGTGAAGTCCTAAGTGAATCCAAGGGACGGTATCCACAAGTGCAGAAGCTACTATATGCCGTACTCCTTACATCTCGCAAGCTTAAGCACTACTTCCAAGAGCTTGCCATTACGGTAGTCACTTCCTTCCCGATCGGAGATATACTTCACAACCAGGAGGCCACTGGAAGAATTGCCAAATGGGTAGTTGAACTCGGGGCCTTTGACATTCAATTCAAGCCCCACACGGCCATCAAATCCCAAGCACTCGCTGACTTTACGGCCGAGTGGACAGAATTACAGCACCTTGCGATCACTAAAGATCTCGAGTATTGGACGATGTACTTTGATAGCTCCCTCATGCTCAACGGCGCGGGGGCTGGTATAGTACTCATATCACCGAGTGGAGAAAGGTTGAGGTATGTCCTCCAAATATTTTTTCCTGCTTCCAACAACGCCGCCGAGTATGAGGCACTCATTCACGGACTCCGTATCGCCATATCTCTCGGCATTCGGCGACTGGCGGTTCGTGGAGATTCAATGCTCGTGGTCAATCAAGTGCAGAAGGAATGGTCTTGCATCGAGGACAACATGGCAGCATATTGCCAAGAAATGCGCAAGCTAGAAGGCAACTTCGATGGACTCGAGCTCGTTCACGTGCTTCGACGGGACAACGAAGCAGCTGACGAATTGGCGAAGATGGGATCCTGCTGGTCCAGGGTACCCGTGGGAATATTCGTGGAAGAAATTCATAAACCCACGATCAGCGCTCGACCAAAAGCAGACAGTCCAATAGAAAAAGGGGAAGAGGCAGAAGTCTTAATTATTACCCCGGATTGGACAGCTCCATACCTAGACTACCTGACAGAAGACAAGTTACCCGAGGATCGCGTACAAGCCGAGCGGATCATGCGCCGAAGTAAGAGTTATGTAGTCGTTAGAAAGGAGCTTTATCGTAAGAGCTCCTCTGGCATACTGCGACTATGCATATCGGAACAAAAAGGGAAAGACCTGCTCAGGAAAATCCACTCGGGAATTTGTGGGAACCATGCGGCGTCATCGACACTGGTCGGAAAAGCCTATCGCTAAGGGTTCTTTTGGCCGACCGCCGTCACAGATGCGGAGGACATCGTCCGGACATGCAAAGGATGTCAGTTTTTCGCACGTCAAATGAACAAGCCCACGCAGGAATTACAGACTATCCCGATTACATGGCCATTTGCGGTCTGGGGGCTCGACATGGTGGGACCTTTGAAGAAGGCTCAGGGAGGCTATACTCATCTCTTCGTTGCTGTTGATAAATTCACCAAATGGATTGAGGCCGAACCAGTAGCCACCATCACGGCGGCAAAGGCCAGAGAATTCTTTCACAAGATCGTGGTTAGATTTGGCGTACCTAATCGAATCATCACGGATAATGGCGCTCAGTTCAGAGGCGAAGTATTTCAAGATTGGTGTGAGGAGCTGGGTATAAAAATTTGCTTCAAGTCGATCGCGCACCCAAAATGTAGGCGAGTTGAGCGAGCTAATGGCATGGTGCTCCAAGGCATAAAAGCAAGAATTTTCGATCGACTCAACCATATGCCACTCGGTGGGTCAAAGAACGCCTTGATACTGCAGGGACTACGAACCACCCCACAGAGCAACCGGCGATCACCTTTCTTTACGGTATATGGCACAGAAGCGGTCTTACCTACCGAGTTAGAATTCGGATCCCCGCGGGTTCGGAGTTATGAAGAGATCGCCTCAGAGGACAGTCGGCTAGAAGACCTCGACAAATTGGAAGAAGCCAGGGACATCGCAATAATTCGGTCGGCGAAATACCTCCAAGGCTTACGACGTTATCATGGGCGCAAGGTGAAGAGCCGCGCATTCTCCAAAGGAGATCTAGTCCTAAGGAGGAATCAAAAAAGCGAACATAAACTCTCCCCAAGTTGGGAGGGCCCTTACATCGTTGATGAAATAGTTCGTCCCGAAGCCTATAAACTTAAGCGAGAAGATGGATCGACAGTCAGCAACACTTGAAATATAGAACAGCTACGTCGCTTCTTCACCTAAGGTTTTGTACTTTTCTTCTCTCTTTTTTCCGTTCAGTTGAAAAAACCATCTCCTTATAACCTCTTATGTTAAGGCTCATGGACAAGATCACCTAAGTTTTTGTAATCATTGAATTCGAGTGCTTCGCTCTTATGTTAAGGCTCACGGACAAGATCCATGAATCATATCCCAGAGCCTGGGGGCTGGAGTCAGATGAACAAAGATCACCAGTCAAACCACTCGGATTCAAACCACTAGAAGATGTATATTTTCATTTTCAAATCCACATGAAGGAGAAACAGGGAACACTTTCTATGACTTTAAAGGTCAAGAGTTTCTACAATCGACAAAGATGTATCCCTGACTTCCTCCCAAAGCTCGGCAGCACGATCTTCGTCAACATTACGGGCGTAGCCTTCCCTAAGGGCCTCAAGATCCACTCGGGGATAGTGGGATTTGGTGATTGCCAGGGTCTGGCTAGCACCGTTGGCCGCTGCCTCCCTCAGCTGATTCTTGAGCGCCCCCGGGGCTTCCTTTAGCCGAACGACAATTTCACCCCTACTGAGTGGCCTCTCGCCATCTGGATGAAGCGAACTCAGCAGGGGGCTAGAAGCATCCTGGAGCTCAGCGCAGAAAGCCTCAAGAGCTTTAACCCTCACGCCGAAGACGGTGTACTGCGCCTGAGTTTTGACCTTATAATCTGCAAGACAAAGCGTCAGAGAGGATAGTAAAGGATCAAGCAAAGACTAGTCGGCCACCATACCTTCAAAGCACTTGTCCAGCTTCGCTCGGGAGTCCTCCGCGGTTTTAAGTTTTCCTTCGAGCTTCGCGAAAGCTGAGTCCCGGGCTGGAACAAACACAGAAGATCGGCAAGTTAGTCGACTAAGCGAAAAAACAACACGAAACAACCCAAGAGACAGCTACATCGGAGAGAGCCGGTGATATCCAGATTCTCCTGGCGCAGAGCGTTTTGTTCGTCATAGCGTCTGGGCTCGGACCGAAGGATCGCGGCTCGGCCGCATGTTCGGCTTTAATGCGTTCTAGGTCGGCCAGGTATTCCTGGCGGGTCTGGATTTCGGGGAGCATCCTTTGAATGTACTCGGATTTTCGCTCGAAGCGTTCCCCTATTCTCTATAATCATCATGGCGAAAGGTAAGCGCATGAGAAAAGGGCAGAAATAGGGGTACAGCAGGTCTCGGAGGAATGCTCACCTGGGCGGCATGTGCACAAGCCTTGGCATGGATGAAAAAATCATCCCTCTCTTTTTGCTCCTCCTCCGGGTCGTCCAAAAGCTTCAAACCCTCGTTATCGGCTAAGGCGGTGTCCGTTATCAGCCGGGGGCGAGCAGGGGCTGGTGGGACCCGGTCAATCTCTTCAACCTCAGGGAATGAGTAGGGGTGGCTCAGAGCAACAGGGGATCGATTGCGAGGGCAAAGCGGCGGGAGACGCAGCGACGGAGGACTAGGAAACACTTGGCGCCCTCGAGCGATCTCCTGTCAAGTATGAATTCGAGGATTCAACCTCGTGAGGCCCCAGCGGAGACCCAATAGGCGTATCAAGCGAAGGGTCCCTATGAAAAAGAATCGTCAGCAGGACCGAAGAATAAAAAAGGAGTCAACGGAATAACAGACCTGTTAGATTTCCTCATTCTCATCGGGGGCTTCTTGCGAATAGCAGGCCCACCCCCGGAAGAACCAATCGGACCGCCGCCGACTGGTGCCCCGGGCTTCTCTTGAAAACCCGAGTCCTTCGACTCTTGGCGCGTCGAAGCCACGGGCTCATCAACGAGAGGAGCAGAAGGCGCCGGGGCTCGCTCGGGCGGATCTTGAATCTTGGGACCACCGACCGGGCGTCGGGGGCCCACAAGGTCATCGGACAATATTTTCTTCCCCTTCTTCGCAGCGGGGCTCCCTGCCGGAGACCGCGCCCGGCGCTTCGGAAAACAACCTGGGCGAGGAGGCATTTCCGGAAGAGGAGGAACACTGAAGAAGGCGATGCGATCCTGAAAATAAAGATCAAGAGTTAGCATAACTTCAGAGAACGAGAAAACATAAAGCTCCCAACAAAATTCGTTTACCGCAGGAGGAGGGCGTGATATGTTGAAAGATTTCGGACACTTGACAGATAAAATGTCGACGCTCGGGATAAAGAATTCTCCAGCCCTAGTGCGTAACTTCTCCCTTGGCAAGGCGTCGGGCCGTTCCCGGGTCGGGTCATCTTCTCCCCTATAAGCGAATCCCAGATGAACTCGCTCCTTGGAGGTTTGGACCGTGAGGCGATGAAGTGGAGGGCTAAACCCACTCCTGTAAGCCCGCTATCCTTCAGCTTTCCGATCAAGGCCAAGAGCTCGGACACTTGATCCAAGTGAGAAGAATCAGGGGTAGAACCCCAGGAAATAGACACATTGGGGCGGCGCCCATTGAACGGAGGCAAAGATGACTCGAGGTTGGCGCAGTAGAACCATTCTCGATGCCAGCCCTTGTTGGAGGTCTTGATAGGAATTGCAAAGTAGTCCTTCTTCAGCCCTTCCCGCAGCTGGAATCCAGCGCCCCCAATAACCTTGGGGTCGTTTTTGGAGGGATAGGGCTTCAGGAGATAGAAGTGACGAAAGAGGTCGAAATGGGGGCTAATGCCCAGAAAAGCTTCACAAAGGTGAACAAAGAGGGAAATTTGAAGGATAGAATTGGGGTTTAGATTCACCAATTCGATGTCATAAAAGAAAAGAAGGCCGCGAAGAAAAGAACTGATCGGAAGACCAAGGCCACGGTGGAAAAAGGATTCGAAAACCACCACCTCCTCGGAGCGGGGAGTCGGGACGGATTCGCCGGCGGCCGGGCGAGCGGAGATCAGGGCCAGATCAGGCAAGATCCCATCGTCTACCAGGGATATCAGCTTCTCCTCGGTTGTTGTCGAGGTCGTCCAATCTTGTGGTGAAGGCGGAGAAGAAGTAGAGGAAGACATTCTTGCAGAAAGAGTAACGACGACTTGAGAAGACAAGAACGGCAAAGGTTAAACTTCGTGGCGGAGAGCTCAGGGAGACGAGAAGGCGAAAGGAGAAAAAGCACGACGGAAAGATGAACTGTCGGGCGTCGTACGACCCAGTTTTTAAAGAAAGGAACAATAAGGTCTCTGCCGAATCGGCGGGAAAAGGCTGCGAAATGTCTCAACCCTTCAGATTCCTCATAAATGATTTGCAGGCCTGTCGCCTCGACTTACGGGGTTTGACAGGATTTGACCGGATCACGTTGAAGCCACGTCACCCTCATGATGGGGCTCGTTTCCCACTTACCGTAATAAACGGGATGTGGATGGTTTTCCAACTTGAATAAAAACTTATCTTCTTACGGTATGCCTCACGTTGGGCCCTTGGGTGGTTACCGCATGACGGAATCATGTACCGCAAGGAGTGAGCCCAAACGGGTATAGATCCACGGGCGTGCTCTACGAGGGCTAAGAATGTTGTACATCGTTTTGAACGAAGTACAGACGCCCTTCGGATCTAAATGTGATACGCTCCAAGAGAGCTTAAGCCGAGTCCGACACCAGTCGGGAAAGGGTATCACTCGGCCACGAGCCGTCAATAGTAATATGCTCCAAGAGAGCTTAGGCTAAACCTGACATCAGTCGGGGATGGATATCACTCGGCCATGAGTCGCTTAAAAACGTGATACACTCCGAGAGAGTCTAAAGCCGCTTCCGATATCAGTCGGGAAAAGATATCACTCGGCCAAGAGCCATGAGAGATCATGATACGCTCCAAGAGAGCCGAGCCGTGCTCGTAGGACATGGGTATCATTCGGCCATGAGCCAAGAAGAACCTCGGCATGACACAAACTGAATTATGTACTATGCTTTGAAGCAGCGGACACAGGACTGCTTGGCCAGGGCCACGACGCACTCTGAATTGGCACTAAGCTACGAAAAAACGAGTAGAACGTTGTCTAGCCTTGAGACAGCGATGAATGTTGCGCGACTCGGGATTACGCAGAGTCAAACGAACTTCGCGATGACCCTAAACTACGTTTCGCAGCGGACAAACGTGTCGTCAGTTTCAAGTCACGGACAAAATCCAGGACGCCGCATAACGGGTCCAATCCACCGTCGAAAGATTAAACAAGAGATTCTTCGACAAAAGGTATTTTATTACGTTATACAAAATGCCCTAAGTGCTATATATACAAATTGTGTACCACAGGAGGATTACACTTCCCCGCGGCGCACCCGGCCCAGCATCACGACGAGAGGTTCCCTAACCCTGCTAAGGGCAGGCACGGCCTCGACGAGAGTGCTGACCACTTCGCGGTCACGCCGCTTCGCCTCTTCCTCCAGAAGCGCCTCGAACGCTCAATCAAATTCTTCCCAACGTTTAACCAGCCTGGGGTCCGCCTTCGCTTGAAGATACCACGGTGACATGATGAAGGCTGAAGCTAAAAGCAAAAAATTGGAAGATAGAAAGCGAATGGATACATCACCAAATATTGGAACCCTTTTTATAGCCGGTTCGGACGGAATCGAAGCGAGTGCCGGGATATTAAGCGTCGGAAGCTGAAGAGGTTTGGTGTTAATGCGACTTCAGAAGACGAAGAGTTTTTCCGGCTGAATGAGTTGGCGCAGAAAAACAAGGCAACCTCGAAGACTGCCCGAAGATTATCCAGCGATGAAGATTAAAAGACTTCGGGCGGGAAAAGTATCAAATCTACGTTTGTGACGTGATAAGGAGTCTGTGAGACTACTCGCAATAAATCATCTCGGTAAAAGATTTGTACTTGAGAAAAGCAAAGGACGGAATTTATGATCGAGTTCTTCATAATTCGCCTGTTGTAAAAGGAAAACTTTCTTCGATTGGATAAGGCAACCAGTCGGGATTTCAGACAGGGAGCCCAGAGTAAAGCAGTCGGATCATGAAGCACTCGGGGGCTACTGTGGAATATAAGAACTCGGGTACCCTCATGACAGGCCCAAGAGGAAGGCCCAGAAGATACTCCCCATGTCAGGCCTCGCTGCCGTACGCAAGGGAACATATCCTAAAGGAAGTTGAACTCATTTTTAGATATGATAGATACGGTTGGAATCCGAGTCGTTGATAGGGTAGATAAAGATGTAAACTCTATCTTGTAACCGATCGGAATCTCTTAACCGATCAGGACTCTGTAAGCCGCCCCACCCCCGCTATATAAGGGAGAGGGCGGGTAACGGCATAGGGATCCGATCAAGCCATAGAGCATAGAACACTTCATATTGCCCAGGGTATACTGCGCTTTGAGCAACATCTGATCCAAGAGATCCGCATAATCCCATCACACAGGATTAGGGTATTACCTCCATCGCTGAGGGCCTGAACCTGTATAAACCCCTTGTCTTGTGTGACCTTCGAATTTGAGATCGAGCGCCTACCTCATAAATTCATTGCCGACTACAAAAGTCGACAGCTCTCCCTCCAGATCACCCAAAGGGTTGCTAAGAATCTAAGATGAACGAGCTGAGCCACAACCGCCGAGCCTGTCGTGTGCACGTAGGACAAAATTTGCTTTCAAGATTGACCATTATATTCGGCACTCCATGCCTGATCAGAGGATTATTGTTAACCTTGCAAATTTACATGTGGCATTAGTCTTGGACACTCGCAAAATTAGCAGCCATATCTATCGTGCAGCGAAATTTACCTCAGCTGGTCAACGTACGGGAAGATGAGAGGGGCTTCACATTACTGAATGTGATCCAGAGCAAAGCATATACATATATGGGTTGAACGGGTTGAACCAAACTTTCTCAAGCCCCACCAGCCGTCGCATGTAGATATCGATCGAGCTGGCCAAGCCCACCCAATTAACTCGATCGAGCTGATCAGTACTTCACGAAGAGCTCGATCGCACGTGTGTTCTAGATCGACACATCACTCTGTACAATACAATGCATGCGTACGTATGCATGCATGCACTTCTGGCATACGCACACATGAGCCTCTGTTTCTCTCTTTTTGGAAAAAGATATATATGCCCGCTGAAACTACTGCAGTACCAATGCACCAGGGAATTGAAGCTGTTGGCCAGTTGAGCTAGCCTAGCAGCTCACTACAATTTACAAGAAAATATTCTTATAAACACTCGCTAATTAGCACAAGCTAGTAGAATGTAATTGATTAGCACGACTTGTCGCATCTTTAATCAAGTTCGAGGGATCATCACCTATGTTAGTATTATCACAACTTATTTATCAATTTCTCACATGGTCGTCTGGGCACAGTATGTACAGCTTTGCACATCTTCCCTTTTGAGTTGAGTAGTTGACTGTGTGTGATACTGCGATTGCTTCCAATTGTTGCGCCGCAATGAAACAACCCAGGTTTTTATTCGGTGCCAACGAGGTCATCAACACAATTAATAATGTATTTAATTAAAAATATTTAACAAAGACAGATCATCAATCGAGTAATAACACATATAATTAAAACATTCAACGATAACCAATCATCATTTTCATTCATTAACAAATATGTCATTCATAGATTCATACATCTCCATTTACACAAATCCCAATTACAACATTGTATAATTGTTAACTCCATTCACTAACAATAGTGACAAACAAATTCGACACAATTTACATAAATAATGATTACAACAAAAAGGAAGTATAAAAGATTATTACAAATGACCTATGACCTAATCCTTGTGATATCCTCAATTTCAAGTACCTGAAATTAGTAGTCCTCAAGCAAGCAAATGAAAGACAAATAAGGTTAAAATTAAAAGATATAGTGATACGACCGTCAGACCCTTTTTGCATCAATTAGTTCGGGTTTCGCTCATCGAGATACCTAACCATCCGGGGCTGATCGGCCCGCATAAATTTCACACATAAATGTATTATTTAAAAAAAACAACCTATTTTCGCCACATGGTACGACGAAAATAGGTTGTCGCCAAACCGTGTGGCGAAAATACTATTTTCGTCATACCATATGGCGAAAATAGCCTGATCTGTCTGGTTACTCTGTCAGGCGATGCTAATAGCGCAATTAACGTTTTTTCGCCAAACGGTGTGGCGAAAATAGTATTTTCGCTGAACCATCTGGCTACTACTCTAATTTCGTCAACCGGTTGGCGATCTAGTATTATTTTTATAAAAAAAATTCAGCGTATTAATATCGTAATTACTTTTAAAAAATGTATTATTTAAAAAAACTCTAATAATATGTATACATACATAAATAGTATATCAGTTGTCTGTACTGCAGCAAAGAACATCTAGTAGTATAGTTGTTGTGAAAGGACAAAAACGCACAAACAAATCATGGAAACAATTTAAAATAGAGGGTGCAAAGTGCAAACTATCTACCGTTGACATAACCACCCAATTAGGACGCCTCTTAAGTTAAGAGTCTCAACGAACTCGATCATGGCGACTTGTGAGGAAATCAAGCTACCATAATAAGGACAACAGAATTGGCAAGCTGAAACAGTAAACATGCTAACGTTACCTGCTCAAGCACGAAAGTTGATATACAGTTGGGGTTCTTTAGTGATCTTTGTGTGTATGTTTGGTTAGTGTATCAGCATCGATCGTCACAAGTACGTACTTTTCCTTTCTTTTTTTTTCTTTCTTTTTTGGTAGATAGTCGGTTCGTCACCACTCATGCAGATCACCAGTATATGTACAAAGTGTAGGTTTGGTCTATATGTGTCACTTTCGTTGCATTATTGATATATGAGCAGAGGGTTGAAGAAGCTAGCTAGTTAACATAGTAATTCTTGACTCGAATTTGTAGGATGGTGTGGGAATCTACTAAATTGTTGAGTTCCAATAATGTTTTATCAAGTATCAACCAGCTCATCCAATAAAACTTAAATTGTTAAGATGGATACTCTACTCGTAATTCACATATTACATAGTATATATCATCTGATCGAACAACACTAAACACTCCGTTACAATATTCACGAATTAAGACGAGGTAAAACATCCAATCCAGCAACAGCTAGCATGCATATAGGATCGATGGATGCATGCCCGCCAACCATGCCATGAATAGTCCGCAGTAGCTTATTTAGGTTGAGCCCTAAAGTACCCTATTAAGGTTTTTTATTGTTACGTTACATTACATCAATTAACTGTGCAGAGTCAACGCTGCTTTGGTACCTCATGGTACTTGTCTCAAAGCAAACTTTGGTACTTATTAACAACGGTAAAAAAATATCATAGTATAATTAATTGAGATACCATAGTGCACAAATCGCGTGCAAAAAAGTTTAAATTTTTTTGGATGCCGAATTTAACAAGTTTACTGACTAATTCAAAAAATAAGTTTGAACTAAAATTCAAACGAGAGTTGCCTTTTTTTATAGTAGTTTGATTGTAGGTATGTCCTGATTATATATATATATATCAACAAAGTAGGTGATATAAATTCATTCAAAATCTTTGAATTTTTTTGGATGTTGAGTTTAACTAGTTTACTAACTAGTTCAAACAAGTTTGAACTAAAATTCAAACTATATTTGCCTTTTTTTTACCGTAGTTTGGTAGTAGGTATGTGCTAATTTTATATATATATATATATATATATATATCAACAAAACATGTGATCTAAATTTGTCTAAAATCTTTGAATTCGAGTATTTTTTTCAAATATATGTGTTTCATTTGAATTCTTATAAATGGATATATACCCTAAAACTGAAAATTTTGAAAATATACTCGAATTTGGCCTACATTCATGCATTTAAAATCATAGCACCCTCACACTATGGTGCCCCATTTTGGCAAGTTATACCTCTTTATCTTTTTAGCATACTCTAATAATGATTCTAAGAAACTCCAAAGTGAGTTCCATGAAAACATTTATTAAAGTCCACTCTTTATAGCATAATTTACGTATATACTTCTTTTACATATGAAAAATGGTATATAGTAAAAATAAGGGGCTGCAATGAAATCTTTACAACCATGTCTTATTGGAGTTGATGAGGATTGTTGACTAGTCAAACATCTAAAGATCCTAACAAGGATCGTTGACTAGTCAAACACCTAAGAATCCCACCTCAGATCATTTAGGTCGTGATCCCTTAGATCACGACCACTCAAGGGTGTCATGACCACTCAAGACCGTGACGATCATTCAAGGGTGCCATGACCACTCAAGGCATGACGACTTGTCATAATCATTCTAAGATCTCAGACCTCTCTTAGATCATTGGTCCTGAACCTCTCACATGATAAGTGATCCTATACGCCGAAAATCGCTGAGCTCTTCCTAATACATCATAGAAGAAGACAAAAAAAGAAATTCTCCACGTGGAGAATTCCAAGGACCAAGTGGAGGCAGTTATCAAGGCATGGTACGAGATAAGAAAACATGGCCGTTCACGGTGGAACACGACAGTCAGAAGGAAATGAATAGGCGGTAGTTAGATAGCAACTCTCGCCGCTTGACAGCTTTAAATTCTTACGGCTTGCACGCCATTTAGAGGATATATAGAAAAAAGAATCACATTGAGAATAATATAGATCATTCATAGTTAATCAAGGATCAAAGATTAGCATACTTTGCCTAGATTTCGATCCCCTCTATAAATTTCATTCCACTGTAGCAAAGTCGAGAAATAAAGAGCATCCCTACTTATATTTTTCTTTGTGTCCGGTTTGTAGACGAAAGTCCAATCGTCGACAAGAGTATTTTAGAATTAGTATTTAAGTATACCAAAAATGATAAAGAGATATAACACATTTGTTTAAGTTGTATATTGAAAGGTGGGAGTATATATTCACGAGAGTATGGAAAATGTGTGTATCAAAGCACACTAGCCAATCTACCCATGGTCGGCGTGCCATCGGGTTTGACAGGAAAAGGTTTGTGTGCAGTTTGAAGGGACTGCAACTTAAGCAATCTACATCCGCTCAGATCGTTGGATCGAGATAACAAATGATTCGGATCGACCAACAGTGATAAACTACAGCGTAAAAATCGGTATAGTATTTTGATCTATCATATCTAACTGCCAAAGTTGCAGCCAAAAATCTCCGCGGTTTGACATTTATATCTAGGGTTAATTAACTTGGAAGTTGTAATGGCCGGTGAACGGTCACGTTGTAGACATTAGATACGGTTAATTAACTTGCAAGTTGTAATGGCTGGTGAACGGCCACGTTGTAGTCTTGCTCTTGCAGCCTCACCGACTCACCGTACGGCCGTATCGGGCAGGGACCAACAACTCCCTCCATTTATTTTTAGGACGCGATTTAATTTGACGTAATCTTTAAAATTAAATTTTAATCATTAATTTTTTTTATAATACTTTATTGATAGTTACAAAATCATAACCATAGAAAAGTATTTTCAAATACGAATCTAGTGGTATCTTTTTTATATCATATAATCTATATATCATTAGACTAATTGTTAGTCAAAGTTTACAATCTTAAAATCTCAAAATGCATAGAAGCCTTATAAAAATCAAAGGGAGTAACCAATAACAGCTAGTTAAAGTTTATTTTATGATGCGCTTGGTTCGGGTTAAATTAAATAGGTAAGCTAACATTAACTAGCGCTTCGATGTTTTATCTCTCAATATAAGTTGTATAAATCTTAAAACAAATGAAAGGGTAAGTAATCACTATCTATCCTTTATTTATGTTTTAATATTTGTATAACTTTTAAAAAAATTTATATAAACATCTCTCGATATTTAATCATACACATATAATACCATATAGGTATACCACCAAAATATCGAGGGCCGGGAACTGAACTCACAACCTAACAACAGAGGAATGGGGAAACCAAAGGAAAGGTGTAGGGATAGAGTGACAAAATATATAAACAGAAAACGCAGAAAAATTACGAAAGAGACGTTCGAAACACAGGAATAAAAAACATAGAAATCAAAATATTTAGAAATGGCGTAGAAACATTAGTACTAAAGTTTTCGTTTTGACGAGGCTCACTTCGATAATAGCTTGTTAGTTCGAATTTGAAATGATCTTTTAAATGATAAATAAAATAATTTTACATCGAACTATATCAAATTTAAAAGAAACTCAATAATAACTTGTTAAACTTAATAGTCAACCCTAAGTGGTGTCATATCACGTAACGCTCGGGGGAAGGGGTGGTGCTTCTTGAGTTAGGGCGACGGCGGCGGCACGCCGGTGGGGAGGTCCTCGAGGGATGGGACGGCAAAGCGATTGCTGTGCTTGACGGCAAGGGCTGCAATGCGCCTCGCCGGCGTCGCCTCGACCACAACGAGACTGCAGAATGGTTAGCTTCCCCCCGTCACCCCGTGCACGTCAATCGTAGGAATTCCAACTCTCCGTACAGGGTCGGATTTTTGTTTTCCTTTCAAAGTGCAGGTTTTAGAAACTTTCCAAAGGAATTTGGTTGCACCGATCCTCCGTTCCAAATGCTACTCCTTCCGTTCCGAACAGATGTTTTAGATTTTTACATTTTTATTAAGTCACATCTGCAAAAAGAAAAATGTATTACCTCTCTTTATTATATCTTTGAATGGTATGGCTTACTCTAAATCATGTTAGTAGATGACATCGAAAATAGTTAAAGAAGAGATGTATAGAAAGAAAAAATGTAAAAAGTCACCTCAAAATTATAGAATGACATGTATTCATAAATAAAATTTGAAAGGTAGAATGGCATATATCAGGTAACGGTGGGAGTAGTTTTTCTCTGCCTTTACTCTGTTTTCCTATTCCTGTACTTTTTCTTTGAGATTCGTCTGATCCAAACAGGGGCTGAGTAACTACAAGTTCTAAGAGCACACACGTCTGATCCAAACATGGCCTGGGTTGCAAATTAGGCACGTACCCTGCTTGCAAAAGTCACTGCAACGGCGCGATCAAATAACTCCATACCTTCCTATTGTTGGGTGATGGAGATTGAACGATACGGCCATCGATCGATCGAAAAGTTTCATCAGTTTTCGTTCGCGTTACGCACGCTGAAGGCTAGCCGGCCGGTCAATCTCTGGTTGTTGTTGACGATGGAGCATATGTCTCATCAGTCTGATTTTGGACGTCAGTGCGTGGATTTGATGGTTCGTGGTTTAGGACTAGGACTAGGTCTGGATGCTTCGTTCTTTCCAAAAGAAAGGGCAGGGTTGACCAATGAAGCAAGGTCGAGCTCAGCTCCATTTGTCTTGCAGTTGCAGTAGCTTTAAAAAAGTGTTGTTGTTTTGTATTAATTTTTAAAAATACTCTCTCTAGTCACAAAAGAATATGATTACATGCGGTCAAACTTTCTAAATTTTAGAAATCGAAATATTTTTTAATATTTAGACTGAGCATATGAAAATGGTATATAGATTTGTCTACGAAAACTTTTATAAAAACATAATTTCGTTGGATTTTATTAAGCCATTACAATAAAAATTAAGAGTCACAATTGTGTTCTGGGGACATGTGGATATATAAAACGATATTTTTCATGACAGTAGGGAGTATCCAACTAATTAACCAATAGCCCGTGTAACTGTGTCTTTCTTTTTCCTTAAATGAAAGTAAAGGACCGAAAATGACGATTAGATGGGGTAAATGATCATAAATCAAATTTTACCTCCAAAGAACCAAGCCAAAACCTCACTAGATCAAATATCCGCGGAAGAACAAATTTTTAGAGAAAATCAGCTCTGGGGCGGCACTACCGCTCCTAGATGGCCGGTAGTAACGGGATGAACAGTAACCCCGGTACTACCTGGTTATTACAGCAGTAGTGCTGGATGAACAGTAAAAACAAGGCGATGAACAGTAATTTCATCCCGAGTTCGAATCAAAAAATGACGTAACTTTTGATTGAATTATCCAAAACTTGTGAAACTTTGTGTGCACCTTTCTAAGGATGTCATGAACCTATTCCAACCTTCAATCGTAAGGATTGGTGTCAAAGTCCCGACATTTTTCAAAAATACCGAAGGTTGCACCAAAACCAGATCAAAAACCAAAATTTCACCTTGAGCTTGCTCGTGAAGATTTAATGATTAAGATGATCTCCCACATATCACAGCAAGTAAGAACCCCAAAGAAATTGCCCTCAAACGTGAAAGATCAAGATCTTTCTTAAACACTTCCTTCTCAAGTCAAAACCTGGTTTCTTGATAAATCTCTTAATGATCATGAGAGAGCTTGTCTAGATGATTGGGTGATGATCTCCAAAAGATACACCATCAATCACTCATCCTTGACGACACAAGATCAAGAAAAAAAACTAACAAGAAAGATCAAGAATTAATGAGAAATGTCAATAACAAAAGGCAAATCTTGAGCATAAAATTAATCTTTATTTCAGAGCATGGGAATGGATTACAAAGATTCTCACATGAGGGTAAAGCTCCCAAGGAGCACACATACACCACACAAGAACACCAAAATCTTGTGAAAACACTAAACCTCCTAATGTCTCAGTCTAAGGCTTCACCTCCCACTGCATCTCCTTATATAGTGGAGACAATCCTAACCCTAGACTTGGACACACAAGTGGATACCATCCACTCTTACACGGACTAACCCGAAACCTAACATTCTTAACGGGTTTTTCACTCACACAAACATACTTCTTAAATCGGCCATTACATTAACGCCAAATCTGCTTCGTGAGCCCGAATTTACGTCGAACACTACTTTGGCATGACCTAAACCACTTAGGCCACCGCCACGGTTTTTCAAACTGCCTCGATCGCTGGTATTAGAAAATTACTAATTTGCCCTAATGACCGGTCTTCCTTCTCCTTGAAACATCGCTATGCTTTATACTTTTCATGTGGCCACAATGACTTACTGCCAAGCCTCTCACGCGTCCGAACTCCCCCGAACCATCCTCGTTTGCAAACAAGCTCAAGTCGCTTGACCGCCACCTGTCTTTTTCTACTTCACCATGATGGCATCGATTTTCTTGACCGTTCTAGATCTCAACTCCTCCCTAAGCCTAATCCCAGTCCATGCTATTGCCTGCCATATTCATCACCAGTGCATCACGCTCCGGTTCCTTGTTTTCCCGGCTTGAAAGCACTTCCTAGCCTCAGTCATCTTTCGGCGTCCCTCGACCATTCTGGACCTCAGCTCTCATAGCCTAGTCCTGATCTCGCCTTCGCCTCACCATGAACTAGCCTCAGAGTCCTGTAACCAATACAGATAAGAAACACATCATATATCACTGTTCACAATAATATGCATTAATTGATAATTAATGCAAACATTAAACTCAAGTTGCAGTAAAGTCGACACTACCGTCACCCAGGGTCGGTAGTACCGCACCCCCGTCACTATCGCTCCTAGTTGACCGGTAGTGCCGCTCGCACTGACAAGCTTCGATAGAACCCTTTCTGAAAAATAACTACCACGTCTTTGAGCCGGTAGTGCCGCTCCTCCGGCACTACCGCTCCAAGACCGATAGTACTGCTTGCCCTAGACACAATCGAGAGACCCTCTCTGGAAAAGACTACCGTACCCACGGCCGGTAGGACCGGCACTACCACCATCCCAGGCCGGTAGTATCGCCTGGCCGACACTACCGTACTCTAAGGCCAATAGTGTCGTCCTGATCTGACAACACCTCAAATTGCTTCAAATTCGAAATAAAATTCAAAACAAACTTAAACTTGAGTACCACATACTTAAACACTATTAATAACTCATCACAAATCTAGATAGACCACCACATGATCTTTTAGAAAGACAGAGCTGCTACTATTTCCTTAAAAAAAAGCCAATGCAAAAATATTTTTGCAAGATTGTTTGACGGGGCGCGTGCTACTTTAGGCTAGAATGTGTTGAGGTTTAGGAAAAACAGGCTTAAAGGGGTGGCTGACCGAAGAAATTAGCTGAACTAGAATACCCTATATGAAAAGAAAAAGAATACATACAAACATGGTCCCTAGCTAGGGAATGAGGTCAGGCCCCGTATAATTTAGCTTTAGACTTGAAAGTGAGTGACGCTATTTCATGCGTCATGACTCATGACTCTTAATTGTCAATCTCAAAGGTAGAGTTTCAGGTTATTGAAGTGACAAGCTATTCGTTAATGTCCATTTTCGTCTAACACTAGCTTCCGGTTACTTTAGTCATAATGCACTTTCGTTCATTCTAGTCTCCCACAAACTTTTCTCCTTTTCTTTTGGAACGCGCGGGAGTCCCCACAATTAAACTCGATAGCTCAGCTCGCGTTAACTTGCGTTACTATTCCCAGCATCGAAACGATCTAGGACGAGAATCTAGCTCTGCTCATTGTTGCTTGCACTAGCAAGGAGGGGGTATGTACGTACCTACGTAGCTAGCTCGCTTTCTTGTACAAGACCGAGTGGCCGACCGATGGCCCGACGTCTACCGGCCGTTTTCGATCTCTTTTCGGTGCATTCGCCTTCATCTTTATATCTACTCTTTTAAAAACATATAGTAATAATAAATGATGCGCTATTCATCTTCTCAACCTACAGTATACACTACTACAGAACAGCCAATCCTTCCCGGCATATCACTGCCGGTTAGGACTCAGCCGGCAGTGATAACGTATCTCTGCCGGTTCGAAAGTTAAGTTGGGGATAACTTATCACTGCGGTTCATGCAACCAACCGCGGTAAAAGCAAGATATCACCGTCGGTTTGAGACAACAACCGGCAGAGATATATCATCGCCGAAGTCGTGCTTAAACCGGCAGGATACTTGCATTTTCACTGCCGGGTTAAAGCAAGGACCGGCAGTGATATTATCTTCCCGCGCAGTATGTTTTTCGCGCGCATTCAGAGCTTATCACTGCCGGTTCTGCGCAGAACCGGCAGTGATAAGTGTTCTATATAACTGAGACCCCTGCCTCCCGACCGATCGAGCAAAGACAGAGAGGCGCTCTGTCTTTGCTCGATTTGCATATTGCAACGATCTGCTGCCGAAAAATTTGTTAAAATTTGTATTGTACTTCTTTTCGAGGTTAGTAATTTGATCCAAGGTTACAAAAACCGCCGAAATTCGGCGAAATCTCGCCGAAATCTCGGATTTCGGACCCCAGCGAGTTTGCATAGACCGGCCGGATGTAAAAATCCGAAAAAAATTTGAAATTGCTACAGTATATTTCGGATTTTTTATTTTTTCGGCGAGATTTCGGCAAAAACCGCCGAGATTTGAATTTTAAACCTAATTTCTGAGAACTCTCTGAATTTTAAAAATTGAGAATGCATTTTCATGCTATGAAAAATTTATGGGAGTATCATAAGATATGTAGGATAATACATAAAATTTATGAAAATATTTTAACATCATTTGTTATGTTTTAAAAATAAAAATCAGAAATAGGATAAACATCAGTTCACGCCGGACCACTTGGAAGTGGTCCGCAAGAAAGCTCGTTCACGCCGGACCACTTCCAAGTGGTCCGGCGTGAACTCTCGTTCACGTTATGAAAATATTTTAACATCATTTGTTATGTTTTAAAAATAAAAATCAGAAATAGGATAAACATCAGTTCACACCGGACCACTTGGAAGTGGTCCAAGACAAAAGTTTCGTTCACGTCGGACCACTTCCAGTGGTCGGCGTGAACTCGCTCACGTTATGAAAATATTTTAACATCATTTGTTATGTTTTAATCTCTATTTTTGTAAATAATAAAAAATTGCCACGTGGATTTTTACATAATGACAAAAGGTGTATTTTCAAATGTTGAAATAATAAAAACTTGTTAGATGGATATTTACCTAATAAAAAATTTTGATATATTTTAATGTACTCAAAGTATATCCTAAGTGCTTACAATTTTTCCAAATTTGTAAATAATAAGGAATTGCAAGATGGATATTGACGCAATGAAAAAGATTGATATATTTGGATATAGTCTAAATATATCATAACTATTTACAATTATTTTCATTTTTACAATACTAAAAATTGCTATATGGATATTTACATAACGAAAAAGGTTGATGTATTTTAATATAGTCAAAATTGCTACATATGTTTTTAAATCTAATTGTCTACAATTATTTGTTATTTGCAATTATATGCGTATGTAATGTTTGATTTAATTAATTGTAGATGGACCAAGGTGGATGTATGACACGGACCGTTGTGGGCGAGTTTTTAATGGTGTGAGTTATTTTCTAAACGTGGGCTGCGGCGCTAAGTCGAAGAATCTGGCGGACTACATGTGCTGTCCATGCGTTATTGCAAAAATCGTAAGTCGTTTTCTACCATAGAGTCGATATGTGCACACTTGCTTGAAGAGGTTTCAAGGTGGCTATACTGTTGGACCAAGCACGGCGAAGATGAGATTGTACATGAAGGGCAACACATTATTGAAGATGACGGAGACAACGGTATGACGCGCTTGAAGATACGTTTGTCGATGACCACACGAAGATCCGGATCAAATGTTGCGTGATGGGAGGGAGACTTCACGAGTGAAAGAGAGTTTCAAAAGTTCCAACATATGGTACAGGACTCCACGACACCATTGTACCCAGTACGCAAGGAGGAGCACAAAAATTGCGCATCGTGCTTACACTCTGCAGTTGAAGGCAAGCAATGGTTGGTCCGATAAGAGCTTCACCGAGCTCTTATGTCTCTTGGGGATTTGCTTCGGAGGGTAACGTGTTGCCTACAAGTGCGTCTTAAGGCCAAGCGGGTTGTCCGCCTGTTGGGATTGGAAGTACAAAGGATACACGCATGTCCAAGCGATTGCATGTTGTATCGCAATGAGTTTGCGGACTTGGATGGTCGTGTTGTTTGCAAAGCAAAGCGGTATAAGGGCAACAATGAAGACATCGATAATGAAGATGTCGGGGTGAAGCGTAAGAAGATGAGATCTCCCCGTAAGGTGGTGTGGTATTTTCCTATAATTCCCCGTCTGAATCGATTGTTTGCGAACAAAAGGCATGCCCAATTGCTACGATGGCACGCCAAGAGCGTAAAACGATGGAATGCTCAGGCACCCTGCTGACTCTGTGCAATGGAGGAACATCGATAGAAAATATAAGAAGCACTTTGCATATGATGTAAGGAATATAAGGTTCGGGTTGAGTACGGATGGGATGAATCCTTTCGGTAACATGAGCAGTCGTCATAGCACTTGGCCGGTAACTCTATGTATCTACAACCTTCCTCCTTGGCTTTGTATGAAGCGGAAGTACATTATGATGCCACTCTCGATCCAAGGGCCCGAGCAACCCGCAACGATATCGATGTGTACCTCAAACCATTGGTTGAAGATCTTCTAATCTTGTGGAGCGATGGAGTACGGGTATGGGATGAGTATAAAGAGAGAACTTTATCCTACGCGCATTGTTGTTCGTAACCATCAATGATTACCCCGCCCTTGGTAACTGTCGGGCGAGACGACAAAAGGCTTCAATGGATCGTCCAATGCTTAGATGGTACAGACTAGTCGGTGGTCAAGAACTGTCGAAAAATATCTTACATGCGGCATCGTAGGTTCCTCCGCAAGGATCACCCATACCGCAATAATAAGAAAGCTTTTGATGGGACAAAGGAGACCGCTTTAGCTCCGAAGAATCACACTGGGAGAGAGATATTTGCAGCTGTAAAGGATCTTAAAATTATCCACGGAAAGGGAGCAGGCAGTACATCTATCCCGAGTTCCGTGATAAGGCTCCTTTGTGGAAAAAGAGATCGATATTTTGGGTCCTACCTTCATGGCAAAGACTTAGAAGTGCGACACGCAATCGACGTCATGCACATAGAGAAGAACGTGTGTGACGACTTGCTTGGTATCTTCTTGGATATACCGCAAAACAAAAGATACTCTCAAGCACGGATGGACCTTGAAGATATGAAACTCGGGAAGGAGCTGCATCACGAGACATGGATCTGGGGAAAAAGTACCTTCCCGCACTGCTACACTCGAGCAAGAAAGAAAAATTAGCTTTGTGCGAATGCTTGCACGGAGTGAAAGTTCCGTCCGGATACTCTGCCAACATAAAGAGACTAGTCTCAATGAAAGACTTAAAATTAATTGGTATGAAGTCTCACGATTGCCATGTGATGATGACGCAGATGCTTCCAATTGCGCTTAGGGTGTTACGCGGAGAAAGTCCGAGACCCAATTGTGAAGTTGTGTTCATTCTTCAACGCGATTTCACGAAGGCCATCGATCCATTGAAACTAGATAAGCTACAGAAGACGTGGTCCACACTCTTTGCGGGCTCGAGATGTGTTTCCCTCCATCTTTTTTGATATTATGGTCCATCTCATTGTTCACATCGTGAAAGAGATCTGATTCTAGGTCCGTGTTTCTACATCGATGTATCCTTTTGAGGGGTTCATGGGGTCATAAAGAAATATGTTCGTAAACGACATCGGTAGGAAGGTTGCATTGCGATGGTTGGGGAACCGAGGAGGTCATTGAGTTCTGCGTTGATTACATGGATCTCAAACCGATTGGTCCGCCTACATCACGACATGAGGGTAGGCTACGGGGAAAAGGGACATCAAGCGAAATCACTCCGTACAAACAATCTAGCTTCATTCACACAAGCACATTTCGCAGATTGGGACAATCGGTTTTGGTGGCCCGTATGTCAACATGCACAAGAGCATGCTATCTAGAACAAACCCAACGAAGTCGAGGGTTGGATCGCGAGAGAGCATAGACATAACTTCGGCGATTGGTTGCGTAGGCACATGATGCATACGAGACAGAGCGCTCGATTGAAAGTGTTGGCTCGGGACCGTCCACTACAATTCGGACATTCCAAGGATACGACATAAATGGTTTTACTTTTTATACAAGAGCACAAGATAAAAAGAGCACCAACCAAAACAACGGTATCCGTCTGCAGATGCCTCGACGAGAACGGAGATAGGAAAACCTACTACGGATTCATAGAAGAGATTTGGGAGCTTGATTACGGACCTTTGAAGGTCCCTCTCTTTCGGTGCCAATGGGTAAGACTTCCAAGGGCATGAACATCGACAAATGCGGTATCACTACCGTGGACCTAAAGCTGGTCGGATCTGAGAAGAACCATTCGTACTTGCTAATTGTGTTACACAAATCTTTTTGTATCCGATCCAAATAACAAGGAGCGCCACGTGGTTATTCAAGGAAAAGAAGGATTGTCGGGGTTGAGAATGTTGTCGACGAGGAAGAGTACAACCAATTCGATGAGCTTCCTCCTTTCGGAGAGGACGTTGACCTCGGTCTCATGGAAGAGAGTGAGGACGGTTACATACATACACCGCGATCATGACGAAGGTCGAATCGTAGCTTAGTTGTCCTAATGAAATACATTTTATTTTCGATATGTAACAATTAATGTATTCTTTTGTCATATGTATCAATTTGTGTGAATTCTACTTCATCTGTGTGTTTTTTGTATTTGTGTGAATTTTTGAAGCGATGGTTGGTCTCTGCATTTGTTTGAATTTAAATCAAATATTACATGTCTGAAGTATTCTTCCAAAATTTCGAAAATTTGGATAAAAATTGATAGGATTTCAAAACAATCGACAATTTGAATTTTTATTTTGAAATATTAAAACTATGAAAACAGTGAGCACTCTGGATTTTTATAATTTTACAACTTTGTTAAAACTTAGGGGAAATATTTAAATCAAATATTACATATCCTGAAGAATTCCTCCAAAAATTTGGATAAAAATTGATAGGATTTAAAAACTCCCAAAGCAATCATCCTTTGAAAACTTTGACATAATTGACTGGAGCTTATCACTGCCGGTTGTATCATTAAGCCGGCAGTGAAGTGCTTTATCACTGCCGGTTTGTAGTATTAAGCCGACAGTGATAATCAAGTATTACTGCCGATTTTTGTTTTGAACCGGCAGTGATAAATACTTTCACTGCCGGGTGTAGATACAACCGGCGGTGATAATGTATTATCACCGCCGTTGATATTGAACCGGCAGTGATAATTTTTTTCACTGCCGGGTTGAGCTTGAACCGCGGTGATAAGTTTTTCACCGCCGGGTTGATATTGAACCGGCGGTGATAAGTTTTTCACCGCGGGTTGAGCTTGAACCGCGGTGATAATTCAACTATCACTGCCGGTTCTCTTTATTATCCGGCGGTGATAGTGTATCACTTGCGGTTTTGTGTTGACCCGGCGGTGATACTCTAACCCTATAAATTGAACGCCGCGCCACTCACCCCTCATTTCCCCTTCAACCAGACGCGCCACTTCGTCTCCTCGACGCCCGCCGTGCCGCGCAGACGCCCGGCCGTCGCCTCGACCTCACCGCCGGACCTCACCGCCCGCCGCCCTCGACCTCATCGCCGGACCTCACTGCCCCGCCGTCGCCGAACCTCACCGCCCCGCCGTCGCCGCGACCGCATCGCCTCGGCCGTCGCCCCGCCGTTCTTTGCTTCGGTAATGACCCGCCGTCGCCCCGCCGTTTTTTACTGAATGTTTAAATGGTCTGTTTAAATGGAAGTTTTAAATTCAATTTGAGCCCAACTAAGTTTCTCTATGCAATTAAGGTCATTTACTGTTTTTTTTTGAGATTTTGAAATTGATTGTGCACTGAGGAAGCGGACTTTGCCATTCACTATACATCTCAACGCCGGCCATTGACTAGGCGGGCCCACGTGGCATAGGGGGAAAATAGAGGGAGGCACATGGGAGGTTACCGGCCGGCGGTCAGGTTTGGCGGTCAGTGCGGGTGGGTTCAGGTTAGCAAGGAGGTGATGGGGGAGGTCTTGGCGGCGGTTGGGGAGGGCTGACGATGAGCTTTGGTGGAGGAGGTGAGCTCGGGTAGCTGTAAAGAAAATATCGATGGGCTTGAGCTTGGGCAAGCCCGGGATGAGAATCAGGGATGTTTGAGATGTATTGAAAAGGCTACAGTAAAAATTTGATATGATGATGAGACATTTACTGTTTTTATAAATTGCTTCTTTGTTTCTATCCCATTTTGCTGATTAAATGTTTTGAATTTTGAATAGGTAGCAAATGCATTTATATTTGTATGAATATTTTTGGGGCTGATATGGGTGGCATTTAGGATTTATTGGAATTTTAATAGATTTTTTTATTGATATGATCTTGTACGGTGGGGTTCCATTTATCTTTTGGTTAAAGGAAAAAACATTAATTGTATTTGGGTTGTTATAAATCTACTCCCTTAAACATAATCACTCAAGCTTGGGTTGCATATCCGTATCTATGGTGCATCTTGTTCTCGGCCACATCAATTTATCTTGCCACTCTTGACCAAAGGTAGCTATAATATGTACTCTTTTTATACCAATTCTTGATTTGCTCAATAGTTACTTACCTTAATTGTTAAATGTGCATTGGTGCATACGCGAGAGGAAATACCGCGTGGCTAAAGGCCTCTGTCGCCCTCCGGTTGGCGATTCCTTTTTGCTTCATCGGCAATATAAACTGTTCTCTATGTATTTCGATTCGGTTGTATATAATTACATGCGTTTAGACCTTTGATCATGCGTCTTGTGTATGGTTACCGGATGTATATGTGTATGGTTACAGGATCTGTATGTAACGTGCATATGTTTATTGCTATATGTTTGATTTGTGCTTGAGAGACATAATGTGCATATGCGCTTATTCGTAAAATATGTGCTAACACATCGACAAAGTATATATGTATGTGTACATCTCCTGCAGATGTGTATATATCTTGTGTACGTGTATGCTTATATTTGTGTTTATGGTAAAAATATTCGGAGAATGCAGATTTAAAAAGATGTATATGTGTATGTGTCCTTCAAGGATGTTTGTGTATCTGAGATAAAAAAATATGTGTGTACATGTTCTTTAAAGATGTCTATTATTGAGTACTCCTTTCAATAAACATGCCATGTAGCTTTCTATTTAGTAGAATTGCTTGATTTAGTTTGGAATTTGGGGCGTGATACAATTATAAAGAGTCCAGTAATGACGTAATTATAAAGAAAAATGAAAGAGAGCAACACTTCAACCGACCATTCTCAATTTCAAGTAGTTCTCTACAATATTAATGTATAGATGTATATGTGTATGTATCATGGGATATGTAAACATCCTTTCACGGGATTAACTTCAATGTCAATCCTCGTTTGTATGTGTCTTTCAAAAATGACCTTGTTAATTGGAAATTTTCAACAAACTTGCTAGGAATGGCCTCCGACGAAGGACAAGTGCCGGAGGGAGTTGGGCCCTCAAATATGGACGAAGGAGGAAGGGTAGCCGAATAATAGCCCAACGTCCTATCTGAACCTGCAGGACCCAGCCATGGACCAACCTGACGATACTCACGTAAGCGAGGTAAAGTTTTAGTACACTGTGGTTCCCAAAACATGGTAGGCCCAGACGACTAATAATTTAGAAGATCAATTTGTAGGCTCAGGCGTCTGATCAACGAAGGCAGCGCGCAAGTCGTGGTCCGAACAAGATGCCTAAGGGAATTTTTAACATAGTGGAGCTCTCGGCAGTCGGGGAACCTGCTATACCTGAGTCATCATTGGGGCCGTACAGGACAGCCTGCGGGGTTATTGCTAGGGATGATGTGCCCATCAGCTATAGATCATGGATTGGCCGCGGAGGTGACCAATGGGTGGTACCTAATGAGCTGAAGAACTCTTTATGGGACAAGCTGAAACAAGTTTTCCAGTTCCCCCAAGGGACCGAGCTGGCTGCAAAGAAACGAGCACTCTGCATCATATGCCTTCGCGTGGAAGAATTGGAAGACAAGCGCTAAACAAGAATTATGTGAAAAGAATGAAACAGCGAATTTTGACACGTACCCAAAGTTAAGGGAGTTCGGGATGAATTTGTGGCGTATAAGAGGTCCAAGAAGCTCACATAGTAAGTGAAAGGAACAAAGCAAACGCGGATAAGAATATTCACCCTCACGGACTAGGAGCGGGAGGGTGCGTGAAGAAAATACCAAAGATGGGATCGGTCCGAACAAGAAATGACCCGCAAGGGTATAATTCCTGCAACGGCCGCCTTAAGCGAAAGATCGAAGCACTGGTTGCTTGGGAGGGGTGCTTCTATCTCCGATGATGGCAGCTTAAGCTTCAGAACCGATAGAGAGCGAGAAGTGTTGCGCGAGAATCACGGATGCTCACTCGCAGATCTTCCCAAGGATCTTTCGCGCCACGAAGGAGAATGACGAGCTAACCATAGCCCTTGGTAACAAGGAGCATCCAGGTCGCACGAGAGGAGTTGGTTTGGTCACGTGGAAAGAAGCCTTCCCCGCAGACGCATGGATGTACAAACGTTCAAAGAGATTAAGAGAAGATCAACTGGAACGTCAGATAAAAGATGCTGTCACGAGAGCGCTAGAGGAACAAAGATCGAACTAGATAAGGCCGTGGAGCAAGCCGCATGAAACTCTCACTCACGACCGCCACCGGTGAAAGCCACGAGCTCCTCGGTCCGGTGCTCGTAAGAGCATTGCGGCGTCCACGAGGATTCCCGAAGAGCATGGATGCGTTTTCTGTGAATGACATCAAAGAACCGACACCGTGCAAGCTACATTTGGCCGCACATGGCATTACCATAAAGGTGGTGAGGCGGGGCTTGGCCATGCCAGGAGTCATGGACTTTGCACTGTCGCCCGATACCGCAGGGATTCGCCAGGGTCGAAGTGGACGGTGTCGTCCGTCAATACCGAAAAATGGAGGTAGAGATCCTGGCGAGGATGGGAACAAAAGCTAGGAGAAAGCGTGAATGGCTTCCTCGCGTGGCGCAAGAGCTTGATTAAGTTTGGCTCGGACGATGAGGCGGCGACGATGATGATCACCGCGCCTCTCCACACAGAGACCTCCGCCCTTCTCGCCGCCAACCAGAAAAGTCCAACTCCTCCGCGGCACCAACCGAAAAAGCCCGACTCCTCCGCCAAAAGCGTAAAGAATCGAACAACGGAACATCTCGGCGATCGGCACCGTCCTCGAAGAAATCTCAACCATCTGTGAACCGGAAAACCACAAAAGAAACTATCGGTGACATGACGAGGAAGAGCGGAAAAATCATGTAAGCGCTGCGTAGCATCTCACTTTAAAAAGGTGCCATCAAGTAAGAAGACTAAAGTTGATCTTGACGCAAAAGTTTTTCTTGAGTATGGCAAAAGTGCAAAAGACGGGCAAGCTTGAACCTTGCAAAATATCGGACTACGGCGCATATCCGAAAGCAAGATTTGCAGGCGGCTAGTGCCGACACGTTAAAGCGGGATACTCAAGCGGATGATGTTCAAGTAGATGCTCGGCGCAAGGTCTCGGTGGAAGTTTGTTATGGGAAAACCGCCGGTTGAACCACTCATTTCGACAACCTTACAACTCAATCTGCGGCGTCCATCGATGGTACATGCAGCATCCAACGATGGTATGGGCGTTCCCGTCGGATACACGAGCAAGATTTTCACAATGGGGATAACATCTGCTGGGTTCTTTTCACGAGTCTGTATATGTTGTACCAAAGAAGATGCCCGGACGTGAACATACTTAGACTATGGACTTTGTAAGTGCACAAGATATCGTTGAGCATTTACATCTTCGTTTAATTGCATCTCTAACTTCTTTCTTATGTAGAATGGAGGCACGTACATGTAGAAGAAATAACAATGACAATCTAGCATTCCTAGATCCGGGCTCACAAGCGAGAAACTTGTGAACGACAATCCACGATTCGTTGAAGACTATTTATTTAATACTTTTTGAAGTCGCAATACAAAACCTCCGTACTTTTACCCTATAACTTCAAGCACGTATCTCGACTTCTAATATCGTTTTACTATTTTTGCGTAACACGTGCGATGTGGGAGTAATTAACTACGTTGACATATATGTGCGAGTTTCACTGGGTCCTCCTCGTCATCCGCTTAGATGCTAGCGTGATTTTTGTCTTGGACTCGTGAGAAAACAAACTAATCTGTACCAAGACCTTTGGGACATCTTTGAGCAGAGTAAACTCGATCGTTGCGTTATTACTCTAGCAAAATTCCATTCTATTGCATTCAAGTTTAATTACTACTCAAAATCATTCACGGGGTTTTCGCACGCATCGCAAGAAAAGTGTTGGTATCGTCCATACCGGAAAATTTTTGAAATAATAAATGACTTCCCATGCATGAAGCAGGAACCCGAAAACAATTTATGTGCATTCTATGTATGTACAAATATGCATTCAATTGTCACGGAGAGTGTCGGCTATAACGAAGCCATGGTACGTAATTACACTTTGATGCCCTTTTTTATTTAACAAATATCATCATTAAGTAACTTCCTTTTTTGTTCAAAAACAGCGCTCCAAACTGAGAACCAATAAGTTATTGCTGACAGAAATTATAGCAATTCAAGAACAGATCGCCGGATTCATTCATGATGAGATCATCAATCCAAACGGCGAGTTCCACGAGTAGCCTCATCGCCTCATTCCTACGGCCTAGACGCGTGACATGTCTACTTCGACTCATTGTAAAATCAAAGCAAGCGGGATGACATGTAGTCGAGCTACATTGTAAAAGCAAATTATATGATGCGTAATTTAATATATTTGAATTATGATTTTAACGATGCTTAGTCGATACATGCATATATTTGAATTATGCTTTGAACGATGCTTTATATACTAACATATGGACACTTGTAAACAATTATATAAAAATATATATATATTGCACAAAAATATGCAAGATTTTCACTGCGGTTCTTGGAGAAACCGGCGTGATATGTATATATCATCGCTGTCGGATTATGGTACAACCCGGCGGTGCTAGTACAATATCCTGCGGTTGTAGATATAACGGCGGTGATAATCCTTATCACCGCCGGATTTTGGTTTGATCCGCGGTGATAGTCCTTATCACCGTCGGATTTTAGTTTGATCCGCAGTGATAGTCAATATCACTTGCCGGTTGTAGGTAGAACCGGCGGTGATAATCCTTATCACCGCTGGGTTCTGAGCCGGCGGTGATAATCTCGAGTATCATCGCCGACCAATTCTCGCCGCGCCAATGACCGGCAGTGATGGGGTTTTGGAATCGGCAGTGATGTGCTGTTCTGTAGTAGTGATATCTCTTCCACCCTTTAAAAATCTCTAACAAAAACCATAAAAATATCTATAACAAACAAATTAACTACTAAAAAAATATAGTACTTATCACGATAACCGTCCTTCTCTCCCTTTATGGTGTAGCGACAAAACCAAAGATGTGGTGTAAGCTAAGCTCAATAGTAGAGGCATGGTGTGAGCCGAGATGGAGCTCGATCAAGCACTGCGGTGAAACCAAGAGCATGATACAAGCTCAGCCCAACGATAATGCCTTATCGTGGTAAGTAATATTATTTTTATCCATAGTAAAACATGGGCATTCGACTAGTTATCTAAATATATACTCTGCATTCTAGGTGATGCAGTGTTAGGTAAATGTACAATAAGACTCTCAACTTACTATTAGCATGTACACATCAGTTTTATTCTATGTGAAAGAGAGAAAAGAAAACAGAGAAGAGAACCGGCTCTTATTTAATAGCCAACATCATATGGGAAAATAGGTCATATCGCCGAAGTCGGTGCGAGCGACTATTAGTGTTGAAGTTATTATTTTACCAATAACCACAAAGATAGAGTTAATGTTAAATGTCCAAATAATATGCTTTAATGTTTCTTTAAAGACAACCTTTAAAGATAGTTATTATACAAAGTGTCTTTATTATTTACCCTAGTTAACATAGATGAGAGCGCATTAATTTGTTATTGTACTTGCTCTTTAGTAGCGTACGATCTACCTACGTTTCTTGTCCTGTATCTACGCCGTTGGTGGTGCAGCCGGGTTTGAATTGATCCTGGATTGACGGAGTTCAACGCTGCTTGATCATGTGAGTACATTTTTTTTTGCGGTGATTTAAATTTTAATGTTGATTTTTTTTTGTGGGGGTGGGGGTTAAAAGGAGAACTTCTATTCTAATTCCAAAGGACATCCGAACAAAAAAGAATTGAAAATTGAGTTGGCTTGAATCAAACTCGAAACCTACTGGAAGTCTGGAATAGGATTTGTAGTCTAATAATTGAATAAATCAAATTCAATCCTGGGATCCAAACGGGTTGTTGTGGTTTTTTAGGATGTTTTCCCATGTGTGACTGACTGTGGGCCTGGTAGCTGGGCCTGTCGCCATCACAAGGTCAGCCCAAGAAAGCGGACGTACGTACGTACGTACTGTTACATCTTTAAGGGCAACAAGTTACTGTACATGTGATGTGTGTGGTGTTGACTGGTTTCATCACTACGTGGCCATGAAAACGAGAGATCAGCAACTACTCACCAACATTTCAGTCTTTAGTGTTTTAATCATTATTGAGAGGTATCATAATATACCATCAAATTACCGGTAAACTTTCGTATTTCTTGGTACCTTCACCTTTTTAACTTTAGTACTCTCCGTGTTAGCATAATATATAGTTTAGTACTCCCTCTGTTGATCAATATAAGGCCTATAATTTGAATAGTTTTGTTGAAAAATATAAAACGTGCATATAAATTTAATGAGCCTTTTCACCTATACCCTTATTTATTCTCTCTCAACCATATGCATTTATTCATTACCACCTACATAAACTATTATCTCATATTTTTCAAGACAATTAAGAGGGATATGTAAGTCATTTTCTCTCATGTCTTTCTCAATTTCACTATAACTTTAATCCTTGTGCCAAGTCAAAATACGTCTTATATTTATCCACGGAGGCAGTATCTTTTAATAATAGTAAAAAGTCTCTTTAGTCTTTTTAGAATAAAACTCTTGTGCACTTGTGGCCTCGACACATGAGTGCGAGGAGACGATTGCTGCATGCTTAATCGTTTTCCTTAATTCGGCCATCCACGTTCAATTGGGCCGACAGCGGTGATGTAGCCCACGTTTAATTAGGCCGTTTGCAAGGCTTCAAATTAGTTCTAAGCATTAATTAAGCGGAATTGATATGGCTTGGACGTCTGGACGTGTTGGACGCTCAGCCCACTCCACACGCAGATGTGGATCTTCCTCATCCAGATGACCAATACTAAACTCCACTCCTACACAGGTTCCAAATCTCGCCGAAATTTCGGATTTCGGACCACGCCAAAATTTCAGATTTCGGACCACCCCGAAATCTAAACTACTGGCCGAGGAAAATTGAAATGCCACAGTAACCCGAAATTTTATGTTTTTTTGGCCGGATTTGGTCCAATAACCCTTAGGAAAGTCATCTCCTATGAAAATTGTTGAAAAACTGAATTTTTGAGATATTTTAAAATTTTGGTAGAAACACTGTCAGATTTTTATAAAATTGTACAAGCTTGATAATGAGCTAAAAATTTTATGGTACTATATTTAGTATTTTAGGATCATACATAAAAAATTTCAAAATAATTTAACTTCATTTGTTATCTTTAAAAAAAATCAAAAACAGAATGAATATAATTGAGACAGTTACATTGTCAGAATTTTATAAATTTTCTTGAGTGTGATTATGATCTATTTTTTTTGAGAGATTAATAATTGACTCAGTACCATTATATAAATTTTTCAAAAAATTTCAACTTTGTTTGTTTAGTCTATCAAATCTATGTAAGCATTGAACTTCGTTTGTTATATTATATTTCAAAAATCAAAAGAACATAAATGGTATTGTGCCTTGAGTGAATTTTATAAATTCACTGGAGTGTGATCATGATTCAAAATTTTTGTGAGATATTAAGCATTTCCTTACCACCCTTATGTATTCAAAAATTTTAAACCTTTTTTTATTGCTAAAGCAAATCTATGTATTGATCCTCAGGCTTTTATCAGGATGTAGCACTGTCTGAATTTTTAAAAATTATTTAAGAATGATCATCATCTAAAACTTTTACGTAAACACTAACATTACATCAGGACCATCCACAAAAATTTTCACAATTTTTTAACGTGGTTTAGATAATTTTTCATTTTGTTCAAGTTTACCGGTAAGCCTTTTAACAGGGCAGTAGTACTGTTCGAATTTTTAAAAATTTATGAAGCTTGATAACCTTCTAAAAATTTTATTAGAACATTATTGATGCATCATAACCATGCAAGAAAAATCAAAGTTTTATAACTTGGTTTGAACCATTTTGCATTCGGTTCAAAATTATGAGTGAGCGTTTTATCAAGACAGTAGCAATGTTTGAATTTTTAAAAATTTCACAGACTTCAGAATAATCTGAAATTTTTATGAAAATATAATCAATGTGTCAGGACTCTCCAAAAACAATTTCAAAAAATTTCGACATTGTTTGACCCACTTTTTTCCCGTTGCAAAAAGACCGAAATTTCGGGTATTTCGCCCGAAATTTCGGTATTTTTCGGCGGATTTAGTTTTTTCTCGGTAGAAAACGAACCGGATTTGAATTTTGGTTTTTGAATTTCCGACGAGATTTGTCCGAAATACCCGAATTTCACCGAAATTTCGGATTCCGGTCCCGGACGGTATTTTATCCGAAAACGAAATTTGAATCCTTGCTCCTACATCCATTCTCCATCATCTTCTCTTTATCCTCCAACTTTCCCACTTATTAGAACTCTCTCCCTCCCTGACCTTCTCCATCTCCTCCACGACCCCTCTCGCTGGACATGACCATAGTAGATGGAGGTCACACTGCTCCTTCTCCATAATCTCTCTCTCTTTCTCACTGCAACGAAAAGCCCTAGGCGAAGACTTCCCTCTCTGAAGTTGCTGTCACTCGTGCTCGAAGGCTCTGTCATGGGTGGGTGTAAAATCCGCGACGTTGTAGGGAAACGATTTACATATTATATAGATATGGGGAGGACCCGCAATGGGGTAGTGATGCGGGCCATCAATGAGCCACTAGTCGACTTTGGTCCCTCCAAATATGTGAGTATTTGCCACGAGGCTCCATGCTAGCTACCTCCTTCTACTCCGGCGATTTCGGCCATCACAGCTATGAGCATGGTCTCTTTCCACATTAGGCTTTTGTTGCAAACATTTTCTTGTATTTTTGCGGTACCTTTTATTGATTGTTGTATGAATAGTTGAATTTTGGCAATGTGCTTTCTCAAATTTGGCTGTAAGAAGGTTTTTTTGTTGCCAATGAGTTTTTGGTTTGACGCACAAGATTAATTTTTTGTTGCAATATGGTTTCTCAAATATTGTTGCAAGAGTTGTTTGTTGCAATTATGTTTTTGATTTGTTGCAAAAGATTATTGTTTGTCGTAATAAGTATTTTCATTTGTTGAAGAAAAACATTGTTTTGTAGGTTTTATTGCACATGGAATACAATTTTCAATAAGGATTTTTATAGTTTTCCCAATTTTTTAGGACATTTACACTTTTTTTTCGTATTTTGTTGCACATGTTAATTATATTGTTGCATATATTATCTAGTATATTGCGCCGACTCTAACGAGCTTTCCATCGTTCGTCCGGTTCCTAGTGGCCCCTTAAATAAACTAAGTATTAATCTTGGTTAGCCTCAGTCGAGCCCTCTGTTGATTCTCTCTCAAAAAGAAAAAGAAGTAGAGTTTCCCCATGATGACTGGTCTGATTGCACGGTTCTGCCATGCATGATGCTCTTGCCATCTGTAGAATTGCAGTGCAACTCATAACTATGCAGTCCCCCTCGATGTGTGGACCGTCGGATACTCGGATGCTTCTACGCTAACCGTAGTACCGGACAATGCGTGTCCCCACCACTTCATATTGAAAATCATGTGAAGATTACATCGCAAAAAACTCAAGACTGCAGTCTGGAGATCACGATATAATCGCTACACCGCTGTCCCAGTGGCCATTGCAAGCAAGCACTTCCCTGATGTAAAGCTCGTGCCAACCTAACATAGAAAGCTGGGAGAAAAATATGGACAAAATTTTGGAGTATGGAGAGCAACTTCACTTTAATTGGTTCGACCGCGTAACTAGCCACACGAACTGAAAAATTCCAGATAAGCAAACACCTTTTTCTAGTTTCGAGTCCGTCAGGTGTTTAAAGGGAGAGTACGTGGTAAATGAGGTCTCATTGCTGACAGTGTTGGCTCAGTGCAGCACTTCCAGGTTAAGCAAGATCAAAAGATCGATGAAACGTCAGCGAAAGCGACACGCCAACACATATATGAAGTCGACGGTGCTCGCAAAAGGTGAAGAGGAGAAGAGAGAAAAACTGCACCAGGTTGCGTGTCGATCTCTGCTAATACCTTGTGCCGACGAAATTATGCTCCGACCTTAATGAAACTAAATAAAGTCACCATCTTTGCAAGTCAATCTTATTTTTGGGCAATTTCAGCTAATCCAGTGTGGTTTGCGACCTCCGTTCACTTCTTGCAGATGAATGGCTCCAGCACTGCTTTAATCTCCATCTTGATTGACATAGATAGAACCTAGAACGTCTTGATTGACATTGATAGAACCTAGAACCTACTGGGAAGGGGACCAGGCTCCCGTGAACTCCCATGGAGACTGCAACCTAAGCAGTCTTCGTGGAACCGTTCAATCGAAAAGTGACGATCAGATCTTCAAGAGAATACTATAGCAATTACTATGCTGATTTGTTACTGTAGTAGGTACTATGACAAAAAAATTTAACTGATCTGAGTGGTTTGTAGTCTTTATCGGACGATCCGCACTCATAGAGACTACACGGAACCGCGTCCCTGGGAAGGATCAATGCTGATGACTAGACTACAAGTAGGATCGCTTTGCAGGCGAACGAAGCGAGCTCGATCTCCTGCCCTGCCAACTACGAGACGGTTAAGCAACGGCAATCACCAGTTAGCTGGCGTACCGGCCACGTGCCAATTGTGACACAAGAAAAACAATTGCGGTCTTCTCGATCCAACGATTCAGAGCTTCTGATGACCTAGCCAAGAGAGTCTAAATATATAATTAATAAACAAAGGCTAAGTGCTCAAGTTCATCGACCCTACTAAGGCTGTATTTTTAAAAAAGGAAAATCTGCTTTGTTACCTATTTTCGAGGGAGTTTTTTTTTACTACTTGTTCGAGCAACCATGCAGCTGAGCTGCCCCATGTATAATCTTTCTTAATCCGCTTTGCATTTCTTAGGAATATCATATTCTCTTGTCTCAGTCCTGGCTATCTATTTAGAGTATGTTTAATAATAGAGACGTCTACTATCTATATACTTCTTTATATTATCTAAAGATAAATCTAAAGAAAACTTCTACAATGTATAATATCTTAATATTGTCTTCTTTAATCTTACATTCTTTTAATTATGTAGTGAAAAAATGCTTATTATGAGCAATAACTCGTACAATAGTGTTTTATACTGTCTATATAATCGTCTCTTCGTGAAGAAACAATTATACTCTTTGTCCTTCTTCTCTCTTCCCAATGTCAACAAAAATCTTATATATCAAAGCATATAAATATTTGATATCACATCATTGTACATGTCCTCGTCACGAGACTAGCTAGAGAGAAGGCCAGAATTAAGGGTCAGGTGAAGAGTACCTTTCCTCCAACTAATTGCTACTTTTATAAAAGTAAAGAAAATGAAATAAAGGAGCTAATAAGAGTATATAGCTACCGGGGAATCAAAGATAGAAGCAAAAGCACAGAAGTTCTAGCTCTCTTGTCACGTTTGATTAGGTCCAGATCCAGTCATTTAGCATTCTAGTGTACGTGATCTTTGATGCAGTCCATTTCACAAGAAGAAGAAGAAAAAAAATTAATTACTTGATGGGTTGGGCAGAAGAATGTGTTGGCTGTCTAACGCCAGCTTTTGCTTCCAGAACACACACAAGCATTGACAAACGCTTGCTACGTACCGTACGTGGCTTAAACAAATAATATTTTTTGCGATTATTAAACAAATTAATTAACAATGCTGAAAAGAGGTTTACACGGTTATACTGGTTCAAACGGAGGAAAAATTCAACCCACGCGCTTAAGTCTTCCTCAGCATTACCTCATACGGTTAGAATTTAGATTGCATATATATTGAGTATCATAGTGTCAATTTTATATCCTTATCGAATAAACTGTCAATTTTACTATTGTAAAGTAAATGAGCTGTACAACTTTCAAATCGGTGTACCACGTAGTAAATTTATTGCACGATCTGCTATTTAGAAATTCTCGACGTTTCCATTTGTACAGTATCCGAGTTGTAAACTTGGCCATTAGTAGCGAAATATTATGGATGTACTATGCTATTCTATTTCTCCTACTTTCATGTGATCAATCTGACTATTTCAAAGTAGTTTTAAGGGATCAAGCTTCTTACAAAATGGAGTAATTTTTTAGGAGTTATCTAGTGCTAAGTGACTGAAGTTTTATTATGTTTAAGTGACATTTTTTTCACCTTAATTTGTATCTTGATCGAAGAATCAGTCTAACCTCGGCAAAAAAAAATCAAGTTTGGTGAACCTATACAAATACAAAGACAGAAAAATCTAACCTAGACAAAATTAAAAAAAAAACCTAGCTAAGCACCTACAAATACTGAAACAATTAGAATTAAAACTAATTGCCTATTAACCAGTACCGTAATTTTAACCAAAACTTAACCAAAATTGTCTATTACTCAGTACCGTAATTTTAGATTACATGCTATGCAATTTTACGTGACCAAGAGATGAAAAAAAAAATCATGTGATTGAAAATTGGTAAAACCGGTTTTTACAATCTATCCTCTTTCCTCCGAGAGACCCCTAGATGGCTAAATCTGGTTCCTCCATAGCTGGATCGTACGGTAGGCAATCATTTTCACATCCAGTCATCAACAACACACAAAAAAACTAGTCGTAGCGGCTAAACAACAATTTTCAAGACAGTATATAAAAACCAAGAACGGTCATATCTTGCTTCCCCAGGTGAGAGCCAGTACACCACCACCCAGATCCGCACCTCGCCGGCCACCAGCATCCACCATGCGGAGTGCGGCGGCGGCCACCGTGACGATCGTGGCGCAGAGGGTGGTGGCCCCGTCGGCGCCCACGCCCGGCGGCGCGCTCCCGCTCTCCTGGCTCGACCGCTACCCTACGCAGCGCGCGCTCATCGAGTCCCTCCACGTCTTCAAGGGCCGCGCCGACGCCGCGGAGGCCCCGGCCAGGGCCATCGAGCGCGCCCTGGCCGCCGCGCTCGTGAGGTACTACCCCATCGCCGGCCGGCTCGCGGTGTCCGACGGCAGCGAGCTGGTGGTCGACTGCACCGGCGAGGGCGTGTGGTTCGTCGAGGCCACCGCGAGCTGCACCCTCGAGGACGTGGACTACCTCGAGTACCCGCTCATGGTGCCCAAGGACGAGCTGCTGCCGCACCCCACCTACCCCGCCTCCCACCCTCATCCCGAGGACTCGCTGATCCTTCTTGTCCAGGTAAACAAGCTTAGATGACAATTTTTTTTTCTGTCATGCGTTTGCGTTCTGGGAGCAATTCTTGAAGTCAACGGCTTAGTTAGCAATGACGTTTGATTGCGCGGCCCATTCCCCAATGCAGGTCACGCAGTTTGAGTGCGGCGGCTTCGTGGTTGGGTTCCGGTTCAGCCACGCCGTCGCGGACGGCCCAGGCGCGGCGCAGTTCATGACGGCGGTCGGTGAGATCGCGCGAGGGCGCACGGCGCCGGCGCTGGAGCCGGCGTGGGGCCGTGACGCGATCCCGAACCCGCCCGCCGCGGCAGTCGGCCCGCTACCGGTCCCGACGGAGCTCCGGCTTCAGTACCTCGCCATGGACATCTCCACGGACTACATCGACCACTTCAAGGCCCGGTTTCTGGAGCAGACGGGCCACCGGTGCAGCTCGTTCGAGGTGCTGATCGCCAAGGCGTGGCAGTCCCGGACCCGAGCAGCCGGGTTCGCGCGGGGCTCCCCGGTGCACGTGTGCTTCGCCATGAACGCGCGCCCCGTGCTGCGGCGCGCGCTCCCGGACGGCTTCTACGGCAACTGCTACTACATCATGCGCGTGTCGGCGCCGGCCGAGGCCGTGTCCGACGCACCCGTGCACGAGGTGGTCCGGCTCATCCGCGAGGGAAAGAAGCGGCTCCCAGCCGAGTTCGCGCGCTGGAGCAGCGGCGGCGAGACGGGCGCCGGCGCAGACCCGTACCGCATCACGTCGGACTACCGGACGCTGCTGGTGTCCGACTGGTCGCGCCTCGGGTTCGCGGAGGTGGACTACGGGTGGGGAACCCCCGTGCACGTCGTGCCGCTCACCAACCTCGACTACATCGCGACGTGCATCCTCGTCCGCCCCTCCGCGAGCAAGCCCGGCGCGCGCCTCATCACGCAGTGCGTCGCCGCTGACAGCGTCGATGCTTTCCACAAGGACATGATGCGGCTTGACTGATCCGCTAGTTAACTACCACTAGTCATCGAGTTTTCTTGCGTAATTTGATTCGTTCTTTCTTGCGGTACTACGCATCCCATGATTGATTAGCAGAGAAAAAATGCATTACAGTACATATACACTACATGCCTGCATAATGCGAAGCATTGTTTATTTGTTCTTTCTATTGATTAAAATCGGTTGCCATTTACAGCTTGATTACATATTGCTTGTGATTGTGAAGCACTGCAATGGGTACGAGAGCAAGTGATCTTGCATCTTTTACAGTGGATTGTTTATATAATTATTTATAAAAATCTATTCTACAATTAATAGATTATCTATATAATAGTACACATAATGTAAAAGCTAAAAGCGTCTTTAAAATCATCCCGTCAATAATAGATAGCATTTTTTTTCTCTCGTACTTTTTTCTCCTCCGCAACATCCAAAACTTTAGTACGTGTGATGGGCTTACCGTTGTACATACCCTTATGGCATGTTGGGCATCTGCCCAGGCATCGCGAATTCGCGATCTCGGTTTGTTGGCCTAGAAAGAGTGGTTGCTTCGTGGAGGGGTTGAGCTGGATCTCGTTGCTTTGCTTCACTTGGCTTTTTTTTGGTATACGATTAGTGGCCTAGTGGGCGTGTGTTGGTTGGATTGGTGATTCGGTGGTCCAAAGATGCAAGTACTCCTTGCTCGTGTTCCAGAAGCGTCTGCCTTCTCGTGTGTCGACTTGCACAAGTTGCCTGCTGTTTCATTTGTGCCTCGACGCCGTCGATCGCTTGCGACTTCACGGTGTCCTCAAGACTGCCGCTCGGAATTCAGCTCGGCCACCTTAAACTTCTCCTACGAGCATGGTTTAGATTTTAGAGTTATAAGGCCCCCGTTTGAAACGTCGGTATTAAGCTGTCTTCTATAAAATGTATACGACATTCACGTCGAGATTTTTTTTTGTTTTTAAATGAGACTAAGCTTTTGTTTTTAGTGAAGGCATTGGAATTTTAGGTGTAAAATCTAGGCCTCTGGGGGCTGGGGCACCGAACTGCCGCCTCCTGGTGTCGGTGGCTCGGCACGGTGCTGTGTTAGACCGTGCTTGCGGGGACGCGTGCGTTAGCGCTGTCGAGTTCGCGTTTCTCGGTGGTGCCTGCGTGGGGACATGACTCACAGCTTAAAGATCAGCGGACACGCGGGCGGCTTGGAGCTTGACGAACGTCGCGTCGCGTCCCAGGCCAGAGGATCGTTTTTTTTATTAAAAAAAAGCTTTTCTTTATTGACGAATGGTTGTAACTTTTTATAAGAGACTATTTGATAAATAGCTAATTTCTTTTGATAATAAGCTGTAAAAGTAGGTTAGTCCAGTTTTTAGCTTTTCGCTTTTGTTAGTTATATATATAATTTTTAGCTTATGTCAAAAGCCGTTCAAAAGCTAAGCTGTTTAGAGAATTTACTAGCTTTTTAAAAATTAAAGCTGGCTTAAAGTTCTAAAAAAAACCTCTATTTCCTGGAGGATCGGCCATGCTCAGCTCAGGAGATTCTGGAATGGCGACGCCAACCCTGGAATTAGCATCCGGTATTTGCTTTGATTTGATTTCACCGGAATTAGCTTCAAAATTCTGCCCACTAGAATTGAATTTATAAACCAACTCAACTTTGATTTGATTTGGAGCCTCATTTCCATGGATCCAATTCATTTTCCCGGACCAAACGGACTCTTATTGTATTAGTTCACATATCCGACAATGTTAAATTAAAAATTGCACATTATAGCAATGTCATCAGACACATGTTTGACATCTAACGTGTACGCTTCTTCCATGAACAGGCACATAGGCAGTGTTGCAACAGCACTAGAGGACCACTAATATCTACTAACGTAGTTAGGAGTGTTTTTTGACAGCGAGGAGCACCCAACAAGAGTCCAAAACACGCAATTAAAACTGTTGCACGCGTAAAGTGAGAACAGCACAGAAGCAGGCGTCGGTTGTAAGTCACTTCACCTCACAGGATACTCGATTCTCCATCGTCTTGCAGCTGAAAAGGTTAGTGCAACATTTGCAATTGCATATACAGCTGTGCCTACGAAAACCAGAGCATGAAAACTGGTGGGCAGGGAGCACTGATATAGCAGAAACATACAACTAGCAACAACCTAGTACCAATTTTATCTCCATGTAGGGGTGTGCGCATAACTGATAAATAGATGAACTGTATAGAAGAGGGAATAGACACCCCACAACAACGGATGCTGGCAGGATGCACAGAACTACGGTAAAGGAGGCTAGAAGCGCTCTACTTGCTACTGTGGCTTCCAAGCCATGGCTCTGTGGTTCCCCGCGCCATAGGCTTGGCCGCTACTGTCAGTCACTACACCAAAGTAAGACTGCTGAGCTACGTTCTGCGCTGGCGCAGCCGCCTCGGGAGGAGCACCGGTGGCCAGCCACTGAGCGTTGGGCTGCCAGCCAAGTTGCCCGGATTGAACCTGAGCCTGCATAGGGTGCCCATAAGACAGAGGCTGTTGCTGGGGCTGAACGTACGCTTGGGACATGGGGCTTTGCGATTCCTGTGTAATGTGATACTGCTGCTGCATGGACTGGTACTGGTACTGCTGCTGCTGCTGATAATAAGGGTGTATTTGCTGAACAGGTGGTGGTGGTGGAGGCAACGGTTGTTGTGGATGCCGTGATCGCTGGAGATTACTTTGGTTTGGATCCCATTCTGGCATGTCGTCGTCATCGTTGTCCCAAGGCTGGGCTGCGACAGATCTGTTACCGTACTTGCGAACCATTTCCCTCACTTGATCAACCTGGAGTGAAGTGGCCAGTGCACGCAGCTGGCTCCTGTAGGCCTGTGATGTTGTTACATTGGCAGCCGCGTTTGAGATGCTAACAAAATCGTATTCAGGAAGGTCATCGTCGTCCCTAACAACACCAGGGCCAAAGCCCGGAGGAATGTCATCAGTTACAACATCCTGATGGTGGCGACGCTCATTGGAAGACATAGGCACTAAACTAGAAATCACAGACTGCTGCTTCCTTGAGATAGACTGCCTCTTGGAGCCATCATGCCTATTGGTCCTAGGTGAGACATGGGGCCTCCGCCACACGACAACTCCAATAAGTGATGTTCTGGACACGGTTAAACTACCTGAGTGCAACTTTGGCAGGTGGTCAGCAAGTATTTGTGCTGTCTTCCCTTGAGAAGGGCAGAGGTACACCTCCACGCCTTCAGCAGGCTTCACTAGTCCCACTCTCTCATCTGCAATATATGAGTCAATGGTCTGCAGGAGAGTAAGAAGTGGTTAGCAAATCAGGAGACCAGTGATGGTGTTATGCTGAGCAACATAAATTTGTAACAGTTTTTTTTTTCAAAGGATAAGTGGTAACGGTTGATAAGTAGGGAGGAACCTGCAAGAGATGCACCCGACCACTCTCAAGAGAGCCCTCCTTCCAACGTAACTCAGTCACCTGTAAAACAAGTGACAGGTACTTAAAGGAAAGAACATAATTTTCAGGAGCTAAACTAAAGAAAGATCACCTATCTGCAGGCTATAGGACAAAATATTGAACATCAGATAGGGGTAGGAAACCGGTATAGATTATCCAAATTCGATAGGATGAGAATATGATAATCTATCCAAACAGTAGTTTATTCACTATTTGGATTCGTATTTGAATCTGACACACAAAATAAAAACTATGGATGTGAATATTGTTTAGATTTTCCCATCCGAAAAATGTTGTACAATCTGCATCCAAATTCAAATTCCACAAAGCGATATATACACGATTTGTTACAGCATGTGAAATCTGTTTGTTTGTTTGTTTCAATTTACTTTTGATTTATGTTCATTAAGCTTGATTCACCATATTATAATGATTCCTTGTGTTGCATACAAGAATATAATCATATTATTAGTTTGTGATGTACAGATTATGCAAATGTCTAAATTTGACCGAATTGGGTAGATATTCTATTCGAAATTGTGTTCTAACTTTATATGGATTCATATTCCAGTAAAATATATGGATGTGAATGTGGTTTGGCAAATACTTGATTCCTATTCAATCCGTTTTCACCCCTACCATCAGATAGCATGATGGCATCTCTTTTTACATAAATTAACACACTAATGCATAAAAAGTATAATTTATAGATTTTAACTGATGAGGTGAATGAAAGATTTGACAGCAGTCACTAACATAAAACAAGACAAATTGCACATGCTAAGCACACCGACAAATTAGAAGAAAAGTTTTATGAAAATTTTGGAAATTTCCTGTTATGGCTTTTGTGGAAGGTGAGCGGTGGATGTAAGAGCTCGTGACACTCAGGCTTGGAATGTATAAGATATCGGAGAGGTGGAGGCGAGGTATCACCCTCCTGGCACCAGTGGGACTTGTTCCCAGCCGCGTCGCAGGAGGCTCTGATACTTGCCGGTTAGATGGAAGAGGCACTTCTTTATTTCTTTCTTAAGGAACAATGATGGCAACCCCTTCTCTTAAGTAGGCGCCTCCTAACAATCATATCTAACTTAAACATATAATAGCTCAGACTTATCTCCTAAATGTCCTAACTAACTGAAACTCCTACGTGTCTCAGCTGCTTGTTGAGCAAGTCACGGCTGTGCCCCCTTCTGCTGTCGTGCTGCCCCCTGATGGGAACGACGGCGATACGGCTTCTCCCAAAATGAGTCCACAACATTTACTAACATAGAATATGAAAAGTTGCTACACACAATGGAGATCAAATTCGAGTCTGCTGAGTACATATGCAGCTGCCATAATCAACTACCATCTCTCAAGGATTTAAGATCACATAGCACCATGACATAGTCCAACACTCAGGCTATAACGTGACCATAATCTTCTTAACAGGGCTTACCCTTCCTTTTGTCCTGCCATATATTAGTTCTTCCAACTGGCTTTACACTTTACAGTACCGAACTATTGGCAATAGCATCATAAATGTATATCATACAATTCTTAAATGACCACTTGGTGGTGTTGAGTCTGCCTCTGCCATTCCACCCCTCCCTCTCACAGGTGGGCCCACTCCCACGAGCGAATTCCCTCACATGCTCTTCCCTCACCTTCATGCTGTCCCGAATCTGCCGCATCCCTCATCCCCTTTCTTTTCTCATGACCTACGAACGTGGCCGACCCCTCCCTGTATTGCACGCTCACTACCGCCACCATAACATCTGCCGTCGGTTCGCCGAAGTTGAAGCCATCGGATAGAAATCAGTCGGTGGTGTCGACCGTCGATGTCTTCGTCCGCTGGAGATGGGGGAGAAACAATAAAACCAAGGGAGTGGCTCAATGGTGGTGGCGACACTCGATCAGCAAAAGGAGTGAAGGCTAGGACGGCGACGCTGTCACCTGACAAGATCTGACTGAAGAAGCGGCAGTGCTCGACTACAACGGCCACGATTCAGAGAGAAAGAAGCCAGCTAGCAGCGAAGTGGTGCAGCACGACGGTGGATGACGCTTGCTGACGGCGGTGCGGTATGGTGCAGCTCTGGCGGAGAGGCAGCGACGGAGTTGCTGCAGTGGATGAGGAAGAATGGCAGCAGAATAGATGGCGAATTGGGGATGAACTAGGACAGGGATGGTGGTGCCGCATTGGCGAGTGCAGCCCTAGCATAGCCGGCGGCCAGAGGTGGAGAGAATGCTGGGTACGAACCTTCGATGTGGTGGCACTAGGTTTTCATTCTGTCCCGAAGACCAGATCTGAAATTCTGAATATGGCAATTTTGCATTTCTATCCATGACTTTTTTAGTAATTGCAAACAGGTCCCTATGTGTGTTGGAATATTCTGTACATTTTTATGTGCCAGTCATTCTGTACATTTTTATGTGCCAGTCCTTGGATTGTAAATTTGACATTGAAGCACTACAAATAGCTTGATATACCCTTAGGTCACGCTCACTTGTGGAAAAAAAATATAGATACAAATGAATAACAATATAATATGTGACAACAACGATAGAATTATGGCCGTGTATGCAGTAAATAACCGGGAAATCACTATGAAATCTTTAATACTTACTAGCTGAGGGCATGTCTGTTGAATGGATCTCAAATAAATGATACCACAAGGTTCTAAATTCTACAAAAAAATAATTTGAGTTATATTATCTAATATGAATTTCATAATATTGGGATTTTGTGGCAATGTGCCTTGCACACTTCCTTCTTATCATCTTGTATACACATATATTTTTTATTTTGCAAAATGGAAGTATTTGTTAATGAAATTTTGTTGTGTATTCTGAATATTGGCTTTCCTTTTACATCATGTATGGAAAGAAACTCACAGTATTTGTTTACTAGAGCTTATAATCTGTGGTGCCGTTTATTTTGAGATCCGTTGCAACACACGGGCATTTAGCTAGCATCATACAAAGGTTTAGCTCGAGTTCAGTATGACAGTATGTAAAAACAATTGATTCGCACCTTCATTGTCCAAAAACAGGTTCCAGGATTTTTTTTATAGAAAAAAAAAACAGTACCTTGAGAAGGGCCAATGCCTCAGGCCCTCAACATAACACTAATGCAACAGTAAATTTACCAAATGTTATGAAGATTTCAATATTGAACTATTAACTCTAACTAGATGATGTCCAGGTCTAGCAGAGGGAAGACACATTAGTGGTAGTGGATTATTTTTGGAGTACCTGTTCTCAGGACTTGTTCTTTTATGGCTTTCTTCTATTGATCTGCACAGGTATATTTGCATATGCACATCCATGTGCGCAACTTGGAGCATGTTTGCTTGGTTATTGTTGGTTTGAATATCCAAGTTTCGAGGAATTAATTTCAGCCGTAATGACAATAGAGCCCACAGTTCATTACACTAAATGATTCTGAATTTAGCACTAAATGACAAAAGTATATCTGCAGTGCATTCCAATACAATGTGTACAACTAAAAGACAGTTAGATAAGAACAGCCACATTAAAAAAAACACTCTGCATCAAAATTGACAGAAGCTGTTCTCACCAGTGTCATGTTGACCTCAAATGAATAAATTCATGGCTATATCTAATTTTCCAATATTATGGCATCCCAGGGCACAGACTGAACAGGCACACTGATTTTACATGATACACACAGTTCAGCATAATATAGACGTATGGCTATGGTGTTACCACAAATAAACACATACAAGAGGACATGTTTCCACTGGGATATTATAATCACTTATTCCTTAGAAGTGGCAGAGACAACTGCTTGCAAGGCAACAAATACAAGAACACATGCATTTCAACAACAAAAAGAATAAGGGCCAATAGCCAATTTTAATAAAAACAGCATTCATTCAACTGAGAATAGCATATAAGAAACAACACAGAGAAACAATAGTTACCATCATAGCACGGCTTCTGGATTTAGGAAGCTGTTCAAGAAATTCTTCAAAAGCACTGAGCCTCACTCTTCCCTTGATCTCAACAAGGCGGCGCCACTCATTTGTGGATGGCTTATCACCACTGGCAAAGAGAAGTAACAATAGTAATTAAGGATATCAGCAAAATATTAAGATGTGTAGTAGGACATTTCTCTAAATTGTACTACATATTGTTTGCTTCAAAATATAGAAATTATCAAAGAAAATACTTCTAGTAGTTATTTGCATACAATGACTATAAGCAATGTAGACAAAACAAACCTTTTGAATATAGCAACAACATTTGTGAGTGAAGACAAAGTCAGCTGAATTGTTCCCTCCCATATACTGTCATGTGTCAACGCAGCATCAGGAGTTTTCTTACACTGCATAGTAGATTCAGTAATTAAGCCGCTAACAGTATCTGGTTTTTCAGCATCCACCTTTTCAGGTGAGGATTTGACTAACATATCTCCCTTTGGTTGTCTAACTGGATCCAAAATTGACACTGATCCGTTTTTGGGTGATTCTAACTTGGACTCAGAATTGTCTTGTGGAGATGGCGCATCAGAATCAAATTGGAACTTTGATGCAGCAGCCTTATCCTCAGTTATGCGAAAATTTTCGGACTTCAACTCGATGTCAGCTTTATCAATAGGACTAGGGTCATCTTGCACAGTTTCACTGGAGTGATCTTCAAAAGGTGGTTCAGAATCAAGGGCTTCCATGAATTCATCCAGTGACATAATTGGTGGAAGATTCTCTGTATCCTTCAAGTCATCCACCATAAGTTCCTGCATGAGATCAGTTTTCTCATTCGCTGGATTTTCTGAATTCCTCGTCAAGTTACTGTTGCCTGTCCCAGCAACCCCATCTTGCGCAGTGTTGTCCGATTCCTTGTCTTCCCTGTGTAGACTTGTTCTATCATCAGATTTGGATTGACCTTCAATAGGTTTTGATGCAACATGAGAAAGCAAATCACCCCCAAGCCGTTGCTCCACCGAGATACCATCAATTTCTTCCACTTCAACTTGAAATTCTCCTTTGTGTGTTTTCCTCACCAAGCGTCTAACGTCCACTTCTATATTAGGAAGAACAACCATCTTTGCAAGCTCTTGAGCTTTAGCCATCCGCCACTCTGACAGCTCCTTTGAAGCAAGTTCTTCGGTAGTCATTGTACATAGGCATTTGGGTGTTATGTCTCCAGACAAGACTCGCTCCCTCAGCACAGGATTACTTTTATCTTTCAAATTAAACAAAAGTGATCTACCTTTCTCCTTGTATTTCTTATTAACTCCTCCAAATAGTTTGAACAGCTCCTCTTCAATTCTAAACGCTAAACTTTGGGCCTTTTGAATCCCAACTTTCTTTTCTTCTGTTGCCTCATCTGTAGTCTTTGTTCTTTTAGACTCAGGCTCAATCTGAGATACATTAACCCCAGCATCAATATTAGAAGTCCTGACTCTCTTTGGATTAGATTGTGACATGGATTCAGAAGCTCCAACAACAATGTCAGGATCCCAGCAAAGTCCATGACCTTGCAAAAGCTCATCTAAAGCAACAGTGCTATTACCCAATACTTCGTTTTCCAAGGGAACATGTATCAATTGTTGCTGCATATCATCACTCACTTTTATGGCCACGTTTGATCCCAAATTGCTACATGATATGTTATTGTATTCACTTTGCCTATCAGCGACCTCTGTGACAGTATCAGTATTGGCTTTACCTGCATCCTGCGATGTGGTTGTGGCTGGTCCTTGCAATTCATCACCATCCACTTGTTTGTTCTCACCAGCTGATCCAACAGGCAACACATTTCCAACAGATTGCTGCGAACTCTGCTGGTCAGAATCCATACTCAAGGTGGCAGCCAGTGTGTCCCTGAACTTCCATCTCACAGACACTTTTAACTGTGGCTGTGCCTTCAGCGGCAGTTCCCTCTGAACAGAAGGCTTGCCAGCAGATGACAGGGACGGCACAGACTTCAGCATCTGGACCTTCGGCGAGGCCGCTATCTTCTTGCCCACCGCAGATGGTGACGGCTGCGCCACAACGATCCCAGGAAAAGCCGTCTGGACACTCAGCACCTGCTGCGGCGGCCTCAACGACACCCTACTCAAAGGCCTCGCCCCAGAAAGGTGCGGTGCGCTGGACCTGGGCGCACCAACCTGCGCCGGCTGCTGGCTCATGGGCACGATCAGGTAGGAGCTGATCGGCACCTGTGCGCCCCAGTTGTCACGGCTGTAGAACACGGCGGGGTACGCGAGCTGCGCGGATTGGGGGACCACCGAGGGCGATGGCTGCCGCGGCGCCGCGCTCCCCGACACTGGCCGCGGCTGCCCCTGCTTCGAGAGCTCCATCAAGCTACCACGCCTTCCCGAAACACGCTCCTAAAGATGAGATCGATCCATGGCGGAAGATCGTTAACTAGGTTGCATTAGCATGCCACACGAACAATCTGCTCGGTAACAGATGTCGCGCAACTGCAATGCGGGTTGGTTTTGGGAGAGGGTTCGAGAGGGGCTCACCTCAGGGCGGTCGGAGAGTGGCCGGATGCAGCGTGACGCCGGAGAGCGGGACCCGGCGCGGAGGCGGAGCGGGAGAGGGGTAGGGTAGGGCCGGGAGGTGGGGCTCGGGGTAGGGTTTGGAGATTTTATCTCTTGCTGCGGGCGCGGCGGGGAGGGAGCGGACGAGACGAGTGGCGGATCTACGTAGGGGCAAGGGTGTACACTGTACACCCAAAAAAATTTGACAAAAAAAATCTAATATTTAATAAGTAAATTAAGAGTATATACTTAAGTCAATTTATTTCTACTTTAGATTCTCTAAAAACCGACACTACATTGTGGTTGTAGATAAGTTGATTTTTTAAAAGCTGAAATCTAAAAATATATATGAAGTGGATTGTGGATTCTAGTGTATATGAGTGGGCTGGATTATGAGAATCGATTCTTAGAATCGGGCTATTTGTTTTTTATTCTACTTTTAGGGCTAGAATCCAGAATCAAAAACAAAAACAAACAGGCTCTTAGTAAGTGTGCTCAAAAATACTTATTTCAACCTCACAATCTATTTCAGTATGTCCCACCCACTCACTCTCATAATCTTCCCTACATGGCCCAATCGTTCAAGGTCTAGTCTTTCTCTATTTTTCAAGGCCAACACCCAGCTCCCTCTCCCTCTCCATTTTGCACGGCGGTGTAAACAGTTGGCGGCAACCTAGCAACGACGGACGAAAGCCACTAGGCAGGAGCAAGGTAGCAGACAAGCACCGAGCAGCCACCGACACTAGCGAACGGGCGAAGGCTGCAGGGCAGGTGGCGGTACAAGGAACGGCGCAAGGTAGCTCTGGCTTATGTGGTCGCAACGAGCACCGATTCGGGAATGGAGGGTGTGACACCAGCTCCGGCGGAGCAAGGAACATGACGCGCGTGTTGCAGGGCAACCCTGTGGGCACGATGACCGGCGGGTCAGGACGGCAACATCCGGCAGTGTAGAAAATAGTGCTAAAACAATTGACATCAACTGAGTATTTACCATGCTAAGATGGATCGTCATCGTTACCGTGCATTGCTCCTGACTTGTGATAAAAAGAGGTAATTCTTATGGAGATATCTGCTAGTTAGCTGGTTGTTAAATCCATGTGACTATGATGCTGGTGTGAAACTTACAAAATTAGCCGGAGTTGGTACAAAACATTTGCCACATTAGTTATCATTGATTGTTTATGATTTATAAAGACTAAGCAATTGAAGGTCTGGTAGTAGCATGTCATACTTTCTGACTAAGTTGATGTGCAATTTAACATGCATGAACTACATTGTTTAATCCTAAGACTTACGTGATAATCTTGAAATAATATGAAAAGGAAGGTAATAAATTTCAGTGAAGTAGAGCCTTCGCTCTATATTTTAGGAGACTTTCAATTCAGTTTTTTAGTTAGAATATATGCAAATATCACACCAAATGTATATCTTTAATATATCTAAACATTTTTGTTCCAATTTGTTGTATATTGCCTGATCAATCTTTTCTCATTTTTAGTTTGATATGCAAAGAACAAATTCTCTTGAAGGTAGAAAAATGATGTTAGCGTGGGTAAGATTATCCATCCAATATAATTTTTTGTACAGAAAATTGCATTGTGAATATTAGACACGAAATTGCTAGAGTGTGACAAATTGTATCTTATCTCTCCATAGATGGATAAGAAGAAGCAACAAAGCAAAGGCATCCTTCTCTAATGAAGGTATAAAAACATCACACAAATATTATTGGATTCTAGTTGATACAACTAATTCATATTTCATTTACTCATTTAATGACTATATTAATGCTAATATAGCCTGGTACGGTTGTAGTTCTCAAGACTACAATATATCGAAATAAAGTATGTGTGCTATGTTTTTTTAGTAGTGATCCACATGCAAAATTGATAATGTTGAGATAGGTAACAAATTTACAAAAGCGGCTATCAATCATCCTGTTGTGGAAAAAAAAGAGTAAGGCCAATCAAGCTATACAAGATAATTGGTTATGCCCATATGGAAACGAGATCGATTGCTTGACCTTCATTTAGTATATGTTAATTGTCGCTTGCTTCAATTATTATGAAGTACCTATATCATATTTTGTAATTATAATCCTAAAGGCTAATGCTTTTTCCATAGGTCGAAATCCATACTTTTGGCTACTCATCTAATGAATGGATCAAGAAGCAAGGAATTTCATGAAGATTAGGCAATTTTACATTTTTTTAGACCGGTGTATTTCTGATTCTTAGACTAAAGACTTGTCTTCTGTGAAAATCAAATTGTTATGAATGCCATGGAATGGTATGAAATACTTATATTTATGTATTTGATGCAATACATTATGTTATGATTGTTACACGTATAGTCATTTGTGTTATTGTGCAATGTATTATGCTTATCAAAGAATGTTTTATGAAACAATTTTAATTTATATATTCACAGAAAAAGAAAAAATTCCTACAAATATTTAAATATGATAGAGGAGCTGAACATTGTGTTGGTATAGCTAAGAAAGGTGTTACTAGGATTACTAACATTATTGTGTTGATGTATCTATAAATGATGTTACTACGGTCTATAGAAACACATGCTACTATGTTGCTTTAGCCAAAAAGAAAGTGTTACTAGGATCTATGGAACCATGCGCTATTGTATTGCTCTAGCTAAAAAATGTGTTATTAGTGTCTACAATAACACATTTGATATATGTTGCTATAGTGTGGTTACAACACCTTTTCTTATGTACATGAACAATTGTTACATGCTACAAATAGAATCTGCTATAGCAACATAGGCTACATAAATACTAATAAAATATGTTACTATAAGACTCCAGAACACTTTTCTGAGCGATAGTAGCACATATGCGTGTTACTATAGGCCCATCCTAACGTAGTGATTGTCACTCCAGATATTTTTTTTACTGGAGTTTGAAATCATTTTGAGTCTTTTTTCAAATATTTTGAAAATACAAAGGCTTTGTATTTGTCTTATAAAAAAACCTTTAGAAATCATTCACAACAACTAAATAATAGGAGTTGCCTCCAGTACACTTGTATGATATTGGGCCAAACAAGTCCATGTGTAAGAGCTTTAGCTGTCTAGACGTGGACATAAAAATTTTAGTGGGATAAGAGTTTGCCACTTGTTTGCCACAATTTATCCATTTCAAACTGCACACTTTTTAATCCTACAACAAAACCACTTTTGAAAAGGATTTTTTAAAGTAGACATCCCACATCCAAGACGGCGTTGCCAAAGTTAACCAAGTGAAACTTTACCTAAAAAGTATGTCGAGATGCACGAATCATTCGAGGAGAAGTTCATAAGAAACAATTTTTCCAAAACGAAAAATAATTAGCACTCGCTGGTTTCAAATCAAACATATTCTCCCATCTAGGACCGTAAACAAGTAGAGCTCGAGTGAGTCTAGCTTGCCAGGCTCGAACTCGGTAAAAGCTCGAGCCGAGCTCGAGTTGGTGTTTGAGCTTAGACTCAGGCTCGAGCTCGGTTCGGTCCAAACTCGAGTAGGCTTGAGCTCAACTCGAGTAAGCTCTGTAACGGTCAACAATTTAATATACACTATTTTTCAACAATAAAAAAATATTCAAACTCGAACTGAGCTCGAGTAAGCTCGGTAAAAATTAACATATAATAATATTTAACAAATAATTTATAAATTTATCAGGCTCGTGAACTATTCAAACTCGACTCGGTGAAGCTCGCGAGCTCGGGATCAAGCTCGAGTTCGACTCATTTGAAGCTTAAACCGAGCTCAAGTAACTATTGAGCCTCGAGGATTTTTTTTTTCAGCTCTACCCCCATCCTCCGTCCGGACAAAAACAAGAACGTCACCGGCTGCGAGGTGACTGTAGACAGCTACTACTGTTCTTCTCACAGGCGTACACACCGCACGTGCTGTTTTTCAAGCGTTTTGATTATTTTTAACCATAAACTGAACCTCCACGGTCAACCCATCCCCGGCCCCGCTACGCGCCTGGCATGCCTTCGTCCCGCCGCCCAGCACGAAACGTTGCACAGAAAAGCTGCGTCGATGGCTGGACTTCGCGCGCGGTTGGCACCAGTCACCACCAGTAGCCACTAGTCAGGTGGCCGTCGCCCGTCGGATCGCGCTGCGATTCGTCAGCTCAGCTGCATAAAAACGCCGTCTAATACGGCAGCGCGCTTGCTTGCCGCGCGCGGCACGGATCGGCGCCTGCCTGCGCGGTCGGCAGAGTTTGGGTGAAAGGTTGGTTGGTTGGTAGCCGCTCGTGCCCGTCTCCACTCCGCATGTGTGGCCGTGCTGCGTGAGTGCGTCGCTACACTCCGGTACGTCCACGGGCAATCTAGAAGGTTGGCTGATTTTGCGTAAATGGTTGAACAAGTACCGGTAGGTCCGGTACACGTTGACCAAGCTAAGTGATCGTCTAACTAGTCGCTTGGAAGACGACGTGTGGACTTTGGACACCACCCTCTTCACGCGTACGATGGGATCAATCACAACTCAGAATTTGTAGCTCAAAATATTCCCTAGCATGTTCCTAAAACCGAATTTCGAAATTCGCGTACGAAAACCACTCGAAAACCGTCAAAAAATCGAAGAGTTAAGGAATCAATTTTTTTTGAAAAATTCCAAAAAAATAGAAAAATCGCTCGGAACCGAGCACATAATTTTTTTTCAAATTTTTTAAATTTTAATTTTTTTGAATGGACCGGTTTACCGAACAGTTTTTGATTTCGAACCGCAACGGTACGCACGAAAACCACGGTTTTCAAGCTGTTTTCGTCGGTTTTGTGAAGTTGCCTAGTTTCCCAGAACGTGGAACTACTACTCAAGTTATGCTACTACAACCACCTCTTGAACTAAACTTTAGTAATATAGGACGCATTTTTTAACAGTCTTATATGTAAATATAAGATGCATTTTATATTTTAATACAAAATTAATACGATGATCCCTCTATACTCTTAATAAATATCCAGTTTTACTCTACATGCATGCATTGAATACATTACTTAGAGATAATAACTAAGGATAGAACGGTGCTTCAATGCTTTCTTTCCCAATACAAGTTGTATAAATCTTAAAGCAAACGAAGGGGTAAGTAATCATCATCTACCATTTATTCATACTTTAATATTTGTGCAACTGTTAAGAAGAAAAGTATTGAAGCACCTCTCTCAGGAATAGTTTAGTCATATTCAATATCTTCTTGGTCTACGTGCTAAGAAGGAATATACCTTATAAATTTAGACAGGTGGAGTGTACAATAAGCTACAAGAGAATTTTTAAGTTAATATGGTATAGAGAACTTTACACTCAGCAATAGCGGTGACTGCCTGGTCACGAGAAAGACACCCTTTTTTTTAGGAGGTCTGCCGGTGAATTAAGAAAAAGGAAAAGAGTTGTGAAATACATCTCAAGCTGGCTGGAAGCGCCGTGACAAGTCAAAATCACAGTCAAAAGAAGGTATACATTGAAGAGAAGGAAGCTGAAAAGGAGAACAGGCTAGGGTGTTATGAGTCGTGAAAGTCCTTTTTCCTTCGTTGCACATCCTCTGTAGCCCTGTCGTCCCTCTCTTTGTGCCGTGGATGACCGGTTTTGGAAGATCCTTATGTTCCGTTCCTTCTAGATATTCCACATGATGTAAATAGCCAGGCAACTAAAGTTTATTCTTTGTTCTTTGTAGCTTGCTGCCACCACTCCAAGATGGAGGTGAAACGTAGAGGATTGATCCGCTGTATGATGCCAGTAGCCAGTACATTTACATTGTCACGACTTTCTAGCTCCGGTGTTGACCAAGACGAGACTGTCACCGTGTTCAAGGGCGTTTCGTACACTATAGGACGATCAACTGTTTCAAAAAACTAGCTTAGCTTGCATACTTGCATGGTTGCGATCAGTTGCCTTTTCTGATCGATCACGCGCTGCATGCCCGGCGCTTCTTCCTTTCCTGCCGGGTGGTCTTTTTCGGATCAATGCGGTTGCAACAACTCCCATATATAGCAAGCGTGCGTCTCTACTCCGCTGCCGAACCAAAGCAACGCATCGGTCGAGTTGGCTCGGTGCCTCACGGCTCTTGGCCCTGATTACGTCCGCGTGTTACTAGTATCATCTTTGCCTGATCTGTGCGGTGGTTTGTTGGCGCCTCGTACGGAGACGACGAGATGCCCGGGCTTTATTCCGCGAGAACGACGTGCACCGGCGGCTTAAAACGCCGGGAGGATCGCACCAAACGTGGAGGCACTCGATCGCAACTGTCCGGTACGCATGGTGTCCTCAGCCCACATGGTGAGCAGCTTCGTTTTGTGTTTATATATCTTCGTTCACCACAAACAGCGAAATGAAACAGCACGCTGATATTGATCTGTGAACTTTCCAATTGTTGGTCAATGGCCGGAAGGCCCGGGACGCGACGGTATAAGAGTAACAAGTCCCAAACATCTTGTGAGAATTTTCTTGTACTTTGTATTCCGGACCATTTGATTTGCGATCGAACCGTCCACAAATCACAGGTGTCTAATGGGTGCATGGCCATTTGTACCGGCAACGCACGACAGGATGATGAAGAGTATTTCTGAAGTGGCTATACAGATTACAGACAGTATCACGAGCACATTTCTTCCATTTCTCTCTTGATGAACGGCGATTTATTCTCTAGGTTTGAGCGAGAGGAATGTGAAGACTTCACCAGAAGTGCTGGAATGGTCAAGGAAGTCCATCCGCAGGTCGAAGATTCGTCAGGAACAGGCCAGCGAAACGGAAGGAGGAACCTGATTTGTGAGGAGGTCTAGAGAAAGCAGGGAGTTGTAGTTGCAGCAGAGCCGGCAAATTTAAGAAGGGTCGGCGAACTGTTGAAGAAATCGGGACATAATTGGGCCGTTTGGGCGCCGGTACAGGTACTTTTCAGCGTAATTGCCCCCCTGAAGCAGCCGTGTCCATCACAGTATTCAGATTGCTGAAGGGAAGAGAAGGTTGATGTACTGTTGACATTTCAGCTGGTTATTACCACTTGCTACTTGCAGTACTTCGTGGGGTTCGTCATGATCCCTTTTGCTGATTTTAGAGGCCTACAGATAGGCATGGAAGTACATAACTTCAACCTTTTGGCAGGTCTGGAAATTTAGTAGATTGAAATCTGAAATGATTTACAATGTTAGCTGCAAATCTCAGTAAGCAAAAGATGAACTGTAGGATGAGCAGAATTGATTCAGAATTGCAGGAATTTGTCTCTAGCCTATCTCGAATCTCGTACAGATCGAACTGCGTATCTCTAAAGCCAACTAAAATCTGGTGGGAGCTTTCTCAGTGCAGAACAAGTTCAGAACTTCACAGCAAACTTGTTTAGAGCTTAGTTCACTGCAACAGGTGAGTGCACCAGGAAAGAAAGACATGTGCAACCAGATCACTTTAAATATTCCCATCTAGATCACCATCAGCACTTCCCAGGCTTTCTACTTCAACTATCCGTTCACTACCGGATAACCACTTCCTCCTCTTAGTACCATCGCGCCTTCAAGTTTCTCTAAACACATTAACGATCTAGAGCGCGTAGTGCAAGTCGCACGGTGGTCGTCTGTGTTAATGACCACCTGGGTTCTTCCGTACGTCCACCACGTCAGCACATGTACAGCTGAGGGCGAGGTGAATCCATGGTTTTGCTTCATTTTGTATGCCACAAGTTTTAATTATAGAATTCACATTTCTTAATTTTGGAGTCGTATCCTGTGCCTTTCACATGTAAAATGGCATAACTTCGAGGGCTGCTCAATTCAGAACGAATGTTAAAGGTCTAGGTGAAAGAAAACAATCCGGCATTTCGAACTTCAACTGAATTCGTACTCCATGGTTTGAGATTCAACGGCCCACTTCTATAGCTTAAAGAGACAACTAAATAGTTCCAACCGGTTTGAAAACATAGAAATTTTCTAGAAAAACCTAATAAAAGTTCTCCCGATTTAAAAAGATAGAAATGCTATACCGTGGGAATTATAGCCCTCACCTCCTTCTCTCTCTTCCTTGCCTCCTCTACCTCCCTCCTCCATCGTCGCCGCCGTCACACCGATCGTAGCTCTCCGCGCTTCCTCCACCGCCTCTGCCCTTGTCCCCGCCTCCCCTGCGGCTAGCGGTGAGCTCGCTGCCTCATCGTACCGCCGACTTCCCCTCTCCTGCCGTCCACCCTGTTCAACCTAATATTCTCTTCGCCCTCGTCTTGCCGTCCCGCTCTCCACCGCCGCCCATCACCGGGCCACCGCCACCGGCCCCCCTCTACAACAGGGAGGGCATGGTGAATCTGTCGAAGGCGACAGCGCCCCTCCCTGTCGGTGAAGGCAAGAGAGGAGAGAGAGTGGAGCGACAAAGGTCAAGAAATAGTATACTGTGTTTACTGTTCCCAGTTTATCTCTTTAAAAATATGTACGCAATATCTAATCCGATTTGCTGCATGAGTTCTGTTTCCCACGTTTCTCCTCCGTGCCACGCACTACATCAGGATCACCGATCACATCAGATATCTGATATTTCCCTCCTCCATCCCATCCGTCCGTTCCCCAGGGAGGCAGGGGTAGAACAGTCATTTGGTGCGGCACCCCGGAAACCTGGTTTTAAAAATCGCGGTGGCCAACGCCAGGTGCCAGCGGAGAAAGAGCCCCAACCCAGCGAGACCAAAGCCGCCAAAACAAAGACCACCACCCCATCCCCCGCCGCGCTTCCTCCCTTCTCTCTCTACCACCTCGACGGCAACAGCCGCGTCGTGACAAGCAGCAGGAGAAGAAACCCTCGCTCCCGCCGTCGACCCCCCAGAAGGTTGGTTGCCGCTTCGCCTTGCCCTCCCTACCGCTTCGGCCACATTCCGTATGTATCTGTTTCTCCTGGGCTTATTCGGGGGTCGGTTCTTGGTTGGATTTTTGGGGAGCGGGAGCATGTGGCGACTCTGCTCATTCGGGTATGCTATTTTTTGGTGCTTCGCTGCTTGGCAGGCTAGAGGACGGGCCTTGACAGCTGGGGAATCGCGGGAATTTATGATCTTTGTCCTGGGTGGACCTCGAGTTTAGGAAAGCTCGTGCCTTTTTTTTTACCACAAGATTTGGGTTCCTGGCGTTTCTTTTCTTTCCTTGGCTTAATGGCCTCCGTCTCTTTCCTCTAGCCCTGGTAGGCTTTTGTTTCTTTCTCCCGTTTGCCCTATTTGAGCGGTTTGCTTTGACCGTCGGTTTCTCTTCGTTTCTTCCTCGTAACTTCGGGTGTTTGTTTCCATGGGGTCTCTGTACTGTGCAGCAAATCTTGCTTTCTTTGGTTTGTTAGATTTGGATAGAAGATGTTTCGTTTTTTTTTTCTTTTAATTTTGTGGTTTCTATTGATGCTAATGCTGTTCTTGTGATAAAACAGGTTGGGATCTCCCATTCGCGCGCCATTTGATTTGGCGCGGGAATTAGTCCGTACTTCCCATGGCCGCCTCCGTCGTCGCCTCGGCCTTCTTCCCGGGGTCGCCGGCGCCGGCGCCCGCCGCTCCCAAGAGCGTTCTCGGCGAGCGCCCGGACAGCCTGGACGTCCGCGGCATCGCCGCGAAGCCGGCCTCATCGTCCGCTGCTTTGAGGACCAGCAAGACACGCACCCACGCTGCCGTCCCCAAGGTGAACGGTGGCAAGTCTGCCTTGACGGATGGGGAGCACGAGACCATGCCCTCCGCGGCGCCGAGGACGTTCTACAACCAGCTCCCCGACTGGAGCATGCTCCTTGCGGCCATCACGACCATATTCTTGGCCGCGGAGAAGCAGTTGACGCTGCTTGACTGGAAGCCCAAGCGGCCCGACATGCTCGCCGACACGTTTGGTTTCGGCAGGATCATACATGACGGGCTCATGTTCAGGCAGAACTTCTCTATTAGGTCCTATGAGATTGGGGCCGATAGGACGGCGTCCATAGAGACGTTCATGAACCATTTGCAGGTGAAATATGGTGATTTTGAGGCATCAGATTGTTCTGGTTTGGTGTTGGACAATGAAATAATTTGGTTTTGATGCAGGAAACTGCACTTAATCATGTGAAGAGCGCCGGGCTGCTAGGAGATGGTTTTGGTTCAACACCAGAGATGAGTAAACGGAACTTGTTCTGGGTTGTCAGCCAAGTGCAGGTCATTCTCGAGCGTTATCCATGCTGGTATAATTCGCAGATTAGCATGTTCTTTGTTCTCTTATATAATTTGAGCTTGAAATAAGTTGTAGCTTTTGTCATTATGTTATTATTCTTTGACAGACGCTAGCAGTTTGAAGGTACAGATGTATGGTTAATTACAGCTTGTTTCCTCTATGTAGTTAACTGTGGCAGTACTTTACTGTAGTTACAGTAACGAGCATAATGGTTTACAGTAATCATGGAACATTAGGCTACGTTAAATAGAGTTTTCGGTTTGTTTGACAATGAATGTGAAAGAGATACTCCATAGTAGTCTTGTTTATGCCAATTTTTGTTGGAGGAGCAATTGTGATCTGTAACTGTGTACAGTTGCAGACTCTTTAATTGATGTAGAGGCCTTCTGTGAATCTCTTAATATCATCTGTTACATTTACTTACAGATGTTAGAAAGGTATACTTTTGTTAGCTGAAAGTGGTGTGTTGCCGAAGGGTTATGCTTTTATGTGTATTGAATTATTTTGTTATTCTTCTACAGGGGTGATACTGTTGAAGTAGATACATGGGTTGGTGCTCATGGTAAAAATGGAATGCGTCGAGATTGGCATATACGTGATTCTATGACGGGCCATACATTATTGAAGGCTACAAGGTTCAAATTTTCATCACTCATAGATACCATACCACCAATCACATAACCTATTAACATTTGATATTTAATTGCTCGCCCCTGTCATGTTACTACCTATGTAGGCCAGGTAGATTTTTTTTTCCTGATCAACATATCAGGCTATGTATTCTAATTTTCGGCTAAATGTGCAGTGAATGGGTTATGATGCACAAGCTTACTAGAAAGCTTGCAAGAATTCCAGATGAAGTGCGGACTGAAATAGAGCCATACTTCTTTGAGCATGCTGCTATTATAGATGAAGACAACCGGAAACTTCCAAAACTGCCAGATCATGGAAGAGCCGCTGCAGCCAAATATGTCCGGACAGGCCTGACTGTAAGTTTTGCACATGAATAAAAGAATATAAATCTATTCTACATGGCTGTTCTTCTGTTGATGTTTTACCTCTTTTGCCTGTCATATACAATGCAGCCTCGGTGGGCAGACCTTGATATCAATCAGCATGTCAATAATGTTAAATACATTGGGTGGATTCTTGAGGTATTTTTGTCCCACTTTGCATCTTTATTGTACTTAATAAGGTTTCTTGCTTAAATGACTAGATTGTTGAAATAAACAAATTTGTCTCTCTTGTATAGATGTCTTGCTTCCTTCATTGTTATCTATCATTATTTTTTTGCTTTTTAGTTGAGTATGTTACTTTAAGCACAACCTTTGTTGATCTACTCTCATATCTTTGTATACACTGATCTACTCTCATATCTTTGTATACACTGCATTGAGGTTTGCCTAATGGTTCGTGTTAGGCATTCTTTTGCACATCTTGTTGTCTACATAGTTTTTTTTTCCGTAATTAAGTTGTCACATGGTAGAACATACTCTTGTGTGGCCATACTCACCTTTTGGTCTTTGGACGTACATACAGTACTGTTGATGTGCAGTACACTTCAAAGAGATCCATTTATCACATTGTATTTCCGATGTGTTCTGTTGGTAGTACATTGGGAGCCAGTTCCCAGAAGTTAATGAGCACTGGAATTGTAGGTGCTATGGGGGCTCAAAATCATGCCGTCTAACTATGATTAGACATTGCTGTAGGAAAGTATAAGATTACACCCGGTCAAGATCCCAAATGAATGTGCCTATATTACTACTAGGGTGTCCACCTACCTATTCCTCACATAAGCAAATACTATTCGTCAGCTCTGATGTCTTTCAAAGTGTATTATTTACGAGATAGCCGTATTGCACAGGTTGGACAAGAAATGTGTTTCCTGATAGATTTCAGTATGTTTGGTTGGTCACCTAGGTACCTAACCATGTTGCTCACTTGTGTTGCTTTCACACAAGAGCTTGATTGGAATTCTTATATGCAACTTGTCCACAAGTCATATTCATTCATTTTTATGGAATGAAAAAATTGTTATTTGCCTGGCTACTAATGTATCATGTGTTGTGGGCTAGTCATTTATGCATTTGTTGGTGAGCTGCAAATTCAGAAATAAAGAATAATTATTTATTCAGGTAACCTGCAACCCCACCTGAAAAAAACAAAAAATGAGGAAGATTAACAGTTTAGTCAGTACATATTATACAAAAATATTTACCAACATGTGCTTAACCGTACTTTAATTTTTCCTCCTTAGAGTGCACCAATCTCCATTCTGGAGAATCATGAACTGGCGAGCATGGTCCTAGATTACAAGAGGGAGTGTGGCCGAGATAGTGTGCTGCAGTCATACACTACCGTGTACACTGACTGCACCAATGAGTCCGGTGAAGCAACTTTGCACTGTCAGCATTTACTGAGCCTGGAATCAGGACCTACCATTGTAAAGGCCCGGACCATGTGGAGGCCAAAGGGAACCAAGTCCCAAGAAATAATGGCTCCATCTTCGTTGTAAAGTGCATAAGAGGTTTCAAATGGTGTTTTTTTGGCAGCAACAATTTGGTAAAGTGAGAAGAGGACAGCTACTTGTGTTCTCTATTGGAAAGCACACAGGGCATACATGGATGATATATTATACTCCCATAAGCCCATAACAATGGGAGAGTGTGACCTAAGTTATTTACATAGAAAGTGTGTGTGAAGGTGGAGGAGATAAAAGGGGCCAAGAATGGAAGAGACCAAAGTGGAGAAGACGAAGAAGGCCTCTTGTGCATGCTTTGTTTTCATTTTTCCTTTCCTTTTCTTTCCTGTGAGAAAATCTTCAGTTACACGGATGGGTGTTGTAAGTATTGAAATTGTAGCTGCTGCTGTATGATGGGAAGTGAATGCTTCTCATACACATGTTCTGTCTGGGGCTATGTCTATATATTATGAGCCCTTGAAAGCAGCCTTGTCTGGGCCACTGTTTACTAAATTTTAAGCTCATATATTGTATCGATTCATATTTAATTTGAAACTTCCGAGTTTCTTCTCCTGGTTGCCAAGCGTGTTGAAACTTCAGATCTGGGTCTTACGCTGGCCAATCTTGAAATGGTGCAGCTAATGATATGAGTTACTTTTGACTTGCTTAGCTGAAGCAGACAGCTTTGACGTGAGCAATGACAGGTTCACAGGTCCAGTTTATTATATTGGGTTGACCGATCAGAAAGAAGAGCAAATTGTATTTTATATCTTGCTTTCCTCCTAAAATATTCTATCGACTGCATTTTTCTGGCAATAATTCCTGATCAATTGCTTTTGAAACTACATTTATCTGAAAATCATCTTACTGTAATCTGTGTGAGGCTGTAAGCCATGAGTAATACTCCATGGATGGATCTGCAAAGAGTGAAGAGGCGATGAATTTTCTTGTTAACCGCCTTCTATTCCGTAAAGATTCTTATGGAAATTCTATCAGAATTATATTATTTTCTACAAAATTCGTGTAAAATTCCTTCATTCGGAACAGGCCTTATATTGTCTGCACAAGTGGAATTTTGAGCCGTGCAATGACCTGGAGATTGAATCAAACGTGAATATTATGTCTGGATGCTAAACTTATCTTAGTGTTGTTATTGGTAATTCGGGTTGGGTTACCTAATTTAATGAGGGCAATTTTTTTTTTGAGGGCAAATTGTGCTGTGCGAATAATTAAGCGAGGATCGGTTGGGAGGAATGGTGGATAAGGGTCGATGTTATTTGTTTGGTTGATTAATATGCCATTTCCTCTTTTCTCAGACGATTTATCTGGCATTTGGCACTTGAAATAATCTGTTTGTCACTAAGCAACAGTCCTGACTCCTGACATATTTTTTCGCATAGTCAATAAAGCAATAGGCACGTTACAAGTACATTACTAGAAGTCCACAATATACAAGGTAAAGTTTCTCTCTTTTTTTTTCCCTTTAAGAGGACAGTCCAAGCTAAGCTAAGTTCCTTTTTAGAAAGATCCTCTAGTTTATATTACTAATACACACGAGATTAAAGTACATGAGTAACTAATTTTTACATTAAAAATCATTGATGAACACCATGTTACCATCAAATCTTTGATGAATACGACTAATTTCTTTATCTTCCTTCGCGAACCTGGGACCTTGTGGCTGTGGCATACTTGCCCACGTTCACAACTAGGGGTGGATATCGAGCTAACTCGACTCGACTCGTTAAACTCGTTACGATAACGAGTCAGCTCGACTCGACTCGTTATCTTAACGAGTTCAAACCTCAGCTCGGCTCGACTCGTTAAACTCGTGAGTTGGCTCGTTAAACTCGATATTGCCATCTGAGAGGAAGATTGTTGTTGAGACTATACAGTATGTTATGTGTTATCATCCTCGCCTCACATATATACAGTTATACTTGCCGACTTGGAGGACTCGTTAAACTCGCGAGTTGGCTCATTTAACTCGCGAGTTAGCTCATTTAACTCGCGAGTTAGCTCATTTAACTCGTTATAGAAACAAGTTCAAATCATAACTCGACTCGACTCATTAAGAAACGAGTTCGAGCCGAGTCGAGCCGAGTTTGCGAGTACTCGTTTAACTCACGAGTTTCGAGTTTTTTTTCCACCCTTATTCACAACAGTAGGAAGTAAATTGTCAATAATTTCTATTAATAAATAAGACTAGCGTCTTAGTAGTTGTGTTGTTCATCGGAAGAAAACCAAAGGAGACTTATTAACTTGTACCCAACTCAACCCGATATCCATCTCTAGCGTAAGCGTCGTCTTCATTGCCCAGGTTAGTTGGTACACTGAAACCCATCGAGGTAAAGAAAATCCGGGAGAGAACTCACCATAAGGGAAGAAAAAGTAATTAAAATAACTTGATCTAAGGAAAAACAACTGTAGAAGAAGTAAAAAATCTAAAAATTACTTATGAAAATTAACTGAGTCCACATCCACATAACCCTCACGAGTGCGCGGAAGAAGAGGGCAAAGGAGCCAAGTCGCCAACGGCGGATTGGTGGAGCTGCGGCCGGCCAATAGGGTTCCACGAGGAGGGTTCCCGACGAATTTTTTTCTCTTTAATATTTTTTTAAATCTTTTTTTTTTTCAAAACTAGGCGTTAGGTTCTAGAAATTACAAAACTAGACGCCGATCGCCCGTATATGGGGCGATCGCCCCATATACGGGCGATATGTCCCTCGAGTAACGGCAAGACCACCTATCGCCCCCTGCACGGGCGATCACCCCATGTAGGGGCGATGGGTGGCTTTTAAGCGCAATTAACCTCATTCAGGCGAGCTAAGCGCAGAAATTAACATTACAAAAAAATTGCTATCGTCTCAGATTGGCGATTTTTGTCCTGCCACATTTTGTTAATCGGGTCAGTTAGCGAGGCACATATCGCTCAGATATGGGGCGATCGGCGTTATTTTGCAAATTGAACTCTAACGCTTAGTTTTGAAAAAGATTAAAATTAATATTAAATAAAAAATTCTCCCGGCACGTAAGTGACGAATTTTTTTATTTAATATTTTTTTATTCTTTTTCAAAACTATGCGTCCGAATGAAAAAATGACAAAATGCCCCGTCGCTCGTGTATGGGCGATCGCTTCCATACACGCGCGATAGCCCCGCCACCGTTAACGCCTGTTAGCAGCGCCGCTAGGGCCCCCATCGCCTCTCAGAGGCGATCGCTTCTCTGAGGCGACAGGACCTATGCAGTTTTTTTTTAGTTTTGTTTTGTAATTACTATATGCTTTTTAATATAAACCCGTAACTTTTGTTAGAGTGTCCAAATTAAATGAAACTTGTTTCTAAATTTAAATTTTGGAATGAAGAATTAGAGTGTAAAATAAAAATCCATGTGTTGTTTGCAGAATTTTTTTATTTGAGTTCAATGCTAGGCTCTAATCGTGGATTGTGAAGGAATTATAATGTGTGTTGATCCATAATTCATGAAATAAATAGAATAAGTTACTACAACCTTATGCACTTCATTTTTGCAAAAATATCTAAATATGATTGCATTTTGAATAAAAGATGGCTAGTTTAAACCCTTTATAACAATCATTGTTCAAGCAGTTAGAATAATATCTGAACGACCTCAAAACTTGACAGAACCAGTTTTGTTGCATTCTTGGGCTTGCATAGGTCACAATTATGTAAAAATATTTAGATGTCACTTTAGGCTGCACTATTTTATTGTTGTCCGAACATGCAATCGGTAAAACATGAAAATTGCCGTATCTTTCGCAAACGATGGTAAAACTCGATGAAATCAGATATGACGAACTGAAAATGCTATAACCTATCTCGATGGAGAAAAATAACATCATTTGGGACACCTGGAGCAGTAGGACACATACTAGCCCTCCGGACAGTGAGCATACTCTTGAAGGTTGGGCCGCACTGTTTATTACGACTTAAAACTAAAAGGAGTACCACGAACAAGGAAAACCAAAGTTAACACCAGACGTCTATTGAGTGCTTGAGGCCACTTCCCATTCGCCCATGCCTCCGCTGGCTTCTCTGCACGTCGCGCCTCTCTCGCTTTCTACATTAAAGTTCTAAATATGAATCATGACAAGAAATTTCTAAACAACACTATCCGAGAAATTGTAAACGCTACACAATCCTAAATTTTCTAAACACTACAATAAATTTCTAACACTACAATAAATTTGTAACGTACTTAATACTATACAGTCCTGAAAATTCTAAAAACTAAATACTACATTAAAGTTCTAAATATGAATCATGACAAGAAATTTCTAAACAACACTATCCGAGAAATTGTAAACGCTACACAATCCTAAATTTTCTAAACACTACAATAAATTTCTAACACTACAATAAATTTGTAACGTACTTAATACTATACAGTCCTGAAATTTCTAAAAACTAAATAGTACATTAAAGTTCTAAATATGAATCATGACAAGAAATTTCTAAACAACACTATCCGAGAAAATATAAACGCTACACAATCCTAAATTTTCTAAACACTACAATAAATTTCTAATACTACACTAAATTTGTAACGACTTAATACTATACAATCCTCAAATTTTTAAAACTAAATACTACATTAAAGTTCTAAACGCTACACAATCCTAAATTCGACTAAATATTACATGCTACATTAGAATTCTAATAACAAGTAGTCCTACAGAATTTTCTAAACACTACAAAATCGTAAAATTCCTAAATAATAGATTTATAAAATTTGTAAAAAATACCTTCGCAAAACGCATTTAATCGACTTTTTTCCCTTTTCTTCTTCTTTCTTTCTTTTTTTTCTTCTTTTTCTTCTTCTTTTTTCTTCTTCTTCTTCCTCCTTCTCTTTTCTCTTCGTTTGCTTCTGCCTCGGCTGAATGCCTGCGCCGAGCGAGAGGGCGAGGTTTGAAGGCCGCTGTCGCCTCGCTCGGCGATCGCCTGCTCTCGCGACGACAGGGGCCCACTGTAACGGCTTTTTTACCGTTTGCTCTGGCTGACGGCGAGGCACATATCGCCCGTGTATGGGGCGATCGCCCCATACACGGGCGACGGGCGTATAGTTTTGCAAAAATTTGATTCGGACGCATAGTTTTGAAAAAAAGAATAAAAATAAATATTAAAGAAAAAAAAATTCCTGTGCGGACAGTAGTGCTCTAGTCCGCTTATCTGCTGAAATAAGCATGGGCCATGGGCTTTCATGGGATTGTCGATTCAGCCCAATATCCTCATAAGGAAGTGCCAGGTTTGCGTTGCTTGCATTCTTCTCAATACCTTTTTAATAGTGTCTCTAAAAGAAAAACCTTTTTAATAGCGAATAGCACTATTGGTAAATGCGTTTTGTAGGGGAAATATACGCTTATTACTCAAATATGGGAGGATAGCAATATATAAGCATATAAACGAAAATACAAATGAAATGAGAGGCAATTCATCTATTTTTTTATGCTTTTATGCTATGAATGTCAGACAGAGAACAACAAGGAAATCTTTCGGAGGAGATAGGCAGGCGTTTTACTACTGCATATATATGTTCTCTACTAATAATTTTGCTAATACATTGTAAGGAATCTTTGGAGTCAAAATATATATATATATATATATGAATGCCAGTTAAATGATACTTCTATTCTCCTCTCGTAACAGCATGAACTTTCTATACGAGAGAGAATCATAGATAGTCCGGAAGCTAGATCCCCCTTACCCTAATTATTTTTCTCGCGGCATCTTGCCAGCATATATATGGACTCCAGCATGTGCAAGAATCTAAAACCGGTCATTACACTGTATTGTAGTACGCCATACAAATTATATCGTGATATACTCTAAATCGGAAGGCAGATGTATATAATATAAATTTAATCCCATGTTCCATGTCTGGTGTGCATGTGAGACAAGAGATGATCAGTAGTTAGTAGATAAGCTAGCATACTTTCTCTGATGCAGAATCCCACAACCATTTCCTCGGATGCTTACAAAACTTCGCATACATGCATGGATGGCATCTGAGTTGTTGACTGAAAACATTGTTCCCTCGTTGATTTTTGATGCTAGAAGTATCATGGCCCTAGATAAAAGAAAAAGGAAGTACCATACAATGTTGCGATATTAACAATTTGAAGATCTCTGCTTTGTGATTAGGTCGTTAGCTTGCAATATATTCCGCTCTGTGTTTGATTGCTAGTGCATACATATACACTGATTGTGCACATCGCATCATTACTAATGATACTCTGAAATATGATTCTTGCTCGATCGCTGCCACAAGAAGCTCAGATAACCCCACATGGTATACCGATCGACAGGATACAGTTATAACGGCAGCCGGTAGTTTACGTTCTTGTTAATTATAGGGTTGTTAAGGCAGGAGAGTCCTGTTCATTCAACAAGTATTGTTAATCACAGAAAACGAAATCCATGTATAATATATGCATGCAGATTCGCACTTCACTCTTGATGGAGATATATTAATCAGCAATAGTATGCATGATCAAGAATTGTCTCCCGACAATATGATCTATCTAGACAATGTGCCAACAAAGGAGTCTTGTCTAATCGAGATGGCGTTGTCAAACAATCAAGATTACATAAACACGATATCGGAACATAAACATCAGATGTAGTTCATGGCTTTCTCTTTATTGATATTTCTGGTGTATATACAATTTGTCCCATACCTCTACTTATATAGCGGTAGAGGAGGAGACTTTTCTTGCAAACAAAGTAAAGATTTAAAGTAATCTACTGGGACTCTTACTTTTCTAATACCCCTCCCACACACACACACTTTTTCCAAACAAAGTAATGATGATTTTATATACTCTTGATATCCAATTAACCTCAAATTTATTTTGATGGATTTGTAATATTTCTTAAGTGTAACGTGGCCAAAGGAGGCACAGGAGTAGTGTCATGTATGAAATTAGAATATTCCAATACAACCCCACCCCCAACCCCCCCCCCCCCCCACACACACTTTTTCAACATCGTGCTCATGCCTAGTCAAAAACTCTTTCTGAAAAATCCAATGAGAAAAATCCAAATTTCTTCCAGAGTGGACATTCTCATCTCTTGAACTCCGTGGATGCAACACCCTGGCCCATTAGTGTAGTGGCCCATGTGACCATGTAGAGTTGTGGAGTTGTCATGATGGGATTAGTCCCACATTCCTTGTCTGAAGTAAGTTGTAGTAGTATATAATACCTACTGGGTCTAAACATAACATCTTCAGGTTAACCATTTTACACGAAGCATAGATGAAAATGTAAGTGGGGTGCTATGCATGTGCGGGTCCACCCCATAGGTGGTCTGGGCATTGAGAGGCTTTTAGGCTAGGGTGTTACAATGGACCAGTGTCTCCTAAATGATTTCCACACGCACTAGTCGCTGGGGGGTATATGCAGTGTATTGGACTCATTCTTGATGCATCATTATGCAAAAGATCCCAGCTGAGTGTTTCCCTCTCTTCTTGGGTGAACAACTGTCACATTTATTTTAGAATGGACATTTTTGCTAGTTAAGGCTTGTTGCATAACTATATCAGTACTCCACTGTTACAACTAGAATAGCAAAACTAGGTTCTTAATTCCATGGGTTATAGCACCTAAGTAAAATTGCTAATGGATAATATCCCTTAGTGGGAGCACCTTGCTTCCATCTAGTGGAGGCGTTAATCACTACTACAAAGTACATAAATGAGCTTCTCATCTAAATCCTCCTAAGGGAATCAAATAGTTTGTCCCTAGTGATAATCATTACTCTCAACAAAGGTGTTACACTTAAAGTGTAAAAAGATTAGGGTCCTATTTTAGCCTTTTAAATCATAGCCCTCAAAGTGCCCTAGTCATTCATATCAGCATTAAGTTCACTGAAAAATACATTAATGTTGTGGCTAGCAGAAAATATTCATAGTTCAGTCTTATTTTATCAAAACCCAAATTGCCTTAATCTGTCATATCACACATATATGATTTGAGGTCTCTCAGATGCAAAATGTTTATTATGTGGTCAATAGAAATATGTTCTAGCATAATAGTATATCAAACAATAATACATACAGTTGTAATCACATGCAGAAGTATAACATCATACAATCACCACTTAGTACCCAAAGATTAAACAGGATCATGGAATCAAATGTTCTTTCTTAACAGCAAGCATGATCACCCAAAAATTAATGTTGTTGTAACATAAACACACATCTTAACCAAAAGAAGGTGATCCAATATATGTCTGTTCAAAGCTAAGAAGATGATCTATAGTATACTTCTGGGAAATTAAGATCACTCAGGATCAATATCATCTACCTCTAGATTATTATCTTTTATTTGGGAATAATACTGTTATAAGCAAATCTTGTATAGCATAAATACCGAAAATCATTTGACTTGATGATTTCCTAAATGCCTTAAAATCATTCAACTTGATTATTTTCAAATATCCCATTGTGTACTTAAGTAATTCCACCGCTGATTTGCTTATTCCTAATAGGCTGATCATTGCCTCATGCAATATTACCTTTATTTTGATATGAGATTTCCCATGCTATTTTCCATCACTCATCATTATATCTGTTGATCTTTATTTGTCGCTCCCTTATTACTCCCCCTTTTTCACGCCAACCTTATAAATTCCAAATGCATATGCCCTGGGCATATGTGGGAATCAACTCAAATTATACCATAGTGTGTACTCACAAGGTATCTCTTATGTCGGTTTAAAGCCTATTGGGTGAAGGTGGCAAATAATACCATAAAGTGATCTTCCTCGGGATCAAGTGGATTTAAGTTCAAAGTGCTATTCAGGGAATCCCAACTCCCTTGCCTCCTTTGGCCACATTACACTTAAGAACACATTACAAATCCATCAAAATAAATTTGAGGATAATTGGATATCAAGAGTATACGAAATCAACATATCATGTGGCAAATTTATCTACAATGTCAAGAATATCTTCTACTTTATTTTATTCTATAGAATAAAAAAATGATATCAGCAGATTAAATCATTATTATAAAAGCATATGGGCTTCATAAAAACATCTTAAATCAAGGAAATAATTTCCCTCTGATTTTGATATTTTTCTATGAGTTTGCAAAAAATTTGTAATTTTTTTGCAATTTTCTAAGCTCAAAAGGTAATTCTATATATTACTTCTTTTTGCAGAAAGTAATTACTGAAATAAATCAAATACCATAAATGTATTTTCATAAGTTAATAAAACTTATAAGGTCTTTTTCGCAAAATTCCAAAAAAAATAGTTGGATGGCCTTATGTGTATTTTTTTTGGAATTTTAAGATCTCTTCTACAATTTATGCAGCTAGCAAGGACCTATTCGCAATTTCTAGAAATTTTGAGGACCATCTCATAAGATCTTTAGTCTCACAAAATTATTAGGCCTTTCTATAAAATTCACATCAAAAGGGCCTAAATTCAGTCGATTAAGGGCCTATTTGCAAATTTTCACAAAAGCCAAGGGCTTATCAACAAAATTGCTAACGAGCCTTGGTTTTTGCTCGATCGAGTCTCATTTGGGAGAACTCAATCTACAAGACAAATATATGAGGCCCTTTGTGGGCCTTTACCGTCAGCCCAACATAAATAAGCATGGCCTATACTTTGATAGGCACGTATTGGTCTTTCCGTGGGCTCACTCTTTCTAGTCCATCTGGGGGCCTGCATGGCTAGGGTTAAGAACCCTAGTCGCAAATGACTTGGGCCCCTTTTCTTCTGGTGAATCAGCTCCCTCGTAGAAACCTAGCCACCCTCGAGCAAAGAAGCTTTAGGCGATGGTCATGCCAGCGGTGTCCGACGAGGTGGAGAGCCCAACATCGGCAGCCCGAGTGAACTCGATGGCTGCCCCATGTGAAGCCGTTAGGGAATCTGGTGGCCCTCCACCCCTCTCCTTTTTTTGCCTATTTCTTCTTGTGACCCCACAAGCCTTGGTGGTGGTGTACCTTAGTCGACAGCCAGGTTGTCCAAGGGGCTGCCCCGAGCGACGCTACCGCGGTAATCTCCAGTGACGAAGATTGGAAGCAAAGGAGCGAGCTATCTCTAGCACCCCCTTCCTGTGTGGTGGTTGCGATTTAGTTCCAATGATGGCAACCCGTCAATGGCTCAGCTTGGCCCACCGATGAGGAGGACGACAGTCTCCCATCCTCCTTATTGACAATATGGTCTGCTTCTTCTAGGGCGGTCCAATGGTGGTGCGACAATGTGCCAATGTTCACTCAAACTCCGAAGGTGACGAAGTTGATGTAATTTGGTGCAATGCAGTGGCCAATGTGGATACCAACAATAGATAGGTGAGGATTAGATTTTTTTTGTTCCTCTTCTTATTTTAATCTATTAGAGTTTACTCATGTCGCATGTTAGGCGTTGTTTCTTTTTGGTTTGGTCGTGTCAGCTCAGGTTGGCTGGCATGTCTCCTACGTGAGATGTTGCATGTGTTCTATTGCATGGGCCAAAGGCGTGCCGAGTTCGTGTCGTGGCTGGAGTTTGCATGAGTTTAGTTAAAGCCACGTCGTGTGGATCGTAGGATGGCAAGGTCAGTGCACGGCATGGCGGTAATGTCGAGCAAGTTGTTTGCCCACCCTTGCATGTAAGCATCATGGTCCTTAGCGACTAATTAATAATAGGAGAAGAAAAACAGAAAAGCTAAAGTTGGTTGCGGGACACGAAAACCATTGTTGTCTTCCTAGCGTGATCAAGTTCTCTCTGTGTTCAAGTGTTCGTGCGCGTGTGTCCAGGTGATCGCGTGTGTAGTTGATAGTTCGTGACGTCATAATCCATGACTGAAACTTGTTTTCATATATTAATCTCAAATTTGGATCAATGTCATGTAGATCGATTTCAATCTACTAAGAATTATCTCATTCTTTTCTTCTTTGAGTCAATCCTAGATCGAATCCGCTTGTGCACCGAAACACTTTGTTTCGATTTCAGTTTTCAAACACGAACATTAACAACTGCGATACAATTAGATTAGATCGATATTCATGTTCCCTTCTTTTACTCGATTCTATCCATGATCGAGTACTACACGTCCCGTCCTATCTTGCCCACCAAGACAGTGACGACGATGGCTCGCTCAATAGGCGACCACAGATGTACCACCCAACGATAGTGGTCGAGCCATGTCCACACACTCGATGGCATGTCGGATCGACGGCCTCAATGGCACCTGTGCACAAGGCGCAATGCATTACGGCACACCAATCACACATGGCGACGGCGGCACCATGACATTTGTGACAAGGCATAATGGCAATAGTGCGGCCCCGATCTCATGTCCTTAACACAATGAACAGTGGTGACATCGGTAGAACACACACACGACATGGTGGTTGTGGTCTGTCCCGCTCTCGCACATGGTGATGTCAGGGATGCAACCCCGTGCTCCCCCTGGCACAACGGCATGACTACGCTCACGGTGTGGCATCGCCGATCCATGCACACGGCGTGGTGGCAACAGCCCCGGCAAGTCACAGCATGGCGCTATCTCAAAGGCGTTCCGGCATCCTCGCCACGGCAAGGCGCATGGTGGCGGCATGCACATGGCGTTTTCCATTAGCTAGGCGGCGACCATGCACAAGGCATGTCATGACATTGTTCACGCCACGACATCATCAAATAGCCGATGCATAGATTTGGCAGTGCCACGGTGTTGTCGATGTCTAGATCTATTCGGCAACCACGCCAATGCGCGACATGAATGTCGATCACACCAAGGAGTAAATCAACGGTCGAATAATGGCATGAAATAACACTAATCGTGCCAAGGCGCAAAACTATGGTTGGGTTTGGTTGATGCTAACCCCACCGAAGGTGAGACATCGGCTGGATTTAGAAGAATAGAAAATAGGAGGATCCAAATAAATCCAACAATTTGAATTGACCAAGAAAGATTAAGCAACGAGCTTCAGCGAATACACACAATAGATGCATCCAAAATCTGCCTCCTATCGCGGCGAACAACACTGCTACCAGGGCAACAAGAATGATGCTGCAGTAATGATTTCCACCTACCGTGGCTGCTGCTGTGACGATTTTTCTTGCCACAGCAGGATCGCATATATACTTCGCTCTTGAGCTTCTCGTACTAATAATGTGTTGTGTAATTGAGGACATGTTACCAACCAATTAAGGTCACATAAATACAAGATCATAACAGGGACAACACCATGCAGATCTTATGGCTCTTTCTCTATATTGATATTTCTTATGTGTGTGCTATGTGCAAGGTTGACCCACTTTATATAGTAAGAGAGGAGACTTTTCTTTCAAACCGAGTAAGGATCCAAAGTAATCTACTCAGACTCTTCGTTCTTATTTGAAAGCTCTCAAGAATTCATTTAGGAAACTTCTAGAAATCCGTTTAGAAGTGTCCACGTATATATAGCATTAGAATGTTCCATGACAATAAGATCGAACTTGCCACTACTCGACTTGAGGGAACAGGCACCCGCATTTAAGAATAATGAGCGCGTAAAGGAGGATATCCATCCGTTTAATACAAGGATGAAATCAACGATAGCATCTTAGGCAAGCTAGCAACGATTACATGTGCACCTAAGGGGAGTGAACCGAAAGTGTCTCGCCAAAACACATATGCAAGTTGGACGAAACCAGTAGCTAGGGACGGAGCTAACTGACCACACATTAGAAGCAGAACGTCACAGCCGACGTCGTGGTTTCACCCGACAAGCATATCGATAAGTATCTGCCTAATCTGCTAAAGTATCAAAAAATGGAGGGCAGGGGAACAGGGCCCTCCCCTCCAAATGATGCTTAGCTACGCTTTCGGCCAAAAACTCTGCGCTTTCGCTTAGTTTAGTGCCGGTCAAATGGTGCATGATCCCCTAAACCCCTCCCTCGATCTCGATCGTCTCTCACATTGGTGTAGTTTATTAATTCCCTTGGCTTTTCTTAGGGTTGCGAGTGATTCATTCATGGAAGATGGAACATTTCCTCGTGCCCACTATCTAGGGTTTCCATTAGCTAGCTAACTAGCCTTTACCGAAATGTCCTTAGTTGGATTGGAAACTTCAAAGTTGAAAAATGGTTGATTAGGCCTGTGGACTACGAAATAGGTTTTGATTTTCTGGGAAGATTCCAACAGAAAGGTACATCATGGGTATTTTCAGAGTGACTTGTGACCTATATCTCCAGCATTGCAACTGCATAACACATGGGGTGAGGTTGACATTTTTTAGTATACTTAGTAGTATAGTGTCATCAATAAATTATTAATCCGCAGACCAACTTCTCACTATTGAGAAACCCGGTGAAAATTTCAGTACATCTCCTGCGCTGACAGCCGCACGACTGAGTTTTCGAACACAAACAACAATACCAGTACACATCATGTCCAAACAGTTCCATAACTACTTTTCAGAATAAAACTACTATAGTTTGGTAAAGCTATATAGTTTACAACATTGTCTATCTGGCCAAAAATACAGACGGAGTGTTAGTGTTGCATCTCGCATGCATGAGCAGCTAGTTCTTATGACAAAAACGAACAATGCACTGCACCTCAGAGCGCAGCACTGTCGATCAGCTCAAGATCCAGGTATGTTGTGTCTGATTATGTATATGTCAGATTGTTAGGAGCTATTTGCGGCAAAATAATTGGTGATGCCCGCCGGGCGCCATCACTCACAAGCCGAGCCACCAGGCGGACGCCAGCCCCCAACCATAACCCGGATGACAGCGAGGAAGGCACCCGTAACGATCGAGTCGCAGGCTTCACCGATCGTCGTGCCGGTCCTCGCCGCCGGGCGAGCCAGGTAGGGCGGGCAAGCAAGAAGTTAGGCCGACGATGACATCTGTATATTAATTATAAAAAACAATCTGGATGTTAATTGTGAAAATTAATAGGCCACCCATAACACTAAAAAGGAAACAATCGACGTTCGTCTTAGAACTTCAGTATAGTTGGGATCGTCCTGCCGTGTTCATCCATGCTCTGCTATAAGTTGGAATTTCGTCTTCGAAATTGTGGTACAGACTTGTAGTCGATGTCGAACTATGTAACAGCAATATAAAAACATATCGTCGGACCTCTTGCAACCGTAATTGTGAAAATGAAAGAAACCCCTCGTACAGATAGAGCCTCCACGAGTCTACTCCCGGGGACTTAGCCATTGTTGAACCTCCTAAATAAATCATCATGTCATCCGTGTGCTTTTGTTTTCTGCATGATCATATCCCTCGAGATGTGCTGCCGCCGGTTCCACCAAAGAGACATGGAGAGCGAAGAGTAAAGAAACGGGCAAGTCAGCAAGTGGGCAGACGGTGTGGAGAAGAAGGAACGGAGGAAGGCCACTCGGGCAGGCGTAGTAGCGTAGCGAGCGCTACCATCTCCGCGCGCGCGCGGGGCGTGCCGAAGGCTCCTCCTCTTGCCGCACTACACCAACCCGCGAGACGAGGCGCGGGCGGCCGGGGAAGGAAGGCATCGGGTTCGTTGCCGTCAAAAGGCGAGCAGGGGACAGCGCGCCGACATGCCAACTGCCGCCGGGGCCTTCTCTCTCCCCTACCCGACCCACGGCTTCGCAGCAGAGAATGACAGGTGGGGGCCCCTCTGCCACTTGTCGGTAGGATGGGGGTGCAGTGGTTGGGGTCGGGGTGTAGCGTTATTATCTACCCTCCTTTGTCTTCTCTTGCGCTGCAGGCTTGTTTTGTTCTGTGCGGTGCCCCTCGGGAGTTTCTGTATTTGCGATGCTGCATAGTGGTTTCAGGGCTTGCAAGGTCGTTTTGCCGTAGCGACGTGATTTATGCGCACATTGGTGAATAAGATTCCTATTGCTCTATCAACAGAGGTGAAATCAAATGCAATGCACCGTGTGAAGTCACCTGGAGTTGTGGATTACTTCAAGCTAAACTAGCTACAAGTCAAAATAGCAACAGATAGTGTCAAATAGACCGCATCGAAGACGGTTAAGTTCGAGAGAAAGGGCTACATAACTCCTAAGGCTTTGTTTGGATGGGTGGTAATTCTTTAAAAGGTTCTGAGATTAAATTCGAAATTAAATTAGATTCTAAAATATTTCAATAAAATACTACTCTTAATCCAAACACCCCCTAAGTGAGAATAGATGTAAAAGGGACTGGATCCAAATCCATGTTACTGTAGATCATTTCGATCCCGATCCTACAAAAGATCTTAATCATGCAGTACCGTATGGAATAGTCATCCAGGTCTCATAATCTTCCGAATCACGAATTTCGAGGCACAATCTTATGAATGGTCCTACTATATCTAGACCCTATCAACACAAAAACGATCATGCCTGAGATCTTGTTACCGATAGTTTTGTGCACTGGAACTATGGAGCAAACATTGAACAAACCTACGAATTAACTTACGTTTGTTTCGACTCCAAAAAAAATTCCAAACGCGTGGTGATAAAACATTAACTCAAACGGTTCAGCAAAACGGAATAGGCGGTGAAAATTTCGACTTGTCTGAGGTCCTACACCGAAACCGCCCGCACGCGCGCGGCACCAAACGGAGGGCAGCGCGCGCGGCGGGGCCCACGCCGGCCGCGCGCATCTTTATAGGCAGCATCCGCGCGGCCACCCCCCACCCGTCCTCCTCCCCACGAACGACGCCCTCGCCCCGACAACGACCGCGCAACCGATCGAGACATCGGGTCTACGAGCCGCGCTCGGTTCCTCCTCCTCCTGCGCAACAACACCACGAATCCGCCGCGCCCGCCATTCCAAAACCGCGCGTACCGATCGGCAGGCCGAAGCAGCAGAAGCCGATGTCGACGAGCTCGACCAACTCCGCCGAGTCCCCGGCCGTGTCCGGCCTCGACTACGACGACACCGCCCTCACCCTCGCCCTCCCCGGCTCCTCCTCCGCCGCCGCCGACCCAGTCGCTGACCGCAAGCGCGCCCACGCCGACCACGACAAGCCGCCCTCCCCGAAGTACGTAACTTTTTTCCTTCTCCACCTTAGCTAGCTCCCGCATGTCGCACGCCGCGCACGCGGGGAGATGATTGTGGTTGTGGTCTTATTGATGGTTCTGACCGACACGGACGTGTGGCATGTGTGACGACAGGTCGCGCGCGGTGGGGTGGCCGCCGGTGCGGGCGTACCGACGCAACGCGCTGCGCGAGGAGGCCGCGGGCACCGCCGGCGGGTGCAAGCTCGTGAAGGTGGCCGTGGACGGTGCGCCCTACCTGCGCAAGGTGGACCTCGCGGCGTACGGCGGCTACGAGGCCCTGCTCCGCGCGCTCCACTGCATGTTCGCACCCTGCCTCGCCATCCGCGGCGCCGGCGCCGACGGGGAGGGGAATAAGCTCGTGGACTCGGCCACTGGCGCCGAGTACGTGCCCACCTACGAGGACAAGGACGGCGACTGGATGCTCGTCGGAGACGTCCCCTGGAAGTAAGCTAGCTTCTCCTACTTGTTCTTCCGATCGATTTGCACTACTGTATAAAACATCAACAAACATGCTAATCTGATCCAATTCATGTAAACGCAGGATGTTCGTGGAGTCGTGCAAGCGGATCCGACTCATGAAGAGCTCCGAGGCCGTCAACTTATGTAAGAATCCAAGATCATTTCCTACTACAATTAACTGCCACTAACTGCATCGATAGATAGTCAAAGAGGAACGAACGCATCACACGAACACTAACATTTCCGCTTTGTTTAATGCAGCTCCAAGGTCATCGTCCCAATGATCGCTCGATGCGTACGCGCGAGGAAGTTTTCTGTCCGAATTAATTCAAAATGTGTGCAATGGAAGAGGCTTGGCTGCTCAGGTCCTCCATGTATCTATACCGTAGGACCAGTGATCAGTCAGTTGGTGTGTACTACTACTGTACAGGCCACATGGAAACCTCCTCCTTTCACCTCTCCTCCGATCCTCTCGATCGGACTCCAAGCACTTCAGGCCGGACGGTTTGGTTTTTGGACGGCGGCGACGATCGAAGGGAGGCGCTAGTAGTACTTGTCAATTAGTCCATTTTTAGTTTCTTCCAAGTTAGCTGTTACCGCAACCTTGTGTCCAAGGACGTATACGCAATATATGTAGTTGTTTGTTGTTGAATTGTTGCCACTTGTTGCATTGTAACTTTGTAAGGTCAAAAGTATACGAGTACAATCTGTCAGTTCTGTCGAACTTTTAGCTGCCTCTGTTCGCCCCATCTTTCCAGTTAGTGGTGCTGCGTGTTGTTCTTTTGGTTGGAAATCCTGAGCTTAGCTAGGTAGATGGTTATTGCTGTGGAAATCAGTGGCAGTGGGTATACATGTGCGTGGAAATTCATCCGCTGAAGAAAACTGTGCAGAGACTGAACTGAAAGTGGAACTGAAAGGTCCAGCTGCTCAATCTGTTTACCTTGCCCCTGGTTCATCCAAGAACTGAACTTGCAGGGGTTTTTTTAAAAAAGAAAAAGAAAAAGTGGGACGGGGTCCCCCGATTTCATTATGGGAAACAAAAATAAACAGGGCTTCAACTGAACTTGCAGTTATTCACCTAGCCCTGAGCCCCTGACTGATGAGGATGCACTCGATTTAGGTCTACCATTTTCTTTTTCTAATCATTTCCTCTTATTTACTAATCACTAATTAGAACTTAGAAGTACTTACATCAGTTCAATGGTAGTATTATCAGAGGACTATATTCTAGCAGAGTTGATGCTTCAATACTAGTTAGCTCAGAAGCACAAATCCCACATATACACGTTTGTTCTGTATACCCAGCATTAGTGACATGCTGATGCAAAAGATTCTCTTGGTCTCTCATCTCAGCCGGTCATTTTGCTCCACCAAATCTGATTCCGCACACATACCGTGTCTGCTCAATTGCCAAACGGATCGAAAGCTCCAAGACTGGTCCACATACACTCCACAGTCTCATTCAGATGATGTCCACAGTATCACACTCAGGTGGTGTTTATGCTGGCGGTTGAGCGTAGCCTCACTGAACCGAAAGTAACATCTTGGCAATGGATCAGACATGTAGTTTCCATGCGAAGTGATAAGTAAAGAAATCGAACTGGCAGTTATGTCCATACAGAATGTCGGTAGTAAATTGACTTGGTACGATCCAGGTGCTTATTCGAAGTTCTTGCGTGCCTCTTCGGGTCATCTGTGTCAACCTGTCAAGGGTAGATGAAATGAGGCACACTATATGGCACTAGTAGTAGCAGTAGCAGACTGTAGTGGTACTGTGGTAGCAGACAGTAGCACAGTTTGCCTTGCACGGCACCTCCTCGATGGACTTCGTCGGTAACCAAATCAAACTTGTTATTGCTCTGTTGATCCAAGGTTCACTTCATAAAGGTAGAGGATGTGCATCCGTTGGATTTTGTTGTGTAGATTCAGCCTTCCAGTATTGAATTTTTGGCTTGTTCTGGATAATGTTTTTCCCACCGCTTATACATCTAAGCGTATCAAATGTTTCTCGATGTATATGGAAATTAAAATTTCTCTTTGTTTGCACGACAAACTTCAACAAATGACCAAACATATTGTCTTCCAGAAAATCTTCAATGCACCAAAATTAGGATTACCTGACTATTTGTTGTTTCTTGGTTTGTTATTCCCTTACACGACAAACACATACTGAGAGAGGAGATCAACACTAATGAGTACAGTCTGACGGTGTATCACATATATAGCTGATAGCGGAGTTGGATTTACGGTTGGATGGCAACTTATCCAGGGTAAATCATCTTTTATCGTGTAAAGTCCGTAAAAACCAAAATTAGTTTTGAAAAATTCTAAAAAATTACTATATGTAGTGGAGATGAGCTTCTATATCCTTGTAAAATTTGAAGATCAAAATTAGTCGTATTTGAAAGATGTGAAAAAGGACAAATTCAACCTAAATAGTGATTTCACACTGTTTACACTATTTATCTCACTGCCTGTCAATTTCATATTTTTTAAATGCGATTGAGTTTAGTTTTCAAATTTTATAAGGTTGTAGAAGCTCACCTTCCTACGTATGATAATTTTTTGAGATTTTTTTTTCAAAATTTGCACACGTTGTTTTCACAGAGATTTACACAGTGAAGATGGTTTACACCGGATATATCTCCTATATCTTATATATGTATATTTCCTACTGTAATTTTGCACTCGTAATATGGCTTGTAAGCGTTGAGATGACTACATGAACAGATTATTCTTACATTCTAAGAAGTTTAGATAAATTGGCAGAGAAGTAGAATGAACAATTGTACACTTCAAAGAGTTTCTCGGTAGTATCAGCTTGCTGGATTCCTCAAAGAGTCTCATTGGAACTGCAATGTATGTGAATAGTTGGATCAAAAATCACAGTAAGATTTTTCAAAAATACTATTTAAAAGCACTGTATGATTTTAAATTGTAGCAACAAACGATAGCAAGGTATTGTTAAACATTTGTACCGCTCGTTGATCCAATCGAACACGCTGATGATCTGCACAAATTGTAGTCGATGGTGAGTTGGTGACTGCACTGCACAAAAACACATTTCCTACCTCTCCCTATCCACTCGCCGGCTTGCCGCCACATGCCGTCCGACGTGTCCCCTCCCAACAACCAACGACATCCCAAGATGCCTCACAATTCGACACGTGTCCCGATCCAGCCGCACTTGCACCGACCCAGCAAAACAGCGAGAGCCCGCACAACGGATCACAGCCCACAAAATTAACCAGCCCCTAATCTAGATTAGTCGCCATAATGGTTTAACTACCAGTAAATTTACTGTAATGCCCCTCCCCTGATCTTTTATTATTATTTTTCTCAAGACCCCCTGCTCTTTTATCGCACCTACTGTTCACACCACAGTATAATGTTAGCGGCGGCGGCGCTACTCCAAATCCAACCCTAATCCTTGCACTCTCCAATTCGATCCAAGAAGCGGATTCCGAGGCTCCCTGCGGTGGCGGCAGCGATGGAGGAGCATAGGCTTGGCGGCGGCGGAAGGCCGCCTATCCCGGCGACGGCGAGGAAGCCGGTGCTCGCGCGGCACGCCTCCTTTGTGAGTAAACCTCCAAATCTCGCTCTTTTCGGCGCGCCAAACTTGGTTGCTTTTGTGATCTGTGCGAAATCTGCGAGCTTTATGTGTTTTTCGGCTTGTTTCGTGCTTAATGTTTGCTGTTTCGTGCGATTCCTTCGCTGCGATGTGTGAACTGTTTGCGCCAAGAGCTCTAGAAGCTAGGGTTAGCACCGGTATGATGGGATGGGTGGTGTTGTGTCGAATTTGGAGGTGGAAAGAGAGGGGAAAGAATCTTGGGCTCTGAAATTTTTGGTACATCCTTGTTGTACTGGAGTACTTGGGGAGCTGGAGAGGGAGATGTTTGCATCCGTGCGGTTTATGTGGTTGCAGATTATTGGGAGTCTAGAAAGCCGTTTTAGATGCTTGTGATCCGGTGGTCTTTTCCAAAGACTGCCTTGGGTTCTATGAAATGATTGATTGTATCGAATTACTGTGGTACTGGGTATGCAGACAGAGCGTTTGAGAAGGTTTGCGTGAACTAGATTATTGTCTTGTGCTTGATGCTACCGTAGTATTTCCATAGCGTGTAATTTGTTGCAGAGGTAGGTAGTGAAAAAGATGCTATAACATTCCTCTTGAATTGAGCTTTTCTTCATGGAAAGATTGTTGTCTAAGGATGTCATGTGGAGAAAAGGCTGGGTCTGGAGGACATTTGCAAAAGTGGGGATCAGGCTGGTAATCTAGTACTTATGTGTCATGAAAGTCTATCAACTCTTTTGGTACTTCCCACGTCCTGTTCCGACCTCATGCCCCAGACCATTATTCAAATGAAATTATTAGAAAGGGTACTCTCATGTCTCTGCTTCTATATAAATAGTAATTGGCCCTTCAAGTCCACAACGTTTGAGAAAACTCCTGATCTCTTTTACATTCCTCCTTTGAAGGAATTTGCAAAACTGTAGTTTGACTTGTTCTCATTGCCCTGCTGCAATTTTTTGTTTCGATCTCATCACTCTACTTGAGGGTTTGATTTAGATTGTAGAAAATTTGGGTTCCTTTGCTGGCTTGTTATATCAGATTGAACAGGATTTTCTTGATAGAAGCCAAACAAGGTGATACTCATTTCATGTTTTGGCTTTCCCTTCTCATTAGTGTGCAAAAATAATTATAACAAAATCTGTGCACTTAGCTTTCTTTGTGTGCTTGGCTGATGCCTGCATGTTGCTGCGGGAATTTCTAGAAGCCCACGCTATTTGAGCAAGGAGTGGAAAATTATCATGTCATATTGAATTCACATGGGAGGGGAGAGGAATAGTTCTTCCACAGTTGCAACTATTAAGCAAAACTTGTGGCCATGATACGTTCTCAATCATGTTGAACGGCTATGATTATTTTAATGATGTGGCCTAATGGTACTCTTGTTTTTGCCTTTCTGGGATCAACTTTATTACTATATGTATTGTATGATATAGGCATGGAAGTTCCTTTAGCTTTAATGCTAGCACCACTTCATAATGAAATAGCATGCAATATAAATCTCATAACTTCTTTTTTGTATGGCTAATTAAATGCCATACTTGGCATTGGTATTGTAGGTGAGGAGTACTGCAAACAATAACAAATCTGAAACTGAGAAAACTTTTGAAAACGCGGATGCTGAATTTATCCCAGTGTTACGGTCTGGAGGCTGGGCTGATATCGGGTCAAGACGCACAATGGAGGATGTCTACATTTGCTGTGATAACTTCATGCAAGATTTTGGACTTGAAAGTTATGAAGAAGTTCCCAGTGCATTTTATGGGGTATGTTTTTTTATCTAACCTATCAGGGTTTTCTTACTTGATGTTTGTAATATATTTTAGCTAATGTTAGTCATTTCATGACTTGAGAAACAATGCTGACTCTCTACTGGGAGAGACTTTTGTGCATCTGACAGGCATTTCCTGCGTATGTACCCTTCACACGATTTTAATGCTTTAGGTTTTTGATGGGCATGGTGGAAAGCACGCTGCTGACTTTGTGTGCAGCAATTTGCCAAAGTTTATCGTTGAGGATGAGGGTTTTCCGATGGAGATAGAGAAAGCTGTGTCCTCAGCATTCTTACAGACTGACGCTGCTTTTGCAGATGCTTGCTCTGTGAACTCCTCTCTTGCATCTGGCACAACTGCACTAGCTGCACTCTTGGTTGGGAGGTAAACTTGTGCAACTGTAAGCCTTGTACTCCTCAGTTATTTTTTAGTATTTCTTCTTAACTACTATTTGAAGCTTGTCACTACCTACCAACAGCAAAAGCCTATTTGATTCTCCCGTTATGGTCTTATGGTCCCTGTTATGTTGCCTGTGCAAATCAATTCTTCAATGTGCGCATTCATGTGCACAGAAGAAAGCTAGGGGCTTCAACAGTTACCCTCATTTACCCCCCACAAATATCACTATATCAGTATTTCTTCTCTATGGTAACTGCAAGTTTTCCTGTTCTTTGTGTGCATGTGAAGTGTGTCGTCAGGTCTATATACGTGCTTTGCTCTTTTAGGGAGTAATGTGTATATCTCCTATTTGTTTTCTGAACAATTCACTGTCTTCTTTCTCTTTTCACCCTTTGTTGACCATGGTTAATACCAGCATGCACCATAGCCTATTGCATGCTGCAGTATTCTCTTTCATGATGAAAGTAATCATAAGCCCCCTTTCTTTATGATATTGGATCACATGAATGGACTGTGTGCCCATTTCTTTGTTAGTCCATTCTGTAATTTTCCCTTTTCCTTATTTGAATTCTGCTGTCTTTCTATTTATCTATAATTTTGATAGTATCGCCTCTGAAAGATTTGCGCTTTCACTTGAGATAACTTTTCTTTAATGTTTCTGCATTTTTGACAGGTCACTTCTGGTGGCAAATGTAGGTGACTGTAGAGCAGTACTTTGTTGTCATGGAAAGGCAATTGAGATGTCTAGGGACCACAAGCCATCTTGCAACAGAGAGAAGATGCGCATTGAAGCATCTGGTGGTTATGTTTACGATGGCTACCTGAATGGGCAGCTCAATGTTTCGCGAGCAATCGGGGACTGGCACATGGAAGGAATGAAAGCATGTGATGGTCTTGGGTCTCTTAGTTCTGAGCCTGAGGTGATGATGAGGAATCTTACCGAGGAGGATGAATTTCTGATCATCGGATGTGATGGAATCTGGGATGTATTCCGCAGCCAAAATGCGGTAGACTTTGCGCGTCGAAAGCTCCAAGAGCACAATGACCCTGTTGCTTGCTGTAAAGAACTAGTTGATGAGGCCATCAAGAGGAAGAGCGGTGATAACCTTTCTGTAGTTGTCGTCTGCTTCAACTCCAGGCCTCCTCCTGTCCTAACTGCTCCAAGGCCTCGTGTACGGAGGAGTATATCTGCAGAAGGGCTAAGGGAGCTGCAAAGCTTCCTCGATAGCTTGGCAGATTGATATATGTGGCTTCAGAAGCCCCGCCATACTCTAGCGGTGTACTTTTTCGTTTTTTCCATAGCTTAGTATGGAATTTAGGTTTAGTTTGTGCAATCTCATAATTTCGATGAGATAGCTGTTGTTGAGTAATCCGGCGTTGTTGTAACATATGCTGCGGCTAATTTTATCTGCAGTTGAAAGTATTTATTGGTTTTGGTGACCTGTTGACTTGATAAGTCTGGAATGATAAGAGCGAACATTTCTTATATCTCAGTGAATTGTTAAGTGATCTTGTTGACCATTCATGCTTGCAATGCTGTGGGAAATAAGACAAGTTACTATGTTGGGAACACAAGTCGTCTACAGGTAAATGTTTGCACATTTTGTGAGCAAGCAGGACAGGTTAGTATGTAACTACAATGGTTGAGCAGTTGCTTGTTTTTGTCTTCAATGAGTGGTCCAAAATCTATCGCCGGAGGCTTGGGCCCGGCCATTGTATGTAGCTACTTGATTTTGTGAATACAATCACAATCTTCCTTGAAATGCTATATTGTCCTGTAACTGTATGAGCACTTCAGATTGACCCATAATTCCATTCGTGTCTCAAATTTGTATGACAGTATCTATGTATTCTACTTTGTTTCTTTCCTTCATGCTTGCTAGTTGCTACAAGACTGCCAAGACTACAATTATCAAAGTAATTGCATATTATTTCAGCAGTAGGTCTTCTCCCCACGACATCGTATGCTGTAGAAGCTCTGCATTCTTGTACCTTGCGCCCCTGAAATCCAGTTTGGAAGCTAAAAGATCTTGGACGAGGCGACGACGAAGGCCAAGCCATGAACCCAGTACAGTCTTTGCGACATCGCCAGCAAGCCGTGAATGCCATCCAAAGAACCACTGTCAGCCTGTCTGTCGATGAAATTTTTCGCGGTTCCCCCGTCGTCCATGCAACCATTGCAAGGTGTCCAGGACGCGAACCGACAGCCCAAGCAGCGTGCACTCCCTTCGCCATCTTTGTGAACGCTCTGATTCATCTTGACTATCTGAGCCATTGCTGCCTCCTGAAACGAGCTGGCGCTCTCGCGCGCGCGCGAGAGAGAGATCTGCAACGATCTGATTCTGATATTGATGCTTCTGAAAAAAAATTATGGCAAGAAAGCTGGAACAACCAGTCATTCATGTGTCCTGTGATGGAAATCCTTATCGTTGATGTCTTACTGTTCCCTATATAAATTATAAAACTTTGTGAGCATGCATGGAGGTGCAGGTGCTGGCTAGTAGGATCAAGTGAGTAACCCACCTCTTATCAACCTCGCTTTAGCATGCAAGTTTGCAGCTTTTGTTGGCCCATAACCGTAAAGAAGGAGGCCCATGATTCATAGAAAAATAGGCGACACCCGGGCCCCCATAATGCCTACGCTCAGAGCCTAGGTCACTTTACTTCAACTACAGTCTGAAGGAGATGCTCTTACTCTGAACTTTTTTTTCCTCAAATTTTTTTTAGGTGCGTCCAACTTTCATCCTCAATTTTCTTTTGACGTTTCGCTAGTAAGTTAAATGTCTCGTCAAACCGCACACTTGTTTAAGATTTGGCCCTTTAAATCTGCTTCAAAATTTAGGCGTTGGGTACTAGGGGGTTCATTAAATCCGAAGATACTGTTTGGAACACAATAATTTTTCTATATTCCTGTACAAATAAAGTTATTTCCGATGAAATTCCTGCACTCTAAACGTGCCAAGGTTTGCCCACAGACAAAGCCTATATGTCGTAGGCTCCTAGCTTTCTAACGGGCTAGAAAGGGTGTAACCTAACAGTCCTAGTTGGCAATTTATTTATGGACAACCTCAAAGTTTGATGGATGGAAATGGCATTTCTCCCTTCAATCATTGATCAAGACTAGACTTGATGCCACCGCATGTTCTTGAGTAATCAAGTTTCGGCATTTTTTTTTCACTTTGTGGGATTCCATGGACCCAATCACCTCACCACTAAACCGCAATTCTCCTGCGTATCACCGTAACTAAAAGCACGAGAAATTTCGCATCAGACATGAACGTCGCATCAGTGGCCGTTAACTGCATGCACGGCCATCTGTCCATTGGATACTACTCTATCACGACCAAATCGATCCACTCTCAACAGCTGGTACTGATCGAGATACATCAGATCCTAGACTTAATTTGCTCTCTGAATTTTCACACTGGCCCTGCAAGCATTGCGAATGCAACGTCATACAAGAGCACTCATGAACTGATCGATGGCATCGATGAAAAGGACTCGACCGGGCAGGCAACCCTGTCGTGCTCCCCATAGTGGGATGGCCCAATAAAAGAAACCCTTAGCTTTTCGAGCTATGGCTAATTTTTTTACAAATCTAAAATCATAAAAAATGTGACAGTTTCGGTAGCTTTCGACTTGTGACAGCAATGCCAGGCCCACCTTTGTGCCGCACTCGTCCAGGCTATACGGAGCTTGTGCGCTTGGCCCTATGCTCTGTAGAGCCTCCTATCAAGCCCGATACTCGTTAGCGGTCCTACCAAGCTTCTCATACTTGACGGTTGTCCAGAAAGCTATCAAGCTCTACAGCACAGCAAATGAGCGCCTTACATGGTCGGAGAGAGTGACATTTGAGTAAATTTATTTAAAAGATAACTAGATTTATATATGTGTGTGTATATATATATATATATATAAAAGTCTACGAGGAGGCCAGAAAATCGAAGGATTCCAATGAAAGCCCCGTCTTGGATGCAATCGGTTCGCACCAAAATCTTTAAGAACAATCACTGACACATAGGCTACGTGGCGGGTGGCTGACACATGAGCTCTACTAATAGGTCATTTCTCTAAAATTCATATGTCAGTGGAGTTCATCCTGGTTTCAGAGAAAAACAGTTTGTGCACGGAGCAATTCCTCAAATGTGCAATATATTGCGCCCTGGACCGGAGCAATGTCTTATCGCAACCACCAACACGTCCTTGCTTTCTTTCCTTAGTGGAAACATCAGGTCGCAGGCATATAAAAACACTTTCTTTCCATCTTTTACCATCTGGCGAGTGGCCATGGGGTCTCTAACAACAGTTTGTTTGATCGATCAAAAGCTCAAAAGCATCTTCTGCTGTACGAGAATGCAGGAGCCTGAACCTGAAAGGAGGGCCTCGTTTGGTCCATGCGTTCATGTCGCCATAGGTATCATATGCGGAGTATATTATTAGACTGCGGTGGCCATCATTGCAGGGCATCTCATGGCTCACACAATGCAAGAGAAAAAGGACATGCCCTTGCCCTTCAAAATATGCTGGTTATTTTGTTGTTCAAGACTTTGGAAGTTTTGTTTAGAGAATTTTGAACAAGTAAACTTTGTTCATCATTTCAAATTTTGGTTTGACCTATTTCTACTCCACTGAGAACTCAGTTACTAACTTTGTCCTCCAATTGGAACGCAAGAATTTCACGAGAACATTGCATGAAAATGTTCAAATCCTTCCCACGCAATAAAGATGTTCGAATCCTAAAGAATCCCTCGAGGAATCCTGCAATCCAAATGAAACCTATAAAAGTTACTACTTCTGATGTTGAAATATTAGTACACAACCAACAATATTTAGGAGTTACTACCCTATAGATCACCTCAGTTCAATATTTCATGCGGACCATATGCAAATTTAGGCTCCGTTCGGTAGCGCTCCCGCTCCTGGATTCTCGTCTGGGGGAGCTGGAGCTCTACCGAACGGCCTCCACTCCCCCTCGCTAGAAGCGGAATCAGCACGAAACGATTCTCTAATTTACACTACACGCGAGAATCAGCCTCTGGGTCACTCCTCCGACTCCGACTCCCCACTCGACCTCGTCCCCGTCGCTTGGCTCTCAACCCCGCTCAGCCCTCGCCCTCGTCGCCTCGACCCCGCTCAGTCCTCGACGACGGCGCCTCGATCTTGCTCCCTGTCCCTGTCGCCTGGACCCTGCTCCTCGTCCCCGCCGCCTTGACCCCGAGCCACCTAGAGCGCCTCCGGTCTTCATGACCTCGCTTGGAGCGCCACCGGCCGCCTCAACCTCATGCCGTTGTCGACCACCATCGAGGTATAGCTGAACGCTTTTCTTTGAAGCTCTTAATTTTTCAGAAGATCCGAATTTGAAGGAGTTGAAATAAAATCAAGAAGGAGCTGTAGCTGAATCCTGCAGAACGGGGCCTTAACCTCACCTCTCCCTCTCCTAGTATACTCCGAATTAAGCACTGGCACGTGGAGTCCTCTACACACCAACGTACGTAAAAAACATCATGGCAACCGCCCCACATGTCATCTTCGATAGGTTGAGCATTTGAGCATGTAGGATACTCCCTATCTGGTGGTCTAATCCCTAATTATTACCATCATACTCCTGTCGTAAAAAGAGAAGTCGTTTTAGGTTACGTGTAATCAAATTATATTTTAAATATATATATATATATAGATTTATCTCGAAAATAAATGTTACATTATTATAATTTTCTTAGGTTTTATAAATATATTATAACAAAAAATACATGATTAAAATTGTAATTTGGAGATAGTATCCATGTTCAAAACAGACTCTTTTGTTACGGGAGGGAGGGAGTAACTCCCCTACCTAATGGAGTAATTGAGCCTCCGATTGCAATGATGAGCGGGAGCAGAGGATTTGGATCCTCTGAGAATAATCATAAATTCTCCTGCCATGGCATTGAAGCTTTGCTTTGCATGCATGCTCGATCTACTTGGTGGGTCACGCTATAGCTTGCAAGGACATCTCCATTAATGCCCTATAAGATTTTGGGCTTTTGCGAGTGATTAAACAAGACTTCTTTTCGACAAAGATGAAAAGTTAAGATCCCTCCACTTTTGCTTGCGAATCTAAGCGGCTTCAGGCAATCAAATTAGCCCGGTGTGGGGTTTTTTTTGTCATAGTTGTGAAGTCATCACTTTTTTCAACCACATTTTTTTTTACAAATCTATTCTCTTTACAAAAACAACTAGTTTGCTTGCTGTGCTCTCAGAGCGCGGTATCGTCTGCTACGGTGCAGGAGCGCGGAAGGTGACACGTATCACCTTCTGACGTTTTTGCGGTCGAGGATTGGACTATTTTGGCAAAATTGCATTCGTAAGGGGATCAGATTCGCAAAAAAAATATCACACAGGGCTAAAAAAATGATCATTTCTATAGTTGTTAATATCATTACTGGCGAGTATTAAAAGTCTGTCACTTATTTGGACCCTCAATTATTCGTGACTATACTCTATTAATGGACTTACAATACATAAAACCCATAATATATATAACGTAGCCCACCCTTAATCGAACGGTTAAAATTTCGTACCAATTCAGTTAAGGTGTTCAATAATTTTGCTTCACATTGATCATCCCCTACCAGTGAAATAGTCACTCCGAACAGTAAATCGGTTGCAGACAAGTGGTTATCCCCACACATATCTCTGTGCGGATAGTTATCTTACAGGTATGCATAATTACTCAGAAGTTATCTCTAGAAAAGGCAATCTTTGACGAGAAGACACCTCTCGATTACACGACGACCCTATAGAGAACAACTGTCGTCTCTTCAACCGATATAAATAGGAGACCGATCCATGCTGCTAGAGGCATCTAATTCGTAACTAGAATAAGCAATAGACATCTAAGAGCTTTCATTACGTAATTTGTATACTTTGTAGAGTTGTTTGGCTAATAAATAAGTAATCCCTATATATTGTTTTCCTCATCTTGTTACTAGGAGTCCACAATCATATTTTCGTAAGCTCTATTAAGGGACACTAGGTCTTAGACATCAACACATACTGATTTAGCTTTTAGAATAGTATATTTTAGTACCGTTCTATACTGATGTACTGTTCTGAGATTAATTTAATAATATATATTTATAAGTATATATATGTTTAATTATATGCACACCAGATTTTATTTGTAATATTACTCCAAATACATAGTAGTAGTATCGAATACTATAACATACAATTCAATGAATTTAATAGATGTCCTATGTTCGTTCCTGAATAGATGACATTTTAGTATTTTGCACTTTAACCGAGGCAAGTGTACAAAAAGATCAAATTACCTAGGTCACTTATTGCTATTGGATAATATGTATTACTCTAGTCCATAGCATTAAATAGTCTTAAAAATAGCTAAAGGGGAAGGGTATATAAGAAAAAGAGGGTGAAAAGTCATCTCGAAATCGTAGAATGATATGTATTTAGAAGCAAAATTTAAAAGCTAAAACGGCATGTATTCAAGAGCGAAGGGAGGATTATCGATTCCACCTGTATTGCTTGCTATCGAAGATGGTATTAATCGGTTTCAAAACCGGTATGATACGTAGGGCTAATTTGTACTGACTTACATAGCGAAATGGTATATACCGGTCATACCGACCTATATAGGAACACAATATTAGTAAGTTTGGTTATGGCTAGTGCTCGATCTACGTAGCTGTTGATATGTGTGAATATGGTTTCCTAGTGTGAGCATGCATGCATGAATTTGTTTAGCGTTGGCAAAGGGTTATCACAGAATTATCGTTTGTTGAATTTTGCTGCTTCTTTTTTCTGCTTGTCCTTGTAACACATGGTTTAGTAGTATTGGTTATCAATTTGTTATTGCTAATCTTTTCGTAAAGTTTTCGAGCTTCGCCTTTGTAGATTTTGTAGCTGTATGGTATTTTTGATAGTGGCTATCTGAGTTGTCTCTTACCTGCTGCATGTCATGAAATTATAGTCATATAAGAAAGAACTAGATGCGTATGTGCGGCGCCATACTGCGCACTTGCGCCGCGACGCCGCACGAGAGTGAGTTTCCGGGTAATCAGTGAAATTTAAATGCATCAGTAACATTATCAGAATTATTAAGAATCGCACAAGTTTGATCATGCTCTGAAATTTTTATGGCATCTTAGGCATACTCCTAGGACCCTTCTCAAAAAGTTTGAAAAATCAATTTCGTTTGATGGCTCTGGAAAACCAAAAATAGTGAAATTTAAATGCATTTAGAATTTCTAAAAATCGCACAAGTTTAATCATGGTCCAATTTTTTATGGTAGCTTATGAATACTCTTAGGACCCTTATAAAAAGTTTCAAAAATTTGCAACATGATTTATTATCTCAATTAAATCAATGGAATTGCTATGAATTCATTAGTAGCATTGTCGGAATTTTGAAAAATTGTACAAGTTTGATCATGATCCAAAATTTTTATGGTAGCTTAGGCATGCTCTGAGGACCCTTATCAAAAAATTTCAAAAAATTCTAACATTATTTGATAGCTCAATTAAATAAGAAAAAATGACCTCAACCGGTGAAAGGACCTAAACGTAATTACACATTTTTTTGAGGGGCTTTCATGAAGAGAGGACACGTGGGGCTCCCTAACTGGTAACTCTATAGAGTTTAGTAAAGGTAGTATGTGTTGTCTCTATGCAAGATACAAAATATGTATGTAAAGTTATAATGAAAATAATAAAATATAGCTAGGGAATGATTTTCCAGACAATCTATCTATATCATTATTATTGGAGAGACAGTCGCCAGCCTGTCACGCGCCTAGCACGGTTGAAATTACAGTGCAATAGGCCACAGTATTTATTTATTTTTCCTGTGTTTCTACCTTGTTTTCTTATTTTTTTTATTTCCCTCTCTCTCAGTGTTTATTTTATTTTTACTTTCCTCTACTGTGTTTTTTCCTTCTATTTCCCTCTCTCTCTCTCTCTCAGTTTTTTTTTTTTACTTTCATATCTCTATGTCAAAATGATAAATCTCTTTGAGGAGTTGTCAGTGGTAAACTGGTAACGCACGGGGTCCTATCTTGTTGTTAGAGATGTTAAGAGACAAATTCGGTAGTGCTGAAACGTTGGTGGCCCGAATCAATCCGCACTACCGAAATCCCACCATCGAAAGACCCCAGTCAACATACTCTAGCCTCCTTTTCTCCTATACCGGCGGGGCCACGTAACAGCGACCAGGCCCCGCCACGTAGAGCATATTGCTGGAGCTAAATTACTTGGTCACGAGTCACGACGATATTTTCCACGTCAAAACCAAGACGACCCTTATTTTCAGAAATAAAAAGGGTCCTCGCAAATTCTAGACCGTCCAATCATGTAATCAATACTCACTGCGTCCCATAATATAAGTTCGTCGTCTTAAGAAATACCGTTTCATGATATAAATTCAACGAGGGAATTAAAATGCGATTATTATAATATTTCTACCTTATTACCCTGTTTTAATGCATAAATAATGGTTGAGTGGTTGTAGTGTGCCCTTTGATAGAAGTATATATGGTTCAACGATATATATATATTTTAAAATTTAGTGTTCTCTTTATCTATGCATATAGTATGTTTGGACTTACAATGCAGAATCTCGGTGTGAGTATAAAACAAGTTTCCAACATGATTCCAGCACTGTAATCATGTGTTGCCTAGCGTAAACCCTCGCGAAGAAGAGGTGAACACCTATGGCTCTCATCTAGCTGCACGTTGGGATTATTCATGGTCTTATTTGGGCCAGCTCGAGCGTCACCCAGAGGCCAGATCTAACTTTGCCCTCCTCTGGCTGTCGCTGTGACATTCCGACTCCGCAACTGTTAACGGTCATACGTACGTATAGACATGAACTGTACTACTCACTACTGTAGTTCAAACCAATTCCCCGATCGAACCCACCACCTGCCAGTGGTGGTCGACTACCGTAACAGTTTCCTGAAACTTTTATCGTGAGCTAGCTAGCAGCTCGGTCGGTCCACCGGAAGAAAAGAAAGCAAGCACAGAACTCGGTGACCGTGCCCGTGTGTGCCCAGGTACGTAGTAACACACACAAAGCTAGCGCAAACTCCTCTGTCTTTATAGGCAGCGGCTGGTCGCTTTCTCTCTCGCCTTGCCGCGTGCATGCAAATGCAATGCATGCATTGTTTGCTGTCGCCGCCGGTCCGCACTGCGTGCGACGCACGCTTTGTTTCGCGGTGACCAACACGCTCGCTGGCAGCGATCGAGTAGGCACCCAAGAGACCCAACACGTACAAGAGAAAAGAGACATTCCCAAGTGATACCCCTCGGTTGCCACGCCGGCCGCCCGTCCGTCTTTCTCGAGTTTTCACCGTGCGTAAAGAGACGCGCGCGGTAAATTAAGCTTAGGCCGAAGAAGCTAACAGATGACTCGTGAGCAGGAAGAGTACTAGTACTTGCCTACTTGGGTAAAGGAGTAAGGACTAAAAAGGAGGAGTGGATTACGTAAAAAGACGTCCCGTTGTGCGAGCGCGAGCACTGATGAGCTTTAGCTTAGGCTTGCCCCCGGCTTAGCTTGCTTTCGCCTTTTTTCCCCCCGGCTTTATATAAGCTTAGCCCCCTCCGGTTGCATGCCGCTTTGGATGGGATCTTTCCTTATCCTCTACTTCGCCAAACGCCAGTACTACTGCCGTTGCCAAGGGAGTTGCCGAGGAAGCTAGCTTAGCTAGCTAGGAACTGTACTACTCGGCAAACTTAGAAGAGCTGCTATTTGGAGTTTTTGGACACTTCTGTCTCTTCCCATCAGGCATCAGGTACGCCTCTTGTAGTTGTAGCTGATGGCTGTTAATACATCTCGTTTGTGTGTCTGTGTATATGTTGTTATAAGCTTGTCCTTAAGTTTAACTGATAGAAGCCTTAACACTCGCTTGGATGTTGCTTAATCGGCTCTATAGCCACAGCACATGCATATATGCCTTCTTGGGAGTTCGTGGTTGTGAGTAAAGAGGGAGTAGCTACGCTAGTACTACTACTGTACTAGCACCTGTTCTGCTGCTGCACGTTGGGCGTATATGCACACACATTTTGTTGGGTTGGCTCGGATGCTCGTGTTCGTCCCTCTTGTCTTTTGATGCCTTGCGCTTCTTTCCTTTTGATGCGTTGTGGATGGTCTTGGGTCTGTCTGCGCTTTTGAGGCGACCGAGCGCGCTGCATGCAGCCTGCGAGAGAGAGGAAACCGGCTTTTTTTTGCCCCAAAGCTGCGTAGCCGTGGCGTGAAGCCAAACTCTCTCTCTCTCGACACTGTCGAGATCCCAGTCACACATCACGGCCATGTTCGCACACGTCTGTTCCTCTCTCTCCCCCTCCTGAATCTGCCAGCCATTAAATGCGTGCGAACGTGTTCTTAAAACTTCGCTAGAACTCATGATTGCCTCCCGTGTTGCTTTCCTCGTCGTCGTGTTCTCCTGCCTCTGGAGTCTGGAGTCTGGAGCTGGACTTCCCTTCTTGCCAGCAAAAGACTACCCCATAGACTGATCCTTAGTCCTTTCCCTGCCGCGACATTGTTGCATAGTATTAAGGATGTAGTATTAGTTGTCCTGTCATGAAATCTGGCAGTTTAAGATTTCTACATTCACAGCGTAGTTTTGTACTTTGTGGATTTTTTTAATTTTAACCTTGGGTTGGGGTATATCATTCGAGAACTCAACTCGCGTGCATTGTATTTTACCAACTCTTTGTTGTAGTAAACTGAATCCACATTTAGCACTACTATTGATTATTGAAAATCAACACAGATGCAGCAACAACCGCATAGACTATGAAAGGTTCCTCAGCATCTTATATTAAAAAGGCAAACAAAGAGAGAAATATGGAGAAAAAAAGAGCAACTTTCTTCTTCTTTTTTGCGTGACAACGGTTAAAAAACCCATTCTTTCATGGGTCCGCAGCAAAAGCTTCTTTTTGCAGAGCATTTATCTTCCTTTTTCCCCATCGACAAGAGTAAAGCTGGCTAGAGACATAGACTGACTCAGTGAACGAGTGACCCTATCCTACCACTGGTAACAGCACGTCACCGGTCAGCCATCCATCCGTCGATCAAGGCCTGGCCATCATCACCTATATATTGTGACACGCCGCGTGATGCATTCCGATGACGACCGCGATACGCCTCGAGCCGTGCTCGCGTCCCACCGGCCGCCCGCCGGTGGTGCATGGCGCCCGCCGACCGACGTGACGGGTGGATTTTACGTGCGCGCGCGGCGGCCGTTACCAGCTGCCCCGACGTGCTGCCTGTACGGCCGCGGCACCCCGGCCCCACCAAGTTCGTCAGAGCCACCATGCGCTGCTGCTCGAGCGAGGGTGATGAGGCTCAGCTGCTAGGCGTGCAATTATTGCATAGTCTAGTTTATTTCCTCTAAGTAGTTTAAAATTTCGGCGAAATTTTGAATTCTGGTCGGGAACAAGATTCAAAATCTCAATTAGATAATTTTTTTTTAAAAATATATATAATGCCATTTACAAGGAATACATATAAACATTTTGCAATAAACACACAAAACAACTTTAGCTCGGTTGGTAGTTGATGACTTGATAAAGCGGTTGGGGGGCAGAAATCAAGGTCGTAGAATCGAACATCCAGCATTTTTTTTTCGTCTCTGTTAGGAGCAAAAATGTGCTAGAGGCATAGAGCAAAATGCGGCTAGAAAATTCCCAAGGAGGACTAGAACCTATGACCACGGGGCTAACAAGCTTGTGCTCCACCCACTGAGCTAGAAAGCCTTTGTGTACTTACATTTTTCTCAATTTTTGAAGCCTCTACAGACCATTTTACAGAGGTTAAAAAATACCGAAATTTTGGATATTTCGACCGAATCTCAAGTTTTTTGGAATGGACTTGAATTTTGATTTTTGAATTTCGTCTAGATTTCGTTCGAAATTCCGAAATCTCGCCTAATTTTTGGATTTCTGTCGCCTCCGAGATGTGATCCGAAAACGAAATTTGAAACCTTGCTCTGCGTCTAAATAAATATGTTCCCGAAATATGCATGTTATTTTTGCTTTAAAATTTTATTTCTAAATATATGTATAGTATTATATAATTTTGATTTGAGATTTACTTTTTTTCTCTTATACCCTTTAACAATTTTTAATATCATTTATTATTATAGACTAGAATAAAACACACCGATCTAAAAGAATAATAAAGATGAGTAACATAGTATTATGTAGATATACATTTGTGGAAGTGCATGAACCCAAAATGACATTTATTCAGTAACGAATAGTGCTCTTTTGCACACTACCACATGCACACGGAGTAAGTGAATTTTCATTAAAATTTTGGATTTTGGGCCACCACAACATCCAAATTATCGGTCAGATATTTTTTTTTGAAATTGCTAGTTTTTTTTGCTTTTTCCGCGAAAATTCGCCCAAACCAACCGAAATTTCATGTTTTGGCCTGTTTTTAAACTTTTATGGCCGGATTTGGTCTAATAACCCTTAAGAAAGTCATATTTTATGAAAAATTGTTGAAAAACCAAAATTTTAAGACATTTCAAAATTTTGACACAAACACTTTTAGATTTTTATAAAAGTGTACAAGCTTTATAATTATATAAAAAATTTATGGTACTATCTTTACTAGTAACCTTGTTAGAATAAAAAAAAAGAATCATACAAATTTTTTTAAATAATTGAACTTAATTTGTTATCTATAAAAAATAAAAAAAAGAATGAACATAATTGGGACAGTAACCTTGTTAGAATTTTATAAATTTTCTCGAGTGTGATCATGATCCAAAATGTTTATGAGAGCTTAAGAATTGCGTCAGTACTATTTTATAAATTTTTCAAAAATTTTCAACTTTTTTTTGTTGATCAAATCTCTATATAAGTATTGAACTTCATTTGTTATATTTCAAAAATCAAAAAGAGAAAAAAACATAAATGGTACAATGCTTTGTAAGAATTTTATAAATTCACTGCATTGGGATCATTATTCAAAATTTTTATAAGATCTTAAGAATTTCTTTATCACCCTTCTGTAAAATTTTGAAAATTTGTAAACCTTTTTTGATTGCTAAAACAAATCTATGTATTAAGAATTTTTTACTATTCTAACCCTTGCATCAATTTTTTTGCGAACCTGGCCCTCACTACGATGAAAATTGCGAGTTTGGCCTCTGTATAGTAGAATTCTAGTGGTGGGAAAGCACGCAATTATTTTTCGCGTTCATGGTCCGCGGAAATATTCCTTTCCGCGATCGTAATACACTGGAATTTTTTTTGCGCGCCAGATATTTTCCACTGGATTTGGTCGGCTCGCACGCGCTGTATTTTTTTTGGTGTCAGTGAACAAAATCCAGCGGCAGCAACCGTGCTAACTGATATATGTCTCGTAACTACGATGCATGCAACCATGTGAAAAACTGGTGATTGCCAACCCAAAAAAAACTGACACCTAGGCTCTGGGTGTGCTCCGGCCTCCGGGTGCGCTAGAAAATTCAAAAAAAATATTTCAATGAACCACGGGAAATAATTCAGAATTCTACTGTACATGGGCCAAACTCGCAATTTCATCGCGGTGAGGGCCACATTTGCAAAAAAAAATCGAGGTTAAGGGCCTGAGAAGTAAAAACTTCCATCATTAGGCTTTTATGAGTATGTATCATTGTCAGAATTTTTAAAAAATCTTTAAGAATAATCATCATCTAAAAATTTTATAAAAACATTAATGTTACATCAGGATCATTAAAAAAAATTCAAAATTTTTCTAACGTGGTTTAAAATATTTTTCATTTTGTTCAAATTTAAGGGTAATGATTTTAACAGGATAATAGCACTGTTCGAATTTTTAAAAATTAATGAAGCTTGATCATTATCTAAGAATTTTATGGGAATATTATTGATGCATCATAACCACGCATAAAAAAGTTCAAAATTTTCTAATGTTGTTTAAACCACTTTTCATTTGGTTCAAACTTGTCGGTCAGCGTTTTATCAATACAGTAGCAATGTTAGAATTTTTGAAAATTTCTTAGACTTGATAATCATCTGAAATTTTTATGATAACATCACTGATTTGTCAGAAACCTCCACAAAAAAATTCAGAAAATTTCGATATTGTTTGAATCATTTTTCGTTCAGTTAAAATTTGCCGAAAATTCAGATATTTCGCCCGAAAGCTCGGTCCAAGAAATTCGAAATTTGAATTTTGCTTTTTGAATTTCGTCTGGATTTTGTCTGAAATAACGAGATTTCGCCGAAATTTCGGATTTCAGTGGGGAGCGAGATGTAGACCAAAAATGAAATTTAGAACCCTGCACTTGCAAGTGCAGCCTTGGTTTGGCATACTTTATCTTACCCAGTGCATCGCAAGTATGGTCTTAATTTTGCCGTCAAAGTTGTGTGATGATGTATCCAAATTATAGATTTTGACATGAGCTAGAATGTTTGGTAATTACTAGCGAAAGGAATAATTTCTTGAACCATCCTTGTCGCGTATCCAAGACATAACCAGCAGTTACTAGTGAACCCAATTGGGCAGTCGACAAATTAACTTATCAATTGATTTATGGAAAATCCACAAAAAGGAATATGCTAAACCAGTCGCCTCAGGATCCTGACCAGGGTTAACAAAACCGAATTTCGCTTCGAAATTCGCGGTACGAAAACCGCAAAAAAAGTTCGAAAAACCGCCCAAAAACCGAAGGGTTAGTAAATCAAATTTTTCTGAAAAATTCCAAAAAATTAGAAAAACCGCGGTTTTTCGTGAAAAACCGCTCGATTTTTTCGAAAAACCGCTGCCAACCGGATGTTCGTCGCAAAACGGTTTTTGTGAGCGGTTTTTGGCGAAAAACCGAGCGCATAAATTTTTTCAAAATTTTTAAGTTTTTTTTTTTTTGTACCGGTTTACCGAACGGTTTTTGATTTCGAACCTCAGCGGTACGCTCGAAAACCGCGGTTTTCGTCGGTTTTGTGAACCCTGATCCCGACTACATTCCCCGGAGAATTTTGTTATTCATAAGGTGTATAACTTCAGTGCGGCAAACGAACTATCGTAAGTTCGTCATAACCGTGGGTAACATCAGTAAACGGCCAAAAGTAGACTCACCAGCAAGAAAAAAACATTGCTCCAAAAACAGGGGCGGGCAAAAAGATGAAAACTGGACCATTTCCCCCTCCCCGCGCGCCTTTTGGTTTTGTTCTTCGGCCAGGTCAGGACCAACCGCACATAACAGCTAGCCAGCATGCTACCGTGCGTGGCGATGCAACGGCAACGCGCGCGTGGGCGCGTGAACGGGCCCGGCCGGCCGGCGTCGCGAGTGGCTGTGGCTGTGGGTGGCGCGGCGACTCCTTTTCCTTCCCGGGAACGCATGGGCCGTCTCGCTTAACTTGTTTGCCTTTTTGGTGCTCGGCTTTGCCTTTCTGCCCCCTCTCGGCGTTGGCCTTGCCTTGGCTCGCTCCACTCTTTTGGCGCAGCTTGCACGTCGCGTCGCTGTCCTCGCTGCCACTCAGCCACTTAAGCTAAAGGCGTGGGATATATGGAGATGGGGAACTGTGTCGTGTGTGTTGGTGGTATTGGGCACGTGACACGTCTCCCTTTTGCTCCCATTTTTTATTTCTTCTCAACTTCTTTGTGTTGTTCAAAAACTGGTTCGTAATTAAGTCATAAACTAGTATAAGCTGTAACACTAAGACGTTTTTAACAAGAAACAGGTTCCATTAGTATCTCTTGACGTACGTTTTGAGGTAAGAAATGCTTTAGTTAATATTTTCATTTTCCTTGTTCTTAAGCTTCGAGGGCTAGCTGATGAGATTTGAGTGGTATTTTTCTATGGAAAACGGACCCATTTAACATAATGGTCATATTTATAAGCACGATTTAAAAGAAGCCTTATCTCTCTTTAACGGAAGTCAACGATGAAATGCCCCAGAGACGACCATCATATGATTGTATAAACCCGATCAAGGGGGCCCTTTTGATGATCAACAAAGTTCGTATTTTTTTCATGATCAACTTATGCTTCCCGAAAAGGGATCGTAGAGGCTGTAACTTAAACAGTACTCGTAGTAGGTTAGAATCGTTCGATCGAACTAACGAACAGATCAAATCATCACAGTGTTTTTGAACATCATCTATTTTAATTTAAACCGTCAATTTTTGATGCAACAGTTTAGGTTCACCGTGAAAGGTATATTGATCCCAATTCCGAACCAGGCCTTCGAACGCTCTTTCCCATCTTCTCTGTATTCCAGTCTAGACTCTTGGGTAGGAAAGCATGCATGCACGTCTCAGCATCACGTTCCTTCCCAGTTTCAACGGTGTCATGATTGCTCATCTGGTGTGCTGCACCGTCAATAATGGCCTCGTATCTCCTCCCTGCCCGTTGGTCAACCGCTCTTTCGAGTGCGTCCTCTCGCACAAATTAGCCCCGAGTGATTTCTGCCGTAGCGAGCCATGGATGGCACGCTGCACTTTTCCACTCGATTACGGCAGCTGCGTGGTGTGGTCCTGCGCGCATCACGTCCCCAAGCCGCACAATCGGCGCCATGTATGCAATCATGCGTGCATTGCACCGATTCAGCCTCGCGCTCTCCGTGCGCTCGCTACAGCTTTATTGACCGAAACAAACGGCTAGTGGCTAACCAACAGCCTACCACAATTGCATGTGCTGGTCCAAAGAAACACGTACGTAGCCACGTACTACGCTGTGCCCGCACTTGCACCACTCGTCGCGAGTCGTCTTCCTGGGGGAAGTAGGGTGGAGTACGTGACAGGGCGAGGAGGCTGTCACCGACGCTCGAAGGGACCTTAATTACGAGATGGAGATAGGGCTAGGGGAATGTATCCACGGAGTTATGGATAATCTTAAGAACGTACATGCTGGACACACAATGAACCCGGTGAATTTTTTTATGACCCTTTTCATTTTGGTCGTAGTCATCTATTGTTTCGACGATTAAGGGTGATGTCCCGATCATCTGACCAGAAAATCAACGCTGAAAAGATTAATACGCCAGCAGCACAATCGCCGGCTGTTGTCTTAGGCAGCCGCATATCTAATTCCCCCGATCGACTCCTATCCTATGAACTTTCAATAGTTTCGTGCCATGTCGACGGCAGACGATCTGATCCGGCCGAAGAAAAAGAAAGCCAGGGCCCGCCATAGTGTCATGATGGCGCCTTTTGAGCAAGTAGAAGAGGAGACCCAACCTACCTACCAATGGCCAATGCCATGCCGCAGCAGCCGGCAGGTAGTGGCTTGGCCCTGCACGGGCAGCACCAGGCACCAGCAGCACGCACTCAGCCGCTGCGCGCACAGGGCATTTACCCCGACACTGCCACCACATGCGCTTACGCGCGCGCACAGCGGCAGTTTACGTGTGGCGACGGGTTGGTGCGGTGCGCGGTGGGTGGTCTAAGTTGGTGTGCCGTGCCGCCGTGCGCAGGCGTGCGGGCCGGCTGGGTCATGGCTCGCTCGGCTGGTCCCGTGGCCGTGGCCCCGGGCAGCGGCCGCTGCTCCCGCTTGTGGTGCTGCCACTGCACGCCTGTTCCTGTGGCTGTGCCGTGGCCTCTGACCGCGCTGTGCGAATGCTCCGCTTTGTCCCTCGGCGCCACACAGACCACGCCCCGCCTCGGCCCGCGCGCCGGTCCCGTGCAGTGCCGTGCCGTGCCGACCCGCGCGAACAGTGACCCCCTCCCCGCGCGTAGCGTCGTCCTACGCGGCCTCGGCGGCGCCGCTGTAACACGACACGGCCGAGGGGTGCTTTTCTTTCTCTTCTTCTCGACGTGGTTGGATTTGTTTTGTTTCGTGGAGCGGGCACAGTTTTGTATGCATGCCGGTAGACGGTTGCGCTTATTCTCTGGCCCGGCCATGCCGCGGGATATGGGGTTTGGTCAGTGTTTGTATGTAGGGGTGGATTTAGGAAAATAAGTTACTAAGATCATCTGACTAATTGTACTAGAAACATAGGATCATCATCTTTATATATAGAGTAGTATTTTCGTAGATTTGACGCGGGGATAAGTGTTTGTGTGCGCGTTGTTTTAGAGTTGGCAAGTGGGGTTATTATAAATGGGTTTTGCCCATGAGGATTGAGGAGGTCTGGAGTTCTATTCTGCAATAGTGGAGTGCCTTGTCGGGGGCACGCTTCCAAAGTGTACGCACGGCCATCGAGGCAGTTCTAGGACATCGCTGGTGGAGACCATGGTGGTTTTTGTTTAAGGCCAAGCGAGGCTTTGCACGAGGGTTTCAGTTGTTGGACCACGTTTCAAATTTTGTTCTCGAATTATATGTGAGAAGCGTCCGAGATTTATAAAGTAAAATTAAAATCCGATAAATTTTAAATCATCGAAACCAAAATTTTGACGAAATTAACTAAAATTTCGATCATTTTCAAACTCTTATCAAACGGTCTCCCGAGGCTAGATTTTTTTTTTGAAAAAAACATACAATCATTTATCTATATTTTTAGGGTATAGGGTTTAAACCGAAATCCAAGGTAGGGTTTAAGGTATTTTTAGCAAACTTCACATGCATTCTTTATAAAAGACATTATAATTATCCACAAAAAATATGGTGCGAAATCCAGAACAAAAAACATCAAAACCAGTTGAAAAATCATGCAAGGTAGTATATATATACGTATATATAGGAAAAATACATTCTACTCTTGGGTGTAGTTACTCTCATATATGAAATACCACCTAAATGAACATAAAATACTATTTTATCACTTTCGATACACTCATATACTAATTATAAAATATTCCAATGTGAACCACATGAAAAAATTGCAAGGGAATACATAGATTTTAGCATATTTTACAAATACCTTTATGTATGGACGTAAAACAGAGTATGTCAAAAAAATGTAAATACAACCTAACTAATCTTATATACTTGTATAGGACGCATGCATACCCTCCGTTGTGCGAGATACTCCTTACGTTGTGAGTTACAACATAGGGAGTTATTATTAACAAAAAAATGTTAATCTTCACGCAAGCACATATTAGTTATTCTGCGCTTCAGTCGGAGAAGCGTATACAAACCATCCCACGTACATATGCGTATTGACTAAGCCAATCACCTACGTAGCCAACTAATAAATGTGTTTATTGGTTTGTACATGAATTTGTTATTTCTTCAATTTAGCCATAACTTTTTATCCACAGCTCCGATTCAGGAACGGTTTTCACCAGTAGCTTACTAACGATGAGTGCAACACACCGATATAAGTTTCACTGCATGAATCAGATTTTACTATCATTCTAGAGGGTTCAGCAGCTTGTGCAGTAGTACAATCGTACGATACATTCGGTAAATTGGCAGTAAAATCTTATTCGCGTGGCGTTTATTAGCGAGACTTATGTCATTATGTTGCTCTTGGTATCAGTAAACTACTGGTAAAAACCATTCACGAATCAGAGCTGTTAATAAAAAGTTATGACTAAATCCAAGAAAAAACAGATTCTACTACAAATAAGAAAATGCATTTACTAGTTGGTTTTACTACATACTGATGGGCTTAGTCAACTGGGTAATCGTTGCGCTGATTAGTGGGATGCATGGCTCGATAGCAATGGGTTAGTTGGGCTCGATCCTATATATATATATAGGAAGCTGAAATGGGGGCACCATGATTTCAAATGCGCGAATTCAAACCATATTTGAGTATATTTTTCAAAAATTTCAGTTTTAGGGTATATACCCATCTATAACAATTCAAATGAAACACATACCTTTGAAAAATATATATTCGAATTCAAAGATTTTGAACTAGTTTGGATCACATGCTTTGCTGATTTATATATAAAATCAGCGCATATCACAACCAAACTATTATAAAAAAGGGAAACTCTAGTTTGAATTTCTGTTCAAATTTGTTTGAACAAGTTAGTAAAATAGTTAAACTCAACATCCTAAAAATTTCAAAAAAAATTCGCATGAAAATACATAGAGAAAATATCATTTTTAGATTATGGTGCCTAGGCACCTAGGCACCATTGTGCTCTAGGTAATTATACTATATATATATATATATATATATGTAAAATATGTGTGTGTAATAATTCAAAGAAAACAACAGTTCGTCTCATGTAAAAATTTGAGAATTATTTGCGCTTTAAATGGAGCAGAATGGCTGCAAAATATGGATTTGCAATCTGATACGGTTTATTGATCACAAAAATACATGTTACTGATTTATTGATCGTATTAACATTTGTTTTCTATCAAGCAGTCTCTATTGTGGTTAAAGACGGTACTATTACCATCGAAGGAACTATACTTCGTGTAACTTTTGAACTGTTATAGGAATAGAGGTTTTTCTACACAACCCATATAAAAAATAGTGTTTAACATGTTAGTTGTGCCACAAATATGTACAACTTAGTTGCCAATCATGTTAATGTGCATATGAAAATGAAATATTTACAGCTTACTACGTACCACTCTATATATAAACCGCTTCTACGCTTCATTATTTAAAAGTTATACAAAGCATGAATGAAAGGAGGATAATGATTACTTATCTCTTGTTTATTTCAATATTATACAAATTGTTTTAAAGGCTCAATTGCATGGTGTGGCCTTGTACATAAGCCAGCTTCTAGCTGGTTCTCTTGAAAAGCTGAGCTTCTAATTCTCTTCACAAAAGGATTTGGCCGAAGTTTAATTAGAAACCAGTTGTTTGGCACAGCTTATGGCTTCTTGGAGAAAAGCCAGTTCAAAAGCTCATACCAAAGAAGGCATGAGAGATACATAGAAGCACTTGCCACACATGATCACAATTTACTTCATCTGTCCAAGTTTATAGGGTGGATTTTCTCTTGACACATACACTCCTTCTCGATAATAATAATCCCGTGCTATAGGCAGGGTTTCAAAAACCGACGAAAATCGCGTTTTTCGACCTTGCCGTTGCAGTTCGAGATTCAAAACCTGTTCAATTAAAATATAAAAAAAATTCAAAAAATTTGTAAAAATTTATATGACGTAAACCGCTAAAAAACGAGCTTTAAGGAACATTCAATTGGTCGGTTGGTTTTCGGTGAAAACCGAACGGTTTTCGATTTTTTTATTAAATTTTTTTGATTTCTTAATATTTCTGTTTTTGACAATTTTTGAGTTGTTTTTCTCGATTTTCAAATTTCTAACAGTTTTTTTTTTTAAAAAACGGTTTCGTCAATCCTGACTACAGGCCTGCCACACGAACATGTGATACACTTTTCACTAAAAATCCTCATCCATGCCTTGGATAACACCATCTGAAGCTCAGCTCCCACTACGACCTATCTTGTGCCCCAATTAATCCAGGCCCATGCGTTTTACCTACCACCCCCACCCCGATTACACTTCCCGGTTTCTACGACGCCTACTACCTTTGGTAAAAAAACGGAGTATTCCCTGTTTTTATCAGGAATTTATCGATTACCCTGCCACCCCATCGGCGTCCACTCCCGAACAGGTCAAACCTGCTGCAGCTGTTGCATCAGTGCCGTCCCGGCCCAAGGGTTCTAAACTTCTAATGCCTTTCTGTCTGTCTCGCGCCTGATTAATTCCGGTAATTTACCCCCGGCTTCGAGAGGGGATTTTAACCAGTGCTTGGGTCGCTTCGTTTTTACAGTGGGGTTTCTTGGCTCGTTGCTTTGTTTGCCACCTTGTTGCTGCTGATCACGCAGAGAGGTTGTAACATTATAAGGCACCGGCGCACCGCGCAGGCGTCCTACCGCGTTGGGTAACGAACTCGCGCAGTGTGTTCGCAGCCGTTCACATGCTCGAGGTCCTGGACATGCCGCCGCCCAGGCACCAGCCGGCGGTCAAGGGAGGCGGGCACGGGCACGTGGGGCCTGCGAGGAAGCAGCCGCTGCAGAGCAGCGTGGCGCAGCCCAAGGCGGAGGCGTCGGTTGCGCCGCCGGAGGGAGGAGATAAGTGCGGTGGGGGTGGGAGGCGGCGAGGCGGGCGTGGGCGGGCCAGGGCAGGGGAGCCACGGCCGGCGCCGGCTCCGGCGGCTGCGCCTGCGGCGCGTGCCGTCATTGGTCCGCCGGTGCCGAGCAAGGGGCTGACATTCTGCCGGCGTCCGGGGTTCGGGACGGTGGGCGCGCGCTGCGTCGTGAAGGCCAACCACTTCCTCGCCGAGCTCCCCGACAAGGACCTCACCCAGTACGACGTAAGTCCCTGCCGTTTCGCTTCAAGAAGTTGACTAGCATAATTGAGATGAAGAAAGCTGAGAGCTTTTCTTGGTTTTCGTGCCGTCTTTGCAGGTGAAGATCACACCGGAGGTGAGCTCCCGGAGCGTGAACCGGGCCATCATGGCGGAGCTGGTCCGCCTCTACCGCACGTCCGACCTTGGAATGCGCCTCCCGGCATACGACGGCCGCAAGAATCTCTACACCGCCGGGACCCTTCCGTTCGACGCGCGGGAGTTCGTCGTGCGCCTCACCGACGACGACGACGGTACCGGTGTCTCCCCACGGTACGCACCTGCATTTGTCCGGCGCTATGTGCGCCTCCTCGTACGTACGTCTTGCTTGATGGCTATGTCTTACTGGTTGGTCTGCGTTCCTGCAGCGAAAGGGAGTACAGGGTCGCCATCAAGTTCGCCGCGCGGGCCGACCTCCACCACCTCCGGCAGTTCATCGCCGGGCGGCAGGCCGACGCGCCGCAGGAGGCCCTCCAGGCACTCGACATCGTGCTCCGGGAGCTAGCCAACAAGAGGTATTTTATCCGCACGCATTGCCCGTTGCAGCTTGGCTTTATGCGTTCTTGGAGGGAACTGATGGAGCCTGCGCCAATGCTAGGTACGTGACGATAGGGCGGTCGTTCTATTCGCCGGACATAAGGAAGCCGCAGCGTCTCGGGGACGGCCTGCAGTCGTGGTGTGGGTTCTACCAGAGCATTCGGCCAACTCAGATGGGGTTGTCCCTTAACATTGGTGAGATGCGCTACGGCTGGGGAATATTTTTACCCTCGTGCATGTGATTTCTTGCGTTGTCCTGTGCTTCGTGCTTACATGGTGATGTTGATGTCAGACATGTCGTCCACTGCGTTTATCGAGCCGCTGCCGGTGATCGAGTTCGTGGCCCAAATATTAGGGAAGGATGTCATGTCAAGGCCATTGTCGGATGCAAATCGAATCAAGGTAAATTGTGCTGTGGGGAAAAAGGAACCTAGCCTAGTACTACAGTGGCCTGTAACAGCTGCTATTTGGTTGTTACTGGTTATGGACTAGCTGGTTATGTTCTTGAGTGTTGTGCTTTGCCTAATGAAGTAATTTATGTGTGTAATTTGCTAATGCCAAGCAGATCAAGAAAGCTTTGCGGGGTGTGAAAGTTGAAGTCACTCACCGAGGAAATGTAAGGCGGAAGTATCGCATTTCTGGGCTGACAACGCAACCAACTCATGAACTGATGTATGTTTAGACTGTAATTCGCTTTCCTTGCTCCTAATGTGCTATCAGCTGGCAAATATCCTGCACTAAGCTGTTCACCAAACATAAAATGCATGATACACCCCCTTGATTCAAAAGAGTATGACAGACATCTAAATGCTTTTCATTTGCTTTGATTTATTGATTTCATATAATCAGTGACTAGGTTGAACCAAATTAAATACCTATATCGAAGCCTTAGTTCCTAGACATACTAAACTATAGATTTGATTTTGCTTGTTTTGGCAGTTTCCCAATTGATGATCAAATGAATATGAAGTCCGTGGTAGAGTATTTCAAGGAAATGTATGGGTTTACCATTCAGCATTCGCACCTTCCCTGCCTTCAGGTGGGAAACCAAAAGAAGGCAAACTATCTACCAATGGAGGTAGGGATCAAAGCTCATCGACAAGTTTCTGTTTGCTGTCAATTTTGTATGTTGTTTCCTCAGTAAAGATTGTGAATTTTGAGACATTTTTTATCAGGCCTGCAAGATCGTTGAGGGTCAGAGATACACAAAGAGGTTGAATGAAAAGCAGATCACGTCCCTGCTAAAGGTTACATGCCAAAGGCCTAGAGAACAGGAGATGGATATTCTACAGGTCAGTTTTTCCTAATCACATTAAAAATGGAAGGGTTTTAAACCCATACAAATTACATGTTGGGTAGGGCTAGATGTGCTAGGTTGTTCCAACAATACTGATGGTCTTGTTGAACATATCTGTGCATTGCAAGATATGCATGCAACATACTCATTTATTGTCCTATCCTCAAGTCTTTGTTTTTATTTGCCTGTGGTCCAAGCATTCCATTCAATGGATCTTCATTAGCTAGCCACTATTACATCCTAATAGGGTTTTCCTTCATGGAAGAATTTTGTTGATCAACGTTGTTGTTAAAATGGCTCGGATGACTAAAAGTGTTTGTTTTCAGACAGTTCATCGAAACGGATATGAGCAAGATCCTTATGCGAAGGAATTTGGGATCAACATAAGTGAGAAGCTAACATCTGTTGAAGCCCGAGTCCTTCCTGCACCTTGGGTAGGATTAATCGTACACTGTTATTCATGTCAGTAGTTAGTTAATTGTTCTTTGCTAATAATTTGGACACGGAATTTTGTGGGTTCCAGCTGAAATATCATGATACTGGAAAAGAAAAGGAGTGCTTACCACAGGTTGGTCAATGGAACATGGTGAACAAGGTTAGATTCTATTTTGCTGCAGTTGCACATATCATGTCCTTGCAGATATCATGGTGTTAATCCCGCACATTTACCACTTAAAAAAAACTCATTTTGGCAGAAAGTGATCAATGGGTGCAAGGTGAATCATTGGGCTTGTATAAACTTCTCAAGGAGTGTTCAAGAAACCACAGCTCGGGGATTCTGCCAGGAGTTGGCACAAATGTGTCAGATTTCGGGCATGGTAGTATACCTCTCTTTTCTGCTAATATTTTTTGCACAAGAGAGGCCTTTGTAAAGTTAATTTCATGTGCATATTTTTAGTTTTATCTCTCCTTTAATTGCAGGAATTCAACAGTGAGCCAGTGATACCAATATATTCAGCTAGACCAGATCAAGTTGTGAAGGCACTTAAGCATGTCTATAATTTAGCATTAAACAAACTCAAGGGTAAAGAACTAGAGCTTCTTTTGGCCATTCTCCCTGACAACAATGGTCCTTTATATGGTGAGTGCCATCACTCTAGTTACCTTGTACGTTTTTTTGTCCAAATCGTCGTATATTGCATGAAACATTGAGTCATAACTTTATATTTGCAGGTGACATCAAACGTATCTGTGAAACTGATTTGGGATTGATATCCCAATGTTGCTTAACCAAGCATGTTTTTAAGATCAGCAAGCAGTACTTGGCAAATGTTTCGCTCAAAATCAATGTTAAGGTACTGATTAACTCATCACCTTGCTTACACATCAAATGTAGTGTAGACCAGCAAGTTAACTTGGAACCCTGCTTATTTATTTGATCTTGGACTTTATGATATGATTAAATTCAGATGGGAGGAAGAAACACTGTGCTCTTGGATGCGATAAGTTGGAGGATTCCGTTGGTCAGTGACATACCAACTATTATATTTGGTGCAGATGTAACGCATCCTGAAACTGGGGAGGACTCTAGTCCATCCATTGCTGCAGTAAGTATGAGCATTACTCTTCTTCCTCCACATCAATATGCATTACATTTTCATCGGATTAGGCTTGTTCCTTTCCCTTTTTTCTAATAAGCCGCTTGCAGGTTGTTGCTTCTCAAGACTGGCCGGAGGTCACAAAGTACGCTGGATTGGTATGTGCGCAGGCTCATCGGCAAGAGCTCATTCAGGACCTTTACAAGACATGGAACGATCCTCAGAGAGGCACTGTAACAGGAGGAATGATACGGTATTTATCTAGGGACAATGTGCTCTTCTAAAGTGAAAAAGTAATTAAATGTTTTTTTAAATAAGCTATGAACTTATTTCCTGCGCTGCTTTTGTTATGCAGGGAACTCTTAATATCCTTCAGGAAGGCCACCGGGCAAAAGCCATTGAGAATAATTTTCTACAGGTGTGCTAGTTCAAATATTGGCTATCAACTATAGTTTGTCGAGGACAGTAGTTAAAAATATTACAAAAACCAATTTAATGCCGTGTGAGTCTTCTACATGTACGATAGTGTTTAGGTTGGCTATCTCTTGTAGAGTACAAAAATAGCCAATGTTAAGGCTTCTTTATGTTGCCATTAAATTATGTTATCTGTTAATTGTATTAATACTTTATCTCTTTTCAGGGATGGCGTTAGTGAAGGCCAATTCTACCAAGTTCTCCTTTATGAGTTAGATGCTATCCGTAAGGTTGGATACACCTGTATTTTCCTATGTAGATCTTCTAACCACTTTTTAAGAGTTGCCTAACAAATGCTTTCTTCTAGGCATGTGCATCCTTGGAACCAAATTACCAGCCTCCTGTAACATTTGTGGTGGTTCAAAAGCGTCACCATACAAGACTGTTTGCAAACAATCACAAAGACAGAAGTAGCACGGACAAAAGTGGGAATATTTTGCCAGGTAATCTTTTTCATGACCTTTACATATTTAAGTTATGGGATCTACTGCAGATTATAGTTTAAATAACACATTGTAAAATTTATTAATACTTTAACTAATATTGTGTGTAAGTAAAACTGCTCCATTGGTTGATTTCTAACACACTACATATTTCATGCTAACACACTACATATTTCATGCTATACATTCATGCATAAGTACAATTTCCTTGGACTATTGAAACATTGTTTTGGGTGAGCTAATTTTATGATGTTGCATTTACTATGTTATTCCCTTGTTTCTGTAATTGCTCACTAGCTGCCCAAAAACAGGAACCGTTGTTGATTCAAAGATATGCCATCCAACGGAATTTGATTTCTACCTCTGTAGTCATGCAGGAATTCAGGTAAGAATATTTTACTGGTCCTTGTGGAAGGCTGACATACTGAATTTGTCGCTACTCTGGTCCCGTGTCTTGTGATTAAGTATTTGAAGAGACTGCATATTCTCTTTTCAACAAGCTATCACTGTACCTAGTTACCTAGTGAAGATCACATGCTAAAACGAATAAATTAACCGATGCTAATGGCCAAATTTTTAATCATGTGATTGTACAACCATGGTACTTGCATCAGTAAAGTGTTGTACTACAAGCATGGGAATAGATCTCAACACCGTGCTCTGATTTCTGAAATGCCTGACGTGCGTGTTTACCAGGGAACAAGTAGGCCAGCTCACTACCATGTCCTCTGGGATGAGAACAATTTCAGTGCTGACGAAATGCAGACGTTGACAAACAACCTTTGCTACACGTACGACATTACTGCTTTTTGTTATGCTTGCCCCCTGCATTTTGCACTATATCATCCTTTAAGAGTAGCCTGACGATCTATATGTTGATGCAGTTACGCACGGTGCACACGTTCGGTTTCTGTTGGTATGTTCTTCTGCACCACCGAACACTGTTCCCCTAGGCGGCTGCTTAGTTTGCCTAGGCGGCGCCTAGGTGCTAGGCCCTCTTGCTCGCCTAGTCGCCTAGGCCTGTCTGGGCAGCTATTAGGCGCTAGGCATCGGTCTGCCGTCCGACTATCGTCTAGCGCCTAGGAGAACACCAGTTTACTATTTGGTTTTCGTATTTTGTCGTCCTTGTGCACAAATCTGAGCTGCAATTTTTTATTTTTATGTCTCCAACAGTCCCACCTGCATACTATGCACATCTGGCTGCGTTTCGAGCGCGGTTCTACATGGAGCCAGAGATGTCGGAGAACCAGACGTCAAAGAGCTCCAGTGGGACGAATGGAGTTTCCGTGAAGCCTTTGCCCGCCGTGAAAGAGAGGGTGAAGAGGGTGATGTTCTACTGTTGACAAGGAGACTACTTTAACTACTCACATTCTGTACCTAACATTGTAGAATTTAGTAGTAGAGATTAGGTTAGCTTTCTCCCGGAAAGAAGAGGAGAGCATTTGGATCCTGAACAATCTCTTGATTACCTCTGTAAAGCACTCAGGAACGCCTGTATAATAGCTCTTGGATCAGATGGCATCCAGTCTGGAAACAAAAGGTGCTCTAAGATGGTGATGAAATCTGCTTTTATTGTTCTAGGATGATTTCCTGAGCAACGATGCTTATAACCTAGTAAGACTAAAACAGAGGCTTACGCCGCTTACCTCCAAAATATACTCAAAACAGAGGTTTCCAAGATGGGAGATCTAGTATCCGAAATAATTGTTTTCATGCAGTGCCGCGATAGTACCGACAAACATCTCTTACAAAGCATACAACAACAAAAAATATTGACGTAAGGAAGTGTGAGCGATTGCTAGGTTGACCCTAAGGGTCTAGGACTCAATAAAATAAGCTGACCAACAGGTTTAAGAACCCTTTACAGGCAGCAGCTAAGGTAAGCGGCTTCTACATGCCGTCTGGAGGTTGACAAAAAACCGAACTTAACCGGCTGGTTAGCTCCTCATTGGTTTTTCTGGTACAGGCCGACATTGTGTTTTACTACCAAGCATTTCAGTGGAATGTAGATACTGGAGAGCATACACATAAAAGGACAAAAATCAGTAAAATGCAAACGAAAATGGAAAAGAAATGAAAGATGGCCCGAAAACCGCTGGAAACCAATCGATTACTGATCAGTCCGCCCTCTGCAAGCCTGGGATTTTGCCCAGTGCCGGTAAACTGAACTCTTTTTGGGCTAAAACCATCCAAACGGTGCCTTAAATTGATTTTGTGTAACCTACAGGCGAACTCCAAGATATTTCCTTTTTAATATGACGTGAGCTAGTATGTAGTCTCTCTGTAAACAATCTTCTTGCAACAATATATTGCATTACAGTCAAAGTGAGGTTCTGATTGTTGGTGAGTTCGAGCTAAAATGCTGAATTAATTAACAAGTGCAAGCCAAGTGTTCCATGTTTGCTGACAAAATGACCAACATCATACACTGTCATCAGAAGATTACTAATGATCTAATCATTGACAAGAAGTTTAGAATCTATCCATTGTTAACAATGTCAAGGTGCATATTAGGTACATGAGCAGTGATTCAATGCTTTTCCTTCTAATACAAGTTGCACAAATCTTGAAGTAAGCGAAGGGGTAAGTAATCACCATCTACCCTTCATTCATGCTTTAATATTTATGCAACTGTCAAAAAGAAAAACATGGAAGCACCTCTCTAGGTACATTCATCTGCAATAGAAATAGGCAAAAAGTACGACATGCTATTGGCCTGGTGACTAACCTTCATTTCTTCATTTGGATAAATGTATGCCATTTCCTTGCAGGAGTTAAATAAACCTTAATTTGAAGTCTTTCTGAAAATGTTCTGCATTCTGTGTCAACATAAACTGCTCCAAGCAAAATGAAAAACTTGGATAGAAGAGGATTCAATGGCTCACCAAACAAAATCAATGAGAAGAAAACCTAGCTCCGAAAGTAAAATTGTGGATCATTAGCTGTGGTCAATTCCTGCAACGCACCACCTGAAACTAAATGATCCTTATTCATTGAGGATCAGATTAACTAACTGCAGAAGTCTGAGCACTTGAGTTTCTGGTGTTTTGACAATTTTGGTTCATTGGCTTCTAGGAGGTAAAAACCAGGTGGAATTCTGAACATTGATATTCACTAAAATTGATCATGCTTTGTTGGTTAACTTAATGCGATTCACTCAAACCAATGAACGTTTTAATCATTCCTATGCTGAAGAATTAGGTGATGCATTAGTGCTAAACTGCCATCCTCAGTATCCCTTCACCTCAATCAAGCTGCACCCTGCAGTCTTCTTGACAGTGCGGTGTGTCATCTTGCTCCTTATTTTTATCGCATACCCTGCAGTCTTCTTGACAGTGGGGTGTGTCATCTTGCTCCTTATTTTTATTGCATTCTTCCATCGACTTGCTGTTGCATATACATTAGACATGAGAAAATTCACATCAGGAATTTAGTAATCTTGCTTGCCAATTCGTTTGGTCAACCATTCGCTCATCTCGATATTGCCGTGAGCCTTGAAAGCAGTGAGGAGTGCACCAACCAGTGGCATAGCGTCCTTGTCAATTGGCATGTCGCTGATCAACTTCTCAGCTTCATAAAGTAGACCAGCACGACCTAGAAGATTGACAAGGCAGCTATAATGTTCAACTCTCGGTTCTATCCGACAAACCTCCTTCATTGTTCAGAACTGCTTCCGCCCTTCATCAACCAAGCCACCATGGCAACATAAAGTCAGCACCCGATGAAGGTAATGCTGTCAGGCTTACCTTTGATTCTCTGCATATCCTCAAACAATTCGAGAGCTCTACCCGCCTGACCATTTGTGGCCAGACCGCAGATGATGGCAGTCCAGGCCATGGTGTCTCTTCCTTGCATTAGTTCAAAGACCTCCAGTGACTTCACATGCACACACTTAGCGTACATGTCAATCAACGCTGTGCCAAGAACTGCATCAATCTTCATCTTCCTACCTCCAGCATATCGGTGGATCCATTCACCTTGATCAGGAGCACCAAGATTGGCACAGCATGTCAGGAGAGTGACAACAGTGAACCTGTCTGGCTCAACCCGTTGCATCTGCATGTCTCAAAACAATGACACAGCCCCCTCGAAACATCCATGTTGCACCCATGCATTGATCAATGCAGTCCAGAAAATTAGATCCTTCTCTGTGCACTGGTAGAAGAGTACTCTCGCCTTGTCCAGCTGCCCGTCAAGGGCATATCCCGACACAAGTATAGTCCAAGAAATGATGTTCCTCACCGGCATTTGCTCGAACAATTTCACAGCCTCTTCCAAGCAACCATTCTTCATGTACATGTCCAGCAGCGCATTCGCAAGCAGGAGGCTCCCAAGCTCAGGTCCCCTGCTCTGGAGCACGTGATCACCGCGCTCACCAACTCTACCCTATCATAGCACCTGATCATCATATTCCACAGCACAAGCACCCTCTGCGGCATTTCGTCCAACAACTTCCGCGCGACATCTGCACGGCCCAGCATCGTGTACATTTCGATCAGCGAGCTCGCGGTGTACGCGTCCTACCGGAACCCGGGCTTCACGGCGGCCGCGTGTGCCTTGCAGCCCTCTACCGAAAACTTGAGCACCCCGACGGCCTTGAGCACAAACGGGTAGGTGAAGCTGTCCGCGACGAGGCCGCAGGCGCGGAGGTCGTAGTACATCGCCATGACACGCGCGAAGCTGCCGCGCCATCACAAGGGTCCTGATCAGCAGGTTGCAGTCGCGCAGCGGCATGCTGTGGTGTCGCGCCGTCGCCATCCTGGGCGTGTGGCGGGCTGGCGGCGACGCGTGCGCGGGCCGGCCAAGATGGAATCTTTCTTTCGAGGTACCGTATAATCAGCAGAAAACGATAAGGTGGAGGCTTGGGTGTTGGGACAGGCGGCGAGTGGAGAGATGGGTAAGGGGGTGGCCGCGGTGGTGGGAGGGAGCGTCGCGGGGCCGGCGTGCGCGCCCGCGGTGGTGGTGGAGAAACCGGCGGCAATGTTTGGGATTCAATACTACTGTATTTCCCTGATATGCTAAAGTGCAGGATCTTTGGGATTCAACTAGATAATTGACCGCAGCGTGATACGCCGTGAAAGTCGCTCCTCACGAGAGAAAATTAAGAAAACGTGTGATTGCCGCTTCCTATGCGAGAAAATCGAGAAAACACCCGAAAAAGGACCTAAACAGAACGCTAAAAAACCAAAAAAAGGACCTCAACGTAGTATATATATTTTCCAATAAAAGGACCTAAACGTATTTTTGATTTTCCGGAAAAGGACCTCAGCGCGACTCTTAAAAACACATAAAGAACATAAGCGCAATATTATTTTTCCTTTTCCAAAAAGGACCTATCTGTAAATTTTTTTTCCTGAGAAGGATCTATACGTAATTTTTTTCTCTAAAAAAGAACCCGAACATTAATTTTTTTTACCAGCTCGACTCGAGCCACAAGCCGAGCTAGCTCCCTCCCGGCTCAAACGCACAGGAGGCCGGGAATCCTTCCGAGTTTAGTATAGGTAGTATACAGAACAATGAATTTTTTTTCTTTTGAAGGATTATGGGATGTTTTCAAGAGGCAATTTGCCATTAATCTACTTTTTTTTTCTTATGTCAAACAAATCTTTGAACTTGAGCTTTTGATTTTGCATACCTACATATTTACAGCACTGTTTGTTTGGGTTTTTTCACTAGTTTAGAACCTAAAAAACCAAAAATTAAATAAATAGGTGGCTTTTTACCTATGCTTTTCAAAAACTATAAATCCCTCTATAACTAAAAGCCAAAAGCTATCGAAGATGTGCTTTTTTTTTCTTATTGAGGATTGGTCTTAGATAATACTACTGAAATTAAGGTAAAATTACTCACCTCTACCGTGTATAAAAGCAGATTACTTTTAAGTTGTTTAAGCTCAAAAGCTGACTTTAAACTATAAGAAAAAAAGACTAAGCCTAAACAAACAGGCTAGAAACACCAAATTATTTGACGGCAACTTACAGGTATTAATTCACTGTATATATTTTCATTTTTGAGAACTCACTTCATCGTAGATTTGAAGTAACAACACTGACATGACCTCATAGTCCATTCTTTGTATGAAGTTACAACATCGGCAAGATAATGGATTTTTTCCAGTGTGATCTTTCACTTATAGACTAGTAGTCTATAAAACAGCTAATCTGTAACTGTTGCACCTTCACATATTTTGTTAAGGTAAAATATGAGAATAAATATTTTGCATGAGCTATTTACCATTCTTATGGCATGTTTGTTTTAGCTTTTGATTATGAATTCGGGCCCTAAAAGCAGAATAAAAAACAAACAACCCGAATCTAGAATCCGATTATCACAATTCAGCCCACCCATATACACTAGAATCCACAATCCACTTTATATGTGCTTTTGGATTTCAATTTTTGAAGAATCTGTTTCTCTATAACCACAATCTAGAATCAGTTTTTAGAGAATCCAAAGCTAAAACAATCAGGCCCTTAGTAGTTGAAGCAAAAGGAGATAAACTAACATGATCATCAGGTTTTAACAATGTTACTGGGTGAGTTATTTTACCTATTAGTGTAAATACTAACCCCAAACACGGTAATACTGAAAGTACTTGTACCTGTAGGTATATTTTTGGCAAGAATGCTTCCTCTGAAAAGATTCCAATGACTACACCTGTCTTCACTCAGGCTTCTGATGACAAACTCTCAGATGTATCAATCCAGATAGTTCTGTCAATGAACAAACACTTGAACAGGTATCCTGCGCATTGTGTGATTTCAATTATTGAGAGCATACTTTTAAGTCAATGGTTTGGAAAGCTGCTTAAAGATAAACCAAGTAGGGTCTTTGCAATAGTTCCTATGGTTTTACTTCTGTTGCTAATAGTACTCTTGTTCATCAGTTTGCCAGCCCCAAATACGGAAGCAGTTTCGTTGCGAAAGGTAGGAGGCATGGCTGCAGTGAAAAAATTCAGTGGGCGTCCAAAAGAGGAAATTGTGCTCCAGAAAGAGGAGGAGCTACTCTCCCAGCTACTCAAAGATGGGTTGAAGCCTCAAGAAGGCTGTTCGCTTGCACGTTACAATGATCGTAGGACACAGAGCTTTGTAATGGTATGTTTCCTTTTGCGCTATCCCTTTCAAATTTAAGCTGAGATTTGAAATTTTGAATCAGTTGGATTCTTCATGATCCTATGACAACTAGATAGCTTTGTTTTAGGAAATAAAGTGTAGCAAATTGCATACTTTATCCATGTTTGCTAACCTTTCCAAAAAGCTGCCACTCTTTGAATACTTTCAGTCATTTCTGAAACTCCGTTTGTTCTTCCTGATCCAAAGAGGAACAAGGTGCTTACATGGCTAAACAACTTCACGCTGGAGTAGTAGCCTTCACTGTACATCGTACAACAGATTTCTGCAACATCAGACACTGTATGTTGGAGCTTTCAGAGCATCATAGAAAGGTAAACTTGTTCTTCGCAAAACATTACCTGCATTGTAGTTTTGTAAAGTTGCTTATTATTTGCATGTTAAAGAAATACAAACACAAGTGACTAGACGTTTTATTGTGTCCTGCAACTTAATTGATGGCTGCACATCTTTCATGCATTCATGCCTCTTTGGTCTACCGTATTTTTCTTGCTGCTACATTCTCACTTAGCTCTTATATTTGGTTTTGGGTTTCCAATGCAGGAAAAATTACGTACTGACATGGATGGATCAATTTAATAGAAAATGTAAATCCCCAAAGGTAATAGACTACACGGTAAAATTGGACTACACGGTAAAATTGTAGGCCATATGATTCTGTTTGTACACCAAAACTGAATTGAAATAGGAAACCGTTTAGGATGAAAATATCTAAGAAATTCTCTATATCTGGACCAATAGTTTGTCGGGCTTGTACAATCGGACTGGGTTGTCACATTTGGGATCTGTTTTGGGCCAACTTTTGTCCAAAACGACCTGACTCTAGAGCCAAGAGTCTAGACATAACTACATGAGGCCAAACTGATTGTGCTCAAGTCTAACCAGAATATAGCATTTGGTTCATTGATCTCAGGTGATTATTATACTAGTGATGCACAGTTGGAAAGTACTTTTTTAAGTGGATAGCTGGAGATGTATGTTTGCAAAATCTGAGAAACACTGTGTAGCTAATTTAAAATACAGTTCCCTTTTCTAGTTCTGACTGATCACCGAACTCATCATCCAAATCATTTTTCAATACTCTCTTAATTATGATCTGATCAAACAATGATTGGTCCATGCATGCCCCACGAATGCATGTAAATCCAGTCTGTGCCCAATAGATGCAATAGATGCCGAAGATTGGTAGGTCTGTACCTTTGTTAAGCTGTCCTTCCTGTCGTTGCATGCATACAACACAGCATAGTACTAGTAGTGGTTGGTGAGAATCAACGATGTCTCTAGAACTGTTCATGATTCATTCCCTTTACAATTGCTAGCAAACCAAAGGGTTTAAGAAAACCTGAAGGGTAGACCTGGAATGGCCTGGGGTTTAAGAAAGAGAAATTTTACGGTGGATTACATAGGTAGTAATTAGTGGTAGTAGGAATCAAATCTAACCATCCATTCTCAAGGGTATTTTAGACTTTTTCTATCTATTTATCAGGGGTATTTTAGATTTTTCCTAATTCGTTTACAGTTTTGGATTCACCGAATACCTATTGATCTTCAAAGACTTTTTATCCATTCATCCGTCATTCATCAGGATCACAGGACGTGTTTTACCGTAGAGGGCAGATAGTATGATGGAATTTTTTACCCTTTTACCCCTCTTTCAATTTTACTACCAATACTACAGGTGGTAGTATAACTAGATCTAAATTGATATCAACCATTAGATTCAAAGAAATAGACGGCTTATATTGATTTTAATCCACTGTAAAAGAGCTCCTAAGAAAACCTTGAAAGGTAATACTTGAAATTAATACTTTTAAAACAGTGATGAATAATCTTTTTTGTATTTGAGGAAAAAACAGAAGGAAAGTCCCTACTTACACATCTATAAAACAAGAGCTCACAATATTACAAACTGTCCTGGGAGGGAGTATCTTGCAGCCACCACTATTACCAAAGTGGATAATAATATTACCTACTTTAAATGCTTTACTAAAGTAAATGGGATCGGTTGTGGAAAAGAAATTTCAAGAAGATGTGATAAGCTATTAAGATGGTAAGTGAAATTAAAACTTGAGGAGCTAACTAGGTGCTCTTGATCATTACAGTGATCTACTCGTTCTGTTATATAGGTAACATATCCAATGTTAACCGTGCAACTCTTAACGTGAACCATCCAATCTGGGCTCAACACACGAGATGGAGGTGGGATAGACTCCCAACGCAGAAAACCCTCTGGACACTCCAACCATCTTACAAAAACGCCTTAAGTGGTTGGGAATCAATCCCATCTTCTCGTGTGTTGAGTCTAGATTGGATGGTTCACATTGAGGATTGTATGCGTAACACCCTAGGGTGAGGTTACACTGGAAATGTTGCTATATATATATACATATACATATATACGTATATATAGATATGCTAATCTACACCCGAGAGTAGAAAAAATTATTATGCGCTCCACCTTCTGTGGGTCCAAACACACGTCCCACCTGTGTCAAAGTTGATCAAAGAAAATCCACTATCTCCTACCTTTGTCAACCACCCATATATTTTTGTACTAAAATGATGTAGTTATTTTCGGAACTATGATGACTTTTTTTCAAAAGGGCGTGGCTTGGGTCTGGATTCAATTTTTTGGAACTGTGTTTTTGCAAAACGGCTCATTTTGGAGTTGGATGAAAATTTGCATAACCACAAGGCCTTTTTTGCAAAAGAGTCGGTGGGAGAGTCTGAACACAATTTCATAATTCTAGGAGGGCCTCGCCACGAATGTGTTGATGTGGCGGCTACCCTGTGCGGCGATTCTCTTCGCTTTAAGATATTATACATATACACATACACATACTTAAAATATGCTACTTAAATGAACATGTTACGCTCCTTTATCACTCTTCGTATCCTTCAATAATAATTTTAAGATACTCCAAAGCTGGGTTTCAAATTTCGTTTTCGGTTCACATCTCAGAGGTGGGCGGAATCTAAAATTTCGACAAAATCTCAGAATTTTAGATGAAATCCGATCAAAATTCAGAAAAAATTTTGAAATCAAGAGTTGTTGAATTGAAATCCGGCCAAAATTACTGAAATTACGTCAAGAAACGCTGAAATCTCAGCAAAAATTCAACCGAGTGAAAAATGGTCGAAACGATGTTAAACTTTTTTTAAAATTTTTTTGGATTGTTCTGACACATCACTAATATTCACATAAAAATTTCAGATGGTGATCAAGCCTGAGAATCTTTTAAAAATTCTGACAGTGCTACTGTCCTGATAAAAGGATGACCGACAAAATTTCAACCGAATGAAAAATGGTGCAAACGACATTATAATATTTTAATTTTTTTTACATGGTCCTGTTGCATCAATAATGTTCCCATAAAATTTTTAGATGATGCTCAACCATGAGGAATTTTAACAATTAGGAGAGTGCTACTAAAGGTTGACTGACAAATTTCAACCAAATAAAAAATGGTTCAAACCACATTAGAAATTTTGAAAAAATTTATGGATGGTACTTAAGCATCACTAATGTTCTCATAAAATCTAATATGATGACCAAGCTTGAATATTTTTAAAAAATTGTGACAATGTCACTATCTTGATAAAAGCCTAATGATCAATAGATAGATTTGATTGAGCAACCCAAAAAGGATTATGATTTTTGAAACTTTTAGAGAAGGGTGATGAGGAAATTAATAAGCTCTCATAAATTTTTTGGATCATTATCACACTAGAGTGAATTTATAAAATTCCTACAATGGTACTATACCATTTGTGTTCCCTGTGTTTTTTTAGTTTTGAAAGATAACAAATGAAGTTCAATGCATCGATAGATTTGATTGAGTAAACAAATAAAGTTTAATTTTTTTAAAATTTTATATAAGGGTTCTGAGGCAATTATTAAGCTCTCATAAAAAATTTGTATCATGATGACACTTGAGCAAATTTATAAAATTCTGACAAGGTTATTGTCTCAATTATGTTTATTCTATTTTTGATTTTTTAAATATAATAAATGAAGCTAAATTCTTTTGAAATTTTTTATGTACTACTAAAGATAGTACCATAATTTTTTTAGAGCATTATAAAGCCTGTACAATTTTATAAAAATATGACAGTGTTTTTGTCGAAATTATAAAATGTCTCAAAAATTAATTTTTTTAATAAATTTTCATAGAAGATGACTTTCTTAAGGGTTATTGGGCCAAATCCGGTCAAAAAAGTCAAAGTTAGGTTAAACAACCCGAGATTTGGTGAAATCTCGCCGAAATTTCTGAAAATATTGTAGCAATTTGAATTTTTTTTATCTGACCAGGGTTATGTATCCCTTCCCCGGCTGAAATCTGAGTTCTCGCGAGATTGAGCTGAGATTTCATTCCATGCTCTAATGTGATTTGGTAGAAAATTTTCCATTGAAACCCTTTATTTTTTGTTATATACCTTTTTCCTTATAAAAATAGAGTATATACACAAAATTATGCTATAAAAAGTGTACTTTGATAAATTTTTTGATGGAAATAACTTTAGAGTATGTTATAATCAATATTAGAGTATGCTCCAAAGGATAAAAAAGTATAACAACCTCATTTAAGCGGTATATGATAAGTGGTAGTACGTACTCCCACGACTCATATACCACTTAAGCAAAAAAATATGCATTTTTATCTTTGTGAGAATACTCTAATAATGATTATAAGATATTTCAAAGTGAGTTCCATGAAAAATTTCATCAAAGTCCACTTTTTATAGTATAATTTGTGTATATATTCTTTTTACATGTGAAAAATGGTATATAGCAAAAATAATGGCCTTTGATGAAATTTTTTTACTATGTCACATTGGAGTATTCTAGAATTACTATTTAAATATACTGAAAGTGATAAAGAGTATAACATATTCGTTTAAGATCGAGCACTTGTCTGAATTACTGGAATTTATACAGAGGAGATTTCAACTTGATAATTTCAGTGGATAACAAAGCTTATCTCAGGAACTCATTAAAAAATTACCAAAAATTTTCCAACCGAAATGACCCCTCAATTAATGACTTGATTCCTGCCCTGTCCAGAAGCTTTGAACCAAAACCCCCTTGCTATGATTGACAGGTGGGACCGTGTCACGTCAGTCCAGCTCTCTTTCACCTTCTCATTCCTCGCACTAGAGCTGAGTTGAGCACAACCGCATCTCTCTTTTGTCCCTTCTACGGTTAAAAGCCGCCGCAATTCTTTGCCCGAGGCCACACTGCGACACCCAGTCGTCCGCCTACTATGGAGCTGCTCAACCCATACCCTGCCACGGTTGAGCACCTCCATGCCACCGTTACTTCCTGTCCCTTCCAAGTGCCGTCTCACCTTTGCCAACCCACGCCATGACCAGCAAACACCGCCGACTTCACTGCCACGGCAAAATAGGACATCGCTCGAAGCTTTAAACGCTGACCAACCAGCCGCTGTATACAACACCTAGGGACCTTACCCTGCAAACCTCCACTCCCTGCGCCAGCCATGCCCTGCACCACCCTTATCCTGCGAAATCTACACCGGCTGCCATTAGCCTTCCCCGATCACACCATTGTGGCCACCGCCTTTCTTCGCCTATAAGAACCACCCGAGCCAGTCCTCAAGCACCATACCACGTCCCTGAGCTACCTACACTCCTCTGGACCCTCATCAGCCCTGAGCCAAGCACAATTTTCCACCGAAGCCGCCATTGCCGATAGAACCCGGAGCTTGAGCCAAAACAAAATTGGACCTCCATGGTGAAGTATAATCCAATTCAAGCCAGTCTTAGCTTCATGACCACCTAATGATCTTTTCCCCTCATCTTGCTTCAGCTTTCACCCAATTGAAGCGCCACCACGGCCTACCCTTCTTCTCTGAAGCAGGCGCGCGGTGACAACATAACCCGGTCACTCTCCACCCCTCCAAAGTAGTAAAATGGAACCTCCATGAGTCACTGATACTCACCCATCTAGCTTTTTCCCGAGCTCAAGCCTTTCTTCAACCCTCCGACGAACCACTGCCACCGATGTCAGCCACTTCTGGTCATTTTCTCCGGTCACCAAGCGTCGCCGTAGATGAGCCATGCCACCGTGGTGCTCACTGCGCTCTCAATTGGGCCGACGCCACCCTCCCTCGCCGCCGCAGCCATGCCCTCGTGCGCCCTACTCCCGATCTCTGTCACGTGGGGCCCTTGAGTCAGCCGGCGTGAGATACAAAAGGTATTCAAAACATGAAAATACGCTTTACCAGTTAGAAAGCGCATTTTACCAGTTTCAGCCATTTTTCAAACCGACAAAGTTCAAACGGTTATATCTTTTGCAATTTAGCTCCGAATTCAGTGAAATAAATTTATATATTTATGTTAAATAATTTATTTTCATAATATTTAAAAATATTTAATTATGAACCACATTTTGAATTATTTGAATTAAATTTCAAACAAACCCTAATATAGACACTATTAGAAGTATGTAAAACATAACTTCTAAAATAATGAAATAATTTATATATGCTCCTGAGTCCTTAATAAACCTATTTTTACAAAAATATTTAGATTTAAACCTAATTTGAATTAATTTTGTAAATAGGTCATTATTTAATGCATTAGAAACTTAATTAGCTATAACTTTTGCATCTAAATTCAAAATTTGGTAAAAACCAATTCCTAGGCCCAGATAAATACTATATCATGCTTAGGTATGCAAAAATAATTCATATTTATTTAAGTTTGAACTAAGTTTATAAAAGACTGTGGGTACTAGGCACATGCAATTAGTATTTGGCCATATAGCACAAATGAATCCGCGTGAGGACGCCTTTTTCAATCCAATTTCAGGCAAACATTCTCTTGATCATATTTAAATATTTTTTATCAAACATATTTACCTATATGTGGTATCACCTATGCATAGAAAAACATGTTTAAGAAAACCATAAATCGGATACGGTTGGAAAGATGGTTTTGATGATAAACTGTTGCGGCAATAGTTGGTTATGGATATGTGAGATTGATAATTCTATATATGTGGCGGGTAGAGGGTGCCGTGAGAAGGGTATCGCCGGTGATGCTCTTTACATAGGCTATGATATAAAGATAAAAAACTACACTTGAGCAATGAGCCATATAATGTGTATCTACCATAGTGTGTGAAAATGATCAGAAAAGGTATCAGGGTTGGAGATCTAATATCTGAGTAGTGATAAACATTATGGGTTCTCAACTGAGGTTGGGTTCACTATGGGTAAAATGGTATAAACCTACGCAAGTTAAAATCATGAATTTATGTGAATCTCCTGGATTGGAAGCTACGGAAGCTAAGTCTGCCTCATATACGAGTGCTAGTAGAAAATTCAATAATTAAAATTTAAAACCCAAGTTTTCCTAATAAAACCCTATTTTCTTGAAAACGGATTTGAGAGGAGGTTGGTAAAATTTCATATGGTGCATTTTGTTATTAATACTTGCTGAGTACTTTTGTACTCACTCTTGCTAAATTCCCCTTTGCTTAGATAAATGCTCATGTGGGCAAGTGTATGGTTGGGATGCAGATCTCAATGGGTTCGACCACGAGGCATGGGGTGAAGGTCATCCGCATGATCAAGACTACGAGGAGGTGGGCTGCCAGGAGGGCTATGTTGATGGTTAGACAATGCACTGGCTTATGTTAGTCTTTGGAGTAATTAATACTTTTGGATTATATTTTCGTTGTACTTGGATCTTATATATAATTAATGTACTAAACCTGTAGCCTACGTGGCAATGGATTGTAATAAGTTTCCATTTCAGTCTCTAATTATTGTTCTGTTGCAACACTCTGAACACAGTGTATTAACTAATAAAGCGTCGGACACGCTCGATGTTTTGATTAGCTAAAATGCCAAGATTCGTATAATTAGCTCAGAGTAATGGCGGTGTCACTGTCGTTACTCTGAACTAATTATGCAGGTCGCCACAGTGTTGGACCTATCTCAAGGTAAGATTTATCGTCATCGTAAACTTCAGACATGTTTAAGATGTCACTTAAACTACTATAGCTAAGCCTGTGATCGAAGTAATGTTGTCAGGATCGTGAGCCTAACAAGGACCGTTTTCTTGTTTGGTAGGATTGGGATCAAAGGATCGTACCCCAAGGAAGAAAATCATACAAGAACTCAAAAACTATGTCTAGACACTATTTCATGTGGTACCACGTTACTGTGTTCATGAGAATCCAAATCGAAATACAAATCAAATCGTAGCTCCGAACCTAACTCACTTGTTTGGTTTAAAGAATTAAATCGGTTAGTCCATCACCATCTCATTCCTTGTAAGCATAGAGTTAATATAAAATAAGGGATAATACTATCTTATCAAATTTTATAGAAGAGCAATGCTTCAATGCTTTCCTTCCTAATACAAGTTGCACAAATCTTTAAGCAAGCGAAGGGGTAAGTAATCATCATCTACCCTTTATTTATGCTTTAATATTTGTGCAACTGTCGAAAAGAAAAGCATGGAAGCACCTCTCTTTATAGAATGATCTCATAATAGATCAATTTATTATTGGATGAGGTGACCCCCTCAAACCAAACAGATCATTAACAACCGTGCTTCCAGCTACATTTGCTACTGCGTGGCTGGCCAAATTGACCGTGGCAGGAGAAACACTTAAGTCGTTCATTCTGGATAACGACAAGCAAGCGAGTAACATGTGCCGGCTGAACCAAAGGCACAGGGTGAACACTGTAGTACCGGCTAACACGACCATCACCATGCATGCCTGTACGTCTATTTCTGTAGCAAGACCTACCCCAGGATTGCAGTGGTAATGCGATGCGACCAGCAGGCTGGACACCAGTGGCTGCATGCGTATAAATTGATGGCAGTACATACCCTCTCGATCGGCCTCTCTCAAGGACCCTCCCAATAACTACTGGCAACAGTACCACACCCCTAGCTAAGATTTACATTGCCGTGATGGTGTGATTCAATTCAATTCGAAGGTGTTTTTGCCTCAGGGCAATGCAATGTCCGCCGTGCATCCGTGGTCCAACTGAAGATGGAGCAGAAATGGCAGTGTGTGGCTTGCACAGGCATACATGCAATGGATGCACATACATTTCTCTGGCCCTGTGGGTACTGCCTTCCTTTTGCTCCCCAGGACGGGGGATGTCTTGAGTCCAATTAGAGCCTTGCTTAATTTTCTTGACTAGCTAGTTATCATATCTCCATCTCTGAAGTGCTTAATTAGCAAATTGGCTATATGGTACTTCCTTGAGAACTTCGTGTGAACTTCGCGTTTTGAGAACTACGCAAAGTCCACACGAGCTTACATGTGTTTCCCCGAAAGAAACTTATTAGTTTTCCCTTACATATTTGCCATCCGCGTGCCTAAAACCATGGAAGTAACTCTATTTACGGACTTTCCCCGACAATATCTTCGTTGACGTTTATAATAAAGGCAGCGTAAAAACCATCTGAGGGCGTGTTTATTTGGATTCTGCAGCGTTCATATATAAATGCCCCCGGAAGGTTCAACGTGTTATAGTGCATCTGAATGTATGCGTGAGGTAGCATTAGCTGATTAGCAACCGGCAAATATTAGCAAGATGCGGCAGAGTCAAGTGGGGGAAGGAAGAATTAAGGGAGGAAGATGCTAGAGAATGGGACTGCACTGCACTGCGGCAGGCAGGGTCACATGGGCGGTCATGTGGCGGCCAGTTCATGCTTACGGTGAGGCACGCACGCCTGCGTCCGCACGCGCATCACGAGCATGCATTGCAGATGATGCAGGGAGGAGGGGCATGCATTGGGGCGGACAGCCCATCGATCCTTGCCATAACCATCCCTTCCGTCTTTGGGACAGATGCTCTAATTTTACCGGTCCTGCTACTGGTACTAGCTATGCTCATGCTCAGGTTCTAGCCAAGGCTTAGAAGCATTTAGAACGCTATAGATGCTCCGGCATGTATCGTGCAAGTATTTAGGTAGGCGATACTTTATAAAGTGCGGAGGTACAAGAGTTTAAGGGTAATTTGGCGACATCTCTTAAGGATAGTAAAAACTCTATTGATATATCTCCCACTCCCATTTTTTTGATGGGATCTTATGCATCTACACTAAACACATAGCTTTCTAAAATAAGTAGATTCTGCTTCTCACCGGGAACAATCCCGAAAATGAACTAGCGAGGAGGAACAACCTTCTCGTGGATTCTAGTGAGAAGCCAGACTAGCTACTAGAAACAAAATACCCCTTGAAGTTACCCTTTTTTACCCACAAAATGCCACTCGACACCTAAGGCCATCCCACCCCGAGTCTCATACCCCTTTCACACCGCTATTCCATTGCGATAGGGGCAGAGCGGTCAAAGCGATAAGGCCAGGTAATAGAAACCCTATATCACCACCGCCAGCCTCCAACCCCGCCTCCTCCAGCTTTGGATCTCGCCACCTCTAGTCCTGTAGCTCACTGCTCCCAGCCCTGGATCTCGCCACCCCCAGCCCCAGATCTCACCCCCCTAGCCCCAAAGCTCTCCGCTTCCACCCCTGAGATCTTCCCCGAGTTCCCCATCGTCGGCCCCAGAGATCACCGATGCCTATCCCAGACTTCACTACCATCTTTCCCCGAGCACCGTCGTAGTTCCCAAGCACCAACACTGACCTTTGACTTCGCTGCCATTCCTCTAGCACTGCCATCAACCTTCTGTGAAGGTTAGCTTACTGGCCATCCCTTCCCCTTGCCCTCCCTACTCCTCCATTGGTCTCCCTTGTCTCTGTCGGCCGCCCCTCTCTCTATCAAGCCCCTTTTCTCCATTTCTTTGTTTGGATTGTGTAGACTATTGTGAGAAATTTCTAGATCTGAGTGGGATGGATGATTGGCAGATTTTTTATCATGAATTTACAAGTAATTAATTATAAATGGTTATTTATTATATGATAAAGTTCCATATAACCTCATTTATCCATGCCAAAATATTCCACTTACCATGTTTTATTACTGATAATGAATTATTCGATAAATTTGTAGGACTAAAATTCTGCTAATTACTTCATGTTAGATATATAAGACAATAAACATCACATTAATTCATAAGATGACACCAACATGCCTGAGGAAAACATCATTCTGTATGGTCGATCAGTCGGTAGTGGTCCTACTTTGGATTTGGCATCCCGTTTGCCTCATTTGAGAGCAGTTGTTCTACATAGCTCAATTTCGTCCGGCTTAGTGATGTGTCATGTAAAACATACATAATGGTTTGACATATATAAGGTGATTACTTTACAATGTTTCTGTCAATTTGATCTTTTACTTGACCTAATCTCTACACATTTATTTGCAGAACATTGACAAAATTCCATTGATCAAATGTCTTAGATCACCCTAAGAAACCACGGGCTAGTGTGGATCAACATGATAAACCACGGAAAAGCATTGACCGGTCCGTATATTTCCATATGTGTTCTGTTTGTTTTACAGTTTCATGTGGATTCTTGTTATAAGAGATATTCTTTTTTATGTCTTCTTGACCTCTGCATGCATTGATGTGATTGCTTTGGAGGGATGATGAGATCCGTCGTATTGTGCAATATTAACTGTTTCAAAGTAGAGAAATTTTACAGTGCATTATAACAGTAGTATATAGTGTGTAGTATAAATCAGATCTAGCCGTTGATTTGTTAAGGGTAGTTCTATTACTCTACTACAAGTGAAAATATAAATAAATTCTAACTAATCTGATCCATTTAATTGAAAAGAATGAACGATTCATATTGAATTTAGAGTTACGAGGTGAAGGCGACATCATGAGGGTGAAGCAAGAGCGGGACACGTTGATGATATCCCTCCCCAACTGCTTCCTGCATGCTGTCTCGAGAGAGAAAGATAAGAGTTAAGAGGAACCCTTCATTCAGTACGCAGTAGGAGGTTCCCCTGTTGTATAGAAACAAGTGTACGTATGTCATTCACGCGCTGGCATGGTATTCAGTCACCACATACAGATTTCATTCCTTCTTCTTACCCGGTAACTTGTTCCTGACCTGACTTGATGTTCGAGTTCGGTGTTAATTCTTCCGGTAAGAATTGAAGTTGCTATATGCGTTCATTACGGAGCCAACGCCGTCGACATAGATGCCTTTGGCCATTTGAAAATTTCTTGCAACTCAAACTATTGAGTTGCATGCATTACCCAAAAAAGGTTAAGCTGATAAGAACTCAAGACCTCTTGGCTTTAATACCATATTTTTAATACCATATTGAGTTACATGTACCACTCAGTTCACCCAAAAACTTAAGTTGATAAGGAAAGAAGAGTAATTCACTTATACTTCAACACAAACAACCGATTTAGTTTCTTTGCAACTTCTATCGGTACCTAAAATACAAAGAAATGGCAAATAATCAGGAGATAGCTTTAAATTCTCATAGAAGTGGATTCTCAGATAATCAGGAGCAAGAGCTGAAAAATAAAAATATAGAGCGGTACCAATCAGGACCTTAGTAGTATCATATAGACCTCAATATTTACTGGCCAATCGAGAGAAAAATTGTGAGCATTCAAGCCAACTCGACTTGTGGGTTAGGCTAAGCTAGGTCAACTGGCACTAGCTAGAGAAAACCTAGCCTACCTATCTAGGGAGAGGTAAATGCTCATATCACACACAGGAGATGTTGTAGGATAGAATCTAGAATGATTAATCCATAAGAAAGTCTATTGATTTTTTACACACGAAAGTGCTATTCTACACCTCACTGTAAAATATCTTATTCTACATGTCAGCCAGACGAGTGCGCTGATCCCACCTCACGTGCACTCACTTCGTAGATAGACCAAGGTGACCAATGACGTAGTCAACCAACCAACAAATATGGTTTTCTTGCTAGTACTAGAATCCTTCTTCTTCATAACTTTTGATTGGCAACTCCGATTCATGAACGGTTTTTATCAATAGCTTACCAACGACAAGAGAAATATAATGATATAAGTCTTGCCAACAAATGTTAGATGCATGAGCTTTTACACCAATTGATCAGATGAGTTGGTAGATTTTACTGCCACACCTAGCCATCGAGCATCATGGCCGTGTGATAGCACAAATAAGAAATGGAGACCACATTTATGTTCAACTAAATTCACAGTTATTGAATGTGTTGTTATATTTTACTGTCGCACCTAGCTGTGGCGTATGATGGCTATATGATAGCATCAATACAAAATGGATCACATTTACATTCAAATAGATTCAAACTTAATGGATGTGTTGTTAGATTTTACTGTCGTACCTAATCGTGGCGTATGATGGCCATGTGATAACGGTAATACAAAATGGACTAAATTTACATCCAAATACATTCTAATTTACTAGATGAGTTGTTAGATTTTACTACCACACCTCTTCATGACGTATTATTGTCATGTGAGAAAGGAAATACAAAATGGACCGTATTTACATTCAAATACATTCTAATTTACTGGATGTATTGTTATATTTTACTACCGTACCTAACCGTTATGCATGATGACCATGTGATAGCCACAATATAAAATTGATCACATTTACATTCAAATTTACTTGATACGTTGTTAGATTTTACTGCCACACCTAGGCGTGACGCATAATGGCTATGTGGTAGTGATAATATATACAAAATGGATAACACATTTACGTCTAAATACATTCTAATGTATAGGACGTGTTGTTAGATTTTACTGTCATACCTAGTCGTGATGCATGATGGTCATGTGATAGTGGCAATAAAAACTAAATACCACATTTACGTTTAAATACATTCCAATTTACTATCACGTTGAGCACAAAGGGGCTGGTGGAGAGAGAAACGTTAGTTGATTGCAAACTTTGAACGACGATATCTACTAAACTATTTATCTTATTTACAATCCGTTTGAAACATTTTGCTGGAAAAAAATGTGCTTAACAAAAAGAGATGAGTGATGAATATATTTTAACGATGTAGAAAAAATTACTGCATCGAAAGTTTAAATTTACTGTACTTAAGTCAGACAATTAGTGCATCGTAAGAGAGACATAGGGGTTGATGGAGGTGAGAGGTACTGGATTTTTTTAACTAACCTTTGACCAATGTGGGATATGGGTTTTGACCCATAGAAGGTGATGAAGCATACAACTTTTTTGTACTCTTGGGAATACATACTCACACTTCTAATATACTACTTAAACGAACGTGTTATACTTCTTTACCACTTTTGGTATACTTAAATACAAATTCTAAGATACTCCAACGTGACATGGTTGAAAAAAATTTATCGGAGCCCTTTATTTTTGCTATATATCTGTTTTCGTATGTAAAATGATTATATACACATATTATGCTATAAAAAATGGACTTTGATGAAATTTTTCATGGAACTTACTTTCGAGTATCTTATAATCATTATTATAGTATGCTCAAAAGGATAAAGAGGTATAAATTTTTTGTTTAAGCGGTATATACAAGGTGGGAGTATGTACTCCTAGGAGTATGAAACCATTTTCCTATATACATACATACATATATACATACATATATATACATATACATACAGGAAGCCTTTTCTGTACTCCTAGGAGTACATACTCCCACCTCTAATATACCACTTAAATGAACATGTTATACTCCTTTATCACTTTCGGTATACTTCAATAATAATTCTAAGATACTCCAATGTGACATGGTTGAAAAATTTTCATTGAAGCTCTTTATTTTTGCTATATACACTTTTCCATATGTAAAAGGAGTGTTTACACAAATTACGCTATAAAAATTGGATCATGATGAATTTTTTATGGCACTTACTTTGGAGTATCTTATAATCAATATTAGAGTATACTCAAAATGATAAAGAGATATAACCACATTATTTAAGCGGTATACTTAGAGTGAGAGTACGTACTCCCTGCAGGAGTATAGAACTATTTTCCTATACATATACATATACATATACATATAGGAAGCCTATTTCCTACTCCCGGGAGTAGTTACTCCCGATGCCATATCTCACAACGTAAAGAGTATCTCGCATAACGGAGTGTATGTACATGTAGTATACGAGTATATAAGACTATCCAGATGGTATGTATATTTTTCAGAGGTGGTATGCATATATTTTTGGACATACTCCTTTTTATATGCGTATATAAAGGTATTTGCAAAATACACTAAAAACTATGAACTCCCTTGCAATTTTTTGTGTGGTTTACATTGAAGTATCTTATAATTATTATATGAGTATACCGAAAGTGATAGATGAGTATTCAAGTTCATTTAGATACACACACACAGAGTAGCGTTATTCTACGCTTCGGCCAGAGAAGCGCATGCAAAGCACCCCACGTACACCCATGTGTTGACTAAACGCATTTACTAGTCGTTAGTAATCAGTTACGTGGCCAACCACTAGTAAATATAGTAAATCATGAATCCCACATTTATTGTTTAATACACTAATGTTTACTATCTTATTTACTACATTCTACTATAGAACAACGAATGAATTTACTACCAAATTAGTAACGTGTCCAACCAATTTACTATTGTATGATAGTAAAATCTATATAGAAATGTAGTAATTTCTACATATAGATGTAGTAAAATCTATTACCAGCCATCAAATTTATTATTTATTAGCGAGACTTATATCATTATGTTCATCTCGTCGTCAGTAAGCTACTGGTGAAAATCGTTCGTGAATCGAAGCTACGAAAAAAAAAGTTATGGCTAAAACAAAGAAAAAACGTATTCATGTACAAACTATGAAACTCATTTATTAGTCGGTTGACCACGGTACTGATTCCAATAGTAGCTTCATTCATGTTCTATAGTAAAAATGTAGTAAAGAAGATAGTTAACGTTAGTGTATTAAATAGTAAAACTAGTATAGTGCCTGTGCTAATGCTACGACGGCAATACACCCGCTTATCAATTAAATGAGAAGATAAGTATGAATACAACACTTAATAATAAAAGAGAAATTTAGAATTTAAAATGAATTTAGAAAGAAAAACGGAATTAAATGGAGGTCGAATGGGCAAAACGGGCTCCCAAAAGATTTTAAATCAAGAAAGAGAAAGAAAAAAGAATTTTCTGATTTTAGATTATTTTTTTGCAGCTTCCACAGAGAGCACAGCGTGCTCTCTGGCTTAACCAGCAAGGGGGAGGAAGGCTGGGGTGGCCCGCCGGTCGCAGTGGGTCGGCACTGGTGCGGCGAGATCGTCGGCACCGGCGCCTGCGGGGGAGGAGTCACGGTTGCGATGAATTTCGTGAGGAAAGATGACGGTGATGGCTTGGGTTACCTCCAAAATCCGGCGATCTTTACAAGAGGGAGTACTTGGGGATTTACGCAATGCGATGGGGTGGAGGAGAGCTCGCCGACTTTTATAGCCCCGAAACAAGCATATTTATGGACACCATAATTTGGGATCAAATCAGATTGAGAGGAAATTTTGGCAATAGAGCACGAAATTTAGGGCATTAACACCATAGATGGAAAGAGGAGATTTGGTGCGGGATTGATGGAGCTTTGGAGCTTCTTTCTTGCTTTAATGGAGGGAGGGAAGAGAAGAAGTTTCTCTAGTCTGGGCTGCAGCTAGAAGAAGCTACAGGTGAGTTGCCTTCATTTTTTTTAAATATAGAAGGATTTTTGAAAAGATAGCACATTAGGTTAAAAAAATCTAGAAAAAATCTCAAAAAAACTTTCGATTATTTTGTACTTAATAAAATTATTTTCAAAAAAATTTAAATTATAAATTTGCCGAGGCACGGCGGCCGCGAGGTCGCTGACCAGCAACCTCGCCGCGTCGGCAAAGCCACCGATGGCGACCGTGGAGCCATTGCAGACCTGCATTCTCTCGGCCACGCTGCCCCATCTCCCGGTTTTCTTTTCCCAGCACGTAATGTATGGTCCTTTCCTTTTCCAGGACGTTTGTTTCCTTTTCCTTGATTCCAAGACGTTTGTTTCCTTTTCCTTGTTGATGCTGGAGGTGAGGGAAGGTCTGTTGTGGGCCACAGGGATGATTTCGGAAAATTATGGAAAAATAAACTGCGCTCGCCGACCGCTGGATCCGCAAGGGAAAAAGATAAAATTAAACAATTGCTCGCTCGGCCATCGGTTCCATGAGAAAAATTGAAAAAATTAAGCAAAGACTCACGCACTATTGGTTCCTTAGATAAAAAATAAAAACAAAAATTTAGCGCTCTCCGTGCGCTGAAATTAGGCTCTATTGGGCTAGATCCGTAAAAAAGTCTCGAGAAGGGTCATATTCGGAAAAAAATACGATCACAATGCCAGGACAATAAAAAATTCAAGTCTTGTTTCCTTGCATGCGGATCCTCCCTGTTTATTTCCTTGTTTGATTCACCCTCCTTCCAAATATGTAGTACGTACAATTTTGGCCAGTAAAAAATTCAAGTCTGGTTTCCTTGCATGCGGATCCTCCTTATTTATTTCCTTGTTTGATTCGCTCTCCTTCCAAATATGTAGGTGATGGAGGTCTGTTGTGGGCCACAGGGATGATTAGACACACTAAATAATGGCCATCGGATGTGGGTGAGTAAAACTGAGGAAAGATCTGAGACGTTCATTTTGATGAATGCAAGTTTCTGGGGACGTTTTGCTGGGTGCACGAACATTGGACCATCTCTAATGAGGTGCATTATTTAGGGTGGACATAGAAAAAATTGCTTAGGTGTATTATAAAGGGGTATAGATAAGATATTCGTGATTACTATCCATATATATATATATATATATATATACATTTTACTATCCATAGATATATATATATTTCTATCATGCAGTAGTAGTTTGATGTTCATTTGACAGTAAAATTTGATTTATGTGTACAAACAATCAACTGGAGCAATCCCGATGCGTTGATTAGTTGCATGCATGGCTTGATCAAACTGCATAAACTGACTGACATATAGAATATACTATTCTATACGTAGCTGAAGAATAGCACCACTTTAGCCCAAAGCTGAAGCGTAGTCCCACCGAGCAGCCCCTCAAGCTTTGCATGCGCGCGCTTTGCATGCTTGATGTGATCATTTCCTATGTGGCTGACCAAAATGTTTGACAAGGAAAACAATTCACCTAACAACTACACATCGCTGTCTACCAAGCCTGCAGGTTAGCGATAATAATGGCAGAGCTAGGAATTAATCAGCATTACGTTAAAAATGAGAGATACTGCTATAGAAACGGCTTTTAAATAAATCTTTAGCTTTGATCTTCGATCTATCCATCTTTTAGAGCAATTTCGCTCTCTTTTTAGTACCTTATTAGTTATTACCATCATGTATTAGCTCATGGTCTTATTTGGAACACATGATTTTTTTCAGAATGAATTTTCTGGGATGAACACAGCGGAAATGCGATTTCTTACGCTTTAGCTCCCAAATTAAACCAAGCATCCCACCAAAATCTGTTGGCCCTACTGCCATCCAACATTTTACTTTGTCCACTCCCCAAATAGAATGAAAGATTGTGTGGAATAGGATTAGAGTACACTCATGGTAGTTTTGAATATAATTGAAACATCCATGATAGCTAGCCTTGTTACTAGCTCATTGTACATCTTGAATAGGAATGTAGTGTTTACAGATCATATTAGTCTCGTGAGTTGTCAATGCATTGGAGTTATTACTACATTAGATTAGAGCTTTAGCGTTATGTTAGCAAAATTTGTCCCTAAATTTTGCATTCCTAATAAAAATTTCCATCGCTGGCACATGTGTCGATGTGCCCATGCACACCTTGCAATATCTTCACTCAGAAGGCTCAATTTGGATCCATTCTCAAAGATAGGAGATGAAAATGTTTTAAAGGCCTAAGATTAGATTTAAACCCAAATTACAACTAAAATAGTGAAATCTCCGCATGCAGAATAACCCCATAGCAATATTTTTGGAAATACGTCGTGAGCCACTAACGCACATGTCCAATCTGTCAATTAGCCATAACATTTTACAGTAAATTCACTTGGAATGCTCAATTTGGATTCATCCTCAAAGTCAGGAGACTGAAATGTTATCCTACAAAATTTTAAAGGCCCAAAATTGGGCTTAACCCAAATTAGAGCTAGAAAAGAACAAAAGCAATCTTCATGGAAGTTCATCTTTCAAAAATCTTCATTGAAATTCGTTATGTGAGCGACATTTCTCTCTTCGGAGGCATAACCAGGCTAGTCCAACGACCATATGGACCCACCATTGGCCCAGCTGTCCAATACTATTCCATGGGTAAACTGCGTCGGGCCCACATGCACGTGTTAAGTTGAAGGAATGCGGATTTTTTTCTTCATAATTTCATGCGGGAATTGAATCATGTGAAATTGATGCGTTTCAAACTGGTCTACATTTTCTATCTCATCCCCATAACGATAGCCACCTTTGATCTTTGTACTGCAAAATTTTCCTATGCACATAGAAAGTGTTCCTTCACACCCTGGCCAATGTATTTGCGGAAAATTATAGTGCATTTTTTCCGAAGAAATGTCAACACATGTAATTAAGAGGATACTTGTATATACTTCTATTTTTATAGAATTTGCCATGTAGAGAATGTTGGAAGTTGGTGCAATGTTTTTATTCCAGATTTTAAATTGAGGCAAAAGTAACAAAAGACTAGAGATGCATAAAACAAAGGGTAATACATTGTACTTGTAATATGCTCAAGAATTGTATGGTAACGGAATTGTTTTATCGCTCGAATTACTTACTATTGGGCTTGTTGAAGAAAAGGAAGCAATGAGACGTGGAAGTAGTCGATGTCGAGGAAAAAGCGGTCGCTACGATCGCGCGCCTCAAACCTTATTGCCGCCTCGCAAGTGAACTCACAAGCAATGGTTCGAGATACCGCCACCCTCCTTCACGGTGCACGCCGAGGAGGAAGGCGGCAGCATGTTCAACAATATAACACAACAAGATAGCACTTAGAGTTGAGGAGGAAGAATGGAGGAGGAATTTCAGATCTCGTCCCGGGCGTCTCGAGAGTTTATATATACTCGCACAAGAAATCGACCTCATGATGTCGATTAAATGCGGCGATTACTAGTAACCCGACAAATAATGTCAATTAACTCACTAGTAACTGACTGCATAATGACACAGAATTCAAATATATGTTTAAATCGCATTTAAACAGATTGAATGGAAGCAGTGCAGACGTGGAAGTAGTCGATGTCGAGGAAGAAGCAGAGCGGTCGCGATGCGCGCCCAGAAACCTTATTGCCGCCTCGTGCAAGTGAACTCGCGACAATGGTTCGAGATACCGCCACCCTCCTTCACGGTGCACGCCGAGGAGGAAAGCCGCATGTTCAACAATAAGAACACAACAATATAGCACTTAGAGTTGAGGAGGAAGAATGGAGGAGGAATTTCAGATCTCTGTCCCGGCGTCTCGGAGTTTATATACACTCGCACAAGAAATCGACCTCATGATGTCAGTTAAATGCGGTAGTTACTAGTAACGGCATGATAATGTCAATTAACTCACTAGTAATCGATCGCATAATGACACAGATTCAAATATATGTTTAAATCGCATTTAAATGATTGAATGGAGAGATAAATGCGAGGTTCAAGAAACAAAAGGTGAATTCAAAGTGTCGGGATACATTACGACGCGGTAGCGATCGCTGTCGCAAGTCACGCGAATTTTCACGCGAAAATACGCGAACGATAGCAGCAAGGCGTGTGTGTGTTTAGCCACCGTGACACCCTATGCCATTCTCATGCCAAGTGTCATTATTCAAGAGGTGGCAAGGACTCCTCCTTTTAAGTTGTCTTTCCTCCACTTGGCTAGGCAATATGGTACTAAACCATGCATGCTTTGGAATTAAAGGAAATGGGTCACCCAATGGGCCAATTTCTAACAATCTCCCACCAATTCCAAAGCAAACAACAGAAAAGATAACAAAGATTGCTATACTGATGTATTGTTAATATACCAGTCTTTTGGTGTAAGTCCCGTACGGGTTGAACTTGCACCTAGATTAGAAGGTTCATCCTCTCACAGCTGATGAATGGACTATGCCTTGAATTCACAGCTTTTCGTGATCAGACTTCACTTAAAAATCACAACTGATACTAGGCTGCCAATAAACCACGCCTAAACGGAGCGTTATATGGTCATGCTCCCTTATTTGCTCATGAGCTTTCTAGAGAATGCCCAATTCTCGTGAACTGCGACCTCACAGTTGAGCTCAAGTAGGTGTATTCATTATAGGTATCCTGTAGGCCAATACCTTTATTTTTTAAACACTAGAATACATTAAGGCTTTAAGCCAACCTTCCGTACAGTCGCAGTACATTCAGTAGCTCTCTAAGCCATTCAGCCTCAACAGTGGCTGTGTCTAGTGCTACGAGTTCAGCTTCCATGGTTGACCTTGTCAATATGGTCTGTTTGCAAGACCTCTATGGTTGACCTTGTCACAAGTCACGCGAATTTTCACGCGAAAATACGCGAACGCGCGCGCGTGCGTGTGTGTTTAGCCACTGTACACCCTATGCCATTCTCATGCCAAGTGTCATTATTCAAGAGGTGGCTAGGACTTCTCCTTTTAAGTTGCCTTTCCTCCACTTGGCTAGGCAATATGGTACTAAACCATACATGCTTTGGAATTAAAGGAAATAGGCCACCCAATGGGCCAATTTCTAACAGAGAATAGAGAATGCTTAGGGATGTTTGAGTAGGGGATTTGGATTCGAATGAATGGGATTTTGATGGAGTAGACGTACTCGTGCTGTTTTAGGGTGCATTATACAACTTTCTGAAGAAACTATAAACTGTACCACTGAAATATCAATTATCAAACAAATTATTGTAGGCATATATATGGTCGAACTCATCTATACAGTAATATACAAACACACAAATGTATCCTTAGGTGAGATTTTTGGTAGAGACCTGAGGGGTGGATTCCTTAGGACATGATTTAAAATGGGCCATTTGCAAAATGATCATCCATGTGTCTCATCTCAGGCATCGATCTCTACTACTTAAACCGTAAAATTCGTGATTCCTTCCTTCTCTTCCCCGTTTTCTCTCGTGCATGCCTCCAACGTACCTTCCCACTCAGGTCCTCTGACACCTCCTCCCACGCACGGTGCGTCGGTGCCTACCCAGGCCGGCCGCCTGCCGCTCATGCACCTCCTCCTCCTCCCTTGCCGTTGTCTTCTGAGCTCGCCCCACGCATCCTCCTCCCTTCCCGAGTCCCCGCCGAAGATGGTCATGCGCTTGACGCCCTCGCCCGGTATAGTTTGCCACAAGCCATCTCCTCCTACCCTTAGACGCCGGCGGTTGCATGCCCCTAAACCCTTCCTTGGAGCATCACCACCACCGACGCTCCCTGCATGGTTGACCACAGCAGCGAAAGAGCACTTACGCCGCCACGCCCGAGCCCGAATCGGAGCCGTCGCCTCTGGACCCCAGATTCGTCGGATTTGGCTGGTGGTGTGGCTGGCCGACGCCAGGTGTGCACCGGCAACTCCTTCATTCACTCGTCGTAGAGGTGCAAGATGCTTTTGGACGCAAGCTTCATTGAGCAATATGGATCATTGATGTCTACAATACTCAGTATATATCTTGATCAGTGTCGTAAGTTGACATATACTCTTTGATTTGTTCTCAAGAAATTAATCTGTCAATTTTACTTTAGCAAGGTTTTAACACGAAGGATTGGGCGTGAAGGATGCGGTCGTCACGGTTCAACGGCGAGAAGGTACCTGCCATGTCTGCAATCACGCCACCATTGAGCTCGAGTTGCTCTAGACATACTGTGGTCAATGATGAGGCATCAGCAAGGTTGGCATGGTTAACCGGCGAGGAGGTGGTCATGTCCGAGACCTCACCACCAGCAAGCTCGAGTTGCTCCAACTACTCGAGCACTCTCTTCACCCAACGGAGGAATAGTACTATCGTAACATCTGGGCCCAATTAAAATCAATTCTGTTATCGTAGTAAGTATTTAAAGTGATATGGTATTTAAATACTTACTATCTGAAATATTTTCTGCTCGGCTAGATCGGCATACCACATGAAGTACAATGGAAGTATTCAAAAATCCTTCACGGCCACAATCTGGTCGGCATGGGCACCACTGCGCTCTAAGGTCTTCCTTTGGCTTGCGCAGCTGAATCGCCTATGGACAACACAACGCTTGCAGATCAGAGGATGGCCTAACCAGGTTTACCACCTCTTCGTCGACTGCCCCCAAGATCGACAACTGTGGTCATCCGTTGCACATTGGGTTCGCATACCGTCACTCTAGTCAAATCAATGGTATCCTACTGTGCATCTAGAACAATGGAATCTCCGGTTGCTAGACTGCCCACCGGCCCTTCAGAAAGGTGTCAAAACCTTAATTATCCTGATATATTGGCAATGGTGGAAAGAGCGTAACAGTAGAGTTTTTCGTGCAAAATGTGCAACCAGTGAACAAATCGTGCAATCGATCAAAAATGAGGCTTCCATCTGGATTTCCGCGGGAGCGAAGCATCTCAAAAATCTGTTAGACCGACAGCTCTAGTCACCTCGTTTTTTTCTTGGGTGTAGTCTCCTACACCTTGTAATCCCTAAAAACTTCGTTCCTTTTCCACCCTTCTAATATATTCACAGCTATGCTGTTTTTCAAAAAAAAATATTTTCTACTCCAACTTCCAAGGGAGCAAGAGCATGCTATTTAACCCGAGGTGTTAGCATTTCCACCATTGCTCATACACGACATAGTACATGCTTATGTTTGCTCTGGTTCTTCTTTCGTGCTTTTTATTTGATCGGTTTAATTTGCAGAGATTTCATATTGGTGTAATTTGTAGGGTTGCTCCATTCCCATGGTGTTGGGATTAGTTTTGGTATTGTATACTTCTTTACTTTACAGTGCCGTTAATTTTTCTCACAAGTGTTTCGGATTCTTCTCTTTGTCTGCGGAAATTTATGCAATCTTTTCTATCAACCGCAAAATAGTTCAGATATTAGTCAAATTCTGTATGAGCTAAATCCAAACTGTAGTGTACTAATTCACACGAGGTAGAATAATGGCATTTGTTTAACATTAAGCATTCGGGATATTGCAGCTGCCTTGTGATGATCCGCCTGTCACCCCATCACCACGAAGCATTCCGGGTAATTGTCTCAATTGATTCATTGACATGTTCATTCTAAATAAGCTCAAAATTTTAAACCCTTGAACCACTTGATTAATAGATGGAAGATGAATATGATTGTTTCCTATGCATGTTAATATGCTTTCAATCTCCGCATGTTGGTACTTGGTTGTACTGTTTCATTTCTTTATGTTGATTTTATGATTTTTCCTAAGTCAATCTGATATGATGCAGGTCTACTTATTGCACTACACTCATGATCACTGCCTACTGCTTCTGTCTTATGTCTAAGGCCTAATCTGATAATTCCAATATGCATTGAGGTTTGGAGGTGTGCACAAATATTTCAAGGCCTAAGTTCAATTGTTGCTTCCTTGATTAAAGTTCAATTTGTTAATTGAACGATCATATATACTACCTCATAATTTGTGTCCAGACAATGTTTAGGCACTCTAATTCGATGCATAGTTGTGTTTGTATGCAGCAAAGTTTGTTTGTTTTATTTTTTACACTTTATTCTTGTTCTGAGAGTTTTTAAATCAGTTTTGCTCCTTAAATTCTCTGTAATAATTTCTCTTCCTAGGAACATAATGAGTACTGCTTAGTCGAGATGTATTTCATAATGTAGAGGGTAGGTTAAAGCAGTTTGATTGACATTGATATCCTGGTCCCCTTGCAATTTGATATCTACGCAATTGTTAATTTGATATCTTCTGCAAGTGCTGCTTATATCTGTAAATTGTATAATGTGGAAAACTTTTGCTTGAGTTCCTGAATTCCTAGGATGTGACCGGGACTACAGCAATTAGTTTGATAGGAATTTGCTTCTCAGCTCCTGCGACTGGGTCAGAGAGTTTGGAATTGTTATTGCTACTTCTGTGAAGATGGAATTGCAGCCGCAGTTGCAGGGTCTTTTATCGTAACAGGTGCTCATAGAAGAAATAAAATGCTTGATTGGTGATTTTTTTTGTTTTTTCTAACTGATCATGAGGATGCAAATTTGTACGATATTTCACCTTTATGTTATATTCCTTGATCATCGGTATACATAAAATTGAGGCAAAGTTGATGTCTAATCTTGTAGCTAAATTTTATTTTATTGCTTGACCTTTTAGATATAAATTTTGTTTTTCGAAGCAACGCACAAACACTCAACTAGTACTCTAACTCAAAAAACAAAATTTATATCTAAAAGGTATCAGGAAGTATCTTAAAATACTCCAACTCACAACCAAGGTAATTAATGAGTATCTTAAAATTAAATCTCATTAATTACCTTGGTTGTGAGTTCATACATAGTTGCGCATAGAGAAATTTTTGTTGTATTAGCTCTCTGCGTATTTGTATTTTTAAAAATAGCCTTCGTAACAACGAAATTGTGAAAATAGCCCCTGGCACATGCATGCGCTACTCAGATCGCATATTTTTTTTTTTTTCCTTGGGCCCACCTTGCCGCTTGCTCGAAGACGCCTCTCCGCTTGGAGCGCGCGCGCAGTAGAGGCCACCTTGCAGCTCCTGAGGCATTTGCATCGATCTGCTGCGCTCGCGCCACGTGGTAGGGGGTGGCTCGGGCGACGCAAATGGAGGAAAAAAATATGTAGGACTCAATCGACGTTAAAAATTTTTGAATTTTTTTGTGAAGGTTCTTGACACATCAATGATATTTTTATAAAAATTTGGGAAGATTATCACATATGAGGAATTTTTAAAAATTCGAAACTTACTGGTCAGCGTTTAATCAAGACAGTTGTAATGTTCGAATTTTTAAAAATTCATCATATGTGATAATCTTTTCAATTTTTTATGAAAATATCATTGATGTGCCAAGAACCTCCACAAAAAATTTCAAAATTTTTCAACATCGATTGAGTCTTACATATTTTTTTCCTCCACTTACGTCGCCCGAGCCACCCCCACCACATGGCGCGAGCGCAGACGGGAGCAATGCAGTGCCTCCAGGGAGCTGCAAGGTGGGCCCCCACCGCGCGCCGTGCCTCCAGGCGGGGGCAGCGCCTCTAGCGAGTGGCAAGGTGGGCCCGGGAGGGAAAAAAAGGAAAAAAAATTATGTCGCGATTTGGGGTAGTGGCACAGACAGGCCGGGGGGCTATTTTCGCAATTTCGTTGTTACGAAAGCTATTTTTTAAAATACAAATACGCAAAGAACTAATACAACAAAATTTTCGCGCATAGAGATAGGTTACTGAACAGTCGCCAACTCGCCTGTATTCTTCGTACGGGTACTACTTGTTAGCTTGAAATTAAACAATTAAAGGCATACTCCGTTTATTTGTAGACAAACGGTACGTCGAGTAGCAGAACTTCAATCCTTACTCGAAACTTCTTTTGTACCTGAATGTAGATCAAAATGTACTATCAAAAAGTTCAAACTTGTTCAGTACCGTCGCAAAGATAATTGGAGTTGGAAAAAACCATGAGCGTACTGTTGATAATTAGTTGCCTCAGTGATAAATGGTTTTAGTCCCCCACTTACTTTTAGATGGTATTTTTCAACTTATAATTATTTGCGACGATGCTGAGCTAATTTTCTCTAAATATTTAGAATGTCAACATCTGGAGGCAGCAAACAGAAGCAGCAGTAGCAGAAGAAGCGATGTGAATTTATTCGAATTTATCTGGTTTGTCTTTTCCATTTGTTCATTTCCTGTTACCTTTTCTCCCCCTCCCCTATTAAAGACCGAGCTGGCTGCCTCGCCATGGTGCTCGCGGCCGTATTATCGCGGAGAGAGAGTAAGGGGGCGGTCGGGGGGCGGCTCAAGTCTTCTTCCCTCCTCCTCCTCCTCCTCGTCTTCTTCCTCCTTCCTGCATCGATCGGGAGATTCCGTCCGCAAGGCCGCCTCTCCCGCCTGGGTACGTCCCAAAACCTCTCCTTTCTCGATGTGCCGCTCGCATTGCCGTGTTCTTTTCTTGATTCCAAGGAGTAGATTGGAGAGGAGAGGAGAAGCTTGCCAAAGTGTTAATGCGTGGGCGGTTTAATTTCGATTCGATTTGACGCATTGTTGCTTGATCTTGGAGGGAAGAATTGTTTCTTTTCGCGTGCCGTTTCTTGAACAATTTTCATGCGTAATTCGTGCGGCTCCTTTTTGGTTCGATACAGAGAGATAGCCAAGAACGCGTTAGATTTATAATTTTTCCTTGCAATTTGCATCTTCCTTCCTAAACCCGACTAAAAAGATTCCAAATTCTTGACCTGAGATCTTGGCATTTCGGTTCTTGTCACTCAAATCTCCAATTTTTTTAAACTATGTTTTTGTTTTCGTCTGCAGTATGGAGACCTCGGCGCCCAATGCTGCCGCCCCGCCGGCGCCGGCGGCGGAGCCGGTGCAGCCGCGGCGGCTGCCGGACTTCCAGCAGTCGGTGCGGCTGAAATACGTGAAGCTGGGGTACCGCTACCTCATCTCCCCCGGCATGTACCTGCTGCTCTCGCCGCTCATGGCGCTGGTGGCCGTGCAGCTCTCCACCGTCTCCCCAAGTGACCTCGCCGACTTGTGGGAGCAGCTCCGCTTCAACCTCCTCTCCGTGCTCGCCTGCTTCACCCTCCTCGTCTTCCTCTCCACCGTCTACTTCCTCACCCGCCCGCGCCCCGTCTACCTCGTCGACTTCGCCTGCTACAAGCCAGAGCCGGAGCGCAAATGCACACGCGGGACCTTCATGCACTGCTCCACGCTAACCGGCTCCTTCTCCGACGGCAACCTCGACTTCCAGCGGAAGATCCTCGAGCGGTCGGGGCTTGGCGAGGACACCTACCTGCCCCCCGCCGTGCTCCGGGTGCCCCCCAACCCGTGCATGGACGAGGCGCGCAAGGAGGCGCGCGCCGTCATGTTCGGCGCCATTGACCAGCTTCTCGAGAAGACGGGGGTTAAGCCCAAGGACATTGGTGTCCTTGTTGTCAATTGCAGCTTGTTCAACCCGACGCCGTCGCTGTCAGCCATGGTGGTGAACCATTACAAGCTGAGGGGGAACATTATCAGCTACAATCTTGGCGGAATGGGGTGCAGCGCTGGGCTGCTGTCCATTGATCTCGCCAAGGATTTGCTGCAGGTGCACCGCAACACTAACGCGCTGGTCATCAGCATGGAGAACATTACTCTGAATTGGTATTTTGGGAACAACCGGTCGATGCTTGTGTCGAATTGCTTGTTCCGGATGGGAGGGGCGGCGATCCTGCTGTCGAACAAGCGGTCCGATAGACGGGGATCCAAGTACGAGCTGGTGCACACCGTGCGCACACACAAGGGTGCGGACGACAAGTGCTTCAGCTGTGTGACGCAGGAGGAAGACGAGGTTGGCAAGATTGGTGTCTCGCTTTCCAAGGATCTCATGGCGGTGGCTGGAGACGCGCTCAAGACGAACATCACGACGCTTGGGCCGCTTGTGCTCCCATTTTCGGAGCAGCTTCTCTTCTTCGCCACATTGGTTGCCAAGAAGGTGTTCAAGATGAAGATCAAGCCTTACATCCCTGACTTCAAGCTGGCCTTTGAGCACTTCTGCATCCACGCTGGTGGTCGTGCTGTGCTGGACGAGCTGGAGAAGAACTTGGAGCTCACAGACTGGCACATGGAGCCATCAAGGATGACGCTGTACCGATTTGGCAACACGTCAAGCAGCTCACTCTGGTATGAGCTAGCGTACACCGAGGCAAAGGGGAGGATCAGCAAGCGCGACAGGATCTGGCAGATTGCATTTGGATCTGGGTTCAAGTGCAACAGTGCTGTGTGGAAGGCACTACGAACAGTGAACCCGGCAAAGGAGAAGAACCCCTGGATGGATGAAATCCACAACTTCCCAGTGGATGTTCCAAAGATTTCAAAGGTTGGAAATGCATGAACACTTTGTTTGTCCGGTGTGGCAAGTGTGGTGGGGTGATCGGCATTGGCAGAGCAGGAAGATTATCTTCTGATTCCGTTGTTTACGCTTGTTTGAGTTCTTGTTTTTCAGTTGTAGCATCTGTGAGGGAACTTAAACTTTAGATGATTCGCTTAGGTAGAAAGAATGTGTTTTCTTCGCTAGGGTGGTGTGATATGTCATATTTATTCAGATTGGAGAAAACATTTTGTGTTTCATGTGACATTCGTCTTTCACCTGAATGTGATTCATCAATTGCGGGCCAACTGAAACTTGGATCTCTCCCAGTGGCAGGGTCCCGTCACACATTCTTACACATTCAATTTATTAAGGGTGCGCTTGGTTGATTGAACGAGGGTAAATGGGATGAGATGGTATAGGATGGATGGGATGATCCTAAATAAGATATATAGGGAAGGTGTTTGGTTACCTAAATAGGATGGTACATGATTTTGTATGGATGGAATGGTACGAGATGATGTTTGATTGGAGGGATGAGGTTGGTATGGTAAGAAATGAATTGTAAATTCAGAAATGAAATATGAATTTAGACTTCGATTTGAGTTTCCATTATCTTATGAATTTCACCGAATTTTTGGCAAATAAGAAAAAGCTTTTAAATAGTAAAAAATGCGGTTTCTTAATTGTAAATTTCAAAATCAAATGAGCATAAAATCTGGAGAAATTTTATTTAAATCCTAGACAATCTCCAGACTCCTCCAAAAAAGTTCAGAAAATTTTGAAATCATTTAATGCTCCGAAGAATCAAAAACAACAACTTTAAAAAGAAACAGAGGCGCTGTCAGAATTTTATAAAAATTTACAGATTTAATTATCATCTGAATTTTTATGAAAGTTTAAGAATTAGTCATTCACAAAAAATTTAAAAAATGTTTGACTTGGTTTGGTAGCTCAATTAAATAGGGAAGTGAAAGGCTCTCAAAATTTAAACTCATTCTCTCTCCTCTCTCACAGTCAACCGGGCCCACCCGCCAGACTCACTAAGCAGGGGCGGCGATGGGGAGGCCCGCCGGCGGCGAGGGAGGGCCGACCTCCCCCGGACGTGGGCCCGGGGAGCACCGGGGGGGCACGGCTGTCCCGGGGCACCGGCTGGCGACGGCGGAGCGGCAACGAGGCGAGCCGGCGACAACGATCGGCCGGGAGGGAGGAAGAAGGTGGCTTAACCTCAGCAACCATGGGGGAAAGCATGAGGAAGCTCCTAGGGTTCCATTTTGGGGTCTCACCTCGAGGGAGAAGCTCTGAGGCGGTCTGGCGACGGTGGCCGGCCGTGGGGAAGAAGACGGCCGCAGTGAGCGCGACGGTGAGGGAGAACGCGTCTAGCGCGCGCATGCGGGCGAAGAGCGCAAGGGCAGCGCGCGGCTGGTCGGCGCGGGCGTAGGCGGTGAGCATGGCGTTCCAGGCGACAGCGTCGCGGCGGGGGCATCGCGTTGAACACGGTGCGCGTGAGCAATCCCGTCCGGAACAAGATGGTTCGCCCAATTTTGCTGAACGAGATGATGAAGCATCTGGGTGGAATATTATGTAAAGTTGCATCATCTTATCCAGGATGGATTGATACGGTACCTTCAACCAAACATGCGGACGACGGCATATACGGGACGATCCAATCCAGTACGAGCTCATCCACCGAACCAAATGCACCCTAATTCTATCATCATATGGTGCATTATCTTTCTTCTGGATTTGCTTGGTTGTTCCTCGGAGTTGGTCTGTCGCTGAATGCGATGTGCTGGTCATATGATCTGATAGCCACGAGCTCGCATTTCATTAAAGAAAGACAACAGCCAAGCTACAAAGGCATACCACCCCCACCCACACACACCCCTACATCCTCGGCTCCGTGAGCGCTGTGTCGAGCGGAGCTTGAACGCGGGTGGGCCGTGCGCGCTCCAGGCGCTCCAGCCAACCAAGCAACGCTGGGCCCTCTATGATCTTATTGTTTAAGCTACTTTCAGCTATCTTTTTCTGGTATAGATCTGGGTTTGTTGGCTGAATGATTAGACTCCAGGGGTGCCTTTCAATTCTGCTGTTATACTTGTAATCGATATCCAAGCTGTCCATTATTATGTAATAGCACTTGTATACTGTTTCAAGAATACTGAATAGTTGAATAACTTTTTCTTTGTTGTGTATTCTACTGCAACATTCAGAAATACTGAATACCAGGCATTCTGAATTTAACATTGCTATACTTGTCTGCAGTGAAAAAAAATACATTTGACGGCACATAAATTTACGCGAAATCCATGCATATAAATCCAAATTTTACAAGGCAAGTGTGCATTGCAGCAGGCAGAGCGCAGGACTCCGAATCTGGCCAATTTGTAGCTGGCTAGCTGCCTTCTGTGGTTGCAGAAGGACTACTGCTCGGCTGTAATTGCCAAACAACTGTTGCCTGTGCAGACTGGAACAAATGGGCCATTAGGCATCATTATCATATTAGCAAATGGCAACGCAGGAGCTTTACTACAAATATCCTGTAACACCACGTGAGGCTGATACAAGCACTGTTAGCACGCAGGAAACAATCCACGTCGCTGCCCGCCAATGTCACCATCATCGCGAGTTCATGACAGCTAAATCTTAGCAGAAGTTGCAGCTGATATGATGTTTCGCAGGAAACCAACTTGGCAAAAGTTAAAAATGCATGTTTATGGGCAATTGGAACTGTAAAAATTGCTTTGTTGGGTATGTCTATATCACTGGAGTGGCAGTATGATATCTTACTATCCTTTTGTACATGATGACAATCATTAGATATTACAAGTATATCAATCATGAGAGCGCCACTAACCCGAACAGATTTCACATGGACGGCACTGCTTGATGCTGAATTGCTGATGCCTGATTAGTGATCGCAGAAAGGTCGTATATATGCATGGGGTAGGATCACATGGCGGAGCATGTGAAGCGATTCCTTGTGCAGGTGCAGTGACGAGGAAGATGTACGTACAACACAACTGGTGCCATATCCTAGATGTCCCAAATATGAGAAGTCGTCTTTGCAACGCTGAAACCTCTAAAATATGAAGAAAAAAAAACAAGAACATGTATTCGAGTATTGTATTAAGATCTCGTAAACAATACTGCATGTTCTTGGCCACCGTAACAAGTTAGTTGGACACAGATGGAGCCACCTGAAAAGGATCCGCCATTTTCTGCTACTGTCTTAAGCCAAGTTACTTTCATTGATAAAGAAATGCTGGCTATTTAGTTTACGATAGCATGTGCATCATAAGAGCAGCTCAACCCCCAGATTCGAACATGATTAGCAACAAATAAAACAAAACAAGCTTAAAAGCTCAAGGAGCCCATGTTATTACAGAAAAAAGAGTTTCAGAGAGGAACAAAATCACAACAGTCGAAATGATGTTTAACCGAGATATGATATGCATTCAAACAGAGCATAGACCGTGGCAATCCAGATCATCATTTCTAACAAGATCAGTTCATCATCATAGAAGGGTGGGGGCAAAAACGGGTGAACACAATGGCATTTGTACCACGGCCACCAGCGACAGTACAAGATTTTCACTTTTGTGAAAGCAAGCACGGTACTAACTACCAACTTGCTTTCCTCTTGGTTTATTTTTGACACTTTGAATTCTTGACAGTGTCTATTGAAGAGGGCCCATACAGAAATCCACGGTTTGCTCAACGGCAGATAAGATTTTCCCCCCAGTGTACCTCCCCATGGATTGGAAACAGGCTTAAGGGATAAAACCGAAGAGAAGGGCTTTGACAGCAATCTCCCCATAAGCACCAAACACTGCCAGGTTTGGCGACGATGTAATCCTACCCCTCGGTCTCCCCCTCCTTCAGAATGTGGAAGCCTTCAATCTTTTGTGCAACCTCATCTACCCCAACATTCGGTTTGCCATTTGCATTGAGAGCCTCATTGTCCTCAGCACTAGCTGGGTTCAACTGCCAGATCCGGATGGTGCCATCTTCTGACCCTGATGCATATGATTCACCGCCAGGTGCAAACCGGACACAGTGGACTGGGCCATGATGCCCTTTGTTACAGACTGCAGCACATCGCAAAACAGCATCAGTTCTCCTGGGGCAGGACATGCTATGGAATAAAAGCCTAAAAAGATCACATATTCTATTTTCCATAAAAATACCCAAGCTACAAGCATAGCTACTTGAGTAAGCATTGTTCTTCTTACAAGGTTAGGACTGAAACACAACTAGCGCATAGCTACATGATAAGAACAAACATGACAACACCATAATACCATATAGTAGTAAATATATGGAAAGATTTATTTCAATATCCTATATGCATTTATAAAGCAACAAATAGGAAAAATATTATTTGATCACCAATGACTCACAGCCTTCATGATAAGCCAATTCCTGCAAAAGCGGAAAAAAAACTGTCCACAACATAAATCCTTGTTTGGACTTGATTAAAACATGCAAGCAGGACGACCCAAGTTCCGAACACAGGATTTCAGCTACGGAGTATTAATGACACTTGAGAGTTGAGACTTATGACCAGTGTTGAAGCTATGTCACCAGAACATTTCTAAATTCGCTACTGGTCACAATAGTGAAAGCTAAGCAAACATATAATGCTAATGTTCCTGTTTTGGAAATGCAAGCTGCAGGGACCAATGAATGATTTAAATATTATAACAGACTTACTTATTTCTTCACCAGTGAAGAAATCAAATACATGAACCCACAAATCTTCTCCTCCAGCGATAAACTTGCTCCCAGACTTCGGTTCAAGTGAAGCTGACTCCACAGTGCACGGCATATCATAGCTTTTAACAAGCCCGAAGCTGCGGAATAACAAGCAAAAAAATTGTTGGAGGAATCGATCAATTCATATGATGCAGAACAGTGGTCGTAGAAAAAACTTACTGATTCGCATCCCAAAATTTAACACTTGAGCCATCAGCTGTTGTGATGAACCTGCCATCCCGACTTACTTCTGCACTCGTGACAGGTGCCTTAGTTTCAAGAGTTTGGACAATTTTTCTACTCCTCACATCCCATAACCTGTGCAGTACCATAGCAAGTAATCGAGAGGAACAAGACTGCAATAAACTTGGATAGACAAGCATTGGCTGTTTTTCATATTTAATTAAGGCATTCTTTCAGACACACCTTACTCCACCAATATCAGAGCAGGAACTTAGTATAGTTTGGTCACTATGAAGCCATGCAACAGTTCGCACGGAACCAGGTGCTTTGTCAAGTTCTCCTGGAGTTGCATCTGGACGATTCATATCATACACGCGCAAAATCTTTTCCACGCCTCCAGTGAGCAACAGGTGGGTATCCTGCCGTGTCATTGACGGTTTAATTAAGATTAAAACTTCTCATGAAGGACAACTCACATTGACAATTAAAGCATGCAAAATGGTCCAGATTTTAGAACAGAGAAGAACAAGTAGCTAAACTATAACAGTGGCATAGACATGAACTTAGTTAAAGTGAGTAAATATTATTCACTAAGATGTGCCCATGGATATAAATCAACCACACCACATGACCAATATACTTCTTTTAAGATAGTCAACATTTTGTGGCAGGCATAAGAAGGTTGAGTAGGCCTTAGTTTAACAGACCAGAAAGTCTGGAAAAAACATTCGAAAGAAGGAAATGGGATACAGAACACATCGTCTTAAGAGGGGAGAAAAAAAACTCCAGGAGAACTAGCAATCATGCTCAAATATAGATGCCACAAGAAGAAACAGGGCAATTAAGTTGCAACAAGCAATACCTCAGAAAAGGCACATGCACGGACTATATGCTTGTGTTCAAATGAATGTAGCTCATCGCCTGTTAGTGCATCCCATACTTTGCTGAAAAAAAAATGTCAACATAACTATCAAAAGAGCAGACTAAACTCAGGAATAAACATAGCAACTTCTTTTGGTATTAACATTAGAGGACTACAATGTTTGCTGGCTAACAAGCTTTATTACAAAAAAAGCATGTTATTTATTTGCACATGGTTGCAACAGACCATACAAAATCAATGCAAATATATACCAAACCCTAGTGTTGCAGCTTGCAAATTTGCAAAGCACCTACATCCAGAGCAATCTAAGAGAACTGTCAGCATCTTTGCGTATCACATTCCTGAGACCACGTGGACTGATTTATGTACAATTGCATACCCCTATGGATGCACCCTAGTTTCTGAACTGATTTAGGTACAACTACCCAATGTTGTCAAGGCGACACCTAGGCGTCCAGGCATCGGCGGCCAGCCGCCATGGCCCCTCGCCTGGCCTGGCCGGGGAAAGGCGGGCGCCTGGACGTTCCAGGCGTCGCCTTGGGCGTCCAGGCGTCACCTGAGGTGGAGAGGCGGGAGGGTTAGGCGCTGGGAGTAGGCATAAAGGGTGGGGACCGGGGAGTGGGAGGCATCGGGCTGATTCACCGTACCCTAGCGTGTAGACCGTGGAGAGGAGAGGAGCTCCACCGCGGCGCCGCCACCGCCGGCGGCTATAGATCTGGTAAGCTCCATCGTCGCTCCACCACCGATTCCTCTGCTCTGTGTCATCAGCTCCTCTGCCCTGGTCGCTCCACCACAAGCACCTCTACCCTGCGCTGCGTCGCTCCACCGCCGGATCCTCTGCTTTGCTCTACCGCGCCGGGAGCTAGGGTTAGGGTTTGGAGCAGGGGAGGCCGCGAGGCAGGTCCTGGAGGCCGAAGGGGTCGCTGTGCTGCTGAATGCTGATGCTTGTGCTGTGCCTGTGACTTTTTTGTAGCCTAAATCTTGCCTAGGTGCCCGCCTAGGCGCTGCTTGGCTAGCGCCGCGCCTCGCCTTGTCGTCTTGACAACCATGCAACTACCTATTTCTGGATGCAACATAATTCCTGAACTCCTCTATAGACTAATGTCAGGCACTAGATCAGATCAAAATTATGCATTTGTTTCACTCTTTATATCTCTGTACGAAAAAAAGGAACTTGATACCTCATATACTCCTTTAGACACAAATTGATGTCATTGGAATAGTACTCTGCGAATTGCAGGTTGCTAAACTACATATCTACAAATGAAAGCAGCCCATTTATCTTCTGAATTTCCACAGGTTCTAACTATTTTTATGTTCAATCGTCAATGTGTTGGTTTATGTTTTTACATGCGTTGCAACCAACAGCGGATACAACCAACAAAACCAACCAATTATGTGCAATTAAGTTTGTTTAATTTTATAGTGAAATCTGCTTAAATCGCTTTGCAAAAATACAAAACTGAAACTTGTAGCTTGGTTTGAAACATACTGCAGACACAATACCCCATGCTGCACTAAAACAATGCTATTAAATTAGTTTGTGACTTAAACCACAATCACAAGAAAGAGATCCAGAAGTTAGCAGAAAAATCAAATGCAGTTTTGCTCAGTTCAGTACTCTTTTCCAGGTCAACATGGTTATGCCAAACTATGTCAGCATAATGATTAAGTAACATGAAGAATAGGTGTAATGAACAAGGAGTCAAGGATTATATCTAATTTACCGATTATGAACGTACTATGATAACAAATTTGTGTTCAAATTATGCCCTGTAACAGATTCTTTTCTCCATGGCAAATCTAACTAGATGCCATGAACAATTAGATCTGAATCACAAGATGAACTATAATTCATGTATCAGTAGCACATGTCTCCTGAAGCAAATATAGATAAATGTCCATCAGGTAAGCATCAATTGAGAGGGCAATGCGGCCATATTCCATTTTGTAAAAAAAGAAAAAAGAAATAAACACCAATGAAATTTCACGGGACTAATATCTTACGCCGAAAAATCAGCAGAACCAGAGGCAGCAAGCAGAGCATTTGTATCTAGACAACAGCTCCAGACAGCACCTTTATGACCTTGAAAAGTCCCAATCCAATCTCCAGTTTCACCATTTCGAAGCATTGGATTTGAGTCTGCAGACCAAAACACATGATATTAGTGTTGAGCAATGGACAGTAATCTAAAAAACACAGGAACAATTCTTCAATGCGTTGCAAAGTGAAGGTTACTGAATTGCTGACTATATTTAATACTCTTTACAGTTTACACATTACACCAATCCTATGCCAGGATCTGCACCATTCTCCGGTACTTGTACTATGTTCTCAAGTAAAAGTGAGTTCACCGAGTTAGTAAGTGACTAATAGAATATGATATTGTATCGTTTCAATGCTCAGTATTATAATGCTTACAACATAAAAGAATGTATCACAAGCTGACTGTTATAGATTCAATTAAGGCGTCTTTTAGGATCGTTCATTGAATGATTCCAATACTTATTATAAAGATTACCTCTTGGAGGTGTAAATCCAGAACAAACACTGCAGTTGTAAATCTAAAGCATCCATGCTAATAAACAAGGATGGCCCCTAATGGACCAAAAATGCAATTGTAACGGGTGAAGGAACCCATATTAGTATATTTATCCTGTTTTAAACTATGGATACAATCATACAAATACAGTTTTTGTCGATATTCAACTACGATTAGTTTTCATCCCTAGAAATGGCAGCTCGGTAGTGTTCAAAACACGAAACAAAGAAAGGCTGACTTATATGAGCAGTCATTTAACGACCTCCATCTGAAAAAGTATAAAGCTAACTACTTTCTGCAAATATCCAGAAAATCCAGGAACAGCTCGATTCCGTTCAACATAAGAAACATTAATGAGCTAGGTAATCCTGCCTAATTTTAAAAATTGCCAACTAGCTTCCAAAATAGGAATAGATACGTGAAAAAAAACCTTGCACAATACAAATCAAAACGTTGATATACGGCTATGACCATGTATAGCTTCACTAAAAATGTATCCTTACAACATTCAGGCACACAAAAAAAATGAGACACATCATATGAACAATTTACAATCACTGCAACACCATTCAAATCTTACCAACATAGCATAAACTCAGCTAGATTGCATCATGCAACATAGCAACAGCAGGTACGTTAAATAGTATGTTGAGGTATAAACTGTTGACAATTCCACACTACCATTCCACTCTTCACACCTCAGATATCGCAAGTTCACATGATTGCGGATTGCAGATGTCATACTACTTCTCACCGTAGAAATTGCACAACCTAGATAGATAACCCATAAGTCCATAACCCATTCTAACCCAAGCAGTGCAAGGCAAATTGAACTAACCAATCACACTACACAGTTAAATTATGTAACAACAATTACGGTACAAACTGCGCCACTGGCAATATTTAACCACCCGAATTCACACACACACAACTAACTGGCATCGCGTCGCAATCCACAGCCATCCGAACGAATCCCATAAAAAAAAGCGGATCGCTTACCCTTACTGGCGCTGATGAGGAAGTAGCCGTCGGGCGTGACAGGGCTGTAGAACAGGTCGACGACCGGCCGTGAGTGGCCGTGGCACACCAGCGGCACCGCCACCTTCTTCTTCTCCATCTCCTCTCCTCCCTTACTACGTTCCCTCCCCTTCGCTTCCCACGGAAACCCTAGCAAGTCGACTCCGGCGTCGGCCTGAATGAAATGCGGCGTCCCCCTTGCTGAGGACCTAACCCTAGCCCCGATAGAAAAAATCACGGGAAAATTCGCAAAATCGCGCGGATCGGCAGGGGATAGGGCGATCCGGATCCGTGGAAGTTGATCTGTACAGGAATTTTTATTGGGTATAGCAATGGGGATGGGAGGGATGGGATGACGCCGGCCGGCCTAGGGGGCCAGGGGGGCTAAAGCGAGGAGGGGGAAGGGCGGAGGAAGGCGGAGGCTGGTTTATATAGGGAGCAAGGTTACAAAAACCGCCGAAATTCGGCGAAATCTCGCCAAATCTCGGATTTGGACCAAATGAGTTCGACAGACCACTTGGATGTAAAATTCGAAAAAATTTGAAATTGTTACAGTATATTTCGGATTTTTATTTTTCATGAGATTTCTAAAACCGCCGAGATTTCGGAATTTTAAACCGAATTTGAATTTTTTGGCGGATCGACCGAATTATATCAATAAGTTCTCGAAGTGATCTTCAATGATAATGTTTGAAAGAGTTTATTTTTAGACTTTTTGGCATTTCGGCAAAAACACTCTCTGAATTTTAAAAAATTGAGAATGCATTTTCATGCTATGAAAAATTTATGTGAGTATCATAAGATATGTAGGATAATACATAAAATTTATGAAAATATTTTAACATCATTTGTTATGTTTTAAAAATAAAAATCAGAAATAGGATAAACATCAGTTCACGCCGGACCACTTGTAAGTAGTCCGGCGTGAACTGACTAGTATCGCTAACTAGTCCGCGTGAACCGACTAGTATCGCTAACTAGTCCGTAGAAGTAAAAACTTCGACAAAGAATTCAAGTGGTCCGTAGAATTATGAGAAATTTAATTCTAACGGTTATAAGACATTTTCGATGAACCTTTTCAAGAAAACATATAGAAGAAACAGGGACGAAATTTGCACATGTAGCAAACTTGACTCCCCCTAAATGTGATATTTTGATAAAACCTTTTCAAAACACAAGTAGGATCAATGTAGGTCATATGAATAAGATTTCAATATACAATAAGATTAGTAGGTCACGAAGTCATAAACTTCTTCATTTAAAGATTCCTATTACAACATATATAACATATAAGTTAGTACATAATTAAAACACTGCTGAATTACACCCCTCCATAACTTTGCCATAAGGGAATTCTGTATATGGTGCTCAATCATGGTGTAGCAGCGAGTCCTCCGGCCATTTGGGCATTCCAGTTGAACATACCGGGTATAGTCAAATGCCGCATTTAATGGGATCAAAGTGGTACAGATGGGATCAAAGTGGTACTACGATTCATGCATGTAATTATGACGGATCGAGCATCTCTTTGCCATTTGACTACAATGATCCATATGTCGATCCATACGCACGGTACTCATCCGCTAATGTCATGTACCTTCACCACCAGAAACACGATACACAGGAGTCTCATTACCAACATTGGAAGTCCGCTCGCTACCACGAGACATGACTGGGAGGAATACAAGCAACAACACGAGATGAGGTATCACGAGATCATTGTCGACAACGCGAGGTGGAGTTTGCACCGGGCGCTTTACTACTCATAGGTATGTGATGCAAACATACATTCATTTAGTTGTCATATGCAAATATGTGAAGACTTGTTGTGTGTATCGATTTTATTACATTCTTAATAATTGTCATGCCAATATACATTAATTGTTTCAATTGTGACTCTCAATCTTCGATTTTCACCAAAATGTCAAAATTTCATACTTCACGACGTATACCCGAATTCCCAATTTTTAAAAATTTCTCGAGCTTCAAGAATTCATGAAAATTTTATGGCAACATTATTCACATGTCGAATCATGCTATTAAAATTTCAAATATTTATAACATGCTTTGTCCCATTTTTCATTCATTCAAAATTGCCGTGAGCGTTTCATTACGACAGTACCAATGTTTCAATTTTAAAAAATTTACATGATTCAAAAAATCTGAAATTTTTATGACAACATTAATAATACGTCGAACTCTCCAAAAAATTCAAATTTTTCTCCATCTTTTGGACCAATTTTCGCTTGTCAATCTGGCCAAATTTCGCCATTTCGGTGAGATCTCGCCAATTCTCGCCGAATTCGCATTTCCTGTGAAAAAACCGGATTCAAAATTTGATTTGAATTTCGGACGAGATTTGTCCGAATTACCGATTTAGCCAAAATTTCGTTTTTCGCATGAACGGTATTTTATCCAAACCAAATCCAAAACATCGATAGGGAGCCAAGCGGCACACGCCGAATCGGAAAGGGTGTTGTCCAAACGGGCCACCCGCGCAAGACGCCCGCTTAAAAATGGGCACGGCCGCTTAGGCCCGGCCAGAACGGTCGTCGTGCGTTTACCACGTCTTTAACCTCCGCCTAGGCACGCCGCTTGAGCCTCGGCCGTCTTGCGTGTCGTCCGATCCTTCATACAACCAAGCGGGTCGGCCCAAGAGTCTGCTTAGCGTCGTAAAATTTGAAAAAATTAGAAAATAGATAAAATATGGTAAAAATATGAAAAATTCAAAAAATGGGAAAATTTAGAATAATTAGAAAAACTCGAATGATGAATAAAAACTTTTAAATATATATATAAATTAAGAAAAAGCTAAAATACAAGATAAATTCTAAAATAAGACAAATAATTTGAATTAAATAATGAGATTTATTGATGTTTGGTCGCCTCGTTAAAAACTTTGCCAAGTAAAAACTCAACACGAGAAAACCTTGGCAAAGAAAAAGAGTACACCTATAGCTCGTGATACAATAAAAAGTGAAGATTACAATTATTCTTCCTCATTATCTAGATAAAGATTTTCAACGCCTCTCGCCAATTTCAAGATTTTCTCGCAGATGTTGAGCTCATTGATTAGCTTGTTCCCAATCTTTCACAAAGGAGAAGTATTTCCACCATCTCACTAGTCGACTTGTTCTTCTCTTCGATTATTCTTCCTGATAGATCAAAGCAGACTCAAGAAATCGTGGAGACAGAACTGCTAACACATCACGTGCTAGTATGGAAAGCACCGGATATGTTATCTTGTGCTCGTGCCACCACCGCAAAATGTTGAACTCCTCTTCCTTCTCTTGGTAGTTGATGATTGTCGTGTTGAGATAGGCACTAGCTCCCACTACTTGATGTGTCCGCACTTGTCGTTGATGTAGTTGAACTCCTTGAGAAAGAGCCACCTGCACCCTATATCTTTCCCCACGCGGTTTTCTTCTTACTGCTGTGGGTCTTTGGTGGAGGTCACGCATGCGAACTCCAAAGAAATTTCCGATCGTACTTATCATAAACTTGCTTAAGTTAGCACGACGGTTGAAAAATAACTAGAATAATCAAGACCTATCGCATCACTTAGAAGTGAGAGAACATTATCAATCCCGAATTTTAGCTCTAGGATCTAAAATAAATGCAAATGCATATAACATAGGAATTTCTTGCCAATATTTTAAAATTTTAGTTTTCATAGCATAAACAGCTTCCCGCAATATATTATCATTTTCGTAGCTCTTTAAGTGGGTAGCAATTTCTAAAATATGATGCACAATTAAAGGAGAGGTTGAATAATAAACTCCGGATAAAACAACAAAGGAATCAAAAAAGTTCTAAAATGAAAGCAAGTATTTAGCAACATACCAATGTCGCTCTGTGAGTACCGGTTGACCATCCTGTACGCATACGGTGCGTGTTAATAAAAATGAAAATGTGCTCTCATATGGTATGACATTCTTAAGCATCAAGTAAGTAGAGTTCCATCTAACAGCATATCCAAACCAAACTTACGCGGACGTACATTCATTGCAATACAATAAGTTTTATATGTCGCTACTCGTTGATTAGAATGAATTAAGAAAGATATTGCGATTTAAAAGGTTCAATATACTGATCTAACCTCTTTAAACTAGATTTAACTATAAGATTAATAATATGGCAAGCACAACGCGATGTAATAAGAAAGATTCAAAGATATGAATTGAAAAGCGGAGTAAGTATGTTCATGATGTAAGTATTTGCGGAAGCATTATCTAATGTTATTGCAAAAATCTTATCATTAAGTCCAAAATCTTCCACAACTTTTACAATACAATCAAGAATATTTTCACCAAGATGTGCTACATCAATTAATTTGAATCCTATGATTCTCTTTTCTAGTTGCCAATCATCGCTTACATAATGAGCAACTACACTAAGGTAATCCTCTTTAGCTCTACCACTCCATATATCGATGTCAAAGACACGTAAAAGCACAGTACTAAATTTTTCTTTTAGCTTATTATGACAATTATTATAATATTTAATCAAATCTCTAGTTGTTGTCTGCCTAGAAACTGCAGAAAATCTAGGATTATGAGCGGTCCTAATAAAGTTTTCAAACGCAATGACTCACCAAAGTTTAAAGGAAGATCTTGAGAAGCGATTAAACGACAAAGAGATTCACGAGCTACTTCAGATTGTAGTCCCGCACGCATCGCATCGTCGGGTTGTATCTGCAGATGCGTCGCCTCAAGCCATTCCCGCTTTTTTCTACAAATGTCAAGATGCCTCTTCAAGTGCCCTGCTCCACCAAGATTTCGCAGCTTAATTTATGCTTACAATATTTACAAACAAAGATACCGATTTGGACGTCGCTTGATATCTCAAAAATCGGTCGAAATCTTCCCAGACTCGATGTATCTGCGTCTTGCTCTTTTCGCCTTGCTTGCCGACGCAAAGAGCACTTGTAGAGCTCGAAGATGGCACACTCCTGCAGCTTCTTCGCATATGATGCAAGAAGCTCCTCGTGAAATACCAAATCGAAGTCGAACGACGGAAAATCCCTGCTCTATAAAGCAAACTACAAGAAATAATGACGCTATTAATACTAAAATATGATTGAAAATACTAACAAAATAAAATAATAAATCATAATTATCACCTTGATTTCTTGACAGAAGCCGAAAGCCGAATTTCGGATTTTTGACAAAACTATTTTTAATTTTGCCAAATTACCACTAAGAGCAAAAGAATTTCCACAAGAGAATGATTAGAAGAGAATGCAAGGTTGTTGGTGTAGAAATGAGGAGGGGCACTAACTATTTATAGGAAAAATTCGGATTTTTTGACTTTTTCGAATTTTTATGAATTTTTAAATCTGCAACTGGCTATAAACGGCTATTTTTTAAATGGGCCTAAACGGTCGGACCGTCTTGGGCCGGCCCGCCAGAACGAGCCGTCGTGCGTCTTGCCACCGCCGCTCTCCTCCGCCCAAGCACGGCACGATGGGTTGGCCGCAAGACGCCCGCTTAGCGTTGGGCGGCCGCGTGCGTGCGCCGTGCCTACGATGCGGGCCCCGTCTTGCCCATTTGGTACGCCCGTTTGGCCAGGTCTAAAAGGGAAGACGTTGCGGTACACGGGACGGGACAACGGGAGTGGGCGGGAGCGTTGTGGCGGTTGTAGACCGTTGGATCGTGGTCTGATGGTTTGGATTCGTTTTCTTTTTGTGTGTGTTTCGCAGGTAATTTTACGAATCCATTTCTCTTCTTTATTTCTTTTTTTTTGTCTCCGGCACCTTGTTTTTTAAAAAAAGAATCTAGTTTTTCTTATGTATGGATACAAATCTAGCTCTCTATCACAACCAAAGAGTGTGGAAGCCAACGTTCCATGACAGAGGAAAGTGGAAACAAATGTTCCGCATCCAAAGAACTTAGGAGCCGATGAGCTAGGAAGGCCGTAGAAAATAAAAAATTGAAGAGCATATACTTAGACAGTTGCACTGTCAGAATTTTACAAAAATCCATCGGTCTGACCATCATCTGGAAATTTTGCAACATCATTATAATTATCTCAGGACATTACAAAAAAAAAATCAAAAATTTATAACATGATTTGATATCTCAATTAAATCAGGAATTGCTGATTGCTTTGCCTCTTTTTTTCTATTATATATATTCAGTTTTGCTCAAAAACGCCTCCCAAATTCGTTTTTCAAAAAAAAAATCATGCCAGATGTCAAAAGGCTATTAATACTAATTTTAGGGAACTTTTAGATAAAATTTTCCAAATTTTTTGAATTTGAATTTAAATTGGACCGGTTTACCGATCGGTTCCAAATCTTTTCATCGGACCGATACGATCGAAAATCATGATTCATGATTTTTGTCGAATTTTCGAACCCTGGAATATAGCGCATCGCCGGCTCTGCCATTTCCTTGGTATGTGCTGGACTCGTGCTGTGTTACTTGCTGGTGTCGTGTGGATTGAATTGAAAGGACCCCTCCGCAGGCTTATATACATTCGAAATTCTGTCAACAATTCTTTTTTTAATCAAAAGGACATCAGAATTATATGCCCCAGTTCCATTAAGAAACTGAAGGTAGCAACAGAAATATTCAAACCTAGATACCAAAAATCCAACGGCATAACCAAACAGAACCACAACCAACCTTCAGCAAAACACAGTTACAGCTTGCCATCTACAAGTACTAATATAAAGAGCAATAGACTTCTTCTCTTCTGGATTAAGGACTACTTCCTATGCTCCACTCATCGGGTGCTCATCTATAGCTATGTTGTTCCATAACCCAAAGGGAGCGGTGCTTGAAGCCTCAACTCCAATTCTCTACAAAACTGTTCCATCATGGCCACCATCTCCTCCTTGTACAATGGTCTCCAGTCTCTTAACACAAAGATCATTCTTCTCCGGATTGTTTTTACACTTACCCAACCCTGGCAACGAAAAATCATATCATTTCTATTATTCCATAAGCTCCAAAGGGCAACAGGAGCAATAGTATTTAAAGCAGCATTTCTCTTATTACTAAGCCAAAAACGAGCCACAGATTCATAGTTATTCCCAATGATCAAATTAAAAAACTCGTTAACCATGTTCCAAATATTTCTAGCTACAACACTTTTAAAGAAAAGATGAACAACACATTCATAACCGTCAACAGGTCTTCAGTCTTCCCCCGAAGCATTTCTGAACTCTCGCGCATCAACTGTCCTAGGTTGCACGCACGCAGAGTAACAAGCCAAGGGTGCACGTGGCAAGAAGATAGGCTGCTCGTCTTCGGCTGAAATCCGAAATCTTACCGATTTTTATAAGGAGAGAGATGATGAGCTCCGCGGCTCATGGCCGATTGCATCTGCAGCTAGCGCAGCGCAGTGCATTGATGGATTCCTACGCTTCAATCACAATTCACAAGGCTCATAAGAGGTAAGAGGAAGACGGGTCGCTTCGCGACCTCGCGACGGTTTCGTTCTTCGTTTATATATGTAGTGGTACGCATCACTGCAGCCGGTCGATCGTGTCTGACTACGCAACATGTAAGTCAACGCGCGCGTCACTCGCATGAGAAAAAAGATTTACCACGGAAAGCTGCATGCACGTGTCTGCAGTCTGCACTGTCTGTGTGTAGCTGTTCGTATCACGATGGGGAAAGCTTCGCCGAAAATACGAGATTTTCCCTTTGTTTTCTTTTGTTCGATCACGGGGCACGGGTGATAGAGTTGGTCGTGAACAGTAGCAGCAACCAAGGCCGTTTTTTTACGACAAATGGCGCTGCTTTCTGCGTCTCCCTGATCACTGGTAGTAGCATCAACGCGGCTTGGCTAAACCGAAACGGAACACCGTGCTGATCGATCGAGTCGATAAGATTTCAGAGAGACGTGAATAGTCAAACCGAACGCAGCTTTGGCTTTGTCGATCGATGTGTACTCCACCAAGTCAATGCTTAGGTCAGGTTACGGATCGATGGGAGAAACAGGCAATCAGCACCTCCGGCGACTGGCCTGGGCTGCCGCCTCCGCCGTTCTGCTGATTACAGCAGTGCATGCTTGCTTCTTGCCGAATGGATGCACTGGGCAAAGAGAGGCACGCTCGACTCGTTTTAAAGGAGGACTACCATATGTAAGCAACAGATTAACAACGAGAAGAAATCTTGTTCTTAAAGTACTAAATAGCCTTAATAAGAGAATAGTCACACGAGGGGTTTTACCACTTGAGAGGTAATTCAGGCAGCTACTATTACCTCCCATCTTCCAACCCTAACAGGGCGTCCTTTCGCAGTTTCGCATGACATGAACTAACATTAATATCCACCGATGCATTATGCGGCTATTAGACTATCATCTTTATTGGCCTATCTGGTTTGTAGATTCCGAATTTGGAACCTGGCAAGAGTACTGTTTGGTAAATCGACTAGAGTTAAGAACAGTATGCTGAATTTTGCTCATTCCCTGGGTACTAGTTCCGATGTAGTGTATATAGATGAATCTATTGTGTTCAGCGATGAAGAGGATGCTCTTATTTGGAAGGTGAACTCTCTAGTCTTATACAGAGTGCAATCTTTAATACGATAATATCAACTTCAGAGGAGTTGCCCCTATTTTTATTCCTACTGTTTGGAAACTAACCATACCGCCGAGAGTTCTTATCTTTTCATGGTTGCTATCTCATAACAGTTTTTTCTCTAAAGATAATTTCAGTAGAAGACAAAAGGTGGATGATCCCTCCTGTTTATTCTGTAATGAATTAGAATCAGTTGCTCTTCTTCTTCTTTTTTCTTGTAACATAGCTAAAATTGTTTGGCATGAAGTTTGAGAACGGTTGGACCGGGATGTTGGAGATATTTTGAGCAGGTGATTCAAGATACAATCTTCAATACAATCTGTGTTGCTACTCTTTGGTTAATTGGTCTATTTGGGAACTAAGAAATGATTTACATTTACAAAAAAAAAATTATACTGAAGAAGGCAATATAGCAAAGGAAGGCACGAATGCTGAAGAATTGGCGCTCGTGGCCGACATGGCGGTAAGAAGTGGGCTCGTATTTCACTTTGTGAGGCATCGGATGAAAAAAAAATTGCTGAGGATGGCCCGTTCTTCTATACTGATTGATTGTCGTCCCGTCCACGGACGACCACACGGGAACTCAATCGGCCAAAAAAACAGAGTACTCTGCAGTGTAAACTCTGAAGTCGTAATACAGATTTATGATCCTTTTCAGAGGCAAAACATTGCAATAAAACAACAGTTTGGCAACAATAAGCCCTCAGATTGTTGAAATACGAAATTATAGTTATTTTCAAGGCTGTAACACGTAGTATGCAGTCGAAGAACAATTAAACGAGTGAACAGAGCGGTAACCAGTACATGCAAATGCAATAATACATAACGAGGATAAACTGTCTAGAGATCAGAGTACGGACGGAACAATATGGTTACATGGATACGGACCATCATGGATGTTAGAGACCGCCAATCAAGTAGGTGCGGAGCGCCCTCGCCAAGCCAGCGACGGCGACCGTGAGCCTGGGGAACTGCCGGACGACGAGCGACAGCATCCCGAACACCGTGCCGAGCAGCCAGAGGATGAAGGCGATGAAGACTTGCTCAGAGTTGCTGGACGCGGCGGCCCCTGTGGTGGTCAGCTGCTGCATGAGAATTAGTGTACCGAGCAACATGAAGATGTAGCTGGAGTCGAGGAGCTGCTGCCGGAGGCGATTGGGGTCGTCGACGCGGTCCATCACTGCAGGCTCGATGGCACGTCGGAGGTATCGCATTCCCGGGGCTGCCATTGCCTATGTATGTATGTGAATTACTTGCAGCCTCGCGTGGTTTGCTGGTGTGGGTAGACAACTCCCAGCCTTGGAAGCGTTTTTATAGGCTGCCATCGTGTACGTGAATGCCGATCTAGTTGGAACTTGGAAGTTTTGCGTGTTGGGCGTTGACGCAATCAATCAACGATTCATTCTGGTACAAGGAATAACCGATCTTCCCCACCTCACTCTAACTCAACCGGTTAGCTGTTTTCTCCGATTACGACGTGGTGTCGGTTTTCACTGACGTCATTTTCTTCCGATGTTGGTTTTTATTGAGGAACCTCGCTATCGAATAGTCCGGGCTCCCAACGATCCGAATCGGAGAATGTAAGGAGAGACACACGTGTTTAGGGAGAGCAATAGCGAAATTCTTTATTGCTAATGATTTTTCGCATAGGGGACCCTCCTCCTTTTATAAGCGCCATCTAGGGTTTAGACTAAGGGACCACATGGGCTTTCAATGGGCCATTAGGGTTTCCCAACACTCCTTGGGCCCTTTGCGCGAGATGCATATGCCTCATTAAAACTCCGTAAAAACCCAAATGGGAAAAATACTTGGAGAAAGAGTACATAGCATACGCTACTATGTTGCACGAATTGCCCTGCTAAAACCTTATGCAAGAAAACTTCATGAAAAACTTGCTAAGGAAAAAGAGTACAATTCTCCCAACTTCAATTGCTAATCTTCGAGATTTATGTTGGGTATTCATAATTCATGCTCGAGATTCATGTGGGAGTATGTGAAATATCTCCCCCTGAAATCTGCACTTCTCTAAATCTCATCATCCCAATTCCTTTCACGCACCTTTCAAAGGTAGATGCTGGGAGTGATTTAGTGAACAAATCTGCAAGATTTTCACATGACTTAGTATGCAATATATTGATCTCGTTCATCTTATGCAATTCGTGAGCATAGAAGAACTTGGGGTTGATATGCTTCGTGAGATTGCTCTTCACATAACCCATCTGTGCTTGGGCAACACAAGCTACATTATCTTCATAAATTATTGTGAGAGTTTGCTCAATGTTCAAACCACATGAATTCTGGATGTGGTGAACCATTCTTCTGAGCCATGCACATTCACGAGATGCTTCATACAAGGCAATGATTTCCGAGTGGTTTGTCGACGTCGAGACAAGAGTCTGCTTAGACGACTTCCAAGAAATTGATGTTCCTCCACATAGGAAAATATAGCCGCTTGGGACTTGCCAAGTGATGGTCCGATAAATACCCAAAGATCTGCATAGCCAACCAAATTCAATTCATTGTTTCTTCAAAAATGTACCAAGGTCTTTGCTTCCTTGGAGGTAACGGAAGATGTCCTTGATCCCTTTCCAATGCCTTTTGGTGGGTTCTCAGATCAGATCGAGCTAGCAAATTCACAAATAACGCAATGTCCGCCTGGTGCTATTTGCAAGGTACATGAGCGCTCCAATCGCACTCGAGATATGGGAATTCTGCTCCCGTGACTTCCTCCCCTCTTCTCTAGGTCCAGTATGGGTCTAGGTCTGCTTGGAGTGACCTTCCGACCATTGGAGTCTTCGCAGAATATGCTTTTTCAAATCCAAACCTTTCCAACACTTTCGTGTGTAGGTTGATTGATGTACCAAGATTCCTCCTTGACATGTTCAAGCCGCAAGCCTAAACAAAACTTGGTTTTACCTAAATCTTTCATTTCAAACTCGACTTCAAGTATGAGCATGCCTCTTCAATTTCATCATCCGTCCCAATGATGTTCACGTCATCTACATAGACGGAGATTATACTGTAATCCATTCGGGATCGCCAGATAAACACACATGGACAATCTTCGCTGCTTGTGTAGCCTTTCTTGCAGAGAAAGTCACTCAAGCGATTGTACCACATTCTTCCCGATCGCTTCAAATTATACAAAGATTTCTCCAATTTCACACTGCATGTGTTTCTATTTGCTCTGCCTTGGTTCGGGATAGGAATTCCTTCCTGATTTCATGTATATCTCCAATCCAAGTTTCCATACAAATATGCCGTGACAACATCCATTAGCTTCATTCTCAACTTCAAGTTGATCGCCATTGAGATCAAATACCTAAAGGTAATTCCTCCCATGACCGGAGAATAGGTTTCTTCATAATCAACTCCGTGACGTTGAGTGAAACCTTGAGCTACAAGCCTTGCTTTGTACCTTACAACTTCATTGTTTTCATTTCTCTTCCGAACAAAGACCCATTTGTGACCTACGGGTTTATATGGGGAGGTGTGCGGCATACGGCCCAAACACCTTTCTCTTGTTCGAGAGACTAACTCTGCAGTTGATTGCCTTTTTCCATTCTTCCCAATCTAGCCTTTTCTTGCACTCGCGAGAGATGCAGTGCGGGATCATGATCAATGATCGAGGCAATCTTCTTTGCAAGTATGCATCAACGTTGGCTCTTGCTCTATTCAGGATTCTCCTGTTATTACAAAGTTTATGGCCATTTCTTCATGGGGTGCTTCATGCACTTCTACTTGCTCTTCACGCTTTTCCTATCGCAGAGCAAGTTCCTTTAGTTTTTCATCGCCTATGTGTGCGCACACATTATTTTCGTGGCTTCCTTCAAGAAAGATTAAAGTCCGGAATTGCCTTTCTGTTGGCTTCTTTCCAGTGCTGTGTCTCAACTGCTCCCTTCTTTCCTTGGGGCATTTTCGTGATTGGTTGTGGTAAGTCCTCTCGCCCGCTTTTCTCAGACGCCTCCGGTACTTTGGGTTTGAGGAGCCGATTCCTGCTCTTTTTCTTTGAGGCCTCGAACAGGTTGAGGGATACCTTCTATTTTCTTTGGTATTTTCACCCTCTCGTGCATTCCTTGCGGTACATGCGATTTAACCACGCCTGCAGATCACAAAATGATCAGCGGTTCATTTGCTAAATTCGCAAATCAATTATCTTCGGACTTCTTGATTTGCTTCATTAGTGCGGGATCCCAGTGGAATGCCATATGATTTCCGGCATTTTTCATCCAAAGGTTGATTTCTCCCTAATGACGGAAACGATCCTCGTCAAAGATGCAATCGTGAATCGGTCAGATGCAAGTCTCCAAATATGGGTTCCAAATACCGATTATGGATGCACTCTCATAACCAACGATATCCCGCACTTGCGGAGAGGGCCCATTGCGATCACGAGGGGTGGTATAGGTACATATACCATACACCCAAATTTTCTAAGATGGGAGATCTTCGGATGATCCTGCACAAGCCGCATAGAGAATGGATGTTGTAGGCCGACGGTCCAAATTGATAAGAGTCGCTGCGTGTCCCCAACAAGTGTTGGGCAAGTTACAACTCGCAAAGCGGTCCGCAATGAACTTAATCCTCTTTATTAGTGCTTCGCTAGTCCATTCTGCGTATGGACGTGCGGACGGAGTGCTCAATCGCTATCCTCGTTGCCGCAGCAATAGTCATCAAATGCCTTTGAAGTAAATTCTCCGGCATTGTCCATTCGATGGACTTCACGCGATGATCGGGAAAGCATTCTTAATTTTATGATCTGCGAGATCGCCTTTGCAAAAGCATGGTTTCTTGTTGACAACAAGCATACATGCGACCATTTCGAGGAAGCATCGATGAGCACCATAAAGTATCGAACGGCCCTAACAGGGCTGAATCGACCGCAAATATCCCTCTGGATGTGTTCCAGAATGCAGGATTTCACTTTGCACTTTCATGACAGAGGGTCTAGTTATTAATTTTCCAAAGGCACATGCAGGCACACAAAATCTTCATGATTCAGAAATTTTTAACATTAATGCCATGACCTTGTGAGTTGTTCACTATATTTCTCATCATTCTAAGACCAGATGACCTAATCTACCATGCCATAAAGAAAATAACTCGAGCTTCTAAAAATAGTCTTCAAGGAAGTATACACTTGGTGCATGAATATTCGTGTAGTACAACCTGATTCATACGAGGACATTTTTCTAATACCATTTTTCCACATACCGCGTGCTTCACAATGCACAAGTATTCTTTGTCATTTTCTTCATTGGTTTCTACGTGAAAACCATTGGCGCGATGTCTTTAAAGCTTAAGAGAGTGCGTTGATTCGGGATACAAAAGGGCTTCTTCAATTACCAAAGTTGTACCCATAGGCAAAATAATTGTGGCTCTTCCCGAGCCGATTACATATGAGTCGCTTCTGCGATCGTAGTAATCTTCCAAATGTTCTTCGTGATCGATCGAAATACTTAGACTCTCTTAAGATGGTATTTGTTGTGCCACTATCAACAATGCATATCTCTTCCATTTGGGCGCTACACGATTTCTAGATAAAAGAAATATAATTCTAATCGATAGAGGCAAAATAATCCAAAATTGTTTGCAAATTTGAAGAATATCGAATAAAGAATAAATTATGTATTTATTCATGAAAGAAGTATGCTCTTCTAGAGCTTACAATTCATTATTCAAAGAAAATGCTAACAACCATAATCTAAAAAACATTAAATGTAATCAGAAATATACATTAATTTACGCTTCTATGTCATCGTGAAGTTTTCTTCATTTGCCATAATAATGGTCGCAGATCGATGTCCGTGCTATTCTGTGAGGATGAGGCAAGTGGTGTGTCTACATCCATGACATCATCATCGCCGATGTTGGCGGCGCGCTCATGGGCGTTTTCCTTTGCCTTCTTCTTAGCCCGATATCGTTGATCGCTTCCTTGGATTCTCGACATATCTTCGACCAATGTCCCCAAGTGCCACACTTGAAGCACGTTTGGTTCTGCTGTCCATACGGCTTGGCGTGCGACTTTTCTTTGTCATCCCTCTTAGCCTGATATGCGTTGATCGATAGAAAAATGGTTGCAAAAGCATAAAGTGCAGAAAATAAAATCATATGCATTGCATTATATAAAATAAAGCAACGGATTCAAAATTCATAGGGAAAATTCATAAAACAGAGAAATAGAGCAAGAAAAATTAAAAACAGGGCCAAAAAAATCTTCTTGATTTTCTGGCAATTTTTTTAAAATTTTCTGCAATTTTTTTTCTTTCTTCTCTTTTTCTTTTCTTTCCTTTCTTCTATTTCTTCGGCCGCACAGCCGGTTGGGCTTTGGGCCATTTTTCTTCTCTTATTTTTCCGGCCGAATCGACCTTTGGGCCTTGCCCATCTCCCGCTTGGCCCATTTGGCCTGCTCCCGGCCCGGCATAGTGCGCGGCTAGGGTTTCCCCTAGCCGCCGCCGCTACTTCCCGTGCTGCGTTTCTTTCTTCACGCGTAATGCAAGTGCTCCTTTGCCCACGCGCCTCCTCTGCCACAGCCGATTTGGCTTCTTCCCCACGCGTGGCTGCTAATTTGGCTTCCCCACGCAACTTGCCAAATCGTTTCTTCTTCCTGGCGTAATGCAAGTGCTCCAGCCGATTTGGCTTCTTCCCCACGCGCCTCCTTTGCCCGGCGCCGCTTCCACCGAAGTTCGAACAGCACGGCTCGGCGCAGCCGGCGGTGGCCGGCACACCACCGGCGGCGAAGTTCAGCGCAGCGGTCGGCCGGGCAGATCGGCGAGGCCGAGGCGACGCTCGAGTGGGCGCGCAGCGCCGGAGTCGTTCGGTGAGTGGCGGCGGTCTAGGCCGGCCGGGCGGGCCGCCGAGGCGCGAGGTGGCCGTGAGCCGTGGAGGTTGGCGGCGACGGCGAGGCCGAGGCGCGCGCGCGCGGGCCGATGATACTGGTCGCGCCGACCGAGGCAGCGTGGCGGCGCTTCTTGCGCTAGCATCGGCGAGCGAGGGTCTGCGAGCCACGGCAAGCCGACGCGACCACGCGGCGATGTGTCGGCGACGCGCCGCTCGACGAGCACGGCGGCTATGGCGGCGTGGCGCTGCAGGCGATGTTTGAGCCGAGCGCCGCAGCACCGTGGAGGCACGACTTCATGCCGGAGGCTGCGCAGCGGCGACTTCATGTCGTGCGCGCGAACCGAAAATTGAGAGCCATATTTTCAGCTTTATTTTTCTTTTCTGTGATGAACAGTATTGTAGCTTCGTGCTGTACTGAATTGCTTCGAGCGTTCTTCGAGTAGCTTCGTGCCACGTAGGATAGATGCATGCATAGAAAGAAGAACCGATTAGATTCAATCGTCGAAATCCCACCTTTTTCTCACCTTTTCAATCTGATCTCTGGTAGAGTTTCGTGCTGATAACGTGTTGAGGAACCTCGCTATCGAATAGTCCGGGGTTCCCAACAGATCCGAATTGGAGAATGTATGAGAGAGACATACGTGTTTAGGGAGAGCAATAGCGGAAATTCTTTATTGCTAATGATTTTCTGTACATAGGGGGGACCCCCTCCTCCTTTTATAGCGCTCATCTAGGGTTTAGGCTAAGGGACCACATGGGCCTTCAATGGGCCATTAGGGTTTCCCAACAGTTTTCACTGTCTATCCTCGGTGAATTGCGTCTAGCAGCCACTTCCGATGACGAAGTTTGTAATAATCAAGGTGTATGAATAATCTTTGCTAAATAATTTAATTATGCCGTTTATTTAATTTAATGATCTCATTTGCAAAAAGGTAAACACTCGGATTATTTCACCTCCGGTTAGTGGTGAAAACACAGTGGATTATTTCCGTCCGGTCCGATACCATATCGAAAAAAATATACACGAAATATCATTTTTTTCTAGTCCTGATCTATATCTGATATTATTTGTATCCGCCGAGAAATATAGGTTAGGATATAGGAAGAACAATATTCTCCCTGTATCCGTATTTGGTAAGATATCCGACAAATCAATAAAATGGTTATTCGATAAAAATCAATATCTTTTAATATCTTCCGTGGTTTTCTAGTCATTAACTAATTTATAATACAGATTTATGTTTAATTATGGTTATATTGTTAAGTATGATAAATAATTCTCTATTAAGTACTATAATTTGACACTTTCATTGCTGAAGTTACATCTTTTCTTTATGTGCGTAGTATCCATCAAATTATCTATGACTGATTCAAATCCTATCTGCATCCGTCCGATGCCCGTATCACAAAAAAATCCATATTTGTATCCAGATCCAATTCTAAATCCAAGGTAAAAATATAGATTAAGATACGGAGAATAGTATCTGACTCATTTTCACACCTACCTTCGATCCGCACAAGACCTCGACCATTATGTTGCTGCTCACCTCTTTATTTCTCAAAGAGGAGAGTGAGAGTAGTTTCCTATGTAGGATTAATTTTTATGTGGAGAGAAGATTAAAAAAAAAAGAGAGATAGAAGTCATTTCTTGTATGAGAATCAGATTGGGCACACAAACCAAAGCAAGATACAACAAAACATGCATTGGGAAGAGGAGATTGTATCCAGTTATATTCTATGTCTTGCATGATATTTTTATGTTCTTTATGTATATGTGCTAAGATATAAATGGTTAAAGAGGTAGTATCTAGTACCATTTATTGATGATATGGATGTTTTAGATATAATTATATAAACTATGTATTGGAAGTGCCGTAACAAAGCAGGGAGCAAGGGACGCGGTAGTAAAAAGAAGAAGAAGAGTGCAAGTATGAACGACAAATCTTAGAAGCATTTCATCGGTGAGAGATTTCACACCTGACAAACCGATTGCTGCGCGAAAGTAAAATGGAATGGCAAGAGTAAACAGAGCACGGCGAGTAGGGTTGGGCATTCGGTTAATTTGGTTTTTTTGTTCGATTTTTGGATTCTGCTAACCGAACCAAAACCGAACAGCTTTAAAAATCGAACCAAATTAACCGAACCAAATCGGTTCGGTTAATTCAATTTTTTGGTTAACCGAATTTCCTGAACTGCCACTTCTCCAATCTTCGCCTCACCCTTGACTACGGGGACCTTGCCTACGTGTCCTACCTCCGTCTCCGTCGCCGCCGACATCACCCACCTTCGCGTTTAGCGCGTCCTCTTTGCCGACCGCCACCACCAGCTACGGCGACCTGGGGTTCCGCTTCGAGCTCGACTTGTCGGCCGACGATGATGAGGACAAGGTCGCGCTGTGGCTCTAGCTCATGGTCTCGCTGCCCTGACCCCACGACGTCGTCTGCGTCAATCTGAACCCGAGGAGGACGGAGAGCCTCCACGTCGCTTCCACTACCAGATCCGACTGCCGTCGAGCGCCTCCATCTGAGGACAACCGGTTCTGGTCGCCATGCGCCTCCGCGTACATTGGCGCCCAACGCTTCGCCACAGTGGGCCAAGGGCTGTGACCCGCCGGACCCGGAGTGGGCGAAGTTCGCGAGGGAGGCTGCGTGGAGCTACGGGTGGAGGATGGCCCGAGACATGCTGTGATGTGCGGGACAGCCGGTGGGCCACGCGGGGATGGCGCAGGCTGCGGGAGGAAGTGGTGGAGAGTGGTGGCCGGCTGGCCGTTGTAGAGGAGGAGCATGCGGGGAAGCGTGCGGGGAAGCGTGCGGAGGACTGGAGAGAAGCAATTCAACGAATGGGGAATAGGAATGGGCCGAACGGAATGACGAACGATTCGAAGCTTGGCTGTTGGCTCTAGTATATATCGGTTCTTTGGTTTTTGAGAGCTAGAAACAGAACCAAAGCTCAAAAACCGAATAGTATTAAAATAAAAACCGAACCGAAAACTAAAAACAAAAAAAATTAAAATAATCGGTTAATTCGGTTTAGTACAGTTCAGTTTTTCGATTTCGGTTTAAAATGCCCACCGCTAACGCCGACAGATACATACACGGCAATAGTAAACACAGCACGAGGAGCAAATTAAAAGTCAACATAGAATGGCAAAAGCAAACACGAGTAAGTCAACATAGAATGGGCAAAAGCTAACACGAGTACGATATGGCCGAAATACAAGCACGGAAGTAGTAAACACAGCCCGAGGAGAAAAATAAAAGCCTAAGGATCTATTCAGGGAGCTGTAATTTTTTGAAGTGGTGCTATATTTTTTTTTATAAAAGATTGTTTAATAAATAACTAGTTTTTTTTAGCAATAAACAATAAAAACAGATCTAGCTCAGCTTTCACCTTTTGCTAGTTATATATGACTTTTAACTTTTTTCTAAAGCTTTTTGAGAACTGAAACTGACTTAAAGCCACTGAACAGACCTAAAGATGGAATGGCAAGAGTATGTGGTTTAATGAGGCGATCGAGTTTTTTTTTTAAAAAAACCATTCAAGAGAGCTGGTTGTTGTATGGATAGTTTTAGTTGTAGAAATGACTGAGGTGATCAAGTTGTTCGTTTATATTAGCAAATCAGGAAATCAACTAATCGAAAACTGTTTCGTCAAGGAAAACGACGAAGTAAAGTAAATGCACAAATGCTATACAAATCTGTCTTATATTAATAATCCATTTGCTTGCCGTAACATGCCTACCCACGCAAATCTTGCACAGTAAACACTCGATATTGCAGCAAAAATTTATGTTTAAATGCCATTCGGAATGAGCTGGGAATTGGATGCTTTCTTTGTGATTTGTAAGAAATGAAGTGAAGTGAAATAAGTAAACCAGTAAGATGGGGATATAAATTAAGAGCCAAAAATTTCAAGTTTTTGCTTCATGAGACCGACAAGTCCAAGGTCATATGTAAGTGTGACACCAATTAACACATCTCTAATAGTTGCCACCTCATTCATATCTTCGCAAAAACGTCGTCCAAAATCTTAAACGGAGGAGAGAGAGGAGGAAGACAGAGATTGCATTGTCACCGTCTGTGCACGTGAATCTCTATCTCTACTACTTCTAATTACGACTTGGTGGCGACAATCCGTTCTTCATATCCTCTCTTTCCTTCTATTCACTCAGCCCATCCCCACCCCCCTTTCCTTCTATTCCCTTAGCCTTTCTTTCTCACTCAGCCTTTCCTTCTATTCGCTCAGCCCGCCCCCTACTAAATCCGGATTCCCTCTATTTTATGGAAATATTACTGATCACATCTCCTTAAAATGAAAGAATTTTATTCATATCTCTTATAAATGAAAGAGTTTCCTCATCGTATCCCGCTTGAATGGAATGACATACTCACCATATCTCATAACATGAAAATCCTATTTCATTGTATCTCATTCGGATGAAAATGCAGAGATTAAAAGGCAAGAATTGCATAATCAAATCACGTGCCAGTCCCAGAGATCACAAGGCACCGTATCATAGAGGCTGAGCACTCACACACCTGGTGCCCTCTCCTCCACCTATAAAAGTCCACCTTCATCTCCATCATAGAGGACATACGAAGAAACGCAGGAAGAAACAGAAGAGAGGAAGGCTCATACACACAGGAGAAAGAGAGAAAGAAGCAATACAAAAAAAATCAAGGGGGGCGCAAGAAACGATATGGAAGGAGGTCATGGCTCTTTCTCTCTCCTTTTTTAAGACAACTAAAACTGTGATTAAATTATGAGGATAGAAAACAAAGTTTAAAATTATAAGGTGCAGAAGACTGCACTCGAGACAAAAGGGGGAGAGAAAAAAAGAAAAAATATCAAATTCTTTAAAATTGCCGTTGTACAATCATGTTGAGGCTTTTTAAAATTATACTAGCACGAATGATTAACTGATAATTTGAAGCACTCTTAAGTAGCTAACAAGTTCGCTTCATACATGTCTTTCTCATCAACCAACTTGGCTGTTGTTTTGAAAAACTTTTCTTAATAAGGTTGTGTTTGAGAATTTTCGTAGCAACGCACGGGCACTTAACTAGTCATCAAATAAGAGAGAGAACTGTGTGGTGTGAGAAGGGAAGTTGGATTAAAAATAATAAAAATAGTAATGGAGATGATATTAGAGACAAGTTTTAAAAACAGATAAGTGACCGCGACGTGCCACGCCGTGATCGTCGCTCCCCACGCGAGCAAATCGAGAAAACGCGTGAAACAGTTGAAATGATATAGACGTATTTGCGTTTTTTCGTATTTATTTGGGGTCCTCTCACGAAGGATCCGTGATTTCACGTAAACGAAAGGTCTTTTTCGTAAAAAAATGATAAAAATGATCTAAACGTAATTAAACTTTTTTGTTGTATTTATCTAGGGCCTCCTTTTCGCAAAATATGGTCAGAAGAACCTAAACGTAATTATTTTTTTTTCTGAGGAGATTTGGCGAATCGGCTCGAGCCGACTCAAGCCGCAAGCCGAGCCGCGGCTCAAACCGTTCCCAGGCCGACGATTCTTCCAGCAATAATAGAGGTATTATATATATATATATGGTCTGTAATATACTACCGTCTCTATACGAGGGCCGAAGGTAGAGTCTTTAGAGAGATCTTGAGAGACGGAAGATGCTCCTGGGATTGAAATCTCGTTTTTGCTCAAAATCTCGAAGGTGGTCAGAGAACAAAATTTTGATGAGATTTGGAAATTTTGGATAAATTCTAGACGAAATACAAAAATAGAATTTTAAAACTGGTTTTTTTTATAGAAAAGAATGAACCCTATGTGATTTTTAAAAATTCAAATATTGCTACTATCCTAATAAAATATTGACCGATAATTTTAAACCGAATGAAAAATAGGGCAAACCACGTTAGAATTTTTTGTGCATGATTCTGACATATCACTAATCTTTTAAAAAAAAATCAGATGATGGTGAAGCTTGAGAGATTTTTAAAAATTCAGTTAGTGGTGATATCTGAATGAAAAATGCTTGAAAGTACATTAGAAAATTTTAAAATTTTGATTGGTAGGTCGTGATGCAACATTAATCTTGCAATAAAATTTTTAGATGGTTATCAATCCCTAAAGTTAGAAATTTTGGCAACATTTCGAATGTTATTCAGATTTTGAGGGTCACAATTGGAAACCATGAATGTATATTTGCATCAGAATTAATATACATGAAATAAAATTGATACATATAACAATTTATCACATATTCGCATCACAATAAAATTGATGTATATTTGCATCACTTACTTACGAGTAGTAGTACATTCGTAATGCAAACTCCACCTTTTCGTTATCGACAATGACCTCGTGATACCTCCTCTCGTGTAGTTGTTTGTATTCTTCCTAGGTCATGTCCCGCGGTAGGTAGGCAGACTTTCAATGTTCGTGATGAAACATCCAACCGCTATAATTCCCTGACTGGTGAAGGTACCTGCCAGATATGTGATGTGCGTACGGATCGACGTATGGATCAGTGTAGTCAAACGGTCAAGAAATGCTCGATCCGCATAACTCTATCTGGGACTGCACCCACCCTGATCTCAGCCATAGGGCATCGAACCATACCCACTATGCTTAGTTGGGAAGTCCAAATGGCTGGAAGACTTGCTACTACACCATGAGCCTGCGTCATCTTGGGGTAGACCTTCCTCAGGCTCATCATCACTTCGGGCTTTTCCTTTTCCCTTAGTATGCTGGCTGTCCGATAACTTCGCCAACCTGCCTAAAGCTCCTGCTAGCACATCGTCGTTGTCGGTAGCACGCTTCCTCTTCCCTATGTGCGTGTCACCGACCATGAATGTGGCCCAATCCGGGAGGCTCTTCCCACCTGTGGCCAATTAAAAGTAAGATTAACACTGTTGTGAGGTTTCAACATACATGATTAACAAGTGAAATAAAAAACAATTACATTGGTTACCTATAGCCTTGTTCATCTTTTTTGGTGGGATGGACTCAACCACGAATCTCGCTAGGAGAGATAGGTCATTCCCACTGTCCTCATCGAGTAGGACTCCCCACCAGATTTGGACAAGTTAAACCACTCTGCAGTAGGGTCGCTACCAGGATGCATCGCACCCTTAATGAGGCAATCGAGTGAGTCTTCGTCTTGGGCCTAGTGAGAAGATTCGTAGCCGTGTAAGTGAAGTCGCATGTTGTAGTGCACGAACATGAGCTGTTAGAGTTTTACATAACTTAATCGGTTCCTTAACTACGTGTGCACTAAGGCAAATGTGCTTCAATTACGCTCGTAACCACTCGACGATGCGCACTGCGATACCAACCGCAAGGCGTACTTCTGCAACGCTGGCGTCTTATTTTCGAATACCATCCACCATTGAGCTACATGCAATACGATAAAAGAAAAGTGCGTCAGTCAATGCTAAACAACAACGTAACAATACCTTAAATTACGTACTTACCTGCCGTCATTTGGTGATCGACGGTGCTGGATTATGCAAGCTAGGTAGTAAACCGTCCCCTCCTAAGACGGTACACGTCAGCTTCCCGTAGATGTGAAGACTGCCTCCTTCTCCTTCTTTTTCGACCTCCACGGAGGTCGGCGAGCATGGCCTGCCTAACCAGTTTAGGCACGCCAGGTCAGGTCTTTACATCGCCAATGCGGTCAGCCATATGTTCCTTCAGACGGATCGCCTCTTCACCTTTTATAACATGCCTACAGTAGTTGCACTTCGACCCAGATGGTCCGATGAGATCCCCATGCTCCTATACGGTACCCGCACGATCTGCCATCACGCGAACTGCAACGGAACACAAAAGCTATGCACTAGTACTAGCTAGTTACTGCACATGCTAAATATGAAAAGAACATATTAGTTAGTTATTGTACATGTATACAACATGCATTAATGAACGGAAGAAAAATATGCATCAACCTTCTAAGAATATTCCTGCACTAATATATTAATTGTTCACTGCAATCTGCAATTATATATGCATGGTTTATCGATCATTCATGCCATTTACAAAAAAATAGAAATATGCATCGATCATTCATGCCATTTACAAAACATAGAAATATGCATCCATCATCATCCAATATATATGATGTGGATATGTGCTTTGGTAATTGCCACTGCTAAATAACTTTATTTCTTGTACTCTACTTACTTTAAGTAAATAATATTTGGTACATCGTCCAATAGATAGTAATACACCACATAGTATAGGACAATATCTCTTCCACACATGATTGGAATATACTTAATTGGAAGCACATACTTCTTTCTTCAGGAGGAGCTGGTGAGCTGTGAGAGACAGAGAATAAAGTGAATATGCAGTGTAGTGAATGATTGAGGTAGCATAAACACAAGTGTGAATGGTATAGATAAATAGAATAATTACTCAATCACCTTACTCAGCACTAGCTCTAGCCTAGTTGGTAAAATCCATATCATGCAAACCGTAGGTCTTGAGTTCGAATCACAAGAACGGAGTGTTTTTTTCTAAGTTCTCAGACTTAGAGTGCATGCTTCTACATTTTATAATTTTTAATTGAGCAATCAAAATAAGTTTAAATTTTTTGAAACTTTTAGAAAATGGTTCTAAGAAAATTTCTAATGTCTCCTAAAAATTTTAGATCATGATCATACTTGAGCGAATTTATAAAATTCTGACAATGTTAGTGTCTCAATTATATTCAATCTGTTTTTTATTTTTTAAAGATAAAAAATGAAGTTAAAATGTTTTGAAATTTTTTCTGTATAATCCTAAACTTCTTATGATGGTACCAGATTTTTTTTACAGTATGATAATGCTTGTACAATTTTATAAAAATCCGACAATATTTCTGCAGTTTTAAAAAATATCTTAAAAATTCGGTTTTTCAACATATTTTCATTCAATACGATGTCATTAAGGGTTATTGATCAATTTTTGATCAAATCCGGTCATCAAATATCAAAATCCGAGTTACAAAGCCAACATTTCGGTGGTAATAAGCGATATCTCGCCGAGAAATAGCGAGATTACCGTAGCATTTCAAATTTTTTTGTTTTTTTTACTCTGACCGATGTTTCAAAACTCGTTCACATTCGAAAAACGAGATCTCGCAAAATATCAGCGAGATTTCAATCGATGGACACCCCTCTGTTCAACTTGGTTGATGGTCTTTAATCTTGACTCTGTGAGTAGTTGAGTACTGACAGTATAAGGACGAGACTAGGAAACACAGCAAAAGAATTCCTTCTCGCGTTAGAGCAAACGGAAAGTACGGCATTGCCAACTTGAAAATGTCAGGATTAATTTTGTTTCAAAAAAATGTCAGGATTAATGGATATAACTATGCGAGACTACGAATCATATAGGCAGTAACAGCAGCAAAAAAATATTTTATTTTACAAGAACTAGCTATCATAATCAGTAAGGCGTTCTCGAATTCTCAGTTCACCGTAGTACCGCAAACATCTGAAAAAGCGTACTGCAAAATGTTTTTTTAAAGGAAGTGTTTGTATCAAAATTTGGCAGATAGGATCAAAATCGGCAGTACAAGATCAATAAGATACGATTGGATAACGGATCAAGATATTTAGAAACAAAACAGGTTGTTAAGGAAAGCACCCTCCAAATAGAGACCGATACGGATTCTATTTCTAACGTGTTGTACCAGGACTCTATCGGCCAATGGCTATAAAAGAGGTCTAGAGGTGATCAGAAAAAGCTGCCCAGAGCCAACCTACCAATTCGCGTCTACTTTTCATCTACTTTTTCGTCGACTAGGAGTAGTTCTTGTAATTTAGTCTTTGTAATTCGATCTTGATCAATAAAGTTGCGCATCGCCGATTGTTGATCTTCTTCAAATTACACCCCAGGTTTGATTTATTCTGATTTTGTTGCGCATCGCCTTCTTCAGAATCGATGTGCCTTTATCCTCTGATTAGCTTTAATCGGCTAATTAGATTTATTCTGATACCTTGATCTTGATCGGCTTCAAGCTGATTGAGTTTAAGTTGATTGATCGTTACGATCGGCTTTGAGAGAATTTTATCCTCTGATTAGCCTTAATCGGCTAATTAGATCTATTCTGATACTTTGATCTTGATCGGCTTCAAGCTGATTGAGTCTAAGACGATTGATCCCAACGATCGGCTTCGAGTGAACTTTATATCTTTTACTTTGTCGGTTATAGGTCAAATCGATTGGCACGCTCTTGAACCAGGTGTTCGTCCGGTGTGCTGCTGTCAGAAACCCTACTTCAAGTTTTTGACGCCAACACACTCTTGGCACGCCCAGTGGGACACGATGGCAGCATCAAGCAAATCAATTCCACCATCTGATCTCAACGCTGAGGCTATAATCGTCCCAACGATGGACGATTTAATGCCAGAACAGCGTAGAGAAATCAAGATCAAAAGTCGCTCTAGAAGAGATGATGTCAATTGCTATTAAAAGACTAGACGTGGCGTCACTCAAAAGACCGCTTGAAGACGACCAATGCCCTTGGCGATGCAGCGCCACGATGGTCCGTAAGTTCATACCTACCCACTCAAGCTGAATTATCGGCTATGATTAATCAATCTATACATCACGCGCTGGTAAATCAATCATCGACTTTTGTTACAACGCTAAAGCCGATGATTGCGAATAGTGTGAAGACAATCGCTCAAGAATTGACATCATCTGGGAGTCTGCTTGACCCGATGCAAGCTCTGCCAAGCTATCATGCTTTTTCAATAGCGCAAACTACGCAGAGTACGTCAGCCGATCCAAAACCATCGGTTATAACTTCACCCCCAACCATGGTGCCGACTCAACCTACCATCGTATTACCGCGAAACTCACGCCTAGCGGGTCACACATTACAAGCGTACAATCGATGTCGCTAGACATAACGTGTCGGCTACTTTGCCGTCGGCTCCATTTAATATTTTCCCACAATCGGTCTCGGTGATTGAACAAATTAGGCACGCCCAGACTAAGAGCCGATTCGCTCAGAATCCGGTCCTCATAAGGTCATAACCTATGCAGAGCCCTTTGTCCTCAGACGAGAACCACCGGTTAGGAGGTATAATGGGTATGATCAAAACCAACAAGATCCGCTCGATCTATTTAATCGACACCAGAGTTTGCACTCGGGGCGTAATACTAGTCATGATCATTGGCGAGCCACGATACTTTGTCGGCTAACAACATTAATTGGGTGACTGATTTACGCCGTGTTGAGAGATCAATTCGCCACAACCAAAGGGTAGAGTCATCGGCTATAGAAAGTCGATCCAGATTATATAGATCGCATGCAATATCCACATAATTTTAAAGTTCCTGATTTTGCCAATTTTTCTGGGAATGATTCGGTCACGACCTTAGAGCACGTCAGACGCTTTGTCGCTCAGTGTGGCGAGGCGAACTCAATCCGACGGGTGAAAATTAGATTATTCCCTTGTCTTTATCGGAGTCGCTTTCACTTGGTTTACTAGTTTACCTCTAAATTCGGTTTATTTTTGGAACGGTTTGGAAAGCCGATTCCATGAGTACTTTTTCTCCGGCAGTCTGGAACTCAGGATTTCAGATCTAAGTTCTATCCAACAGAAGACTGAGGAATCGGTAAATGATTATGTTAAGAGATTCAGGGAAGTGAGAAATAGGTGTTTTAGTGTTACCATGCCTGATAATCAGTTGGCTGATTTAGCTTTCCAGGGGCTGATACCCCCATTAAGGGAAAAATTCGGTGGGCAGGAATTCACCAATTTAAATCATCTCCTACAGCGAGTATCGGCTCAAGAAAGCCGTTTCTCCAATGATAACGACTTCAAAGATGAATTGAAGAATAACAAAGACAAGATACAATCGGCTATAGAGGATGATCAACTAAAATTTGCAGAAGAGCCGATGATGCAGCTGGACGCTGATCCTTTTCCAATTAACATGATTCATTGCTCTAAAAAGAAGGAAAAGCCGACACAAGATGCAGAGCCTAAGGATCAAATTCATATATCATCGGCTATAAAAATGACACGTCAAGCCGATGTACAATCAAATTCTGATGGCAATAAGACACTCATGATTACTGTTGGCTCTATACAAATAAAAGCCGATCGTGAAGGGGAAAATTTTAAAACAATCACACCAAAGGGTTATCAGGCTGAGAGAGCATTGCCACTACGTAAGCCGATACAGAAGTCGAAGCCCACTTTTTCCCAACTACTAGCAAAATATGAAAGGAGGAATGAAAGGCCACGACGAAGTCCTCCACATCGCCGATTAATGAATACCGCCAAGCGCCCCGAAAGAACTCACCGACGGTGCCCTTTTGGCAATTTTGTCGAGAAGGGATTAGCTTTGCCATCACCAAACACATGTCCGATGCAGATACCCATGCCAAGGTGATAGGCGTGATGGTCGGCTAAAGATAGAATTTCTAAGCCGACCATAAGTCGAAAACAAGATCAAGATGAAGGGTCTAACATCGCGCTAGTATGGCTCATAGGAAAAATATGTAAGTCGATCGAACCAAAGCCGAGATGGTGTCCTCCGTGTTTAAGCCGATCACAAAGAAGAAGACTTGAGCGCTAAGGACCCAAGAGATGAGGAAGTGAACAAGAAAAATGAAGGGATAAAACTTTTAATGAGCTTCATCCGATTAAGATTGCGAGAAAAGAGTGGAGGAAGAAAAAATCGGATTCGGCAAATGATTTTTGTTCGACGAAGCCGATCTAGTCTGGAAAATCATACCACCCGTCAGCTCGTGATAGCCGATTTGGTAAGGGATCAACGTGGGATCGTGTAGCGTGCATCGGTTTGTCCAAGGTACTGGTTAGGTCTTGATTGGCTAAAACTCAAATACGAATATACGAGTTGACCGATTACCGACCTGAAAGCCAAATTAAATCGATGCAGTTAAAAATTTGGCTATGGTAAGAAAATATATGTTCAAGTCGATGATGAAAATTTTTGGAAGATAACATGTTATCTCCCAAAAATGGGGGGCATATGTTTGCACCAAAATTTGGCAGATAGGGTCAAAATCGGCAGTACAAGATCAACAAGATACGATTGGATAACGGATCAAGATATTTGGAAACAAAACAGGTTGTTAAGGAAAGCACCCTCCAAATAGAGGCCGATACGGATTCTATTCCTAACGTGTTGTACCAGGACTCTATCGGCCAATGGCTATAAAAGAGGTCTAGAGGTGATCAGAAAAAGCTGCCCAGAGCCAACCTACCAATTCGCGTCTACTTTTCATCTACTTTTTCGTCGACTAGGAGTAGTTCTTGTAATTTAGTCTTTGTAATTCGATCTTGATCAATAAAGTTGCGCATCGCCGATTGTTGATCTTCTTCAAATTACACCCCAGGTTTGATTTATTCTGATTTTGTTGCGCATCGCCTTCTTCAGAATCGATGTGCCTTTATCCTCTGATTAGCTTTAATCGGCTAATTAGATTTATTCTGATACCTTGATCTTGATCGGCTTCAAGCTGATTGAGTTTAAGCTGATTGATCGTTACGATCGGCTTTGAGAGAATTTTATCCTCTGATTAGCCTTAATCGGCTAATTAGATCTATTCTGATACTTTGATCTTGATCGGCTTCAAGCTGATTGAGTCTAAGCCGATTGATCCCAACGATCGGCTTCGAGTGAACTTTATATCTTTTACCTTGTCGGTTATAGATCAAATCGACTAGCACGCTCTTGAACCAGGTGTTCGTCCGGTGTGCTGCTGTCAGAAACCCTACTTCAAGTTTTTGACGCCAACAAGAAGCATGGAAAAAGATAGCAAACAAGTCCATACTGGTTTATGTCAACCATGCTACCGTGAGGTCCGTGAAACACTCCGTTATGCGAACTCACAAGTCACAATCACGTGATATATAGTCTCTAGGTTTTGTAATATCTGTCCAACTATCCTGTACGTACATACTAACTAGTCACAAAAATGTAAGTAAAAGACACATTTCAATAATTCAACATATTTCACATCACTAAACACCCACAGATAATGAATGAAAAATGGAATAACTACACCTCTCATCCCTCAATGGACAAATATTGTGATTCCCCAATGGACAATTATTGTGAAACAGCAATTCTCGAAAGAAAAAAATCTGGACAAAATATTGTAAAAGAGACGAAGAAAAACAACCAAGGGGTAAAAATATTCCCATTTTTTTAGCTGAATAGCATGAGTGGATACATTAGAATCATTTAACATACAGTAAAACCCTCTCCATATACCGATAAAATATGAAAATAGACAGTAATTACACTCATCGATAGACTTTGAATCCGATCAATATTCAAATTCGTTTTGAATTCGTCTTGAAACGTTTGAGAAATACGAATACGAACGTGATCCGAGCGGGGCGTACGTGTAGATAGATGGTGGACTCGCAGTAGCGGAGCCGGTGAGAGTGGGTCGTTATATACACCGGCCCAAGTCCCCCGAGGCAAAGTCCACGAGAAAAGCATCCTCCCAAAAGCGAACTCGAACTACCCAACCGAGGCGTCCTCCGAGAAGAGACTAGAGGGGTAAGACGAGCGGCGAATCGTGAGATGGCGACGGTGGCGATGGACATCTCCAAGCCCTCGACGCTGCCGGCGAGCGGCGACGAGCTGGCGGCGGCGAAGGGGAGGGGCGCCGGCGGGGAGGGCCTGCGGCAGTACTACCTGCAGCACATCCACGACCTGCAGCAACAGATCCGGCAGAAGACCCACAACCTCAACCGCCTCGAGGCCCAGCGCAACGACCTCAACTCCCGAGGTAACGCGCCGATCCCCACAACTCAAGCCAGCCCTAATCCCCGGAGCGCACGATCGATGCCCTATTTCGATCGGGTCGAGTTTACGCAACCCTAGTTCCTGTCGCCTGTGGATTATGCCACAAAATAAGATCCACTGAATCGTGTCTTTTGGATCGCGGGCGCTATGATTGATCGAGTGACGTTTGGGGGTGTTTTTAATTGCGAGCTCATTAACTATACTTGATGTCTAGTTAGCTTGCCCTGCTGCTGGATTTGTCTCCTTAACAAATTGAAACTCTCCTTCTGATAGGGCATCGACCTTTGTTTAACTGGCCTTTTGCAAATCTGCTTATGCTGACGATTTGCACGCGCTCCCCGTGGTTAACTTTACCTTGTTGTATGAAGATGTTAGCTTTTAGCGTGATTTCTATGCTGTGCATCCGTGGATTTATCCTGTTGTTAGATGAAGTAGTACTATGCTACTAGCCTTTCTGTGTGTATAAGAATCTAGGATACTAGTAGAGTTTTGGTGTGATATACACTCCTTTGTAATTTTTATCATCATGTACTCAGTTTTTTTCCTTGCGATTTTGGTGTTGCAGTTAGAATGCTGCGGGAAGAGTTGCAGTTGCTTCAAGAACCAGGCTCATATGTTGGTGAGGTTGTGAAGGTTATGGGCAAGTCAAAGGTTCTAGTGAAGGTACATATCCTTTATTTGTTACTTTTTTATGCTGTGTTTGTGCACATCATTCCTGCTTTGGGCATAGTAGAGGAGCAATACTTAGTTGGCGAACCCTCAATTAGTCAGATCCTGGTTATATATTTTTATTTCATGGAGTATTGCTTTTAAGTGGGAAGGGATCACTTTCTTTCAGCAACACCCAAAATTAAACTATTGAAAATATGATATGTGAAGTAGAGCCTTGTGATTTATTATTTGACTTTCTAATGTGCAGATGCAAACATTTATTATTCTCATAGGACTAACCAAGCAGTGGAATAGAATTATAAAAAACTGAAGTAATGGAATAGAAACCCAAACTAATGCTTCATCTGTAGCATGCATCTTAGCTTTCAGAAGCTGGTCAATCCTAATTTCACACGATATATTGTTTCTCTTATCTGGAGAGTATCCAGAATTTTAATCTCATACACGGTATTGGCAAACCAGAGTTTGTCAAAAGGTTCTTTGCTTTGCTCTGTTCTCTAGTCTTCTGTTTGCTTTTGCATACGGTGGTTCGATGTGCTTGATTTTCATTGGATAAAACTTAGTAGTCTATTACTGTTGTGTGTAGTACATGCATAGGGAATATGTTGCCCAGAGAGTCTTGATTTTTATATGAAATTTCTGGCTTCATGATCATATTTTTTGATGTGGGCAATTCTTGCAAGAACACAGTCATTATCTAAGTGCGGTCATTATCAGAGCAGATGTATTGACCTGTAAGTTTGGAACGGGAGTTTTGAGTTCCAGTCGTCCTATTGTAGTTAACTGGTTAATGACAATCTTTCAGGTGCATCCGGAAGGAAAATATGTTGTAGATCTTGATAAAAGTATCGATATTACAAAGATCACGCCTTCAACAAGAGTTGCTCTTAAAAATGACAGCTATATGCTTCATCTTATTCTGCCCAGCAAAGTCGATCCATTAGTTAACCTTATGAAGGTTGAGAAGGTTCCTGATTCTACTTATGATATGATTGGCGGTCTTGATCAGCAAATTAAAGAGATCAAAGAGGTTTGTAAAGAACTTAATACAGTACATTTTGTTGTATCGATAGCTCTCTGGCTTAACAACTCAATTTCAGGTGATTGAGCTTCCAATTAAGCATCCTGAACTGTTTGAGAGTCTTGGAATTGCCCAACCAAAGGTTAGAATTTGTTTACCAGTTTGCATTTTGTTTGGCATCAATTGAGTCATTATTCAGTGGATCATATTTACCATTCCTTTTTCAGGGTGTCCTCCTTTATGGGCCTCCAGGTACAGGAAAAACATTACTTGCTCGTGCAGTTGCTCATCACACCGACTGCACCTTCATTAGGGTGTCAGGTTCTGAGTTGGTTCAGAAGTATATTGGAGAGGGTTCCCGAATGGTTCGTGAACTCTTTGTGATGGCTAGGTAAATATTCTTTGTTTATGTTGCCTTGAGTTATTACTGTTTACTTCTACAGGATTCTGAAATCATTCTGTGGAAAGGATGCTTGCATAGTTTATATAATTCTAGAGTCTAATGTATTTTGTTTGAATTTTGACAGGGAGCATGCGCCATCCATTATATTTATGGATGAAATAGACTCCATTGGATCTGCTAGAATGGAGTCAGGAACTGGCAATGGTGATAGTGAGGTTCAGCGCACAATGCTTGAGCTTCTTAACCAACTTGATGGTTTTGAAGCATCAAACAAAATTAAGGTTCTTATGGCGACAAATAGGATAGACATATTGGATCAAGCTCTCCTGAGGCCTGGCCGCATTGATAGGAAGATTGAATTCCCAAATCCTAATGAAGATGTAAGTGGTTCAGTACTCACCATAGTAGTGTTAATATTGTACGAGAAGTCAAGTTCATACCTGTATGATCAGAGCAGTAAGTAATTTTGAATTACTTACCTATGTTTTTGCCTTTTCAGTCCCGATTTGATATCTTGAAGATTCATTCAAGAAAAATGAACTTGATGCGCGGCATTGATCTGAAAAAGATTGCTGAGAAGATGAACGGAGCATCAGGAGCAGAGCTAAAGGTGTGTATAGGTGCCACTTATAGGCCAATATTTCAATTTCTGAAATGTTTAGCTTGGCAAGCTGAAAAAAATATCTTGAATTGAACAATACATAATAAACTCATGCAACCAACTTCTATAAGCAGCTGTAGAAAAACATACTCCATAGTGTGCGCATGAAATCCAGGTCCAGTAACTATTTTTGTAGTTAAATACCATTAACTCAAAACTTGGTTGTCCAGATTAGCCCCTTTGGGTCATTATTTTAGCAATGCATTTAGGCAATACTGTAGTTAAGTTTGTCTCGTCCCAAACATCAGTAGCTCAACTATAGTGCATTGAAACATATATATTCTTGTAGCATGGTACACATTTTAATTCAAACCTTGATTTTTGACTTTGTTTTTCAGGCTGTCTGCACGGAGGCTGGAATGTTTGCCCTTCGTGAGAGAAGGGTGCATGTCACCCAGGAGGATTTTGAGATGGCGGTTGCAAAGGTGATGAAGAAGGATACAGAGAAGAACATGTCCCTGCGGAAGCTCTGGAAGTGAAGCACTGATCCTAACATCGTAGCTTTCATTGTCATGTTGAAGCATTTTAAGCGAATAGCGGCGTATTGCCCCATGAGCTGTGAAATTGTTAAATATCTTGAGAACGGGAACTTACAATATTGTGTTAGCTTTTAAGTTAAATCTTTATTTGATTATCAAGTGATGTGAGATGGAAATTAATCATTGCTGGTATTGTGTTATTTTGTTCACTGGATTGGTAGCATAGGGAACTTTCTGTGCTGAAAACGACGACCGCAATGCTGTGTTACTGGATATGTTCCATTAGACAGCTAGTTTGTCTGAGCTGGCTCAGGCTTCGGCTTCTCTGGCCTAAAAGCTAGAGCTTATGGCTCCTGGGACCTGGTCGCAACTTCGAGACGATTTGCGATATCTTGTTGGGATACTCGTCCTAAATGTTAAAACTGGATCATTTCTCCCCTTTACTCGATGGCTTCTAGAGCTGACGAAGTATGTGGTGTTTTCACACAAATTACCCCATCTTGCTTTCTGGAGATGGTATATAACACGGTAACAGCGTAATATCAATCAATCTTAAGCGCACTGAAACCCCTAAAAATCAAACTTATTTCAGAAACAGCATTTTGCCTACCGGATTAGCTACCATTCGGACCCCGACGTTGGATAAAATGGATTATTCTTGTTTGTCCGCCCGTACGCCACCACCGCGAGAGCCTGTCATCCACTATGGTATGCACTCCAGCTTTTCTCATTTCTAGCTTGTGAAAACGGTTGGAAATGGTATCAAGGTTGTCAGGCTCCCAATATGGATCGAGTTGCACAATCCTACGGAGCCGAAATGATATGGATGGAATTTTACAGAATTGTGATCCTGATGATAGGATCGGGTAGAATTGTTAGGATCAGGTAGGATCTTGAACTTGACATCAAACTATATTAGCATATAAAATTTGATGTTACCTATTGCCTAATTTAATTTATAATAGTTTAGTTTTGCTTTCGCCTTTCTTTCTCGCCCTTTTCATGTTGTTCTGAGGTAAAAAAATATATCATTGACATATCGCCACCAGAAACGCTGCTTATTTCCTTTCTTTGTTCCGTCGCAGAAACAGATGTATGGTTAACTTGCAGGTACGAGGACGAGCACGAGCAATTGGCCTCGGAGGCTCGGAGAGTCGGAGTCATGCGAACCAGCTCGTCAAGACGGCAACCTATGTGGCCTCACGCTCCTCGTCTGGCACCTTGTCGAGTCTGCGCCGACAAGCAGTGACGGCGGTGGTGCCGCGGCCGCTCAGGCATCGCTCGTCTAAGCTATAAGACCATCGCTCCAAATACCAATACGAAATATGAAGCAGAGGAACATGCAGGCGACAAGAACTACCAGCGCACAAGAAATTTATTTGGTCCTCGCCCAATTCATCCAAAACGGTGAGGGACAAAATTACTAGGCCCTAGACATGAACTTCCCAGATGAATTAAATTAAGTTCCTCGTCGCGCTACCTGCTGCTTCATTTGTCCCTTAATCTCGACCGAGAAGCATGACCGAAGGAGAATAGTGAGGCGAGGTCACAGCCACGCAAACACTGCCGAAGCGGCGCGACCTCGACGGCAATTTTGGCGAGGGAGTCTTTGCACTTCTAACTTCTCCATTATCGTGCCCTTCTTCTTTGCTAGAGAAAGTATGCTTACTTTTGATGAGAGCGTAAAGATTATGTTGGAAAATTAATATGGTCTAACGTCAATTTAATTATATAGTTATGCAATAAAAGTATGAAGTTAAATATCGCATTAACATATTAATAAAGAAGTCACGTCCACACACGCTAGATAGCCCATCCGACACATAAATATAAATGATACGACTAGATAGTCCATCCGACACATAAATATAAACAATACGACTGTAGTAGCATATATTCTCAACATATTTCGGTTATTTTTCAAATCACAAGTTATAAATCACGATATGCGCGATAGCATAACATAGCCAACCATGGTATATAACTCTACCCTTGCAACCAACTTGTACTAAGTATATACAAGAGCTTCCCTTATAAGTTAGTTTACCACCACATAGTTAAACAATGTGGGACTAAAGTTTCTCTATTACTTCTAATTAGGAGTTGTTAGTGATATGTCCGTTCTCCATCTCGAATCTCTCTCTCCACCTCATGCGCGCGGCTACCTCTCCTGCCCTGCGATCTCCACTTCCCCCTCCACCCCTCGCGGTCTCCCCCTAAGTGGACACTGCCGCCGTCCTCCCCTGCTCCTAGCATGCCGTCGTCTCTTCACGGATCCTCCGCACCTCCATTCCCAATTGCATCTGCGCTCCACACGCCGCATCTCCCACTCTTCCTCCTCTTGGTTGCTGCCAGTGCCGTCTCGTCATGCATGGCGCCGACTGGCCGTGAGTTGGGTGGAGCTGATTCCCACTGAGGGTAGTGAAGAGGATTAATACACTTGGAGCCAAACCAAAAATGACCATATTCGACTAAAAATGAGCAAAGAGGAAATGGTAGGTTGTTGTAAGAGGCCACAGAGCCGTGGTCGGGGCGACTGGATCGAGCCGCGCCTCCGTAGGATCAGAAGCGCGCGGATGGCGGCACAACCCCTCCATCGTCTTCGTCTCCAGCCTTCCTTACACCTTCAAATCTTCTGACGTAAGTGCAAGCTCCTCCTAGCCTTTTTGCCCTTACGAATTTACAGCTTGTCCTCTGATGAAGTCGGCTGGTCCGTGTTGGTTATCGTCGTGTCGCCCACAGCGTGCTACCCCCGAATTCGACATGGCGGAAGAGCTGGTCGCCATGGTCCACTTATTGAAATTGAAGTTGTGTTTTCTTTTATATACTTTTTTTGAAAGAGAAATTGTTATTGATTTGAAACAATTCATGCACCTATGAAACTTTATCTGAATGTTTTTGTTTTCTTGGGTATGCATTTTACACTTTATCAGTGTAATACTGTAATATGTACAATGCCATGTTTCTAGCTTGTCTTTTGTGCAACCTGAAGTCTTATTCAGGCATGCTCAACTTGCATATATGTTCCACAAATACTCTATTTTATGTAATTTGTTTCGGAGTTCTGAGCTTCAGTTTGTAAAGTATGACATTTGCAGAAATAGTTTCTGGCTTACGCCCCAATTCCAATGGGCGTGCTCAATTTCAGGGAAGCATCGGTCATTAGATGATTGTGGACCACAAGATGCAAGGATGAATCTTTTTAAAGGTTTACTTTGAGGGTGAATTCAAAGAACAGACATTCCTTGAATTGCCCTGCAGTATCATTGTAATGCAGTGTTTTTTTTGTCAGATACTACAACAAAGGTAATTTTTTGAAAGTTGTACTATAATGTTACCGCTCATGTGTAGCCGTGAGTCTTACCTAATAGAATTAGAAAGTGGTTGAGTATATTTGAACGGGAGGAAGAGGAAGAGGTGAACCTAGACAAATCTGTCCATCTTGAACAGCAAAGAAGCAGCAATGAGTTGAGATGAGAGTGCAGCTTGCAACATAGCCAATCGTTAGCGGGTGGAGTATCTTGAAGACAAAGCTGCCACCGTCCAGATCCAAGCTAATCATCGTCGTCGGTCTTGACGATGAGGCCAAAGAGATGAGAGAAATAGCGGGCCAAGGTTGCAGGGGTGGATGATGCAACCGCCGACCTCAAACTTGTCTCCGGTGATGGTGACGCTGGCGAGGCGGCCAACCACCTAGCCAAAGCGCTCGAAGGTGTGGACCTGATTCCCGCTGATGGGCAGTGAAGAGGATTAATACACTGCCCCAGTGCAAGACCTATTTCATGCGCCTCAAGGGCAAGTACCACCACCCCGCAATGTCGTCGCTCCTGCTCCTGGTCGCCGCCCAATTGGCTGGCTGGATTAATAATATTACTATTTTATTACGTTTTATAAATATATTACTGTAGAAATTAGATCATCTTTAGGATGATGTGGTTTTGTGACAGGAAGGAGTATATGGTTTAGGATCCCTCGATATTGTACATCACCCTACTTTGTAATTCCGTTGCAACGTACATGTATGTTACTAGTTACACCTAACTTAATACCTATTTGACTTGTTCTAATAAATTAATTCTGAAATTAGTTCAGACATATTATGGGTCCGTTGCTCGGAATAGAACTAGCATGCGTGACACATGGCGGGAGTACGCAGGGGGGCACGGGGGCGGAGCGGGCAAGCCGTGTCCGAAAAAGGGAAGCCATGGCTTGTTCGTTGGTGGAGCAAGGAAAAAAGGAGCGTTCGATGACAACGGATGGTGGACAGAGGAGGAACTGCACACCGTGACAATGGATGATGGAGTCCGGGTCAGCTCCAGCGGCCGCCGCCTGCGCCACCACCTTCTCCACCGCCGCCGCATCCCCTTCCCTCACAGCTTTCCTACTCCATCCGCGACCCTCCGCTGGTCACCGAGACCACCCCGGCACCCCGCCACCACAGCTCTTCCTCACCTCCGGATCCACCGCGCCGCCGCTCAACTCCCTCCATCTGCTGCACCCTCTGCTCTCCTCAGTCTCAGTCCTTGACCAAAGCTACCATATTTCCATACGCTTGGGCCTCCAGTCTCTTTATTAGGCCCATACCATCTGGGCTAGCCCGGTCGGTGGCCATCGACACGAGAAAAATGCTCCCTTCCCTTCTGGCCTTTCCTTTCCGAACGACTTCACTGCGTCCGGTTAAAGCTAGAGAAATTTTAGTTCGTAGTAAAAATTAAATCTAGTAATTAATTTGCTAAAAATGTATTTACTACTCTACTACTAGAGAAAGTATGAACAAATACTAGTTAATATGATCTATTAGATCGAAAATAATAAACAATCTATATTAAATTTGATGTACAGTAGAAGAGCTATAAAGCTACACTTTTCCTTTGCCGATGAACACGTATATGGTGAGATGGTAACCAAGCCATATCAGACGATGGAAAAATCCCGCGTGGACCTTAAGTTAAACCCCCGGCGATCATCGTGCAACTGCATCTCTCGGGTGGTCCGACCGTACGGGTTACTTAGGCCTTGTTTGGAGCCTTAGAGTCGGTTTCAACTTTCAAAAAGACAATAATCCTTCAAACAGCTCATCTTTTAAGCGACTTTTAGTATAATCTAGAAGCCACATATAACTAGTTGTTGGCGTCAAAAACTTGAGGTAGGGTTTCGACAACAAAGACACCGCATTTAACACACGTTCAGAGCGTGTCGGTCGATTTGACTCAGAATCGACAAGGTAAAAACAATAAAATTTACTCCAAGCCGATCGTCAATATCAATCGGCTTAAACTTAATCACCAAGCCGATCAAGATTAAAGTATCAGATAAATCTAATTAGCCGATTAAGGCTAATCAGAGGGTAAAGGTAGATCGATTCTGAAGAAGGCGATGCGCAACAAAATCAGAATAAATCGAACCTGGGGTGTAATTGACGAAGATCAACAATCGGCGATGCGCAACTTTATTGATCAAAATCGATTACAAAGGCTAAATTACAAGAACTACTCCTAGTCGACAGGAAAAAGATGAAAAGTAAAAGCTGGTTGATTGTATTGTGTTGATTATTCTCTGCAGCTTGCTTTGGCCCTTCTTTTATACCCTTCGGCCGATCGTGTCCTACTACAACACGCTTGAGTCCGTATCCGTATCGGCCTTATCTTGGACGATTGTTTCCTTAAAAATCTTGCAGTTACCAAATATCTCGGATCCTTTCCAATCTTCCGTTAGTTTTCGTATCTTTAATTTTATTGCCTGATTTGCATAAACTTGCCGAATTTTGGTGCAAATATATGCCCCCCATTTTTGAGAGATGATTGTTCATATGTCAAAAATCACAATTATCGGCTTGTTCAATCGGCTAACGTTTGATCTTCGCCCATTAACTGCTGCTTTATTCGCGCCGTAATTCTCTGACATACTGGTAGTGCGTTTTAACTGCTCACGCCTTTTGAAATTCACTTCCCGCCGTTTCAAATTTTTACCATGCTATAAAACGCGGCCCCCACCTTGGTCATTCCTCACGCGCACAAGCTCTCTAACCCCAAACAATCGGCTTTTACTTGTCCATTGCTCGGTTTCCATCAATCGGCTTGCATCCTTCTTCTCCAATCGGCTTGCTAAGATCGGCTGAAATGGACGCGAGTCAGGTACTCATTCCGATCCCTAACAGTAAAGATCAATATTTCCTTGGTCCGATAGGGAATCTAGATGCCAAGACGGTTATTAGCCGTGATATTCCCGCCTTCCTTTATCGCCATCGCATTCAACATAGAGAGCTGGGAAAAAGTTTGAGGCATTGCCGATGCCGCTAAAGGGATGGAGATCTTGGTATATTCACGTGGCTGCTCAAAAAAGAGGGGAATGGGAAAAGATGGGTATAGCAAAGTGTATTCCTCTCTCATTAGCCGACCCAGAAGCCAATAAGCCCTTAGTGGCCACGGCTTGCTATTTCTGGTCGGAGACCTTCAATGCTTTCTTGTTCCATACTGGTCCCATCGGCCTGACCCTCATGGACATAGCCCAATTGTCGCCTTAGGCGGATGGTGAGCGGATATCGGCCTTTAGTGGCAAACCGAAATACATGTTTATTCAATCCAAAGGAGAAGGTTGGCGCAAATATATTAACAACAATAATAAAGTGAATGGGCCGGTATCAGATGAAGAACATGTTGCTTTTCTGAACTTGTGGTTAGACCGATTCTTGTTTTGTGGTGCTTCTTTAGGACCAACACAAGTGTATCAGTTAATGGCAGAGCGATTGGTAGAGGGCCGTCGGCTAGCATTGGGAAAAATGTTCCTTGGGGCAGTTTGTCAAATGATGCATGTGATTAGGAGTTGGCTTTTCACTGGTTTTGCCAAATTTTGCGTTGGCAACGTAGGTGGTCCTCTCTGGTTCATCCAGATATGGTTGTATTGTTTATTTAGCCGATCTTTCAGACTGGATCCATCTGACGACTCAGCATTTCCTCGCGAAGATACACCAGAAAATGCAGCACCAGAATTCAGAGCTAGCCGATCTTATGGCGAAAGATATATAATATGCTCCGGCAGCAAGAAGATATCTCCAGTCGGCTTGAAAAAATATTTATCTTTTTTCCTTAACTTGGATAGTAATGATTTTAGCCAACAAGACTTCTTCGATTATACCAAGGTCAAATGCGATTTTGAATGGCCATCATTTCTTCATTTGGATTACGATAGTTCAAATGCCCAATCGACTGGATTTCTTTAAAAATTTTTATCTCTCCTAGTATCTTGCATGTCGGCTTCAATACAAGGAACCGTACCTTTCAAATTTCTTATGAATTTTATCATCCTTCCATCTTTACGGACAAACCGGTTTCGCCAAGTGATTCCCGATCTCCCACTTCTTGATTTGGTTCACCTAGAACTAGAGTACGATCTTTTCTTTGCAGCCAATATGGTCTTGAAATAGCCGATGCCATGCAGATCAAATCTTTGCCACATTTCGCCTTGAACAATCGTCGATCCAAATTGATTCTCCGCATGGTGGTCTTCAATTGCGGATGCACTTCTCCTAGATCGCACCCCATCGGCTATTATTGATGCCCTCTTCCCGCACCTTCCCGAGCCGATGGTATCTTCGATAATGATTCAAGTGACGAATCGAGCTCCGGATATGATAATACGAGTCTCGTAAATATTACTAGCGAGGTATTAGTCGATTTAGCTTTTCTTTATCATAGCCCATATGAATTTATCTCATTGGCTGTCTTCTTTTCTTTGCAGACTAAAGCTGCCGGCAAGAAGCCGATCGATGCTCCTGCAACTAGCAAAGAAAAACGACCACATAAGGCAACCGCACTTACTGGCTATACTTCTGGTTCCTTGGGCATTCAAAGCCCATCTTTATCCGATTTAGAAAGGCAACATCAACCAAGTAAGTTATGCTCAATCATCTTTTGTTCTTTTCCATTCTTCTCATTAACTGACTTTCAGCCGATGGTTATTTAGAAAAGAAGAAGCCGAAGTCCACTAAAGTTCCTGCCAAGAAGAAATACTCTAAACCACAGGAACAAAGTGGCGAAAGTTCACCTCACGAATCGGCTACTGCTCAGGTATTTTTTTTTATTTTTAAAAATTTACAAATCTCGATTTAGTCCATCGGTCTCATTATATTCTTTCTTCCAGCCTACCGCATCAGCACAAGTGGCCAATATTTTATCAAACTCGCGGATATATCACCAAAGAGCCGATACGATGTCAACAACCGCTGCTCTCGGAGACTTCGACCTATCCAACCTTCTCGGCTTCAATTTATCCGACTTAGATGATCCGAGATTTTTGCGGTAACGATTACATCTCGCAATTCAAAAATCATCGCGGTCTCAAAAGACGCGTCATTTGCGGTTTCATCGGCTCTGGCATGCAAGACCGCCTCAACAAGCTATTTGATTTAGTGTCAAGGCCGCAATCGGAGATTTTAAACAATAATCACCGATTCGGACGCTATGGTCATAGCTTGAGGCCGATTTACCACCAATGCTATGGTCGCACCGCTTGAGGTATGCCATTTGGATGAGAAAAAGACATCGTGGAGGCAACAAGAAAGGAAGAAAAAGAGAGCACCAAGAAGCCGACTGAGAATCCTTGACAAAATGGTTGCGGAGACAAAGGCGAAGAAGAAAAAGTTTGATGCCACTATGGATTCTCCGAAAGTTACCAAATCTTCTCTTCAAAAGTCGAAACCACTAAGAAATTTCTTGAAGATGAATCGTCAAGACGGTGAAGCTTATCACCAAGGTCAAGATTCCTTTCAAAAAACATCATCGCCGCCAAGGAGCGTAAGATAGAAATAGCATCACCGTGGCGACCTTCATGGAGCAATCGGCCAAATTTATACCCATCCTGTGCAATACAAAGAAGATGACAAGATCTTGGATGAGGTACAAGAAACAATCGCCAAGGCGGTTGGAGCAATCGCGGGCTTTAGGGGCACGACTACAATTTCTCCGACCAATATTCCTAGATGTAATATTTGAGTGGTTGTCCCAAAACTTCTAAATACTCTGAATGTCTCATGAATGCTTTGTAATTTTGCCATGTTTACGATCGGCTATTTAACCGATTCGTATTTTACTTATATTTCCAGAATTTGCAATCTTTTCAGCCGATTAACAACATCGTGTTAATCTTGGCTCCGAACATATATTCAACCGGCTAGGCTCCAATCCAAATACTAGGGTAGTATTTCTTTAAGTATTTCCCATTAATTGCTTTAGGCAACACATACCCTTCTAACGTTTCTAGCAAGTACGAGTTTCCGCCGACTAGCCGATTAATTTTATATGGCCCTTCCCACGTAGGTGACCATTTTACAAATCGGTTATCTTTCGAGCCAACAGGCAATATTGTTTTCCATACCAAATCGGCTAGATCAAGCGTAGACAATCGTAACTCCGCTAATTCATCCAAGCTGTCGACCATTAAATCATTGTAATCTTGAGCCGACAAACCATTTTGTCTGGCTATTCGTATAGACTCAATGTTAATCTCTACGGGTAAAACAGCTTCTTGTCCATACACCAATTGGTAAGGTGAAAGTTTTGTCGCTCCGTGATAAGCTAGCCGATAAGCCCAAAGTGACTCTGATAAAGTCGAATGCCAATTTCTTGGCTTCTCATCAATTTTTCTTTTGATCAATCTGATTAGTGTTTTATTAGACGACTCGGCCTGTCCATTAGCCTGAGCGTAATATGGCGAAGAGTTTAACAATTTGATCCCTAGATTCGTGGCATAACCTTGAAACTCATTAGACATGAATACCGTACCTTGATCGGTCGTGATTGTTTGTGGTATTCCGAACCGATGGACGATATGTTCATTCACAAAACTAATCGCCTCAACACTGGTCACTTTTTTAAGTGGTATAGCTTCGACCCACTTTGAAAAATAATCGGTTGCGGCCAAAATAAATCTATGGCCTTTACTCGAGGCAGAAAATATTTGGTCGATTATATCTATTCCCCAACCCCTGAACGGCCAAGGTTTGATAATCGGATGTAACGTCGATGCTGGTGCTAGTTGGATGTTGCCAAACTTTTGACACGTCTGACATCCTTTATAATATTTGAAGCAATCCTCTAGCATTGTCGGCCAAAAATAACCTGTCCGTCTGAGCATCCATTTCATCTTATGTGCCGATTGATGAGAACCACAAATACCTTCATGCACCTCACCCATCGCCACTCGCGCTTCTTCAGCCCCTAAACATCTTAACAACAAGCCTTCCATAGTCCGATAATACAGTATATCGTCCATAACAACATACTTCAATGCTTGTTGTCGTATCCTTCGTTCTGTCGGTTTAGATGGGTCGACTAGATAGTCTTTTATCTGCGTTCTCCAGTCGGCAATACCCGTGCACATAATTGCTTTGTCTACCAGTTCGGTTTCCTAACTTCGGCCAACATCTTTATACCCAGATGCTTGTTGAGCTAAAGTATTAGCTCTATCGTTCAATTATCGAGGAACATGACCGATAGAAAATGATGCAAAAGAGCCGATGATTTCTAGGCATTGTTCCAGGTATTTCCATAGCACTTCATCTCGACATTGGTATTCTCCTTTTATTTGTCAGACTACTAAGAGTGAATCACCATATGCCTCAACAAAGGTTTCACTCCAATATTTTCCAACAACTGTAAGCCTTTGAGTAATGCTTCGTACTCGGCCTGGTTGTTTGAGCATCGGCTATTTAGCCGGAATGCAAATTCAAAGCTATGTCCTCTAGGTGAGGTGAGTACAATACCGATACCATCTCCTTCCCCACATACTGATCCATCAAAGAACAATTGCCATGGTGCGACCAAGACTAAGTTTGTTGCTGTGTCATGTCCTGTTATAAAATCGGCTAGGACTTGTCCTTTGACTGCTTTGGCTGATTCATATGATAAGTCGAACTCGACCAAGGCGTAAGCCCATTTACCAAGTCGACCTTGCAGAATTGGAGCTGACAATATATATTTTATAACATCGGTTTTGCAGATGACCTTACAAGCCGATGCTAGTATGTAGTGCCTTAGTTTTGTGCATAAGAAGTACAAGGATAAACATAGTTTTTCGATAAAAGGGTACTGACTTCAAGGCCCAAAGAACCGTCGGCTTAAATAAAAGATAACCCTCTCTTTACCATGTACCTCTTGTGCCAAAACAGCTCCAATAGTATCTTCTTCACGAGACATATAATCAATGGAATACCCTTTTGAGGTGCAAACAGATCGAGGGTTGGATAAATACCTTTTACTTCACAAAAGCTTTCACGATCGGCTCCCCATATAAATTCCTCGTTTTCTTTTAACTTCAGTAATGGAGTGAAAGCACGAATCCTACCAGAGAGGTTCGAGATGAACCGACAGAGGTAGTTAATTTTGCCGATCAACTTTTGTAATTCGTTTTTACATGTTGACGGCTTAGTATTGGCTATGGCCTTGACCCTTGTTTGGCTGACTTCGATTCCTCTTTCATGTACCATAAAGCCTAAAAACTGTCCTGTCGACACACCGAACGCACACTTATAAGGATTCATCTTCAAACCGTGTGATCTTATGTTTTTGAACACCCTCTCTAAGTCGGCCAGATGTTGGAAATCTTCGGCAGATTTTACCACTACATCATCAATATAAATTTCGACAATGTGGCCGATTAAGTCGTGAAAGATCAGATTCATTGCCCGCTGATACGTTGCTCCAGCGTTTTTCAAGCCGAAAGTCATTACTGTCCACTCGAATAACCCTATCGCACCGGGACATCTGAAGGCTGTCTTTGGTATATCGGCTTCTGCCATGAGTATCTGGTTATACCCGGCATTACCATCCAGAAAGCTTATGATCTTGTTTCCTGATGCAGCATCGATAAGCATATCGGCTATTGGCATAGGGTATTCGCTCTTTTGGCGCCGCTTGTTCAAATCTCTAAAGTCGACGATACTCAAGTTTTCATTTTCTTCATGATCGAACGATGTTGGAAACCCATTCAACAGATCGGCAAGGCCCGATAAACTTTGCTTCCAACAATCGTTCTATCTCTTCTTTTATGACTTGGTACAAGGTCGATTAAAACGCTCGATGTTGTTTAAACGGCCGATAGCCCGATTTTATTGGTAGCCGATGTTCCACCAGTTGATGGTTTAATCCGGGCATCTCATGATACTCCCAAGCGAAACAATCCTTATAATTTCTAAGTATTTTTATTAGTTTTTCCTTGTACTTTACATCTAGATTTGCACTAACGAAAGTTGGTCTTTTTCTATCACCGCCACCTATATCGATTTCTTCAAGCAAGTCGGTGGATGTGAACCCTTGACCTAACTTTTCGATTTCTTCAAAGTCTTCTATGGCTTCGTAGCTATCCGTTATTTGCCGATAGCTTTGCATTTTGTCCTGTAGTGTCTTCAATGTTTTTCTTGTCCCCATCGGCGTAATACTTCATTTGCTCGATCAAAAGTGCCCGGCTTGACACTGATCGGCATGAGTCCTGACTTGCTCACACAGATGAAATCGCATCGTCCCAAATATGCTTGCCCGATATGCAGCCAGCTTCTTCGTGTTGCCAATTCGCATCGGAGCTAGCCATGGCAATATGAGCCGATGTATCGGCTGTAACGACCTCAACCTCTTCTCCATTCCATTGAACAAGTGCTTGATGCATGGTCGATGGGATACAGCAGTTTGCATGAATCCAATCCCGTCCGAGCAGCACACTGTAGTTTCCTTTGGCATCAATTACAAAGAATGCTGTCGGCAAAGTCTTGCTACCGACAGTCAGCTCTGTGACCATGACACCTTTTGCTTCTGTAGGGTCACTTGTGAAGTCATTCAGAACCATGTTAGTTTTGATTAAGTCTTCATCAGACTTACCTAGCTTTTTGCAAGTTGTGTATGGCATTAGATTCACTGTGGCGCCTCCGTCTACCAGCATTCTTGATATTGGCTTGCCATTTATATATCCTTTCAGATACAATGGTTTCAGATGCCGATGATCGTCTTTGGGTTTCTCAAAGACGACGCTCTGCACGCCAGAGCACAACAGAGCAACTGCCTCTTTGGCCGATTTAGTTCTGACTTTGAACTCAGCTGGTAACGTGAACACCATGTTAATATCCATTGGAGGCGTGCCATCCCGAATCATGGGAGAATCCAAGTCATCAGCCGATTCGAAATCTTCTTCGGCTTGTTCTTTTCTTCTCCACTCTTTCTTGACGCATTTGATTGGACGAAGTTTATTAAATACTTCGTCTCTCTCTCTCTCAGCATCGGCTTCACGAATTTCTTGCGTCCTTAGTCTCTGAAGCCGTCGTCGTTGTGATCGGCCCAGGCCTGATGGGCACCACCTGGGTTTAGGTTCCACCGGCCAGATTTGACCAGCCAAGTCTTCTTGATTAGAACTGGGCTTGCGTGTCTTGGCTTGGCTTGGTTCTTGATTCGGTTTAGATATTCTTTCATGAACCGGCCTTCTGTGACTTCTGTCTTGCTCTATGATTGGCCCAGATAGCCTACCTCTGGCCGATTGCATTGGCCAATCATCTCGGGGATAATGTTCTATCGGGCAGGTATACGGTGATGGCAACGCTACTCCTCTCTCCCAGCAAAACTGCCAAAAGGGACACCTTCTATGTGCCCTCTCCACGTTCTCTGTACGGTACAAATTATCCGACCGGTGGGTATGATGCCGTGGTCGGCTGTTCATCCTTTCATACTTCTCCATTAATTGTGAGAACGTTGGACCTAACCTTTTCGCGGGCTGCCTTGATGGGGGACTTCTCTGCTTTGTACCATTTACCCACCTGGAGATTCCCCTTGGGTTTAATGATCCTTGAATTTTTCCCATCTCGATCGGCTTCTATTTGTAAGGAACCGATGGTAATCTTTAGTGTTTGGCCGTCGCTCGAGCTTGACTGTATGTCGACTTGTCGATCCTTTTTCTGCTCGTCTTGCATCGGCTCTTTTCCTTTAGCCAAGCACTGTACCATGTTGATAGGAAACGGATCAACATCAACCTGCATGGTCGGCTCATCGGCAAACTTCAACCGACCATCTTCAATAGTAGACTGGATCTGTTGACGGAAGATATTGCAGTCATTAGTGTTATGCGAATAAGAATGATGTCACTTGCAATACCTGCGCTTTTTGATCTCATCAGGCGATGGTATCACATGTCCCTCCGACAATCGTATTATCTTTTCTTGCAGAAGTAAATCAAAAATACGATCGCACTTAGAAACATCAAAAGAGTACTTAACTTCCGACTTGTTCCTAGTCGGCTTAAGCCAAGAACAGACTAAGGATTTCTTGGATCCTTTTACCCATTCGGCTATGTTTATTTCTGCTTCCTCGTCGTCCGACGAATCACTAGGACAATATTCAACCATATTGACCTTGGCCTTATCCTTTTCCTTGTTATTGCTATTTTTGAATCTATCTTTGAATGCTTTGTTATCGCGAATCGGCTTTCTTGAGCCGATACGCGATGCAATAAGTGGCTAAGGTCGCTGAATTCTTGGCCTCCAAACTTCTCCTAAGCGGCGGATCAAACCTTGAAATGCTAAATCGGCAAGTTGGTTGTCAGGCAACGTAACGCTAAAACACCGATTCCTAATTTCTCTAAACCTCTTGATGTAATCCGTCACCGATTCCCCAAACTTTTGACGCACAGAACTCAAATCTGAAATTCTAAACTCCAAACTGCCTGAAAAGAAATATTCATGGAATCGGCTTTCCAAATCGTTCCATAAATAGACCGAATTCGGAGGTAAACAAGTGAACCAAGTAAATGCTACCCCAGATAAAGACAATGGGAACAACCTAATTTTAAGCCCGTCGGATTGGGCCGCTTCACCGCATTGCGCGATAAAGCGTCCGACATGCTCCAGGGTGGTGATAGAATCATTCCCGGAGAATTTGACAAAGTCCGGGAATCTGAAATTGTGAGGGTAAGGCATGCGATCAATGTAATCAGGGTACGGCTTTCTATAGTCGATCACTTTTCCTTTTGGTTGTATGCCAAATTGGTCCCTCAAAACGGTACAGATCTGATCGGTCCAGTTAGCATTATCGGCCATTGGCATAGCAGACCCTTGATAATGTCGGTCATAATCGGCATCCTGCCCCCCGAGCGTAAGCTCGGGCTGCCAATTGTGCTATGCCGTCGGCATACGACCATACTGATCGCGTCGATTATGCCTGGTTTGAGTTTCCGGTACTGGAACAAATGGCTCAGAGTATGTTACTACCCTGTGTGGACCTGGGTTCCTTTGCAAGGTAGATTCTTGTGGGAATCTCTCGGAGCCAATCGGCTGTGAAACCGATTGGGGAAAGGCGTAGAACGGAGCCGATGGCGGCAAATTGATTGACGCATCCAACCTAACGGCGTCGGTATAGGCATGGTAATGACTCACCCCACTTGACCGAGGGTCCCTAGGTAATATGACCGTAGGTTGTGTGGGCATCATTGTGGGAGGTGAGGTTACAGCCGATGGTTTAGGATCGACCGTAGTGCCTGCGTGTTCGTGGTATTGAAAAACAGGATAATTCTACAGAGCTTGTAATGGATCTAGCGGACTTCCCGACGAGGCTAACTCTGGCTATAGATTTGACGCTATTTGCTATCATCGGCTTAAGTGTTGTCACCGAGCCGATGATTGGTTTATTAAAGCGTGATGCATGATCGATTAATCATAGCCGATAATTCGGCTTGGCGTAGATATCGGCTTACTTGTTACATTACACCCGCATCACCTGTATGCTGACCGTCGGCAGGCGGATTTTTGAGTGACGCCACGCCTTGTCTTCGATAGCAACTTAGCATCATCTCTTCCAAAGACACCTTCCGAGCTTCAATTTCTTGGCGCCGTTTTCGGATAAATCGTCCATTGTTGGGACGATTATAGCTTCGAGTTGAGATCCGATGGTGGAATCGACTTCGATGAAGACATTGCGTGTCCCACCGGGCGTGCAAAAAGTGTGTTGGCGCCAAAACTTGAGGTAGGGTTTCGACAACAAAGACACCGCATTTAACACTGTTCAGAGCGTGCGGTCGATTTGACTCAGAATCGACAAGGTAAAAACAATAAAATTTACTCCAAGCCGATCGTCAATATCAATCGGCTTAAACTTAATCACCAAGCCGATCAAGATTAAAGTATCAGATAAATCTAATTAGCCGATTAAGGCTAATCGAGGGTAAAAGTAGATCGATTCAAGAAGGCGATGCGCAACAAAATCGTAATAAATCGAACTCGGGTGTAATTGACGAAGATCAACAATCGGCGATGCGCAACTTTATTGATCAAAATCGATTACAAAGGCTAAATTACAAGAACTACTCCTAGTCGACAGGAAAAAGATGAAAAGTAAAAGCTGGTTGATTGTATTGTGTTGATTATTCTCTGCAGCTTGCTTTGGCCCTTCTTTTATACCCTTCGGCCGATCGTGTCCTACTACAACACGCTTGAGTCCGTATCCGTATCGGCCTTATCTTGGACGATTGTTTCCTTAAAATCTTGCGCTACTAAATATCTCGGATTCTTTCCAATCTTCCGTTAGTTTCCGTATCTTTAATTTTATTGCCTGATTTGCATAAACTTGCCGAATTTTGGTGCAAACACTAGCAAAAGCCAAAAGTTGAAAACTGAACGGCACTTGTTTTTGCAGCTTATCGTTGAGAAAAATTAGCTACTTGTCAAACGGCCTCTTACAAAAACTACAACTGTTTTTCAGCCTAAAAAGCCAAAAATAGCTTTTTAGAAAAACTATAGTTCCCCCAAACAGTCCCTTAGTCCTAATTGGTATCTGATATTATCCTTATTGTATCCAGAAATCTCATAAAATATAGGATAGGATATGGGAGGAATCGTATTTGTATTTGATAGGATATCTAATAAATCAATAAAATGAATATCCGATAAACATCTTTATGGTTTTCTAGTCGTTGACTAATACTCCATCCGTTGATAAATATATGGCCTATAGTTTGAATGATCTTGTTGAAAAATATAAGGCGTGCATGTAGATTTAACGAGCATTTCCACCTATACCCCTATTTATTCTCTCTCAACTATATGCATTTATTCATTACCACCTACACAAAGTATTATCTTTCATCTTCCAAAACAATTAAGAGGGATATGTAAGTCATTTTCTCTCATGTCTTCCTCAATTTCACTATAACCTTAATCCTTATGCCAAGTTAAAATACGCGTTATATTTATCAACGGAGAGAGTATATGATATGAATAAATATTTGATAATGTTTATATTGTTAAGTAGGATAAATAATTATCTAATAGGTAGTAAGTATAATTTGACATTTTTTTTAGAAGTTATATCTTTTATTTATGTGTATATCCGACTCCAAATTCACAGTAAAAATATAAATTAGAATACAATAAAAGGATATCCGACTGTATGCTACCCATTTTCACTCTAGTCGCGTCGAACCGAAGCAGACGTCTCCCTACGTAAATCCGCGGCGCCGGCCGCAACGCCTCTCCGATCCCGTCCGCCTAACTCGAGCGATCGCGTCGTCCTCCGTTCGTTGCGCCCTCACCGACCCGTCGACTCGCTCCGGAGCTAGCGCTTGTCCTCGCGAAGGTTTCGATCGCAATTCGCAATGGTGAGTGCGTTTCTTCAACTTTTGCTGATTTTTACTCCGTCGCGGATCTCGGTTTCAGCAGCTCTGGCTCTTCTTGCCTTGTTCTCGTTGTTCGTGGAATTCGCAGTTTGCGCCTTTTCTTTCATATGCTGATTGATGGATATTTCCGATCGAACGAATGCAGGCGCTCCCCAACACCCGGCCCGTCGACTACCCCAACTTCAAGCTCGTCCTAGTCGGCGACGGCGGCACCGGTGAGCTATTGCACATGTGCTTGTTGTCTGCCTATTTTCTCGCATTGCGCTGTCTCGATTTGTTTTCTTTTTCTTGACGGATGTCTCGGCGTTCTCGCAGGCAAGACGACGTTCGTGAAGAGGCACATCACCGGGGAGTTTGAGAAGCGATACGAACGTTAGGCACAAAAGCGATTAAGTGTGCTTGGTTCCTTCCAATCTAAGTTGCGTCTCCTGTTTTTGTTGGAAGATGGAGAATCTTGCCTTTCCTGTTATTGATTTTTCTTGATCTGTTCGGTGTTTTGCAGCGACGATCGGCGTGGAGGTGCGGCCGCTGGACTTCCACACGAGCCGCGGCAAGATGAGGTTCTACTGCTGGGACACAGCCGGCCAGGAAAAGTTCGGCGGCCTCCGTGACGGATACTAGTAAGATCGATCCTTGCAATCAACTAGTCGCATTTATCACCTAACTAGCTCTACCCCATGTTCTTGATTCAGATGTTTCAACCATCTATTTTAGTAGCTGCAAACTTGATGAAATCTGCGATTCCTGGCGTAGGAACAATCAATTTGGTCCTAGTGATACCGATTACTGCAAACCTGGCTTGTCGATATCTTTAATCAGTGTTTTGTTGATCAGAAATAGCAGCTACTGGATCTCTTTAATTAGTTGCAACTGTCTCAAAACAATTGCTGGCCCAAGTTCTTTGGTTCAGATGTTCCGGCGATCTCTTGTTGCAACTAGAAATCAAGTAGCTGCAATCCCGATGTTTGTTTACTAGAAACTAGAAAGCTTAGAAAAAATGTGGTATTTAGTAGCTGGTTAGCTGCAATCCCGATTTTAACTTGGACACTGTTTGTCTCCAAGAACAAATATCTGATTATCCAAAAACATTGGTAGGACTCAAAAATTATTTTTTTAAAAAATAAAACATCAGTAGTAATTAACATTGGGACGTCTAGCTTGAGGTTAACCTTATACAAAAAAAACTTAAGAACATATATCTAGAGCGCCACTTGTCATCCTCTCCGTGTCATCTTCTCCATCTTCCACCTTCTCACATTCCCACGCCCCTTCTCTCCTTTTAACACAAAAACTTCAAACATGAAAATGTCAACTCCAGAAAATTCAAATCGAGAAGTTTCAACTAAATAAATTCAGATCAGAAAATATTACTCAAAAAAATTAAATCGGAGATTTTCAAACTAGAAAATTTTCAAGTCGGTTAGTTTTCAACTCCGGCGGTTTGGCCGCCCGGCTCCGGTGGCGCGACAGGCTCCCGGACGGCGGCAAGCTCGGTGTGGAGGTGCGGGCTAGCGGCGTGAAGCAAAAAGAAAGAGCGTGACGCGCATGGGCAGCGGGACGGCGGCGCGCAGGATCGCTCCCTTGCGGCCGCGCGTGGACGACGACGCGCGGCGCGGCGTTACGGGGGAGCGCGGCGGCGCGGAGGAGCTCGCGGCGAGGTGGCTTTATAGCACATGGCTCTGGCTGCTCGCTCCTGGCGGCACGGCGGGCTCCCGAATGCGACCAACAGTCAGGCCGTCGCACACGAAGGCGAAGCAAGAGGTGGGTGGCAGAGCGGCGCAGAAGGAGGCGAATAATGCGGGGGGAGCTTGCGGTTGTGGATGGCCGCGCGAGCGGGAGCTCGCGGTTGTATATGGCATTTACGGCGGAGGCGCAGCTCGATCGAGCAAATGGGAGCGCGGTGTGGGAGCTTCGAGGCAAAGAGATGCTCCCTCGTCGAGGGAACGGATCGCTCCACGCGTCGTCACTCGGTGGGAAACTGTGCCACGCGTCACAATATTGCAAGGTGTTCGTGAGATTAGGCCCCTGCGGTTAACCGCAAATTAAGAAAATTGGAACATTTACAGCAGCAGCTTGAATACATCCAGTGCAGCAACTATTGTTGTTATGAATTTATTTCAACAAAGGCGTTATGATGGCAAGGTCAGACACAATGGTTAGTATCTAGTCGTGTTTTTTTCTTTGCTCATGTACATTAACAAATTGCATTCTTTTCCTGCTGTTTTGCAGCATCCATGGTCAGTGCGCGATCATCATGTTCGACGTCACCTCGCGGCTCACCTACAAGAACGTTCCAACATGGCACAGGGCATCTGCAGGTAAAATTTCTGCTTCCAAACTGCCCTCATTGTTCACGTACGTAGCTTTTGTTTCAGTGTCCTAATTGCCCTAGGTAAATTAATCTAATACATCGCTTAATGCCTTAATTGGTGTGCAATCAGGGTGTGCGAGAACATCCCGATCGTCCTCTGCGGCAACAAGGTGGACGTGAAGAACCGGCAGGTGAAGGCCAAGATGGTGACCTTCCACAGGAAGAAGAGCCTCCAGTACTACGAGATCTCTGCCAAGAGCAACTACAACTTCGAGAAGCCTTTCCTCTACCTTGCAAGGAAGCTCACAGGGTAATTTCTGCCACACTGTCCGATTGCACCAACGTTGTACATCTGTTTCAACTTTCAATACTATACTGATTCTGAACAATCAACAATGTGATGTATGATTGTAACTGCAGGGACATGAACCTACGGTTCGTCGAGGAGACGGCCCTCCTCCCCGCCGACGTCTCCATCGACCTCGCCGCGCAGCAACAGTGAGTGAACAATGCAGTCAACATGTTTTTCTAAAGACTACTACTACTTTCTTTGCTGAATTGTTTGTGATGTTCCCTTATGTTGGAAAACTCGTGCGTGTGTGTGCAGGATCGAGGCAGAGATAGCAGCTGCAGCAGCAATGCCCCTCCCGGACGAAGACGATGACAACATGGAATGAGCTGATTAGAGGCTGTGCCTAGTTTAGTTGCTTTTAAGTGAGACTTCTATATCAGTTTCAGACTTACAGTAGCGTTGATGAAGCTGGTTAACGTTATTTCTGCAATAGCTCACGACTCTTTCAGCAGTATTTGATGTGAACTCGCCTGATGAGATTTCTTTGAGAAGTACTTGAGAATACCGAGTGATTGGGAAGGTTATTAATTAGTTTCTCAGAGGTGTTTCCATGTTTTTTTTATAGTTGCTAGGATCGAGGGCGCTCATGGTTGTTACGGCACATGCATGATCTGTCCTTGCACGCACGCGCGTGCTGCGTTGCGGTCGAGTTACCATCACAACAGAGCTGCTTAATTTCCACGTTTCCACGTGATTTTACCACACATGATTGGCGGGTTAAATGTTAATTGCACCAAAGATCAATTAGTTTTTTTAAGTAGAAATAAAGGATTTGCTTTTGACGTAACAAATACGCCTGGCAGAAACATATACAGATCGATCAGCGCGTAGGATCGATAATGCCATTATATATGCCAGCACATGCAACCAAGTGCGCGCGCAAGACATTCTCGATCATCCACGCACGTACGTACAGCGGGCGGCAGTGCGGCGCATCGGACGGACGGTGACACTGACATGTCCTGGCACTCTAGCCAGCATGGGCTGAGGTGGCCGGCCGGGTCACACCTAGCTTGAAGCTTCGCGCGGCCGGAGCGGCCAGACGGACAAGCTATATATATAGTTGAGGTAGGAGTCGGAGGCGTACGTAGGTAGCTAGGAAATCAAGCGGCGAGTGATGGGCTAGCGGCTTAGGTTTCTCGGTGCACATACATGCATATGCCGATTGCATGCATGCGGCCGCCGCGCGCGGCATGTTCACGTTGCATGCGCGGGGAGTGAGAGACAGGGGGAGCCGACGGAGAAAGCGACTGTCGTCGGCTGGGGACATACGTGGCCGCTTGGGTCTTCGATCATGGGCTCCATCTGCCGGTGGTTGTTGCTCTTCGGGCCCACGCACAGCGACCTCTCACCCAGCCGGCTGGCGCCAAAAGCTAGTAACAAGTTAGGCCATGTTTTGAACCTTGCCGGCTAGGAGTTGAATTTGATCTGGATCACCTTCTCGGGGCATTGATGCTTCAATTCCTTCGGAGCAACAGTTCTATTATGTCTTAATTATTTCCCTATGTTCAGAATTCAGAGATAGCTGGTGCTCCAGACTGCATAGTGCAGGTTGCACGTACACAGATCAAAGAACGTGCGAACTGCTCGATCGACATGCACCGTGAGTCACGAGGCTCACATGCATAATTTGCACTAGTACAGACTAATTCATCATTCACTGTCTTGGGACGATTGACTTTCCCGCTCAATTCATGACGACGTAAGAGACTGAACAAAGCAGTTCAGGAAGACGAGTGAGTGGTTCAGCAAAAACTAGGCTTTATATACCGACCACCGGGTAAAGATACAGTGACACCCGGGGGAAGGTCCTGTCCGGTAAACTTTAGTTTTCAGTTCAAGATCCTGAATTCGAATTTAATGAACGGTAATTACCGCTGGGAATCGGTCAGATTTAGATTTTACGTTTAAAGTTCGCCAGAGAGAAAACCGGATGCCGGTTCCTCTCTCAGTCTTCTCTCTTTGGGGAAACTTCATAATCTGCATAAGTTACAAGTGAGAAAACAGAGAAGGGCAACAACAGGCCACGTTCCATAGTTAACTAGCTACTTGCTCAGTTTGTCCCTACAAAGTACAAACCTAACACGGCCATATCTAGCTCAATTCAAACCCGTAATCAAGTACTACTGATCAATACTTATGCAAAAAAAAAACCCCTTAAATTTGTGATCCATAAGGAGCACACATCTCGCATGCATGCATGGCCACCGGTTACATATAAAACCTTTACATGTCTTATTACTGTCCCCCGAAAGCCCTTGCCGTTTGTTTTCGTGGCAGCGAAGTCCAAAAGGTTACCCAATGTATCGTGTTTTGCTGTCCCAGCTGCTCGCAAAGCGTCGATCCAGCAGGCTAAGTTACGTCCGTATCTACCGACTCCTGCACTTTTTGTTCGTCACGTTGGGGCCTACACAACGACGCGTATGCATGTAGACGTCGCCATTTGGAGAAATATAGTTTTTTTTTTTCGTGTCGACCAAGTTCTACAAGAAAAGTGTTAAGAACTAATCGAATCCAGTTGCTCATCAATTATGCGCTTTGGATTGATACGCTAGTCTAATTATGTTTGAACAGTTTAATTAATTGGATGGATAGTCCGTGGTCGTTAATGATAGGCGTTCGTGCTAATACGACCTCTGAAATTAGCAGCTGACCTAATCTTAACTTATCTATTACAACATACCAAGAACAAACTTCACGACACTGTCGCACTGCTCATCTTACGGAAGAAATTTGTGTTGTTATGTCTAGCTGGCTAGCGATCGAGCTGTATAACCGTATGCACGTTGGTTTCTTTCTTCAGGGTGTTGCCTTCTGATTTATTTTTGCTGCCGGTGCACAGTGTGGTTAAACCTTTACGTCGTTGAGTCTAAATACGTCGCATTTTGACCAAGTAGTCTGTTAAGCTTGCATCATGGGAGGAAATAACGCAGCAAGCAAACGATTCGATCTTCCTTCTGCGTTTACACAGTTGTGTCTGCCGGCCGGCCCAGAAAGCATGCAAACGAGCGCGAAATCGCGTACAAACACACCTTGCAACTTGGCGACCGGCCGGATGCCGTCAGAAGCCAGCAAGATTAAGCGCGCCATCTAGAGGTATGCGTACTAGTAAGGATCTTGCACAACCAATCTTTCAAGATGCACAATAAAGTTAAGAGAGGTGGTAATTATATATATATATATATATATCATGCATTTTCCTGAGTTCTCTCGCAGGAATAAATGGTAGGTATATGACCGAAAGTGTATGGCCTTTCTGAAAGTGATCACTCAAGAATTATTTGCAGAATCGCACTCTGAACTTCCCACTTTGCATACTGCACTAATTCGATCCATGCATGTCTAGGAACGCGTATATATCGTGCGATTCGACGGTTGTATCCACGTTAGTTGTGTTTCTGAAGCAAAGTAGCGATGCGCGATCACGTGTTTCGAACTCTTCTTTCTGCGGTTAATTCGGTATTATATCTGGCATAGGACTACGTTTGTTTAATCGAAAGTTAATTTGGTATATATCTGGCAAAGGACTACCTTTGTTTAACCGGAATCGAATGCATACCTGCTCCTACTATTCTTCGTCTCGACCATCTATAGTCTGTATTTGGATTGTCGAGATTAATGAAGGTCAGCAATCATGTTCTTCAGTCATCCATTGGAAAAGGGCTAAATTTCTCTTTTTTGAGAGCGCGAGGTGGGAAATTAAGATTTGGCTGGTGTAATAATCTTGAAGCTTACGATCCACAGGTACATGGGTTCAAGTCCCGGAAAATCACAGTGAAAAGTTCACACAGATAACTCACTCTCAATCTGTGGTTGGTAGAAATAGAATTCCGGCTATTTGCCAGAGAGGAGGGGTCAAAGCATGCCACACCGCTAGGTCATGCTACGGTTGGAATTTAGAGTGTTTATTCTGTGTACCAAATGTTGTAGAAATTATGGTATTAGCAAATTTATATGACATTAATTCCAAACATAAAGAATAACCATGAATCAAAAGAATCATAAAAGCGTATGCTAATATATTGAAACATGATACTTGATAATACCATAGTAAATGTACTCATAATCAAATATACTAGGTAATTGGTCGCCGCGACCGTCGCCTGCCACGTGAGCAAATCGAGAAAACTTACGCAAAAAGGACAAACAATTTTTTTCCTAAAAAAAAATGACCCAAGCGTTTTTTTTTTGGAAAAGGACCTAAACGCAAAAAGGAAAAAACAGCAAAAGGATCTAAACGTAACGTGTAATTTTTGTTTCCGGAGAAAGGACCTGACGGCTTTTTTTCTCTCGAAAAGGACCTAAACGTAATTTCGATTTTCCCAAAAAGGACCCGAGCGCTACGCCTAAAAACGCTAAAAGGGCATGAACATAATATATATTCTTTTTCAAAAAAAGGACCTAGTCGTAATTTTTTTCCCGAAAAGGATCTATATGTAATTTTTTTCCCAGAAAAGGACACGATCGTAATTTTTTTTTGCCGGCTCGGGCGAGCCGGTTTGCTCCCGGCTCAAAGCAAGGAGGTAGGAACTCTTTAGTAGAAGGGATGATAAGCATATGCATGTTCATCAACAATAATAGAGACAAACAACTAGCATAAAGCTCAAGCTGATTTTACAGTGTTATCAGATGTCGGGTTGCCTTAAAAGGCCTTTCTCGCCACTAGGGACAAGTTTTAGACTAATTTGTAACAAACTTACCTCTAAACAGATTCAATACTTAACGGTTAAAAGAAACCTAATCAATTGTGAATCTTAGAGCAATATATGCGTATATGAAAATCAAAACAAGTATGCATACTGATACTACAAAAGAACAGCTGGCAAGTGATAGATATCACGTACCGCTGACAACACAAAATGAATGACAGCCGGCTAAACAAGAATGTAAAAACAGCAACCAAGAATATTGTAATAACAGTAATCTATTGATCCAGTATAAATACATATATGAGCACTAGACAGAGGCCCCTTTTGGGATAAATTATAGAAAAGCTGATTCTGGATTCTGAGAAAATCGAGTGGGTGATAGCTTCTTATTTTGTGTACAAATTCTGCTTCTGATTATGGGAGTGGATTCTGGAAAGCTTCTTCCACAATCAGAAGCAGAATTTGTACACAAAATCAGAAGCTATCATCTACCCGATTCTCCCAGAATCCAGAATCAGCTTTTCCATAATCAGTCCCAAAAGGGGCCAGAGAAAGACAATTGATCAAATCAAGTATTGCTAATTATAGAAACTACACCAGTGTTGTCACAAATAGTCTAAACAGCCCAACTCCTCATTGAACAAATGCCTCCCCACATGCAAGGTCCCCAAGATAAGTAAATTGTCTAACCTCTTTGCACAAACAGTAAAGGAGTAATCATAGGAGATTAAGAATACTCACAAAACACCGACATACTGTTAGTGTTAATCGGCTAGGCACGTCAAAGACGTTGTCCCAAAAAATGATATCATTGTTACAATGCCGCAGAATCACCGATGATTGTTCCAGAGATGCAAAGCCGCTGTCCCCAAAGTGAGGCAATTCACCAGGAGACCCGAGATGAAGCTATTGTGAAATCATGTGTTGAAAAATTAGCTTAGTAATGAAATTGGCATTGCGAAGTGATTGTGTTCATGGCATGTGCTGTGCTTTTTGCATGTGTTGTTTCAGATGTTTACTTGATATGGTTGTGATAGCATGGTAATGATTTTGCTTAATGCAATGCGCTCGTGTGAGTGGTTGCATGGACTGATCTTGAGTCAAGTCGTGGACTTGTGCTCGTACACAGTTTTGTGTTTATTCATGTGCAGGTGTTGCTCGACGGCGAACGTGGTCGATGACGGGACCAGAACTAGGTTCATGGAGGAACTGAGGTTCGGGACTAGGTTCAGGGAGGAACTGAGGTCTTAGTAGTCAAGGATGTCATGTGGGACGTTCGGGCAAAAGAACGGTGTACATGAAAGCTGGTTAGTCACGTGAGTGCGGCAGGTGGGCCGTACGCGTGCATTGTAATCGTTTGGAGCAGTTTGCATGTATTGGGCCATGTTGGGCCAGGTGGACATGCATGCGAACTGTTGCTCATTATAAATAGGAGAGGGATGTCTCCTGTTTAGGTGAGAGAGCTAGGTATTAGGGTTTGTACTCTTTTGTTTGGAGTACTGTAACCAAATTAGATAAAAAGAAATAAAAATCGATTTCTTCTTCCATAGCTTTGCATCGCGGCCGGAGGCTTACGGCTAAAGTTCTCATTTGCTTGGCGACTAGATAATTTTTGCAGCCAGAGTGCACTTCGTGCGCCTGATAGTTCTTTGGTTTGAGGTGTTTTCCTGGCGGTTGTGATTCTCTAGCGCTTGCACCTCCTGCGGCTGGAAGTTCCTCACGGCCAGAAAATTCCTAGCGCCGAAGGACATCAAGCGGTTGAAGCTAGGGAATTTCCGTGCTACAGTAGCTGCGATGCTACAGTACTTCACCGCAATTCTCGATCACTGTTTGTGCGTGGTTTGCTGCAGTATTCTGGTTTTTGGGTTTGGTTGCTTGGTTTCGGTTTAGTAGATTGAATCATTGTCTATCTTGATTCTTTGAGTTTCTTCTTGACTTGATCCATCCAAAACCTTTCTAGAGTATCAATTTAGTGTCTCTCGAAGTTTCGTTGGTTAATCTTTTGTAGATTGTGATTAATCACGAAATTAGGGTTTAATTAGTTCTCGTCATAATCTGTCACAGCATGCTTGCGAGGTTAATAACTTTTGATCCGTAGGTCCGATTAAGCTGATTCCTTTTTTTTAGATTCTTATTAGAATCTAGTTTCTTCGGTTCAAATTGCAGGTCAATCATACGGTTGGATCTCCGGGAATTAGCGATTTACCGAATGCATCTAACTCTATTTTGTTGAATACGAAGCAATTATTTGAGTCCGAATTGGGGTGAATTTTTAGTAGATCAAAAATTGATTTTAGCTTCCGCGCAATCATTCACCCCCCTCTGATTGCTAGTTTAGTATATATCGATCCTACAGCTAGCACTGCTCAGGACCTCAGAACCAGCACCTCGACCAAAGGGGATGGAAATGCCGAACAGCAAGAACAGCCAGAAGGTCACAAAGACCTACACCGGCGCAGGCAACCAACCGAGCCAATCCTCACACAGAGATGGATCAAGCTACCAGCAAGCAAGATTTGCAAGACAAGCGGACAAATGACCTTGCACCGATTACCTTCCTCCAAGCCTCAAAGAAACCCTTTGGCTAAGGATTAAAACCAAGCCTCAACTCGGGTTACACGCTAAAACGGCATCCACAGGTTGAGCCAAGGTTAGATCGGTGCCAAGGATCACACAAGATTGTCGGAAAAGCAATAGCAAAGTCAAATCTTCAACCGGATCAAGAGGATTAGGAAGGGGGATGGAGGAGGATTGTTTTTCACCGATCACCGGCAGATAAATTAAGGAGCAGCCAGAGAGGGAGAGGAACCAATGGCGACCAGAGGAACCGCGTCACACTGCCGTTTGCAGGGCGGCTGACCCGGGGGACTCGGTCGCCACCGCCTCTACCGTTTTTCCCCATGGCTGCGCGTTGAGGTAGGGCACCGGTTTGGTGCCTTATTCACACTCACATGGTCCGGCTGAGCTGGCTCGGTCCTATGGGCCGGACCGGTTCAGTTGGACTTTTCCTTTTTTTCTAAAATTTGGGGGAAAATCCAAATACACCAACACCAAATAGCTATAGTGTAGATCACGTTTTGTAGGTCTCGTTTGGAACATACAGGGTGATTTTCCCAAATTTTTGTGGGATTTGGTTTGATTGCGGCGAGCGTTCCAACGTGGCTTAGATTGTTTTATAGAAGTTATAAGCGTATATGAACTCACTGTAGTTTGCCTCACCCTCCCTCTCTCTCGATCTCTTGCGATTGTTCTCTTTGTCCGATTGAGCTGCAGTGGAGGAATATGAAATTTAACTATATTGGAGCATAGTAAGCATATAGAATATTGCAAGATAATTCACATTCTTTTATCTCAACCGACCATTGTCCATGGATATGGGAACATACGACTAATTGTTTGGACCGCGGAGGATATTCGATGGTGCTACCCATCGAGGAACCTTGAACTCGATCCTTAGCATATATGATCTTCCAAAATCAGGCATATTATTCCTGTCGTCGGTGCACATCATATTTGGATGAATCAGGAGAAGATACTCTCTTTCAATGTTCCCTTGATAATTTGATATTTTTGTTTGGGTACATGAAGTGTCTATCCGGGTACAATTTTCTGATCTAAGATAAGTCCATTTTGTGTTTTTGCCGTACGCGCTTCAGCACTTGATGTTGCAATCCACCTGCCGGTAACTTTGGCTAGCAAGGACATGTATCTGTGAATTTTTTTTTTTGAAAAAAAAACTTAAGATGTACCGTTCCATTCGTTGGTATTTCAGAAAATGTCATTTATTATCTCAATGACATATGATCTCTAAACCCTTATATCATTGAGACAATGAATGATATTTTCTGAAGTGCCAACGAATAGAGTGGTACATCTTGAATTTCCCTTGATATTTAATGATAGACAGAACTTCTGCTGTGTATTATGTTTTAAAGAAGATACTAATCCATTTCAACGCAGCCGCGATTAGCGTTTACCGAAGGCTTTTTTTCTTTTCCAAAGGCAAACGTATCTCAACGTAAGTGATAGACTTGAGCCCATTTTCTTTTCCTCCTATCTGGGCCTAGTACGACAAAACCAGAAACACTCGCATGTTAATGTTACTCGCTGCATGCATACACACAGGAAGTCTCGGTATATTTGCTTTTTTTTCTTCTTCTTTATTTTTGATCTTTTTAGAATGAAATTATAAATTCAACACTTTTTTTTTACCATAGAAGCACCAGCAACAGATACGTATCACCTACCGCACTCTCCTACCTCAGCAGGTACTTGCCGAGCTCGGGTACCACGGTACCTCGTCTGCTGCGATGGGTGTGGTGCCGACGACCTGCCTAGTAGGAATTAAAGCGTGATATATGACACATATCCTCTATCAGTGCTTTTGCGATTAAGAAGGAGGCTATATTTGTAATTGCATTAGACGAGCAAAAGGTGAAAAACAAATTTTTGCAAGGGGGCCAAATACGACAAAGCTTCTTCTACACACGAGCAGCTAGGTAAGTGTAGCTAGGATCGAGAAGTCCATCACAGACGTGCATGCGCGGTAATGTTCCTCCCTCTCACCGTGCATGCAAGCGCGCGGTAGCGGCGGCAGAAGGCAACCGTCGCTGGGTCCGCGCGACGAGGCCGCGCCGCGCGCGCCCACCGGGCCGGAACCCGAGCATCGTGCTCCGGCACCGTCCCGCGGCGCCGCTGCAACACGCGCGCGTACACATATCCCAGTTTGTCTTCTCGTGCGCCTACCTAGCTCCTTTCCCGGCAGGGTTCGGATTAACCACCTCTCTTCACCAGCTAGTTTAGATCGACTCTCTCCTACGTGCATGAACGAGGTTAATTGCCTCGTCAGCAGCCCAACATGGCACGAAAAAACTGCTACCAGCTCGTTGATCCAGGCAGGCCAGAAACCGAACGAAACGACGCTCGATCAATCATAATTCTATGTACTTCCAATCCGAAGTAAGTTATCAATTTATCATTAGTTAGCGTACTTGACCAGTTGAGGCTGTTTGGAATTGTATGCTAGTAAATGCTAATATAGCTACAGTAGCAGACTACGCTAGTCGCTGACAGATGCGCCGTGGAACATGCATGCCGTGTCCTCCCAACGAACGGTTGTTTTGCTAACTTGAACTCCATGTGGCACGGCCTCGATCACAGTCTTCTTCAACCACCATTACCTGTCCAAACCGGAAAACCGATCGTTCTTTGTACTGCACTTTTCTTTTTGTTCTTTCAGAATCTGTACTTCTCTTTTTTACATTGAATCTGTACTCTTACATGATATGAAATACTTCTAAATGATATCCTAGTTAGCTGGCTAGATAATATATACTCCATTCGTTCAAGTTTTTAAGTCATATCTTTTTTGGCATATAGACAAAAAAGACATTAAAAATAACTATTACTCCTAATTATTATCGCTGAGCACTATACTCAATGCATATATAGAGAATATAAAGTAAATATAGGTATTTATTAGGGGTATAGAGGGAACATTATACTAATTTTGCAATAGAATATGAAATAGTCTTATATTTATGGGCAAGACTATTAAAAAAAAGCCTTACAAACTTAGACGGAGGGAGTACACTCTAATGTATTTGGTTGGTGGGATGAGGTTGAATGAAATGGGATGATTCTGCACCATTTGGTTCCATTGTTTTGGGTGAATGGAATAGTTCGACATCTATAGAGGGAATATTCCTTAAATTTGTATACCACCATCTGGAATAGGATGATTCAATTCAAACAACCAAACATACGGATAACTTTTTTTTTGAACCATCTTATACATGTGTCACTTGGTATGAGCAACCATTTACACAAGTGCATGTTTGGAAGGCATGAAGAATTCAATACTGATGAGATAGCTCTGATACTCCAAAATTACCAACAAATCCTACATCTCGGATGGGACCCTGTTTTTTTTTTTAAAAAAAGAAAACTTACTGCAGTTAATAATTAACGTTTATCACTTCTCTCTTCCTAGCAAAATTGTAACGCCTAGATGCTTAGCCAATACATGAATTTCACGAGAATTTGTGTTAAAAATTAGTGCATTCCAGATATATAAGACTTGCAAAATTCCCATGATTCGTCAGCTGTTTGTTTATGCTTGTTCCTTTCATATTATGAGCATAAGCAACCAAAGTTGCCAATCTTCGATCTTAACGTGCCTTGGACGATACGGTGAAGTGGAAAATGTGGGCTCTCTCGTGCCTGTGGATACTTCGGACTTTTTTTTATAAAGGGAAAGTCTATATAACACTACTTTGTTCGAAAGTCCGTCGTGCAACACTTTAAACTCTGAAACCGGTTATCTAGCACCTTGAATTTTTCAATCTCGTTCGTTTAACACCCTAAGCTGATTTTGTATGGGGGAAAGTTCATATAACACCCTGAACTTTGCTGAAAAGTCCGTCCGACACCCCAAACTTTAAAACCGGTTATCTAGCGTCCTGAATTTTTCTATCCCGTTCGTTTAACACCCTAAGTTTTAACTAGTTTCGGGGTGTTAAACGAATGGGATTGAAAAGTTTGGAGTGCTAGATAACCAATTTCAAAGTTTAGGGGGTCGGATGGATTTTTGAGCAAAGTTCATGATACTATATGGACTTTTTTCCTCTACAAAACCAGCTTACACGGTTGAAAAGTTCGAGAGTGCTAGATAACTGGTTTGAAAGTCTAGAGTGTTAGACGGACTTTTGAGCAAAGTACAGGGTGTTCTATGAACTTTTTCCTTTTTATAAAGATATGTTTGCCCTTTACAAGAAAAGCTGGGTTCTTTAAAAAAAGAAAAAAAGAAAGAAAAGAAAAGCCGGGGTCTTCACATATTTTTGGCTTAATAAAGCTGATTCTGATTTCTCAGTCCCTTTGTTCAGCTTCTTGCCCCCCTAGAAGATCTCCACACTGGCCACTTGCAGAAATCTAGAATTCTTCTATCACTGCAAGCCAAAAGAGGAGAAATGGTGGTTTGAAATTAAAACTGCACAAGTTTCTCAAGACTATGACTTTCAGTTGCCGGCAAATCTCTATCTCCGACATCAAAATTGTAAGTATGATAACAATATCAAACAATTATTATTTCCTGAATATTCACATGAAAAACTAGGTGATAACCTAGATTTTTAAGACTACACTCCTTTTGTTCCGCATTATAAGTCAAAATCCCACCATACACACATATCAAGGAGGCACTAAACCTAAAAAAAATAATGTTATTAGACCATGTATACCACTATTAAATGGCATACTAAAACTATTCATCCACTTTGTCAGTATTAAAGTAGGAGTATATGGTGAAAATATTATAATAACTATACTTTTGATCTTCGCAACCGACTTTTATTATAGGACTATGTTTCCCAAGTATAGATACTTGCATATTGCAGGACGGAGCAAGTACATGAGATGATTTTATACCTTGGATGTTCACCAAATTGGGGACATGCTTGGTTCAGGTGTTAAAGCTTTGAGATGCTTAATTAGTCACTCTAGTGCAACTGTTCTCATAATCTAAAGAAATAAACGGTATGGTTCTGGTGTTTCCAATCAACATATAATTTCAATGAGTTTTTTACTATTATCGGGTAAATACAATCATTAGGCGTCTGGAGAAATCACATCAAGAGATACAGGTAGGAGTAAGACGTCCCAAAATAAGCAACTTGAGTCCTAAAAAGCTAATGATTAAGCAACTTGTTCATAGCTTGTTATGACCTGCGTACACAAACACAGACAAGTTAGGTCATACTAAAGTTTTGTGGTCTGCTCTGAGCACCCTACCGTATTAATTTGCCTAAGCAATTTCTTACTAGTGCCGGTCTCAGATCAAGCACTAAAGAACACGTGTCTCTTGATTCCAATGCAATAAAATACATTTTGTAGAAAAAAAAATTAACACGGGTTTTGTTGCACATCTCAACAAAGAGCTACATAGAACACTTTCAAGATACATCACTTGCCCTTTGCCTTAGAGAGGTAAGAGGATTGCTGAAATTCTAGGCATGGCTTGCCAGGAGTAGTTTAGTAAAAAGTAGTTAACCTCCTATACTCGGTCAAAAAAAAACCGGGAATGTCTAAAATCTGTAGCGTGGTACACATGCTTTCTTTTTATACATTGGTATGCCAATAGATACTAACTAGATACTTGACCGCGACGTGTCACGTCGCGATCATCGCTTCTCACACGAGAAAATCGAGAAAACGTGCGATTACCGCTCCTCACGCAAGAAAATCGAAGAAACACGCGAAACTGCTGAAAGGATACAAACGTAATCGCGTTTTTTATGCATTTATTCGGCGGAAAAAGACCTAAACATCCCCCCCCCCCCCCCGAAAAAAAGACCTAAACGGAACGCTTAAAAAAACTGGAAAAAGGAACATAAATGTAGTATATATTTTTTTCTATAAAAAGAACCTAAACGTAATTTTGATTTTCTGAAGAAGGACCTGAGCGCAACGCTCAAAAACGCAAAAAAGGCATAAGCGTAATATATTTTTCTTACACAAGAAGGACCGACCGTAATTTTTCCCAAAAAATGACCTAAACGTAATTTTTTACGAAAAAGGATCCAAACGCAAATTTTTTCCCTGGCTCGGCTCGAGCCGTGAGCCGAGCCGGTGCCCTACCGACTGCGCTGCATAGCCCAGGATTCCACCAACTTTAGTATATGGATTATATCCGGTATGCGATAACTCAAACATTAATTAACTGAAGACCCTTATGGAGTAAGATAATTGATTTTAACATGGTATTTAAATTCACATGTAAAATTCCAATATGAATTTAAAGTAAAAAAAGTCAGACATAATTGCTTTATAGTTTAGATATTTCAATTTTCATATCAAATTTAAATTTTACTGGTAGGATTTGACGCTTTATTATATCTTGATTTTAAATTGCTTAAAGGATGTAGAGTATGTTACTACCGCTGTTTTTTTACTATTGTTTTGGATATCGATACAATCTCCAATACATACTTTTGATTATTGTTTTTTCTAGTTATATATTAGTAAAAACTACTAAAATTATAAGGATATCAAGGTATTTTTGATGATCAATCTAATGATATCATTTTTCACATAATAACTTCAAATATTTTTATGTATATTAACGGTTAAAGTTTTAAAAATTAATAACTTCAAATATTTTTATGTATATTAACGGTTAAAGTTTTAAAAATTTGACTTACACGCACTCTACGACATACCAAAAATAGAACATAGGAGTATTACGATTAGAAATTTTGCGAGATAGAGCAAGTGAGATCACTATGGCTAATTGTTTGACTTACTAACAGACATGCTTTTAAGGAGAGGTGCTGAAATATATCTTGTTGGGTTTTGATAAACATCACCTGGATATTTTCTTAGCAAAGAAACATCCAAATTTTGGAGCATTGGATCTGCGGTAAGATCCGTAAGACGTGAAGAGAGGTGGGATTGTGTTTTGATAGATGATTTGATACCTTGATCTAAAGGTCTAAAATTTGGATGTTTATAAGAAACAAAATATCCGGATGAAGACCGTACTGATCTTATTGGCCTTCCAATGGTAACAGATGATCGTAAAAGGAATATCAACTCTTGAATCTGTACGTACCTAAAAAATTCCATCTCTTTCCAACAGCAAACACGAAATGCCACCCCAGCAAACCCGGCCGGTCAATTGATGCAAGAGGATGCTCACACGGTCACACCTACCTCGTTGACTCCTGCAAACCCAAACATGAAACAGAACAGAGTTCTCTCTCCTCCTGGGCCCAACGCCGCCGGCAACTCTCCCCTATATAACGGCCGCCTCCTCCCGCCCTCCTCATCTCCAAACCAACACAACGCCCAGACAAGCCACCGCGCTCACCGAAACGCGCAGCAAGAAGCAAGCACCTGTTTTTCTGCGTCCTCTGTTTCAAGAAACAGGGGAGCCAATGGGCGCTGAGGAGGAAGGGATGGCCGTGTCGGGGTGGTGGTGGACGTGGAGGGTGCTGGCCGTCGCCGTGACAGGGGCGTGGCTGCTCCTGCACGTGGCTGGGCGGGTGGCCGACGCGATGTGGTGGCGGCCGCGGCGGCTGGAGGCGCACTTCGCGCGGCAGGGAGTGCGCGGCCCGCCGTACCGGTTCCTCGTCGGCTGCGTCCGGGAGATGGTGGCGCTCATGGCGGAGGCCACCGCCAAGCCCATGTCGCCGGCCACCTCCCACAACGCGCTCCCCAGGGTGCTCGCCTTCTACCATTACTGGAGAAAGATCTACGGTATGCACGTGACGTGTGCGCGCGTCTGCTAGCTTTTCTTGTCGTTTGCTTGTGCAACTCTGACTTTTTCACGATCAGTGGATGGATTTTAATGATGGTCGTGGTGGCGCTGGCGCAGGGCCGACGTTCTTGATATGGTTCGGGCCGACGCCGCGGCTGACGGTCGCGGATCCGGAGCTCGTACGCGAGATCTTCCTAACGCGCGCCGAGGCGTTCGACCGCTACGAGGCGCACCCCGTCGTCCGGCAGCTCGAGGGCGACGGCCTCGTCAGCCTCCACGGCGACAAGTGGACCCTCCACCGCCGTGTCCTCACCCCCGCCTTCTACCCCGACAACCTCAACGTACGTTGGCACTGTCCGTCCTTTTCTGCTTCTTTGGCTGTGTTTCGATCAGTGTGCAATGATTGACACGGCGCGGCGATGTGTTTTGCAGAGGCTGGTGCCGCACGTCGGCCGGTCGGTGGCGGCGCTGGCGGAGAGGTGGCGCGCGATGGCGTGCGCAGGAGGCGGCGAGGTGGAGGTGGACGTGGCGGAGTGGTTCCAGGCGGTGGCCGAGGAGGCCATCACGCGCGCCACGTTCGGCCGCAGCTACGACTCCGGTCGCTCCGTGTTCCGCATGCAGGCCCGCCTGATGGCATTCGCCTCCGAGGCCTTCCGCAAGGTGCTTGTCCCCGGATACCGGTACGTCAAAAACAATCGAAGCCGAAACCTCTGCTCAACGATTCGCCTTTTCGGACGATTTGTCTCAAGTTTATGCTGGAATTTGATTTGCAGGTTTTGGCCGACCAAGAAGAACCGGCTGTCCTGGGGTCTGGACAGGGAGATCAGGCGGGGCCTGATCCGGCTCATCGGCCGGCGCAGCGACGCCGCCGAGGGAGACGAAACCGAGTTCAACGACAAGGGCAATGGCTTCCGGGACTTGCTGGGGCTCATGATCAATGCCGGGGGCAAGAAGGCGCCAGCGATGCCGGTGGAGGACATGGTGGAGGAGTGCAAGACGTTCTTCTTCGCCGGCAAGCAGACGACCACCAACCTGCTCACCTGGGCCACCGTGCTGCTAGCGATGCACCCGGACTGGCAGGACCGCGCCCGCCAGGAGGTCCTCGCCGTCTGCGGCGCTGGCGAGCTCCCCTCCAAAGAGCACCTCCCCAAGCTGAAAACGGTACGCCACCTCACCATCACAACCACTGTTTCGAAAGTACAAATTGATCTTTCGAACCTTTCATCAGTTCCCTCTCCAGGGGTACTTCGGTAAATTCGCTACGATAAAAAAAAAAGTCTCACGTTGTTTCTTCTCCCTGTCCTCTTCTAGTTGGGGATGATCCTGAACGAGACACTGAGGCTGTACCCGCCGGCGGTGGCGACCATCCGCCGGGCGAAGGTCGACGTCAACCTCGGCGAGCTAACAATCCCGCAACACACAGAGCTGCTCATCCCAATCATGGCGATCCACCACGACCCCATGTTCTGGGGACCCGACGCCGCGCAGTTCAACCCCGCGCGGTTCGCCGGCGGCGCGGCCCGAGCATCGAAGCACCCGCTGGCCTTCATACCGTTCGGGCTGGGTTCTCGGATGTGCATCGGTCAGAACCTTGCCCTCCTCGAGGCCAAGCTCACCGTGGCGATCCTACTCCAACGCTTCAAGTTCAACCTCTCCCCCAGCTACGTGCACGCACCGACGGTCCTGATGCTGCTCTACCCGCAGTACGGCGCGCCCGTCATCTTCCGTCCCCTTTCACTTTAGCCGACCGATTCCCTGTAGGAACTAGGAGTTGACAGGAACGACCCTGCCGTGCTGTGTATATGCCCGGTGACAGAAGCCAAGAAACCGCTGCTTGTGCTGCCTCTGCTTTTGGGCCGGCCGGTCGCCGAAAATGCCCTCCCTAACAGACTAGATCAGAGCAGAACTTTAGCGTTTGGATGGCACAGAGGAGAAGAACACTGAATACCAGCCCCACCTCCCCTGTTCGGTTGCTTCCATTTGTTCTCTTCTCCTTGCATGGATCCTGGTGCATGCATCTGTGTACAGTTCAATTTATTCCGGTTATTCTTTACAGGAAAAGAGAATCCAGAACAAGAGGGGAAAAGAGCGTGGGGATGGGTATTTTCTTCACCTTGCTTGTGCACGGTATTCCAGCTGCACCTTTAAACCAATCCGGCCTAGCCAAGTTTGAGCTCTGTAAAAATTTGAGTCGGGCTTAAGTTGGGGTTTGAGTTTGGATTCAAACTCGAGCTCGACTCGGTCCAAGCTAAAGTAAACTCGGCAAAGGTAAACAATTCAATATACTCTATTTTTCAACAATAAGAAAATATTCAAACTCGAGCTTGGCTCAATTAAGCTCGATCAGAGTTAACATATAGTAATTTTAACAGGTAATTTGTAAATTTACCAGGCTCGCGAACTATTTGAGCTCGGCTCTGTAAAACTTGCGAGCTCAAGATTAAGCTCGAGTTCGACTCGTTTGAATCTCAAACCAAGCTCGAATCGAGCCTAGAATAACCCGAACTCGAGTAGCTTGCGAGATTCGAGCTTTGTTTATAGCTCTAATTTCAGCTTTGTACCCCTCTCCTTTTAGCGAATCCTTTATTTTTTTTTTTCAAATCTACACATTTACAAATTTATCCTCTCCCCCACCATAAAAAGCGCAGCAGGTGACACCTCTCGCCTGCCGCACTTGAGCTCGGCAACCGATCGAAACCACAGGAGCTCACTCGACCGCTGGAACAGCCACAAATAGGGAGATAAGAATAAGTGGGCTTAGTATGAACAAGAACTTCGTGAGGTCCAGAGAGCACAGGTGTCATCACTTTTAATAAGTGGCTCATGAGGAATGGAGAGACAGATTCTCTGTTTGATCTGGAAGTTCTCATATAACACTTCTTCCAATTAGGAGTCATATTGGCCTTATCAAGGGGTTCACCTGTCAGAGAAGGCATGCCTCTTTGAGCCACATGGCTTACTGTAGCAGGATTCTTTTTACGCTCTCCGATTGCAGCAGCAAGATATCATGTGCTGGGCGGTCCTTGAGCCTCCTCCCGCGGTCTCTCGCTCTGCCGTAGCGCCGATCATGCTCTGTGCTCCCTGAGTATGGCAAGTGACAGATATCGCATGTAACGCCTCCAATGGTAGAAGAGGAGACCAAATTTACAAATATACACCTCGGAATGATAGATTTTTTTTTAAAAAAATAATACATGAAGCCAGATATTCGAAGGTTTTCTTTTTGCCTGCGTGGTCGGTTGGTATATCGGTGTTGCATGGACAATTCATCGTGGAATCTCTGGTACAGGAATACCTTCGTAGTTCGTACAATCCCGGCTGATGTTTTGTACCGATGCGTTAGATTCTAACCAAAGTCTACCGTACAGCCAGTATGTCACCCTGCCGTGATGCCTTTTTCTCTTGCTCTTCTTCTTTTTTTCCTTTTCAAAATTTTGTTTTTATTTTCAACAATTCGGATTTGTCTTCCCCCGTATGCAATGCTATTACAGTAGATAGTCTGTTACGTATGCATGCAACTAATTCCATCTCGTCAGTAAGGTGTAATTCATCCTGAAAATTTTATCTTTTTTATATGATTGAATTTTATGTGGAGAAACAAAGAAATGTAGCACGTACTACCTGTGTACCACCACTAGTGCTACATAGCTCCTTTATGGAATAATGAAAAGGATGTGGGAGAAAAGAAAGGAAGTTACGTTCCTGCGTCGGTAAGACTGGGGTTTGGATGGTAGTTAAAAAAAAGATTGGGGTTTGGATCAGATCAGGCTGACTGCCACGCTGCCGTGACCGGTAAAATCCACAGACTGAACACTGAAGTCACGGACCGGTCGGCAGGGCTGCGCCTACGTCGCCAGGGCCAGCTGCGCGCGGCAGCCTTTGGATGGCGTAACGACACGACTCGGACGAGACGGGACGCGGGCGAGGAAGGAGGAAACCACGCACGCACGCGTCGAAATCATTGCTTTTTTACCTCTCTTTTCTTTTTAAAAAAATCTAATCTCACGTGAATATATTTATAGATTTGACATCCACCAAACCATGAAAAAATTGACAAATAAGATATATCTCTGTACTCAGAGAGTACGAGCTAGCGAGCACGGAAGCACGCACTACTGTGGTCGACGGAAGATACGCTACCGCAGTCATAGGGCTCTGATGACTCGGACAAGACAGAAGCCACGTATGCACGCATCGAAACCATTGCTTTTCTATCTCTACGTATCTATTTTTTAAAAAAATATAGTCCCTCACGAATATATTTATAGAATTAGCATCCACCCTACCGTAAAAAGTGTAACAGATAACACATGTCACTTACCGCATCTAGAGAGCGTGAGCTGAGCACGGGAGTACGCGCTGCCGTGCTCGAGTAGCATGGAAGGCACGCTGCCACAGTCGTAGGGCTCCGGCGATCTCCGCGCTCTGGGGTACGACTATTTTTACCATCACCTTTAAAAGAGACCATTTTTTTTAAAAAAAATAAAAAAGGTGCACAAGCTAGAAAAACATGATTTGGCATGCATCACTTCGGATGCACGACGCGACATGTGGGTGGCCGAGTCACAGGGGCTGCAAGTCGCACGTAGACGTAGGCCCTGTTTAGGGGGCTTTAAGCCAACCCCACCTTCTGAAAATTCAGTAAGTCCCTTCCCCCTAACAGCTTAGTTTTTAAGCGGTTTTTGCATAAGCTAAAAGTCACATATATAAATAGCAAAAATCAAAAGCTAAAAGTTGGATTGAATATGCTTTTACAGCTTATTGTTGAGAGAAATTAGCTACTTATCAAACGATCACCTATAAAAAGCTATAGCCGTTTTTTACAAAAAAAAAAAACTGAAAGTCAGTTTTTTTTCTCCTTCAGAGAAGCTATAACTCACTCGATGAGACCGCAACCACCAAATCGGGCCGGAAGGAGTGGGTGCCTGGGGGACGAAAGACAGCCGCGGCGTGCGTGGGGAAAAAAAAAAACGGTCGCGGGACACGCGCCACGTTTGTGTCTCGGGTGTCCGTGGAGCGGGGCGCGGGCTGCCCCCCTTGCCTGCCGCGGCCCCGCCCCGCTCCGCTCCGCATGTCGTGTGCCGCAGCGCACCGCATGGCTGCCTCCAATCGTTGTCTACCAATGGCCGTCCTTGTCACCACTCACCACTCGCGGCTGGCCGCTCCATCGCGGGTTGATCTTGGACGTCCACGCTGGATAGGATCCGACAACCGTGATTTTCTTTTTCTAGAAAACGCAGGAGAAGTGTGCATCTTTCCACTAATAGATTGAGCTGATACAAGTATATATCTGTTTGCTTTCACATTGGGCGACAAATCGTGATTCAATCACCAGTCAGTAAAAGCATGGTTCTCGGGAGTCGATCGGTACTATATATGTTTAGTTTGTTACCACGTTTCGTCTCCGGGAATAAGGCTAGCTGAGCCTCGGATTCCTTTTATCAAAACCAAAATAATAAGGACATTACAGTAATTAGAACCCTACAAAGGATACTATTTATTTACCCGCATTTTGCCAGAAAGAAAATGTTCGTCATTGTTGTTTACCTGCGACAGCAATAGCAAATTAACCGGCTCTAAAATGTCAAAAACCTGTGAGTTGGACTGCCCCGCCGTCAAAGTACGATGCTTCGTTGGGTACTCACTATCAGTACTTGTGTCGTCGTCGCGACAGATTACTCGCTGGAATTTTCTTTTATCGGAACTCAGAAGTATGTACACGACAGCAGTTGCGTATGTGCACCGTTCTCGCGGTTGGAGTCGACCGTCGATGTTCAGAGAGAAAACGAAAAGGAAAGAAAGGAAAGGAAAGGAAAAAACATTCAGTTTTGACAGCAAACTATACGAAATGGTGCGTAAGAGCTCCGTGGCTTTATTGTAAGTAGTGATAGTAAATTCACGGCGCGTTAGTTGTGTTTGGTGTGACAACCGTTGATGTTTAAACACCAACCTTGTAGGCTTAATTTACTTTGGTAAGAAAAAGAGAGAGGCAGGTAGATCCATGGACAAAATTTGGTAATATTCTTTCAAAAGAAACCTTGATGCTGAGTGCCATCAAATATCTCCCGTCTTTCGATCGCACAAGTCATTGAGGAAACGCGAACGTGACGTACGTCTACACCAAACAAGCACAATCGTCCAGAACCATTTCGACAAGCTACCATGACATTCTGTGAGGTATAATTATAGCGGAATACATACGTAGATGGATTATTCCTGGGCTTTGTTTCAGCACTACACCTACACAGTCGTGTACAACTGTAGCATAAAAATAATTAAAGAGCAGAGAAGCACTCTTCATAAATAAATATGCACAGCATGGGTGCAGTGCAGTAAGAGACCTAAACTAGCTAGTTCGATCTTTGCATCAGCAACAGGACACTACCACGTAGGATAGTCTGGAATGGACAAAATTCTCCTTGAGTAGGTTGCTAAAAGACGGAAGGTCCCAGGATAGCAGTGGTCATTATTTGCATGCCACCACCATCCAGCCAGCCAGCCGTTGAAGTAGAAGCTAGATAGTACGCAGAAAAGTACACATACTTACTGCCACTCCAAATCACTGGTCCATCGAGGCATCAATGATTGATGGGCAGAGCAGAGCTCAACAGTACACCATTTAATCCATAGAAGTGTTCCGCAGTATGCACCAAGACCACCTAGCCTTATTGCAACTTTGATCACCCAAAATGGCCATTGCTGCAGCTTCCTCATCGAAGTTCATCGTGATCATCAAACCGATATGTATGCTGCAATGCAGGCAGGCAGCAGTGCAGCACATCAAGAGCTCAGTAGTTCAGTACACACAACACAAGCGCGGCTGGCTAATCTTTGTTCGGTTCTCGTGTGGTTGGCCATGCATTAAGTTCAACAGTTTTAGGACCTCCCTTTGAGGTATCCAATAATTTGTCACTGGTTTTAGCTAGGTAGTAGGTCTCAGGCTCAAAGATGAAAGATGTGATGTACATGAATGAGTTGAGATGGATTTTCTCATGTGCTTTAATTCTGGCCCCCCGGAGAGGCATGTGGTACAATAGAAATAGGACATATTCTTTGTTGTTGCTTCCTGCATGTAGTAATTGCTGCAAGTCTCTGCAACAGTTCTACCTATGCATAAAATAGAGGGGGCGCTCATGTGACTCAATTCTGCATTATTGCATTATTAAGTCCCCATGTAGATCGGCCAATTCTGGGTCCGTGAACTTTAATTTGTTTTGGACAGTAATCTGAAAGGGTTCAGCTCATTTCCTAGGATGGGTAGCCTACTCCTTGTATTGAGGGACGGCAAACTTATGACCAAAAACATGACATGTTTACCTTTGTAGAGACAAATGTGAAGTAGCAAAGCAGCTGAAGTTGTTCAGACAAGGAGCTAGGCTGGTGTTTTCAGATCCAAAATTAGCCTTTCAACCAAGGGAAGAGATGGCAGGTAGGAAGCAAGAGGTCCCTTTGGTGCCTTGCAAGCAGGCACCAGCACTTGTCCATTAGTTTAGTGCTCACTCTGATTCTGATGTCTCAAGCAATTGGTGCACCATCACCAGCCAACAATTGTGTACTAGGGACAAATCTCATGCTTTTTTTGAGAGTACAGCTATGGCACAGTAGGGTACGATTGATGCTTACGTTGCATGATTAATTCCATTCTAGTTCAATAGTCGCAATTCTAGTCCTAAAATTTAGGTTTGCATTAAACACGACAAATACACAAAGCAGGAAAAAAATAGCAGACCTAACTCTCATGAATAAAGAAAGCAATCTTCATAATGACTTATCTTGCAGCAACAAGCTGAGGTTCTTCCACTAGTGCAGAACTCTGAAAACTAGACTGAATGAGAAACAGAACATCTTTAGTTATTGCTAGGGGTGGGCAACTGTACACTAAAACCGAATTAACCAATTATTTCGGTTTACGGATTTCATATCGGTTTTTATTTTGATGTTATTCGGTTTTAGGGTTATGGTTCGGTTGTTAACCCCCGTACATCGAATAGCCGAATGAACCGATCTGCCCAAAGTCCCAACCCCTAGACGCGGTGTGGAGCCACCCTGCCTGGCAAAATATCCCTCCCCCGATTCCATTTCAGTTCACCTCCCATCCCCGTTACCTCAGCTCCGTTGGCTGCTGCACAACGACATGCTGACAAGACACCCTCTCCGCCCACTCCCCAATCTCCTCTCCTCGCCTCCCCTTTCCTCCCCTCCCCTCGACCCTCCCCTTCCCACGTGTGTCGCTTCCTCCCACCAGATCCGAAGCTAAAGCTATTGCCATTGTTTCCCTGTCTTTCTAAACCCTACAAGAACCCGACCATGGTGGCGGCTGTGGCGGCGACGGACGTCAGCGGCGTAGGGTGAATTAGGACAAGGTGCAGGGACGACTGCGGACTCGTGATCCGGAGCAGGAGCCAATGGGGCTAGTGTGGCTCACCCGCGCTTGTGCAAGAGACATCCAGGACCGGTCAGGTGGGTTTGTGAGAAGAGGAGAAAGAAAGTTTAGATCTTTGGAGACTTCCACCGATGGAGCCAAGATGAAGAAGAACGCTTAGCGCAAGAAGGTTCGAGCTGCCACTTGCTTTCTTGTATACTTCGATCCCATCTAGTTTAGATGGGATTGAGATAGTGAAATGGTTGGAAATGATGGCAAGTAGACTAAAAGAAGTCCAAATTTGGTGAAAGGTTAGTTCAGACGACTAGAACTTAGTGAGATGTTGCGACATACGGTGTATATAAGTTTCGAGATCTGATTATTTTGGTTCCCAAAAAACTGAATTAACCTAATCAAAATATTTCGATTAATTCGATTTGATTTTTTGTTTTGGCTAGAGAAATTTAACACACTTTTCAAAAACTGAATCGATTTGACCGATCCCTAGTTATCGCACAATAATTTGCATACACCTTGAATTGGATTTTGCTATAAGTAAAGATACGACAAACTTGTACTGAACAACAGCTTCTCAACTCTCAAGCAGTGTTCTCCATTACCTTCTGCCTTCTGATCATATATATGGCAGTTGAATGAATGATGCTGTTGTGAAATTTGTGAGAAGTGGCATATCATCATGTGCAATTAAGTAGTTGGTTGCCTTGCACTGTTGCACATCAGTTCTGACTTCCGAATTCCAATGCAATCATTAGTGAAAGAAACTCGTGATGCAATCATTCAGGATAAATTAAACAGATGTCACTTCAGGTATATGTTGCCTGGACAGGTATGGATGCTTAATTAATCATAAGCAAATCAAGATCAAAGACAATTTAGTTAGTACTAACTGGCAAATTAAGTCATGATCAGCACATGTTGCATGGCATCGAACACAGCAAAACCCCAACAATAATTGGAGTAGAAATGCCAATTCGTGCACTGAAGGGATGGACGGAGCTGGCATGGGTTAACCGACAAAATGGAGGTTGACCCTAGTTTAACTCACCCGACAAATAATTTTGAAATTTATAAGAAATCGCCATGCTAGTGTACTTGTATCCAAGATCCAGTAAATAGGGCACATGCACAATTAGCTAGCGGATCATTATATATCCTACACAATCTCCAGTAAATACATCCACGTTCGCAGCTCAATCTACCTTCTAATCAAATGCCCCTTAGCTTAGTTAATTTCTTCGCTAGCATAGTAAACCCCTATTCCGATGGTAGGCTAGCTAGTACTTTCGGTTGCCCTAGATTCTTGCTAATCTGTCCCCAAAGAACACATGCTGCCTTGGCAAGAACATGGAGAAGTACTTTGGTAGACTTCTTCGATTGCAAATATAAGCTGTTTTTATCTTTGTGCACGAGAATTAAGTAGTATGGCGCCCTTTGATCACTCCCAAATTGTATCCTAAATACATAAATACATAGAAGTAAAATGTGCCTCGAAGTTATAATATGACTTATATTTAAAGAAAAGGTTACATGGCTAAAATGAAGTACATTTGCAATCGGAGGGGGTATACCGGTGCTTAATTGCTTGCATAAATGGTTGCTCCAGTAGAAATGCTCTGTTGCAGACGAGTTCTAGAGCTGAAAAAGTAGTAGCCAGCTCATTGCTGACACATGAACAGAACTGATGAACCTTGACCGCAACACTGTCCCATTGTTTGTCAGCATCAGAGCCTTCAGTCACAGAGAGGACCAAGGAGTAAGGACGGCGTAACCACTGCAAATCTGTAGCCGCCAAGAACAGTGAGAGATAGTAGTACTACTACTACCCCTAGGCTCTAGCGTGCCAAACAGCCAAAGTATACACACTTTGAAAGCAATTACTAATCAATAGCGTTATGGCTAGAGAGATGAGATGCCAAGTGCCAGTGCCAGTGCCACAGCCTGCACTACACAGGCTCTAGCCTCCAGTCCATTACCTGATCATCAGTGGCTTTTCTCAAGCTTTATCCAAGGTACCCATCATCACATGCCCCGCACATGACAAGATAGGGACTAAGAAACATCAGCTGCTCCAAATGGACAAGTGAGTGGAACCTATCATTGAAGTAGTAACGAAAGCTACACACAGCAAGTCACTAGGCCCACAGCACAAGCAGAGATCAGTGAGAAGTTTGTTTGTTTGTTGGCATGTACCTAGCTTGCCATTGATATATCCTGTGGTACATGCATCCTCATGAATGTGACTGGCTGCTTGTACTCAAGTGGCTAGCTGAACAAGCAAAATCCAATGCCGTCACATCTGCAAAACGGAAGCGCTCCGTGTAAGGACCGTTATTCACGAAAGTGCCTTTCATCAGCATCTTAAGCTTCTATATGAGTTTGTTGTTGCGTAAAATTCAACAGTAAAAATCTTTTAGGTGAACCGTTTAGTTTGGTTCATGAAACCCAACGGGAACAAATTTGTAAGATGAATACACGGGTTAGTGCTACTTGCATCAGCCCAAGCACATTTCTGCAGCGGTGGTGGGGTGAACAGTACCTGACATCAATGCACACAGCCTTTATCATGATTTTGTTCGGTGCTCGGAACATCAGCAGCCATCCTAGGCCCATGATGCAATGCAAATGCAAGAAACAGCGGCAGGCCGGCAGCAGCTCTGCAAGGTTCGTTAGGCTGGTAGTACCAGCAGCACACAGGTCTTTGATGGAGGACGTCACTGTCGTCGTCGTCGCAGCCGCGGCAGAGGGCACCACCGGACCGGAGCACCCGCTGGTCCCCGGAACGGTCGGGCCGCTGTCGCCTGATTTTGCGTCTGCATGACCCCAGCTCCTCCAGATCTGCTCAACATGATATCTGCATGTCAAATGGAGTAGGAGAAGTATGGATGTAAGCCTATAAAAGCGAGTTAGGCTCATTGATTTCGCACGCCGCAGTTGCACAGGCTACAAAAGTGCAGAATCTTCCCAGAACAGTTCTTTCTCTCCTTGAAATCATTCAGCTTTGCAAAAGTAGGAACACTTCTGCTTGCCCTCAATGGGAACTTGAAATGTCCTCATCTGATTCTTGATACTCTGCTGTAGAGCAATGCATTGCCTATCATCCAAAGTAGAAGCATAATCACATCAAACAGGAAGCATCACTTAACCAAAAAAGAGAGCATCCCCAGAGTCATAGCAGTTTTACGATTTTATCTGGCGATGTTGACAACCAGTGGTTGGTGCAGCGAAAAGCTTCTTATAAGTTGAGCAGCTTCACCTGTTGTTCTCATGAATCAGTAGAATAACTTCAGCTACAAAACAAAATCAGTTCCTTTCTTTAAAAAAAAACAGTGAACAACCCAAGCTTGGTACTTTTAGAGCTGACGGGTCGTATCTGGTTGGACCAGCCCAACCAGGTCGGCCTATTACGACGGGCCTTAACAAGCATTTCACTCTAACTACATAATATTTCTTCAACTCATTATTATCTAGAATTGCGAAAAAAAAAGTATAGGAGTGCCTATTTCAACAACATGAGCAGAATTTCCGATGGAACAAAAATGGAAGAATAACATCGCTTTAATGAAGAGTAACGAGACAGCGAGGACACAAGGTACATGTTTCCCTACACCATGCATAAATTGTTCGGTTTTGCCAAAGAAAAATAAATAGCGGTACATCGTTCCACTCAAGATCAACACCCTACCGTCTTATCCTTTCATCACATCCAATCAGGGTTGATAAAACCGAAATCGTGAAAAACCGCTAAAAAACTATCAAAAACCGAAGTGATAAGAAATAAAAAAAAATTGAAAAAAAAATCGAAAACTATTCGGTTTTCAACGAAAAACCGCTCAGTTTTCGCGAAAAACTACCCGACCAATTGAAATGTTCCTACAAAAAGGTTTTCAGCGAAAATCGCGATTTTTAATGCATAATTTTTTTTCAATTTTTTTAATTAGAGCAGTTTATCGAGCGGATTTGGATCTTGAGCCGCAGCGGCACGCTAAAAAATAACGATTTTCGAGCGATTTTTCGCGATTTTTTGAACTCTGCATCCAATATACCGTTCCTATGGTTCCTCCCTCTCTCTTGCTCACACCATGCACCCCGTGTCCTCTCTCTCTCCATCCTCATTGCCGGCCATGGAGGTGGGTTGTGCGGCTTCAAGGTAGGGTTCAAAATATCAAAAATTTGAACGAAATTTATTTTCAAAAATCTGCAAAAATCAATAGAAATCAAAGAAGTTTATATTCAATTTTTTTGAACTTGGCGGTCAAACAACGGCGAAAAAAAACGAAAATGGAGAGATTATATCGATTTTCGAGCGATTTTATTCGATTTACGGCACACCAAAGGGAAATTGGGAAAAAAATAAAAAATTCTAATTTTTTTTAGAAAAATCAAAATTAATATAGATAACATCTCAGAGAAATTTCAACTTTTAAAAATCATTTATTGCTTTTGGAAAATAAAAAATAATAATTAATGAAAAGAAATAGAGATACTATCAGATATTTATAAAAATTTACAAAATTTATCGTGCCCTAAAATTTTACTTGAGTCATAATTAGTTCCCGAGTATCATGTAGTAAAATTTTCATAAATATTAGACTTCATTTATAGCCCCTAGAAAATCAAAAACTAAAGAGTATATACAAAGACAGTAGCACTGTTAGAATTTTAAAAAAAGTACACATGTCTGATAATAATCTAAAAATTTTAAATAATAATTATAATTTTCTCATAACCTCACAATTTTTTTTAGAAATATTAGACTTCATTTAGTACCTCTAGAAAATCAAAAACAAAAGAGCATATATTCTGACAGTAGCACTATCAGAATTTTAAAAAAATTCACATATCTGATAATGATCTGAAAATTTTACAGCATCATTTAAATTTCCTCAGGACATCATAAAATTTTTTAACACTTTTTCATAAGTTTTTTCAAATTTCTTTTTTTTTTGTATTGGAATTTTAATACGAGTGATTTTAGATATAAACTGGCTCCATCGATTTTGTGAACCATGCTTCAAGGCGACTGGATACAGCGCGATAAGGCTAGGCAACGCCAGGATGGTCAGATCTAGCGTGGCAGGGCCAGGAGACGGGCAGATCCGACTTGGCTTTGTTGGGTGACGTCGGGGGTGGCTCTGGTTCCCGCTCCAGGCCGGTCTGATCTAGTGTGCAGCGGGGCTGGGAGGCGGTTAGATCCCAGCGCGACAGCTTGCATCCGACGGTTGCGAATCTGACAAGCTCACCTGGAGACTCATCGCCTCTACGAGTTCCTAACTTGACTTCGGTTAAAGTTGGTGCCCGTGCGTTCTCACCTACTGACTTTTCAGCCTCGTCTGTCCGTGTTGGAAATGGAGGCTGAGGCTCTCACTGCTGTTCGCGTTGAGTAGACTCACTTTTGTGGCGCCGGTTAGTTGTAGAGCACCTCTATTTGGCTGCTCAGGCGTCATATTCTTCGGTGTCTACAGTGGCTTCCTCTCCTGCTGCACCAGTAGCAGCTGCTTCTACAATTCTACTACAAGTCTCCACCGCACTTACTGCGACCATGAAGGCCACACATTTCGGTAGTGCTACAAGCAGAAGAACCAGGGCCACAAGGGTGGTCGTCATCTGAAGAGTGCTGGCGGCTCTTCCCAGCCAGTCTCTCACTAGAACTCCTACACGGACGTCCATCAGGAGATGCTCACTCTGCTAAGATGCCTCACCGTCTCAGCTTCATCTGGTTCTGGTGCTCTGCCACCACCGCATCCTTCCTCAAGTATAAAATTCCCTTGGATTATGGATTCTGATACTTCTTTTAGCATGACATCGGATTCCACTCACAACACTTCTGTGAGCCCTCCAGCTCTTCCTCTCATGGTTTACACTGCAGATGGTACCTTGTTGTAGGACAAGTCACTCCTACTTTTTTCTTTCTTGTTCCTGTGAAAGTTCAAGCTCCATTAATTTAATTTTAGTATTAATGACAAATATAATATTGAGACTAACCCTTTTATAATCATATTATTGATTAGTCTCAATAGTTAAATAATGACAAATCTTTTTATAAGACTAACTCTTTTGTTGAACTTAACTCTTATTAGTTTTTTTGGATGAAAAAGATGAAAGTACCAAAGTCTCATCTCATTGAAAAATGGAAATCCCAAAGGTATGCATCCATACAACTCTATTATTTCTAGATGCATTCCTTGGATTCAAGATACAGGATGAACTTCACCGTAGTCTCAACCTTAAGATATGCATTTGGTTTTCAATTTCATATGTACATGAATGCACACATTTAGGGGGAGTTCACACTTTAACTTGATGTTTCAATAGTATTGATCTAATTCATCTTTCTATATCAAGTATCATTACTTTGAAACAACCCCTTGAGTATATTTAACTTGTATAGTTGTAGTATACTCATGGCAATATAAGATGAAACTCCAAAGCAATAAAAAATTGAATATGTGCATATTAATTCAAGTTCAATTATTTGTATGCACACATTTAATGTAGTTTATTCTATGATTAATGGTCTTAAAAGTATTGATCACTTTCCACCACTCTATATAAATTGGATCATTACTTTTAGATTCCATCGAATTGAGTATATGAAACTTGTGTAGTTAATATATACTCATGACAATTTAAATTCAATTTAAATTGTGTTTGGTTGCCGTTCAATCAACAAAGAACTAATCATATGTTGATGGTTCACTTTATTGATCCTAGGGCAATCGAAAGTTCTTGAGTATATGAAGCATTAGGTGCAATAGTATATTCAAGACACAATTAATCTTTCAATCAATTGTCTTTGGGTTATGGTTAATCATGAAAGGATAAGATCAAAGGATCATTGGAGCATCCATTATATGTTAATGGAGTGCATTGATGATTGAGACAACCATGTATTTTGAACTAACACTTTCAATGAGTTTGAAATAGGTTAAGTCCAATGTCGAGATGGATAAATGGGACAAATGCGTCATCATGTGTTGATGAGCATCAAGAGAGGATCCCGAAGCTAAAACAAGGAGAGTTCATCATGTGTTGATGAACAAGATGAAGATCCCGATTTGGAGAGAAGATGATCGGTCATCATGAAAGCTCCAAGTGGTTGCGAGAGGCAAAGATATAACTAGCTAGGGCTAAGGATGTGTTCCTAGTCTTTTACCGATCTCGGTGTTTAGATGTGAGACCGTGTTGCTAGTATAGGTTGCCGTGCTATTAAGAGGGGTCGAGTCTTATAGCTTAAGTTTCATCATGTGTTGATGAATTCAATCCGGTTCACTCTAGCTCACTCTCTTGGTTGATTCTTGCACGAGTTAAGTATTTGCATATGTTGCAAATAAGGGAGCTCATGCTTATTTCTTATTGAATCTTATTTGATTTGGTTTTTGCATAGAGCTATGAATTTGCATGTGTTGCAAAAGGGAGATAGCTCATGCAAGTTGGTTTAAGTTGTTATTTGTATAGAGCTAGATATTTGCATATGTTATAAATAGAGAGCTCATGCATCGGAGTCTTAGCTTGTGACTTGATCATGTGTTGATCATCACAAGGCTAAGATAGGTTTATGCTTTGTGTTTGCAAAATGAGTTTTTGCAAAATATAGTTTAATTTAATCTTATCTTGGAGCATATGAATAAAGTTTGCAAATGTGTTTTGCAAATTGGTTTAATCATATGTTGAACATTAAATGGCTCAAAGATATGATCTTGATTGCTCTTGTTTGCAAGATTTATATTTGCAAATGTGTTTTGCAAAATATTGGTGTTCATGCATTTGATTTTGGAGCATGTGATTAGAATTTGCAAATATGTTTTGTAAAATTATTTTCATCATGAGTTGATCATCACATGGCTCAAGATTTTATCTTATTGACTCTTGCTAGCTTGTAGTCATGCTCTCGATCAAGTCTATGTGAGGGATTTCGAGAAAAGATTTTAGACTTGAGTGACTACATTGGAGTTTTTGTTTTTGTAATATTTAAAAATATTTATGGTTGTTTAAATCTTGAAAAAGGGTGAAGATTGTAGTCCTCTTGATAAGCTTCACATAGAGTCCAAGATCACCTAAATCGGAGTTCGGAGTAAAAACTTATGAGTGTTTTAGTAGCTGTAACAGTGGTGCTACCGCCCCAAGGGCGGTGCTACTGGCCTCTGAGCAGTAGCACCGCCCCAAGTCCGGTGCTACCGCCCCAGGGGCGGTGTAAAAATCACAGAACGGGCATTTTTAGCCCAAGAAAAAAGAAAAAGGCCCGGTATGACCGGACCTCCTCCGGTATGATCGGATTTTCTAAGTAACGGCTAGTTTTTCTAACTGTTGGCCCTAGAGGAGCGGCACTACCGGCCCAAGGGCGGTAGCACCGGGTTTCCTGTGTGTTTTTGCCCATTTTGACCCCAACGGCTAGTTTTTCTTGTGAAGGCTATAAAAGGAGCCTTGAGGGTTGGCATTTGGTTGTCGTTGGCCTTGTTGAGCATTTGAGTACCAATGTGCATGTGTTGCACTCCTACATTTGGTTCTTGAGCTAAGAGTGAGCTCTAATTGCATGTGTTGCAGTTAGAAGAGGATTGAGAGCCTCTTGTGCATGTGTTGCACTCAGTGATCACCACTGTACATGTGTTGTACTTGATGGAGCTCAAGCTAGAGGGTTTGACTTGTTACTCTTGGTGCTTGCTGATACCTAGACATCGTGCACGGTGACATTCTCAAGTAGATTGTGAGAAGGCCCGGCAAAGTTGTGAAGGTCGAAGCTCACCTACCCGGAGGGGGAAAGAGCTACCACTAGTGGATTTGAGGCAGGTGCTCAATTCGTGAAGGTGGTCCAAAGTATTTTGGGCTTGCCTCAACGTGGATTAGGGGAGACCGGCAAATCTCCGAACACCACGGTAAAATATCGATGTCTCTTTGTGTTTGCTTGCAATTCTTATTTATATTGTTGTAATTTACATTCCTAGAATTAAATTGCTTGATTGTCTTTAGGATTGCATATTCTTGTTAGAGACATAATTAGCTAATGCACTTAGTGAGCCTAGTTGACTTAGGCTTTAATTGTCAAAATCATAGTTTATCGCTTCCGCATCTATTATCATTTAGGTTTTGACATAAGAATACTTAGATGAGATTTTAATTAATCGTAGAAGAAAATTTTAAAGCCGCCTATTCACCCCCCTCTAGTCGGCATCCTCGATCTTACATCCTGCAGTCTCTCATGTTCCTAAACTAGCCATGCAACTTATATCGAGTGGTCAGATAACTGATCATGGTTTCCGTATCATTCTTGAGTCTGACGATTGTTCTGTTCAGGATCGACACTTCGATTGGGTGGTCCTAGGAGTCGCGATTCACAACGACTCTGGAAGCTCAATACACCTTCCTTCCGTTGCCTCCACCAGCCAGTCGCTTACTTCCACCACATCCGCTTCAACTGCTTCTTCCACTATTACCTTCATCTAGTGGCTCTACCGTTTGGGTCACATTGGTGGTTTGTGTCTTTCTTCGCTAGTAGGGAGTGGTGTCCTTGGATTTGTTTCCAGTGACATCTCTTTACACCGTACGGGTTGCAAGCTTGGCAAGCAACTGTAACTCCCATATCCCTCTATTAATTATGTCTCTCAACGTCCTTTTGATTTTATTCATTTTGATGTTTGGGTCTGGCCCCCTTCATTTCGAAAGGGGATCATAGCTAATATGTGATCTTCATTGATGATTATTCTCAATACACTTGGATCTACCTTATCTCTTCTCACAGTCAGGTTCTTTCTATTTACCAGCTGTTTTCTAATATAGTTCATACTCGGTTTGACTCGACCATTTTATGTGTTTCATGCCGACTCTGCTAGTGAGTACATGTTTGCTGTGCTTCATCATTTTTTGTTGAGTAGGGTACTCTTCCTCAGTATTCTTGTCTTGGTGCTCAAGCTCAGAATGGTGTCTCTAAGCATAAGCATCATCACCTACTTGAGACAGATCGTGCTCTTATGCTTGCCTCTCATGTTCCGCCCTATTTTAGAGCTGAGACTATTTCTACAACTACTTATATTGTCAACTTGCAGTCTTCCTCTGCTCTTCAGGGTTGTACTCCTGTTGAGCGTTTCTCTAGTAGGACTCCACGGTATAGTCACCTCCACTACTTTGATTGGGTCTGCTTTGTTCATCTTCCACCTCGTGAGCGTACCAAGCTAACTGCTCAGTCAGTTGAGTGTGTTTCCTTGGCTACAGTCCTGAGCATAAGGGCTATCGCTGTTATGACCTGTTGCTCGCAGGATGAGGATATCTCGAAATGTCACTTTTGATGAGTCTTATCCTTATTACCCTCGTCCTCTTCCACCAATTTGGTGTCCTCTGAGTTGATTTCTAATATGACCTTTCTTGAGTCTCTGCTTCTGTTTTTTCACCACCTTCACCTACTTCACCTCATTATGCTCCTTCTCCTTCGATCCCCTCTATTCCCACTCCTCTTGAGGCTTCTTTAATTGCAATCATCTCCCTCTTTCTGTTGCACTACTCTCGCTATCCACAGCCTACTACACCTCTAGTTGAGCCTTCTTCCGATCCTTCCACTCTTTCATCCTTGCTAGGTCCTGCTCCAACCTCTCCTCCCAGGTACAATCTTCACAATTGTCATACGAGTTAGGCCTCGTGGGTGTTAAGGCTTCACAGCCGCTGCTCTTGCTGTGCCTACAACTTTCTGTGAGGCTGTTGATCACCAGGAGTGGCAGCACCCGATGACAGAGGAAATTACTGCTTTGGAGCTTCTAACACACCTATCCTTTTTTTTGGTCCACCTTAGAACAATCCATTTGTATCTGTCTAGCATAGTTTATTATTTTTAGACAATAGAATGACAGCTGAAATGTTACTCACATCCATGCTTTCTTCTTTTATTGGGGTTCTCTGAACGTAGAATTGTTGTGTTCTTCCAAAAAAATAAATGTTCTTTTGTTTTTATTATGACTTTTGAATTGTCAATCCATATGGAGAGATGAGGGGAAGGGGTGTTTGTGGTTATAATTGTCAATCCGTATGGAGTGAGAGGGATTAATGCTTCAATTTCTAAATCTGAGGCATATGTGAGAAATTGAAACCTCAATTGAAACCCTTAATTTCTATGCTATCTTCTATTTCACTAGGAAAAATAAGGTCAGAAATGTAGGATGAAGCTATTAGGTATGGTTCGCATAGCCTAAGAAATTATTTATTGCTAAGCTTTGAACAAACCCTTTTGTTACCTGTATTTGGCTGGGGCTCACCAAACATAACAAATTATCTTTGTCTAGCTTATAGTAACTCCTCTGTACCTATCATTTATAGGGGTTCACCTAGTCTAACAATTTATCTTTGTCTAACTTAGAATAACTGTTTTGTATCTGTTATTTATGACTTCACTAAGCCTTAGTTTGTAGGGGTTCACTGAGGTTAACATTATTGTTGTCTGTTCGAATTTCTCTCTCTCTTTTAGGGTTCACCAAGGTTAGGATTTTGCTTTTGTCTAGGTTACAACACTTTCTTTTGTCTCGGTTTCTTTGTAGGGTTCAGTTAGCCAAATAAAAAAAGCAAAGCATGTATATCCGTTTGGAAATTCCTACCTGTTAAAGAAGCCACACATCACTACTGTTAAAATTTCAGTGGTTAGCAATGCGCAATTTTTGTACGTCTATATGAAACTTCTTTAAGTGCAGCAACGTTTGTTTTTAAAAGAAATGTTACAGTAATGTTGCGACATAGGATTTCTCTTTTTATCAGTTACATCAATCATCTCAAACAACAAGGCTATAGCTCCATTTTTTTTGTTAATGGGTTATGAGCCCAAACCAGCCTGGCGCCTAATTTGCGGCAATGCCAACCCACGTACTTAGCCCATCTATTGCTTCTTTGCAGCCCAGCTACAAAAGAACAAATCACAGCCCAAACCTGCCCAAAGCCCAGGCCTATTAGCATCAACAAAACCAACGCGACGCAACATAAACAACGCATGAGGGGAAGTGGCCTTTGTATCAAGATCCAAAGGACAAAAAAGGTGACTCACAGATAAGAAATTTTCAGTCAACTGAGAAATAGGCAGCCCCTAAATTCTTTTGCTTGTAGTTGACTTCAAAAGAAGCTCCTGACTTGCTCGTCAGAAAACACCAGGTGGACCTATACAATGTTCCTTCTGAGTCCTGAGAAAACAAAGTAATGGCATAGTACAGCAATGCAGAACTAGCACTCCAATTCTCAACAAATTCAAAACAAAGTAATGGCATAGTACACCCAGAAAAACTGCAACTATGTGCCCCCAAAGTAGGTACCAGCCGCACGAGGTCACGAGCACAAGAGAAAGGTGGCCAAGAATTCTCCTGCCACAGATATAGCACAATGGAACAAATAATGGAGGACACATCTACAAGCATTGGAATGCTTGCAATGAACGAGCAAATAATGTTTCTAGTAGAAACGGTAAGCTGTGATTGATTATTTCTAGTTTAAAGTGCAGACCCATGAATGACATGTTTCATAAAAAGCTCCTGATGGAACAATTCGAATTAAAAAATTTCCAACAAATCACTAAAACAGGTAAAAGGTACTTCATAAGCTACGAGTATGGATGCATGTCGCAATTAAAAAAATGTTGTACAAACTTACCTGACTTACTGCTGTGAATGCAAGGTAAGAGCTTACTAACCTCAACTTTAATGTTTATATGTGGAAGTCAATTGCAGGTCCTGAGCTAAAAGCAAACTCACATGAGCTCTTGAAAGAACACGAGTAGCAAGCTGATGAATATATGACAGCCATTAACGCAGCAGTTGCTACTGACAAGGCCACACCACTAGTTATTTTTCAGATATCTTCCCTTCACAATTTGCAGCCAACTTATCTGTGAGGGGCTCAAGCTGATTGCACACTGAAAAGTTCATCAAAGCACAAAATGATTCGGCAACAACCTTTGCAATAACCATAAGTTGGAATGAACTCTTCTGAAGAAAGAAATTGAACTACAATGGAGATCATGGAAGCGATGAGATCTAGCACATCAAGCAAATTCGCATCAATTTCCACATGTACGGCTATTGAGTTGCTCACAATGGAAGCTTCTATACAGGCTGTCTAATGTTTTATTTGCGCATGCATGTAAAGCAATTTTGGGACAGCAAAATTAACCACCATTGAAACTGCCTAGTGTGCTAGATTAAACTCATATTCAGATACAACAACTCAAATCAACTAGTGAGTCAACTACAACCAACCATACACAATCACAGAACAAGCATTATCATGGAATGCAAAAGAACTGTGAATGTGGTCATCATAAAGACCTGCAAAAAAATTTCAACTGACTCATTTTAGTCCTGGATGATTCAATGATCAAGCATGCCATGATAACCATACAGTGAATACATTAATTGAACAGTCCTCATATATCTCATCTTGAAATTGTTATGAATAGCACTTGTTGTATTCAATATGAGACCGATAGGCCAGAATATATAGATGTACAAGCGGGTACAAAAGGAAAGCCTATATAAAGCAACACCTAAATAAGGAAAGCTTATATAAGAAAAACATATATATATGGAGAGTTTATATAAAACAATATCTATATCCTTAACACCCCCCACAAATGCAAGGCGTATGCAATAGCATTGCATTTGGAAGGGTTGACGCTAAAATAGGAAAAATCCAAAGTCCTGGTCTTGAAGTAGTCGTCGTAGTATCCAACTCTTGAAAAACTGATCCAATGAAAGCCGACAAAGGAGCCGGGTCGACGAAGAAGAGCCGACGGTGGAGCCGAGTCAATGAAGAAAAGTTGACGAAGGAACCGAGTCGACAAAGAAGAGCAACGAAGCCGACAGAACGAGCCGAGTTGAAATTGGCTGGCATAATGAGCCGAAACCGATAGGGGAAAGCCGACAAAATGAGCCGAGCTGAGGTAATGAGTTAGAAATCGGAGTCGACAGAATGAGCCAAGCCGAGGTAATGAGTTAGAAATCGGAGTCGACGGAATGAGCAAAGCCTGATAAAAGAGCTGTGCCAATGAAAGAACCAAGATGCTAAGGACTTCGATGGACGCAACGGAAGCAATGACACTGAGAATAAAAGACTCAAAGGAGAGCCAAGCCGACAATAGAGGCAACCGATGAAGGAGCTAACCAAGAGCCAAGTTGAGCCTATGAAAGAGCCAAGCCGACTGAGAGCCGATGAAGAAGCCAAGTCGACGAAAGAGCCCATCCGAGCCGACAATGAGCCGAGCCGCCGATAGCCAAAGAAGTCGGAGCCGACAGGTGTAAGTCAACAAAGGAACCGAAGCCAAGCCGACAAACGAACCAATGCACCGAACTGAGCCAAGATGACAAACGAACCAATGCACTAAGCTGAGCCAAGCCGACTGAGAGCAAAGCCAGAGAAGGAGCCGACCGAGATCCGAAGAGCCGGACCCAAAGACGAGCCAAGAGACGAAACCAAGCTGAAGAGCCAACAAATGAGCCAAGTTGACTAAAAGTCGATGAAGTAGCCGAGCCAAGTCGATGAAAGAGCCGAGTCGCTCCGACAAAAGAGGCAAACCAACCGATAACCGTTGAAGGAGCCAAATCGACAAAAAGAGCCGAGCCGACGAAAAGAGAGATCCCGAGCCGAGTTGGAGAGAGCCGAGCTGAACCAAAGCTAGAGTCGAGCGGGAACCAAATCGGAATTAAAAGGACTTTTGAGATCCCGTTGGAGTCCGGCTGGAAGCAAGTCTCGGGCACAAGCGTCTCGTGCGGGAGCCGGGGCGGGCGGTGATCGGCAGCCGGTGCCGAGGTAGCCAGAGACTGGAGCGGCGTGGGAGATGATGCGTCGGGCGGACGTAGTCGGCCGGAGATGGCGGCGAGGAGACCCGACCAGAGCTGATGATGACGACGGGCGCCAGAGCGGAGAGCTGGCCGGCGCACAGAGGCGGACAACGTGGGCCGGAGTGGCGGTCGAAGTTGCGGCGAGTCGCGAGCCCATCTTTGATGGCCGGTCCGGAGCGGCGACAGCGGCGGCCGGCTCGGTCGCCAGCCTCATGGAGAGCCCGCGACGGAGGCGGGGCCAGCTGGAGTGGCGTCATGCCCGGTCGCAGATGCGCTTGGCCGGTGATGAGACCAAAGGTTGGAGGAGGCTGATGACAACGGGCGGAGGAGCCGTGTCGGTGGAGGTGTCCGTCCCTGGGAGTGGAGATTTTTTCTGCCGTGGGCAACAACAACGGAAGTAACGGGCACGGCTAGGGATGGCGCAAGTGCAACGTCGGTAAACCCTAACCCTAGAACCTAGCGCTCTGATACCATGTTATGAATAGCACTTGTTGTATTCAATATGAGGCATATAGGCCAGAATATGTAGATGTACAAACGGGTACAAAAGGAAAGCCTATATAAGGTAACACCTAAATAAGGAGAACTTATATAAGGAAAACCTATATAAGACAATATCTATACCCTTAACAGAAATAAGGTTTCTTAACATAAAAAATCTGCAAATTGTTATTTATCTTCTCTTGAAATAAGACCGCTTAACCCCTTAAACAATCTGCAATACTCTTTGCAGGTGACAATTGCAGATCTCATTAACTGCTGTTTGTTACAAAAGGGTAAAGAGCCATTGCAATTGGGAGCATAAAATGTTCCAGTTAGAACTGAGGTTATGTTTAGAATTGCAATATCTCTACAATCTACAATTTTAAACTCACTGATATTTTGAACTATGTTTACGTGTAATATAAAATCCACGGTTACTCCTCAGTTGCCCTTGTCATTGTTTTCTTGTTTGTGAGAATAAGTTAAGAAAGTTCAAGTGGAAACTAATGTTCATTAATGTTGAGAATTTTCTTCGCAGCTTAATTGCAAAAGCAAGGGCACAAGAGATTCCTAAAAACAAAGGAATAATGAAAACAAATAAGGTACCAATGGAAATGTTGCCACATTTATCACACTGCAAACCATGTAGCAGACTCCTCCATCGACATGGACCTACGGAAGGATGCTTTACAAGCCTCCAACTTCGGCCCTGGAAAATTCATTAAAAATATCAGATTTCCCTTTTGCAATTGCAAACTTCTTAAAGTGGTCATTGCCCATTAGGCCATTACAGTATTACACACCAGCTAGTATTAAATAAGAGCATATATGCACTAGGAGTTAGTTAGCTATCTAGACAACAGAGTATCAAGAGAAGAAATAAGAATACATACTGATATTACTCAGTGTTCAACAGTTTTCTTAATAATGGTATTTTCACCTACCATAAATAGGTCATGCACAAATGTTCAAGACATCTAGCAATGATGAATAGTAATAAGCAATAGAGCCAAGCAGAGCAACTAAAGAAAAAACATTGACAGCACAAAGGCTATCAATTTAGACAACCACATTTCAGTAATGAAGACTCACTTTCATATTGCATCATTGAATTGTAACTGCTTGCACATTGTTTTATCACAATACTGTAATATTCCATCATCATAACCACAAACAAAGGACTATTGCCACAATAGTATAGTTTTCAGGATCAACATAAGCTAAGCTATAAACACAAGAGTAATTCAGTGTGAAGAACAGGATTTTTTCTGGAGAATGTTGCAAAATTTCAGATATCTTGGCAAGTCTATGCCTCATGACACAGAAAAAAACCCCACCGAGTAATTCTTTTCACAGGTAATACAGAACATCATGTACTCCAATACCTCAAATACTTAATGGGATTTCCCAACTTACAATGATTTTCAAGACAAAAGCAAAGATATGATAAATGTCACCGAGAAAGTAACTACAATAGCTATCTAGAAGTAACGGCTGAGGAAACCAAATTCCTCAACTCAGCTAGATGTTCATCAGTTGAGATGTTCAGTGTAAGCCTTAGATTAGTCAACAAAGCCTCTTGCTCCCAGCTAATAGACCCACAAGCATATAGTGCCAACATTGTTGCACGGTAAGCATGCAACTCCAGCAAATGGGTTTCTTCCCTCGGAACATCATCATCATGTTGAGATGTTTCTCTTTCAGATACAGAAGCTTCAGCATCATCAGTTCTACTACAAATATCTCCGCTTTGGTAGGTTGAATTATAGTACTGTGATCTATAGGGGCTACTGCTGGGGCAACAACTACCAACAGAGGATGAAATGCTCTCAGTGTCACTAGGATCTGCAGTTGTTACAAGATGATATCTATAATCAGCACATGCATTTACCCCAGCCACTTTGGTTTTACGAACGCCATTTTTTCTCATATTTAAGGAAGCATGCATGTATTTTTCACCCAGCATAAAGCATGGGGAATCAACAGCATCTACCTTTTCATCAAAAAGGAGAGAACCTCCAGTGACTAGCTGCGAGTGTCTTCCATCTGTACGAGGTATCCACAATCTCTTAGTGAATTCACGGCACTGAGTAGGGTGTGTTGATATAGCAGATGACTTTCTCTTCACGCCTCTAGACATAACACCCTCAAACGCATTATGGTTCTTGAGTAAAAGATGGTTGTCCACTGTACGATGCAATTGCTGGTGTTTCCCCAACTTGCAACCAAGTTTTCCACCTTTTGATTTAACTCTGAATGAACCACCAGAGCATCTTGCAGAATCCTGAAATTGATTGAAAAGAAAAATCATTAGAGAGTTCGTGTTAATACTTGAAATTAGATTTATCTACTCACGGAGAAAAATCAAAGAACCTCCGAGTTTCAATATTGTTGAAGAGACAACATTAAGACCATGTGAACTGTTTGATTTAACTAAAGGTCAAATTGTTTTATATTGATGACCTTATCATGAATAATTCTATTTTGAGAATTTCAAGAAACATGACATTACCTTATGAATCACAATCCATTTGTCATCTTGCCAAAGCTTCCTCAACCGAAGATCGGATACATGTAATCTCAACTCCAGCGATGACCCAAGGAGCCTGACGACATAGTAATTGTTGCCAAGCACTCTTACCATTTCAGCAACCTTCCACGAGTAGCTATCAAAGGCCTCAAGGATATTACCCGCAGTCCAGAATACTGGATCATCCGAAGGAGGGGGGCAAGACCTGATCAACCTTCTTGACACCCTTTCAAAAGCCGCACCAGAGTCAACTGGACTTGGATCATATCTCACATAATAGCTATGTCCGTTGCCAGAGACGATCTCTGCAGGCCTCCAAGAACCCAGAGGCACCTCCACCTCCTGCAATACCTCCACCTTGCCCCCTTTAAAGAATCTCATCGGATCCGTTTACTTCCACAACTCTGTTGCAAACAAGAAACCAAAAATATCAATACTTGAATGAAGTAGATTAAGAGTCGTCAAAATACAAAGATTTCAACTTCTACAAGGGCCACTGCGGATTATATAAATAAAAATCATAACCTAGTTTCCAACATTGGTAAAACTACAGTTGATTGCAAAATCCAACAGATATGCTATGAAAAAAGAACTGATGGTTAATGCACCTTGTTAACTATTACAAACTAGTTACGCAGATCAGGGATTCACGTAATTTAGGTGATGGAAACTATAACCACTACAGCCCGAGCATATCAGTCTATTGATCTGTTACAGGAATAGAAGAACAAATTCGTGATCCGAACAAATTGTGAATTCCTAACAGCTTGTCGCGAAAACCAAACAACTATACCAACTAGTAATCGAACAAACGAAACAATACAAGAGAAATACACCCCCAAACAGCAAAAGGAGCCACGGACAACTCAAGATGTTTCAAGAAAATCCCGGTCCAGTTTCCAAACGCCAACAGCAATAATCCACTGCAGATTACGAACTCTAAACACGGATTTACAAGATACGACAATAGCAGTACCAAATAGAACAAGAACAGGTTCGAAGATATCAAACTACGCAATTACGCATACCAAAACGATCTACGGATCAAACATATCGAGTACCAACTACCAACCAAGCAAGAACATTTGAACCGGTCAATAAGGGCCAAGCAAACAGTAATCATCACAGCTAATCAGCAACAAAAAAAATTCCCAACGCTCTACTGTTCCCTTTAGCACCAATTCCCGCACAGAAACATCAAAACCAGCACAAAAAATACTCCCAAAAGTAACATTAAAAAAAAACGAAAGGAACACGAACCTTGCGATCCCGGCTACGCCCGAACGAGGCGACGAAAAATCCAGGGGAAATTTTCGTCGGCTCCAGCGGCTCCCTGGGCGTGTTCTTGATTTCTAAGCAGTGGAGATTAGGCCAACAGAGGACTCGGGGTGAATTTGGGAAGCGGAAATAGGGGATTTATCTAATGGAAATCTTTTTTAATATAATTTGGGAAGCGCTGCGTGGTTTCGGGCTTTCGGCTTTCCAGTCCAAGGCAACAAGGGTCAGTCGCATCGCAGCCGTTGGATCGAAACGGTCCTAGGGCTTGTTTAGGCCACCGCCAGCGAATCGCTTGCGGGCCGTCTGATGGAGATCCGACGGCGCTCAGAAGATGCGTCTTCTTGGTGGTAATTCCGTCAGTCCGTCACCATGGGTGGTCGTCGGTTAATGGATTCTTCCTTTTCCAATTCAGAGGAGGATTGGTAACCGCTGGGGTTTATCCTTGTTTTCTGACAGAGAGATGTTAAGACCAATTGCATATATTTCTTTAAAAAATTGTAATGAATAATAAAGACTAAATATGGTTTGTCTCGGAGATTTCTTTTCTGACGAAAAAAGGAGGTCGGTGACCAATCGAGATGTTTAACCAGCATCTCGGTAGATTTCTTCTCCAACGTTACATCATTTAGGCAAACAACTTAGTATCTAATTCAGCGGTGATTAATTTTTTCAGTTTCAATTCTAACTGAGCTCTAGCACGTCAATTATACCAATCATCCATTCATTTGGTGTTGCTGTCTTGGCCGTCACGTTTGGCTTTCATATTCCTTGCGGTGCAGGAAAGGATGACCAAAAACATAACGCAAAAAATAATTTAATTGCACAAAAGATAAGCTCTTTTATCGATCACTTATTTAACTAGTAACTAATAACTAAAATTAGATTACGAAATCGGATGCATGAGCTGGACACTACCGGGACTCTTCTCCTTCAATTGTGGTACTTGTAGCTTTCAGGTCTTTTGGCTTGGTCGGACGCGGGCTTCACAAAATCGAAAATTCGATTTTTGAACGATTATTATTATCGAAAACCAGTAAAAATTGGTAGAAACCGAAGAAGTTTTAATTCAAAATTTTTGAACTCGGTGATCAAACTACGGTAAAAAAAGGAAAATCAAACGATTTTACCATTTTTAGCGATTTTCACGGATTTTCGACCCATTTTTAATTTTCGATTTTCAACACACAGAGGGAAAATTGAAAAAAAAACAATAAAAATTCGAAAAAAGTCATAAAAAATCCCAATTAATCTATAAACACCTTATATAAATTTAAACAATTTTTTAAAATCATTTAGTGCTTCTAGAAAATAAAAAATAGTAATTAATGAAAAGTAATAGAGACATTGTCTGATTTTTATAAAAATTTACAAGATTTATCATACTCTGAAATTTTAAAAGAATCATACATAGTGCCCAAGGATCATGCATTAAAAAATTTAGAAATATTAGACTTCATTTAATTCCCCTATAAAATAAAAAATTGAAGAGCATATACAATGACTTTAGCACTTTCAAAAAAATTTAAACAATACACAGGTTTGATGATCATCTAAAAATTTTACAACACTATTAGCATTGCCTTAGGACATCACACAAATTTTTTTATAAATATTAGACTTCATTTAGTGCCCCTAGAAAATAAAAAACAGAAGAGCATGTATTATGATAGTATCACTGTCAGAATTTTTAAAGAATAGACAGGCCTAAAATGATCTGAAAATTTGACAGAGTCACTATAATTGCCTCAGGACCTCACACAAAAATTTTCAAAAAAATTTAACACATTTTTATCAATTCTTCCAATTTTTTTGATTTTTTTAATTTGAATTTCACCGGTTGAAAGCATCTAGGCCTCAAATTCCCTCATGGTTTTGGTAATTAATGACAATCATGGTTAAAGGACTAATAGTTTCTTTAGAATATTGAAAATAGGTTAGTCTCAGGTTTGGTGATCATGAAAGCATAAAAATGGCGAAAAAGAAGATCAATACGTCAAACAAGTGACAAAGGTATAAATATAAGTACTTTTTCCTAGCCTTTTGCCGATCTCGGAGTTTGGAGAAAAAATCGGGTTGCTAGAAATAAAACCGTACTATTAAGAGGGGTCTTGACGTTATCTTGATGTTGTTTAAGGTCTAAAGGCTCAAATCTATAATTAAGATCATGCATCATGACATATATAGATTCAATTTGAAAATTATATGGTTTTTAAAGGAAGTTTCTGGAAGTCCGGTGCTACTGTCCATAGTAGCCCGGTGCTATCGGGCAAGCGGTAGCACCGACCCTAGAGCGGTGTGTAAAAACCCGAGAAGGGTAGTTTGGAGGGCCAGGCAGGGCGGTGCTACCGGACGAGCAGTAGCACCGTCCCTTTGGAGCGGTGTGAAAATTCCAGAGGGCGTGCATTTTGGGCATTCGGGCGGTCTAGTGCTACCGCCCATGGTAGCCAATGCTACCAGGCGAGCGGTAGCACCAGTCTAAATGTCTGGTGTAAAAACTCTAAAAGAGTGTGTTTTTTGGGCATTCTGGCGGTCCGGTGCTACCAAGAGAGCGGTAGCACCGGCCAAAATATTCGGTGCAAAAATTCCAGAGAGCACCTGTAAGGATCAAGTTGGCCTAGAGGGGGGGTGAATAGGCAACTTTAAAACTTTTTAATTCTTATGGAAAAATATTTCTCAATAAAAATAGTAACAGAAATAATTAGTATAAAGATTCAGTACAACTCTGTTTCAGTAAGATTTGTATAGATAAGAACTTGAATGAGAACTGACAATAAAAGGAACAAATAAAGATAAACTAATAACAGGAAGACTCAAAGATTTTTCACCGAGGTTCAGAGCTCAAACTCTTATGTCCCCATGAGAGCACTTCTTCAGAAGTATAGCTTAACCAAAATCACTTCTTCAGATATATTGCTCCATCAAATAGCCAATCACAATGGCTTTTGGTTTTCCCTTAGGTTGACTCTTCCACCACTCCGGTGAGGTGAGTCTCAAGTCTCAACCTTTCACAGCAATGGTAGCTATCGACGATCGAGACCGTCGACCGCAAAGAAAGAGGGGGAAGGATCGTACGGAGGGCAAGGCCCAGAGCTTCGTTCGTCCGGGTGGCACCCTCGGCGGGCGCACTAAGCAGGGGAACCTGTGCAACCAAACAGGAGACGCAAGGTTTATACTGGTTCGGGCCGAACCCCTACTCCAGTTCGTGTGGTGGCGTTGTATTCCCTTTAGTACAGATGACTGCACCAAGTTTACAAGCGAGAGTGCTAATGGCTTAGCGAGATGGGTTCGATCCCCCTCCTAGGGGGATTCCTGCCTCCTTTTATACGGAAGGAAGGGGCAGGTTACATCGAGAGTTAGGAGAGGACGAGGTGACCTACACTAGGAGCTTCGGTCCTTCGTTCTGCTGACTGATCACCGCCCGTCTTGCCCATGCTGGGTCGGTAGTCTAGTTGGCCAGGGCGGTTAGGTATTTCCCCGGGAAACGGCGTACCTACCCTCTGCGAACCTTACGAGTGTTGACGTTGCTGCGCATGACGTGGGTGTTGCCTCGGGAGAGAGCGTGTCTTCGTACTGTATGTGACCGGCTGATGGGACTGGGAGCATGACTTCGGCAGTCATTAAACCATCTTGGGAGATGGCCACCTGCTCTCGTATAGTCACTTCGATTGACCCCATCCGTGGAGCACGTGGCTGTTGGCAGGTGGAGGCTTTGACACGCGGCCCTTGGCGGGGGTTGCCTTGGCTTGGTCGGAGTCGGGGGACCCCGTCCCGCTGCGGAGGTCGGGAGCCCGGCTTGGTCGGGGTCGGGGGACCCCGTCCCGCTGCGGAGGTCGGGAGCCCGGCCCGCCAAGTCGGGGAAGAGCTCGGAGAGGTCCGCCAGGTCGGGGAAGAGCTCGGAGAGGCCCGCCAGGTCGGGGAAGAGCTCGGAGAGGTCCGCCAGGTCGGGGAAGAGCTCGGAGAGGTCCGCCAGGTCGGGGAAGAGCTCGGAGAGGTCCCCAGTGTCCTCTTGAGACCTTTGGTCGGATCCCGACTGGTAACAGTCTGCTCGGCGTCCTGGGCCGGTAGATCGGAGATGTCTCTGCCTGGGCTTAGGAACAGTCCCCCGGGCACAGAGGGGGAACAGACACGTGTCAGGGGGACGCGCGCCAGGCTGTCCGATCCCCGACAGTAGCCTTTCACAATCCCTTTTTGATAGGTCGCACCAACAACTTCTCCAACCGTCTAGGAACAGCTAGTTCCAAGAGTAATAAATTATCCACAAGCCCTGTCTCTTGGTTCAGTAGCTAGATGTAAACTAGACTCAACTTGGAGTAAGAACATTAAATGTTCAGAATAAGTGTTTTGGTTTCTGAGTTGAAGTTCGAACTCTTTGATAGAATGAAAGCTCAGAGATTTCTAAAGATCAAAGAGTTGTAATTGATTTGAAAGATGTCAACGGTGTTCAGAATGTCAAGGATGTGTAAGTGCAAAGCTCTCTGTCATTTTTGTGAACTCAAGCACTGTATATATATAGAACATGAACAGAAGTAATCGTTGTACTTGCCATTTGCCCATTGAGGGTTGGCAGGATGGATGAGACAGGTCAACTACTGCCTCTTTTACAAGTTTTTTAAGGTGTATGAGTCACATGTTGAAATATATACACGCGTCGGACTGAAAAAGTCGGTCCGGCATACATAAGATTTGAGAAGCGTTATTGTACCCAGTGTGACCCATTTGCGCCGGACCGAAAAAGACGGTCTGTCGTATTCATGTACTGGTAAGAGAAAGTTTGTGCCGGATCGACAAAATTGGTCCGGCGTACACATGCTTTGATCTATTTGGATACCAGCAAAACAATGTTTGCGCCGGACCGAAAAAGTTGGTCCGATGTACACATGCCTTGTTCCATTTGAGTACCAGCGAACGTTTGCGTCGGACCGAAAAAGTTGGTCCGGCGTATATGGAAAACGGCTGGTTTTATCTGAGTGAAGCATGTTTGCGCCGGACCAAAAAAGTTGGTTCGACGTGAAAGGACAACATACGCTGGACTGAATATAAGTTTAAATTCAGATCGGTCCGGCGTGAACGGTGTACGCTCGGTTGAAATACATCAGAGGACATCTCTTAGCGCCGGACTAAAAAAGTCGGTTCGGCGTACATGTTGTGCGCTCGGTTAAAAAAAATCGGAAGTGAACTCTTAGCACCGGACTGAAAAAGTCGGTCCGGCGTACATGGTGTGCGCTCGGTTAGGATTTGAACTTTGATTTCTTGAGCGCCTGACAAGATGTTTGGTCCGAGAGAGAACTCTTTTTGGCTAAGAAAGGGAAGATCTGGATTTTTGAATGAGATATGAAATGTCCTATGCTCCAAGTAATCTTAGTGATTTTGCATATAAACCAAGATCATTTCTTATGTATAATCCCTCTTAATAGTACGATGATTCTAGCTATATGGCTTGAATCAACTCCCAAGCCAAAACTAGAAACAAACACCTTAGCCTTGATCTTCAAATACGACTGTTGTCGGCTTCTACTTAGTATCCTTCTTGATCATCAACACCAAAACCTACATAATAAGCATAATTGACAAAAATAGAGGACCTAGATGCTCTTAGCACCTCTTTGGCTGAGGAAAATTAAAAAAGGCTCGGTGCTACCGGTTCTAGTTGGGCAGTAGCGCCAGACCCTCTGCACAACGGCCTTTGGCAGCGCATTTAATGCACTGCTCCAACCGTAACGGTTGGAGAAGGTGCTACCGATCCTACATGGGCGGTAGCACCGGAAATACTGACATAAAGAAGGTTTCGAGCTCAAACGGCTAGTTTTGTTGGTGGCGGCTATAAATATCCCCCACCTGCATTCTAGAGTAACTCTTTGAGAGAGTGAGGAGCAAAATTTGAGTGTTGCATTTAGTTTTGAACCTTTAGACACTCAATCCGACCTCAAGCAAGCGTCAAGTCTTATTACTCTTGGAGGTTGCCGCCTACTAAACTGCTTGGAGGCAATCGAGCGAGGTGAGCTTCTCAACGGATGTTTATGAGAAGTCCCGACAAGTTGTGAAGGCCAGAGTTCGCCTACTCGGAACGAGGAAGAACTACCTTAGTGATCGAGAAAGGCTTAAGCGGATGGAGCCGGCTTGAAGTTGTTCAAGTCACCTCAACATGTAATAGGGGAGATCGGCAAGTCTCCGAGACCACGGGATAAATTCTTGTGTCCTTTGCTTGTGGGTTGCATTTTTCTTGATCTCTTGTGCAATTTACATTTCTAGCAAGTTGAGAACTTTGTTTTGTGTAGAATTGTACCTTGGGCATACTTGAATCGTAGGAACATTTTGTGATCACTAGAAAACTTAGTGCTAAATTGTTAAAGTTGCAATTCTTGCTTAGTGATCTTGCAATTTGGAATTAGTGTTGGAAAAATTTACAAACCTCCTATTCACCCCACTCTAGTTGGTTATCTTTGATCCTACACCGGTTTACTGACCGATTTTAAAAACCAAATCGGCTCGATACGCTCGATTTTCGCAATTTTTTGAGTGATTTTCGGTAATTTTGTGAACCATGGTTGAAAGCAACGGTTGGCTCCCATTGGACAATCCATACTAGGCATCAGTGTTGGAGACGGTCCCAAGAAAGGCAAGTTTACGAGACCTCCCGATTTGTTGCATTGATCAGGAAGCATAAAAAGGAAATGGAATAACTTTCGCAAAACTACAAGTTTAGTGTACATGCTATTAAAAAAACTAAATATTTTAGTATCTATTTTGTAAAACTATAGATTTTATAAAATCTTGTATTATAAAAATACAAGCTTTAATTTGGACCATTTCTTGTGATAGGTTTAACAGATTGTATCCACATGCCAATCTCACTGGCCTGTCTGTCCTGTTCAGTCAATGCCACCTCAGATTGCCGGCGGGGGGAGCACAAGATTGCGGCGGCGTGAGGCCCCTCGGCAGATGGATTGCGTGGACAGATAAGCAACACCCGGAAATTGCCTTGGTTTTGCTCAATTTGAAGTAGACGGGTGAAGGCTTTACGCATTGGTTGCATTCTTCAAAGTGAAACATGCATCAATTCAGGACTGGTCAAGGGGCAAGATGCGAAATTTACTGTCTGAATTTACAGAGGTCTCAATTCTTCAGAAATTATTGTTTGTCCTGTGGTCACGTACGCAGATTTGCTTCACGCATGATCAACCGTCCAAGATCATCTCAATGGATAGATCATGCTTCTGGTGAGATAGATGGATCCAACAACAACGATGACGAAACCTTTTGTCCCAAATAAATTAAGGTAGGCATGGATGGATCCTTTTATGATAAAGTGATTGAAATCAAAGAAAAAAAAAGCAGGGGACAGATTTTTAGCAATTCCTTTGGTGTATAGGAATCATTGGTTGCTTTATAGAATGGGTATATGTACTTCAGGGACACTTCTTTCCAAGCACAAATCAAAGTATTATTAATTCTCATACATATAACTGAGCTCTATATAATACAAGCTGGAGGTGAAATACTTACAAGCCACATATGCTTCTTTGAGCAGAGACAATCAGCTAAACATCAGAACATGTATAAAAGAATACATAAGATGTATCACATGCGTAGTGTTTGGAAAAGAATACATACTCCAAATTTTGTATACAAATTGTAACGGTAACCCAAATCACACCAACTCCAATCTGGAGTTAAAAGAATGTCTATACCCAAAATATGTACCTAGTAGTGAGCTTGTTGCTCTGCTAATCCTGCCAAAACTCCAGCTCAAGGCCTGTGTAGTACTTGATCATGTTTGATCTAGTTCACTAGAATATTTTTTTAGAAACTGTACTTCACTTGTATCACGGAAACCGGATTCTAGCCTCTAGGTTCACCTGGGATACCCACCGATTTTTTTTTAAAAAAAAATTGGCTAGGAGCTCTGACATTTAGATAGGAAGAAGAACAACCACCAAGCTGCGCGAGTGGCGCAAAAGAAACAAAACCATCTTTGTGCAAAATTCCATTGCTGGATGTGAGTGAACAACACAGATAAGGGTAGTGATAGAATCTAGCATGGGCAATCAAATGAATCGCAGAACTTAAAAAACTGGAACTGTCAAGAAAAGTGCGAAGGCACAGTTCCTCCTGCTCGGTCGCACATTGCCAAATCAATTGGTGTGCGTTGCAAAAGACAGACAGAGCTGGACACAAATTCTCAAACCATCCGATGATTTCTGTGACAGCTGACTCATGAGCCCTTGGAGCGAATAAACAAGAAATTGTTTTGAGGATTGGCAGCACTGGCATACGAACAAGATTGTTCTGAGAGCAAGTCTGATATAGTGATCTACAAGGGACAATGTTCTCTACAGCCATGGAGCAAGATGCAAATGAGTGGAACCCAACAGATCCTGACGGAAGGGTCAAACCATCTCAAAGAGAAAGGAACGAAGATTGCCAGCTGGCTACCAGAAACAGGGACAATAGCCTGCTTGTAGTGAGGAGGATTGCCCACTAGCCTGAAGATGTCTGTCTACATATGCTTGGGTTCTGCTAATTCAAGTTACTGGCGTGGTGGTGGCTGAACCTCTTCTCCTGCGCTGTACTGCCAACAAATTAGGGCTATGCCCTTGCAAAGCTTTGCAGAATTATTATGAAGCTAAGCCACTAGAAATTGATCCGTACGATCAAAGTAACAACAGGCTTTATACGCACTAAGACACAGGCAATGGAGAGCATTGTCATTCCTCAAGGCACTTTTTTTTCCTAAAAAAAGAAAACATTTTGCAAAGTAGATAACGCGCTCTCCTGGAGAAAATTGCCATCTCGTGGTCGGATTCAGGTGGAAACCAATAGATCTCCGGGGTCGTAGCGCGTTGGGATTGATCACTGGTGCACTCTTCACTGATTTTAGGTGCGCTGCGAACTTGCGATTGCAACGCACGGCGGCGGTGGCAAAACGGGATGCTGTAATTTTTTTCTCTCTCGTCGATTGATTTCCCGCGGCAAACGTGGAGATATGCACAGGCACAGGACGAGGGCGCGGCGGCTTGATCGAGAAGAGGGGAAGAAGAGTTTATCAGAATCTTACCGAGGCGGACGGGGGAGGAGGAGGAGACGGAGGCGGAGAACCACAGGAGGAGCGCCAGCGGAATCAGTGCACGGCGCGCTCCAGCGTCCGCGCCCGCGCCCGCGCCGCCCAGCGGGCGACTGCTGATCGCACGTCGGCAGCGCCATGCCGTCGTGGTGGCCCGCGGGCGCGTCGCCCTCCGACACGCGCACCCCGCTCGACGACCGCCGCATCTCCGTCCTCGCGACACGCGGAGCGGTGCGGCGGCGATTTTGTGGGTGGGCCCTTGACCGCCTTTGCGAGCGAGCCGGGCTGGCTCGGCGACGCGGTGCGGGCGAGACGAGACGGATCCTTCGCACGCCCCTGCGTTTTGATGGGTTTCTTCTGCGCTGCCGTGTTGGTGTCAGGCAGAGGCAGGCCGCGTTGCTGTTCGCTGGTCGGCGTAACGGCGTTAAGTGTCCTCTCGCTTGGAAGGACCCCCTCGCCTGGAGTTGCTATTGCTTTGGAAGGGCTTTAACTTCAACATTTTCTCTCTGAAAGACAACCTCTGGCTTTTCTACAGTTAACAGTCTATTTACATTAAGACAAACTGAAAATAAAAAATTGGTTTAGAGTGGCCTCCCACGGTTTTGATGGGTCAAGACTCTCCTTTACCACTAGAGTTGAAAAAAATTATCCTATCCTACAAGTATAAAATCCTAAAACGTACCCCCTCTCACTGTTATTCTCGATTCGCACCCTTCACACCTAAAAGTCAGATTATCAAATACCAAACCTCTTCAGTCTAACCGTTCAGCCGTGCAACCCTTTAGCCTAACCGAAAGCTACTTTTCAGAAAAGCTACGGCCATACCAAACAGGGCCTAAGAGTTAAGCGACAACAGGTGATTCTGACTACCTGTTTTCTACGTGAACGGCTCATTGTAATAGTACCTCTCCTACCGTAGTAAACTGTACCATAAACAACATAGGACGATTGTAGGCCAGGTAGAAAACTACTTAAATTGCAATCCTACTAGTACTGTACAGGAACATGATCCTGCTTGGAATGGCCTCATCTCTTTCTTCTTCTTCGTCTTCTAATTTAGGGTTGGATTTGGTCGACCTGGGACTACAGGATTGTTTGTTTTTACTGTGGATTATGGATTCTGGCCCCAAAAACTGAATAAAAACAAACAGCTCGATTCTAAAAATCGATTCTCATAATACAGTCTACCTATATACGTTAGAATCCACAATCAACTTCATATGTTATGTGCTTCTCTAGATTCTGATGAATACAAATATGAGAATACCACTGAAAGTTCTAAATAATTACTCACCAAATACTATCCCAGAATCTAGAATCTAAAATTAGCTTCTCTAAAGCCATAATCCAAAATCATTTTTAAAAAAATCTATAACAAAAACATACAGACCTTAAAGAGGGACGCCTAGTTTTGCAATTTCTAAAACCTAACGCTTAGTTTTGAAAAAAAGATTAAAAAGAAATGTTAAAAAGAAAAAAAATTCATGAATGGCATGTGCAGGCTTCAAAGTCTTGACACTTGAGGACCTTGCTGTTTTGCCAGAGGATCTCAGTGACAAACCAGCTTGGCTAGTCTTCCGGTCCCAGGATGCATATGAAAAGATTCTAGAACAGCCATGCCGACCAAGTACCACTAAGGGGGCAGAGGCGCAGTGCAGTGTCTTTTTTTCTCTTTCAAAATGGCCCTTTTTCCATTACATGCAATATAGCCTCACTGTAAATTCAAACCATAAACCCCTTCAAAAACACAAGGGGGAAAATAACGGCCCCAGCTGTAGCACTTTCTGGAGTAGTATTTAAACACTGTAACTTTTCTCCTCTTTCAAACACTGAACTTTTCAGATCAAACCTGGAGCATACAACTGCCACGTCAAAAAATACAAGAAAAAAACGAACGCTATTAACAGCACATAACTAAGAAGCACCTCTCTACTATTAGTCAAGACAAGCTCATGGGGTTACTTATCTTCTCACAATGCTTTTAAAAAAATCACACCGTCAATTTCCAGCAAAATCTGGGATTTTGGGGAGCAACCTCGGTAAGAAATACAACCTCCTTCCCTTCAGAACTGCTAGATGTTGATCCGGAGCAAGGATTAAAATCTCGCGGTTTCCGGATTTGGACGAATTTTGAAATACCGGTAGTAGTAAAAAAAAATTAAATTGCTACCGTATCTCAGAAATCTCAGCGAGATATCTGGTTTTTTTTACCGGATTTGGTCCAATAACCCTTAAGAAAGTCATCTCCTACAAAAATTTGTTGAAAAACTGAATTTTTGAGATATTTTTTAAAAACTATAGAAACACTGTCGGATTTTTATAAAATTGTACATGCTTTATCATGATGTGAAAAATTTATGGTATCATCCTAAGAAGTGTAGGATCATACAAATTTTTTTTAAAATAATTTAACTTCATTTGTTATCTTTAAAAACTCAAAAACAGAATGAACATAATTAAGACAGTAACCTTGTCAGAATTTTATAAATTTTCTCAAGTGTGATCATGATCCAAAATTTTTATGAGAGATTAATAATTTCCTCATTACCATTCTCTCAAATTTAAAAAAAAGTTAAACTTTTTTGTTTGCTCAATCAAATGTATGTATGCATTGAACTTCATTTGTTATATTTCAAAAATCAAAAACAGAAAGAACATAAATGGTATAGTGCACTTGTAAGAATTTTATAAATTCACTGGAGTGTTATCATGATTCAAAAATTTTATGAGATCTTAAGAATTTCCTTATAACCCTTATACAAAATTCTCAAAAAAAACTAAATTTTTTTTATTGCTAAAGCAAATCTATGATTGATCATTAGGTTTTTATCAGAACGTAGCACTATCAGAATTTTTGAAACTTCTTGAAGATCGATCATCATATGAAAATTTTATATAAACATTAATGATACATCAGTACCATCCACAAAAATTTTCAAAATTTTCTAACGTGGTTTGTACTATTTTTCATTTGGTTGAAGTTTCCCGGTAAGGCTTTTATCAGGACAGTAGCACTGTCCGAATTTTCAAAAATTCATGAAGCTTGATAATCATATGAAGATTTTATAGCAACATTATTGATGCATAATAACCATGAAAAAAATTCAAAATTTTCTAACGTGGTTTGTTTCGTTTTTCATTCGGTTCAAACTTACTGGTTAGTGTTTTATCAGGACAATAGCAATGTTTGAATTTTTAAAATTCCTCAAATTTTATAATCATCTGAAATTTTTATGGGAACATCATTTATGTGTCAGGAACCTACACAAAAAATTTCAACATCGTTTGAGCTATTTTTCGCTCAGTGCAATTTTGCTGAGATCTCGGCAAAACCGGCCGAAATTTCGGTTTATCGGTAGAAAAAAAATCCAGATTTGAATTTTTGTTATTGTATTTCATTCAGGATTTGTTCAAAATTTCTAAATCTCATTGAGATTTTATTCTCCGGCCATGGACGAGATTTGGAGCGAAAATGAGATTTCAATCCTTGATCGGGAGTGCTGAGACCCCGATGAAGTTCCCCATCCGAGAAATGATTGAGCATACGTGAAACAAGAACAATGTGAATTTTTCTTCTTATATGCATAAAAAGTATGATGATCCTAGATGATGCAGATGATCATGATACGTGGAGAAGCGACGAGGAATTCACGAGGGAAATCCTTGCAAGGCTCAAAACTGTTGTGATCAAGAGATTGCGCAAAGAGGTCAACCATCTTTGTCTGAAAATTTGTACTAGTTGATAAAAGTTAAACCACATACATGGAATTGAAGTGGATGGTAGTAACCAATACTACACATCTTCCATTATCAGGACTTTCCACCTGTTAGTAGTGGGGCAAGAAGAGCTCGATAACCGTTGCGGATATCTAGAGTCAACTTAACGGCGTAACGGTTGAAACGACCAGTATAAGTTCCTCCTCAAACTTGAAGTGCTAATTCGGTTCATGTTTCTCTCTGATGTAACAAATAGGTTATCAAAATTCACTTTCCCCCTTTTTGTTGAATGAATTGGAGATGCACATTTTGATTCTTTTTCTATCAATTGGACCTGCTGGACTACCATGTATGGTATGTTCTTCATGCTTCTATATATGCAGGCAATCCTTTTGTATAGGATGTACATTCTGGATCACCATAACTACTTGATGCCGTACCTGAGGCGCATGCAAGGCGTGTGCCACTATGCGTTGTGCACGTTGCTGTTCTTGAAGGATGATGGGACCCTGAAACCGGTTGTGATAGAGCTCAGCCTGTCTAGCGACGGTGCGGACGAAGGCGAGATCAGTAGGATCTTCCTCCCTGCAAGACAAGGGACTGATGTACATCTGTGGCAGCTTGCGAAGACTCATGTTTCTGTCAATGTTTCAGAGTACCATTAGCTCATTAGCCATTGGCAACGGGTGTGGATTCTGTATCTGCTGCCATAACGATTGGTGGCTTGCCGCATTAGATCGCATAAATTTTGGCAGCATGTGCGGGCAAGTGCCGCATTGCCCACAACCCATCCCACATTCATCCTGATCTTGACCTCACCTAGAAGGGCTCACTTATCCTGAAGACACATGTTTACGGTCACCATATGCCGGTGAGAGGTGGTGTATAGGGGCTCTTGTTGAATCTACTACCCCTTCCTTTGTCATGATAATCGGCAGTACCGCGTCAAATGCTTGGCTACGACTCCTATACCTGCATAGTTTCAAACAGTGAAGTAACAGTACATCGCACATATCAAAACTAGAACCAAATATCGGACCAAAGGGTACAAAAAGACACAAGTTAGTTCATGTGATATTGTGAATCAAAAGATACTAGTAATAAAAAGATGCTACATGCTCTGAAATTAGTTGCATGACTTGTAACATTCACAAAATTAAGCTTTCATTTCCCTCAAAAAGGATAATGTTTCAATTATTCATATTCATGCACAAAATATGACTGTTCCCGTGTTTCGAAACAGCGAAATGACCGCATAACTCATTTAGTATATCACATTACATAAGGTCATATGAGATGGACAGGATGGCAATAAGTTCACCTATCCTCGCATTCAGAGAAGAACTAATGAGATGATCCTAATACAGTATCAAACTCCTTTATCAAAAAGCATAACAATCCGCTTAATGCCCCGCCCCCTGTGGAATGGGCTGACACGTGCATATCACCTACTTACACAGTTACATTTTCATCATCGTTTCAGGTAAAAGAGTTAACCCGAGGGTGCTACATTTCGACCCAACAAGCACTATATGCTACTCCAGCTCATTTTAGACTTCAAATGTGAGACTAAACACATCACCACAACTCCACTTAGGCCACATGGGTCAACACAAGTAATGCCGGGTGTTACAGTGTAGCAATTACATTATGTACTGGCGGAGTGCAAATGCAAGTGATTAAGATGAACAGTCTAAAAGCTTGCTGCAGCTTGGGCTCAGGCTGCCTCAGAAGTTACTTAGCCATGAGCTCAGCTCAAAGGAAAATAAGCCTACATTGAACCCGAATCTCATATCATTTCCTTTAAACCAAGATTCAATTTATATGATTATATCAGCTGAATTCAAAAGCACCTCAAAGAATACCCGAACTCCCCATAAAATCCCACCAAATTCCTACCGCTAAGTTCATACCCTCAGAAATACTGGCTTTGCCAGTGCCATGTAGCAAAGTTTCACTTTACGCCTACAAATAGATAATGCCTATCGTGTTTACCAAAGGAGGGAAACAGGTAAATGAAGATTACCTGTGCATAAAGCTCGAAAGTTCTCAGTTGTCTTCAGAGTTCAGACACATCAGCAAACGGCTGCAAGGGAAAAAGAGCATTGATGATTTTGTTATCCAAAAAGTGGTGACAGGACAGCCAGCAAGTCAACTTCACCTTGAGGCTAGATTATAAGGGAGCAATGAAGGCTAAAGCTAGAAAGGATTCAATGGATTACACATATTATTGCTGGTAACTTAAGTGGATATGATCAACAACGTATAAGTGGGAAAGTATACCTCAAAAACCATTTTCCCCGCATGATCATCGCCAATTGACACATCTAGAAAAACAAGTAGATTCTTTTTTCTTGCCATCTTCTGCAACACCCACAAACTGTTAATAAGAAATGGATGCTCCACTCTGATTCAAAGACAAAGGAAGGTATCAACTTCGCGTGTGCTACACATCCCTTTCCATGCTCCCAGAGATGGAGCTCAAGAAGTACATTGCAGAAAAATACAGGTTCCACTACAACACTACTGCACCCACATGAATAATGAGTGACTGCCTACACTCTGAATTTGGTTGAACACAGAAAGTTCCACTGAGAGCAATTTAACCTACCCACAGTAAATGCATACTAGTTCTTCCTTTTTCAGACATGAGATTATCACCATTTCTAAAACCCCACCAAGTCTCGAAACCTCGCTTTACCACTACTACTTCCACAGATAATTGCGCCTGGGCTGGAAACCAATCTATTACAGTATTATTATAGCTGCTTTCATTTGACAGAGAACAACTCCTTTCATGGCCTATTCATACAGTTCCCATGCGAATATATGTTACCACAAACTCTACGAACCAAAACTCAAGCACAATCGCCACCCTCATCCTAAATTTGCCCCAAGGCCCAAGCCATCCGATACATTCCCACCACCAAACAAGCATACAAGCACAAACAAATCAGCAAGGGACGCACAACCACGCGTGATCCGAGCACGTCGAGGCGCACGGGCGGAGGGGGGAAGAGGGAGGGGGCACGAGCCGTCCAGGGAGTTGGGCATCAAGCGCGACCTCTCAGCGCCGGGCTGGCTCGCATCGGGATCCCTCCGCGCCGACGCCCCCGAAGCCGCACACGGAGTCCGCGCGAGCCGAGGAGACGAGGGGAGAGGAGATGGACGAAGACGAAATGAGGCGGCGGGAACCCGAGAAGGATGCGCCCGGTGGGCGGCGACCGGCGGGCGGCGACCGGCGAGGGAGGGTGGGACCCAGTTGCAGAGAGATATCCGCGAGTTGACGTGGCGCAGATGTATGTGGACGGGGCCACCATGTCGCCGTAAATGTACACGGGCCTGGGCCATAACAGCCTAAATTAAGTGGGCCTTTTTTGGGCCGACATGGATGGCCTATAGGCCCGCAAAGAGCGAGCGTTATGTTCAAGTTGAGCCCACGCACAGCAAAACCCACGGAAAGGGTAAGAGGTGAAGACAGCAAAATATCCATCCGGAGAGCTCGCGGAAATGGCGACGGTGGTGCCGCTCGCCGTGGCCGCCGCCGCTCCAAGGGCCTGCTTGTTTGGCGCCGCGAACCACGTCCCGTTCCTCGGGGTCCGCCCACGCCTCCGCCCCTTGCCGCGGGGGGTCGCCTGCTCCCTTCGCAGGAGGCCCTCCAAGTACAAGGTCACCACACATGCTACTTCCTCTCTCTTTCTCTCTTCTCCATTTCCCCCCTGTTCTGAAGCGCGCGCGCGTGCGTGTTTAGTTGTTGCTCAGACGAGATGCCATCTTAGCTTGGCGGTAGTATGCTAAGCAAGTAGAATTCAAGTGGTGGTAGTGGTAGTGGTACACTAGTTGGAGACAAGACCTTGTTCATGTCAAACCTAGAGCTATGTGGTGAACTTGTTGCGTATTGGTGACCTAGTTTATCCAAAGAAGAGATGTTTGGTGAAGTGTAGTTACTGTTTATCCCAACTTAGTGGCCCTATCTTTTTCGCCTCCGTGGGCATAGTTGTCCGTGGGCATATTTGTGTTAGATAAGGGATTTAGATAGACAGTATTGTTTTGCTGTGCATTGCCTGCATATTTTTTTCTCGGCGTCTGTCGTACAGGATGTGTGGCAGTGTGGGTTATGTGTTTCCTTCGTGTTCCCTTGTGCATCCATAAATTGTGACTGGAGGCTTTGTTAACAAAAATCTTCTGTATTCCAGACTAAAATCAAGAATGAGGAGGATGAGCCTGCAGAAGATGACATGGACGATGGTGGTGGTGGTGATGATGCGTTGGAGGCACTTTTCAAGCAGCTGGAAGAAGATATCAAGAACGATGATTTATCTGTCGAGGATGATAATGATGATGGAATATCAGAAGAAGATATGGCCAGGTTTGAACAAGAGTTGGCAGAAGCAATTGGGGATATTGATGGGGTTGATGAATCTGCTGGGGATTTGTTGTCAGGCTCTGAAAATTCTGCTAATGATGAGGAAACAGATGAAACCGAACGATCCGAGCTGAAAAACTGGCAACTCCGGAGATTGGCTCATGCACTGAAAATAGGCCGCCGTAAAACTAGTGTAAGTAGACAAATATGCACCTGAGTTCTATTTAATTTCCATTTTTAAAATCAGCACAATTTCTTTTACTAGGAAGCACTCTGACAGGAACAGGTAAATATACAAAACTCAAATTACTGAAGTTTTTTTTTGTCTTCCATGAATTGTTTTTTTTTGTAGATAAAGAATCTTGCAGGGGAGCTAGGCCTAGATAGGGCTTTGGTCATCAAATTGCTCCGTAATCCACCTCCAAAACTTCTACTTATGTCTGATTCTTTGCCTGATGAAGCCCCTTCTAAACCTGAAACCAAGGAGATAGAGCCTTTTCCAATAGTTGATGAGGTTGATGCCACTGAAACCAAGCCACAGATGGACCTTCCCATTCATGTCATGAGTGCAGAATGGTCTGCGCAGAAAAGACTAAAAAAGGTGCAACTGGAGACATTAGAAAGAGTCTACTTCCGATCCAAACGCCCGACGGTAATTAATATTTCATGAAGATCGTCCATTTCATTCAATGAAGTACATTTCACAGTATATTTGCTCATTGTTTATATCTCCTGTTCGATTTTTGCGTTGCATGATCGCTTACTTTATTCTTGCATTTGACACAGAATACAATGATCAGCAGCATAGTCCAAGTGACAAACCTTCCACGGAAGACTATTGTTAAGTGGTTTGAGGATAGAAGGGAAAAAGATGGGGTACCTAACCATCGTGCCGTGTACAAGATATCCCTATCTGAGACCATAGCTAGTTGATAACTTCTTCAGATAAGCATGTATTACAGTGTTCTCTTTGAAGTTTGAACTACTTACAAAATGTAAATTTGAATTTTTATGTACAACAAGTTTCACAAGCCCAACATGGAGTATCTTTAAAATTATAGTTATACTCGGGGATCAGCCAATGTGACAGGTACAACTTCTAACTGTCACGTTGCCATTTTTATTGGCTTCACTCTGGACCACCATTTTGACTATCGACTTCAGTGAAAGTTAGTTTAAGATCTGTTGACCAGATCCTGATTTGCTGAATGGTAAATGTTCCATAGATCCTGTCACTTTCTTGCTTACATTAATTTTCTGGTGTGGAAGCAAGGCATATCACATGATATTGGTCCTAGTCTGGGTTATGTGGGACATGTGCCCAGTATTTCTTTTCCTTTTATGCATCTGATGCAAGATTTCCAAAAGTATTAGGTATTTTGGTGTAGTGCTTTAAGATGAAGCTGAGAGAGAAGCTACAGCGTAGCTGACACCATGCATTAGGAGCATGAAGCATTTGATGTTCACATTGACGAATCTTTGGAGTCTGGGTAGGTCACTTTGTACTGTATCAGCTAGATCAAAACCATGCGTCTTTTCACCTTACTTTAATAAAAATGTGTTGCAATTTTCAATGTAAGAGTTTTGGACTAATGAGTCAACTCAGCGGTCTGCATTGATCATGGGATCATCAGAGGCTCAAATGGTAGACAGTAATTTTCAATGACACATATGACTAGGTGTATCTACAGAGCAGATCTCTTGACACTTATTTAGGATTATATTTATTATTTATTTCACCATCTTTCATTTTATGCTGCTCTTCCACCGTCTTTCAATCTTTCCAACTCCTCCACTGTCTTTCAATCTTTGCAACTCTATGGTGAGTTCTATTCTGGACTTTTTACTATTCATAGCGGGTGTGCTTGCGCGCACACCTCATATTATGCCGGGTTAGGGAAGATGGAGATATCGTGGAGCTCATCAGAAGGAAACCTTCTGGAAGGAGAGGGAAGGGGGAGGTAGCATCGGGGACCTGTACAACAGTGATATTGAGGTTGGAAAGGAGAAAGGTTAGTGGAGCTTGTGTAAGTAGCTTAAATGTTAAGTCTGTATAGTGCAACTAAAGTTCACTAATCCCCATAGAGTAAAATCATAATTAATATATTAATGATGTCTAAAATTAAACTTTTGATTTTGTATACTACGAAAATCATTTTTTTTGTTTTAGATAATATACTGTACTTTATTATCTAGTGATTGTACACGCCTCTTTATTTACTATCTTCCTGCATTTTGCACTCTACCCTATGTGATGATGATTGGCTGTTTGCTGATGTTAACTAGAGCTGAATACAATTGCTATATGTCTTTGCTTGCTCCCCCTGGGACTTTTTCTTCAGATGTACTATTCCCGCATTAACTGAATTCTGGTAGTAATGGTCCATATCAAAGGTTCATACCCAACCCTTGTCAGTTATGTTTAGCATTTTTATGCTGACGCATATTATATGCCTTAAATCTTTTCCTGGACCCTGTTTTGTTGACATATCATTGGCAGACTTTTCATCAAACTTTGCAGTAGTGCATAAAATTGCTGAAGAAAGCATCCATATACATGCTTATTAAAGCGTCCATGAAGCATAGCTTTGTCGCCGTTTAAGAGTCACCACAGTGTCACTTAGGCGGCCTATGTCGTCGGGGGTGGATGAGGCGGGCACCATAGGTAGGGGCTGAGCGGGAAAACCAAATATGGGCGGGCGTGGGGGTAATAGAGAGTGGGCTAGTGAATCACTGGAGAGAGTCAGTTGGAGAGAGAGGGAGATATGGGCAGGGTTTACAAAACCGTTTTGAACCCGAAATTCGTAACCCCGGCGGTAGCGAAAACCACTTAAAACCGCGAAAAACCGAACGGTATGGAAATTCAAACATTTTGAAATCTGGTCAAACCAGCGAGCGAAATTCGCAGTTTTTGAGTGAAAACCGCCAAAAACCGAAGCCGGTTGGAAAAATGGGAAAAAATGTAAAAAAAATCAGGAAAAATTGCAAAAAAAAATTGTTGTAAAATTTGTAAAAATCCAGTAAAGGCCAAAAAATAGGAAAATGTAAGAAATATATATAAAAAAGTATATAACAACACGAAAAAATTCTGGTATGATCTCTCATAAATATGGAAAAATTTCGACATGACCTTTGCTATATTTTAGACAATTGGAAGTTGTAAATTAGGCATTTAGCAATAATATATCAACAAATAATCTTTCATTTTAGTACTACTCACGTATCAATCCAACAAGTGCAAAAATAGGCATTTAGCAATAATATGTTAACAAATAATCTTTCATTTCAATACTACTCATATATCAATCCAACAAGTGCAAAAATTGGCATTCACATAATGATATAACAATACCATTTACATATCAACACCATTTACATTTCAATACCTTACAAAAATTGCTTGTATAAATAATTTGCAAGAAATTGCTAGTATCAAATTGCACGTTGTACGACAAAATAAGTACAGAATATAACTAGTGGTACAGAGTACAACTTCTATATTAAAGTTTTGGTAGTTCATGCATGCATACAACGAGAAGTAAGCTTTTCAATATTGGATAACATTAACATATTAAAATATACCATTGGAAGATAATTTCTGTGCATACAAATATCGCTACTTGAACAAATAGTACCATTTTCGGGTGTCGTCCATTGCTATTAAATATACTTCAACAAATATTGCTACTAAATATAATTGAACAAATATTGGTACTAAATATACTTCAACAAATATTGCTACTTGACATACTTCAACAAATATTGCTACTTGACATACTTTAACAAATATTGCTACTTGACATACTTGAACAAATATTGTTACTAAAATACGTTTAAGTAAGTATTGCTACTTGACATACTTGAATAAATATTGCTACTAAATATAATTGAACAAATATTGTTATTAAAATATGTTGAAGTAAATATTGCTACTTGGCATACTTGAACAAATATTGCTAATAAAAATACTTCTAATTTCTTTTTTTTGGCTTTTTCTATTTTCTAGATTTCGAATTGCTCAAAAAGATCTCCAAACTTCGTTTTTTTTTTCAAAAAAAAAACAATCACACCAGAGGTCATAAAGCAATTAATACTAATTTTAGGGATTTTTTGGATAAATTTTTCGAATTTGTTGAATTTGAATTTCAATTCCACTAGTAAACCAAGCGGTTTTGCTTCTCGAACCGGAGCGGTAAGGTCGAAAACCGCGGTTTTTTAAACCCTGGATATGGGTCGGGCGATAGAACCCTAGCGTCGCCAGCCTTGCCGCCCTGTCCCATCTGCTCCAGGGCAGCAGCGACAGTCACAAGCCACCTCCTCTGCTCTGCTCTACATGTGGCGTCGCCCTTGCTCTCTCCAGTTCTAGGCCTCCCACCTCCATCTCTGTTGCAGCGTCGCTTGCCACCCTCTCTAGTCCTCTACGCCACTTCTCCGGTCTTCAAATCTAAGTATGCTACTATGCTCTGCCCTCCTCTCCCCTTGTCTCCCTCCCAGCCGTCCCCTCTCTCCTTCTCCCTGTCATCCTCTGCTCTTGTTCTCCCATCCCCTCTCTCTTCTTCTCTATGTCCTCCTCTGCTCTGCTCTCTCTGCTCTTGTTCTCCCATTCCCCCCTGCTATGTTAATGCTTGTCATGTATGATGCTATTGCTTGCTATTGTTAAGTACTTAAGTGTTAATGCTTGTTGTTAAATTTTAATGGTCGATGGCTTGATGCTACCGTTAAATGTTTTTGTGGTGCATATGTTGTCGCCTCGCCACACGCCTTAAGCACTTTAGCCCTAAAAAGGTAGTGTGTCGTCTCACCTCACCCTATCGCTTTAATAACCATGTGCATATCTTCTGGTAGCTCTCACCTATTTGTCTACTTCCTCTAGTGGATTGGGTAATGTCTAGTCGCTACTGTGTACTTGGATTGCTGTTAAATGTTAATGGTTGATGGCTTGATGCTTCTGTGTACTTGGATTGCTGTTAAATGTTAATGGTTGATGGCTTGATGCTTCTGTTAAATGTTAAATTTTGATGTGTGTATGGTACCGCCTCGTCGCACACCTTAAGCGCTTTAGCCTGAAAAAGGTGGTGAGTCGTCTCGTCTCACCCTATCGCTTTAATAACCATGTGCATATGCTCTTGTAGCTCTCACCTATTTGTCTACTTCCTCTAGTGGGTTGGGTAATATCTAATTGCTTCTGTGTACTTGCATTCTCTTTCTCCACATGCTTGTGATGGAAAAGTAAAACCAGAGGCATGTGGTTCAAAATAGAAAAGCATATAATTTAATCTGATGAGTTCCTGTACTGTTCTGCCGTACATAAACTAATCCCTGCACAACCTAGTTAGTTATTGGAAGACAGCCCCTGGTACCTTTCCATGGCACCGGCAGCTGACTGCTCTTCTGTCTGTATATTAATGGCTGTCTCCTTCTATTTACATATATACACACTGGAAGACAGCAGCGGCAAGCAACTCCCTTCAGTTCATCCGTACCTCTTGTTCTCCATACTTGCAGATAAGTTGGTTCTTTTTGCAGAAAGGAGAGGTGGATAGGTGTAGATGGCTGGGTTACAAAGATCAGCAACGACTTTCAGAAGGTCCGGTTCGTCAGGCCTGGTCTGGGACGAGCGGTTCCTGACCGAGGATGCCGAGGCAAAGGCCGGCGATGGCACGGAGGAGCCCCAACCGGAGCTGCGGCATTCCCGGAGCGTTGGGAGCGTCGGGATGATGCGCTGCGGTGGTAGAGACAACAAGAAGCTGAAGCAGAAGAAGCAGAAGCAGGGCCAGAAGGAGGATGGCCGCAGCCATCAGGTGTTCCGGACCAAGGACGTGGCTCCGGACCTTGACCCACCATCGCCAAGGGTGTCTGGCTGCATCCTCTGCTCTATCTTCCGGAGCTCTGGCTCCAGCTCGGCGCACCGAGCCAAGCCCAGGAAGAAGTAACGGTGATAAGTTCTGGTGCGGTTGTTACTTGTTACTGTAAAGTTGAGTCATGGATTTGGGCATGTCTATACTTGAGTGATATATGAGTTGTACTTTACATATATATGTCAGGTTAGTTTCTCTTTTGGTCAGTTTCTGGATTCAGATCCATGCTTCGAACCATAATTAGAACTAGTAAGCAGCTATTGAGATTTGGGGTGTTCTTGATGCGGTGCAACTCTCCCTTCCGTTCTGGAGCTGGGCCTTGAATCTCTTGATTGCTTGCATGTGTGTGTGAGGTGCTGTACTATTGCCTGTGCGGTGAGTGTCTGGGTTGCAACCATAAAGAATTGGTCTGATTCGGCTAGCATATGGGCATGGGCATGTGAGTTTGAGTTGGCGTAGTGATTTGTGAGGCAGTTTTGTTGGAAAGCATGAGTTGGTTGGTCCTCTCGTGTTGTGGGGGATGCATATGGTGGTGCAGAAGCTATGATCTGCCTTTCTGAATTTCCTCGTAGTAGCCCCGGTACCTCGAGAGTTGATTTTTGATTTGAGTTGCTCTTGCATATGACATCCGTGCCAGCAGGCCCAACACCCCATTCTCAAGGTTCTACTGTTGATTTCTAATGGAAGTGGTTCTTGGATACAAGAGCAACCTGTACGTTGCGTGCCATGCCGTGGACGTCGTTCTCCACACGAGAAAGTCGGGTTTTTTTTCGAAAAAAGGGCTTAAACGTAGTGGGGAAAAAACGGGAAAAATGTATGTTTTTTCGAGAAGAAGGATCCGAACGTTTTTTTTCCCGTGGAAAAGGATCTAAACGTAATTTTAAATTTATGGAAAAGGACCCGAGTGCAAGCCTTAAAAACGCATAAAGGACCTAACCGTAATATATATTCTTTTTTGGAAAAAGGATCTATTCGTAACATTTTTTTTCAAAAAAGGTCTCAAACGTAATTTTTTTATTCTTAAAAAGGACTTATACGTAAATATTTTTTCGGCTCGGCTCGTGGCTCGAGCCGAGCCGGCTCTAGTGACACGTGGATGCGGTGGCCATCTAGGAAGTCTTCCAGGATTAGTAGGATTGATTATTCCATTTGTGCCGGCAAACCATGGGGTTGGAATGCGAGAATTCTTGCAACTCCTATGTTCCAAACAGGCTTTTAAGGTTCAGTGACTCCAACGTTGTCTATGATCCTCAGGATGGCATTACTGCCTATCATCGTTAGCTTATACTTGTGGTGACCCTAATGACTTTCTCTCTTCGATCCACCCCTAACTGAGATCAGATAATGGTTTTCAGGAGATAAAAACTCTCCCTCCCACAGCACTGCAGGAATGATCGAGCATCATGGAACAACGCAACACCGTGCAACTAACAGATAATTATCATTTGGTGAGAAAAATCACATGACTCCATGATGAATTGATGATCATGACTGTCACTGGGTCCCTGCCCGTCGGGTTAGAGAGGGACGTCATCCGTTCCCCGTTCGTGCCATCCATGTCGACGTTGACATGAATAAATATCTGAAAGTCTAGGATTCACACGATACATTACAGCCGACCTTACGGCCAATAATATATATAACGACATTTTCCCAGCAGAGGGACCCGTCCTGGTGCCCGTCCCTTTCTCCGGTGTGTTCTTGCGCGTTATCTTTGGGAATTTGGCTGGAGCCAATCATGTTCTCGCTGGACTGGTAACATTTGACGATAATTCTCGAGCTATTTTACAGGCCACGACTTGATGATTGATCGTTCAAGTGGTGTCAATATTTGTGAGTTACGTGTTTTTACCCAATTTGTTATTTGCACCAAGGGCTTGTTTGGTTTGATTCCCTTGCAAACCAAATTAAGGGTCTATTTGTTTCAGTTTTGGATTCTCTAAAAGCTGATTCTGAATTGTGGTTGTAGAGAAGTTGATTCTTCAAAAACTGGAATCCAAAAGCACATATGAAGTGGATTGTGGATTCTAGTGCATATGGATGGGCTGGATTGTGAGAATCGGATTCTAGAATCGGACTGTTTGTTTTTTATTATGCTTTTTGGGCTAGAATCCAGAATCAAAAGTTAAAACAAACCAGCCCTAAATATTGGTGATGCCAATGAAAATTAGCCTTGTTTAGTCTGTTATTAAAATTTAGTACCACCTATGAAAATTTGATAACTCCAATGAAATCCAATGTCACACGTGTGCAATCTAAAGGTGAGGAAATCTCTCGTCAAAATTTTTTGTAACGTCAAAGTTTGGCTTGGCCATAATCGAAATAATATTTTTCTTTCAATATTTGGCTTTGTCCGGGTTTTAGCTATGCCAAATTTTTGGCGATAAACTAATCAACCCCTAGATTCTACTGGTAAAGCATATCGGATTGTCTATTTAGGGTGCGTTTGGTTGGGTGAATGAGGTTGAATGGGATGGAATCGTACAGGATGGATGGGATGATCCTAGATGAGATGGTACAGGGAGAGTGTTTGATTGTCTGAATGGAATAATACATGAGTTTATTTGGTTGCTTGGATGGAATGGTACAGGATGGTACGAGATGATGTTTGGTTGGATGGATGAGGTTAGTATGGTAAACTTTATCACTAGTGGTACGGGATGGTACAGGATGGTTCAACCAATTTGGAGTGCGGGATGATACAAAGATATTTAAAGAATATTCCTAGAATCTGTACTACTCGTCCGCATTTGAGATGGTTTCATACATTCAACCAAACGCATGTATCAAAATCTATCCTGAACCATCCCGTACAGATTCCTCCTCGTTCACCCAACCAAACGCACCCTTAACATTCAACTAGTCCAGCGCCGTGACAAACCAAAAAACACAGATCTTAGAAGCGATGGCACTTGTGCTTTGTCATAAGCGGCGGCGCAGAAATCTCAAAGCACACCCAATCGACTGAATTCCCAAAAATTTTAGTCGAGCATTACATAGCAAATCTGAAACCATATAATCTTATACTCTTTTAACTTTGTGTTCCCTCTCTTAGCAGTTAGCACACATGATGACACGTACAGATTCATGATCTGGAGTTATGGACTGTTCACCTAATTTGGTTCTATGATTGTGCACCAAATCGACCAACTTGATACAATTTCCGTGTTTATGAGGGCACTTTCGAGCTATCCTGGAAACCTGCGGTGCTAGAAAAGCTAAGGACATAATTTTATACCCCATCCATCGAAGTTTATAGGATATATTTCCTCTTGTCATAAGACTAATAAGATATTGAAAATAGCTAGACTATCTCTAATTATTATATCTAAACATTATATTTAATACATGCATTTAAAAAATATCAAGTAAATCTAGATATTTATTAGAGATATAAAAAAAACATCACAATAATTTGCATTGAAATATAAAATACGTCATATATTTACTAATAAAAATACTAAAAACCATGGGTTATAAATTTAGAGGAGGGAGCAAGTGGGTAGGTCGCCCGCTGAGGTCATGCATGCGTAGCAGCTTGTTTCGGTGTGCCATGCCATGCGTGGATGCATGGGCCGTGGTCTACCATGGCGCCCATGGGCTGTTTATCTACGCACGTCGAGTCGAGCCGAGCCGAGCCGAGGATCCAAGTAATGCAACGTACGTTCGCTAGCCCGTGGCAGAGCGGCCGGCGCGCAGGTCGTGATCAGAGCCAGCACGCAGCTGCCGAGCCGAGACCGCGGCACGCGCGGTTCCTTATCAGCCGGGCGCGCGCCCCACGGCAGCGATCGTCGTTCCTGGTCAACGCGTACGCAGCAAACTGATAAGCGAATAATGCAGAATCCGTCGTTGATATATACTTGCTTCAGCTATCAAGAAGCTCGAGTACTTGGGTTGATTCATGACTAGCATCGATCACACGGGTAACAACATCAATCCATGAGGACTGAGGAGCGACGACCATGCCGATATGGATGACGGACAGTCCAACCCACTGACTAGAAACCCTAACGGAGGGAACGAAACTGCTTGTCGATCGAATTCGAATTTACTCCAGCGACGGGATGCAGCTGGCGTCACCGTGGGGCAAGGCCCAGAGAGCAGGCAGCGGAGGGGGCAGATCCACATGCAGCTTCAGGGGTGACAGGTCCATCGTCATTTTACCCTATCAAAACCCACGGATGCATCCTCGCAGTTTAAGCCCAATAATTCTATACACATCCGTGCGGTTCACAGCCTTCTGTAACGTATCAACTTGACACAGTCACGTGTTTCTATATATCACCCTCCTAATATAAGTTACCACTAGGGTATCCGTGCATTGCAACGGAAAAAAACATGTATATAGTGCACATGATTTTTCTTTTGTGTCATTGAGAGTAAAAGCAACATTTACACTAGGTACACAATTACATAATGCATAATAGTTGTTAAATATCTTAACTGAAGATTATGAGTGCATATGAAGTGAGTTATTTTTGGCGTGTCTTGAAATGGTTTGATATCTACATGCCTCATTGCTTTTGTTGTTTTTAGTATCTCCGTAGAATTCTTTTGTGAAGTGAGGGAAAATGGGACAAGATTTGTTGTAAAAACTGCCTGTATTGTAATAGGAAAGTACGTAATAAATCATCATAGCCAAAAACAATCTTTGAAGAGATTCTTTTTCTTTCCCCAAGCTGGTTAATGGTGAGGCCAATCTGATGACTTCAACACAACAAGCAAGAGCTAACTTTCTTAACGGCTCACACCATGAATTCATGATCCAGCTTGCCCTTAATAAAATTTTGATCAGCTAGGATTTAATTAACCTTCAGAAGGTTGAGTTTCTCTTTTAGAAAAACTTTTATTTTAATATGTTGGGGGTACCATAGCACTCACGATTTATAAAACAAACGGTCAAGAGCTGGCGAATAGGTAAAATTATTTTGCCGTACAGGCTGCTTTGAATCACCGAAAAAAGAATGAATGGAAGAAAACTTATTTGGATTATAATGTAGAATACTGTTCAAATTCTATTAGTTTTGGAACCAATAATCATATCTTACTGAAATTTATGCTCACACCTAATTGAACCATTATATGCAGCCAATAATAGGATAGCTATGTTAACACCAGCTAATACATAGCATCAAAAGAGGGTAACACTAATACATAGCATCAAGTCATCAACCACCTAACATCTTCTAAGGTATTTAAGTAGGAGTATAGAGAGGAAAACTTGCAATAGCTACACTCTAGATTCTCTCAGTGCACAAATATATTGAAATAGCTACCCTCGAGGCCATAGAGTACAGTGAAACAGAGGGAGCAGATCAGTAGTATTGTTTTAGCAAAACAATTATTCCTTTTGAGTTGGCTCAGGAAGTAAGGACCATACCAGTTGCAAAAACTCATCCCATGGGTAAATGGATAAGCCGTTCCACCTTTTCCTTCTGTTCAGGATTGACCTTAGAAAAGCTCACAATTGCTTAAAATAAAATGGTATCATATCAGTAAAACATATACATCAAATTATTCATTACAGCTTAGTACACAGACATAACTCATATAAACTTACTGTTAAAAAATTTGGTCACAATGGGAAATGTCTTGAGTACCAGAAAAGGACAAAAAAAATTGAAACACTCAAAACACAAGATAGATCAGATGAACCATGGAAGCACGGCACATGTCATTTTCTTGATAGAGTAGCCAAGTTAGACATACACTGTGCTACAGATAATTCTAATAATTTAAAGTAACACAATTTTCATATCTTTTTTTAAAATCTCATTAGGTGATTTAGTAGTTGCAACACATAGAGTACAAAAGTATATAATAATTTAAAGTAACACAAGATAAATCAGATGAACCATGGTAGCACGGTACATGTCATTTTCTTGATAAAGTAGCCAAGTTAGACATACATTGTGCCACGAATAATTCTAATAATTTAAAGTAACACATTTTCATGTCTTTTTTTAGAGTCTCATTCATACTCTATGTGTTGCAACACCTTACCAGTTGCAACGGAACCAAACTTTGCATCAAATATTATGCATACCCTTTGTTGTAACTTGGCAAAGTATATATATTTAGTAGCTTAATTTTATCCTTCTATAAAAAAGAGTACGTATAATTTATATCCTACTTCACCTTACTATAAGCACCTATTCAGTATTTCACTTCCACAAAATTGTAGTCACTTGTTACACATTAAACATTTAAGTAGGTGGCTAAATGCACAGATAGAAATTGAATGACATTGTAGTGCCCTTTTATAAACCACAATACCACTGAAATTTTGCCGAAGCTTTGCCTCAGAACAAACCAAATAGAGGTAAAAGAATGTATATGACATAAATGAATCGTAAACAAAGGAAAATAGGAAAAGAAAAATGATCTCTTGAATGCATGTATAAGAAATAGGAAAATTGCATCTATGCCACTGAGTAGCGGCGCCATTGACTTGATTCAGTAGTTTCAGGATCTGGGCAAAGGGTAAACCAATCAGGATGTCTCCCCATTCTTCTCAATAGCCTTGTAACCTGAAAAGTTCCAACTCACAAATATTCAAAGAGTGTGCTATGGAAGAAGAAGAAAATAAAATAAAAGGAGGAAAATTATCTTCTTACACATGAAAATCGCATCCACAGATCCACCTCAGCAACGTAGAAATTCCTTGAACATCCTTGTTTGTGAGATAGCATGTGATTCCATCGATACTCTTGTCTAATCTCTAGAGTATGAAAGTAGCAAATTAAAGAATATACTGAGCAGACCAAGCACTCTTGTGGATTTAAATATTGACATCAATAGCAGAAATCAAAATTTTCTGAGATAGTGAAGTGGGCGAACCTGGTGAGCAACGCATGGACCAGAAATGGCGACTTTCAGCGACAACTGGAACACAGCGGAGCAGCAGGATTGCCTATGGTTTCTCTACAATGAAGTCAATACGCAAAACTTACACTTATAAAATCATTCAAAGAGATAAACAATTATATGCTTGTAGTCATGTTGCTTACTTGTCCTTTGAGTTGTTGTGCATTTCAGTAGATGGAGTAACAGCTTGGACTAGATTAACCTAGGAAATTGGGGGGGAAACATATTAAGGTAACTTCACAATTCATAATATTGCCTGCAGAATTTACCACTAAGCAATATCCTAATTAACACAATGCCTAAAACAAACCAGGACCATCTAAAATCAAATAACTTGCTCAAACGATATAGTACTATGATTTCCTTCTCCAATAATTCACAAGCCCTAAATCTCCGGTGCCTAACCATTCACATAGACGTAGATTGCCTACCTCCAAAGAGACATTCCACAATGTTATGCCATATAAGTTCACTAAATACCTCAACCCGTGCATGAAGCCCTATACACATACTAAAACAGGCACAAGCTTCAAAATTCAAAATTTATCAGAAATCACCGTCCAAAATTACAAACAAACATCTAATTGGAGAGATCCAAAATCTTAGACTGAGAATCAATGAAAGGTTTGAGCTTTAGTCAAATTCCCCTTCCAGTCAAACCTCACAAACAAAAAAAATAAGTGAGTCATTAACCTTGGGCTGAGCCTGCAGAGCTATATGGAGCCCTCGGGGAGGCTGCTCAGGATGCGACGCCACACCTGCCGCCACCGCCCGCTGCATGGCAACGAGCGACCGGGCTTCGTGGGCACCAGGGGCTGATCCTATGGTGCGATGGGGACAGTGACGGCGTGGGCACGAGGGAACCCTACGGCGACGGGGGGAGCAAGGCGGAGGTTCACGACAGAGGAGGATGTGGCGACGGGGTAGAGGATGCCGTGGACGACGGAGGCATGGCTAGGGTTAGGGTTTATCGGGCGCCTAGTGAAGAGAGGGGGAGGCAGGGAAGTTAGGGTCGTGGTGGCAGTGGCGGTGGCGGGGAAGGAGGCGGCGAGGAAGACGCAGGGCAGGGGATAGGAGGCGGCGGTGAAAGTTCAAGTTCCACTAAGTTGGTTTTGGTGTTAATGACAAATCTAATATTGAGACTAACTGTTTTGATAATCATAATATTGATTAGTCTCACTTGTTAATTAATGATAAATCTTTTATGATGCTAACTCTTTTGTTGAGCTTAACTCTTATTAGTCTCTTTTGGATGAAAAAGATGGAAATATCAAAGGTATGCATTCGAGTTCATATTATTATATTTTGTTGCATTCTTTGATGTCAAATATGTTATGATTTTATTGATAAATCTAAATATGAGACTAACTCTTTTATTGAGTATATCTTTGATTAGTCTCATCTCATTGAAAAATGAAAAACCTACGGTATGCACTCGTATTCATTTTACGATATCTTAATGCATATTTTGGATTCAGGTTAAAGGATGAACTCTACCATTATTTAGATCTCAAGATGTGCATTAATGTTTCAACTCCATATATACATGAATGCACACATTTAGGGGAAGTTCATGCTTAATCTTGAAGTTTCAAAGTATTGATCTAATTCATCTTTCTATACCAAGGATCATTACTTTGAAACAACCCCTTGAGTATATTTGACTTGTGTAGTTGTAGTATACTCATGGCAATATAGGATAAACTCAAAAGCAATCAAAAATTGAATATGTGCATATTGATTCAAGTTCAATTATTTGTATGCACACATCTAACAGAGTTTATTCTGTAATTAATGGTCTTAAGAGTACTGATCCCTTTCCACCACTCCATATAAATTGGATCATTACTTTTACATTCAATCGAATTGAGTATATGAAACTTGTGTAATTAATATATACCCATGACAATTTAAATATAATTTAAATTATATTCGGTTGCCAATCAATCAATAAAGAACTAGTCATGTGTTGATGGTTCACTTTGTTGATACTAGGGTAATCGAAAGTTCTTGTGTATATGAAGTATTAGTTGCATTAGTATACTCGAGACACAATTTATTTTTCAATCAATTGTCTTTGGGTTGTGATCAATCATCAAAGAAAAAGATCAAAGGATCTTGAGAGCATCCATTATGTGTTAATGTAGTGCATTGATGATTGAGACAGCCATGTGTGTTGGACTAACACTTTCAATGAGTTTGAAATAGGTTAAGTCCAAGGTCGAGATGGATAAATGGGACAAGTACGTCATCATGTGTTGATAAGAATCAAGATGAAGATCCCGACTTGGAGAGAAGATGATCGGTCATCATGAAAGCTCTAAGTGGTTGCGATAGGCAAAGGTAAAACTAGCTAGGGATAAAGATGTGTTCCTAGTCTTTTACCGGTCTCGGTGTTTGGATGGGAGACCAGGTTGCTAGTATAGGTTATCGTACTATTAAGAGGGGTTGAGTCTTATAACTTGAGCTTCATCATGTGTTGATGAATTCAATTTGGTTCACTTTAGCTCACTCTCTTGTTTGGATTTTGCATGAGCTAAGTATTTGCATGTGTTGCAAATAAGGTAGCTCATGCTCGCTTCTTATTGAATCTTAATCGATGTGATTTTTGCATGGAGCTAAGTTTTGTATGTGTTGCAAAAGGTGAGAGCTCATGCATCGGTGTTTTAGTTTGTGATTTGATCATGTGTTGATCATCACAAGGCTAAGTAAATTTTATGATTTTTCTATTTACAAATGTGTTTTACAAATAATCTAGAGGTTATGGTTTTGATCATAGAGCATGTGTTGGCATTTGCAAATGTGTTTTGCAAAGTGTCGGGATCATGTGTTGATCCTTTAATGGCTAGAGATTGATCTCTTGGGTTCTCGGTTTATTTGCACATGTGTTTTGTAAATTATTTTGATCATGAGTTGATCACCAAATGGCATAATATTTGATCTTATTGACCTTGCTAGCTTGTAGTCACGCTCTTGATCAAGTCTATGTAAGGGATTTCGAGAAAATCAGATTTTGGACTTGAGTGACTACATTGGACTTTATGTTTTGTGATATGTAAAAATATTTATGATTGATTAAATCTTGAAAAAGGATGAAGATTGTATCCCTCGTTATAAGCTTCGCATAGAGTCCAAGATCACCTAAATCGGAGTTCGGAGTAAAAAGTTATGAACGTTTTAGTTGCTGAAACAGTGGTAGCACCGCCCCTACATTGGTGGCCCTAGATGGGAGGCGGTGCTACCGGCCCTAGATAGGCGGTACTACCAGCCCAGAGGCGGTGTAAAAACTCTAGAGATGTGTATTTTAGTTGAAATGGCCGGTGCTACCGGTCCTAGATGGGCGATAGCACCGAGGTACTTAGCAACTGGTAGTTTTTGGTGTTTTTAATGCACGAAACTGACCGTTGAGCCTGGAGCTGGTACTACCGGTCCTAAACGGGCGGTAGCACTTGGTTTACTGCACTTTTTATCCGTTTTTACCCCCCAATGGCTAGTTTTCTTGGAGGAGGCTATAAAAAGAGCCTTAGGGCTGGCATTAGGTAGTTGCTGACCTTGGAGAAGGTTTGTGGGAGTTGTGTGCATGTGTTGCTTTCTTCTATTTGATTTTTGAGTTAAGAGTGAGCCCTATTTGCATGTGTTGCATTTAGGAGAGGATTGAGAGCCTCTTATATGCATGTGTTGCACTTGAGGGGACCCTTGTGCATGTGTTGCACTTGGTGATAAGCATTGTACATGTATTGTACTTGGTGGAGCTCAAGTTAGAAGGCTTAACTTGTTACTCTTGGTGTTTGCTGACACCTAGACGACGTGTGTAGGCGTCATGCGCGGTGACCTTCTCAAGAAGATTGTGAGAAGACTCGGCAAAGTTGTGAAGGTCGGAGCTCGCCTACCCGGAAGGGGAAAGAGCTACCACTAGTGGAATCGAGACGGGTGCTCAATTCGTGGAGCCGGTCCAAAGTGGTTTGGGCTTGCCTCAACGTGGATTAGGGGAGACCAGCAAGTCTCCGAACACCACGGTAAAAAGTATTGTATCTCCTTGTGTATACTTGCAATTCCTTATTTATATTGTTGCAATTTACATTTCTAGAATTAAATTGCTTGTTTGTCTTTAGGATTGTAATTTATTGTTAGAGACATAATTAGCTAGTGCACTTAGTGAGCCTAATTGATTTAGGCTTTAATTTGTCAAAACTTTAGTTTATCGCCTCCGCATTGATTACTGTTTAGATTTTGACATAGAGATTAATAGAGCGTGTATTTAGTGAGAAGAATTTTTAAAGCCGCCTATCCACCCCCTTTAGTCGGCATCCTCGATCTTACAGGCGGGCAGAGGCGGGGATGTGGCGGTGGGCGGGACGGAGGACGTTTGTGGGCGTTGCGGTGGGGATGACATGGCGCGGGGGATTGGGAGACCTTGTGGGGTTGGGAGCGGTTTGGGCCGTACGAGTGCGTGGGACGGTTACTGCGAGTTGCGTGGAAAGAGGGTTGGGGGCCAACGCGTGCGAGCGAGCATGAGGAGAGGGTTGGACGATTAGTCTCAGCTGTTCGTGCCAGATCCAACGGATTATATGTACTAAAGAAGAAAGGACAACCACCACCAACTCCTAATTAGAAGTAGTAGAGATACAGATCTTGAGATAAACAAACCGATAAGTAAGTATCATCTAATTTTTACTCATACTTTAATATTTACACGATTTTTAAATAGTACTCCCTCCGTTCATTTTTATAAAGCTTATTTTTTGAATGATCTTATTCACAAATATAAAGTTTGCATGTAGATTGAATGAGACCTTTCCTTCTATACCCCTATTTATTCTCACTCAACCATATGCATTTATTCATTACCACTCACACAAAGTATATCTTTCATCTTCTAAGACAATTAATCGGGGGCATCTGAGTTATTTTCTCTCATACCTTTATCAATTTCAACACAATTTTAATCTTTATGTCAAGTCAAAATACGTCTTATAAAAATAAACGGGGAGTAATACCCACCAGCATCTCCATCGGAGTCACACCACTGTATTTGTACCTTTTTTATTCGCCACGGCTTTCGTGTTTTTCCGGCCCAGATCAGCCACACTGTCAAATCTAATCGCGATCATATCATCACTACTTTGGAAGGCCAGGTCAAGCTGTACGAAGGCTACCGTATTACCTGACGCCGACAATGCGAGAGATCCACCAGACAAAGCGCACAATCCGCCGTCAACTCGCGGCTACCCCTCCCGGCCTTTCGCGTGCCGGACGACGAGCCACCGCTGCTCACCGAAAAGGCCCCCCGTTAAAACAGTGGCGCGCACAGTTGCGCACGCGCCCTCAGACCGCGCCGCGCGGCTCCGTGTGCACCCACGTCGCTGACGAGTGGGACCTCGATTCGCTGTGGCCCGCGTGTCGGCGGGGCCAGGCGGGTGGACGGCCGTGCGAGCGGCCACGCGGCGCGGTTCGCCGCCTTTGGATGCCCGCGGCCAACGCATGGCCTCGTGCGTCGAGACGTAGGCGGATTAAGGGCCGTCCGATGCGGTAGTGGTGGACGGCTGGGGATGAGCCCCGAGGCCCCACGGCTGAACTAGACCGAGTCCCTCTCGGTATCAAAATGGGAAACCAGATCTTAGGGGGGGGGGGGGGAATTATATGGCATCAGGTATCATATCGCATCTATAGTACCTCTTACATAATATATAGTATTAGAGAAGAGAGAAATTTTTTTAACTATTTTGATATCTGTGTTTTGTTATATGTCTAATTTTTAGAAGATGTGCTACGTGTCATTTCGTGACATAGAATTTTTTTCGGATCTCAGGAGAGGAAAACCACTGTGCTTTTGCATACCAGCCTTCCTTTTCTTGTGAAATGTTGCATACCACCCACTGTCTTTCTTATGTTTACATGAAGATCCATCGATCTCTCTGTGATATATATAAGCTAGCCTCAGTTTAACCTGCCAAGCTAGGGTTGTCCATGCATGCATATGGAGCATACAATTATGCATGTAAAACCGTGAAACAGTGCCCTAAAAACTGAATAAAAAATAAACAGTTCGATTCTAGAAATCGATTGTCACAATCCAGCCCACCAATATACACTAGAATCCACAATCCACGTTATATGTGCTTCTGTAGATTCTGAGGAATACAAATATGATAATGCTACTGAAAGTTCCAAGTAATTACCTATCAAATGCCATCCTAGGATCCAAAATCAGCTTCTTTATAAGCACAATCCAGAATTAGTTTTTAAAGAATCCACGGCAAAAACAAACATGCCCTAAGTATAACATGGCATAATAATATTGACAAAAAATGCAAGGCTACCAGGTTTGGGCGGAAAACATTATAGATAATATGCGCAATCATAGGGGTTAATTTGTTAAAAAAGAAGTTGAAGAACCAATAAGAGAGCTAGGAATCACAGAGCAGACAGAGAAACGTGTACACAATTAATAAATCTATCCGGGACAATGGTAGGAGAGGAAAGGATGCAAGATCAGACGACGAGCACGCCGCCTTCCAGCAGCGAGAGGTCGTCCAGCTCCGCACCATTAACGGAGTCCATGGAAGGCACGTACTAGAGCTTACGCATGCACCGCCTAGCTAGCTTGGATTTTCTCCATGATCTTAACTTTTTTTTATTTCACCTGTTTTGATTCAGAACGCAGCTAGCTCCTCATGCATGTCTTAGTTTGTTCTCTGCTTAATCCACTCGGTGTTATAAAAAGGATTTAGACTGTTCCTCTTTTTTCTCGTCTTGCAAAAGTTGTTTATTTTGGTTTGCAAATGAGGTGAGAGCTATCTTGTGCCGTGCAAGCATGCGAGATCGACTAGCTAGTTGCCCGGTTTGAAGTCTGAACCGCGCGCAGGGATGGACAGCGACGAGGAGATAGGGAGGGTGCCGGAGTTCGGGCTGGAGCAGGGATCGACGTCGGGCAGGGAGCAGGCGGCGGGCAAGGAGGCCGGGACGTCGTCGGAGCGCGCACAGTCGTCGTCCGCGGCTCAGGCCAGCGCGCGCCGCCGCGGCCGCAGCCCAGCCGACAAGGAGCACCGGCGCCTCAAAAGGTGTAGTAGGGTTTCGACCTTCCACCGTGTACCGTAACTAATAACTATTTTTTTAAAAAAATAGCTAATAACCATGGTCTTAATTAAGCTCTTCTAACACTCTTGACAAAATATGAGTTTTTTTCAACATTTCAACCGTTCTGTAACAAGATGACAAGGTGATTGATGCTGGTGGATATATTAATTTAGAGGCATTGGATCTACGCTGAGCGTTCTAGTTTGCCAAGAAATGTCAAATATTTGACAAATGGGCCCGCTCACTCCACCTGAGCATCTGGAGTGTGGAGTAGTGCACCTTTCAGGCTTTCAGGGATCATAGGCATCACGTTTTATTCCAGTTATATATAACTTGATATTGTACTGACTACTAACTAGGTCCGATATGTACTATTTGACTTATTCATTGCAAAGAGATATATTCTTCAATTTGAAACGAGTGTCATTTCGGTGTAACAACCTTGGGTTGGATTTGAATTTCAGTTTTACTATTTTTCATCTGCTTGAAAATTTGTTATCTCTCAGTCACCTAGAATTGTATAATATGAAGTCTAAAAATTGCATAGCTAAGTTATATGCAATTTTGGGACAACTTTAATTATTGAAATTTGTAATATTATTTGTTTTTATATTTATAGGGATCACCTAGTTTAATTTTTTTTTGTTTTTGTATTTTGTAGGGTTCATCAAACTTAAATTTATTTTTTGTCTAGGTTATAATAATTATTTCATTTCATTCTGTCCTAGGAGTGAGTGTTATATATAGGAAGTGAGGGGAGTGATGTGTGTAGTTAGATCTTCATCCAAGGGTTGACAAAAGTGACTGAAAAAATTAGCAAAATTTCAGTCACTTGACAAATAGATGACGGCTTTGCTAATTTTGTTAAAATACGTAGATGATGACCTTACGAACCCATTCCTTTTAGAGATGAATTGAAATTACTAATTAATACTTGGATTCAAATACAGATCAAACAATTATCAGATACACATGCATGTATACAAATAGTATTTCACCGAATTCAGATTTGAATTTAAATATCCATTGGACATTTCTATAATAATGTTGCGCCGCAAGTTAAATTTTCAAATTATATTAGCACATAGTTCCTCTTTTTGTCCGAAAGCACTAGTCTATACCCCTTTATAATACACCTAAGCATTCTTTTCTACGTCCACCCTAAATAATGCACTCCACTAGAGATGGCCCAACCTTCATGCACCCAGCGAAACGTCCCCAGAAACTTGCCTTCATCAAAATTAACCTCTCAGATCTTTCCGCAGCTTTACTCACCCACATCCGATGGCCATTGTTTAATGTATCTAACTCATCCCTGTGGCTCACAACAGATCTCCCCTCACCTCCAGCATCATCTCAAGGAAAAGGAAACAAATATCCTGTAATTAAGTAAAAGGAAACAAACGTTCTAGAAAAGGAAAAGACCATATATTACGTGCTGGGAAAAGGAAACCGGAAGACAGAGCAGTATACTAGTACATATAGTTTCTACTGACTCACGATCAACTTGACTAAATGAACCAACCACATGCATGTTCATGCATACATGAATTAAGGTTACTGTTAAGTAGCAATATCTAGGCACGAATAATTGTAAAAAAATGATGTACTAATTATCCCTAACAATTTGGTGTTCCCTGCACATTAATGTAGGCTGCTGAGGAACCGGGTGTCGGCGCAGCAGGCGAGGGAGAGGAAGAAGGCGTATGTGAGTGAGCTGGAGGAGAAGATGAAGGACCTGGAGAAGAGGAACTCGGAGCTGGAGGAGAGGCTCTCCACCCTGCAGAACGAGAACCAGATGCTTAGACAGGTATACACATTTCATCTGCATGAATACAAGTTCCTGTGTTCGAGAGTTTTTACCATCTTAAGAGATATCATCACAAGGTATCACAAAATTACTTCTAAAATCTTGGCACCTCCACACTTTAAACTTAACCTTTTTTAGTACACTAAATTCAATATTAACCGTTCGTTCTTTTTTATCTAATGGATCATATTAGCTAGTATTTATTTATACTTTCTCCGGTAGTAGTGTAGTATGAACACCCTCAACAAATTAATGGTAAGATCTGATTTCTACTCTCTACTATATACTACCGGTATAATGCACGGTAGATTTTTTCTTAAACTTTGGTACCTTAATTTTGGTCCTAGCTCAATGGATATCTCGATACCTCTTAAAGGATGTATATATGGATATGCAAAACTTTGTAGCATTTTACAGTAATATATGTATGCAGCTCAAATTCTCAAGCAGTATCGTAGTTCTTGTGGTATATGGATGGAGTTATGAACATGCAGAAGCTAGTTTGCATATATATAGCCGGGTATCTACAAGCCTACAACTTGTATGGCGACGAATATTATACTCTAGTAGTAGTATATACGTTGGGTAGATGCAAAGAAAGTTAATGCGATCTTACAATTAGCGGGAGATGCCTTAATTGATAGTTAATTTTTCTGTTTGCAGATACTGAAGAACACCACTGTAAACAGAAGAGGGCCAGGTAGCGGTGCCGGCGGAGACAGCCAATAGCTGTGATTTGATCGATCTCGATGGAATTTGCTGCTTTTGGAAGAGAAAAACGAAAGGAATAAAAGGGCGGCAGCTCTGGATTGATTAATTTAGTTTGTTCTTCAGTTAGATGAAGCTAGAAGTTCTATAGACAGAGAGTACTACTGCGCTATATATAGGTACTACTGCGCTAAAGGGTGTAGTCTATGGGTATCAACTTTTGATACAATTTGGTATTTTATCTCAGTGTAAATTCTAGCACCTTTCAAGGATGGTAAAAAAACCTTATACATGTGACTGTCTTCAATCCGATTTGGAAGTTTTATAGTTGTATAAATGGTGTCGATCGATATCTGGCTACACCTACAATTGGCAGCCCTGCCAATATGTAATGTGTAATCGATCATGGCCGTATATATGTAGACTGTACGTATAGCATGAAGTTTACCAGTATGAGTGTGAATTGATTTTAGAATTACCCTCGGATACGTGAACTGTGTCGCCCACCCGCTCTCCTCCCTCCCGCTCACCATCTACTGCGCGCTTTCGGCCGTCTGCCTCCTCACCGGCAAGTTCATATTCCCGGACAACGTGAGCTACTATGACGGGGTCCTGCTTATCCTGCTGCTGTCCTCAGCGATCGCGACGGTGGTTCTGGAGCTGAGGTGGAGCGGCGTGGCGCTGCGGTCGTGGTGGCGGGACGAGAAGCTCTGGGTGGTCACCGGCACATCGGCCGGCCTCGCCGCCGTGTTCCAGGGCATCCTCAGGGCGTGCACCGGTATCGACGTCTGCTTCTCGACGGATACCACGGCGGTGTCCAAACAGCCGGCCGAGGACGACGGCGAGGAGTCGTCGATGGCCGCGGCGGGGACGCGGTCGGTGCGGTGGACGAACCTGCTGGTGCCGCTGACGAGCGCGCTGCTGGCGAACCTCGCCAGGGTGGCGGTGTCGTACGGGGTGGACCGCGGGTACCAGTCGTGGGGCCCGCTCGCGGGGAGCTGGCGTTCGCCGGGTGGGTGGTGGCGCACCTGCAGGGGTTCCTCGGGCCCTCCTGGCTAGGTGTGACAGGGCGCCGACCATCGCCATCCTCTGGGCGGTGCTCTTCGTCTCCGTGACTCCGTCCTCTCGTTGCTCTGGGCCGCCCTCCACCACGCGGCAGCCCATCTTGTGAGAAAACTCGAGAGATCGTAGTGTGTGCGGGCCCTTTTTAGTCTGGCCTAAAATGCAAGGTTGGTCTCGGCCCTTTTTGCCCACCTCTTCCGGCCCTTGTTGGATTCGGAGTCCATTATTAAAATGCAAGCTGCACCGCACCAGGCGGCGCTATTCACGATGTTTCCACGAAAAAGTGCAAAAAAAAAAACACTCGTCGCTACAGTTGCCAGCGTGCGTCCGGGCGCCTTGCGTCGGTTTACTGTGATAAAAGCAAAAGTAACCACGTTGCGCTGTCTTTGTGCGTGCCTTGTACGCAGGCTGCCGTCTCGACATACGTGCACACCGGTGCATGCTCGGTCGCCGACATCGCCGTGGCCAACTCCACTCGCTGCGCTGCCGATCGCACGCGCCGTGGGCATATGTGCGGTATGGCCGCCGCCATCGATCGAACGAGCTCTCACATCTGCCCCCGTTCTTCTCATGTTGCGCGCGTCACATGCTTACGCTAATCTGCTCGTGTTAGTTGTTGTAGTGCACGGTGTGGCGATTTGAGTTTTACGAATAATACTTTATTATTTGAGGATTACTGGTATAAAGTTCGATTGTCAAATTTTTGTAAATTTATGAAGAAGTTAACACCAATTAATCAAATAAATCGGTTATTGTCTCTATTCAACCCATTTACATAGTTATAATTAGTAAAAAAAATCATAAATCAGAAGAAAAGTTCACATTGCCTATTTATTGTTTTGGTCAGGCCATTTAACCGATCAGGTAGTCGCTGACTCGTGTTGTGCTGCCTTCCATGCCCGCTCGACGTTCGAGCCCTCACTTGCTCTCCGGCATACACTCTACGTGACTCAAGCGCCTTTTACTCGATGGGCCGTCATGGCCTCGCAAAGGAGAGACGTTGAGCCGCGCCCTTTCTCTCTCGCTCTATGGTCTTTGCGTGCTTCTAGGGCTCGCGTTTGGTTGTGCAAGCTGAAAATGAAGTCATCAATTGCCAAATTAGACCTACAATAAGCAGTGTTCCACTAAACCACATGGTGCATGAAGCACCTCATCCACTGAACAAAGTTTCTTCTTCCTCAAGCCACGCTCGAGTGTGTGTGCATTCGCTGTCACTATACAAAAAATTGAGCACAGATGCTATAGGAGTATTTAAGATCCAATGATTAGAGGAGGGGCTCTAGCCTAACAGAGCCCCTGATCCCTGGAGCCAAAGATAACGGGATAACCTCCTATCATTGAATCCCATCGTTCGACACACCATATAGTATTTATCGCCAGTGGTGGGACTAAAAAAATTTATATAGAGATGCACACTTCACATGTACAACTCTATAGTCTTGCATAATAAATTCGTAACATCATAAATCCAACATATATATTTAGGATTTGCTAAAAGTACAATACAAATAATTCGAATGTCTTGAAAATCTCAAACCACCGAAATTGGAACCAATTCAATCGACAAATTTAGCCTATTGAAGAGATGATTTTGTAGTGTTTATCAAAATTTTGGCCATGGCACCCCTCTAGATCCACCTCTGTTTCTCACAAAGCTTCACCGAGACAACATGAATTTACCAAATCTTCCCCAAAACATGGCTGGCTTTGCTACTTTTGTGCTGAAACTTATTGCAAACTCATTGGTAGAAACTTAGCGAAACTTGAGGTTCAGAACCTGAAACCTGTAGAAAGTTTTGGCTTAAAATCTTCTAGATACTTTTTAAAATACGTGAAACCCGCTAAAACATGAAACTTTTTTATCGTTCTTTTTGAAACTTTGCTAGAACTATATGAAACTTATTGCTATACCGTTGCAACGGTATACTATTGTGTAGTCGCACTCTTTCTAAAAAGAGTTTCTCCTCTTTATTTGTCACGCTCAGCTTGATGATTTGAATCCAAGGCAAACTCGTTCGTATGAACTAAGTGAGTCCTACGTATTCTATAAAAGTACTCGTAGAAAGAATTCAATCCTATGGCGAGAGGACGTGAAAGGTGGCCAACGACGGTCCACCGTTGGTGAAACCGTCACCAGTTTCGGCAACATGGCGTAGCTTCGCATGGTGGTGCGGGTAGGTGGAGAGAGAGACAGAGGTGCAAGTGCATGGGTTCCAGCTGGTGAGCTCCAGGCGTTGGTGAACCTAAGAAGGAGTGATATGAAGAATGGGTGTAAGGTTGTATGTGGTGGGAAGAAGTAAAAGATTAGCATGCTTTTGATAACCTGTCTAGTTTTCAACACTAGGGTATAGACCAAACGAGAGACTATAGATATATGTTCAAGGCAGGGGCGGAGGCCCAGGTTCAAGCCTCGGGTCGGTCTGGGCTGGTCCAAAGGATATTTGCTTAGTTTCTGAATTTGCATAGTATTTTTATGGAATTTGAAAGGAAATTTTGGGCCAGAGGTGGGGTGGCCCGAGGCCTGACTCCGCCCTTGGTTCAAGGTGTGAACCTGTAGTTAAAGCACCTGATTTTTTTTGTGTCCTATCGTACTCCTCATCATAGTAAAACCGTTATTAGTTATGCGCTTATCTTCTCTTGCCCAAAAGGTGAGTTCCAAAATCATTACTCTCTTGGTCCCATGTGTAATTATTTTTTACAAGCTTGGACACCTCTCGAATGCAATTTCAAAAATAACACTATTCTGCGACCGTAAAAACCTCAAAACGTGACATATATCATTTCTGCACTCCCCTAGAGGGTACTGCTAACCCCTGTCATGTTATCTCCGGTGGCTTATACCGTAGGTCCGTAGCAACGCAGTGACGCACTGCTAAACAACTCGGACCATCCGTTGGTCTCTAATCGGGCGACGATGCTGATCTACGAGGCTTAAATTGCAGTACCGGTCCCACCTCCTCATGAAGCTTTACCTGCGTCTGAGTCTGATTGGACGGGTAAGCGTCACCCAAGTACGCATAGACCTGGCTCCCAGGTGTCAGAAAACCAGCGGTGGGTCCACACCACGCCCCGCGCGGGAAACCCCAACGCGGCGTCCAGCAAAACCCTATACACGGCCACCGCTCCACAATCGCACGCCTGACGCCTCCATCCCCAATCCGACGGCTAAGAACACCCAACAGCCCATACACCAGTTCCACACCTACTCCAACAACTGCACACTAAGACTCACATCTCAACCATCCGACCCACGATCAGACGGTGTAGATCTCGCACAGTCCATGAACCCCATGCAGGGAGTTCCCCAACGACTCCCCTCTCCCATCCCACGCGACGATCACCCTCCCCTCTCTCTCACACACAATCGCATACAAATACACCACACCGACCTCTTCCCCTCCCTACTCTTGATCTCTTCCCCTCCCCTTCCCAACAGGGTCGTAGGGTGTCGTAGGGTTTAGTGGTAGGGTAGTAGCAGGAGAGGTCACCAGATGGCGACGGCGTCCAAAGAGTGGGGCGGCGTCGACCCGGCGGGCGGCGAGTGGACCACCATCTCTCGCTCCGGCCGCTCCGCCTACACCGCGCCGGCGCCTACGGTGGGCGAGATCGGGGAGGGGGTGGCGGGGCTCGAGATTGGGGACGGGCCCCGGAGACTGGACAAGTACGACATCCCGGTGGAGGTGAGCGGCGAGACGGTGCCACCGCCCGCGGAGGGGTTCGAGGAGGCCGGGCTCGCGGAGGCCGTGCTCCGGAACGTGGCGAGGTGCGGGTACGAGAGCCCGACGCCGGTGCAGCGCTACTCGATGCCGATAGCGCTGGCCGGGAGGGACCTGATGGCGTGCGCGCAGACGGGGTCCGGGAAGACGGCCGCGTTCTGCCTCCCGGTGGTGAGCGGGCTAGTAGCGGCGGCGGCGGCAGGAGGAGTTGGAAGAAGCGGAGCGGGTCGCCTGGACAGGGCGGCGTACGACCGTGCCGCGAGGCCACGCGCTCTTGTGCTCGCGCCCACCAGAGAGCTTGCAGCGCAGGTAAGGGGCTCGCTGTCTTGCCGCGCTATCGCGCGGACGCTGCGTGTGTGTTGGGGATGCGGTGCTGTGCGTGGTCTCGCGAGGTCGCTGTGCAGGGGAGCGCGCTTGTGCATCTTGCAGACGTTTCTTTCTCGTGCGCGCGCGCACAGTGGCGTTCCTGTAGCCTAGATGTCGCCGTGTCGTTGTTGGATCCTGTGCGCTCCTGTGTTCTTGCCTGTGCGCGCGCCCGTAGTCGTGGGCGTTGTGTGCATGCCTGCGTTCGTGGCTGTGCTTATGCGCGTGTGACGGTGCGAGCATATGAGGCCAGTGCGTTGCCTTGTTCATATCTCTACGTGCGCGCACTGTGCGGGCTTTGGGGGCATGTCCGTCTATGTGTGACGGCGTGCGACGGCGCGTCCAACGCACACGGTGCATTTGTGCGAGTTGGCATTCGCGAATAGGGGTTTGCTAGATATTTTTCTTCCTTACTACTTGAATTGTAGTGCGCCTGAGCTCTCCTAGATTGTGTATTTTGCTTGTGATAATTTTTTGGATGTTGATTCGCTAAGATTGTGTTGTTGGCAGAACTTTGTGTTTTTTTGTTCTTTTTTGCATTGTAGGAGTAACAGTTAGTCTGCTATGGAGTAAATTTTATATGTTGAATTACCAATATCAGTATGCTTTGTATGCTTGTACCGTCTTCAAATAATATGGATTCCTTTGCGTTTTCCATCCAACATCTATTGGTTATGTTGTGGTGAATTAGCATGGATCGCTCGCTCTTATAATTTTGTTGGATTTGCATATTTTGCGTTCGCATCTTGCACAATGGGCCGATTTTGTAAATTAATCCTAGTGCATTGTGCTTTTTTGTTCCTGATTGTGTGGGTGGGTGGCTTGGGGTTGAATTGTTATTTGTGGAGAAGGAAATACCTTTGTTGAGAATTTCAAATTCTTGCCTGCCTTCATCTGCATACTTTATTTGTGATCAGGTATCTACCCATGATCTTATCGTTTTAACCTGAACAGTGATTATCACAGTTCAGGATTTGAATTAAGGTATGGGTGGCAGGGTGGGCATCTGATTTCGACGGAAAACTAAAACTTGCATGTCTTCATGCTTTGCTGCTGATGTGGAATTTTAAAGCAAGTTATCATCTGCTTTGTTTTGTTATCTATCCTAGCTTAGAAACGCATGGTGCACAAATTGGTACTTGGCAGCATTAGTATCCATTAGTTGCAAATGTTTTGAGTTTCCTGTCTTCCTGCAACTAGCTTCGTGTTCCTCCCAAACACAATGAAATTTGTTTGTGAAGTGAAGATGTTTCTGTTCTAAGCCCTTCCTTGTTTGTTTTTGAAACAATTTCTGAGCAAATGGGCATAACACAGCATATTGTGTTGCAATTTTGTGAACAAATCACAAATAACTTGTGTCACCATTTTTTTATCGGGTTGGACGGATTGCTGGTATTTAATTAGAGCGCTACTATTGAACCCTATACCGTTGGAATCAATTCCAACGGTATAGCTGGTTTCACAGGTTTCAGAGCAGGTTTCAGAGGGTTCAGAAGTTTCACCGGTGGCAAAAATAGTATACCGTAAAAACGGTATACCGTACGTTAGTTTTTCTGATTTAATTATGTGGTTGATAATGCCTGTGGAGTTAATACTTTCTGAACCACTTTGAATTGTGCATCATATTGCTTTGTAATACTACTTCTATAATGCTCCAGTCAAATTCTGTAATGCATGGAACACTTATGTGGAGTTTCCTAAAATTGGCTTGCTATCCGTTCAGTCTGATCATGTATGCATTTGTTCTTGTTTCAGCTGGTGTTCATTGGTGCATGAGTATGCACTTGCATGCTCCTGTGCCTTAGCCCCCTAGGATAAGGTCGTTTTCCACAACAGCACTTTGTTCATCTGTAGAGTGTCCATATGTCATGCTTTTTACTCGATTGATTTGAATTTCATTGGGTCTCTTTTATGTAAAATGTATGTGAATGCAATGTATCTGCCTTTTTATTTTGATATTTGGGCCTGAACATTCTTGATGGCTTGTCGTTTGACGTATGGTTTTTCATTTACTTCTGTGTTTTCTTATGAATTCGTCTTGCAAGGTCAGGAGAGGTGAATGGATTTTGATTCATGTATGTTATTGTTACCGGTGGTAAGACTTATTTGCTAATGGTTTCATGCTTTAGATTTATGAGGAGGCCAAGAAGTTCTCTTACCAAACTGGACTCAGAGTTGTGGTGGCCTATGGAGGAACTCCAATGTATAACCAGGTGATTGCTGCTTGCATGCTTTCTTTTTTCTGCACTGCCTTTTGTTTCTTTGCTTATTTGTGATGACTGGTTTAACTTGCTGAGTAGCTCATATGTGCAGAAACGAGTTAAATGTAGGAGTAGAAAAGATATTGGAGAATTTATCTTCCAAAATCTTATATTTGTCATATTACCTGCAAATACTTGATGCAGCACTCAAAAGTAGCGTTTGTGCTTTTGTTGCTGGAAAACAGTATAGTTTTGATGGAAGTTTATGCATTTTTATGTTGTCTGTCTTTTTCTTTTTTTGAAATAGGGTTATCTGTCTTTTTGCATTGTCCATATGACTTACTGCCTTTTCATGCTTGCTGGTTTTAGCTGCGTGATCTGGAGAGGGGCGTTGATATTCTTGTTGCTACACCTGGACGCCTTGTGGACATAGTTGAAAGATCAAGAGCCTCTCTTGAGGCAATCAAGTACCTGGTAATGGATGAGGCCGACAGGATGCTGGATATGGGGTTTGAACCTCAGATAAGAAAGATAGTTGATAGGATGAATATGCCACAAAAGTCTGTAAGACAAACTATGCTTTTCAGTGCAACCTTTCCACCAGAAATACAGGTAAATATAGAACCTACTATCTTTGTGTAAAGTAGGATCAAGAATGGAACAGCTGAATGTTTTCATGTTTTCTGCAATAGCAACATGGCAACTTCTAACTTCCTCTTAACATACATTGCCACAAAAATACTAGCAAGTGGATAGTACTTAGATTTTATACTGCAGAAAGCACGTCATTCTTTATGTTGTCATATGTTCTACCTCTCTCCGGTGGATCATTACATTGTTTTTTTAGATTTTGTGCTTTTTACTATCATATAGTTGAAAAATGATTAAACTGATATACATTTGACTATATATGCTTATATACATTTGACTAATATCCAACTTTCTTAATCTGATCTGGTTTTCAGAGACTGGCTTCGGACTTTTTGTCAAATTACATATTTATCACTGTTGGAAGGGTGGGGTCAAGTACCGACCTAATTATGCAGAAAGTTGAGTTTCTCTCTGATGGGGAGAAAAGAGGCTACCTGCTAGATCTTTTACAAAAGCAATCTGTCGGTGTGGCTAACAGCAAGGTATACAATTTGCATCTTAGATTTTACAATTGGATTCGTTTTTCTATTTCTTGCTTGAAGACTTATTCTCATGTTAGCTTCATGTTTGTCTAGCTGCAGCAACCTCTAACATTGGTTTTTGTGGAGACAAAACTGGAGGCTGACTCATTGAGGTACTGGCTATACAGCAAAGGTTTCCCTGCAACAGCGATCCATGGTGACAGAACACAGCAGGTGCATTTGCGTGAACTCACCAAGCAATATATACACAATTTTAGTCTGAAATATGTGCCATGCTGGTTTCGTGTACCTCCTGCGGCCAAGTTTCATACCTCCAGCTTGTACTGGACCACCTATTTTCATTTTCAACATTGAGAGCTTGAGACAAGTATGCATTTCCATGAACATGCTGGACTCTTGGTTGGGTGACAATTTCCTTCTGCCTAGCTTCATGTATCTGTTATCTGTATGACCTTTAGTGTTCACTATTCGCTGCGTTAATACTTAATAGTGACATCTTGAGGTTCTGCTTGGAAAATCTCTGCTAACGCTTCAACTATTTTTAATCTACCTCTTATTATATGTTCAGTTGTCTCGTTTTGCTGAATAAACAAGTAATATTCATCATCAGAATATTGATTACAACTGTATATAGCATTATAGCTGTTGTAGACATGACACTCTTTTGGCACTCATAACAGTTTGATCAGTTAAGGCTTGAGACAGTAATTATTTTAAACATTCCATTCATGTTTTTTTACTAAAGACTGGTTTGTATATGCATGTTTTTTGAAGGAGAGGGAGAGTGCACTGAAATCCTTCAAGACTGGCCTCACTCCTATCTTGGTTGCCACTGATGTAGCCTCACGGGGCCTAGATGTCCCGAACGTCGCTCATGTGATCAACTACGACCTTCCCAAGAGCATAGATGACTACGTCCACAGAATTGGAAGAACTGGGAGGGCTGGAAAGGCCGGGTTCGCCACCGCCTTATTCACAGAATCCAATCACTCCCTAGCGAAGGGCCTGCTGGTACTGATGACCGAGGCGAAACAGGATGTGCCTGACTGGCTCGTGCAGTACGCGCAGAGGCCATGCTACGGAGGGTCAAGCTACGGTGGAAGGGACCGAATATCCAGTGGCCGTGGCAGCAGTAGGTTTGGCGGCAGAGATTATCGCCGTAGTGGTGAGTATTCTAACTACTCTGGCAGCAGCAGCTACTCCGGTGGCGGCAGCGGCTCAGGTGGTGGGGGCTCCAGCTCCTACAGGTCAAGCGCTCCAAGTCCGCAGTACTACCCTTCCTATCCTATGGGCACCGGGGACATCAGCGCCTCTGGCTGGGACTAGGCCAGCACGCATAATCTCAGTGCACATACCGTATATATTACCATGCTAAAATTTATACGGTAGGAATCAAAATGCGCCTGTTCTAAGCTCGGTCTCTGCTGGTCCTTTTGATGTGTTACATATATGCCGTGGTGGTGCAGAGGTAAGAAAGTGGCGGAACATTCTGTTGGGAAGGTGGCTGGGATTTCTCATGGATTTGGTGGTGACATTCTGATGATCATAGTCCACTTGGTGCTTAAACTTACTGATTATATATAATATTGTAAGTGGCGAATGACACTGCTGCATATACCATTTACCGAATTATTTAAGAAACACCCCTTTTAATTAGCAATTGCTGGTGCTCAACTTGATATTTTGCATCTTTAGTGTCCCGGGTGGTATGATTATGAATGGCTGCGTTGTGTAATGGAATTTCTAGTTGCCTGGTTTGTTTGAAGCCTCCCTCCAAAGAGAGATCACATGCAGTGCCAATGGAAATGTAACTTAAACAGCGCGCGCCCGGACGGTTGCATCAAAAAGCTTTACTGTAGAAAGCACTGTAGTACGTGGCGGATTTTTTGTTGGCTCGATGTGACGGCCGTAACGCTGCGTGTTGATGTTCTGTTTCCTACCATCCTCTGCGTTCCTGTCGCAGTATACAGAGCATAAGGATGCTATTCCAAGGTTCAGTTCCAAATGCTGGCGCATCCATTTCTGGAACGCCATTTGGATTTGGGAGAACGCTGAGCTTTATGGGGGTAAGCTGACATTCTGTTCCGATGACGAAGGGATGCGTGTCGATTTGAGTTGGCGAATGTTTTATTAGGCTGAGATCCTGCCTGGTGCCACTGTAACAAGCACTAACAGTATCACGTCTAAATCTTTCAAAAAAAAAACAGTATCACGTCTACCACCCCTTGCTGGAGCGAAGGGACACTGTCCAGTCGTCCACAACAACCAAATGGTGTGGCCATGGCGTGTGCTCAACGCTAAGGTCCCAAGGAGTTTACAAAAAAAGAAGAAGTTAAATTATTATAGGAAACAAGAATTTTTTTTATTCCAAACAGGGCTTAGGTGGGCATTGGCACAGTTTGGGCCCCCAGTGACCCCAACCCAATCAGCAAAAAACGTGATAGCCTGCTCAACCCAGCCCATCTGAGGTACATATGCATAGCCCATATGGAACTGCTACCGCGGCCCGCTAGCCCAACCTTATGACTCGTCCCCTCATCGGCATCGCCTCGAGCTTCATTGAATCGTCGGTTTATAAAAGTTTCATACACCCTGGTCCCTTGGTCCTTCGGCTTGGGAACTGGTCATATGCCTGACTTCATTGGTTCTCCCTGTGTTGCCCTTAAGAAATGACAAGTAGTCTGTTGACATCTTAAGGTCTATACGAATCAATCTCCGACTCTCAGATATGTATAGTTAGTTATATAGGATACATAATTTGTTTTGAACTTGCCTATCAGGAATAAGCAAAACAGGTGAGAATGACATTTCCACACAAAGCAATAGATTGTGTAAATCTGAATATCAGTACAGTCATTTCTACCGAGACTACTACACCCATGACCAAATCGCACTTCATTGATGCACAAATTAATGGTCGCACATAATTTCGATTAGCACAATACAGGCTAGCATAGATTTTGCACAAATATTAGAAGTTTGACAGTACATAATGGGGCATAGTGCGGTTGAATTTGAAATACAAATTAGTCATACAAGTGACTTAAACAGTTCTTGAATTACACGGAAGGCATTTTTATTCGTACATATCATAGATGATATCTTGTACGGATCCAAACATAAGCATATACGCGGTGTACTATACCAAATGGCAAAATCTTTTTAGTTGACAGAATACTGCTGCATTATGCTACTGGCTTCATCAACTGAAAGAAGCATCTGCACAGCATTCTCCATGGTGGGTCTTTTGCTTCTATCTTCCTCTATGCATGAAACAGCCAACTTGGCCATTGTTATTGCTTGCAAGTTATTGAACTGGCCATTCAACCTGGAGTCAATGAAGTCAGTGATCCATGACTGTTCTATGTCTTCCAACTTCACATTCTCTGCAAGCATCCTAACAGTCCTTCGAAGGACCATTTCCACCTCCTCATCCACATTTCCTGCCCATTCTGAAACACGAGCTCCCTTTAGTAGTTCTAGAAGCACCACTCCGTAGCTGTAGACATCAACCTTTGCTGTTATTGGGAGGCCAGTAACCCACTCAGGAGCTATATAACCTCTAGTTCCTCGGATCCTCGATACACTTTTGTTGGATCCACCTCTGTTCAAGAGTTTTGCAAGGCCAAAGTCAGTGATCTTTGCCTCCAAGTTCTCATCCAACAGTATGTTTTCAGGCTTCATGTCGCAGTGGATGACCCACTCTAAGCACTCGTGATGAAGATATGCCAATCCTTTTGCCACCCCTAGAGCAATCTTAAATCTTTGCTTCCATTCAAGTAAGATCTGCGAGCCCTCGCTACCAAACAAGGTTTTATCCAATGAACCATTCTCCACGTATTCTAAAACCAATATCCTGTGTGGGCCATCAGAACAAAATCCCCAAACCCTCACCAGATTCATGTGGTAAATTGTGCCAATCACAATCAGTTCATGCTGGAATTCTTCTTCGCCTTGGTTTATGTCTGCCAACTTTTTCACGGCTACTGGCCTCTTGTCTTTCAAGACTCCCTGGTATACAACACCAGATGCTCCCCTGCCAATCTCATCCTTAAAATTTCTAGTAGCTATTTGCAACTCCTTGTAAGTGTATCTGCGGAAATGGTTTGTCATCATTTCATACCCGGCCTCCGCTGGCCATACTCCTATTAACTGCCTTCCCTCCCTTCTCAAAATAAACCACCATCCTAACACAATAAATATTACCTCAACAAGAAATATCGCCGATAAGAATCCATACAAGTACAAATACTGCGGTTCACTGTGCCTGCTTTTGGGATTATCCAAGAAATCTGCAGTGAAATATTCGTTTTCTGCACTGCAGTCAGGACCATATTTAGGACCAAAAGGTTGTGAGTGGGGAACTGAGGACTCCGACACTTCTAGTGCCTTAGGAAGCTTGAGATAGATGGAACCACCAAATTGCGGCTGGGTTTGACCACCAATAAGAACATTCTTTGGTTGGCATCTACCCTCTCCTTGCCAGTATGAGAACCCCTTACAAGTGCAGTCAGTTAAGCATATGTTCTTGCAGAAGTCAAGAGAAACAAAGGTATACGTACTTTGATCATACCCTAGGAAATCAGTGGTGGGTAGCTTCACAAATTTCATCTCCTGCCCATCACAACTGAGGTTGAACTTCGGCTTGCAGCCTTTGCTCCTGTCACTTGGGTCAATGATATCATATCCAGGGGCACAGGCACAAGCAGGCTCAGGTGTAAACACACATATTCCATTCATACCACACAAACCACGTACATAGCACAGCTGACGAATTGCCATCCATGTGACTAACCATCTCCCGTCTGTGTTATTAAGGCTGTATAACCTAATATTGCCATCATAATCCAATGTTAACCTCCTCATAACTCCAGTGCCCCAATCAGTGGCCATAAATGTAAAATTATCACTTCCGAGGAAATGCCCCCAGCTATCAAGAATCCCCAACATGGTGGTACTAAACAAGGTTCTTTGCTTTACCCAGAAATTAACATCTGGATTTGGCCAATACATAAAAGAGATATCCTTGACATCAAAAAACAGTGAAAATAAATGTGCATCATCAAAATGGAAGCTGTAGCTGCCATGAACAAGTAATCTATTAGTAGAAACCAACTTTGTAGTAGCAGTAAATTTCTGATTCGGTAGCAATGTATCAGTAGGAGAATCAAAGCTTTGCCATATAATGATACCACCTGGGCCCTTCACGATGAGGTTCCCGTTGTCCAACAGCTGAGCTTCTTTGGCATTTGAAGATGTCACATTGTTGGTCCACACAATCTGGCCACTGTAATCTTTTAAAACCATGCTCCCCTCAGTATTTAACAAGACTTTGGATCGCCAGGTGTACACAGGGTGGAATTGATTCGCGGTCCAGACGACAGTCTTATTAGCTGAGTTGGAGAACCAAATAGAAAAGGTGGAGGCATTGGGGGAGATTCTGTAGAAGCCGCAGGTGAAAGTGCCATCCGATGAACGGAGCACATCAGAGCTGCGCTCTACTGAGAGAGAGGAGCCTGGTAAGAGGACATCAAGAGCTGAGACGTGCAAAAGCAGATGAATCAGCACGAGGAGAAGCGGAGAAGAAGAGTGCGCATCCATAGCTCTTCAAGTGTTTGAGTTGATCTGTGAAATGATCAGGAATCCACACTATTATAGTATCCAACTATCAATACACTGTGCAGTCTAAACGGTAGACTTGTCTACTGTGTTAGAAAATGGATAGCTGCTTCTGGTCATCAAGTCGGCGGACTTCTACTAGTACAGTCCCCATTCAACTTCAAGAGAATGGTCTCATAATGTGTCATTTCAGTGGCTGATGTATACTAGCTTTCCGAAGCAATGCTCCGGAAGTGCAGATATAATATTATTGGAAGAACCAGGAAAGCATCATACAGCAGATATACAGCGAAGAAACTAAGTGTGGGAATAAGTAATACCATTTGCCAGTCCCTACACATGTTAGATATTACTACTCTGTATTAGGAAGAAACAGTAAGGAAATTTTGCAGTATTGGCCTGATGGTTGCACATAGACTGGCATATCTCTATTTTTCTACTAGGAAACTAATATCTGACAGTGACAGGGCACGAATGTTGCAGCCTTATAGCAGTTCGTGCATTGTGATCCACATAATTTAAGATCGACCATTCATTTCAATATGAATGTATCCATTTGGTTTTCAAAGGAAATAGTAAACATGCGGCGATAACTACAAAAGATCTCCAGGGGAAAAAGATCTTTGGACACTACCAAGAATCTAAGGGCATCTAGGGTCACCGAAAATTTCTGTTCAGTCATTGTATAGCACTGAGAACCACTTATCCGAAGTCTGAAATACCGCATTTTTCCAATCAGAGTGCGACTACTCTGATGTTACAAAAGCAGTATTTCTACTTTGCTGGTCACATACAGAATGCGATGGTACAACTTATGGCCGAACTATGAAGGAATATGCCCCCTCAAGTCAAGTCGTCACAGAATGCGATGTGATATAACCTGATATTTTTTGCAAATATGGTTGGCTTGTGAACGTAATTGTAAAAATAGACTATTCCCGACTGCAGAAGCGCCAGAAGTTCCTCGCTGCTGAGCTGCGGTGCTCTTGGAGCGTGGCAAGGACATATTTTTGCAATTGCGTTCGTATAGGGGCCAGATTTACCAAAAAAAATTGGTAGGAAGCTAAAAAAGTGATGTCCTAAAAGAACAAAAATGTGTGTAGTGCCTGCATCTGAAAGTACTATCAACTCCAGCACAAAAGCATAGCAGCAGACTATACAATGGAATTGAGAAATCCTGAACTCTTGGAGTTGCAGAACAACAAGCAAACTCCAGGCATGCGTAGTTGCATACTCCATAAGAATTTACAACGGTATGTATCTTGTATTAGAATCTACAGGTTATGGAGATGAAAAATAAGTAGCTCACACTAAAATAGGTCATGACAATTTAATCTAACAGAACATCAAATAACAATCACAGAAGCTGGATATCAAGCCTTGATATCCAATACTAAGCAATAATTATTCAGCAGGTGTTGAAACAAGTGCCTCCAAGAAAATAAGAGTGCTGAAAAAAGTGATATACTTGTTATTTGTTGAAGGCTAAAGTGATATTTTCAAGAGTTTTTTTACTGTACACTAAATTCAATATAAACCGTTCATTCTTTTTTATCTAATGGATCAGATTAGCTAGAATTTACTTATACTTCCATTTATTTATACTTCCTCTGATGATAGAGTAGTAGAAATACGTTTAGCAAATCAATAGCTAGATCTAATTTCTACTACCCACTATATACTACCAGTATAATATACAGTAAAATTTCTCTATTTTTAAGACTTGTGATATAAGTATAAAACAATAGAGTAGAAACTCTAGACAATAATGCACTTCCATGATGATAAGTTAAGAAGCTGAAGGACCATGTGGAGGTCCATCCATGTTTGTGATGAGTATTTGACTTTATTTGAGCAAGGTGTGCTCAAGTTTGAGTTTGATTTGGATTGTTTTTCGAGCTAGAGCAATTTGAGTTCTTGGTTGGAGACACCGTCCGACCCAGTGTGGTCGGGTCGTCCACCGAGTGGTCGGGCTTTGGTGGTTGGAGACTAGTCGTCCGACCCGAGTGGTCGGGTCGTCCGACCCGAGTGGTCGGGGCTTTGGGCGTGTTGCGGACCGGTCGTCCGACCCGAGTGGGTCGGGTCGTCCGACCTGAGTGGTCGGGGCTTTGGCTGTGTTGCAGACCAGTCGTCCGACCCCGAGTGGTCGGGTCGTCCGACTCCGAGTGGTCAGGTCTTTGGTTGGTCGGAGACCAATTGTCCGACCTAGAGAGTGCAGGTGTGGTCGGTCGGAGACCGGTCGTCGACCGAGTGGTTAGGTCTCTCACGGTCGGAGACCGATCGCCGACCTCAGTGGTCGGAATGGAGACTAGTGGTCAGACCTCGAGTGGTCGGGATGGAGACCAGTTGTCAGACCATGGTTGGTCGGGATGGAGACCACTGGTCAGACCATGGTTGGTCGGGATGGAGACCAGTGGTCAGACCACGTGTGGTCGGGGTTATGTTGGTCAGCGTAGTGTATATCTGTCTGTTGAGATGGATATGTGTTGTTGGACATTGCTATGTGATGTGGTTTCCTTGTCTATGATGGTTGCAGGACTTTGGAGCTAGTTCATGGTGAGGCGAAGGGGATCAGGACTAGGCTGGGAGAGCTGAGGTCCAGATGATCAAGGTGTCGCCAAAGATGACTTAGGCCAGGGAGTAGCTGCAAGCCGAGAAGACAAAGGAATGGATGAGATGCTAACTTGGAGTTGCTCTGATCAAGGAGGACCGTTGGATCGCGGTCAGGAAGATAGAGTAGCGGGTCAAGTTAGTGTGAGTTGAAAAGCGTGCAAAACCCGTTGGGTTGTTGGGTTTCGGGTGAGCCCATGCATAGCTGTGTGAGTGGGTAAAATCTCAGCCCTTGATGGAGTGCTCTAGGGTTTAGAGGCTCATCCAAGGGTGGTAGGTGTTCCAAGCCTGCTATGAATAGACAGGGAGAGGGGTGTCTCCTTGGGGGTGAGCAGGTGAGGAAAGTGTACGTGAGTAGTTGAGAGTTGTTGAGAGTGATAGTGTAAGGATCAAATTCTGGCTCTTGGATGTTGGCTTAGGATTGAAGCAGGACATCCAAAGGTGGGAATTGATCCCATGTCACTATAAATAGAGGGGTAGGGGCAGCATCCCCTCTTTGAAGGTTCTGAGGTTTTTGCTGCTCATTTGAGCTTTGCCCACTTTGTTGTGAGGATTTGTAAACCTCCCTTCCAGAAATGAAATGTTCTTCATTTATATCCTTGTTTCATTTCTCTTACGTATTTACATTACGCACTTGAATTCAGTTATCTAAATTCCGCATTTACTTACTTGCAATTTACTTTACGTAATTTGGATTTGCCTCATCTCCTTCTACATGCTATTGAGTCTTTGTTGAAATTCATGATTGATGAACTCTTCTCTGACTTGGTGCTTTCAATCATCTAGGCAATCCTTGCATTCTTGTTGCAAGTTAGTAAATCTGTGTTCTTAAAGTGCGTAAACGTGTGACTTACGCTTCTTTAGTCTTGATTGGCTTCGTTCTTGTTGCCAAGGATGAAAGATTGCTTTGGATGAATCTTCTATAGATCATATCCCAATCATCTAGGCAATCTACAACCTCTTCTATTCGATTTGCAAGAAACCAATTTACGTGCCTAGTTTTCGATAGTGTTTCTATTTGTTTGAAGGGTTGTTTCTTCGTGTGCTTACTTGCTATGATTTGTGGAGAGTCATCCAAAGATTTCGACCATCAACTCCCACCACAAGTTAGGGTGAAGTTTGTGTTCGTGACTCTGTTTTTGGTGTTGCATTTGTTAAACCGAAAAGGACGGAACCTTGGTATTAATTCCTTCGATTGTTGATTGAAATAGGTTCTGACATCCCTTGGGAGGTGCACACCAATTTTCACTGCTTTAGGATCACCATCAAAAGTTACATCGATTTGCTTCGAGATCGTGCTGATTTTATGCTCACAAAACACTATTCACCCGAGTCTCGTTCATCCGACCTCATGCAGCGGGGTACTGTTCATCCGTCGAGGGTACCGCTCACCCGAACACTATTCACCCAAATCGCTCATCCGACCACTTCGGTCGGGAGTACTGCTTCATCCGACAAGTCTTTGGTCGAAGTACTGCTCACCCAAACACTATTCATTTCGAGTATCGCTCATCCGACCTCTGTAGGTCGGGTGCTGCTCATCCGACTCAAAATACCCGACCGGTCGCGCTTTCTTTCTGGTCTTTTGGTGGTTTGAATTTTAGAGGAGAGTTTATTCGAAAATTTTATTTGGCTCCTATTCACCCCCTCTAGTCGCCTTTTTCGATCTTTCAATTGGTATCGAGCGGTTCGCTCTTTCTAGATCTTGACCGGTCTCAAGAGCCATGGCGATGGACAAGTATTCCATCAAGCCTCTCATTTTTTTGCCGAGTTGATTTTCCGCTTTGGAAATCGCGGATGGAGTCACACATCATCGCCTGGGCTTCGATATGGTAGAAGGTGAAACTCCGTATGAGGTTCTGGCGATGAAAACGCCACGGCGGAAATATGGTCGACGTTGAGGCTAACGCTAAAGCAAGGAACATCCTCATCTGAGGTCTTAGCCGCAGATGAGTATGATAGGATTTCTCACCTTCGTTTCGCTCATGAGATTTGGGTGACCCTCGATGCTTACCATGAGGCACTACCCAAATCAAGACGGTTCGACAGACCAATTCAAGCGTGAGTTCAACAAGTTTTAACGACGACGGTGAGAGTCTTGACGAGTGCTTTGGTCGGTTTTGAAGATTTTGAGCGATCTCCGAGCGATCGGTTGCATATACCCGACTCGGATAATGCTCGACATTTCTTGATCGCACTTGATCTTCGTGTTTGGGAAATGAAAGTGACCACCATCAAGGACACTACCGACCTGTCGACCTTGACTCTTGACGGGCTTTATTCCCGCCTCAAGACTCATGAGATCGATGTCGTCTCGCGGAAGACGAAGTCTCAGTCGATGGCTTTGGTCACTGATCCCATTGGATCCTCTCTTTCTGATTCTTCATTGGTTTCTCTCTCCGCCTTTGCGAGCTAAGCGATGACCAACTGGAAAAATTTCGAAAAATGAGCTTGCTCTTCTTGCTCGCAAATTTTCATATGCATACAAGAGAGTGAGAGAGAGGAAGAGAGGTGGGATGATCACCTGTTTCGAGTGTGGTGGCCCCAACCACATTCGAGCAAACTGTCCAAAGCTGGAGAAAGGCAAAACGAACAAGGCGGTTCGGGCAAGAACGACTACACCGACAATAACCGCAACAAGAAGGCCTCAGCTCGTGAGCCAAGAAGAAGTACCGCAACTTTGCCAAGAATAAGAAGCTCTTTCACCGGGTCCTCGCCAGACCCGACGACATCGAGCTCTCGACACGGAGAACTGGAGTGATGCAAGCGAGGACGATCCGCAAGAGAAGGTGAAGGGCAAAGATAACTTCTCCAAGATGTGCTTCATGGCAGCGCCATTGAAGTAAGCGACTCGAGCAGTCTGACACGGATGAGGTACCCACCTACGACGAGTTAAATGTCATACGTAAATTAGGCAAGTTTCATGCTAAGGCTAGGCCGAGGTGTTCGAGTTAGAAAAGGAAGTAGGTACCTTGACTCGGGAGTTAGCTTCACTTAGATCTTCTCCCTCCCGAGTCACTGATGACTGTACTTTGTGTGATGCTTTGCTTGTGGAGTTAGAGAACCTAAGGACTATGCATGATAGTGTGTTGTATGAACTAGATAGTCTTAGATTGAAGAATGCTAGCAATGAATCTGTTGATACTCATCCTGTAGATGCTAGTTTTTTTCCTGCTCACTCTACTCCTTCTTGTGCTAATTGCCCTAAATTGCTTGCCGAAATTGATGCCATGAGCGATCACCTTAGGAAGCTTTCTTCTAGAAACGATGAACTTGAAATGCATGCTTCTAAGGAACCAGTCAACTCATGTGAGGGCTGTAGGCAACTAAAACTTGACAATGAATCCTTAAATGTCAAGTGTGCTCAACTTGCTAAGGATTTACTAGTTAAGTCACAAACTGGTTGCTTGCTGTGTGTTGGGGTTAAGGATGATGTGGATCAAATCCATGTCGAGCTTAAGAAAAGTTAAAAGACCAAACCCTTAGGATTAGAGATGCTCCTTGCGTTTCTTGTGAGGCCCTCAAGATTGAGGCAGCCGTGCTAAGGGAACAAAAAGCACGTGCTGAGAGATCTTCTCTTTCTGTTCTTCTTCTTCCTCTCCTTCCCCCTGTTCTTCTTATGCTTCTTTCTTCCGAGATTGCCAGTATCTTATGAGCACTCTCGAGAAGTTTGTTGGAGGCAAGAAGAAGCTCAATCTTATTCTAGACTAATCCAAGATTAGTAGATTCAATCAAGGTCTAGGATTTGATCCTTGGAGCACGCTTACGCATCCTCCCACTATTGTGCGGGCTCCAAGAGTGGTGAGATTGTGGTAGCTCCCGAGTGAGTACCACCGTGTTTAGGTCCGTTGGGGTTGTCCATAGGACTTCGACCGAAAGGGTGTTACTCTATTGCTTCGCCTCTAGCAAGGCGAAGTACACATGCACCTTCCGTAGAAGGATGGTCACCTAGTAGATTTACTTTGAGAGCGCCAAGATCACTCGGCGTGAGCGTGTTGCTACTCTTAGGGGTATTCAGGGTCATCCCGGACTTTGAGTGCTCCTAAGACACACACCGCTTCTAGACAAGTTAGAGAGTCGTCTGCTTTTTGGCAGCGTCCGGGACTTGGTTTTCATGCTAGTTCTTGAGTTTTAGTCCCGGAGTCGTCAGTAGTCGATCTTTCCGCCGTCCTCTTGATATTCCTCGTTTTTACCATCGAGGTAGATATCGGGCGTGAGGTGTTTTCCAGTAGGAGATCCAGCGACCTTCTTCGGGATGGTCCGGCTTTTGCACCACGGCGTGCCAACCCGCTTTGACTCCTAGATTATCTACGAGTTGCTCCCGATCGTGTGAGAGTTGAGCGTCGAGAGACACTCGAGTCCATTCTTCTTCGTGTGGTACTGTACTGAGGCGTCGTGTGGTTCAAGATTGGGTTCCCGGATCTTCACTCTATCCCAAGATTGAGTCATCTTTCCCTCTTGTGTCAATTCCTTGTGTCATGTCTATGCGATGATGCTTTTAAGTGCCTTCTGCCTTTCTCATGGCATGAGTCGCTTGAGGCTAGCTTGAAGATGTGATCACTGTCTAGTGGAGTGGTTTTGGGTCATCTTGTGGATTTGTCCTTTCTTAGTTCGATTCTTAGTCCATGAGTTGTCCTGAGGCATCATCTTCGCCGTACATAAGTAGTGGACCTCATTTTTCCTCGAGGTACCCACTCACGGCAAGAGTTGAAGGTAAGTATGTTGGTCATGTTGATCTTTACTAATCTCATCTAGGATTGGTCTGTCGCTTTTCAATGTTGGCACTCGATGTGAATTCCGAGTTGGCCTTTGCGGTTTGTCTCTAGAGGATTGAATCTTCCTGCATGACCATCATGAGCATCATGCTAACCTGCATGTTCTTTCAACTTTGTTTGCCTCGTGTTTCGCTCCACAAGTGTTGAGCTTCATGATAACAGCATTGGGGACTTCCACTTCCATGGTGAGCTATCTCATATCCTCATGTCGGTTATACTTGTGATCATCATTTCCATGACATGTTGTGATTGCTCTTGCTCCCATGTGTATTATATGTTCTTTGCTAGGTCTTGTTAGTTTTTGTCTGTCTTGTTTTGTGCCATAGCATGTTTTCCCCAACCATCTTTGTGCTTCACGTATTATATCCTAAATTCATGAGCTTTTTCTCAGCATGTGATTTTCTTGTTTTTATCCTGTCCATGATATTGTTCATTTGGTATGAGCATTTGTATTAACTATGGGCACGTGCTATATATCATTTACTTTATTTTGTCATGAGTAGTATCTAGGTTATATGACCCTGATTTTCTATTACATCCATGATTAGCCTTGTTTAGACTTTGTTTGTCAGACTTTGTGCTACATGTGAGTGCCTTTCATGAGATTAGGGTTATATGATCTAGCCGCCATTGTATGACTTATATTGTTCATGATCACCTTTTTTGTCCTTCATGCTTATATGCTTCATACCTATTTTGCATGAGCTTGTGTTCTTTATTCATGGCATGTATTCATCATCATGCATAGAGTGTTGCCATAAGTAGCTTCTCATCTTTGTGTCCATGGTCACCATTTACTTTCATGTTTGCTGTGTCCTTATGACCTTTTGTTTGGTCTTCTTTTGACGGGCCTTTTGCGCAAGTAAATATTGTTATTGAGACTATGGATAAATGGATCTTGATGTTGCTAACTGGTTTGTTTTATGCATGATCCTCTTTGGTCTGTCTTCATTCATCTTGCTCATGTTATATCTAGTAGCATGTTGTTGTGCTTCATTGTGGTATTTCCTCATTTACATGCTCATTGCCATGTTTAGGTAGTATCTTGATCCATGTATTTCTAGGCTTTCACATGATCCTGCTAGCATTTTGTTGCTTTGTGATACACCTTGCTTAGCTTCTTATGCCGAAGATGATAGTGCTATGATGCACCTTGTCGTTGTTTATCATGTGGATATGTTTTCACTGTTGTCTATGGATATATGGATCTTGATGCTATCTTTAGCTTGGTTGTGATACATGATCTTACATTACCTTCTGCACCATGTTCATGCTCTAGATGATTGTTTACCACATTTTTCCTGTATCTTGTTCATTTGTGCCTAGGAACTGGATCTGCCTAACCCCAGTTTCGAAAGCATAGATTTGTTGGATGCATGTGTGTAGGCTTTTTGGTGAGGAGACCATCATCCTAGGAATATCTCTAAGTCTTCTTCCTCTGCTTTTGGATCCACTTGGTCATTTGCCACTACTTGCACTACACCGCAAAGAGGTAAGTACCTCTGAACATGTTGATGATAGTGATGGGTCTCTTAGGAGGTTATGGTTCTTTTGTAGGTAGAGCTTGTGTCCTGTTTGTCTAGAGTCTTTTGGTTGGACTTCTAGCATATTTAGGTTGCTTTTTACCTTGAGCCGTCTTGCTCCTTAGAGACCATGTGGTTTTAGATCTTATCTCTTTTCCTCTAGCTTTCTAACTATCTCTTTTGAGGTGAGAGTTTTAGAGTGTGCCTCAAGGGGAGTAGAGTGTGTTCAGGAGGAGTGAGCTTGGAGTCGTGAGCCCCTTCGGCCTTTCATGAGGGGGAGCTGGTTTGTATATTATGTACTATATATTTTCTTCCAGTTTTTTTTCTTTCTTCTTCTGGGTGACTTTGGGCTTGTTTTCTTGAGTTGAGTTCACTCACTTAGACTTCTTGCATGCCTCGCATGGACCTCTTATCTTGTGCTTTAGGTTACTATCATGCGCGATTAGCTGTTCTCTCTTCTCTCTAGGTTGAGTTCCCTCACAGTCTTATAAGTCTAGCAGGTTTTGTGGCCTCCTGGGTAGACAGGGTCTGTGTGCACTCCTTAGTTGGGATCTAGAGTCAGCTTTACTATGTCAGTCATTTGGGAAGATAAGAGCGAGTCTAAGCTGTAGTGAGTTTCTTATATCTTTTCTATGCTCTATAGCCATCCAGTTTTGCAGTTTCTCGAATTTCTTCTCCTCATTCTGTTTTTCTGGTTATTATTGAAGTTCATTCGGGTTTTCTTTATGCCTAATCTTGATAATAATCCAATTTTAACCAGTTTTGAGCTTAAAATTGATTCAATTGTTGAGGGGGAGTTTGGGAATCTGTTCATGCATTGCATTTAGACTGCATTTTCCGTTTTATGAGCTTTGTCTATTATGCATTTGACTCAATCTTCGTGAAATACTTCATGCTATATCTTTCGAAGAAAATCACTAGCTTAGATATGTCCAAGTTCATTTATCAAGCTAATGTTCATTGAAATCGGAAAAACTTAAAAGCTTTAAATGAAAACTTGATGAAACATGTTGCTTTTACTTACTAAGTTTCTTCTCTAAGAGCTTTTACCATGAATTGTGAAATTTTGGAATTCTCTAGAGTCCCTATAGCAACTTGGGTGAAATTTGCTTGATCCATATTTGAGTCCTTCAAAATTGCTTATATGTGCTAAATTGAAAATTTTAAAAAAAATTGACACTTTTGTGCAAAATTGATTTCAGCACTTTATATTCTCGAGACTGCCTCCCATTGCATTTGGGATGAACTTGGAATATATTGTGTATGACCAAGATCATTCTCTTAAGAGTTACTCTTGAGATGATCGAAAATGGCTTGAGTCAATAAAAAAAATTGCAAATATCAAACACATAAGTGGGTAAAGAATGCAAATTATGTCAAACATTTGCACCCCGCTATGTTTTTCGAAGTCTTAAAGAAAATTTGCATAAATTGAAAAATGGGCTCGAAGGACCTAATATGCACTTCAAAATTCCCCAAAGTGTTGAGTAGGTTGAACTCTAGGTTTTCCATTTGATCCCTGAGTGGTTTTGCTTCTAGTTTTAAAACTTTGCTAAGTTGTGCACTTGTCAAATCTTGCTAAAAATGATACATTTTCAAAACTTAGCTTATGAGCAAAATTGTTATTTGCACTTGGACATGTCTTAGTTTGGTCATAATCTGAGATTAATAAGCTTGGTGTCATATCTTGTCATTATGATCATTTGGATAATTTTCAAAGCTCCCTTAGGTTGCATTTCATGCATACATAAAAGAGGGAGAAAATTCTATTTTGATGCCTATATTGCCAAAAGGGGGAGAAAATGTAGAAAAAGGCATCATTTAAAATGTAGAAAAGGAGGAGATAGAAATGTGAAAGCTTGTTGGTTCTTATGATTTTTGTAAATCTTTGCTATCTCTTATGAATCATAATCACATTTGACACTTATGATTGGTTTTTAGAGCTTTTGTTGAAAACTTGCTCTTTTCATGGTCTTGCTCTAAATTCTTTCTGCCAACTTGGTCATAATTTTATATCTTTCTATCTGGACCAAGTTTGGCTTTGCAATCAAATTGCTTTCTTCTTCTCTCATTCAAACTCAAATTTATGCCTTTTGTGTGGTTTGTCAATATACTCATCAAGGGGGAGATTGAAGAACCATGTGGAGGTCCATCCATGTTTGTGATGAGTATTTGACTTTATTTGAGCAAGGTGTGCTCAAGTTTGAGTTTGATTTGGATTGTTTTTCGAGCTAAAGCAATTTGAGTTACTGGTTGGAGAACAGTCGTCCAACCCCGAGTGGTCGGGTCGTCCGACCTGAGTGGTCGGGGCTTTGGCTGGTTGGAGACCAGTCGTCCGACCCCGAGTGGTCAGGTCGTCCGACCTGAGTGGTCGGGGCTTTGGCTGTGTTGTAGACCAGTTGTCCGACCCCGAGTGGTCGGGTCGTCCGACTCCGAGTGGTCAGGTCTTTGGTTGGTCGGAGACCAATTTTCCGACCCAGAGAGGTCTGGGCTGTGGCTGGTCGGAGACCAGTCGTCTGACCCCGAGTGGTTAGGTCTCTCGCTGGTCGGAGACCAGTCGTCAGACCTCGAGTGGTCGGAATGGAGACTAGTGGTCAGACCTCGAGTGGTCGGGATGGAGACCAGTTGTCAGACCATGGTTGGTCGGGATGGAGACCACTGGTCAGACCATGGTTGGTCGGGATGGAGACCAGTGGTCAGACCACGTGTGGTCGGGGTTATGTTGGTCAGCGTAGTGTATATCTGTCTGTTGAGATGGATATGTGTTGTTGGACATTGCTATGTGATGTGGTTTCCTTGTCTATGATGGTTGCAGGACTTTGGAGCTAGGTCATGGTGAGGCGAAGGGGTCGGGACTAGGGGAGAGCCGAGGTCCAGATGATCAAGGTGTCGCCAAAGATGACCGAGGCTAGGAGTAGCCGCAAGCCGAGAATACAAAGGAATGGATGAGATGCTAACTTGGAGCTGCTCGATCAAGGAGGACCGTTGGATCGCGGTCGGGAAGATAGAGTAGCGGGTCAAGTTAGTGTGAGTTGAAAGCGTGCAAAACCCGTTGGGTTGTTGGGTTTGGTGAGCCCATGCATAGCTGTGTGAGTGGGTAAAATCTCACCTTTGATGGAGTGCTCTTGGGTTTAGAGGCTCATCCAAGGGTGGTAGGTGTTCCAAGCTGCTATGAATAGACAGGAGAGGGTGTCTCCTTGGGGGTGAGCAGTGAGGAAAGTATACGTGAGTAGTTGAGAGTTGTTGAGAGTAGCGATGTAAGGATCAAATCCGGCTCTTGGATGTTGGCTTAGGATTGAAGCAGGACATCCAAAGGTGGGAATTGATCCCAGGTCACTATAAATAGAGGGGTAGGGGCAGCCTCCCCTCTTTGAAGGTTCTGAGGTTTTTTCTGCTCATTTGAGCTTTGCCCACTTTGTTGTGAGGCTTTGTAAACCTCCCTTCCGTAAATGAAATGTTCTTCATTTATATTCTTGTTTCATTTCTCTTACGTATTTACATTACGCACTTGAATTCATTATCTAAATTCGCATTTACTTACTTGCAATTTACTTTACGTAATTTGGATTTGCCTCATCTCCTTCTACATGCTATTGAGTCTTTGTTGAAATTCATGATTGATGAACTCTTCTCCGGACTTGGTGCTTTCAATCATCTAGGCAATCCTTGCATTCTTATTGCAAGTTAGTAAATCTGTGTTCTTAAAGTGCGTAAGCGTGTGACTTGCAGTTCTTTAGTCTTGATTGGCTTCGGTTCTTGTTGCCAAGGATGAAAGATTCTTTGGATGAATCTTCTATAGATCATATCCCAATCATCTAGGCAATCTACAACCTCTTCTATTCAGTTTTGCAAGAAACCAATTTCTGTGCCTAGTTTTCAGATAGTGTTTCTATTTGTTTTAAGGGTTGTTTCTTCGTGTGCTTACTTGCTATGATTTGTGGAGAGTCATCCAAGGATTTCTGACCATCAACTCCCACCAGCAAGTTAGGGGTGAAGTTTGTGTTCGTGACTCTGTTTTTGGTGTTGCATTTGTTAAACTGAAAAGGACGGAACCTTGGTATTAATTCCTTCGATTGTTGATTGAAATAGGTGCACACCAATTTTCACTGTTTTAGGATCAGCCGATCAAAAGTTACATCGATTTCTGTTTTTGAGATCGCGATGATTTTACTGTTCACCCAAACACTATTCACCCGAGTACTGTTCATCCGGACACTTCAGGTCGGAAGTACTGTTCACCCGAACACTATTCACCCAAGTACTGTTCATCCGATCACTTCAGGTCGGGCGATTGCTCATCCGACCGATCTTGGTCGAGGTACTGCTTCACCGAATACTATTCATTCTGAGTACTGTTCATCCGACCTCTGTAGGTCGGGGGTACTGTTCATCCGGCCAAAAATACCCGACCGGTGCAGTTTCTTTCTGGTTTTTTGGTGGTTTGAATTTTAGGGGGAGAGTTTATTCGAAAATTTTATTTGGCTCCTATTCACCCCCCTCTAGTCGCCTTTTTCGATCTTTCAGAAGCGTTCAAAACTTAGAGACTAGTGGTAAAACCATCATAATATTGATAAATAGATCAGAAACACACACTACACGCTCCAGAGCAAGCGATATACTTTTATACTGTAATACCAGATCCATAGCTTCTTTAGAGAGAGAGGGGTGTAACACCCTAGTCTAAATTTTGCTCAAAGCTTAACCCACGATGGGACATGCTCACACATACATAGCACCTACTTATGCTTTCGTTCTCGCTTCGTGTAAAAGGGTTAATCCGAATGTACTATATTTAGACCCAATAAACAATATATATTACTACAACTCATTTTAGATAAGCATTGTGGGACTAATCCCATCACTGCCAACACATCGTATACATGGCAGATGCCCAGAACCACCCCTCGATACACATCCGTGAGTCCAACGCCAGCACATATGCCATGTCGTGTGGCCAGTCCGGACCCACACGAGCCTTGCAATATATGCGCGCTCCCCTGTCTCACATACGTCTGTACAGCAAGGGTTGATGCACTTATACCATTTGTAACTAGGGGTGCAATCGGTTCGGATAGTTTTCAACCAACCGATTGGAGTATTCGGATAGTCATTTTGGATAATTGTTCGATTCAGATATTTTTTTAGATTTGGATTCGAATTCAGGAGATTACTATCAGTCGAATCGAGATATTCCGATATGGTTTTCGGATATTTTCGAAAAAAATATTTGGATATCCGAATCAACCGTTCGGTGGTTCGGCCTAGGGGTGCAATCGGATCGGATAATTTTCGACCGACCGGATAGCTTCATCTCGGATTCGGGTATTTTTTCGGATAGTTGTCGGATTCGGATTAGGGAGATTACTATCCGTCGGATCGGTATATTCCGAGTTTATTTTCGGATATTTTCGAATAAACTAGTTCGGATATCCGACTGGACCGTAAAGTAGAGGGCGGCCCGACTCAATCTGGCGCGCGTGATCGAATGCTAACGAGCGGTCCGGCCAACAGTTGGAAGCCCGTGGCTGAGTTTGACGAGCCCACCTGGGTTTAGCCCCCCTTCTGTCTCCGCAGCCACTGCAATGGGGCCTGGGTAGCCCAGCCCAAAGAAGCAACATAACATACTTCCTTCCTTTTTTTTTCATTTAGTTGCGGTTGTTCTTCTGTCCTATAGTGGATATTTTTTTCCCACAAGACATTTCTACCACCATTTATTTTATTGATATCTTTTCTATTTTGTTCAACTATTTCTCTGGACTTGTTCCACTAATATTTTTCATTTATTCCACTAATATTTTTTAGTAGTTGTCGCTAATATTTTTTAATATTTTACTGAATTTTGTAAATAATGGCCGTGACTGCTACTAGTTGTAGTAACTAGTAGCCAGTGGTGTTAGCAAGGTTGTTACTATTGCATTCGGACTCATATTGTTGATTAATCAATGCGATACTTATGCTATATGCTGTATCTATTCTCATGTGACATCCGACAAAAAATATTCAGTACCGTATCGATTCCGCTCCGTATTCGCTTCGAATCCGCAACCGATATTATCCGCTCCGTATTTGTATCCGGTACTATCCGTATCCGATTCCGAATCTAACAAAAAATATTGTTTAGAATAAAAAAAACAGTATCCGACCGAATCCGAACATATTGTACCCCTAGTTTGGCCCATTAGTCCATTGTTTCGCCCGTTCGCGTTTGGTGGCCAGTGCCAGCGGCTCTTTGGGAACCAGGTCCAGGAAATCAATGTAATATTGCATTACTCAGCACCGTATCGCAGATTAATATGTATGCTAAAGGCCCAGAGTTGAACCTTCACTAGAAGTGCTCTATGTCCGTTTCCTTTCCTGTTGTTTCTGCTACCATATTGCAAATTGAAGAGGTGTTTACGTACTTTTCTTTTTGACAGTTGCATAAATATTAAAACATAAATAAAGAATAGATAGTGATTAATTAACCTTTTGCTTGCTTCAAGATTTATACAACTTATATCGAAAAGAAAAACATTGAAACACTGCTCGAATGTACTTAAAACATCGAAAATTTCTTACCCATTCTTCTTATCTTGCCCACACACCATGTCAACATAACGATATTTGTCTACGTTCCTTCAGATTTTTTGAACTGCAGGTAATAAGAATGTTGGAACGATAGCATATCAATGCTTGATGATGTTGAGCTTTCATGGATCATGATATCCTATCGCAGTTCATGATTTGTTGCATTCGAACTCATATAATTGATTAATCATTGTGATATATGTGCATATACGAGGTATCTATATTCGCACGATATCCGATAAAAAAATATTCGGACCGTATTAATTCCGTTCTATATTCGCTTCGAATCCGTGACTTATATTATTTGCGCCGTATTCGTATCCGGCACTATACTAATTCGATTTCGAATCATATAAAAATATGGTTTAGGATACGGAAAGAACGATATCCAACCAAATCCGAGCCGATTGCACCGCTATCTATAACTCCTTAGCCTAACTTTTGTTCAAAGCGCAGCCTAACGTGAGGTGGGCCCATGCATACATAGCACCTCACTTACACTTTCGTCATCGTTTTGTGTAAAAGGTTTAACCTAAAGATGCTATGATTGGACCCAACAAGTATTATATACTATTATAACTCATTTTAGCTAAACAATGTGTGAATAATTCCATCACCACTCCACATAGATCACACTGACCTTCAAATTAACGGGACAGGGTATTATAGAGGTATAGCTTGTTTTATTCAGCCAACAGTATTATAGAGGTATAGCTTGTTTTATTCCGCCAACGATTCAATGAATAGTTATCTGTAAAGTATTTGGTCCAATTCGTTTCAACTTCTGGATTATGGATTTTGGATTATGGGAGAAGCTGCTTCTGATTTTGGAAGAATCGGGACAGACCGACTGCGACTTCTAGGTTCCGGATCGAGCCGACGAAAATTAGCAAGAATCAGTGAGAATCAGGTTTCAGCCAGATTCTGATTCTATGTAAAGGGCAGTTTCTGACTGTGAGAGAAGCTGTTCAGAATCCTCCTGTTCTATAAACAATCTGCTTTTTTAGCTGAAACTGTGCAGAAACTGAAACAAACGGGGCTTTTGTAAGTTTAGACGTTGTAAAATTGTCTCTTGTTTTATCTGCCTGATGTATTATGTATAATCCTGAAATAAAGCTCCAGAGGTATCATTCGATCCACTCATGCTTCATTCAATCATCCTTCATGCAGATAAGTGAAAAAAAAAACCTTAACTATTTCAATTGTGTGGTGACTGGTGACAACGATATACATGAATAATTGACTTCCTACAATGCTACTTCTTACACAGGTTGTCTGCCAGATCCAAATTCGTATCATGGAGAAACGGTAAACTTTGCAGCATGGATTTTGTTAAGGAACCTCGCTATCGAATAGTCTAGGGTTCTCGAACAGATCTGAATTGGAGAACAGAAAGAGAGAGAGACACGTGTTTAGGGAGAGCAATAGCGGAAATTCTTTATTGCTAATGATTTCTGGTATATAGGGGGGACCTTCCCTCCTCCTTTTATAGCGCTCACCTAGGGTTTAGGCTTAAGGGACCAGCATGGGCCTTCATGGGCCAGCAGGGTTTCCCAACACTCTCCCTTGGGCCCTTTGCCGCGAATGCATATGCCTCATTAAAACTCCAGAAAAACCCAGTGGGAAAAATACTTGGAGAAAGAGTACCATAGCATACGCTTAATATGTTGCACGAATTGCCTCGTTAAAACCTTATGCAAGAAAACTTCATGAAAAACTTGCTAAGGAAAAAGAGTACAATTCACCCAACTTCAATTGCTAATCTTCGAGATTCATGTTGGGTATTCATAATTCATCTTCGAGATTCATGTGGGAGTATGTGAAATATCTCCCCCTGAACTCTGCACTTCTCTAAGTCTCATCATCCCAATTCCTTTCACGCACCTTTCAAAGGTAGATGCTGGGAGTGATTTAGTGAACAAATCTGCAAGATTTTCACATGACTTAGTATGCAATATCTTGATCTCGTTCATCTTATGCAATTCGTGAGCATAGAAGAACTTGGGGTTGATATGCTTCGTGAGGTTACTCTTCACATAACCCATCTGTGCTTAGGCAACACAAGCTGCATTATCTTCATAAATTATTGTGGGAGTTTGCTCAATGTTCAAACCACATGACTTCTGGATGTGGTGAACCATTCTTCTGAGCCATGCACATTCACGTGATGCCTCATACAAAGCGATGATTTTCGAGTGGTTTGTCGACGTCGAGACGAGAGTCTGCTTAGACGACTTCCAAGAAATTGCCGTTCCTCCACATAGAAAAACATAGCCAATTTGGGACTTGCCAGTATGCGGGTCTAATAAATACCTAGCATCTGCATAGCCAACCAAATTCAATTTATTGTTTCTTCTGAAAAATAGACCGAGGTCTTTGCTTCCTTGGAGGTAACGGAAGATGTCCTTGATCCCTTTCCAATGCCTTTTGGTGGGTTCTGCACTGCACCGAGCTAGCAAATTCACGGCGAACGCAATTTCCGGCCTGGTGCTATTCGCAAGGTACATGAGCGCTCCAACTGCACTCAGATATGGGAATTCTGCTCCCAGGACTTCCTCCCCTCTTCTTTAGGTCTTGGTATGGGTCTAGGTCTGCTTGGAGTGACCTTCCACCATTGGAGTCTTCGCAGGATATGCTTTTTCAAATCCAAACCTTTCCAACACTTTCGTGTGTAGGTTGATTGATGTACCAAGATTCCTCCTTGGACATGTTCAAGCTGCAAGCCTAAACAAAACTTGGTTTTACCCAAATCCTTCATTTCAAACTCGGACTTCAAGTATGAGCACGCCTCTTCAATTTCTTCATCCGTCCCAATGATGTTCAAGTCATCTACATAGACGGAGATTATCGAGAATCCATTCGGGATCATCAGATAAACACACATGGACAATCTTATTTGTTTGTGTAGCCTTTCTTGCGAGAAAGTCACTCAAGCGATTGTACCACATTCTTCCCGATCGCTTGACCCATACGGTGATTTCTCCAATTTCACACTGCATGTGTTTCTATTTGCTCGTCGTGGTTCGGGATAGGAATTCCTTCCTGTACTTTCATGTATATCTCCAATCCAAGTTTCCATACAAGTATCTTTGTGACAACATCCATTAGCTTCATTCTCAACTTCAAGTTGATCGCCATTGAGATCAAATATCTAAAGGTAATTCCTCCCATGACCGGAGAATAGGTTTCTTCATAATCAACTCCGGGACGTTGAGTGAAACCTTGAGCTACAAGCCTTGCTTTGTACCTTACAACCGTTGTTTTCATTCCTCTTAGAACAAAGACCCATTTGTGACCTACGAGGTTTATATGGGGAGGTGTGCGGCATACGGCTCAAACACCTCTCTCTTGTTCGAGAGACTAACTCTGCAGTTGATTGCCTTTTTCCATTCTTCCCAATCTAGCCTTTTCTTGCACTCTGCGAGATGCGAGCTCGGGATCATGATCAATGATCGAGGCAATCTTCTTTGCAAAGTATGCATCAACGTTGGTCGTTGCTCTATTCGTGATTCTCTGTTATTACAAAGTTTATGGCCATTTCTTCATGGGGTGCTTCATGCACTTCTACTTGCTCTTCATCGCTTTTCCTATCGCAGAGCAAGTTCCTTTAGCTTTTCATCGCCTATGTGTGCGCACACATTATTTCCGACGGCTTCTGCGGTGGAAGATTCAAGTCTGGAATTGCCTTTCTGTTGGCTTCTTTCCAAAGCAGTCTCAACTGGCTCCCTTCTTTCTTTGGGGCATTTTCGTGATTGGTTGTGGTAAATCCTCTGCTTGCTTTTCTCAGACGTCTCGGGTACTTTGGGTTTGAGGAGCCGATTTCTGCTCTTTTCTTTGAGGCCTCTGAACAAGTTGAGGGATACCTTCTATTTTCTTTGGTATTTCCACCCTCTCTGGTGCATTCCTTGCGGGTACATGCGACTTAACCACGCCCTTCAGATCACAAAAATGATCGGGCAATTCATTTGCTAAATTTTGCAAATCAATTATCTTCTGGACTTCTTGATTTGCTTCATTAGTTCGGGGGTCATGTGCGGGGATCCCAGTGGAATGCAATATGATTTCCCGGCATTTTTCATCCAAAGGTTGATTTCTTCCCCCTAATGACGGAAACGATCCTCGTCAAAGATGCAATCGAATCGGTCAGTATGCAAGTCTCCAATCATGGGTTCCAAATACCGATTATGGATGCACTCTCATAACCAACGATATCCCGGACTTGCGAAGAGGGCCCATTGCGATCCATTGAGGGTGGTATAGGTACATATACCATACACCCAAATTTTCTAAGATGGGAGATCTTGGGATGATCCGTGCACAAGCCGCATAGGAGAAAGGATGTTGTAGGCCGACGGTCCAAATTGATAAGAGCTGCTGCGTGCAGGACTGCGTGTCCCCAACAAGTGTTGGGCAAGTTACAACTCTGCAAAAGCGGTCTGGCAATGAACTTAATCCTCTTTATTAGTGCTTCAGCTAGTCCATTCTGCGTATGGACGTGCGGTACAGAGTGCTCAACTGCTATCCCTGTTGCCGTGCAATAATCATCAAATGCCTTTGAAGTAAATTCTCCGGCATTGTCCATTCTAATGGACTTCACGCGATGATCAAGGAAAGCATTCTTAATTCTTATGATCTGCGAGATCAGCTTTGCAAAAGCATGGTTTCTTGTTGACAATAAGCATACATGCGACCATTTCGAGGAAGCATCAATGAGCACCATAAAGTATCAAAGCGGCCCGACAGGTGAATCGGACCATAAATATCCCTGGATGAGTTCCAGGAATGCAGGGATTTCACTTTGCACTTTCATGACAGAGGGTCTAGTTATTAATTTCCCGGTGGCACATGCAGGGCACACAAAATCTTCATGATTCGGGAAAATTTTAACATTAATGCCATAACCCTGTGAGTTGTTCACTATATTCCTCATAATTCTAAGACCAGGATGACCTAATCTACCATGCCATAAAGAAAATAACTCAAAGCTTCTAAAAACAGTCTTCAAGGAAGTATACACTTCGGGTGCATGAATATTCGTGTAGTACAACCCAGATTCATATGAGGGACATTTTTCTAATACCATTTTTCCACATACCGTGTGCTTCACAATGCACAAGCATTCTTTGCCATTTTCTTCATTGGTTTCTACGTGAAAACCATTGGCGCGGATGTCTTTAAAGCTTAAGAGAGTGCGCGTTGATTCAGGGTACAAAAGGGCTTCTTCAATTACCAGAGTTGTACCCATAGGCAATATAATAGTGGCTCTTCCTGAGCCGATTACATATGAGTCGCCTCACGATCGTAGTAATCTTTCCAAATTCTTCATGATCGATTGGAAATACTTAGACTCTCTTAAGATGGTATTTGTTGTGCCACTATCAACAATGCATATCTCTTCCATTTGGGCGCTACACGATTTCTAGATAAAAGAAATATAATTCTAATCAGCTAAAGGCAAAAACAATCCAAATATTACTTGCAAAATTGAAGAATACTGGAATAAAGAATAAATTGCGTATTTATTCATGAAAGAAGTATGCTCTTCTAGAGCTTACAATCCATTATTCAAAAAATGCTAACAACCATAATCTAAAGAAAATGCATTAAATGAATCAGAAAATATGCATTAATTTATGCTTCTATGTCATCGGCAGAAGTTTTCTCTTCATTTGCCATAATAATGGCTGCAGCATCGATGTCCAGGTTATTCTGTGAGGATGAGGCAAGTGGGTGTCTACATCCATGACATCATCATCACCGATGTTGGCTAAGTGCGCCTCTGCGGGGGCGTTTTCCTTTGCCTTCTTCTTAGCCTGATATGCGTTGATCGCTTCCTTGGATTCTCGACATATCTTCGACCAATGTCCCCAAGTGCCACACTTGAAGCACGTCTGTTCTGCTGTCCATACGGTTTGGCGTCGTCTTTTCTTTATCATCCTCTTCACAGAGCTTTGGACTTTCCTTTGGCTGTGGCCTCTCTTTCCACCCCGCTTGCCCTTCTTTCTATGAGTGGGCTTTCTCACCTTGTAGCTATTGGCATTGACTTCGTGCGCTGCCTCGTCCCAGTGGTCAGAGACATAGTTCTTGCGTAGAACATCGCCTTGCGATCCCGCAACTTGCATTACATCAATCGATTCGCTATACTCCTTGTATGCGTCCCGACGATAGTCGCGTGCACTCTGGATAGCATTAGGGTAGAAGGTAGAGAGAGTTTTCTCAATCTTCTCTTCATCGCTGATCTTCTTGCCACATAGAGAGATTGGTACAAATTACGCAAGGCGTAATTGTATTCGCCATCGTTCTAAAGTTCAAACCTCAGGCGCACCCAATCTTGCTGTGCTTGGGGCAAGATGGTGTACTTGAGCTTTTCGAACCGCTTCTGAAGTGCAGTCCAAAGCTCATGCGCACTCTCTTCAGCCATGTATTCATTCTTCAGAGTGGCTGAGAGGTGGTGCCTGAGAAAATGCAGAGCCTGATCGTTCTGCTCAGCGGTAGGTTTTGCGTCCTGCGAGGACCCTAGACCAATCGCGGAGCAGAGCTTCTTGCCCCCAAGGACGATCTTTACGTCCGATGCCCAAGTGAGATAGTTCTAACCATGCGGGGCCAGTTCTTCAAACTCACGATTCACAATTCCAGACATCTGCATGATTTCAAAATTCTGGTTTAGATTACTGTGTGTAATCTGATAGAAAATGGTTGCAAAAAGCATAAAGTGCAGAAAAATAAATTCATATGTATTGCATTATATAAAATAAAGCAAAGGATTTAAAATTCATAAAGAATATTCGAAAAACAGAGAAATAAAGCAAGAAAAATTGAAAACAGGGCCAAATAAATCTTCTTGATTTTCTGGCAATTTTTTCAAAATTTTCTGCAATTCTTTTTCTCTTTTTTTTCCTTTTCTTTCCTTTTTTTTAACTTCCGGCCGAACCGGCCTTTGGGCCCACGGCCGCGCCTGCCTTTTTCCTTTTTGGTCGAGCGGCCAACTGGGTCGCGCCCCGCCTGGCCCATTAGGATTCGGCGGCTAGGGTTCCACCCTAGCCGCCACAGCCGCCGCTCCCTTTTCATTTGCTCCTACCTCGCCTCGCACCGGCAGCCTCATCTTCCTTGTCGTGCGTCGCCCGCCCGCCTGCCTCGCGCGCCATGCTCCACCCTTCCGCCTTCCTCGCGCCGCCCGCCCGCTCACCTTCCTCATGCGCCTTGCGCGCTTCGCTCGCCGCTTCGCCTTCTCCATGAGGCGATCGAGTGGCGGAGGCGACGCTCGATGCGATGCCGTGAAGCCAAGTCGGCGGCGAGCGGGCGGCGCGATGGCGGCGGGCGGCGCGAATGCGACGGCGACGGCATGGCGCCGCAGCTGCGGGCGATGAGCGATGGTCGGAATGGGCTTCGAGCCGGCGGCGTTGTTCACGCGGCGGAGGCGCGACGGGCTCGGGACGGCGGCAAAGAATGAGGCCGGCGGGCGGGTTCGGTGCGAGCCGTCTGCCGGGCGGCGAGGCCGCGCGGCGAGGCCGGTCAGGCGACGCGTCGCGCAATCCGGCCAAGGCGTGGCGACGGCCGACCGGGCCGGGCGGCAGACGCGCCTCGGCGCGGCGCCCGGCTGCGATGCCGCCGTGAAGCGCGCAAAGCAACGGTGCCGAGCACGGCGGCGGCTGCGAGGCCAAGTGGGGAGATGGCACTGCGAGGCCAATCGTCGGCGCGGCAGCGATGGCGGGCTTCATGCGACGACACGGGCCGAGACAGAGCGCGATGCCGTGCATGTGTTGTCGGTGTTTTTTACGGATGTTTGTGGCTTCATGCCGAATAGCTTCGGTCGTTCTTCGTGTAGCTTCGTGCCACGTAGGATAGATCTTTGCAGTAACCCGAGCCACGTGACGCAAACAAAAAAAAACAGATGCGTACGGTAGATGCATGCATAGGATCAACAGCGATTAGAGACAATCACCGATTCTCACCTCTTTTCACATTTCATTACGACCCCAGAAAGCTTCGTCGCGATAACGTGTTAAGGAACCTCATTGCTCGAATAGTCGGGGTTCCCAACAGATCTGAATTGGAGAATGCGAAGAGAGAGACACATGTTTAGAGAGAGCAATAGCGTAAATTCTTTATTGCTAATGATTTCTGGTACATAGGGGGGACCTCCCTTCCTCCTTTTATAGTGCTCACCTAGGGTTTAAGCTTAAGGGATCAACGTAGGTCTTCATGGACCATCAGGGTTTCCTAACAGATTTCATTGTTGCACATAGCCATCTCTCTTTTTCACAAGAAAACTGACACCCGAGATTAACAGGACAGGAAAGTTCAAACTTTGAACAGGACAAGACAACTGACAATAACAGTTGATGCGTTGTGATCGCTAGTTTTGGTTGACCGTCCTTTTCAACGTAAACGCATAATTATATATCCATTTGAGTTTCAAAGGAAATAGTGTGCTTGCGATGATGATTACTACAAGGGTTGCAGACTTCAAACATTTATCTGTTCAGTCGTCGGATAGCATGAGCAGAACTCTACTACTCTGATGACTGTCACACCCCACACATGTGACATGCCAGATCCTATTGTGTTGTGTACTGGGAAGAACTGACTTACTTCGCAGTGTATGTTTCATCTTTCATGGTTGCACATAGACTGACCTCCCTTTTTCCAAAGAAATTGACATGTGGCTGTTAAGGACAAGAAAATTTACATTTTAAACACAAGGATAGCAGTTCATGCATTGTATCCTTGATTTTAGGGTTGGCCATCCTTTTCTAGATAGATACATCTATGTTCTTTGAAATAAGATTTTTGTACAGTCCTCGACTTTTTAAAAAAAATCTATTTAACACTCTTAATTATAAAATCGGGTATTTAACCCCTAAAACTTACAAAATCAGATCAATTTACAATCTAAGACAGTTTTGGAGGGCAGTTTTGATTATTTGGATCCCACTTAAGATGGTTTTCCCCATATTAGCAGATACGCATCAAGTTTTGGTATTGAGGATCCAATTCAAGAGTATTGACATCAACATCATTGACCTTTTTCTCACTCCTTTTATCTCTATATACAAATTCTTTCTTCTTCTCGTCATCGTTCTTTCTCTCATTTGGATCTACATTAGCAAAAATTGTTGACATGGTTGCCAATATAGCAAAAGCCACTAAAATCACCTAAGTTGGATCCATGTTAGCAAAACTGCTCCTCAAAACCATCTTAAGGTGTAAATTGATCCAACTTTGTAAGTTTAGGGTTTTAAATACCCGGTTTTATAATTGAGGGTATTAAATGAACTTTTTGGAAAGCTGAATTGTGTAAAATGGACTTATTTCTTTTTCTTTTTGATCTCAAGGAAGACGCATATGCGAACACACCACCACACACACCACATGTGCACACACATAAGTGTGCCCTCTTAGTATACTGTCAAGGGCGTCAGGCCCTTGACTGGCCGGACCTCGGCTACGTAACTCGTAGCCGCCGTCCGTCTTCTCCGGTGAGGTTAGACCCCTCTACCGCAGGCTTGAGGAAGAAGAAGAGATTAGGAAATAGTTTTCTTGCTTGCCTCACTTCCTGTGTGGTTACCAGAATATATGGCCAGCAGCCCCCTAATTTAGGAACTAATAAAAGGAAGGAAATACTAATAAATAGAAAGGGCCAGCAGCCCCCTAATTTAGGACTAATAAAAGGAAGGAAATACTAATAAATGGAAAGCTATCTCTACTTTCTATTTTACTAATAATAGAAAGCTATCTCTACTTTCCATCTTAGCCACTTGTCGTGATTTCATGCGCGCCCGCTGTTCGTGCCGCGCGTTCCGCTGCGCGTCGCACATCCCGTGCCCGACGACGCCTAGTGTATGTAAGGTCGTAACGCCGGACATGACATCTCTCCTCCTCGAGAGGCTCGTCCTCGGTGAAATCTTTGATACCGACGCGAACGGCTCGACATCTTCCTGGTGGCGATCGCGGGATCGACCCTTCCATTGGATCGGGACTGCTGGACTCCACGAGCGACGCGGCCGCCGACGGACGCGTTCGGCTCAGGGGCAATGGCGCCGTGGTGGACCGGCGGAAGTGGCGGAGCCGCCGTGCGAGCGCCATGGAACTTCTTGAGGCCGACATGGAACACGTCGTGCAGGCGAGCCTGAGGTGGGAGAGCGAGGCGGACAGCAACCTCGTTGATCATCTCGGTGATGCGGTAGGGCCCGAAGTAGCGCGGCTTAAGCTTGCCGGAGGAGTCCAGGAGCGGCGAGCGAACCGGCGCCGACGAAGTCGAGCAAAGACCCAATCATCGACTTTGTACGAAACATCGCGATGGGCCTTGTCGTAGTGATGCTTCTGAACCGCCTGGGCTTGCTCGAGACGAGTGCGGATGTCTGCGAGGAATTCCTGGCGTTCTTCCATGTTCTTGGCAACGGCCGCCACCCGTGTGTCCCCCGGCTCATAGGAGCGGATGGTTGGTGGGTCGCGCCCGTAGACGACCCGGAACGGGGTGTTCCAAAGCGAGGCTTGGTACGCCGTATTGAAGACGAACTCCGCCCATGGGAGCCACTGCAGCCAGTGACGCGGTCGATCGCCCGTGAGGCAGCGAAGGTACATGATGATGACTCTGTTAGCCGCCTCGGACGCCCATCCGATTGCGGGTGGAAGGCGATCGTCATGTGTAACTTGGTACCCACCAGCGCATAAGCTCGCGCCGTAAGGTCGATGTGAAGATCGGTCGCGATGCGACACAATGGATGCGGCACCCATGAAGACGGACGATGTCGGCGAAGAAAGCTTGGGCGACGGACTCGGCGGAGTACGGGTGCGCGGCGGGATGAAGTGGGAATATTTGTCGAACCGGTCGACCACGGTGAGGATGACCGACTTGCCCCAAGACGCGAGGCGCCTCGATGAAGTCGATGGCGATGTCCGACCACACACCTGCGATCTTGGCGAGAGGAGAAGGAGACCGGCGGGATGCGGGTGCTCGACTTGTAGGCTGCACGTGACACACTCGCGAACAAAGTCTTGGACTACCTGCTTCATGTTAGGGAAATGAAAATCGCGCCGGAGCCTGTGGAGAGTGCGCTGCACCCCTTCATGGCCCTCTTCATGCACGACCCTCAGGATCTCTTGCAGGAGGGAGGACGCAGGCGAGATGTAGAGGCGAACTGCGTACTGCACCATGCCGTCGACCACCGCCCATGGAGCCCCACGGGAGCCCGCGCGCACTTCATCATGTATGGCGGCGAGGGCCGGGTCGGTGAGATGTGCTTGCCGAAGACGCGCAATGAAGTCGAAGCGCGGGGTCGACAGGACCAAGACGGTCCCTTCCTCCGGTGTGTCGCGGCGGGAGAGCGCGTCGGCCACCACGTTCGCCGCCCGCCTTGTACTCGGCGGTGAAGTCGAAGCCGAGCTTGCCCACCCAATGATGTTGAGGATCGTCGCGGCGCCGATCGGCGAGCACTTCAAGTCGTAGTGATCGGTCTTGACGAGGAAGCGACGCCCCAGAGGTACGGCCGCCAATTGCGGGCGGCTTGGACAAGGCCCGATGAGCTCGCGCTCATAGCGGCAATGCTGCGGTGGTGTGGCGCTACGGCCTGCTGAAGAACGCCACCGGGTGGCCGTCCTGGACGAGGACCGTGCCGCCGTGCGATGAAGCGTCACATTCGACGATGAATGGCTTGGTGAAGTCCGGCATGGCAAGGATCGGTGCGGAGGAGACGGCCGCCTTGAGGGCGTCGAAGGCCGCGGTCGCCGCTTCGGACCACTCGAAACCATCCTTCTTAAGAAGAGGCGGTCGGTATTGCGATGGTCCGTAATTGTGGGCGAACTTGCGATAGTACCCGCCAAGCCGAGAAACCCCGGACCGCCGGTGACCGTGGAGCCGCCACTCATGGATGGCTCGCACCTTGGCCGGATCCATGGCGGCGCTGCCGCGGAGATGGCGTGGCGAGTGCGCGACCGAGATGGTACCGAAAGCACACTTGGTGCGCTTGCGAAGAGTTGATGGTGCCGGCTTCGGAGAAGGCGGCGCGGAGGTGGCGCAGTGGTCGGCCCATGTCGTCTTTGTAAATTAAAATGTCATCAAAGAAGAGAACAAATCGGCGGAGGAACAGGCGGAGAACATCGTTCATGGCGCTGGAATGTGGTGGAGCGTTGCGAGGCGAACGCCATCACCGGGAACTCGTCTGAGCCATCATGAGTACGGAATGCGGTCTTGTGCACATCCTCGGGCCGCATCCGCACTTGATGGTAACCCGACCGTAAGTCGAGCTTGGTGAAGAAGCGCGCGCCGTGGAGCTCGTCGAGGAGCTCGTCGACCACCGGAATAGGAAAAGCGTCCTTGACGGTGGCGCATTCAGGGCGCGGTAATCCACGCAGAATCGCCACGACCCGTCCGGTTTCTTGACGAGGAGGACCGGCGAAGAGAACGGTGAGTCGCTACGGCGGACGATGCCCTGCTCGATCATGGCGGCACACTGCCGCTCGAGTTCGTTCTTGTGGGCGCACGGGTACATGCAGGCGCACCGCCACCGGGAAGCATCGGGCTTGAGGATGATGCGGTGGTCATGACCGGTGGTGGTAGACCGGTCGGCTCGGCAAAGATGTCGTGGCGCCCAACGACCGTCGAGTGCGTTGCGCGCCACGGCCTGGTTGCTCAGAGCGGCGCGCGAGCGGCGACGCGCGCTTGCCGTGACGGTGTGGCCCTCGTCTTTGGAGCGACATGCGCCGGCGGCGAGGTCCCGACGATGGGTCCCGCGCGACCGAGCCACTTGGTGCCGAGGACGGCGTCGTGCCGCCGATGGCATAACGAAGAGGTCCGCCGAACAGGGCACCGGCGATGAGGAGGCGCGTCGCGGATGGCGCCCTCGCGGTGATCCGCCGCCATTGGCGACCATGGCCGTGAGACGGGCGGCTATGCGTAGCGGCAAGCCGGAGCGCCGCGCGCCTCCTCCGAGATGAAGTTGTGCGTCTTTGCCGGAATCGAGGCGTGGCGAGGATGTGGCCCTGCCGTCACAAATGATCGCATGGTGTCCGCCATGGGCACCCGGCGAGGCTGCGAGAGAAGCAAGGTGCCTCGTTATCGGCCCGGCGCGGCGTCATCGTTGTCATCGATCTCCACCCGTCAACGAAGAAAATGCGCCGCAAAATCTGTTGTAGCCACGAGTATTTTTCGCACGATTAAAATAGAGCCCAAGACGACGCCGCTCCGCTGGTCGCCGGGTCGGCCGCCTCTGCTTGCCGCTGCGGGCGGGAGCGCCACCGGAGGCGCCGGAGCCGAGGCGGCGAGGGCGGCGAGGCCGGGCGTGGCGCCGGGCCGAGAGAAGACGCGCTGGGGAACGAGCAGTGGGCCGGCGCCGGCTGTCGAACTCCATCAATTCAACTGGCGCGCCCGAGCTCATCGCCGCCGCGGCGTCTCGGGTTGTGGATGCGGACGCGTGGCTCAACGGCGAAGCGGATCGCCGGTGTCTGTTGGGCGCTACGGAGCTCATCAAGTCGACCAGCGAGGAAGGAGGGCCTGGAAGCGGTTCGAGTACTCTTCCACGGTCCCCGATTGCCGGCACTCGGCGAGCTCAAACAACGGCGCCGCGCGGAGGGGCGGCCCAAACCGCAAGTTGAGGAGGTCCTTGAAGCGGCCCCAGCGCGGTGTTCCTTCGTCCTCCTGCAGCTGGATGTACCACAGCTGGGCCACGTCCTCGAGGTTGTAGGAGGCCATCCAGACCTTCTCCTCCGCCATGGTTCGCTGTTGATGGAAATAGGACTCACAACGGTTGAGGAAGATCGGGTCAGACTTGCCATCGTGCGAGGAAATCCATCTTCCGAACACAGGCGAGCGTCGTTGTGGTGTTCGCCGGTCGGTTGGCGGTGGCCTGCGGATGACGACTGATCGGTGGACAAGGCTTGGATTGCCTTGGCGTTGGCCTCGGCGGTGGCTTGGAGGGCTTGTACGGCCTTGGCGAGGTTCTCGACGGTGGTCTTGAGGTCGTCCCCATGGCGGTAGCGCGCGAGGAAGTGGCGGGCCAGCGTGATGAAGGGCCGTGGTGGTGATGACGAAGGATTCGAGTAGGCGAGGATCGCGGGATCGTGATACCAGTTGTCAGGCGTCGAGGCCCTTGGTGGCCGGACCTCGGCTCGTAACTCGTAGCCGCCGTCCGTCTTCTCCGGTGAGGTTAGACCCCTCTACCGCAGGCTTGAGGAAGAAGAAGAGATTAGTAAATAGTTTTCTTGCTTGCCTCACTTCCTGTGTGGTTACCATAATATATGGCCAGCAGCCCCCTAATTTAGGAACTAATAAAAGGAAGGAAATACTAATAAATAGAAAGGGCCAGCAGCCCTCTAATTTAGGACTAATAAAAAGAAGGAAATACTAATAAATGGAAAGCTATCTCTACTTTCCATTTTACTAATAATAGAAAGCTATCTCTACTTTCCATCTTAGCCACTTGTCGTGATTTCACGCGCGCCCGCTGTTCGTGCCGCGCGTTCCGCTGCGCGTCGCACATCCCGTGCCCGACGACGCCTAGTGTATGTAAGGCCGTAACGCCCGGACATGACATATACTCCTAGAAAAATGGAGTATTGGGACAAACCCGTAACCTCACAAAATTCCTAACAAAAGCGCACTCGCGTGTGCATAAAGGTGAGCACAATGATTTGGACTCTGATAGGTGGAGTCATATATCCACAACTCTACCACTCCACCCAAAGATGGTTCCCCATAGACATATACATTCATTCTGAACATGCGCTAAGAACCAAAAAAGAACTGGAGATTCAAATAATCCTCGTAAATTACTAAAAAATGAACTGAAATTCAAAGATTTGTTTACCCGAAAACAAGTCAAATATATGAGCTGGGCTGAGCCAAGCTATAAATCCTTGCGCATTTAGAATCACTGAATTTTTTGTTCTGCTGTCAAACTGCATGAGCACGGCAGATCTGAAGTAGAGTCTGAAATGCCGACAAGTTATCAACTGCTAAAATGCAACTCCTCTGATGTTACGGCCTTTATGGCAGCATTCCTAGACTCATGTCTTACTGTCAGAGTGTGACGTTGTGACCATCAGTGCTTGATTTATTAGCACCATTAGGTCAAAACTATGGGGCAATAAGTCGCCTCTTTGATGTACTTACTGCTCAACTACTCGCGACATGTTTCCTCAAGTCACAGGATGTGATGTGACACAATAGGAGCTAAAAAGAAGAATATTGTCTGTAATACTTCCTGCATCTGAAAATATTATCAACTTCAGCTCATAAGCAAATCCTTAACTCTCAGAGGTAGCAGGAATCGAACTATAGGCATGCACACTCCATTTGAATCTTCAACAACATTAATCTTCTATTGTTGATGGGTCAGCACAAAATATCCAAGAAATCGGGACAAATGTTTTTTAGCATGCTAAAAAAATTATCTGAAAACGTGGAAAATGGGAGCTAACATAGCAGCTCTAACAAATGATTGACATCAAATACCAATCATAGATGCCGCATATCAAGCCAGATAACCAAGGGTAAGCCAATAAGTTAATAACTGGATAAAGTACCAAAATAAGTGATATATCAAAGCTTAAGATGTCCAGTGAGTGATATAATAATAGGTCTGAAACTCTACACAATGAGTACTGAAATATATGGTGAGTCCCAGATATTCATAAATAACAAAATGTCTCAAAGTTTAGTATTATTCTCTGAAATGAAGCTCTGAAATAAATAGGTGGTTGATTTGACTTGGTGGCAAGCTCTCCACAGTCCACATTGCATCAACATTGTAATCAGGCATCGGGATGACCTGAAAAAAAAGAGGGAGGAAAAACTGTGAGATAGTCTGTCCATTACGCCGTGAGTCCTCAATGACCATTTAATAGCAGGTTAATTTTAGAGAAATTTTACGGTGGATAAGATAGGTAGTAAACAGTGGTAGTAGAAATCAGATCTCACCGTACATTTGTTAGGTGTATTATAGACTTTTCACTGTTTGTTGCCTTTACTTGTTGGCCTTGGCACTTTCCTCTCTTTTCCGCCAATGCTGACGCCATTGTGACGAAGCCACGGCCTCTGCCTTCCTGTGTAGTCCGACGTCGGCGCCCTCTCGGATCGTGACGACGCCATGGCCGGCGTCCTCCTGGTTCTTCATGCATTTTCTTCTTTTTTTCGCTGATGCCGACCAGGAGGGTTGTGACGCCGTGGTTGGCTCCCGCTCAAATCTTGAGGAGACCACGGTCTCAGCCTTTCTGATCGTGTGGACGCCATGGCCAGCGATCTCCCGGTTCCTAGCGACGCAGATGCCCCCGGTTGTCCACTTCCTGTAAACAGTGACGAGGGCGGCACGGGCGAATAGGACGCACGAGCAGGGAGGAGGGCTCGCAATGGCGACGGGGAAATGGTGGTGCCGTCTTCCCCATCTGGCCCGGCGTTCGTTACTGGGCTGATGCTATCAATTCCAAATTTTAATGCAAAAGCACAAAAAAATGCACATGCGTTCAAAATAAATAAAAAAGCTAACTACACTACTACCGTTTATACAAATTCTACTACCATTACTACCATATGAAGTATAACTACATCCTAACTAATCTGATTCGTTAGATCAAATAGAATGGACGGCTAATATTCAATATTGTCTACCGTAAAAGAGCTCTAATTTTAGCTTGTCAACAATTTAGTACTTTTCCAATTTCATTTACACATATGTTACCAGTTCAATCCAAGTTCACTTTCTGTTGCGAGATGAATAATATGAGTATATTATTGTACTGACTCAATAGGAGATTTAGTTTAAGAAATTAGACACTAAGAAATCATTGTCTTAACAAAATATTGAAATGGAATGGAGATACACAGCTAATCATCTATACCCCTTATAATGCACCTAAGCAAATTTTTCTACGTCCACTCTAAATAATGCACCTCATTAGAGATGGCCTAATGTTCGTGCACCCAGCAAAACGTCCCCAGAAACTTAGCATTCATCAAAATGAACATCTCAGATCTTTCCTCAGTTTTACTCACCCACATCCGATGGCCATTATTTAGTATGTCTAATCATCCCTGTGGCCCACAACAGACCTCCCCCACCTACATATTTGGAAGGAGAGGAATCAAACAAGGAAATAAATAAGGAGGATCGCATGCAAGGAAACAGACTTGAATTTTTACTAGCCAAAATTATACGTACTACATATTTGGAAGGAGGGTGAATCAAACAAAGAAATAAGCAGAGAATCCACATGCAAGGAAACAAGACTTGAATTTTTATTGTCTGGCATTGTGATCGTATTTTTTTAGGATATGACCCTTCTCGAGACTTTTTACAGATCTAGCCCCATAGAGCCTAATTTACGCACGAAGAGCGTTGAATTTTGTTTTATTTTTATCTAAGGAACCAACTATGCGTGAGTCTTTGCTTAATTTTTTCAATTTTTCTCGCGGAACGTGGTGCGTGAAACCTTTTTTAATTTTTATCTTTTTTTCCTTGCGGATCCAGTGGTGGCGTGATTTATTTTCCATATTTTTCCGAAATCATCCTCAGGCCCACGCGGACCTTCTCTCACCTCCAACATCAACAAGGAAAGGGAAACAAACGTCTTGAAATCAAGGAAAAAGAAACAAACGTCCTGGAAAAGGAAAGGACCATATATTACGTGCTGAGAAAAGGAAACCGCGGGAAAAAAATTCTAGCACCTCTCTGCTGATTTTTTCTGTCTCAAGGCTACAATCGCAAATTCATCGTTCGAGAGCCTGATTCAGAAAAATTATAACGATGATACTAATATAGTAAAAAGTTCGAGCACGAAATGCCGTAAATAATACCGCGCCATCATCTCATTGAATTTTTCCGGTTCGAGGCTACAATCGTAAATTCATCGTCGTGAGAGTGATTCGGAAAAAAATTATAACGATAATGCCAACACAGTAAAAAATTCCCAAAAATAAAAAAACAATCAAGCGGTGTTCGTCCCGCAATAATTTTAGTAAAAAATAAATGCTTGGTGGCATTGAAAAATTCAAGCGTGGGAGAAAAATGAAAAAAATTCAAGCGGTGCGAATCCCACCGAATAATTTTGGAAAAATAAAGCGTGTCGCGGACCACTGGATCTGCAGGAAAAAGATAAAAATTAAACAATCGATCGCCGCCACTTGGTTCCATGAGAAAAATTGAAAAAATTTAAATAAAGACTCACAAACCGCCGTTCCGTGGATAAAAATGAAAAAATCAAGCTCTCTCATGCTGAAATTAGGCTATATGGGGCTAGATCCGTAAAAAAATCTCGAAAAAGGTTATATTCGGAAAAAAATACGATCACGAGTCAAGAACAGTAAAAAATTCAAGTCTGGTTTCCTTGCATGTGGATCCTCCCTGTTTATTTCCTTGTTTGATTCGCTCTCCTTCCAAATATGTAGTACATACAGTTTTGGTGAGGACAGTAAAAAATTTAATTCTGGTTTCCTTGCATGCGGATCTTCCCTATTTATTTCCTTGTTTGATTCGCTCTCCTTCCAAATATGTAGTACGTACAATGTGATCACAAGATTATTTACTATTAAGTGTTATATTTATACTTATCTTCTCATTTAATTGATAAGCGGATGTACTACCGTCGTAGCATTAGCACTGGCATTATACTAGTAATTAGTAAGTTTACTTCACATTACTAACATAATCAAAACAAATACAAGTAAATAGAGGCGTAGTACCATGTTGTTCCTTTAGTTCTTCCATCTTGGCTATTTGATAAAAAGGGATCAAGGATCTAGGTATAGATACAATAAATGTTAAAATAGTAAAAATAATGACCAAACGGCTTACTGGACTTATCCCTAGGAGAATAAGTGGCATCTAGTTTGCAACTCTTGGCATCAGATCCTACACAATATAGTGCCAACTGCCAAGCATATATCACAATGTCAATCAAGAAAATATAACTGTGAATTCATTGTTTGAAATAAAAGGGTAGCATCATATTTTTAAACAAACTAGTAATAGGAACAAATACGAAGTTAACAAATTATACCAGCAAGACATCATAGCATATTTTTAAACAAACTTGTAATAGGAACAAATATGAAGTTAGCAAATTATACTAGCAAGACAACTAGTTACAAAATTCCTTCTACAAATATGAGATGGTACATAACCCTTGCTACTCCATCCATTTAAACTATATAACCTCCACAAAACAAATTGTTGGAGATATTATTTTTAGAAGCAATTATTATTAATTAATAATTACAAAATTTAGCAGTACAAGCTAACACAACTACTTCTCTAGTACATGTATTCACAATGTAGGGTGAGAACTACACATGAATATTAATATTATGTGGATGAGTTCTAGAAGAACATGTTGGCACGAGGACGCCAACACAAGGAAGGAAATAATGGGTGTAGAAATAGAATAGTCAATGATAGGTGGATTCCACATATCAATGGTGAGTCTTTTAAGGCCTTTCTTATTTAGCGATCAATCCTTGATATAGGTATTTTGGTTACAAATTTTGTACTAATTGGGCCAACAATTCAAGTATTTGTTCAATTCCATTTACGTATATGATTTCTATCCACACTAAATTCTAGATCAATTTCTATTGTATTCAAGATGAAGAATACGACCAGATTATTCTAGTAATTCAGCAAGATATGTGAGTAGCTAGACATGGACACACAAATAAATTTCTTAAGAAAAAAAACCAAAATTGAATGTAGGCCACAACTAATCCTTAGTTTATTTTACAGTACTTACACACTCAAAACATAGCATACAAATGAAAATTTAGTAACTAAATATACAGACACTACAATTCAATACTATAATTTAACATTTGTTTCTTTTAAATCCTTCTAAACTCTACAGTCCACAAGGATGCATATATCTATTGGGCCCATGACATTCTCACTCCTTCCATCTTGGCCATAAAAAAAATAAAGGTTTTGATCCGTTAGAATAAATGCTACACCATCGAAAGTTTAGGTAGTGACTTCCCATATTTTTTTTCTCCAAAAGTGTGGTAATTAACATTATGAATATTGTAACAACCCAACATGAAGCAATTATAAGAAAGACAAGCACCAAGATATAACAATTTGTATAGTTTCATTGTTGGAGTATATTGTGCATTGTAAAGTAACTCAAGTAAATTTTAGAATATAAATTTGATCTAAAAATTGGAAATAAATGCATTTACCTGAATTATCTGCTTGTCAATAAGAGGATAATTCACTAGAATCTGATTTCCTGTTGTTGTCATCAGATCCTACACATTATAGTGCCAAGCATACATTACAGGATCAATCAAGGGAATACAAAAATGAAGTCATTCTTTGAAATAAAAGAGTAACGCCATGTTTCCGAAGAAACCAACAGCTAAAGAAAAAAATGCAAGTAAAAAACATGATACAGGCAATACAACCAGTGCAATTATTATTTTTAAAGTGGACCAGTAGCAGTATTTGAAAAGAGCTTTGCACAAATATGAGATGGTACATAACCTAAGCCAAGGAATCCATTTCAAACAAATAACCTATGCAGCCCAATTAATTTATTAATTGAAAAGCAATTAGTCTCAATTAATGAAGGAAGAGTAGCATTACGAGCAGTAACAACGAAACTTACCTATTTGTTTTTTTAATTCAATCCATACTCTAGTTCAATTCCTATTGTATTCAAGACGAATGATATGGGCAAATTATTCTACTAATCCAGTAGGATATTTAAAAAGTGGAAATTGACTATATGCCACAAAGTTGGTGGACACTTGATAATATGCCAAATATTTAAACGACACTGATAAAATGCCACAAAGATTGATAGAAACTAGATGATTTGCCACATTTACTACTTTCCAGTATCATTTTCTTTTCTTTTCTTTTCAGATTTCTCCCATGAGAAATGACTCAAATGCCTCTCCCTGGTTTTTCCCTATCCTTCCCTGTTCCCCGCTATTAGATAATGTGGGCGGCATGATCGTGCAAGAGAGCACGGCGGCGCGAGCGGCACGAAAGAGATCTCGACGGGGACTCGCTGGGCCTGCCGTCATGCCGTCTACTGAGCGGGTAATAGGGAAGGATAGGGAAAAACCAAGGAGAGGCATTTGAGTCATTTCCCGTGGGAGAAAAATCAGAAAAGGAAGTAAAATGGTGGCATGTGGCAAATCATCTAGTTTCCATCAAATTTTATGGCATTTTATTAGTGTCGTTCAACTATGTGGCATATTACCAAGTGTCCACCAACTTTGTGACATATAGTCAATTTTCCCTTTAAAAAGCTATACATGCATTGAGAAATAATTGTCTTAAGCAAATATAAAAAATGAACCAATAGTATAAACAAATTGAGTGAAGGGATCCACATCTAATCATAAGGTGATTTATGCTACTAGTGTGCTCAAACCATAGCCAATAAGCCAAACAAACAAGGTGTAGTAAATATACAAACTTCGGAATCAATACAATAAGCAATTGTTTTCTTTTATATCATTTTCAAGTCTAGAATCCACAAGGAGTATATCAATGAGGCCTATATCGCTCAATTGGTCCTTCCATCTAAGCCATTTCATCAAAGTTTCAATGAACCAAATCTATTGCAAAAGTAAATGCTACAACGCTAAAAGTTTTTACAATGGCATTGTATATATTTTCGTTCACAACAACAATTAATGGTATGCGCTTACCAGACTCATTTGCAAGACAACAAATTGAGGATGCAGAGGTATCTGGTCTTCCATTCTTGTCATCAGATACTAAACAACATAGAGCCAAGTATGCATCATATGGTCAATTAAGATAATACAACTATGTATTTATTTTTTAGGATTGAAGGTAATGCTTCCTTAAGAAACCAGTAACGGGAGCAAATATTAAGTAAAAAAAGATGTGGTACTAGCAAGATAACTAACTAAAGAATTGAAAAAAGCTTTGTTTCACATATGTGATGTGTTGCATAACCTATGCCATGCTACCCATTCTAGACAAATAATGTATGTCATATAATTTAGCTCCAATTAATCCTAAAAGAAGACAAAACATATCTAGACTATAGCTCAATATATACGATGGAATTTGATTAACACTCAAACCACTAAGATAAGAGATATCTTAACTATAAAAATCTTAATTTAGAAACATCAGTGGAAATGCAAATAAGTTCTGTAAAGTACCATGACTGCCTGTATTCTTGGACATATCCATCTCGGAGTCTGACTCCAAGATATCAACAATAACAGGACGCTCATGTGACCCACGACTGGGGTCCTTGTATGGTGATTTTCCATTGTAATGTGATCATGTGTGGTGTGTGATTCCCTTGTTTCACAGTGTGATCTAAGTTTTTGAGCATTGACATTCCCTTGAATTTTCGCTTTTTGATGATTTGTGAGCACTCTTCTATTGTGCTTACTTCAATAGAAGGCGGTGCATGTTCCTGTACCTCTTTGGCTTTCTCCTCATCCATTTCTTCACTATGGTTGTTATTTTTACTATCGACTACAATACCCTCCTCTATTGGCACCTCACATGTGGTCTTCTCATACAATTTCTGCAACGTACTTTTTCATTTTGTCAACCCGTAGAACAAATAGAGCTAATGGTGGGGATGCGGGGGGAGGGAGAGAGAGAGTGAGCAGGGGGAAACTTCAATTTGGAAGATGCTGATAGGGGAAGTTGAGATGAGGTTTTATAGGAATGACAAGGTGGCATTCTAACCATTGGGGTAGCTTTGTGACCGTTGGTGGCTTTGTGATCGTTGGTGGCTTTGTGACTGTTGAGGAGAAAGGAAGAGGGAGAACATCTTTTGGAAATATTTTGAGAGCGAATCTTTTGCATTAATTTTGGACATGGGATGAGGATGATCAAATATTTTTATGCAGTTTCTAGATGTCGGGAGCAGACATCAACATTATCTTCTCCCGTTTGGAGATATCTTAGCGTATCTTCATGGATAGGAGTAGGGTGCAAACAGAGCGGATAATTTCAGTTCAACCAATAAACTAAAGGCTTGTGGAGCGAATACGAAAGAGAGAAATGGGTATCCGACACTATCTGTGTCCAACTCCGACTCTGAGAAATAAATGCAAAATAGGATACATAATGAGCTATATCCGTCCATATTCGCTCTGATGCACCTACTATATGGAAAACCGCACGCAAAAGCACTTTTCTAGAGGCACTTTCCAATTTGTCTCTAAAATTATGAGTTCTATAGTCTAGGGGTGCAAACAAAATGGATAATTTCCGTCTGACCGACTGACCGAAGGCTTGCGAAATGAATACAGAATGGAGAAATAAATATCTGGTACTATAGTATTCCAGACCATTAGTGCGGTGGCTCATGTGGAGTCGTAGAATTGTGACAGTGGAATTAATCCCACATTACTTGCCTAAAGTGAGTTGTATGAGCATATAATGCTTCCTGGATCTAAACGCAGCATCTCTGGGTTAACATTTTTACACAAAACACGGACAAAAATATAAGTAGAGTGCTATGTATGCGCGGATCCGCTCCAAGGGTGAGTTGTACATTGAGCGAATTTTGGGTCAAGGTGTTACTAATGGTATTAGAGTAACCCTCTGTAAGGTCGAGGATACCGACTAAAGGAGGGTGAATAGGCGGCTTTTAAAATTTCTCTCGCTAATTTCTACAAAGCAATTCACCTCTAGTTTCCCTAATGCCAAAACCTTAACAAATATTAATGCGGAAGCGATAAACTAAGGTTTTGAAAATCAAGGGCTAAATTATCTAGGCTCACTATGTGCACTAACTAATTATGTCTCTAACAAGAATATGCAATCCTAAAGATAAGCAATCAATCAATTTAATTCTATGAATATAAATTGCTTGAACATAAATAACAAACACAATGCAAGCACAAGAGACACAATACTTTTTACCGTGGTGTTCGGAGACTTGCCGGTCTCCCCTAGTCCACGTTGAGGTTAGCCCAAACGAATTTGATCGGCTCCACGAATTGAGCACCCACCTCGAATCCACTAGTGGTAGCTCCTTTTCCCTCCCGGGTAGGCGAGCTCCAACCTTCACAAACTTCGCCGGGACTTCTCACAACCTCCGTTGAGAAGCTCACCGCGCACGACACTCTACGCCGTCTAGGAGGCGGCAACCTCCAAGAGTAACAAGTCAAGCCCTTCCGCTTGAACTTCACCTAGTGCAACACATGCACTCCGGTGACCTCCTATGTGCAACACATGCACTAGGATCCTCCTCAAGTGCAACACATACACAAGAGGCTCTCAATCCACTTCCTAATTGCAACACATGCAATTAGGACTCACTCTTAGCTCAAAAGGCAAATGGGAGAAGGCAACACATGCACTTCACCCCCAAGAACTCACACTTGATTTCAAAGAACCAAAAATGCCCCCAAGGCCTCTTTTTATAGCCTCCAAGCCAAAACTAGCCGTTGGGGGCGAAATCTGGAAAAACTCAGCAAACCCGGTGCTACCGCCCTACTAGGACCGGTAGCACCGGCCTCCTCGCCAACGGCTAAAAAACTAGCCGTTGCAGGATGTCCGGTAGCATCGGCCAACTGGGAGCGGTGCTACCGCTAGGGCGGTAGCACCAGCCTTCACCCCAGTAGCACCGGGCCCAAGCCGAACACAAAAACACCCCCTCTGGATTTTTCACACCGGCCAGAGGAGCGGTAGCACCGAACTGCCAACCCGCCCAAAAACATCCCTCTCTGGATTTTTCACACCGGCCAGAGAGACGGTAGCACCGGCCTCCCGGTGCTACCGGCCAAACTGCGGTAGCACCGGACTCCAGTGCTACCGGCCTTACAAGGGCGGTACGACCGGCCTCAGGGAGAAAACACTGTTTTTCACCAAAATTTTTCTCCAAACCATTAAAGATTTATTCTTTGAGCTATGTGAGGATCAACACATGATCATAACACTATGTAAAACACATTTGCACATGTTAATCACATACTCCAAAGAATCTCATTAAGCACAACTTATTTGCAAAACACATTTGCCAATAAACCAAGAACTTATGAGATCAATCCTCTTAGCCATGTGATGATTAACACATGATCAAGTCAATTTGCAAAACACATTTGCAAACCCTATTCACATGCTCTAGGACCGAAACCCATAATCTCAAGTTCATTTGCAAAACACATTTGCAAATAACAACTCCAACTTATTTGCAAAACACATTCGCAAATAAACCACGAACCTATAAGATCAATCCTCTTAGCCATGTAAGGATCAACACATGATCCCGACACTTTGCAAAACACATTTGCAAATGCCAACACATTCTCTAGGATCGAACCTCATAACTTCCAGCTTATCTGCAAAACTCATTTGCAAATAACAAGCCAACACTTTGCAAAAACACATTTTGCAACTAAACCAAGCTTAGCCTTGTGATGATCAACACATGACCCAATCACAAGCTAAAACACCAAAGCATGAGCTCTCTATTTGCAACACATGCAAATCTCTAGCACCATACAAACAGCCAATCAAACTCAAGTGCATGAGCTCTCTCCTTTTGCAATACATGCAAAACTTAGCTCCAAGCACAAACCAAATCAAATAAGATTCAATTAAGATGCAAGTATGAGCACCCTTATTTGCAACACATGCAAATACTTAGCTCATACAAAATCCAATGCACAAGCTTCACCCATTTGCAACACATGCCAAATGGTTAGCTTCATGCAAACACCAAACAAGAGAGTGAGCTAGAGTGAACCGGATTAAGTTCATCAACACATGATGAAGCTCAAGCTAAAAGACTCAACCCCTCTTAATAGTACGGCAACCTAACTAGCAACCCGGTCTCCCATCCAAACACCGAGACCGGTAAAAGACTAGGAACACATCTTTAGCCCTAGCTAGTTATACCTTTGCCTCTAGCGATCCACTTGGAGCTTTTATGATTTCCAATCATCTTCTTTCCAGGATCACATCTTCTTCTTCTTGGTCATCAACACATGATGAACCTTCTAGCTCTTCTCTTTACTTCGGGATCACCTCTTGAAGCTCATCAACACATGATGACTTCTTCTTCTTCCCGATTCTTCATTATCTTGGACTCAACCTACTTCACAACTCGTAGAAGATTGTTAGTCCAACAAATACGGTTGTCTCAATCATCACCGCACTCCATTAACACATAATGGATGCCTCCAAGATCGATGTGCACAACCCAAATCAATTTGAATGATTAATTGTTGTCTTGAGTACTTTGATGCAACTAATGTTTCATTATACTCAAGAACTTTTCGCTTGTCTTTAATCAATAAGGAACACCATCAACACATGATGAAATATCCTTTTATTGATTGAAAGACAATCGAACTCAATCTAAATTTCATTTAAATTAATATGAGTATATATATAACTACACAAGTTTCATATACTCAAATGATTGTTTCAAAGTCTTGATCCTTTATATGTTATTTAGCAATAAGACATGGATCAATACTTTTGAAACAACAAGTTAAATTATAAACTCCCCCTAGATGTGTGCATTCATGTAATATATGAATTAGGAACATAATGCACATATTTGGACTAAAGCAACGGAAGAGTTCATACTTTAACTTGAATTCTAAGTATGCATATAGATAATTGAATTGAATACAAGTGCATACCTTAGGTTTTCCATTTTCCATCCAAATATGAGACTAATAAGAATAAGGCTCAATTAAACATGTTAGTCTCATAATGATTAGATTTGTCATTAAACAATGATTAAACATTAATATTAAACCAATCACCAAAACTAATGGAGCTTGAACTTACACCCTCGCTATACAAGTATGTGTACGAGTGGGCCCTTAGCATGCATCCAGGCCATAAAGGTTACACATAGGGGTGGTAGGTTCTAGGTATCTGTCATGTACGTAGTGTGCTGCTAAGGGCGTCAACCCTTAAGGGGGTGAGAGTGTAGCACCCCGACCCGTTAGTGTGGTGGCCCATGTGGAGTTATGATGATGGGATTAATCCCACATTGTTTGTCTAAAGTGAGAAGTAGTAGTATATAATGTCTGTTGGGTTCAAACGTAGCACATTTGAGTTAACCCTTTTACATGAAGTAAGGACAAAAGTGTAAACGATGTGTTATGTGTTCATGGGTCCACCCTAAGAGGGAGTTGGACTTTGAGCAAATTTTGAGTTAAGGTGTTACAAGAACTTTTCATGTTCGACTCCGACTCAAAAAAAAACAAGATATGATACGAAATTAGTGATATCTATTCGTATCCACTCTTATTGCACTCTAGATAGGAGGCACAACAGCTCTCCCTCCTGTACTTGAAACTACTAAGATACCATTATGCGTGTAAGCCCTGCCTTCTCTAAAAATCATAGCAATGTTTATCTTTGCATTTTACTCTGAACACTTTTTTTTCTTTCGAAATGATCATTTGTTGGACAATGCCCAGTCCTTACTTGTGCCCCCTAAAGAAAAAGGGAGATTTGATGATTTTGTCTATTTTAGTTGGTTCAATCGATGATTTACCCTGTAATATCTCATGATATACGAATCTACCATCAATGGTATAAGTAAATAAAGACAAATCATCGATTTTTCCAAAGAATAACTACGTTGGACCGACAAACCACAACACTTGTTAATGGGCCAGCCTGACCCGACCCATTCACCCATCGCCCACAGCCGGCCTGCCTCCACGGGTGGATGCTAGTCCGTTCCGTGCCCGTTCGGAGTGGAATTTTTATTTTAAATAATACAATTTTTTATTCAAATTGCAAAAATATACTTCAATCTTAAAAAATTGCAAAAATATACCTCTGTCTGCGGTCAGTTCTAAAAAAACTTATAACTTTTTAATATGATGTCGGATAGAGATGAACTTTATATAAAAATTGTAGCTCTTGACGGGATCTATAACTTTTGTATACAAACTTTTTCAATTTGAATTTATTTAGATGGTCAAAAATGGGATAGAATGTTCAGATCTAAAAATCAGATCTGTTTTTAGATCTGAAACTTCTATCCCGTTTTTGGCTATCTAAATGGATTCAAATGAAAAAAAAATTGTATATAAAAGTTGTAGATCCCGTCGAGAGCTTCAATTTTCATATAAAGTTCATCTCCATCCGACATCATATAAAAAAATTATGATTTTCTTTAGAAACTATCGCAAACAGGGGAAATATCACGCGCGCACCGACCGTGACAATAATATATTTTTGTAATTTTTTTTTTGAGATCGAAGTATATTTTTGTAATTTGAATAAAAAATTGCATTATTTAAAATAAAAATTCTCCGGAGTGAGAGCCGCAAGCTGCAACTGCGCCGCGTCGGACTCGGACTCGGGCTCGAGTTAACTTCAACTCCCTTCTATTCCTCCTCCGCTTCCTCCCATATAAGCCACCAAGGCACCAACCCAATGCGGCTTTCCCTTCTCGCCGCCGGATTTGCCTTCTCTGTTTTTCGCGTTCCGCTCCCCAGCTTCCGAGTATCCACTGCTCGTCCCGCGGGGCGGCTGTGGCGGCGGGTTGCCTCGGTTTTATTGTGGGCTAGGTTTTGGATTTTGCGTGGGTGGTGTGTTCGAGGGAGGAGGCGGATATGGAGGAGGTGACGGAGGGGGTCAACAACCTGGCCATGACGGAGCCGTACAAGAAGAACCGGATCCAGGTCTCCAACACCAAGAAGCCGCTATTCTTCTACGTCAACCTCGCCAAGGTGAGGATCCTTTTTTTTTGCTGTCTGTGGTTGCTGTTTTGCTCTTAGATTTTTGCGGGGTTGTGTGGGTTCTTGAGCCAATAGCGTGTTCGGTTATTTTGACCGATTACTAGCGAAAAAAAGTATTTTTTTTCTTCTGTTGGTGCTTGGATCCGTTCTGGGTTTTGGTCTTAAACCCTAAAAAAGGTGCCTTTATTCTACTTGCTACTGCGCTATTTGTTTTTTTTTTGTGCCTTTATTCTATTTACTACTGCGCTATTTGTTTTTTTTTTAAGTTTTTGAGTTAGGATTTGATTTATGTTATATACACTGGAATTTGTGGTTTGCTTCTCTGTATGGTTTTGTTGGGGACGCCAAGGTGCATTAAGCTTTGTGGTGATTGTTTGGGCAATAACCTGAAGCTAATGTTGTTGTGATGATTTGCAGAGGTACATGCAGCTGCATAACGAGGTGGAGCTCTCGGCCCTCGGCATGGGTAAGCTCTTCTGCCCCCTTAAGGACGATATCAGCTGTTGCTTTGGTACAAATAATTAATCATTGCTGTTGCGTTGCTGCAATGAAGCCGTTGTGCTCTTGTTAATTGCCTCGATCTTAGAACCGTTTATACGTCTACCTCGTGATTTACATTAGTTTGATATTTGACCGCAACAGTCATCGATTGTTTGCAATGTCATGTTTGGTGACAGAATTTCCATGTTTGTTTGTTGGCATTCATGTCAATTGTCCCATCTCATGGTCACATGGTAATTCCTTGTGTAAATTCCTTATGAAAGGTCAGCAGTAGGGTGTGCAATTTCTAGTTCTGTAATGTCTAATAAGTAATGACCGTAAACATGACTTCATGAAACTAACAAGATTGGGGCAGTGGTGTACCTTATGTGAATTATCTTACCAGTTGAGTCTTTAGATATTGGCTGTCTTTAATTTGACATCTGGGATGCCATATTATTATATTTGTATTCAAGTGCAAGTGCCAATTGCCTTGGCTAATTTTTTTAGCAAGTTTGTGTGCGTTGCTTTTTCAGCTGTGATTTTGTTTCTGCTCTTGTCAATCAGAATTCTGAGAAATTTATGTGGTCAAAGTTGCATTCATGTAACATCATAACACTGATTAATGACTCAGCTAACCATAACAAGTAGCGGTATTGGGCTAGTAGAAGTGGTGAGGTACCGAGGTAGATGAAAATTTCACATGCCTGGGTTTCTGCAAAATGCTTGGAAATTGAGAAAGTTGAATGGTTATACTCTCTTCATATTAATGGAAATCTGTTTTTCCATTATTCATAACACGGGAGGACATTGTTATGGATCTGGATGGAAAGCCTTTCATATACTTCAGAACGTTCCACTTGCTTGACCCCTGAGAATATGCACCTGATCAACTTCCTATGTTAAAATCCATTAATGATCTTATCGTCTGATGTTTTTAAACTGTTGAATCTCTTGCTTATCCTTTCAGCGATTGCCACTGTGGTGACAGTTGCCGAAATTCTGAAAAATAATGGCCTAGCTGTTGAAAAGAGTAAGATTCCTGTTGCCTGATTTCTGTAATTCATCTTTGCTTTGTTTCTCTAATCATTCGATCAAAATGGTTTGCAGAGATCATGACATCCACCGTAGATGTCAAAGACGATTCAAGGAGCCGACCTATGCAGAAGGCCAAGGTTAGATTTCTTCCCAATTCCCATGAGTGGCATGATGTAGCAGTGTTTCAGAATTAGTAGGACAACGTTTTTTGATTCTTTTACTGTCATCACGGCCAGATTGAAATAGTGCTGGGCAAGACGGAGAACTTTGATGAGCTGATGGCAGCTGCTGCGGAGGAGAGGGAAGCCGCGGCTGCCGCCGAGGGCGAGGAACAGACCTAAATAAACTATCTTAATTTAGCTGTTGTAGTTTACTCTAATACCCCTGCTGCTTGGTTTTGTGACCATCTCTTGGTCAGCAAGAGACAGATACTTGGTGTAATCAATCGAAGAGCTCTGCTTGTTTGATTCCTTTGGAGCTCTGCTTGTTTGATTCGTTTGAATGGTAGCCATTCAAATTTCGTTTTCGGATGAAATCTCGCTGGTACTGAAATTCGAAATCTCGTTAAGATCTCAGAATTTCGGGTAAATCTCGAACGAAATTCAAAAACAAAAATTCAAATCCGGTTTTATTTTTACCGGGAAAAATGAAATTTTGGTCAAAATTTTGCCGAGATTTCGGTGAATTTGCACCGAGCGGAAAATGGTTTAAACAACATCGAAATTTTTTGTGGAGGTTCTTGACACATTAGTGATACTCTCATTAAAATTTCAGATAATTGTCAAATCTTAGGAATTTTTAAAAATTCAAACATTGGTAATGTCCTGATAAAACTCTGACCAACAAGTTTGAACCGAATGAAAAATAGAACAAACCATGTTAGAAAATTTTAAAAACATTTTAGCATAGTTATGATGCATCACTAATGTTCTCATAAAATTTTCAAATGATGATCAAGCATTATTAATGTTTAAAAATTCGAACAGTGCTACTATCCTGATAAAAGCCTTACCGACAAATTTTAACCAAATGAAAAATGGTTCAAACCACGTTAGAAAATTTTGAAAATTTTTGTGAATGGTTCTGATGTATCATTAATGTTTCTATAAAATTTTCATATGATGATCAAGCTTCAAAAAGTTCCAAAAAATCTAACAGTGCTACGTCCTGATAAAAGCCTGATGGTCAATACATAGATTTGTTTTAGCAATCAAAATATGTTTTAAATTTTTGAAAATTTTACAGAAGGGTTATAAGGAAATGCTTAAGATATCATAAAAAATTTGAATCATGATCACACTACAGTGAATTTATAAAATTATTACAAGGGCATTGTACTATTTATGTCTTTCTGTTTTTGATTTTTTGAAATATAACAAATAAAGTTCAATGCTTACATAGATTTGATTGAGCAAATAAAAAAACTTGATTTTTTTAAAATTTTATAGAATGGTACTGAGACAATTCTTAAGCTCTCATAAAAATTTTGAATCATAATCACACTTGAGAAAATTTGTAAAATTTTGAAAAGGTTACTGTCCAAATTATTTTCATTCTGTTTTTGATTTTTTAAAGATAACAAATGAAGTTCAATTATTTTGAAAAAATTTCTGTATGATCCTACGCTACAAAAGATCATACCATAAATTGTTTAGATCATGATAGTTTTTCTGCCGAAATTTTATAATGTCTCAAAAATTCGGTTTTTCAATAAATTTTCATGGAAGATGACTTTCTTAAGGGTCATCGGACCAAATCCGGCCCTAAAAAGTCAAAAACCAGCCAAAAAACCCGAGATTTGGCGAAATCTCGTTGAAATTTTCGAGATTTCTGTTGCAATTTTTTTTTATCCGACCGAGATTTTGGATCCCGTCCCCGACTGGAATCAGAAATCTCGGTCGATATTTCTGAGATTTTGGCGGTTTTTTGAACATTGAATGGTAGCTTATGTTCATGGTATGTTGGTCCATTCACTTGATCTGTTACTTTTGATTCTTGGTGTGCCAAGTTTATGCTGCGTGCAAAGATACAGTTTGTAGTCATTTTAGGGTTCACAACTCATGTCATGTGACAAATCGCGGAAAATTGTAGTGAAAATATACAATCGTTTTAGGGTTCACAACTCATGTAGTCATACACAATCGGTTTCTCTTAAGGGTACGGTCATTTTGAGGTTAACCTAAAATTAACAAATTTAAAGATATTTTTTTTAAGATGTCATGTATCATTTTCTGTATCCATCTCCCCCTTCCCTCTTCACTACTCATTTCTCTCACCTCCTTTCTTTTCTCCTTAACACAAAATTTTAAAATTAGGACATTTAAACTTCAAAAAATTTAAATAGGAAATTTCAACTCAAAATTTAAAACTAAAAAAAATCAAAAAAAATTCAAATCAAAAGTTTCAACTCGAAAAATTTCAACTTAGAAAGTTTTAGCATGAAAAGTTCTAAATCGAAAATTTTAAAATTGAAAGTTATAAAATAGAAAACTTTCGGCTCAAAAGCTTTTGGTTCAAAAAACTTTTGGTTCAAAAAGTTTATATTTAAAATTCAAGTCAAAAAAATTTCAAATCGAAAAGTTTCAACTCGAAAAAATATGAATAATTTTTTTTCAAATTAGAAGTTTCAAATCGAAAAGTTTTAGCTCCGAAAACTTTCAATTCAAATTAAAAAGTTTCTATTCAACAAACTTTCGGTTTGAAAATTTCACTTAAAAATCTTTCGAAATTGATTAAAAAATACTTATTTTCAAAAGCTTAAGAAGAAAATTTGAAATACAAAAACTATTTTGAGTTTTGAGGAGAAGGGAATAAGGAGGAAAGACGGATAAAAGAGATGTTACAATGTTACTTGTCACAGGAGAAAAAAAGGTCATACCACTTATCAAATGAAAGAGCCTTTAAAGAAAAAATATTGTCACTTGTTACAAATAGAGAACCTTAAATTAGCAATTCCATCGTAAAATCCATGTAAAGTGCGCACGGGCAACCAAATAAGATTGGGTGATACTAGCAATCGAGCGTCTAATCACTGTTTATTTCGTCGGATGCGTCGTGTAACATTTTTTTTAACGTCTGCAATATTTTTTTTCAACGCCTGCAACATTTTGTTTCGCGCGGACATTTCTAATTTTATCGAAGGAAAATGTTGCACGTTTAGAAAGAAAATATTTCACACGCAGAAAACTTTTTTTACAAAAGTCCGAAAAAAAATAGACGTCCAAACACACATCATTCCGAATAAGATTAGGTGTTCTTCGGAGGGAACAGGACTGTCCGAACTCCGAACCAAACAAGAGGATAACAAAACTGCTTCCGCACTGGTCAGAATATCTAAACTAATAAAAGAAGGAGTTTACCCCACGCAGCCGGTTCCACCCAGTGTTTTGGATTTCGGTTTCGGATAAAATACCGTTCATACCCGGAAAACGAAATTTCGGCGAAATTCGGTAATTTCGGACAAATCTCGTCCAGAAATTCAAATCCAAATTTTGAATCCGGTTTTTTTTCTACCGGGAAATGCCGAATTTCGGCGAGAATTGGCGAGATCTCGTAGAAATGGCGTAAATTTCGGCCAGATTGACAAGCCCAAAATTGGTCCAAAAGATGGAGAAAAATTTCGAATTTTTTTGAAGAGTTCTGACGTATTATTAATGTTGTCATAAAATTTCAGATTTTTTGAATCATGTAAATTTTTAAAATTGAAACATTGGTACTGTCGTAATGAAACGCCACGACAATTTTGAATGAATGAAAAATGGGACAAAGCATGTTATAAATATTTGAAATTTTAATAGCATGATTCTGACATGTGAATAATGTTGTCATAAAATTTTCAGTAGTTACTAAAGCTCGAGGAATTTTTAAAATTGGGGAATTCGGTATACGTCGTGAAGTATGAAATTTCAAGACATTTTGACCGAAAATCAAGATTGAGAGTCACAATTGAAACAATTAATGTATATTGGCATGACAATTATTAAGAATGTAATAAAATCGATACACACAACAAGTCTTCACATATTTGCATATGACAACTAAATGAATGTATGTTTGCATCACATACCTATGAGTAGTAAAGCGCCTCAGTGCAAACTCCACCTCCGCGTTGTCGACAATGATCTCGTGGTACCTCCTCTCGTGTTGTTGCTTGTATTCCTCCCAGGTCATGTCTCGTGGTAGCCAGGCAGACTTCCAATGTTGGTAATGAGACTCCAAGGTACCAAGATAATCTTACATTTAAGGAAATGTGACAATGTTGTAAGATTTGGCAGCTCGTTAGGCCATCTCCAGCAGCGTTCCCTAAATCTGGATCCCTACATCCACATATCTGAAATTCCCTTATGGCAAAGTTATGGAGGGTGTAATTCAGTGATGTTTTAATTATGTACTAACTTATATGTTATATATGTTGTAATAGGAATCTTTAAATGAAGAAGTTTATGACTCCGTGACCTACTAATCTTATTGTATATGGAAATCTTATTGTATATTGAAATCTTATTCATATGACCTACATTGATCCTACTTGTGTTTTGAAAAGGTTTTATCAAAATATCACATTTAGGGAGTCAAGTTTGCTACATGTGCAAATTTCGTCCTATTTCTTCTATATGTTTTCTTGAAAAGGTTCATCGAAAATATCTTATAACCGGTAGAATTAAATTTCTCATAATTCTACGGACCACCACTGAATTCTTTGTCCGTAAGTTTTTACTTCTACGGACTAGTTAGCGATATTAGTCAGTTCACGTCGGACTACTTACAAGTGGTCCGCGTGAACGAAGTTTATGGACCACTTCCAAGTGGTCCGTGTGGCGATGTTTATCCTATTTCGATTTTTATTTTTAAAACATAACAAATGATGTTAAAATATTTTCATAAATTTTATGTATTATCCTACATATCTTATGATACTCCCATAAATTTTTCATAGCATGAAAATGCATTCTCAATTTTTAAAATTCGAGAGTGTTTCAGAAATGCCAAAAAGTCTAAAAATAAACTTTTGAAACATTATCATTGAAGATCACTTCCGAGAACTTATTGATATAATTCGGTCAGATCCGCCAAAAAATTCAAATTCCGGTTTAAAATTCCGAAATCTCGGTGGTTTTTGCCGAAATCTCGCCGAAAAAATAAAAAATCCGAAATATACTGTAGCAATTTCAAATTTTTTTCGGATTTTTACATCCGACCGGTCTATGCAAATTCGCTGGGGTCCGAAATCCGAGATTTCGGCGAGATTTCGCCGAATTTCGGCGGTTTTTGTAACCTTGGTTCCACCCACATGGCGTTCTTTCGCTCGAGTTCTTCCCCGGCAACCGTCTTCCCATCTCTACATTGATCGAGTGAAACCGCCGCGCATCCCAGTTGGTTGCCATTTTTTTTCAAGACTTCAACTCCTCTACTCCCTTGCTCACAATTCCCAGTCTCCCCACCCCGATTCCTTGCCGCGCTGCACGGTTCCCTACCATGCCCTCGAATCGCCGCATCCGCAGTCGATTTTGCCGCAAGCAACCACCGCAGCGGTGGGAGCAGTGACGGATGTCAGGCGAAGGTCAATCTACGTCGACCGGGTGGTGACGGGGCCTCTAGATTGGAGCGGCAAGCAACTGCGGTGGCGGACTTGGATTCTCGTTGTTTGATAAGGTGAGGTTGTCGTTAGATCCGCTATCGCGTCTCGATCAGGGAAAGGGCAGGAGCAATTACGCCGGCAGTCGGCGGCGCACGACTACGAGTAGGCGTGGTCGGCGTCTCCTCTACCTCCTCCTTAATCTTGTACCTCCTCCATTCCCTGCACCAGCGCCCTGCCGTTTTTGCCGGTCAGATCCGCGTCGAATGGCGCTGGGGTAGGGAGCCGCTGGCTGCAGTGCATGTGACTTCTCCATTGCAGCGGCTTGGGTCCGGTTTGCCGTCCTCTCTACCTTCCCGCTGGCCATGTCCGTCGTGCTCGGTTTGTCCCCCGCATCTCCTCCGTTTGGTCGCCCTGCACTGCGGCGAGGATTTGGGTGGCTCGCTGATCCGGAGTCTGGCATCCTCGGTCGTTGCCGTCTTTGTTGCGGGGCCTGCCAGTCATGTTTGAGCTCCCCTGTCGGCTCGTGTCAGCACACGCCGCTGCCTCCGTCCCTACGTCGCGTCGGCGTTGCCGCCGCTCGTAGCTTTTAGTGCTGCCCAGGACGTCCTCCACTCCTCGCTGTCAGGTTTTCTTCCTCCACACTTCCATCGGAATTATTTATTTTCTGTTTTGTTCCAGAATTTTTAATTCACAAACCGGCATGGCATTCAAGTTTGTTGGTCGGTGCTTTCTTTTGCTTGAGTTTCTCCGCCACTGAGCTTCACTGAAATTGTAATATAATTGCCTAGGTTCCCAACTGAATGGTTCTGTTCCTAAATTACAGGGTGCTTTAGCAGAGATTGGAGCCACCATTCAACATCAGGCTTTCTTCTGGAAATTTCTTCGACTCCTGAGAGATCCCAGCCTAATCGACGCCGTAAATGTGGCCAACTTATCTCAGCTTGCCTATCTTTAGGTTTGAGATCTCTTGTGCTGGACAACATGTGTGCATGCTCCTTATGATTTACGTAATTTGTATTTATAGAGGGTGTCCGTGATGAGCAAATGGGTTCTGAGATAAATTTGTACGGAAGTTGTAAAAAATTTGGTAGGTTAAATGCCTTCTAAGCTAATCCTATGATCTAGGGACCAAATTTAGTGCCGAATGATATTGCCAGTTTGCAAAATAAAGGTGTACTTACTGTTAATGCAATCTAACAACACATTTCCCTGCTCCTATTGAGAAGTGAATTCTCAGTTGTCAATTGTCATATTAGCATACCTTTTAACATCGATTCTTAGCTAATGAAACTCATTTTATTTTCACATATTGCAACTTGCAGGTGTTGAACAACGGGCTTTCACATAAGCCAGCCTGGATCATTGTAAATTAAAGCTTTCATTCTAATGCTTGCATGCTGGAAGAATCGAGAAATCTTATGTTTCCTTGGTTATCCTTTATGATTTGATTTATAAAACAGTTTCAAACTGGTTGTTCGAGCATAGCATTTAGCCTCTTTTTCTGTAACATTCTGCACTAATGAGTGACTTTGCAATTTCCACGTTTATTGGTACAGCAAACCTACTGCGTGAAGGGAAGGTTTGCATTGAATTAGTTGAATGGAAGAAGTGTGAAGAGCTTGGCAGACCAAAGATGAATTTGATCATGTATACCACCAGAGATTGTCTTTTTACAGCCGTATAATATTCCACACAGCCCAAAGGTGCTAGGTATTAGTATGCTTATATTGTGTTTCATACAACATCATAATCAGTTAGATGCCATTATTTCTTCCATGATGTAGTTTATTTCAATTTATTGCTCTACAGCATTTGGAAGCACCACTTTGTATGATTAAAAATGTTTCATTGTTTTTATACAGGTTTATTGCAAACAATCTCTTTTGAGTGAAAGCATACACGACATACTCCGCATAGAATTCACCATGTTGTATCATACGTGAACTACCTGACATACAAAAAACACATATTTGTTCTACGACCAATACATCTTTGATCAATCTTTAGAAATGCAGTAATTGAAGGAAACACATGTGATGTTTGATTCCTTGAAATCCATTGAAACAATTGTAGTCCACATCGATGAACAATGACTTAATATTTTACTTTAGAGTGCTCTATCAGAAGGCAACATTGTAGTGTTTTTGTTTGTTATAGTGGAGCTCTAATATACATTTTAACCAGTTGGTTTCAGCTTCACTGATGATTCCCTTTTAGCTATGTTTGCTTTGATAATTCTTTGTTGTGTACAAAAGCAAAAAAAAAATCATTTCCAATGTAGAGATACTTCTCTTGCAATGCTATACTGACGGATGAGTGCAAGTCGAAAAAAGAGGTACGTCTTTCTTTTCGTCATGTATCTCTGAAATTGGTTCTTCCTCTTCACATACTGCTGTTGAGGAAGGTATTCTGATCAGCCTTGCACCCATGCACTTCCCAGCAATGTTGTGATGGTCAAGATAGCATCTTGAGGTTACCAATTTTTTTTGCCACGACTAGGTTTAGTGTATGTGTGACCTTCAATAAGATTGTTTTATTCACTGCATCGTACGTCGGTACAAATGCTACTCAGCTAATCTTAGATATGTCATATTCACGTAACTTCACTTCATTCAAATATAGTTTTCCGTTACAACCCACGGGCGATAGAGAAGAACTGTCTTGAGGTGCATATGTACCCTCTTTGTAAATAGTTTTGAATTGATTTCATCATTTCAAATAACATCGCTTCTTTTTGTGGGTGGTGAACTATGCATTTGTACTCTTCTTAGAAATGCTGTTTGTTTTTAATGTGGGATCCTGTATCCGGCAGTTATTGCACATGATGTGTACAAAGTGAACAACTTCGAAGTTGTAGTTCTTGTAAGCTTCTAAGATACTCTGGATCTACATGAGAGAACACATCACTCTTGAATGTCAGATGATACTCTGGATCTACATGAGAGAACACATCACTCTTGAATGTCAGATGGTTTGTCCTCAGATACTCTGGATCTACGTAACCAGCCTTTCCTTTCACATCAGTCTCGATCTGTGACTGATCTGGCTCCCTAGGACCAGTTCTTGCACATCCAAAGTCGGCTGCTTTGGCCCTGAAAGCCTTCGATTAGTAAATTGTTTGATGATTTCACATCTCGGAGTATTATGGATTTCTCTAAAAGCAGATCACAGCATTATTTATGAATGTATTCATGTAAATTTCCAGTAATGATAAATTAGAATATATCTATAAATTAGTAGTACTGAGATTATACTCAAATGTGAGAGTGTACTGAGGATTATACTCATATGTTTCTGAAAAAAAAAAGTTTTATATGCCTCGTGCATGCTGTACTCTCTTGTCTATCTTTCGGTTGAACAACTTTTTTTAAGGAGTTTGTCAATTTTTGAAGATGTCAATGAGCTTGCTTTTATGTAATTCGCTTGATATGTGCAGGAGAGAATTGATGTACGCGTTTTACGGCTTGGTATCGTGTTGTGATGATATGTATCACCATCGATATGTGTAGCAGAAAATTGATATTTATGGTATGGTTTAAGATCCCGTCTTATATTTATGTTTCACCCTCTTTTGGGATTCCATTGCATCGCATAGGCACTTTACTAGTTGTATATGGATTTCAACTCAAAACACGGAACTACCCGGAGCCAAAAACTTGATCTAACAGATATCTCAAATATCTTAGATCTAATTTTTTTTTATGAGTTGATCGTCCAATTTTCATTTCTTGATAGAAACAAAACTAGGACTTAATCCGCCCCGCCTCTTCTTCAAGGACTCATCCCCCTTTCTTTAAGGGCACGTCACTCGTACTCCTCATCATCTTCAACCAGTATCTTCTTGCAGGCCTCATAGCACATGAACGAGATCCCCGCCGCAGGCATCAGCTTGATGCAGCTCGGTCCAAGCCCCTTGTAAAGGCCGCTGATCCCTTCCTTCTCCATTATGCAATAGAGAGCATGGAACACATTCTTGTAGACCTGCCTCCCACCTACTGCTCCAACCTGCATTTGCTTGCGAGCTACCTCAAGGGGGAAGGTGGCAGTGCTCGAGATGGCACCCGCGGCTGAACCGATCAGGAGAGTTGCAATGTTGCTGATTTCCTCCTGCTTGAATGTCTCCCTGTAGAGCTTCTTCAGGGTGTCATAGGCGTAGTAATTGGTCGCAGCATATGGCACCACTCCTATCAGACTCGGTGTTAGACCACGGTAAAGCTCAGAGGGGCCTTCCTCTCTTAGAATCTTGATGAAAGCATGGAGAAAGTTGTCATAGACATCTTTCTGCAGAAACAAGTAGAAGTGGGGTGAGGTGCACAAAGAAACATTGCTTCTCCAAGTTGTTGAGAAAGAGTGCTATTCACCTCTATAGTCAATCGAGTCTTGATCAATTCCAAAGGATATGTGCACAAGGTTGAGCTGACTCCAGCAAGCGCTCCAGCAATAAGCGATGGAGGGAAGGGGGTCTTAGGGGACTCGTCAGCCTTTGGGGTCAAGAATTTCTTGGCTGTATCAAAAGCAAATAGCTGCATTTTGGACAAAAAGAGATCAGATAAATTAAGATGCAGCCATGTCTGTAGCGGTGAATCACAGTGTTTGATCACTTGTTACAAATACTAGGTCCTTCTAACATTCTGAAATTCATAAGCATAAAAAAGAAATGGGCACAGAATCTCACAACCAAAGTCAGTGTAACGAGTATCTTTTCAGTCCCATAACAAGCAAAAATATTTCTTTTGCAATACAAGACCAAAAAATTGAAGATCCGAGAAGCAAATATGCTACTTTACAAGTTTATTTTGAAGCCTCCCAATAGTTGCCAAGCTATGTTTCTATAATAACACCTTATTCATGCTTTGCCGTCTAAAGAGTGCCTCACGAAGCCTATATGACACTTGACTTGAATAGAGAGTGAGCAAAAAATATCAGAAGAAAAACAAGACCCAAAGTATAAAGAAAGCAAACAGTTGCAATTCAATCATAGACCAGGGAGTAAGACTAAGCAAATACCATCTAAACACAAGCTACAGGGTCCATAGTTTGACTTGATAATAGTCTCCAGACCACTAGATAGCAATATTAGATCATAGATCCTTGTAGAGGATACACATCATATCAAAGATGAAACATCACTTATAAATAATGGACGAAAACATCAACACACCAGTTAAGTGAACCCAAGCTCCTTTCCAAAAAGTGTGTTTACAAATTGCATATACCTACTTTATTGGTAGCAGCCTTGGTGCTACATCAAATTGACTACAACGTGGCGCTGTCTCATTATTGGTACAGCTCCCCTTGCACATGAAATTTGCTGCTCCTATTATCGAAATGAAAGTTGTTGTAGGCTATTAGCTGACGTAACTCATCTTGTCCTAAGCATCCACCTACAATGCATCCAACTGAAGCGTGGAAAACTGCACCATTTGTTCAAAATTGAAAGTAAAATTGAAACCCTAGTAAATTGGTTATTCAGCAAAGAACCTCTATGAGCATCCAAACAACAGACATGGTTGCATCACATGTTAGATTTTAGCAACAGAATCTCTTGGACATTGCAAAGTAACATAAACTGAAAGTAATAACTTACCTCAATCGCCTTGCTTGGTGCAACACGGATAACATTGACAAAATTTCCACGGAATAGCCCCGTCCACCCCTCTGTCTTCATGATTGACTGGAACACCTCCTTCATCGAGTCCCCATTGCTCCCAACCATCAGATGAGTCCTAATTGTCTCCAGTGGTGCCACACAAGTCCTCGACACAGCCCCCGCAATAGCTCCACTAACCAGCCGCCTCAAATGTGGGTTCCCAATCTTAACTTTCAGCTTCAGTCTGCGCTTTTTGGTCTTCTTCCTAGCCTTACCATCCACCGCCTCCTCCTCGACAGGCTCAGCCATGGTCCCAACAACTTGATGCCCGACTGCCGAGTAGGCATACTTTATGCAATGATCAGCAAACGGAATCTTAATTTCCTGCTCCCCCGGAGTGAGTAGCACTGCTGGAGCAGCCGTTGACGCTTTGAGACCAACACTAGCAAACAGCCCACCATGATGGGAGGCAGAGCTTTGTAAGCTTAAAGAGAAGCTCCTGTCTTCATGCAAATCCCAAGGGAGTCGGAGCTCTGGGAGCGGGATAAACCAGCCCTGCTTCTTCTCCACGGCCAGCACGCCGTTCTTGCTCTTGGCCATCATTGCCACCATCGTTGCCGCCATGGGTTAAAAAAATGTTTTTGCCTCAGCGCTCAGTGGAGGTGGGTGGCAGCACTGCATTGAAGGTCACAACAAGGAGCATATTACTGGCCACCCATTCCAAAAGTTGGAGACCAAGAATACATCCTACTCTCCACTACCAATTAGCAAAATGAAAAGTGGTCGAAATTGCAACTTTTGAAGGACTAAATAAACATTTCCACTCCTTGACTATACGCATGGGGCAGATTCAGTGAAACTAACCTCTCCAGAAATTCCCAGATATTGGAAAAGCAAAACCTAAAGATTCCTTAAGAGTAAAAACTCTACAATGCAATCAGATATGGAAGAAGTAGGAAAGAATCAATGACAACAAAGCGTAAATTCCAAAATACGCTTTAAGGACTGAACGGCAACACCTGGTAAATATTTTAATCAACGTCTCCGCCGACCTCCACCCAAACCAAACGAAGCTATCGCCAAGAAAAATCAGCAAACCCTTTCCCCCGCAGGCAACTACGAAGATAACACCAAAAGCGGCGGCGGCGCGCGGCTAAAGCCTACGGCAGCGGCGGCGGCAGCGCGTTGAGGCAAAGGAGGGCAAAATACCTCAAGGTAGAAACCACTCTACAATCAGATATAGACGGATGTCTGTTCCTTCCCTCCCCTTCCCTTCTCTTCGCCGTCTGCGCGCCGTGGTGGCGAGGCGGGCTGGTGGAGGCCGGAGAAGGGGGCGCGGCTTCTGCTTCCCCCTCTTCGTTCGTGCTCACAAGGAGGTGCCGCCTTTTGTGAGGGAGAAGCCCAATCCCCTTTCGGGATTCCCAGGGCTTTTTGGCCTCGCCTCGTCTATATCCACGTATTTTTACAACACTGCCCCTCACCTGTGACAAGCTGAGCGGTGGGCCACTGAACGAGCGGAGGTAGGATGGTAGGGGTATTTTAGTCAATTCGTGGAGGATTCTTAGGGTGCGGTCAGTTCTAGCCGACCCACTCCGGTTCAGGCAAGCGTTAGTGTTGGGCTTTGGGCTTTGGTTGTCGTTGGAGTTTTGCCTGATATTCAGATTAAAAAAACTCTCTAGATGGGCCTGATCCAAAGAAGCCCAGTAACCCAATTCTTTCCTTTTCTTTTCTGAGCAGACCCAGAAACTCAACTAATACTAGAGAATGGGCTGGACACGGTCGGGTCGATTAGAATACCTTTAATCAGTAGTCCTACTTAGGAGAAATTGCCGGCCTCCCTGAAATTTCGACGCAGTTTGGTTTGATTAATGAAGGAATTCAATAGGTCTTGAATTCTTAAAAAAAAAATAGGGGAAATTGCCAACGTACACGAGCAAAGTCATAGGTTGCCGAAGTATATTTGTGCTGTGACAATAGCAGAGGGAGAACTAGGGGTATCGGCACCTCAAAATTTTGTGATGGGCTTGTATTTTCTTGGCAAATGCAGCAACTGGCTTGTATTCAGAACTGATGGCAAGGTGCTAATGCAGTTTGCCATCTTGCTTGTATTTAGAACTGATGGCAATGTGCTAATTTAGAATTGATGACAAGGTGCTAATGCCAGTTTCTTCTCCTATTGACATGAAATTAGCAGCTCTCTTGCCATTCTTTCAAAAAAGACTAGGGGTGTAGTGTCAAGGAGCTATTTGCATACCTTGATGTTTCAGTGCTTTGCAAATTGAAGGTTTTTCCATCATCATTCATCTGATATATCCCTTTGCAGCAATCGTGGTCTTTTGAGATGGGGACAATTTAGACAAGCTAAGATTGTTTTTACCTGCAAGAATCAACAGGAAACGTAAGCCATTTCTCTCCTAGCACATATGTTCCTTTGGACAATATTTGCTGGATGATGATGTAGCATGCCTTTTTTCTACTGTGTGTTATCAAAAACAGGCTAAAGGAAACTACAAAACATCGAGGTATCCCAACCTTTGTTATTGCTGATGCAGGGTGGCACGGCAAGCAGTGCAAAGGCACAAGGTCGGCACGACGGACGGCCCGAATGCTCAGCGCGGCACTAGATGGACCGGCAGAGCCGTAGAGGCACACCCATGAAAATTTTCTAGTTCCTCCACTGGACAATAGCATGTGAGGAATGGTTTCACGTGTCGTTGACACACTTACCCCAATTGGAATGTAGGGATTGAATGCCATGGAAAGTCGAATCCCATGAATAAATAGAAACAAATATTTGGATATTTCGCAGAAACAATATAGAAAATTTTTAGAAAATTTTCAAGCGAAGAGAGAGGTGATAGAGAATGAGAGAGAGATTGCCTAGTAATTCTCAAAGGAAAATTTCTATGAGATCTAAGCACATGTTTGCTTTCCTTCGAAACGTGGAGGAAGGATGATATTCCTATATCAAGTATGAGTGCCATTCTTTTTTTAAAAGGATTAAGTAGAAATATCCTACAGAATTCTTATCCTACAAAAAATATTTTATTTTAGCATGAGAGCAAATCGCCCTTCTAATTAAACTCCAATTCTGCTTCTGAGTGATGAGATGAGTTCCCTAAAAAAAAGAGAGATGAGACGAGTGAGGTGAAATAAGTATGCGTTTGAACGGGGGACGTGGTGGGATGGTAGTACGGTACCACAGCTAGTGTACGGTCGTATCCGTCTCATCATCAATCGTCAACGCTTGACATCTGTGTCCTGAACGGCGCAATTTTAGGTCATTTATAATATGTGGATCGGATGGATTCATTAGCAGGAACAAGAGTCAAAGTCAACTACCAGATGCCAAGCCTCGTCAAAAAAGGAATAAGTTTATTTCCTCGTGTCTGTCTAAAATTTAATCCTTAAATAGCTTAAAAATATGAATTCAAAAAAGCAACTTTAGACCTTACTAGCTTTAAAATAGGCTCATAGGGGGTATGGCAAGAATTCTGCATATACAAGCAAATGCCAATAGTACAACAATCAGTCACTGCTACAAATACTTTTTGATTCTTAGTGATCAGTTTATAGCATTCAATTCAAAGTTTTGCATAATATTTTCTACTTAAAAATAAGTAGTTCGCAAGTTATGATGCATTCTACACCTTCTGTTACTAGATTCTCTCACTAGTGTGCTTCCTTTGGTGTATTGTTTTTAGGACCTGAAACTTGGGTGGTCATTCTGCTTTATCTACGAAATAGTTAGCAGTTTTCATAAAGAAGCTACTCCTAAGAGTGTGCTGAAACTCATTAATGTAGAAGGTCTAACCATGTATCGTGTCAGGAGTATTTACAGGTAACACTGTAGTTGGAAGATTTCTTTTGCCATTTTACCGACGTATCAATTTGCTATGCTATCTTTTTATAGTTACTTGTACTGTGAGTGTCCTTACAGTACAGAACTAAAGACTCATAAAATATCTTCCAGAGACCGACAAGGTAAACACATAGTACCAAAAAAAAGTTGCCAATTAGTAATTAGTATATATTGTGCTTCAATTTTGCCAATTCAAAATTCGGATGTATATATGGTAGTATCCAAATGTGGCAATAGTAGAGACCAAGATATGGTTCAGTTCGAGTTCATATAGTTTTAGACTACCATTTTTTTGAAAAACATGTAAACATTGATGCAAAATTGAAATGATTTTGCGAGATGAAAAATCGACCTTGAAGGGTTACCAATTCTATCATCCACAGACAATTGTTAACAAAAATCTATATACTTGAGATGTGTTGTACAAATTATTGAAACTAACGTTTCTACGAGTTGTACTGATTCGGAAAGAACAACTCCGTTACATTCACTGCATCCATCATTTATGTACTTGTGTGAAGTGAAACCATAATTAAGGAGTATGGATAGGCTTGCAAATGTGAATCAACTGGTAAGGATATACATATGCAACCATGCTTGTACACATGTAGTTCTTTCTTTATATTCTAGTGCTGATTAATTAGCCATTGGTGTAATTTGGAATGACTTTATGTGACTACCCATATAATTAGCCTAGGGTTGCGACAGTAACACTGCCATCTTCCTAGATCAATTACACGAATCTCGACACAGCCACCGGCAAAACATCGGAAGGCTCGATGCTTTATCGGCTACTATGCCGTGTTCAGAGAGTTGCAGCAAAACAATAATTAGAGACTGAACGAGAATATATTCATTCTAAGCCACGCAGGGCTATATGTCCATTACATAATAATATTACAGCTATCCCTGAATACAGCAAAAGATAAAGCCACTGCCTTCATAAACTAAATACCTCCTGCGAGCATAATATGGCCTATAGAATCTCCTAATTCTTCTGGTAGTAGTCGGAGTAGTAGCAGCCCTTATATGAATCCTCTTGATAATCCTGGAACTGAGCATGAGAATAGGCCTCCTCGCCGGCCTCAAACGCGGATCCATCAGGCTCTCCTTCTAGAAAAGGGGGACATACAAGAGTGAGTACAAAGTACTCAACAAGCATTATATCACAAGATGCAAAATGAATTTCTCCTTCCTACAGCACCATTTCCTTCCCTCCAACTCATCTTTTACAGAAATTAGGTTTTTGGTTTTCTTTAAAAGTTGGCAAATTTTAATTATTGAAATTCAACCACTAGCACCCGTATATGAGACAGACTTAGATTCCGTAGACTCCAATCCAGGAGATAGGCTTGAATTCAAGATTTTGACCTTGCGCAGGTTCGTACCACTTTACCCATAACGGCCCCAACAGGTGAGGCTCCAGAATGTTTATCACTAATCCAGTATTAGATCTCCAACCCTGTAGTCGAGGGAAATCCCTATCCCAGGCGATTCGCCACTCGCCATACAGTTGTACTCCGATATCCAACCGGAGTAACTCCACCGTGGCTTATAATCCACATTAACAGCTTTCTCATCTGGGCATTCCGGCATACCCAGACTTTGGCTCTAGTAGCTACTCTTACCCAATGTGGAGATCATAACACTTTCTTAGGACAACCTTTTCTGACAGCGATTTATCTCGCTACGGTTTGTACTGAAAATACGGCTCATTATTCGAGTGTAGGTGTTTGACCTTATATATTATAGCCTATATAGAGGGTCCATCGGCAGCGGGTATCACCACACCTAGGCATTACCATGCCATCTTTCCCTACACCCTCTATCCAGCATAATTAGCTCTAATATATTATCCACGACTCCATTCGTGGATATCTAAACAACACACACACACTTCCTTCACCACAACCATATCTCATTTAGCATTTACCGAAACCACATAACACATTCCATTCCAATACCAAGATTACATACCATTTCCTTCCATTCATCACATTACCATTCCCATCACCTGCCATTTCCGCCATTCATTCACAACAACTCTTCCATCCAATTTCATCTCCACATTTCCATACCAAAATTAAATTTTCATGCAGTGATGGTATGATTAAATATATAAAAGCATTTAAAAAGCATTTCACAAAGATGCTCAAGGAAATCTTGCCTAGAATAATATCTGACGGACCGACCTCGCTCGAAGGTGGGTTCTGGTTGGCGGGACGATTCAGATCGAACCCTGAAAACAGAACATATACACTAAGGCCATTTCACTTGGATTATTTTATATTGGCATCCAACCGATTTCAATCTGTTGTTCCGATTTTATATTAGCACCGTGCTACCATTTCTGTGATCGACTCACAGATCGCCTAAAATTCGTCAACATGTATCTCTTTAATTGGTGCTAATGGTAGCACGGGGATGACCCGATCTAATGGTAGCACGGGGATGACCCGATCTACCCCCTACCTTACCCCATTTGCTAGGTCAAACCCTCGATCTACCCACCGCATATACAAACCCGCACTGTAGCTACTCTAGTACTACTGGTATTTGCACCTGGGTTTGATCGGTTTGGATGATGAAGCTAGCTGCTAACGGGAAGAAGTTGAGGCAGGTGAAGAATGGTTAGCACCAGCTTACTTCTCCTGGATGCTTCTGGATCCTCCTCTCTTTTGGCTTCTGGGTGGTGTTGCCTCCTTCTTCTGGATCCTACTTGCCTCCTTCTTCTGGTGCTCCTCTCTCCCTCTTCTTGCTTCAGTTGGGATGGATGGTTGCTGGATGTTCTTGGGGAGATGAGAGCACTAGCTTGCTTCAAGGTGAAGCCTGGCTGTGCTCTTGCGATGCTTGTGACTCTCGGTTTGTGTGCGAAATGGGGGACATAAGTAATTGAGCTGGCCTCTGGTTGGCTGGAGCAAGCTGGTTTTATTGAATTGAGAAAAAGGCACATGACCCTTTTGCCCTTAGGTTTTCACTGCTGGCTATTGCTCAAAAGGGCATTACGGTCATAACTCGCTCATTTCGCTAGCGGTACCCGCATACCGCACCAGGTAAATTCTAAAGCGTCGAATGATGAACCCCGAAACTAGCGAGAGGTATCTGTCTGAGTCCCGGACAGATCAGGTGCCTCGATGAGCAACACATTCACTGCAGGACTTACGGCACTCTCTAATCCTTACATTTTATTTACCTTTGCTTAATCACTTTTATTTCTTTAATTAATTCTTTAATTAAACTGATAACCCCCGGGTTATCACACTTTATAACACCAATCAAACTAACAAAGTAAGAGTGTAATTGGAATATATGTAATACCCAGCCAAACATCTAGCTTGCTCTTCTCATATCTTGGCTTCAGTTCTTCAGACAAACAGTTCCGGTATATGCATGCTTTTAAATTACAATGATCTTTTCTGTGTTGTATAAATTGTAATTAATAGTTACGTGTTATTAATTATTCTCCTGTTTTCTTTATTTCTTTTTTTACTTGTTGTAGATTGTAGATTTCAAAAAGAAGAACTATAGGATATCAACAATTCATAGACGACTGTTACCAAAAATCTGTATACTTGAGATGTGCAATACAGATTATTCAAATTAACCTTTCTACGAGTTGTATTGATTAGCAAAGAACAACTCCGTTGCATTCACAATTTTTACTCCAAGATTTCCTGCAAGATAGCAGAGTAAGGCAAATCTAAATATACACAGGAAAAACAAGAAATTCAAAGAATTGCACAACAATATCTTAACAGAAGAACCAGGGGACGGCACATCGGTTGTAGGAAACAGGGAGGCGCTGGGCAGCGAGGCTGCCATTGGGGTCCATTTGTTTGGCATCTGCCGTTGGGGCGTCGAGCAGATAGGGGTTGCAGTAGGGACAAGCGACGGCATGGCCAGCGCTGGTGCAAAGCAGAATAGGGGTGGCGTTAGGGGTACTTGTCATTGGACAAGAAGGGGGTTGCATGACAAAGGGAGGGGCTGGGCAGTGGGGCCTGCACTGGGGCCTTTTGTTTGACATCCGGCGGTGAGGCGTGGAGCAGATCAGGGTCGCAGCGTGGATAGAGCAGATTGGTCGATGAGGCATTGGTGCTGGGGCGGTGAGGCGCTGGGGCTGGGGCGGTGAGGTGCTAGGGTAGAGCAGATCGGGCCGGGGCGGTGAGTCACTGGAGCTAGGGCTAGGGCAATTAGGCATTAGGTCTAGGACCGGTGAGGCGCTGGGGCTGAGCGCGCAGATCGACTGGTTGGCGTTGGGGAAGAGCATATCGAGAAGGCGCTGCCACGGAGGACAGGGTTGAAGGCGGCTGGAGGGTTGGGCGTGGCATGGTGGATGGGCTGGATGCGCCGCTAGGGAAGAGATCACAGCCAAGGAGGAAGCAGTACATACCTTGGACTTGACGTATTTGTTGAATTGATGACGTGATATCTAGATACCGGGGAAGAAAGTCACTGTTTAATCCTCCTAGGTCTAGTCAGTTATTAGTTCATAAATAGGAGTATTTGCAAATCTGAGAGGGAAACAATTCCCTGGCCTAGATAAAGAAGTATTTTGGAGGGAATTGAATAAGTACTTGATTAGATTGGTGTGAAATAATTTGGTTCATCGTGTAGATTTGGTGGGAAACCAAATTGGGATATACTAAACCTACATATCGTTGCAACAAAATTTAAATATCGCAACAGTACAATTTTGTTGTAAAAGTAATCAGTTAATACAACAACAAAAATTCATTGCAATACTAGAGATTTATTGCAACGAAAATAAAAAATATCACAACAATTGAGAATTGTGGCGATATAACAAATTTATCACCACAAACAAATATTTCGTCACAATAATATTAACATACCGTTCGGTCTTAGATAACTTCGTGCTAATAATGTGTTGAATAATTGAGAGGACGGTCATAGATCAATCCCAATTCGCCAAGCGAAAAATCAGAATAATAATGATGAAGATAAATACACAATATACAGGAGAGAACACAATATATATGAGTCGAACTCTCTTCTCTTTATTGATTGTATTCTTTGATTCACCTACAATGTGTGGAATAGATATTTCTTAGCGGTGCGATGACACGATAGCAAGCTAGACAGCATTATTTGCAGCAATCAAAATCGGCACGCGTCACCATCCGCCGCAGGCCGGGGCAGTTGAGTGATCAAATCTGATCGCTTACGGCACACGCTGGGCTGCCGCTGAACTAACAAAATAGAATCGAAGCACGTACTCGACGTCCCCACCCGTCGAGAAACCGGGCATCCTTTGCAGGAGGCATTAGCTGGGAATTTTTCGAGTTCCAAACGATGTCATTACCTTATCGTCCGTCCAGCGCTAGCTACGTCGGCGAGTTCTTCTACTTAATCCAGCTACTAGTTACCGTCGACGAGTCATCGTTCGTGCGTCTGTTGTGCTTGGCTCGATCGGTTTGAATTTCGAATCTCGGAGACGCGTCATCCCAGAGCTAAGCCCAGAGGCGTCGCATGGATTTCTCTCGTCGTCGTGTCAGTAAGTGCAGGTCAGCAGCAGCGAAAAGACAACACGTAAAAGTAAGAGTGCCGTAGGCATGTGATGCTAGCGAGACGGTGGCCGCCTCCTATTGGCCGGCCGCATCCGTGTTGCTCTCGTGGATCGGCGGATGGATGGATCCGTACACGGTACGACGGCACGGCACGGCGCGCATCAACGGCCAGCCTCTCTCGTCAGCTTTTACGCAGCAGAGGTGGTCCTCTCCCCTCTGCTCACGGCTCACCTCACCTCAGGTAGTGTGATACGCTGTGTCCCCGGCTCCAGTGGCCGTGTATATAGTTGCTATGCACAACCAACCTTTAGCTCAAAATTGTTTCTCAACTTTTCCCATTGTACTCTATTTTTTCTTAGTCAAAGAAATGTATGTAACACGAAAACACAACTATAAATTGTTCTTATATTCATTAGTAAGAAGTTCGAAGGGTCTAGAAAAGGTTTACGACGACATTTTCCGATGCTATGACTTCAAAACAATATGCACACGATTCTTCTTTTTAAAAATTTCAGGCAGAAGTATATCTCCTTAGAAATAAAGATTATTGTTTTAGAAAATACAAAAAAAGACTTGCATGCCTCTGTATTAAGATAGGGTCAAGAGCAATATAAAGTTCGTACAAAAGACTCTGGTAGTCTGGTTTTCAGTCGTTGAATTTTTTACGATTCTTTTCACGGCGCCTTCCACCTCCATGAAAATATCTTCGAACACGTATCACGGAATCCAGATCTCTGTGAAGTACCTTTCACACACTCTTCTTCGCATGAAACCACCTGTCGTATTCTTCAGAAAAAATTTTACCGTACGCTTTAGCAAACGGTGCACAGAGAGATACGTCGTAACAAAACTTGAAGCCCCTTCCAGCACAGCTGGTGATACCTATTTTTATCATGTATAAGGAGTGTGAGAGGTGGTCGGGCCACAGTAGCACGAATGAGCACGGTAATGTGAGTATGGCAACTCGTCCTCCTATGATCCTATGTTTTCCGGACGTGGTAAGAGATAAGGGTCGTCTACCGTGCCTTTCACAATACGAAAGTGAGCTATTTTTTGTAAATATGCTTGTGGGAAGCTGAATTTGTAAAAAAACGAGCTTTAAAGGTTAGATAAGCACAATATTCACATGAATTCTCAAAGTAAATGTTAAAAAATTATACATTTTTTTGTACAAACTATCAGAAAACTACATATTTTAACTCTTATTCCACAAAACTACTGATTTTAGGAAAACTTGTGTCACAAAATTATAAGTTTTAGATTTGACCGTCATGATGTTTCCATATGGTCCACATTGTCAAACTCATTATAAGAAACAATCAATTCTAAAATCTATAGTTTTGAGATATAAGTTCTCTTAAAATTTGTAATTTTGTGAAATAAAAATTAAAATCTATAAATTTATGATAGTTTGTATAGTATAAAAACATGTATTTGTGTGAAATTTACTCTTTCTCAAATGGCCGGAAAGCTGCCTTCTGTCTGTGTTGCTAATGGCACAAGATTCTAGGAGCAATTTTTTAAGAGCTGGAGTAAACTACAGACCAGAGCATCAATATCCATCGTCCATTTCAACTGCAAGGGCAGCTGTGGCTCCCAAGTCCTGCATTGAACTCCTGTGGAAGGAGAAACTTGTCCAATTGCTTCTTGTTCTTTTTTTTTTAAACGAAAGTCCAGTTGCTGTTGATCACCAACTCTACTCCACATCCTAAGCAACACTAAGCCCATTCCTATTTTCGGAAACAGAACCATTTTCTACCTGGAACAAAATTGTACCATTATCTGTATTTCAGTTTCTGTTGGAGACATTGCAATAACACTTCTACCCCCATGTGATGTCCATAGAGAAAAGCCCCGCCTCTCCGTTTAAGAAGAAACAATTGGTTAATGCAGCTAATTTATGACTTAAGTAACCCAGCAACGACCGGATGAAATCCCAATAAATTGTTTGCAAGACCTAGATTACGGAGTAACAACAGCTCCGTGTCGAACACTCCGCTCCACTGTATTCTCACTCTAATTAAAAGAAATGACCACACATCCTGTAGGTTGAGTTTAAGTGTAATATAGATTTATTTCCTACTCTATCTCAAATCTACTTCTATATGGAGTCTGTTATGTATCATTATAAATATATCCATGTAGTTTATAGAAAGAGCAAAAGTTTAGTGTATATATCTTCTTATATAGTGATATAGCCTTTGAGTCTGTGTTTTTTTTTTTCTCGAAAGGATTTTCTATGTTAAATTACTGTCTTCAGTTCCTTCGATTCTATATTTTTAAGATCCGAGCCACCGCCAGACTCCAGGAGCGACACTCGCACAGCGTGATCAAGACGACATCGGCACCAAGACGCAATGGTATCAACTATCAAGTCGATATTTGTCGGCATCGAGAAACTACCACGAGACTCCAAGGCGACATCCAAGTCAGTACACGATCGACAGTTTCAGGATCGAAGGTACACAGGCGCCTAGGTCGCCGGTCGCCCCCCATCATGCAGCTCGAGGAGGTGACCGTCACCACCAGCGAGGAGGACGATGACGCGCTCCTCGACATGAAGGCGAAGCTATACAGGTTCGACAAGGAGCGGAACCAGTGGAAGGAGAGGGGCACGTGCACCACCGTCAAGCTGCTCAAGCACAAGGAAAACGGCAAGGTCCGCCTCGTCATGCGCCAAGCCAAGACCCTCAAGATTTGCGCGAACCACCGAGTGATCTTGGCCACGAAGATGCAGGAGCACGCGGGCAGCGACAAGTCTGGCATGCGACGGACTTTGCTGACGGAGAGTTCAAGGAGGAGATGATTGCCATCCGATTTTGCTCCGTGTAGGTCTGTAAGAAGTTCAGGGACTTGGTTGAAGGGATTGCCGAATACTACCTCTACTAAAGATGGGAGGATTCTCGGCACCAGAGGCATTTGAGTTGGAAGTGAGTCGGCTCGGCTGAGAAAAAAAAATTACGTTAGGGTCTTTTTTTTCGTGAAAAAAATTATGTTTAGATCCTTTTTCAGAAAAAATGGTACGATTAGGTCTTTCTTTTGCGAAAGAAAAATATGTTGCGCTTATGCACTTTTTGCGTTTTTAAGCGTTGCGTTCAGGTCTTTTTTTTTTTGAAAAATCAAAATTATGTTTAGGTCCCTTTTCAGAAAAAGAATACGTTTAGGCCTTTTATATGGAATAAAATATATACTACGTTTAGATTTTTTTTCTATTTTTAGTGTTCCGTTTAGGTATTTTTTTAGAAAAAAAAAACCGTTTAGGTCATTTTCTGTTGAATAAATGCGAAAAAATACGATTACGTTCGTATCCTTTCAGCCGTTTCACGTGTTTTCTCGATTTTCTCGCGTGGGAGCAACAATCGCACGTTTTTTCGATTTTCTCACGTGTGGAACGACGGTCATGGCGTGGCACGCCGCGGTCAATTATCCTGTCACTTTCAAAGAAGGACGACAAAGAAAGTGAAGAAGGTTCATCAACTGTTGGACTGCTTGAGAAACTCAGCGCCAGTGATAGCAAATCTAAGGAAAGCGCAACAAAGGAGGAGACAAGACGACAGTTTCATCCGCACTTCCGTTGATACGTGCAGGCGAGAAGATTACCGGGAAATTTCTACGGCCCTGTTTCACGTACACCGAAGTACCAAGGATTATCCAAGCCTGTTGCTACATGTGTAAAAATGAAATATATCGTAAGATTTATCACCTCAATTCGGTGATTTCAACTCGTCTCGACTCCGTTCCACGACTCGATTTATATTGAGCGTTCTCAACTCTGGCAACTGTTTCAGCTTCAAAATTTCGCCAACATCATCGCCCACGCCGTCCGATGCCATGCCTAGGCGCCGATCTATGCTATCTCCATTGACAATCTTCTACCATAGTTGATTGTTGCATTGTTTTTGTTGGAGGTGGATTTCATTGCAATTAATACAGGCCATTGCAGCAAGATCCACATATATAAAGTCTAAGGTAGAGTTGCAGACTTTCAACATAATGAGTTAATTTAGGCTACGTTGACCGAGGAGACTTTGAAAAAACAAAAAAATCAATGTTGATTAAGAAGACAACTGAATTTGGTGTTCAATCACTGTTTGGATTTATTGCATTTTTGGATTGCTTGCGCGATCATTATGAATACTTTGGCATCATTAATTCTTCAGAATTTGATGATACCCTGATGGTATCTAGTATTATACTCTTTGGAGTCTTATCGTTTAAAAGCGAATGTTTTGCTCCAATATCAGTTTGAGATGAAGGATTGAAATGCAAGAAGAAGTTTACTTCTGCGTGGATACTACAACATTGTTCAGTTATCATAGCTCGATATGAGTAGTCTACTGTAATTTATACTCCATTGATGGTACAAGAGTTCCTTTCATCTTAACAATTTTGTAGGAGCAGTTCAACCATATCATGGAATTTTATTATATTTGAAATTGACAGTTTGATGTACGTGATGACTACACATGTAAGTTGCTCTTTCAATGAGCACTGTTTGCCGAATTTTATGTTCCAGGTGGAGCATATAAAATATACATGATATATGTTCTTTGTTATCTATCAAGCGTCACAGGTAATGTTTTGTCTTAAAAGAAGCGTTTGGATAAGATTGTTCTAGTCTTTCTTGTTTAGAGTAGTCAATTGGACTTTCGGCGTACAAGGTGTTCATAATGATTTGTTTCGAGAAGAGTTGTATTATATTTTGGTTACAAGAAGAATTTGTCTCAAGGTGGAGATTGTTGAGCTTGAGTGTGATACGAATTCATTTCATACTCTATCTCAAATCTACTTCTATACGGAGTATGTTATGTACCACTATAAATATATCCCTATAGCCTATAGTAAGAGTAAGAGTTTTATTATAAACATCTCATATAGTGATATAGCCTTTGTGCACCCATATTTTTTTTTCTAAAAGGGTATTCCATGTTAAATTCCTATCCCTTGTTCCTTTGATCCCATATTTTTATCTTGCATTTTGTAACACAATCTCTTCCTCTCCTGTTGCTTCTTCTCTACTCTCTCCACCCAAACTCTTCACTCCAACCCTATTTCTTCCCTAATTACACAAATAAAATACCATAATCAACTGTTGTATGTATGATTTATGTATTTCCCATCCTTAAATCTACCTAAGCATCCACTTAATTTAGACATGCATTCTTCCCCGTGTTCTGCCTCATAGCAAGGCTCTTTATCGACTGACTCGATGTCAAGGAGTGACACATGCGCTGCTACCGTGGCAAGAGCAGCCATGGTGCCTAGGCAACTACTCTTGCTCCTTTTTTTTCTTCCTCCTTCGGCGGCCACAAGGAGAGAGAGTCGATGTGGTTAGCAGTTCGAAGGGTAACGGGTCAGCCTTGCCCCCTGCCCAATTGATAGGTGCCGCTGAGGCAAGTTGAGATTCGTTACCGTCAGGCGCGATCTGGCTGTCCGTACCCCGACACTACCGAGGGCTCCTCTTAGCAACGCCACTTTCATCTAATGACCAGTGATGTGGCTAGCAACAAGTCAATGGTGGCAACGAGGCGGTGGTGTTTTGGCCACATCTCGTCTTCTTTGAGTCTTGTTCATGTTGATCGTTGCAATAGGTTAATGGAATTTTTGTAGCTATTTTCTTGAATGTTGCAGACTTGAGTACTCCTCTAAAATAGTTGTTATAGTCAGAGCTAACTATTTGTTGCAACTGCTCTTTCCCTTTGTTGCAATAAGATTGTTTTTTATTGCATCTATTATGTCTATTTGTCGCACTAGAATTTTGGTTGTTGCAACAAGAGTGTTTTTTGTTGCATCATTTATATCAATTTGTTACGTGAGAATTTTTATATTGTTGCAATAGGTATTTGTTGATGTTGCGTTAGTGTTTTTATATGTTGTATCATAGTGTTGGTTTGTGTCCTTACAACAGGAAGTTGTTTTGTTATAGATGCTCGATTTTTTTTATCCGCTATATGAGCTCCGGTAACGTAAGCGCTCAAGCTATGCCATGGCATTCTGACTGGCACTCAAGCTTCGCCACCAATCCCGGCCACTAGGCGCAACCTCCACTAGCACCGCCATGTAGAGTCGAGCTTGAGCCTCTGGTTTCTCACCGGCAATGCCACAACCTCCTTTTTTTTTTATTGTTTCTACTACTCTTCGTCCTTCACGTGCCTCCTCATCCAATATTAGGCGTTCTGCAGGAAGGAGATTAAGGAGAGGAAGAGAAGTGGGTGGTGATCATCGTGCATTGGGCGTTGATTGTTGCATCAAATGATGAAAGAGAGCGCACAAAGCTAAAGCTGGGATCGGGCGTCGAACTCGTCGTTCTTTATAACTTAGATGTCATACAGCTTGGACTAGCCAACGGTTTACAAAACGATTAAGACTTTCCTAAGTTGCCATATCCAAATCTGTCTATCCAGAGACGGATTATAAAGATAAACTAACAACTTGAGAAAAATAAAATTGTTACTCCCTCCAATTCTGAATACACGTCATTTTAGCTTTCAAAATTTGTTTTTAAATGCATATCATTATACAGTTTTGAGATAATTTTTCATCATTTTTCCTTATATACCCCTCTCCTTTGACTATTTTTAATACCATTTAATACTATAGACTAGAGTAATACATACTATACAATAGCAATAAGTAGTATAATAAAAGAGGATAATTTAGTCTTTTGTATACTTACTTTGATCGAAATACAGAATCCTAATAAAAGAAGATAATTTAGTATCGATGAAGGAAGATAATAACAGGAACCAGACAACCATCGAGATTCCACGAAAAGAGAGGAAAGAATGACAGAGGTTGAGTTATACTACCACAAATTGGAACTATCGGGGCAGGTCCGCGTGCGATGCCGCGCCGCGAGGAAAAATTCGGTTTGAGTTTTTTGCAAATCGATTTTGCGGAACTACGGTTTTTTCTTTTCAAAATAACCGGTATAAGGACTTATTAGCGATTTCAAAATTTTCTAAATCTTCTGGGTCGAAAGAATCGGCGCTCGTGTCGAATTTGCGGAACTATAGGGACCTTTTTGCAAAATAACCGGCGGAAGGACTTGTTCGCGATTTCAAATTTTTTTAAATCTTCCAGATCGAAAGAAGTAGCGCTCAAGTCGAATTTGTGGAATTTTGCGGAACTACGGGGTGTTTTTTTTGCAAAATAACCGGCGGAAGGACTGTTCGCGATTTCAAAAAATTTTAAATCTTCCGGGTCGAAAGAACCGACGCTCGTGTCGAATTTGCGGAACTACGGGAACTTTCTTGCAAAATAACCGGTAGAATGACCTGCTCGTGATTTCTAATTTTCCGTGGAAGGACCTATCTGCGATTTTTGAATTTGAGGGGTGTTTTTCGAAAAAAACGACGTTACGCTCTCCGCGTTCGAAATCTTCCGTGTATAATAGATATACATTATTATTATTCCATATAATACATTTTGCTGACGGCTGAGGCGGCTGAGCAAGATATGGCCATCCTTTACTCGACAAGTGTATCTTACTCATATCTGGAGGAATTTTTCTTAGTTCCGCTCATGACTCATGAGTAAAGTGAGATGAACGGTTCATAAATTAAAGCAAATGGAAATGCGTTCCAGGTGTCGGCACTCAGCTCCGCCGCATATATCTACCCCTGATTCTCTCCATGGATCGCTCTTCCTGATGCCATAATGACGTCCAAGAATCGTTGGCGTGGTGTGGTCATGGCGATCATGCCCGTGAAATGAATGGGTTCTTGCGTCCACCAAATGGAAGGGACGGTGGAGATGCTCATGACTCAGGGGGGAGAGTCGAGAGAGACTATTTTTAAAAGTTCTTGCCATCTCGTGACACAGAGCTTTATGATCAGCAGCAGTGCTTGCAACAGATGCATGGTGTTCTTCAGGTTTTCAAAATACAAGTGAAAATCAATTTCTGAAATAAAAAACAACCCCAAAGATTAGTCAAAAAACAACCCCAAAGATTAGTCTTGCAGCGCTAGGAGACGATGAATCCACGATAAAAAAAAGTTTCGCACCAATACGACCGGACGACTTTGCAATTGATCTAAGAAAGAAACTCACGGTAAATGAGCATCACCGCCGAAATTCCAAAACCAACCCCTCGCTCTGCTCCAGGACCAGATGGAAGAGCCTTTTCATCAGTCGCCATCCTGCCGTGCTCATAGGCCAACCCAACCCAACGCGACCGGCAGCGACGGACCAACCCGTAAAACACACAACTTTGCTCGTAGTTTTGCGCCTTTTGCCCACCTCCTCTCCTGAGCCCCCTGGCAAAAAGAAGTAAGTTGGTAACCTTCACCTCTCCATCCCCACCACGCCACGCCGCAGCACCAACCCCAACCGTCGTCGGCCACATTTAATCGCACCACCACCGCGTCCCCGCAATCGATCCCGCGACGCGATCGCGCCACCGCCTTGCCGGCGAAGGAGGAGGAGGCGAGGATGTTGGAGACGAAGCCGCCGTCGCCGGGTTCCGCCGCGGCGTCGGTGGCGGCCCACCACCACCGGCGGTGGGCGGCGCCGCTGCTCGCGTCCGTGCTGCTCTCCTCGCTTCTCATCTCCGCCTCACTCTTCTTCTCCTCCTCCCGCGCGCTGCTCCTTTCCTTCTCGCCGCTCCCCTCCGCGGCCTCCGCCGAGCCGCTCTTCGTCGAGGCCAAGCTGCGCCAGCAGCAGATGCGGCCCGACCCCGCCCGCCCGCAGCGGGCCGTGCCCAGGATCGCCTACCTCGTCTCCGGCTCCGCCGGCGACGGCGCCGCGCTGCGCCGGACGCTCAGGGCGCTCTACCACCCGGCCAACCTATATGTGGTGCACCTCGACCTGGAGGCGCCGGCCGCCGAGCGCTCCGAGCTCGCCGCCGCTGTGCGCGCCGACCCCGTCTACTCGCGGTTCCGGAACGTCAAGGTGGTCACCCGCGCCAACCTGGTTACCTACCGGGGACCGACCATGGTGGCCAACACGCTGCACGCGGCGGCCATCCTGCTGCGCGAGGGCGGCGACTGGGATTGGTTCATCAACCTCTCCGCCTCCGACTACCCCCTCGTCACCCAGGACGGTAAGCACAGACGCGATCTGCTCCACCCCAATTCCGCGCTTGGATCGCACAAATACACGATCTCCGATTCAAATTTCGCGTTTGCATGGTCGCAAAGGGGCAATCTTTGCGCAGCGCAGTGTCGATTGGGGCGAAATCGATTCGAAATTGGGGGCCCTGGAGGCTCCTGGGATTGGAAATTTCAAATTGGGGTTGGTGGTTGCGTGGAAGGGTTGGGGAGATGCGAACTTTATACGCTTGCAGTTGCCAATTGGGGTATGCATTGATATTTACTATTTAGGTTAATTTATGCCAAGTTTCTTCCACTGGCCTGGGAATTTGGTAAGATTTGATTACTTTTTCCTTCGTTCCAGGTGGTATCTGGGGAAACCAAATCTTGGGGCGTATTCTTTATTTAAATGGAGGCTTCCGCTGCTATGCTCCCCTGAGGCCCTGACTCCAATCTTGCGCTGCCTTTCCTATTTCGATCTACTCCTATATTGTGTTGTTCTATTTGTTTGTCGAGATAAATTGGGTTGTGCCAAATTCGGCATCTGCCGCGTGCCCACATTTCTTTCTTCTGGGGTGGTGGCCTTGCGGCTGCGCCTACTAGGATTATGATTAGGATTTATCTTTGAGTAAGCGGATTTGTTAGGCACTTGGGATTAACACGGCCCTCTCTGTATCTGACTTCTCTTGCCTTCTTTGCAGATCTGTTGTATGTTCTCTCTGACTTGCCAAGGCAGCTTAACTTCATTGAGCATACCAGTGACATCGGATGGAAGGAGTAAGCATCAAATATTGCTGAAAGAGTCAAGTTGGGCAGTGGCTAAATGTATCTGTGTGTGTAGGTATCAGAGGGCAAAGCCTGTGATCATCGACCCTGGGCTATACAGCCTGCAGAAGTCTGATGTTTTCTGGATTACAGAGAAACGGAGTGTCCCTACGGCGTTCAAGCTTTTCACTGGTAAATGCTTCCTCTTCCTTAATGCTATGATACGAGTCATCTCTTGTTCTTAGTTTTTCTTCATTTGCACCACCTTGTGTATTTCCCAATTTCAGTTGCTAATTACCGTGTGCATTCACAGAATCACAGTGTTGTGTTTATCATTAGTTATTTCTTCTTCTGATAATCATGTTCTACGCAGTAATCATAGCTTTTCCTTTTGGTCTATGTTGACTATGCTTGAGACATACAAAAGGAACAATTCTAATTTTTTTTCCTGACCTCTTTGTGTTAAGGCTTACATTATTTTTGATTGAGCATTAGTCATGATTTTAAAACTTTTATGAACAGATAGTATTGAGTTTTACTAGTTCGCTGTTGAAACCACTGTTATTACGGCGTCGCCTAGTCGCCGCCTAGGCGTCCAGGCGGTTGGCCGGGAGTGCCATGGCCTGGCGACTCGCCTAAAGATCCAGGCGGCCGCCTGGAAGTCTCGGCGACGTCGCCTAGGCGTCAGCCTGGCGTTGCGGCGACCGACTGCAGGGACTAGGCTCTTTGAGGGCTGCGTCTGCAACTGTGTCTGCGCTGGACAAAATCAAGAGGAGGCAAAGGAAAGAGGACTCACGGGTGAAGAAACCCTAGCAGGCACCGCCGCCGCTGGTAATCCCCCTCAGCCTCCCCCTCCTCCTCCGCATCCCCCTCCTCCTTCGCCTCCACCTCCACCTCTCGTGCCCCTAGCTTCCCCCTCTGCCTCCGCCTTCGCCTCCCGGGCTCCCAGCTCTCCCCTCCGCCTCCATCTTCGGCTCTTCCCCCTCTGGCTGCCGCCGCTCTACGCGTCTGCCGCTAAGCCCTAGCTAACGCTCTGCGCCTCCGCCGCTCTGAGCTGTGGAGGACCGGAGGAATCGCTCTGCGGCGTCTGCGCCTCTGCTTTGCGCCGCTCCAGCTTTGCTCGGTCCACTTCGTCCACTCCAGTTCTGCGCCGCTCCAGCTCAGCTCGGCTCGGAGGAACTGGCGCCCTGCTCGGTGCTCCTCTTGCTGCTGCCGCTTGGCCGAAGCGAGTGCGAGCCTACGAGGAATGGGATGCGCCGATGCGGGATGTGAGGAATGGGATGGCGAGGAATTGTATGGAATATGGGGAGTGGTCAAGTGGGGACTAGAAAATAATGATGTTGCCGGCCTACTGCAATTGTTTTGATAATGGTCTGCCGCAAAAAGATGGATGGGAGGCTGTCGCTGGGAATGGGCCAGGTCAGGATTCCAGCTCTTGGACCTAGAACTACCATTGGACTGCTAGTGTTGATGGCTTGATGCTGTGTTGCTGCTGCTACCTTGAACATTTTTTTGGTCGCCTAATCCTCGCCTAGGCGCCCGCCTAGGCGTCCTGGCGCCCCAGAGGCGACTCGCCTCGCCGGGGCGCTGTGATAACCATGGTTGATACATTTAATTTAATGCCAAGTTGAAAAATTAGTACTACTAGTATAATGTTCAATAAATGCCACTTAGATGAAGAACTCTGGTCTTCAACAGTTAATATGGGGTGCACTAATAATCACTAGTTCCTACTATTTCTGGGGACTCACATGTTAATGAATATTCTTTATGAATGCTTGCTGCATCACCAGAATCTCTTGTTATCAAGTGTCAACAAATGATTACTCCCTCCCTTTTGGTATATTTGTCCATGGCCTCGGGAGTATCCGTTTCAATATATTTGTCCATTGAGGGAATCTAGAGTGTAGTTATTGCAATTTTTCCTGTCTACCCCTACTTAAATGCTTTCAAAGATGTTAACTGGTTGTGGTATGCCATTTAATAGGAGTACGTATGTTCATTTCTTAAAAGTATTTTTTAGATTTAGTGCTTCCTTGGTCTATGCACATGGTGGGCTGTGGACAAATATAGCGAAATGGAGGGAGCAGTAATTAGTTAGAAAACAGATGGTACAACGCACTGTGTAGCATATATCCAGAAAAGGAAAAGAACTTCTGTAGCAGACTAGCAGTTCAAATGGCACTGGATGGCTTCATTGTAGTTCTCTAAGCACACGATGATTGGGTTGCTTGCGAATTTGTATCATACACCAAATTTGTTTTAAAGAAACCAAGAAAAATATTTAGACTATCAAGTCCAATATAATCTTTATGTTTTTGCTCCACTGGTGTCTTCAAAATAAAATACTGTTTCTTTACAGAGATAGACCAACTTTGCTTCAGGGATGACACAAGTGATAGTTATTTCTTTCCTATTCAGCAGTTAGCAGCATGAACGAATTGATCATTTCAGAACATTTACTCTTTTATTCAGTAATCAAATGGCTATGTTGGCATCTGTGCAAATAGAAGTTGTCTATACATTTACACATCCTTTCTCTGCATTTGTTTTATCCTTTCTTTTGATATTCTCAAGTTGTAGGTATCAAAATTGAATACTGCACTTGGGCTTGCTTCCTCTGGTTAGATAGATGGTAAATTTCATCGATTCGCTGGGTGATTGAAAATTGCACTCTTTTAATGGTGAGGTACATGGAAAAGTTCTTTTAGAGAGAGAGAGGATAGTTTGTACTTTTCGTTATTATTTTTGAACCACTAGCAGAGGATCTATGTAAGAATAAGCATCACTCAGAATGCACATTTGATTGGTTGCTAGCACTGCCAATCATCACCTTGGGTAGTTATAGGTTTGCATTGGTGAAACTGATTCTCTGGCTTTTCTTCATCTAAAATCCTTAGTACTAGTGGCTCTAGTTTCCCATTTTGCAAGTCATAGTTTACAAGTGACTACGATTGTGTTTGGCTGTTCCCCGTACCATAGTTTATGCTTGGCTGTAAATAAACTATTACATTATGTTGCACATGACAACAAGGCGGCCGGTATGCCTACTAGCTATTCCTGAAATCGTCAAGATATCATTGTTTGTAGTGATGTTGGAAAAGTCAGTGTCTACTTGCTTCTTCAATCCTTATAAGTGCTACTTCTGACCTCAGATTATAGCTAATTGAAGTATCTCAGTGTTGCACTAGTAGTTATGTTTGCTTCTTTCCCGTTCTGATGGCACAACTAGGGGTGGATATCGAGCCGACTCGACTCGTTGAACTCATTAAGATAACGAGTCAGCTCGACTCGTTAAAAACTCGAGTTGGCTCGTTAAGCTTGTTACGAATGTAAGCAACACAGCATGTATTGGAAAGATTCGAAGGCTCCTTGTCGTGTCCTGAAACAGATAGAACAACAATCAACAATGTCATGGACCAAAATTGAATGAGAGCTGGATTGCATGCATGTGTAGCTAGCGGGTCCTTAAATAATTCAAAAGCTCAGAGTAAATATTGTAGAGGCATTACTTAGGAAATGTTTGAGGATAGTTCACAAGTCTGACCTTGATCTTGACATTCTGATAACCACAAGTCAATGAGATCGACAATCTGCTTTCTCACTTTGTTCACAGCTTCTGGAGACGAGCATTTGGATGAATCACCTGACAAACATAAAATACAAACATCTGAGCATATTGTAGGTGCTAATTCATCATGAAATATTACGATAACGGTGCAACACTGGCATTTGGTCCTGTAAGCTGTAAGTATGCACTACCAAGAAAATTGTTCTCAACATAAATTCTCCTCTTTCATGCACAACTTCAGATACAGATCGAAGGCCTGTTCAGTTTGCTCTGAACCTTTGGAGTATTCTGATTAAGCTCACCAACACCAAGTCCTAGCTTCCTTGGTCTAGCTTGCAGTACTTGTCATCATGGTTATCACGGCGCCCCGGCGAGGCAAGTCGCCTCCGGGGCGCCTGGACGCCTAGGCGAGGATTAGGCGACCAAAAAAGTAGTATATTTGCAATACATGTGTATCAATATTAGTGTATTTCTCTCAATTTCAGTCTATTTGCTGGCCCACCCCCACACCCCCTCCCTCTCTCTCTCTCTTTCTCTCTCTCTCTCAAGGCCATTGCACTACCCAGACTTCTCTCTCTCTCCCGCCGCCACCCCTCCACTCCCTCTCTGTCCCTCTCCCCCTGATTCGTTCGACACCGGCGTCGCCCCTCCGCTCCCTCTCCCCCCCCCCCCCACCATCCATTCGGCGCTGCTCCCCCCTCCCCTCGTGCGCCGCCTTCCCCTCCTGTGCCGCCCGGATCCGGATCTACCCGGCGCGTGCAAAGCCGAAGACGAGGCGATGGGCGGAGGCAACGCGGAGCGGTGGCAAGATCGGGGACGGTGCGGACGGCGGCGACGTGGAGACGCTAGATCCGGTTGTCCCTGACGCCATGACTGCCAGATCTGGTCGCGGGAACGCCGGATCTTGAAGCGACGACAGCGGGAGGCGATGGAGGCGCGCGAGGCCGCGGCGGATCTTCCTCGACAGCGGGAGGCGATGGAGGCGCGCGAGGCCGCGGCGGATCTTCCTCTAGCCGAGGTGACCGGCCATGGCGGTCTTCCTCCGGCGACCGGACGCCTAGGCGGCGCCTAGGCGACGACTTAATAACAAGGCTTGGCATTATATCAGGTCAAATACATTGCAGTAAGCCAAATAACCAAACACCACATATACATGAACTCCTAGCTGAAAGGGGCATGTTCAGGGCTTCCATCATCCACAATAATGATTTCAAAATTTACATCCCTAAGGTGGAAAGGTGAAGCTTCAGGCTTCCAGCAAACAAGAGATCGTGACAATGCTGACTAAATACTAGGAGCACAAACAACAATGGAAAACAATGTATTATCATGGAAGCAAGTTAACATCTGGGAAATGCTAACCTTGGGGACGGCCGGAAGGGAGGAGCCGGAGGGGAGGAGCCCGGTGGGTGGACGGCCGAAGGGGAGGAGCCGGAGGTCTGCTCGGATCTAGCGGTGGAGCTCGACCGGGAGGAGCGGGAAGCAAGGGTGACGGCGCGGGGCGGGGGCAGAGGCGGTGGGGTGGCCGCGGCGGAGCGCGTTGGTGAGCGGGGAGGTGGCAGATCTGGAGCAGGAGCTTGAGCCGGAGGTGCCCAGTGCGGCGAACGCGGGGCAGCGCATTGAGGGGAGGGGAATCGGGTCTGAAGCGAACGGGGCTGGGGTTAGGACTTAGGGTTATAGGCAGACAATGTTTTTTTTAAAAGCTCGTTAAGCTCTTTAGCTCGCTCGTTTAACTCGTTTTCTTAACGAGTTCAAAATCCAGCTCGACTCAACTCGTTAAGGAACGAGTTCGAGTTGAGTTGAACCGAGTTTCTGAGTACTCGTTAAACTCGCGAGTTTCGAGTTTTTTTTCACCCCTAGGCACAACCAAGAATCACGCACTGGAATGTGGTCCTGGAGAAGGGGTTACATTGAGCATATATAATTTAGTCTTTTTTTTTGTCCAATTTTGTTGTCTTGCATGTAACATTCATATTTATATATTTTTTCCACTTCGCACTTGCGGAAGATGAACACATGCCTTTCTGTATGTATCATGTTTCAGGCTCAGCATGGATGATGCTTACTCATCAATTTATTGAGTACTGCTTATGGGGGTGGGACAATCTTCCGAGGACAGTTCTGATGTATTATGCCAATTTTCTTTCTTCACCAGAGGGTTACTTCCACACAGTCATCTGCAATGTCCCAGAGTTTCACAACACCACAGTTAACCATGATCTACATTTCATTTCTTGGGACAACCCACCAAAGCAACATCCTCATTACCTCACCCTTGATGACTTTGACGGCATGGTTAACAGCAATGCTCCGTTTGCAAGGAAATTTGGAAGAGATGATCCTGTGCTAGACAAGATTGATCAGGAACTATTGGGCCGTCAACCTGATGGATTTGTATCTCGTGGATGGATGGATCTGTTGAATACAACAGTGAAAGGAAGAAACTTTACTGTCGAGCGTGTACAAGATCTCCGCCCAGGGCCTGGTGCGGACAGGCTAAAGAAACTCGTCACAGGCTTGCTCACCCAGGAAGGCTTTGATGACAAGCATTGCTTATGAAACTCCCACTGAGATGATTCTGGGGTAGGTTACACGATCAAAATTTGAGGGCGTTTAGCCATTAGCTAGTCATTTCTACTAGCTGAAGAAGCAGCAGATAGGGTCAAATCCACATGGATGGAATGGTCAGATAGGTGCTCTTATAGAACAGCAGGAGACCACGGCCATAGGAGGCGGAGATTATACAGCACTAATAGCTCATTACGTTATGTTATAGGATTATATCAGCTCAACCATTAATAATGTTGGAATTTTCGGTTTCTCTGTGCTGTGGGTTGTCCAAGGTGGTCCATTCTTCGTCAGAAACCACAGCACCTGATCTATTTACCAACCAGTCGCGTGCAAGATTTCGTTGTATTAACTTGTGGATTCTTCTGGGCAAACTGGTACATTTTGACTGGATACATGTATTCTTTTATTTCTTCTCTTTGTCCACTGCTGAGTATAGCAAGATGTTTGCACGGTTTTCTTGCCCCTCCTTGGATTTTTTGTTAAAAGATAAATGTAATAGTAAGTGCAGTTGAGGTCTGATGTTTGCATTGTTGTCTGGATCGTTTAAACTGGGTGTCAATTATCAGACCTGACGACTAATATTATCAAACTGGTGGAGTGCTAATCTAGATGTGCAGCCTTTCCCACATCATTTGTGTTATTTCTGGTTTGGTTAGACATCTAAACAGCATTGCACATAATCCTGTTTAATGTTATTTGGAAGTTACTATGGTCTGTACTTGATTGGGTATATTAGCAGCAATGTCATTTCAGATAGGATGCAGTGTCCTTTATGCACGCTTTCAGCTGAACAAAACAACATTTCACTCTCCAGACTGCAGTAACTTTCTGGAAGCACTCTAATATCTTGCACGCTGAATCACTGACATGTTCAATAGCTTGTCTCTGTCCCTGGTTCTATTCTGTCAGCTTATCGAGCTTCTTGCCAATATTTTCGCCATGTAGCAGCCCTGCGAAAGCCGATGGGACGCGCTCCAGCCCATCGGAGATGTCCTCGATCACCTGGATTTTGCCCTGATGGATCCAATCTCCGATTAGTCCGACGGAGTCGGCGAACCTCGTCAGGAAATCCCAGCAAGAACTCTAAAGGTGATGCGCTTGTAGATCGCCTCCATTAGGTCCAGCACGGGTGTATTCGGAGATCACTTGCAGACGGCGACGCGGCCATACGTGTGCATGTTTGCGGCCTCTAGCATCTAGCCGCCGACGTTCTCGAAGTTCACGTCAATTCCATCGGGGAAGTACCAATCAGATTTTGCAAACGCATGGAACTCACATTTTAGCGGACTCTGAACACACGTTTCATATGTTTTGGGAAGAGCATGAACTGCAGAGTTGACGTTTTCAGTGCTGATTTCAGACCAGGCTCCTCCTTGTAGTTAAAAGCGTCATCAAATCCCAGCTTGTCTTTCAACATGTCTACCTGTGAATAGATTTATGAATTTCATGACCAGGATATTTTTTTATTTCCAGCATTCTGATTTTCGTGACTAAGTGGTCGTAGATCATACACTGCTGTTACAAAAGAATGCCGATTTGGACTTCATCAGTCTTCAAAACATAACTTTGAGCATTAATTTCTATTGTAATATATTAATAAAATTCAATAAAAATTATAATATTATGAACGTACTTTTCAAGATAAATCTACACATATAATTTTTATGTATCTAATAGAATATCTAAAAACATATTTATAACTAAATTTTCGAAAGTTTGATTGCATAAACGACATTCTCGCGACGTGAGAGAGTAAATAATTTGTCCCCATCCTACAAACTGAACTGGTACTAATTTTACAAGCCGAAAAAAAAACGAAAGTGACCATTTATATCCCTGATTTTCATTCCTTATACCAGACCCAAATTAGCTAATCCTTGGATCCTTGTTCTTACCGAAAATAGAAAACAAATAGTTTCTCTGAGAATCTTATGTTTTACGCTTACCTTGGCCTTGCTACCGGCGCACCCGACGACATAGCAGCCGGCGAGCTTGGCGAGCTGGCCGACGAGGCTGCCGACGGAGCCCGATGCCGCCGAGACGAACACCTTCTCCCCTCTCTGCGGCTTGCACACCACGTAGAACCCGCCGTACGCCGTCATCCCGCTCGTCCCTGCAGCTTGGCAGCACGCACACACGCCAAGATTCAGAAAGTCCACAAAAAACCACGACAAAAATACTCCAGGAGGACGCGACCGGTCACCTATAGCACGCTGAGTTGGTCGGACAAGGGGAAGCCGGAGGCCTCGTTCTTGGACATGAGCATACCGGGTATAGGCAGATTCCGGCGCTCTAAAAATTTGAAAAATATTGGTAGATATCATTTTAATAGGTTAAATTTGTTGATTGAATTTGTTTCGATTTTGATGATTTTTTGCGAGGGGCACCCCTTCTCCTAAAGTTATGAGGCTATTTTGCCGAGTTATTCAGAGAGAGTTGTCTCGCGCCACTAGGTATTCTCTACCTACCCACCTGTGTCGGTTTCATGTACAGGTATCATTTTGTTGAAAATCTTTCGCATCTCTCTAAAATTGCAGTCGTGGTAAGATCTTAGCTTATTAAAATTGCAAGAACTCCCAAGCACACGTATTAACTAGAAAGAAAATAAATAATAGAATGCTCGTTATTTATCTAACAGTACAACGTAGACTCTATACCAATGTTACCTTAGAGCTATTTGTATTTTACTTTTAGCAACATTTAAATATATATGTTGGATTTATGTTATTACAAAAGCAATTGTATATAACTATAAAGTTACAGCTGTGAGGTGCGCACTTTTATCGGAAATTTTCTAGTTTCATGACGGACGCCAGGAGCCAGCCGGAACAGGGTGTAGTCCTCCGTACTCCGCGCTTGCCGACGCCACCACCCCGCCCGCTCCGTACGCGGCGATCCTCTTCACAAAGATAAGCAGAAAAGTCGGTAGGTACTGGATTTACAGGACTTGATATATACGGTACAGAAAACTCTGCACAGTTTGGCTTGCGGGATAGGAGACAGAGATGGGCGGCTCGCCAGTGGTTACCTCGCGCGGGTACGATGAGCGCTGGCGCTGCTTATGCGGTTGAGCTGGTAGGGGTCGACGGACAAGTACAGGTTCCTGACCAGGACCTCACCGGACTTCGGCGTCCATCTCACCAGCGCCGCCTTCACCTTGAAGTCGGCCTCCGACGGGAGCCCCTCGACGTGGTGCCTGATGGCGACCTACCGGCTCTCGACCTCCATCGATGGCCAAACATTAAATCGGGAAGAACAATGTGTGGATTGTACACAGACCAGACTACAAGCGAACAATATATAAATTTAGAGTAAATTTCACAAAATTATAATTTTTTTACAAATTATTAAAAAACTACAGATTTTAGCTTTTATTTCCCAAAAATATAGATTTTAGAATGACTTGTTTTACAAAACTATAGATTTTTTTGTATAAATTATCAGAAAACTACAAATTTTAGCTTCTATTTCGCAAAACTGCAGATTTTAGGAGAACTTGTATCACAAAACTACAGGTTTTATAAGAACTTTTTCATAAAACTACAAGTTTTAGAATTAGTTGTTTCTTGTAACGGGTCTAATAGTATGGGCACATATGGCGATCTCACACGCTCTCATTTCCCATTTCACTCACGCTGAGGCTGTCATGTGGGTCCAGACTGTTAGATCCGTTACAAGAAACGATTAATTTTATAACCTGTAGTTTTGTGATGTAAGTTTTTCTCTATAGTTTTGTTAAATATAAGCTAAAATCTATAGTTTTCTGATAATATAAGAAACCTATAGTTTTATGAAACAAGTTCTTCTAAAATATATAGTTTCGTGAAATAGAAACTAAAATCTGTAGTTTACTAGTAGTTTGTACAAGAAATCTATGATTTTGTGAAATTTACTCATAAATTTACAACGCACGTTGTAGAATAAGACTAGATTCGTCAGTGGATAGTACATGGAATTATGGATGACATTAGATCCAGAGACAAGGACAAGAGGGCAGAGCTTAGGTTAGATGACGTGGGAGGGGTTAGACGGAATCATCACTTTTTTTTAGCTTTATAGCAAATTTTTTGGTAAATCTAGTTCCCTTCCGAACGCAATTGCAAAAGTAGTTTCATCATGACCGTGAAAACGTTGAACCTCGCTCCCACACCGTGGGAGCACCTACAAGCTCAGGAGAACAGCAAGTCATCGAAGCTACTGTATAAGTGTTCTAGTTGATGAGACAGTTATCACGTGCATTTTTTATATAAATAATTTCTATTTCCTTAATATTTAGATGTTGCTTTTGTGTTTTCATTTATTATTTCTCTGTTCTTGGTCATCATTGTGACTAAGAGTTGTAGGTAGCCATGTAGCGGTGGAGATGAAAGGGAATATGCTTATTCCATGTATGAAGCAGTGTCCATTATGCATACTTTTAGCTGAACAAAATAGCTTCATTTCACTCTCCAGACTGCAGTAGAATTCTGGAAGTGCGCTAATTTCTTGCAGGCTGAATGGATGACATGCTCAGTAGCGTGTCCCTGTCCCTAGTTCTATTCTGTCAACTTAACGAGCTTCTTGCCAATATTTTCGCCACGGAACAGCGCTACGAAAGCCGACGGGACGCTCTCCAGGCCGTCGGAGATATCCTCGACCACCTCGATTTTGCCCTGACGGATCCAGCCTCCGATGACCCCAACGAACTCGTCGAACCTCGTCAGGAAATCCCAGGCGAAGAACCCCCTAATGGTGATGCGCTTGTAGATCATCTCCAGCAGGTCCGGCACGGCGCGCCTCCCGGTGTTGGAGTACTCTGAGATCACGCCGCAGAGGGCGACCCGTCCGTACGTGTTCATGTTGGCCAGCACGGCCTCCAGCATAACGCCGCCGACGTTTTCGAAGTATATGTCGATTCCGTCGGGGAAGTACCTGTCAGATGTTAGAAACGCATGGAACTCACATTTTAGCGGACTATGAGCACATGTTTGATATGTTTTGGTAAGAGCATGAACTCAGAGCTGACCTCTGCAGTGCTAATTTCAGGTCAGGCTCCTCCTTGTAGTTGAAAGCGTCATCAAATCCCAGCTTGTCTTTCAGCAAGTCTACCTGTGAATCGTTTTAAAAAAAATGGTCTGAATTGAACAATGAATTTTGTGATCAGAATATCATTGATTTCAGTTACTCTGAATTTTCTTGAATTGAGTGGTAGATAATAAGAATCTGTCTCCATCCTACTACATGAAAGTGACCATTTATATCCCTTCTATTCATTCCTTATTATACCACCCACAAATTAACTAGTCCAAAATAGATAAACTCTTCTGTTCCAAAATAGGAAAAATAGTGTAATTAGTATCTTTTATGCCAGCACCTTGGTTTTGCTGCCGGCGCACCCGACGACGTAGCAGCCAGCGAGCTTGGCGAACTGGCCGACGAGGCTGCCGACGGAGCCCGACGCCGCCGACACGAACACCTTCTCCCCTCTCTGCGGCTTGCACACCTCGTAGAACCCGCCGTACGCCGTCATCCCGCTCGTTCCTGCAGCTCGCCGCAACACGCACACACGCGCCAACACTGAAGATCCAAGAAAAAGGAAAAAGAAACACGAAAAAAAATCCGTGCAAAGTGTCTGTGTGTCCAGGAGAGGACGCAACTGGTCACCTAGCACGCTGAGGTGGTACGACAGGGGGAACCCGGACGTATCTATCTTGGACATGAGCATGCCGGGATGCGGCCGGAACAGGGTGTAGTCCTCCCACGCGAGCATGCCTGCCACCACGTCGCCTTCCTTGTACTCCGCGCTCGCCGACGCCACCACCTCGCCGGCTCCGTACGTAGTAATCCTCTTTACAAACAAAACCAGAAAGTGTCGATAAAAATATATGGTTCAGCATTGCTGCGGGGAGAACGAGACAGACGGGCCGCTCGTTGGTGGTCAATTACCTCGCCGGGCACGATGCCGTCGACGGCGAGGTGGGACGCGCTGCGGCGCTTCATGCGGTTGAGCTGGTAGGGGTCGACGCTCACGTACAGGTTCCTGACCAGAACCTCGCCCGACTCCGGCGCCCATCTCACCTGCGCTGCCTTCACTTCGAAGACGGCCTCCGACGGGAACCCCTCGACGTGGTGCCTGATGGCGACATACCGGCTCTCGACCTCCATCGACCGCCGCTCTCGATCGATCGGCAAGAACAATGTGGATTGTAGAGAGGAACGAAGACTAGCTACCTGCAGACACTGGCCGCTTGTCAAGAACAACTAGTGCACAATATGTAATGCACGTTGTAGAATAAGACTGGCTTGGTCGGGGTATTGATGTGGATGCGGTTCGATAGATCCAATGAAGACGATAATGGCTCAGAGCTTAGGTTAGATGCCGTGGGAGGGGTTTAGGCAGAGATGCTCTTCTAAGCAATTCGGACGTACTCCAAGATAGGAACCACTCCGGCCAAAAAATTGGCATTGCCAACTTTCTATGGATTTTATATCACTAAACTTTATCACAAACGTAGTAAAAGGTAGTGCACAAGTGTTCTCGTTGATGAGATGGTTTTCACGTATGTTTTTTTAAAAGTATATCAGGAGCTCTGCTTTACATTAAACGAGAAATCAAGAGGACAAGCACAAGAACGCTGAACTGAAGAAGCGATCTGCCAAGGTTCAGAGAGAACCGCAGCCCGGCGAAGTTGCAAAGAGGTTAAGGTGATTACAACATAGCGACCGAAAATAAAGGAATACTAAGAGTTCCAGATCGCTAGGCCTGACTTGAGAGCTGCTGAAACGCCAAAGTTGTTGCCTTGCGCTGAAAGAGCCAACGTCCCTGGCCGCAGGGAGGTGAATAAAGAAAAGTGCATTTTGTCAAGCATTTCCCAATACGGCTCGTCAGCTTTGAATATTTTCGGCAATGCTTTCAAAGACCAACTGCACTGTTTAATATGAGCTGTTGAACATCCTGTTGTTTCGTTCTTTCTATAAGTTCTAAAAGGTGTAGATAAGAATCCCGTCGATCTCCTTGCTAATCTGAGAAGCTGTGTTTAGATAGATATCGTCCCACCATGTAGACAAACTGATAACCAAGACACACGAATGAGAAACAGTCGTAGTGGGTTGCATCCAATAAAAGACCTTCCTCTAAACCTGCCTAGTGAATGGGCAAGTAAGGATGAGATAGGTGGCTGTCTCTGGTTCCGCTCCGCATAGCGTTTGTAACGTGCTACATGGCCATCTCCTAAACTATAATTTGTCAGCCGTCAGAATACGATCCTGAACCAATAACCACGTAAAGAATCTGCATCTTCCTTTTGCGTTGGCCCGCCAGATCTTTTTGTGTGCGTGATCCACGAGTGAACCATGGAACTGCATCACGTACGCTGATATAGACCAATATTGTCCATTTCCAAGTGAGTTCATCTTGCACCTCAGTGTTCAAGGAGACATGCCTAATGGCCTGCCAAAGACAAACCACCTCGTCCAGTTGCGTTTCTGTTGTGTTTCTACGGAGGGGCCAAAGCCAATTCAAGCCGGTTAGCTCCTCTGCATCGATCGTCCTCTTCTCCGGGTTAACCTAAAGCATTCCGAAGCCAGGTGTTGTGGAGCAATTCCGTTTAGCCACGCGTCTGTCCAGAAGTCTATCCTGGTCACATATGTTTTTTTAGAAGTGCTTCAATACTTTTCTTTTTGACAGTTACACAAATATTAAAGCGTGAATGAATGTTAGATAGTGATTACTTACCCTTTCGCTTGCTTCAAGATTTATGCAATTTGTATTGGAAGGGAGAGCATTGAAGCACTGCTCATGTTTTTTTTATATGATTAATCTCTATGTTTCCTTATTTTCCTAATTTTTATGTGCGGAGATTTTTTTATATGAGTAATCTCCCAATACAAGTTGCACAAATCTTGAAACAAGTGAAAAAGTAAGTAGTCACCACCTACTATTCATTTATGTTTTAATATTTGTGCTACTGTCAAGAAGAAAAACATGGAAACACAGTGCGTACCTTTTTTTTTTTTCGGTGCATTAGTTGATGGTACGTATATTTGTAAAGCGACTTATGATTTCTTAAGTGTAAGTCATATTTTGACATTAGATCAGATCAAAATAAAACAGACTACATCTCGAAAAATCAAGCTGCTTACAAATAGCAAATTCGTTAGTTAATCATCTTTAAGTCTCAACAACAAGAGATCAGTTGATCAAATCCCAAAAAATATATAAATAAAATTATAAACATGTAACTACTGTGGTCTTTCGTCACGGACACGGTATACACACGGCTGGAGTGCTGGTCCTGCTGAACTAGCTAGCTACTGGTTAGCTGGTTATTTGCTTCGGCGAGCACTAACCTATCAATTTACAATCTACGGGTCTATTTGGTTCAGATACTAATGTTGTTATATTTAGTCATAGTTTTTACTAAAGTTGTTTAAGGTTAGGTTATCAAAATTGAATCCACACTTTGGTTAGGAAAATGAATTTTGCCACACTTTTTTTTGAGTCAATTACACGTAGGAATTAGATGGCAAGACGAAATCTTGCCATAGGTGTGGGTATGAAACAAATGAAGGTCTAAGTTGATTAAACTTGTCTAACTTAAAACGTAATAAAATATGACAAAGTTTAGTTATGAACCAAATAGACTCAGTACTTTTGTACCTCTATACATCAGTGCTGGAGCCGGCATAGTTTGTCCAAAGATGGCCCACAGTGCATCGAGAATATCACTGCTTTATAATCTTTTATTGACTTGTATTGTTTGATTCAAAGAACAAATCGAAATTATAAATCTAACACAAAACATGTGATTGCCTGATGGCGACGTACCTCCTCTCGACCTCCATCGGTGGCCACTCTAAATCGTCAAGAGCACCATGTGGATTGCAGCCTTTGTAGGAGAACGAGACTAGCTACCAGTCACTAGCTGCTCGGCAAGAACAAGTAAACAACATATAATAATGCAGGTTGCAGAATAAGACCAAGGTAAAATATTTGGATGCCGTTCGTTAGATCCAATGATGAGGACGAGAGGGGAGAGAACTAGGTTAGAAGATACCGACCTAGGGCTTTAGGCAGAGATGCTCTTCAAATCATTTCGTCATCTTGCAAATTTCGTGTTGCCTGATTTGGCACTGAGCGTACAAAAGTGATGGAAAAGCTTGTACTCCAAATGGGAACCACCTCCTGTCCAAAGTAGACATGGGGTTATATATTTTACGGTTTGCAATATGCAACCTTTTAATATGAGCCTTTACGACAAAAACATACTCACTCTGTGTAAGAATACACGACGTTTTGAAATTTGGTGTGGTCTCTAACATGTAAATTTGGCCGTCACTTTTTTGTGCGAACTAGCCGAATTTCCCGCTCAACTACACGGCTAGTTACAATAAATATAGAGTAATACTTCTGCACGCTATATCGTTGGAATTGATTTCAACTGTATAGCATGTTTCATTGGGTTTCAATCACGTCTATAAATATTTCGTAGGTTTCATAAAAGTTTCAAATGGGTTTTATAAATGTTTCAGTATGTCTCAAAAAATTTCAATGAGTTTTTAATATGAAACTACAAATTTTGTCCAGTTTCAAATATGAAATTTGATTTAAAATGAGATTAAAAAAATTAACTGAGTTTTAAGAGGCTAACTTCAAAGTTTCACAGATTCCAAGGAAAAACAAATGAAAACCAGTTTCATATGAGTTTCATGAGATTCGCGAAATATTCAAAAAATCAAGCATGTTTCACAGAGTTCGCATATCTGGCTGAAACACTATGAAACCTCATGAAACTTATATATGAAACTTAGTCCTGAAACATGAACCTACTGAAACATAATTGTACAAACTATCAATACATGATGAAACTGTAAACTTAGACGTGAAACTATGTGATAAAACCTCATGAAACGTATTAATAAAACGTTCGTGGAACATCATGAAACTTATCCGTGAAAATTTATGATACTTGAACCTATTGTAACTTATGAAGCATCGAGAAACTTATTTCGTGAAACTTTATGAAACTTATCTATGAAACGTTGTGAAACTTAGTCGTGAACTCATGAAACCTTGGAAAAATTAAACATGAAATCTACTGAAAAATAGTCGTAAAAACTATCAAATACCTGATAAAACTGTAAACTTACACATGAAACTATGTGATGAAACCTCATAAAACGTATTAATGAAACGTCATAAAACTTAGCACTGAATCTTTCTAAAAATACATGAAACCTGATGAACTTAATGAAACATCAATCTAGCCTACAGAAAAATGAGAGCCAATCCATCACAGAACGACCAATCGGCACTAACAGCCCAACCCCATTAATTTCTGATTAATATATGTACCAATCATATGTGCAAATTAGCTAAGAATCGACCGACAAGTTGCTATATACTGGCCAAAAAGAATGAGACGATCATTAATACGTTTCATTAGGTATCCTACATATAACGGCACGCACCACTTTTGTCAATATGTATTTACAAGATCAGCAGATACAAAGCTAAAATAAAAAAGTTAATTGCGAACATATCAAAGTGAAGCAGTAGAAGTGAGAGAACAGCAACGCTAGTTAGAGTGGAGTACTCCACTATGCTGCTGGCTATAGTACTGACCTACATGAGACTGTACCGTTAGAAAGACCGTTCCCTGGTATTTCTGATAAATATAATGATACCAATTCCACATGACCGATCTAATTAGTCCTTTCCATATTAGTAATCAGAATTTCAGAAGTTAGACTAGATGAGTTCTAAAGTGTCGTGTGTATTTTTGAACGGAGGAAGTAGTAAAGGCTAGTGTGAAAATATATCACGTACAAAAAAATGTTCATGCATACATGTCTCAACAAGTTTTCTTCGTAGGTTTCATGTGGCTTATCTAGCTAATCTGAAATATATTAATTCAATCAGAATATAAAATAAAGGGGGCAATTTACTTAGTAACATGCTATAAAAATTGAACGAGTTCCAAAAACATAGATGTGTCGTCAATGATATATATGTGGCCTTGTGACCCATCTGTCATCCTGTTGGCGTCAAAAACTTGAAGTAGGGTTTCTGACAACAACACACTAAACGAACACCTGGTTCAGAGCGTGCCAGTCGATTTGACCTGTAATCGATAAGGTAAAAATATGAAATTCACTCAAAGCCGATCGTCAAGATCAATCGGCTTAAACTCAATCAGCTTGAAGCCGATTAAATCGAAATAAAAGGGTAACAAGATAACTCTAATTAGCCGATTAAGGCTAATCAGAGGATAAAGGCAGATCGATTCTAAAGAAGGCGATGCGCAACAAAATCAGAACAAATCGAACCTGTGGCGTAATTTGAAGAAGATCAACAATCGACGATGCGTAACTTTATTGATCAAGATCGAATTACAAAAACTAAATTACAAGAACTACTCCTAGTCGACAGGAAAAAGTAACGTAGAATTGTGTTTGGTTGTGTTGGATATCTTCGCAGCTCGCTCTGGCCCTTCTTTTATACCCGTCGGCCGATCGTGTCCTATTACAACACGTTACAAAATCTGATCCGTATCGGCCTTATTTCGGATAGCTTTTCCTCAAAGATCTTGTCGTTGCCAAAATATCTTCAAGTCTTTCCAAATTGCCTGTTAGTTACCGCAGGTTTGACTTTCTTGACGATTTTGACTAGACTTATCAAATTCTGGTGCAAACACATCCTCACATTGAATCTCATTTTCCAATTTATAAATCTTTCTGGTGTTATTCAGCAAATTTTCCAAAAATAAAATGGTATGCGCAGGTTTATGCATGCTTATCTGTTTTAGATTGGAGCTGGGTTTTTCCTTCTCATGTTGACGAGGAGAATGCAGATTGGGTAATCTCGGATCATTATACAAGTGTCAGATCAACCGACGATGACTTACCTGCCTACACTAAGAACCCTGACCAGTCGCAACACGAGGCCTCCTTCACAATCAAGTGACCTGCATCTCAGGACCATAACCCAACAATGACCAGCCTGTAATACCTCTGGACAACGGTCCTCGACAAATACCACATACGATTTACCAAAGCCAATCCTTTGCCGCAGGCAAGCTGGTCACCGGACCAACATGGGTGAACCGGAGGGGACGACGGAGCTATCTGCACGCCGCGAGCCACACTGGGATGCAAAACGTTCCGACCGCGCAAAGACAAACTCCATGCACCCTCATACGTGAACAGGTGAGCTGCACCGCCGTATTGATGCCAGCGGCTTGCAGATGCGACACTCATGCCACCATGTCACGGTCGCATGACCCAACAACCACCACCACTCATTGCAACACACCGTCGTCGTGCTGCCACAGCACGCCAGTCGCTGCGACGCTCCACCCGGCCGCATCACCACCCGTTTAGAAGCTCCCTGGTGCCCGAGACCTCCTCGCTGCCATCGACGACCTCCACAGGCAGCACTAAGACGAAAACAAAGGTGCTGACATGGCCCATCCACCGCAACAGCACCGCAACAACGTTGAAGCCCTCTGAGAAAAGCCGGTCTCCATGCGGTCATAGCCTACCGTGACCTGTGGCGACGATGTGTGCGTCGACTGTAAAGCTCGGCGTTGCCAGTGCCAGATTCGGCTCCGGGGCACCACCACCACGGGCTCAAGGAAAGAGATGTGCACGCTCACCCTGTTCTACAAGTAGCAGCTCGCATCACCGCAGGGCGTAAACGCGAGTCACCATCGTAGCCAATGTCCCAGCCAAAAACGTGCGCCTCGTCGCCACCGACGTGCCTCCCGAGGCCCTACTGCCTCAACGCTTATCGCCGGCTCCCCAGACTACCTAGATCTGTCGAGAAGGAGGAGGCTAGATCTAGTTGGTTCAGCGAGGAAGCCGAGCTACACGGCTCCTAGTCTCGGAAGTGGAGGGAGACTTACGACAGCTCAATCGAGACGGCCCAGCGACCACTACTACAGAAAAAATCATCATAAACGGTTTTAAAAAGGTCATCACATACGTGATGACAACGGTGTATCACAGACGGTTCTTGAACCATCTGTGAAACTCACATCACAGACGATTATAGTAAAGAATCGTCTGTGGTATGTGATATATCACAGACGGTTCGTTATATGGAACCGTCTGTGGTTTTATATTTTAGTACTGAATATTTTCTCTTTACTAGTCTAGAACCATCAGTGGTTATACTTAATATCATTGACGATTTTAGCTAAAAATCTTCAGTAATGTGCATGCATCTCATTACAGACGGTTTTATCCAAAAACAGTTAGTGATGAGTTCACATCGCTGATGATTTTTGGTTAAATCCGTTTGTGATTAGAACAAGATCTGATATAACCCTTTTATGTAGTAGTGGACACTCCTCACGAGCTAGATCTAGAAGAAACCGAACTCGGAGAGGAAGGTGAAAGGGGGAGAAAACTAGGGAGGAGTGGAGAGGAAGCTGCGAAAAATACCCCGCCGCCGTCATCGGCCAGCCATCAGTCACCAGCGGCGATAACGAGCTAGGCGATGAAGTGTGAGAGGCGCTAGACTGGGGACTTGGAGTCGCCTCCTCAGTCTTCCTCGGATGGCTCAGAATCTCGGGAGGCTGTTTCTGACGATAGTTTTTGACGCAACAGTGACCTTGTTTCGCGATCCTCTTCATGATCACCAAATGGTCGAGCTCGATCATAATTCATACCGCCGCCTGCGGCCAGAAACAGCGTATACATTATGCAACATATTTAGGTGTGGTTACTTTCCGTTGCTAATCACGTGCCTCGCCGGGCACGATGGCTTGGGTGTCGAGGTTCGACGGGATGCGCCGCTTCATGCGGTTGGGCTGGTAGGGGTCGACGGACACGTGCAGGTTCCTGACCAGGACCTCGCCAGAGGCCGGCGCCCACGCCACCGGCGCCGCCATCACCTCGAAGTCGGCCTCCGACGGCCCCCCCTCGACGTAGTGCTTGACGGCGACGTACCGGTTCACCACCTCCTTCACCGGAGGGAGAGAGAGAAATTAGTGGGTGATGAGGTAAGAATTATTTTTTAATAATATTTTTTTAAAAAATACGGAGATAATATACAAAAACAAAATTTTACAAAAACACCTGCCGCCATTTAAATTGACGATAGCTCTCTATAACCATTGACGATAGGTGATACGTAGGTGTTTTTGCAAAATTTTGTTTTGACATATTATTTTTGTTATTTTTTTTCAAAAAATATTATTTAAAAAACTATGAGGTAATGCGCGCCCAGAGGCACCACGAGCCGGGGTTGGCAAATGAGGAGTTTTTTAAAAAATTAATATTTTTCAAAAAAAATTAACAAAAATAATATACCAAATCAAAATTTTACAAAAATACCCACATATCGTCAATGATTATATAGAGCTGTCACCAATATAAAATTTTGTTTTGGCATATTATTTCTATAAAAAAATTAAAAAAATTATTAAAAAAATAATTCGGCAAATGAGGCTACCGCCGTACCGCGAATCGTGATCAACCGGTGTCTCATCGCATAGCATCCACTAGGGGTGAAAACGGATCGGATACAGGCGGATATTGCTCTTCCCGTATCCTAACCCATTTTTTTTCCCGGATTCAGAACCGAATACGGGCTAGCCGAATCCGGATACAAATCCGGATAATTCGGGATACGGATACGGATCCGATATGTGACGGATTCGGATCGGGAACGGATAAAGATATACGGATAATGGACGCATACATAAAGTAATATATGTTGAATCAAAGCACATGAATACAGATAATGCACATGAATACGGATAATGCACACATGCATACATACGGATATAGTTATACAGATAATGCAGGCATAGACAAACATGGATTGATGATACTAACAGGAGAAGATCTAATTTTAAACAAAAATTTGAAACTATTGCCTCAAACGCATCAATACTTTTAGAAGCTCAAAATGCACCACCATATTAACTAGTTAGCACAGCACATTTGTTCTTACAACCACAACCACTACAGCAACTAATATTTAATTATAGATAGCCAATTAGACATGCTTGATAAGAAGGAACTAGCACTAGTTAAGCCTCCAATTGTAGATACTCACCCGACTAATAGACCATGCAAATTCCCTTCAGTTCCACAGTTGGTGATGTAGCCCTAGTACTCATCCTTCTGGAGCTCCCAGAGGCGAGCAAACCAATTCAAAACTGCGATCTCAAATTGCCTTGAGTGGACACCGTAGTTGCTCTCGATGAAAGGGTCACCCAAATTGTTGATGGAGAAGCTCTGGAACTGCACAAGAAGGCTGAAATCGAAGTCCAGATTGTACGGGTAAGTTGTAAATTCAAGTAAATTCTTCAAATTCAATTTCATACAACACCTGACCGTAAAACTTTTTGCATCAAGTTTACATTTGTAAGGAAATTATCAACCTAAACAACACAAATCTGGGAAGCAGTTGGTCAAAGAGGTTAATTCTTAATATTTTGCATCAAGTGAAGATCAGGATTAAAAAAAAGGATCTTGAGTTTTCTGGCTCACATTATATATTATATTTTAGTATTCTTTGTGCCGAATATTGCTCATGGCATAGCTTGAACAGCTGGATGACTAAAGAATATATAATTGCAATAGAATTCCTAATCCTTCTGAACACAATGCAAAATCCTAGTCTTATTTACCGCCAATATCTAGGTTTAATCAGAACTAAGGCGTACGATTCAATAGGGCGCAACAGTGTCAGGCCAGTCAGGTAAGCAAAGAGGCCTCAGGGCTAGGGGAGATATGGATCTGAAGTTCTGAACGGTTTAAGGCAACACTGGTGTAGGAGATGCTCGGATGTAGGCTCTGTTGTTCAATTAAATACAAAAAATATATAATTTTATGTCTTTACTGATGAGCCAAACAGGTCTGGAAACTCAGGAGATCGAGCTCCTCCCATGGTCAGTCCTATATGCTATCAATGTATCATAAATCTCACCAAGAAGTTACTATAATGGTATGAAAAACAGAACAAGGCAACTTCAAAATTGTTGAACAATTTTGCGGGATTGAAGAATAAAAACGGTAGCAGATTTCTCCTCCTAGCTAACGGGGAGTCTAGGGCAAACAACGAGCTGCCACAAGAACAATACGCAGCAAGACCAAGCAGCCTAACCTCTCCTCCTAACTCCCCTCCACAAGAAGATGAATTTCTCTATCCCATCCCAAAGAACAAGCAAGGTGGCAAATCGATGATCCACCCACCAAGAAATCGCGTAGGAAGAGGGGGATGGGATGAGCTATTCGTCGTACCTCGCTGTAAGGGGGCGGCGCGATGCGACGTCAGGATGTGGATGGGGGAGACCACCGAGAGAATCCCCCCAAAGCCTCCCAGTCAGAAAACGCGTCCCGGAGCAAACCTTCTCTCGTTCGAGTCCCCCAGACTAGCCCTCCGCAGAGCACGACGGTCCGTCGCCGCCGCCGACAGCCGATCGGGGGTTGTTAGGGTTTGGTGTCAATGGCTTATGCGAGCTGCAAGAGGGGGAATTGGGAAAAGAATTGTGCAGTTGCCGCATGGCGTTGGGCCGGATATCCGGATGACCCGATTACCCGGTATCCAGTTGTCGACCCGTATTTTCCGGATAACGTATGGTCCGATATCCGTTTTTAAATATCCGGATTCGGATCCGGATCTAACCCGATATCCGATTTCCTTTTCAGATCCGATTTCGATTCAAGCGGGAACTATCCGTTCCAATTTCACCCTAGCATCCACTCGTATAACAATCAATGCTGGGATAGGGAGCACGGGGCCTCACAGCCTGACACTGTGGGCCCAAACATGTGCTTGGATAATTACAGATAACTGTCCCTATACTGTCCTTTGGTTTGTTTCCAGAAACGGCAACTGTAAATGTGAATACGAAGTCTTGGGAGAAAATTTTAGCATAGTAAATGGTGACTACAGAGAATTGAACGTTGCCTGTCTCACGTAGGGATGAAAACGGGTCGGATATCTCCCGCCCGATCCGGGACCGGATTTTACTATCCGGTCGGATCCGGGACCGGATCCGGATACTTGAATCCGGATTCGGGATCGGATCCGGAGCATCCAATATCCCAGAATACGGACGGATCCGGATATTCGGATTTTTCCTATTCGGATATCCGGATTTTTCCTATTCGGATATCGGATCGGATATTCGGATCGGATATTCGGATTTTCCTATTCGGATATCAGCAAGGCCCAGCCCATTTTCATCATTTTTTTCCATTTCAGCCCATTTACATTAACAATTAGTTCGTTCTATTGATCCTCAAGTAGCATATTCTTTCTACGATGTTTGTTAAATTTAATTGATATATAATTTGTTACTATAGTCATGTACTCGTATGGTTTTAATTCAATATATATTACTCTATATATGCGTGCATTATCCGTATATCTTTATCCGTTTAGACCGAATCCGTCACATATCCGTTCAGATCCAGTATCCGAATAACCCGAATCCGTATCCGTATCCGGTTAGCCCGTATCCGGTTCCGAATCCGGGAAAAAAATATGGGTTAAGATACGGGAAGAGCAATATCCGCCCGTATCCGACCCGTTTTCACCCCTAGTCTCACGACGAAATTGACCGGATATCATCGTGTATATCGTCATATATGTACACTACACTTAAAACTACGAGGGTGCATATCTATACGTGTATAGGTCTTATAGTCTATTTGGTATGCTTCCAATGATTCCCGTTTTTTGGTTTTCTATTTTATTTTCTTATCAATCTTTAGCCAAAACATTGAAAGTCAATTTGGTAATTAAATTTCCCGTTTTTTGGTTTTCTATTTTATTTTCTTGTCAATCTTTAGCCAAAACATTAAAAGCCAATTTGGTAATTAAATTTTGGTAAGGTTTAGTAAGACCCTAAGTTAATAACATAAAAGGACATTGGACCCGGTGTTATATACACCTTCGAAGCTGTATGTGATTTTGAACTGAACATTGTATGTCTCCTTAAAAGAAGGAAAAAGAAATTGATGCAACCTGCTATAGTGGCACTATGGTCCCAAACAAAAGCTGGGTAGGATGCACATCGAGATAGAACCGGGGAATGAGTGGGTGAATGACGAGCCTCTTAGGTTTCAAGCAAACTTAAGGCCCGATGTTTGGAGAGCTTTAGCGTCACCTTAAAACCAAAGAAAACTAAAACCTCATCAATGGGTTGCATCTTCAGGCTTATCAAAGAAGCCTAAGCCCTCCATTTAAACTGACGACCAAAAGCACCTCTTAAGAGATCGAGGTCAGCCTCTGCATTCCACAAGGAAGCCCTCCCTAAAAAAACACGACCAAGCAGGGCGTTATCATGGCTCGACACAGCTGGTAGATGAGTTCGACGGAGCTAAAGCTTGGTTCGAAGGGGAAAAAAACAAGATTATTAAGATTTGACAATTTGATTACAAGGCAATTCAGGCCTGGTGGAGTATGTCCCCTTCCCAATCACAGACATGGGTTTAATATTTACAACGTTTATCATGGAATGGAATGGAGATTGCTCTTAGCTTAGGTGAATATATGGCGTAGGAGATCTCCTGAATACGCAAACGACTTCTCAGTCTCCTCCAGGCAGTGGTCCTTCTCTTCCCGAGACCAGCTCTGCAAAACGAAACAAAGAGAATTACCATTTGATTAAGACCAACTCATCTCTAACAGCATATGTGCGGAAAAGATAGCACGCGATGTTATATCTCCAGGACTTACAGAGGCGACTTGGTTAAGTTTGTTGCGGACATTTTGCAGCAGCTGGGACAGATTACCCTCCCACTTGTAGAACTCCAGCTCTTTCTTGTTCAGAATCTTCTCGGCAACCTAAGATGACCAGAGGGCATGGCATGATTACTCGGTTAAATAATATAAATTAATGGAGAAACAAATAACTTCCACTCACACCACAGACAGAATGACTGCTAAGATGCCCTGATTAGCAAAGTAAAAACACTAGGAATGAATGGAAAAAATATCTACACAGTAGAACACTGAGAATTGAAAACAAAACTGAAATTTTTGTAATAGGATCCTCTACAAAGTATACATGGTAATAACATACTAGCATCTTCTGTTGGAATTCTAATTATCTCAAACAATAAATCTGAGATTTTAAGAACCACAACGACACAATCAATGGAATATCTGCCAGTGTCAGGTTTCTCCTTTCAATAGCTAATACACTCTTAACAGCAATAAGGAAAGCCATCTTAACATACATTATTTGACGTCACAAGAAGGTGTTTGTATAAGTATTTTTTTCGAGAAGGGGTACCTTTTTGCCAATCATTCGGCCTCCAGCAGTATGAGCAAAGTACACATTATAAAAGTGGCAGATAAATGCTTGGGGGTCCTTTTCAGACAGCTCTTCCAGGTAGGAAGAATATGTAGTGCCAGGAGCAGATGGTTCTGGAATTGTATGACCCTGTTGCCTGAACCATTCCAAATCCTTCTTCAGTTGCTCTGATCTCTCCAACCCAGTATTCCGGAACTCAGCATCTGGATATCATAGATAACAAGAATGTCAATAAGCAGCATCTTGCTAACATTGATGAAAGAAACCTTCTAGCTTCTTCGTGACGAATTTTAGTTTACCAGCTAAAACAGCTATATAATACAGATTTTTCGCAGCACCAATTAACGAGGTTTTACTAATAATAACTTTTGTTGTTCTAAACAGAATAAATAAAGCATAGAAATTTCTATTCTGCTAAATTTGATAAGTTTCAATGAAGTGTACAGTGTTATGAAATAGAACGATGCGGCTAAAGGTGCCTATTACTTGTTTACCAATTATTGGCTGCACAAGTGAAGCTGGTCAAAGTCAAGAACAATGGATTTTAAAAGTTCAAATGGAAAAACCAAAATAAAAATCCACTCACCAAACCAGACAAATATAAACAATCTAGATATGGCGTCATTTAATAAGAAAGCGATAACAATTAGAAGAGGTACCATTATTAATATTATACCACATGTAAATTTCTTAGCTAGTTTTGGATGAGCCATTATTTTCCTTGCAAAAGACACAGTAAATTCACAAGAAAGAGATTTCTCACATTCAAGGATGGATGTAACAAGAATGTGTGTGTTTGTTCGAATAGATACTTGTGTCAATAGTTCTTCCTTCCAAAAGAAACATTGTTATGAGGAAAAGGGCACTTACAGATGTAATTCAAATTAGCATAATTTTTTCAACGATTTTAATTTAATCCTATATAACACCTCACGATTGAAGGCAATGTGCATTGCATGGCAGACTATAGCACTAGCAGAATGCCAGAACAACAATATGAAGAATTTGGGATAGCACCTGGATAAATGGTTTGTACTTTGTAGTACAACCCTACTGAGGCAATTTGACATATCATGTCAAGAGGTAATATGATGACTTCTCATTTCTCGTGTCAAAATAAGTAATACAAAACAACACTGGCACTGAAAAGATAAATTTGAAAGTAATCAATAGAAAAATGGATTGCTCCGACCATCACACTAAGGGGGGATTTGAGCCATCTCTGAACAAGATGGTTCAGAAAAGCTTTCTATAGGTTTGTCAAAATAAAGGGGAAGATTACTATGGCAGAATGGTTTTTATGTCCAGCATACAGATACATCATACCACAACAAAATTCCCCAGCTCCCTATATTTTTTAGTAGTAGTTGATAACTTGATATATGAGCAGTCATTCATGATTTCTGATGAAACCCTTCAAACTGGGGATTTATAAAGCAAGTGTTGCCTCTAAAGCATTTTATGATACATAAATGCTGTAAAAACACCTAAAGAATTGAATTTGATCCCCTCCAAAGCATATTTTGGATCTGCCACTGATTTTATGGCAGCATCCAGCATGCCACTTCACGACAGGTAAACACCTGTAAAAATTGTGGGTTCAATGTTGACATCAGGTGGATCCCATCCAACACATATTTTGTACTCCCTCCATTCTTGAATATATGTCATTCTATCTTTCAAATTTTGTTCCCAAATATATATATCATTCTAAAGTCTCGAGACAACTTTTAACAGTTTTTTTCCTTTTGCATACCCCTACCATTCATTATTCCTAAGGCTATTTGCTACTATGGATAAATAACACACGTCATCTAAGAGCAATAAGTGAGCTAATAAAAGACGATTTGGTTATTTCCACACATGCATTGATTGAAGTGTAAAGTCCTAAAACGTCATGTGTATTCCGGAACAACACTAGTCTTATGGGCAGTACAGTACTGCAGTACATCTACATCCAATTACAGCATGGAAAAAGGAATTTTATTGAAAATTTCAGGTTGATACCTGACTTCAAATAATAATTACATATTTCCTGGAAAACATATGCACTAATCATGGGCTTCGAATTTGGATTAGTAAATCATGAATAGGATAACATCTCACGCCAACATATAAACCAACCACAAAAAGAAAAATAAACTCCCCAAAAATATTACTGTCCCCCCTCCCATCCTGGCTCTCCCTCTATACCTTCACTCCAGCAGTTTTTTTTTACAAAAAAAAAAAGAAGCTTGGATGAATTATTCTGGCTAAACAAATTTGTATTTGACTATTATAGTACAACATAAAAAAAATGGAGAAACATTTTGCCCTTCTCGAGCTATGAACCAATCAGATTTCATCGATCAACCAAAGGCACGCGTAGCACGAAAAACACCACCTACACATTAAGCAGTCGCACACAGCCGCATATTTTTCACCGGCCAAAAACTAAGGCACGAAAAGCTAATAAACGAGGGCTCTCCGATCACTCACACCAGGGGACGGCGGCGCGGTCGACGATGGCCTCGAGCGTCTCGAAGACGAGCTTGCTGTCGACGAGGAACCGCAGGTAGCCCTCGACGGAGGGCTCCCACCTGGCGACGGGAGGCGCCTGGGACTCCTTCTCCCCCTCCTTGGCCTGGTCCTTGGTGTGCAGCCGCATCGCCACGGCTCTCATCTCCTCCACGAACGGCCTCCCCTCCTCCTCGCTCGCGGCGGGCGCCATCTCCGCGGCCGCGGCCGCCGCGGTGACCAGCCTCCTCCGCGGCGTCGCAGAGACCCCCGGCGCCGGCCACGGCCCGACCGACACGGACACGCCGCTCCTCCCGGCAGCGGCGCGGGTGAGGATGGAAGCGACGCGCGGGGCGAGGGTGGGGGAGCTGGAGAGCGATGCTGCGGCCGCGGGCGCCATGAGAGTATAGGGCTAGAGTTCTCTTATAGCGGTAGGGTTTCGTGCGGGGGAAGGCGAGGCGGCGATGGCAAAAGGGATCGGGTGGTGGCTTTGGAGTGCGGTGTTGGTGTTGGTGCAAAAGCCGAAACGGAGCGTTTGGACTTTTGGACTTTGGAGAGTAATGAGGAGCGCGAGGAGACGAGGGAGAGTCGGAGAGAGGAAGGGATGGAGAAGGCAGCGGGGAAGGAAATTGTTAATTGGATGTCGTCCTTGTGAAATTTATAGTTTTGACGTTTTTTTGTCCTGGATACTGGCAGCATATTCTGTTTTTCACCCCTTTACTTCCCTTTCGAGGTTTTTTCTCAGTTTTTTAAAAAAGTGGTACCACCTCTTTCGTACTTTGCGTACTTTTAAGGTGTGTTTAATTGATAGGGTAAGGTTGGATGAGATGAGAAGATTCTGTATTATTTGGTTTATTGTTTTGGATGAATAGGATGGTTCAGCATTTATAAAGAATATTTTTTAAATTTATATCCCACCATCTAGGATGCGATGGTTCTATTCAAACAACCAAACATATGGATGACTTTTTTCTTCAACCATCTCATACATGTATCACTTAATACAAGCAACCAAACACACCTTTACTCCTCCATTCTCATCTCTCAAACTCAAAATAGTTTTTTGTATTTCAAATTTCTCCTAATTTTTTGAAAACAAGTATTTTTAACCACTTTTAAAAGTTTGTAATAGAAACTTTTCGAACCAAAAGTTTATCGAATAGAAATTTTTTGAACCGAAAGTTTTCTGAGTTGAAACTTTTTGAGTTGAAACTTTCTGGGTTGATTTTTTTTAAAAAAATCAAGTTGAATTTTAAATCGGAGTTTTGGGATTAAAACTTTTCAAACCGAAAGTTTTGGAATTGAAAGTCTTCGGAGTTGAAATTTTTCGAGTTAAAGCTTTCTAATTTGGAATTTTTCGATTTACAATATTTCGAGTAGAAACTTTCTAAATTAAAAAAAATGAATTGAAACTTTCTAATCTAAATTTTTTCACGTTGAATATTTTTGGTTTGAATTTTTTTGATTTAATTTTTTTCGAGTTGAAAATTTTGAGTTGATTTTTTTCTAGTTTAAACTTCCTATTTAAAATTTTCAAGGTTAAAATTTTCTAGTTTTAATTTTTTGTGTTAGAGTGAGTAGGGAAGAGGGAAATGTGAAAGGTGGAGGTGGATGAAGAAGATAAAAATATGGCATTATAAGAGAGTGTCCTTAAATTTGTTAATTTAAGGTTACCCTCAAAAGTCATTATGTATTACGGTTTGCTCGCATGGTAGCGATTTACGGGAATCAGGTTGGTGTGGAGGGAACAAACTTGCGGTTTGCTCGCATGGTAGCGTTTCACGAGAATCAGGTTGGTGTGGAGGTAACGTTTGTTCCACACGTGGTGTGGAGAGGAGGTTGCGCTCCTCCTGGTGAGCAAGGAAAGGGCTTCGCACAATCGTGTTAGGTTGGTCCCACCGACTGAGCACACGTCGTTCCATGCTGTTTTTGTCATCGGAGCAGTTAGTCGCATTGTGTGCTTCCGTGTGGACCGTGTCTACGTAGACCAAGCCTTCCTTAGTCGTTCCATCTCGCTTTGATGGATATGGATCATGTCCCTCCAGGTAGAATGTGCTCACGAAAAAAACATTGGTGGCCCATAACTACCCCTAATTTACCCGAATGTGCATCATGGTTTCTAACATGTGGCCCTATTAGATTCCCGAGCCCTCATGTCAGCCTATTGGGTGTACATTGTGTAGTACTACTCGTATCTGAGCCCCACATCACCCACACAACCTCATCCCCAACTGCCCACCCCACCCCACAAAACCCTAGCACAAGCATAGCCCCACGCCTGCTCCCTCTCGCACGAGCCGCCTCCTCCCTGTAACACCCTGACCCAAATTAGCTCAAAGTCCAGTCTACCGTAGGGCGGACCTACATATGCATAGCACCCCACTTACACTTTTATCCTCGCTTCGTGTAAAAGGGTAACCCCAGATGTGCTATGTTTGAACCCAACAAGTATTATATGCTACTACAACTCACTTTGTGCAAACAATGTGGGACTAATCCCGCCACTGCTCCATAAGGGCTTCATGGGCCTTCACATTAACAGGATGGGGTATTACACTCACTCCAGAAGTGGACGCCTCGGCAAAGACACCGTATACAGTAGATACCTGAACCACCCCCAGACACGATCACAGCATCCAGGTCAAGGCACATATGCCATGCCGTGTGGCCACTTCGGGCCCACATGTGCCATGCGCCATATGCCCGCGTCCCTGTCCCACACGCGCCCGTGCAGCGAAGGTTGATGCTCTGATACCATCTGTAACACCTTAGCCCAAATTAGCTCAAAGTCCAGCCTACCGTATGACGGACCTACGCATGCATAGCATACCACTTACACATTCGTCCTCGCTTCGCATAAAAGGATTAACTCGGAGGTGCTATGTTTGGACACAATAGGCATTATATGTTGGAAATATTAGGAATTTTCTCAATATTTTAATCCACAGAATTATGTAAATCATGATTAAACAAAGATGCATTTTTTTGTTCAAAGCCAAAGGTACTAGATAACAAATTATCTATCTCATACGCAAAGACTAATGAACAAGAAATCAGCATGAATAAAACACGGTATAAGTTAATATACCCTTGGCCGGTGCACACCGTTGCACAGCGCAGCGAACATTCTCGTTCGCCATGACGGTCGAAGTAGACGATCACGAGTTTGTCGCAGATGAAGCGTTAGTGCGATGAAGAGATTGATGCAGTGCGAGACGCGTTGCGATGCGATGCGCTTCAGAACACCTTTCGAGCGATCGCGTGGTCGCTCCCAAAACCTTATCGGCCTTCTATCTCGAGCAAGATCTCAAGAAGGCGAGGTTCCGGAGGCTCGCTCCTCTGCTACTTGTGCGCGCAAAAACAGAGGCGGAATGACAAGAAGCAGAACAATGGAGTATGCGGAAGAGTCAAGCGGTGAAGAAAAGCACGGTAGTGGCTCTCCTTATATAGCCTCGCGACATGCAACGGCGAGAGCGGGAGTTACCGACCATCAACTCATGTAGCCGTTACGAATGGACGGTCATTATGCGACCATCAACCACGTCCGTTACGGTAATCGGCGGCGAGCATCGGTCACATTGATCATCGCGGTTCTTCGAAGCGGCAAAACAAACCGCCCGCCAAAGACATCACGTCCGGATCGCATTGCGCGCAAGACGCATCGTGCCACGTCACGTCTCGACTCGACTCGACTCGCGACTCGCGACTCGCGATCTCGATCAAGACACGCCACGCCACGCCACGCCACGCCTCGGCTCGGCTCGGCTCGGCCTATACATACAAGCGCTGCGTGTGGCACAGCCTTTACCCTTTTCCACCTTGCTAATTGAGAGACACACAACTCAACTATTTAAGTTGGTCAAACCTTCTCTCAATTATCCATATGGTACTAAACCAATTTCATGACTCCTAGTATTCTAATGGGCCTTTTGGAATTTCTATTAAATTAATTATGGGCCAACCCCATAATAATCTAACATTATATGCTACTACAACTCACTTTGTGCAAGCAATATGGGACTAATCCCTCCACCGCTCCAGAAGAGCCACATGGGCCTTCACATTAACGGGAGGGGTATTACACTCCCTCACGTGACTCATTGTCCACCCATGCCAGGAGCCACCATCAGCTCACCGTCGATGCCACTCCCTCCTCCATCGAGGGCACTAGTTCTAGCGAGACTATGGTGCATATGGACATTATGCGCTCGCTGGCACACCACCTCCTCTCCACGCTCGCCTTCCCTGTCGTTGCTCCCTCCACATTCCCTGTCGCCAAGCTAGCCTGTGGTAAGGCAATGAGGAACAGGGAGTAGGGGGTGGTCGACAGTCATGTTAGGAAGCATGGTGGGGTGGTTATCGATGTTGGTGGTCTAAAATAACTTGTGGACAAGCCGACGGTGGAGGCATCAAAGCAAAGCGAGGCGGACATGGCAGAGATGTTGAGAGCTTCATGTCGGCTTCTTCTCCTGTCCAACATCAAGTTGCCATGGTCTACTCACGCTTGCCGCTTCCTCACCCTTTATCTCCTTTAGGTCGCTTGAGACCGAGGGCACTACCTTCCTATGATGTAGTGAACTGGGCGAGCTCAAACTCGATCTGGTCGAGGATGGGTCTGAGGCTCCCAGTAGGAGGTGAAGGGGACGACCAAGAGGAAGTTCTCAGGTAGGAGGCTGGCCCCAATAGTCTTGCTCTTGCGGAATGCTAGGCTACGTGTTTAGACGCAACACAGGTGGACTTCTCCTCTCCTCAAAATTCGTAGATTTGTTTTCTTATGTCTTTTCTTTCATCTTCCTCTTGCCTAGCGATGCTCGCCGCCTCGTACACTTCATGTCACCCAGTCCCTTCATCCCTCTTCTTCGCGCACCACCGCCACGAATGTGCTCCATCACCAGTGGCAGTGAAAAATCGATGGCGCCTCCATGGCAATGGCGTCCTCTCCCCCCGTTGCCCCTAATGCCAAAACTACCCTTCCCCATCAGCACCTTGGGTTGTATGGTGTTGCGGCTGGCACATCATCGCAAGCATTGTCACTATCTGCTATACCGAGATGATGGCTATGGTTTGTTGCTTTTTCTAGTTATGTGGCATTATCTAAAAAACATGATCTTTTCTTTTTTTTCCATAAATGTAGAGAGAGATAGATCTCGATATCTGACATGTAGATTTGTTCAGGGTTTTATGAAAGTTCAAGCTCCATTAGTTTTGGTTTTGGTGTTAATGACAAATCTAATATTGAGACTAACTCTTTTGATAATTATAATATTGATTAGTCTCAATTGTTAATTAATGACAAATCCTTTTATGAGACTAACTCTTTTGTTGAGCTTAACTCTTATTAGTCTCTTTTGGATGAAATGAAAAAAATTATCAAAGTCTCATGAAAAAGAAGAATGGAAATCCAAAAGGTATGTATACAATGCAACTTTATTATTTCTAGATACATTCTTTGGATTCAAGATAAATGGTGAACTCCACCATTGTTTTAACCTTAAGATGTGCATTTTGTTTCCGACTTCATATATACATGAATACACACATTTATGGGGAGTTCATACTTTATCTTGATGTTTCAATAGTATTGATTTAATTCATCTTTCTATATCAAGGATCATTACTTTGAAGTAATCACTTGAGTATATTTAACTTGTGTAGTTGTAGTATACTCACGGCAATATAGGATAAACTCCAAAGCAATAAAAAATTGAATATATGCATATTGATTCAAGTTCAATTATTTGTATGCACACACTTAATGGACTTTATTCTATAATTAATGGTCTCAAGAGTATTGATCCCTTTCTACCACTCCATATAAATTGGATCATTACTTTTAGATTCCATCAAAATAAGTATAAGAAACTTGTGTAGTTAATATATATTTATGACAATTTAAATTCAATTTAAATTGAATTTAAATTGTGTTTGGTTGCCATTCAATCAACAAAGAACTAATCATGTGTTGATGGTTCACATTGTTGATCCTAGGGCAATTGAAAGTTCTTGAATATATGAAGCATTAGTTGCATTAGTATACTCAAGACACAATTAATCTTTCAATCAATTGTCTTTGGGTCGTGGTCAATCATCAAAAGAAAAGATTAAAGGATCTTGGGAGCATCCATTATGTGTTAATGGAGTGCATTGATGATTGAGACAACCATTTATTTTGGACTAACACTTTTAATAAGTTTGAAACAGGACAAGTACGTCATCATGTGTTGATGAGCATCAAGAGAGAATCTCGAAGCTAAGACAAGGGGAGTTTATCATGAGTTGATGAACAAGATGAAGATCCCGACTTGGAGAGAAGATGATCGGTCATCATGAAAGCTCCAAGTGGTTACGGGAGGCAAAGGTATAACTAGCTAGGACTAAGGATGTGTTCCTAGTTTTTTACCGGTCTCGGTGTTTGGATGGGAGGCTGGTTTGCTAGTTAGGTGACGTACTATTAAGAGGGCTCGAGTCTTATAGTTTGAGCTTTATTATGTGTTGATGAACTCAATCCGGTTCACTCTAGCTCACTCTCTTGGTTGGTTATTGCATGAGCTAAGTATTTGCATGTATTGCAAATAAGGGAGCTCATGCTTGCTTCTTATTGAATCTTGATTTGGTTTTTGCATAGAGCTACGGATTTGCATGTGTTGTAAAAGGGAGATAGCTTATGCAAGTTGGTTTAAGTGGTTGTTTGTATGGAGCTAAATATTTGTATGTGTTGCAAATAGAGAGCACATTCATCGGAGTCTTAGCTTGTGACTTGATCATGTGTTGATCATCACAAAGGCTAAGATATGTTTATACTTTGTGTTTGCAAAATATGATTTAATTGAATCTTATCTTGGAGCATGTGAATAGGGTTTGCAAATTAGTTTGATCATGTATTGATCATCATATGGCTTAAAGATATGATCTTGATTGCTCATGTTTGCAAGATTTATATTTGCAAATGTGTTTTGCAAAATATTTGTGTTCATGCATCTGATATTGGAGCATGTGATTAGAATTTGCAAATGTGTTTTGCAAAATTGTTTTGATCATGAGTTGATCATCACATGGCTTAATATTTGAAATTATTGACTCTCTTACTAGCTTGTAGTCACGCTTTTTGTTAAGGATTCTGAGAAAATCAGATCCTAGGCTTGAGTGACTACATTGGAGTTTTTGTTTTTGTGATATTTAAAAATATTTATGGTTGCTTAAATCTTGAAAAATGGGTGAAGATTGTAGCCCTCTTGATAAGCTTCGCATAGAACCCAAGATCACCTAAATCGGAGTTCAGAGTAAAAAGTTCTGGGCGTTTTAGTGGTTGTAGGAGTGGTATGACCGAACCCCTCCGGTATGATCGGGGTCACCTCGGTGTGTTTTTTTCCAGAAGAGATGTTTTTGGGGCAGACAGCCCGGTATGACCGAACCCCCTCCGGTCATACCGACCGAGGAGCCGTCATACCGACTGGGGTGCGGTATGACCGGGTTTTCTGTGTAACAGCTAGTTTTTACTAGTCGTTGGATCAAAGGCCAGTCATACCAGCCCTAGGGTGGTATGACCGGGTTTTCTGGGTATTTTTGCCCAATTTGCCCCCCTAACGGCTAGTTTTTCTTGTAGAGGCTATATATGAAGCCTTGGGGGCTGGCATTTGGTGTTGTTATGGTTTTAGAGAGTTCATTGCTCTTTGTGGTTGAGTTGTGCATGTGTTGCACTCTTCAATTTGGTTTTTGAGTTAAGAGTGAGCTCTAATTGTATGTGTTGCAATTAGAAGAGGATTGAGAACCTCTTGTGCATGTGTTGCACTTGAGGGGCGCCTTGTGCATGTGTTGTACTTGGTAATCACCATTGTACATGTGTTGTACTTGGTGGAGCTCAAGCTAGAGGGTTTAACTTGTTACTCTTGGTGTTTGCCGACACCTAAATGGCGTGTGAAGGCGTCGCGCGAGGTGACCTTCTCAAGGAGATTGTGAGAAGACCCAGCAAAGTTGTAAAGATCGAAGCTCGCCTACCCAGAGGGGGAAAGAGCTACCACTAGTTGAATCGATGAGGGTGCTCAATCGTGGAGCCGGTCCAAAGTGGTTTGGGCTTGCCTCAACGTGGATTAGGGGAGACCGGCAAGTCTCCGAACACCACGATAAAATATCGGTGTATCTCTTGTGATTTGCATTCTATTCTTTATTTATACTCAAGCAATTTATATTCATAGAATTGATTGATCGATTGCTTATATTTAGGATTGTAAATTGTTGTTAGAGACATAAATAGTTAGTGCACTTAGTGAGCCTAATTGACTTAGGCTTAATTGTCAAAACCTTAGTTTATCGCTTCCACATTGATTTTTGTTTAGGTTTTGACATAGGGATAAATAGAGCGTGTATTTAGTGAGAAGGATTTTTAAAGCCGCCTATTTACCCCCTCTAGTCGGCATCCTCGATCTTATATTTTGATTTTGTAACTAGCATTGGATGGATTGCTAACTGGAGGAGACCCCTTCAACAGCTCTGCCACAACCGAAAACAGAGATATCTGTAGCCTGCAAGACATTGCGGTCACTGCCACAGATAAATGGCATTTGACGTGTAGATTTGTTCAGGGTTTTAGTTGCCTTGCTACACCCCTTTGAACTTACTTGGTGGAAGGAAATCTCGGTAGGTTTATCCCATAAGCTCTTTCTTTTGGCAATGCCCATCATATTTGCATGTTGTATGTTTGAAGGTGTCCTCATGATCTCTCCACTTTGTGTTAGTTCAAATGAGTATATGTGTGATTTCACTTTCACATGTTCTTGATTATTTATAATGAATTGCATCTGATGGGCTGCGCATTTATTAAATATTTAGTTTAAAAAGCATGTGCAAGAATTCGTGTCAGACATTGGATGGTGAGGTTGTTCTTATGCGTAGTAATATTTTTTTCTATTAGCATCCAATTTTTCTTAATCATGCATCTTACCTTATCTTTATTTCTAGATGTTGTAAACTAAAAGGAGTATATGTGCTAGATATTCTAAATATTGAACACAGGGTTCATGACTGTGTTGTTGAGTGGTTTCTTTATTTTTATCATCTAGAAGAAAAACTAAGTACCCATAAACTGCTCTATGTCTATTTGATGCAAGGTAACTAAATATTGGTCCTGAGATGTATCAGCAAGAATTATTGGCAAACAAATTTATATGGATTGATACAATTGAAGCAGAGAAAACAAATGTGCTAAAAGATGTCAATTTGTTTGTAAGATAATAAAGGATTGCTGTTGGTCCATACCTATCAGAACTAATAGCTAATCATCGAAGTAGTAGGTCTTTTTATATGTAGTTCTAAACTGATACACTTTTGTATCCTTTATACTTTGGTTTACATATCAAAGAATCTTTTGATATTTCTAAGTTCTAGCTCTTTTATATTTAATTGTATCATCTTATGGGATATATGCTGTGGTAGATTTTAGTAAGACGTCTATAACATTTTTTAGGAGGTTATTGTTTTTCAGTTGGATGAGCAATTTTTTTTAAAAAAAAGTGATTAGCTATGTCTTTACTTTCTTTGAGCAACCAATTTTGCGCTAACCAAAGGTAAATGTAGTTGCTGTTTTTTTTTACCATTACTCACAAACAACTCGATTTGGTACTTATGTGATGCAAGGTAACTAAATCCCTAGGCAATGTAATTGTTAGTCCTTACTTGTGGGGTGAATTTTCCCTCCGTGTTTTCCCCATTTCTGATTCAATTGTTTGGTCAACATGATCAAAATGGCAATTCCCATACCATATATAAAAGCTAAATGTCGGATTAGATGAAACAAAAAATATAAAAAGAGGATTACTCTCATATCCCATTTTGATTTGGTATATGCATAGCGAAGAATGAGTCTTTGGTAGTGTTCTATTTGGTTTTCCAATTAAAAATACCACACGTTTGTTATGAATATATTGTCAATTTGCCTTCAACATGGACAATGTGGTTTGCATTGTCCTGACAATGATTTCTTCCTAATTTTTTCTTAGATATTATTTCCAGTGCATGATAGGGCACACAACGTGCACCAAATGGTCTAGTAGAGTATTAATTCCTCTCGTATCGGGGAATAGATTGAAACGGTCGAAAATATCAACACATTAATGGCGTCATGGGCTCTAGGCATGGAGAAAGAAGATATGTTTTTTTATGTGAGGGGGAAGGGGGAGACTGTCATTGTGACATGTGGAGGGGACAAGTAAATAGTGGGGTTGAGTGTTAGTTGGGGTGGGGTCAGTTTGAGACGGGGAAGTAGTGGGTTGCGTTTTCGAAAAAAAATAGGCAAAAGCTTTTGATTTCATTAGTACTTCGAAAATTTAGGCTCGTTCTAAATGTATAAATTTCTCAAGAAATGGTTTAACTCTCGTGTTTCAAACATAACTATTTCATATGTTTACCCAGCTTGGCAGCTTGCAAGAATTGACAAATCAAATAGAATTTTCATGAAAAAACAGCTTAATTATTGTAGAATTTGGAAGAAAAAAAAGAATTCTCACGTTCAAAACGAACACAATATGTTTGGTTCAAAGCGCGAGGCCTTGTAAGGGGTACTAACGGGCCAAAGCCTAGCACAAGCCCGATCCAAATTCAAAATTTTGTTTCTTTGATCTAATCCAATCCAAGCCCAAAACTAAGAAGTCTAAATCCAATCCAGTCCTAAATAAAGGTTTAGACCTTGTTCAAGCCATTTACATGCACAACTGACATCACTATAACACCAACCCTACATCAATTCAGCATGGTCCTACATCAATTTAGTAAAAAAAAACATAGGTTCAGGTCTGGCCCAATCTAACCTAGATCTAATCCAAATATTTATGAATCTAAAATGAGTCTAATACATTTATAGTTTTGAATTTATCTAATTTAAAAATCTAGACCGGTCTAAATTCATTAACACCTCAACTTGTATGCCTTTCCGAATGAGGTTGGAGAGCATGGGAGAGGGAGAAAGCCAGGTTAGCTTTGCCTACGTGGTGGTCGCTGCCCAAGGGGGCAACGGGGGCGGGAGATCCATTGGGTCTTCACGTGACGGCGAGTGGCGCGGCCGTCTGTAGCCTCGTCCATCCATACACTGATATACACATCGTTTCTTTATTCCTTCCGGGACCCCAAGGTCCAACAAGAAAAAAAACGAATTTTCCTGAACGGCGAGGCCAGCCAGTGACAGGCGTACACGTCACAGCTGTCGAGTTCACTAGTAGTCTAAGGGATGCAGGAGATTTGCTTAACGCCATGGGACTGACGGCGACAGATTCCCTTTCCCCAATTTTGTTCGTCCAATCGAGAGAAGTTTAGTGCTAGTGTGGTACTAACTATGTACGGCAGACCAACTTGCAGTAATTCTAACTTGGCATGGCGTGTTAAACTAAGGTGCAGTTGCAGCAAGCCACAGGAACAATCGCAAGGAAAAACGGGGTGCACGGTCGCTTTCCTTTACTCAAAGAGAGGAATGGTCCCCACTCTAGCGAAATCTTCGCTTTTGTAACTTTGTGTAATAACTTTTTTTTATAAATTTGGCTTTCTTCTAAACATGTCACCTTCTTATGTTTTTGCTGTGAAGGATAAAATTATTTTTACAATTACACTCGTTAGAAAACTGAGTCATAAAAAAAAACAATATATGAGGCTAAGAAAATGACGATTCCGTGTCCAGCGTGTGCCTTTGCTTTCCAAGTTGGGCTTAATTTCTGGTGGCCTGTTAATGATTAAGATAGGATTTACTCGAATCCAAAACCGAAGCTATGTATCTAAGGAAATTTTTTTCTTTAATATTTTTTTTTTCAAAACTAGTCGTTAGACTATAAGAATAACAAAAATGGGTGCCCGTCGCCCGTACATGGGGCGATTGCCCCATGTACGGGCGATCGGTGCGTGATATAACGGCTGTTGTAACAGTCGAGCCGGTCCCAGTCACCTATCGCCCGGGAGTGGGGCAATCGCTCTGGAGTGGGGCGATAGGTGGCTTCAAAATTAAAAAAAAAATCAACCGGTCGCCCCATAATGGGGCGATTTCTTCTTGCCGTCAGACGGCCGTTAGATTCGGCACTAATCGCCCGTATATGGGGCGATCACCCCATATACGGACGATCGGCGCCTAGTTTTGCAATTTCTAAAACATAACTCCTAGTTTTGAAAAAAAAAGATTAAAAAAATATTAAAGAGAAAAAATCTGTATATAAGGCCGTGCTGGGCTGTTGTAAACCTCGGTCTTTAATGAGTAATTTTCACAGACTAGCAACTCAACCAATTCCCGCCACAGCGACGACATACAATCTGGGCCCATACGAGAAGGCCATCCGCCTCCGCATATTCAGGAAGAAAGCGCGGCGCGCCCACGAGGTAGGCCGGGCGCAATGTCTTACAACTTTGTTGCAACGCGGCGCATAAATTTTGAGCCCACTCGCCTGTTCAATAGGGATTGAAAGTGGACACGAGTTGTCCGTTAACCCGTTTAATTTAGTCCGCACAAACCATTAAGTGGATACCCGCAATCCAATTGAAGTGGTGCTTACGACTAGCCCACCTAGCCCGCATCGCCCACACGAAGCTGCGTCTCTGCGCCGGCCACACGCCGCTGCCGGCCACCGCCGACTTGGATAGATAGAAGGTGCCGCCTCTCCTTCTCGATTCCTTTTCTGTCATCCTCCTCTCCAGTACTCTGGATTTGACACTGCACTCAATGCAGGGAAGGGCAACACCGGTGGTAAGCCTGCCCCTGCCCCATCTCTCTCTCCCCTGTCTCGATCTTTAGGGGTAATAGCTGATTTGGGGCAGTGGTGGGTGAATTCGTGAAAAGGGTTGGGAATCTGGGCGAGAAGCGGGCGCATTTGAACTGAGGCAGGCGAGCAATTCACTCCTCGATTCCTCGTGGTGTGCTATCGCGTGTCTGGGTGTAAAGATTAGTAGGATTTTTTTTTTTTGGCCTGGTTTAGACTTCAAAGCCGTCGGTTTCCTTCTCCGCATGTTCTTGGTGCATGGTTACAGAGCGACCTTGAATTGTGGTTGCAATCTTTTTAATGCGATTGCTGCAGATTTTGGCTAAAATTGTGCGTTCTGTGTGCTTGCAGGTGGAGAATTTGAGGGCGCTTCTTGAAGTGGAGGTGAGCCGTGCCTGCACTTTCGCTTGAGATTTCTCTTCGTGACTTTTGCAGTCGCTGCTCATTTTTCTTCCCACGCCGCTCTTCCTCCCCTACCTCACCTTGCGGTGAAGCTCCTGCGGCAATCGAAGGTATGGATTCCAAGTCCTTGTTCTTTACCTCAAATCAGATGGTAATCTAGTTGGATTCGTATTTGTTATCGGTAGATCTAGCTGTCACATATTTTTTTTTGGGCAAAGAATAGTAGATCTGGCTCTCCAATGACAAGATATTTAGTTATGTTGGATCTATAATTTAACTGTAGTTTTCTTATGTTCATTTGTGGAGAAATCACATAAGGGATTTTTCTTGTACTCATTTGAATTGTAGTTTCTATTTCTCATCCTGTAGTTACAAAATTTAAAGGAAGTTGTGTATGTTGTAGGTTATTATTCTATGTAAACGTCTTACAATTATATGTTAGGATGTTCAATTGGGTTGTTCGTTATTTGTTTGTACACATATATATCCTATGTGCTAGGAGGCAAGCGGAATTCCCGGGTTGTTCGTTGGCTTATTTCTTCGTATGTATAAACAGAAACAACTATTACTATGTGTTCTTGTGGCTTGTTCTTGGTTTGTCATTTATTCTTCTTTTTGTCATCATGTAAATGTTTATAGGAGGTAACATCATGTAAATGTTACTGCTCTAAACTTCTGTATGTCAACCAGGGTTCACAAAATCGTTTTGGTGATTTTCCACCCAAAACCGATTTTCGATTCAAGTTCAAAGTCAAATTTTTTGAAATCGGCGGTCAAACTTTGTCAAAAAATAATAATAATAAATCGATCGATTTTCCACCGATTTTCACCGAAAATCGACCAAACAGTTGAAATGTTCCAACAAACGATTTTTGAGTGATTTTCATCGATTTTCCACCTGTTTATGTTGCATAAAATTTCACGATTTTTTGATTTTTTTTTTACAGGACCGATTTATCGAGCGGTTTTGTTTATCAAACCAGCTCGATACGGGCGAAAATCGACGATTTTCGAAACCCTTATGTCAACTCATCACCAGCCTTACATGCTCTACAATTGTATTGACTCACCAGCATGGTTAAAAATTTCGGCGAAATCTCGGCGAGATCTCGGATTTCGGCCAGGATGAGATTCAAAATCCCGATCGGATAAAAAAAATCAATAAAAAAAATTGCTACAGTATTTTAGAAAATTCCGCCGATTTTTTTGAGACGTTTTATAATTTCGATAGAAACACTGTCAAATTTTTATAAAATTGTACAAGCATCCATGCTCTAAAAAAAATTGGTATTATATTTAGCAATAGAGGATCATACAGAAAAAAATTCAAAAGAATTTAACTTCATTTGTTATCTTTAAAAAATCAAAAACAGAATGACATAACTGAGACAGTAGCCTTGTCTGAATTTTATAAATTTTCTCAAGTGTGATAATGATCCAAAATATTTACGAGAGCTTAAGCATTTTCTGTGAACCCTTCTATAATTTTTTTTAAAAAAAATTGAATTGTTTTTATTTGCTCAATTAAATCTATGAAAGCATTGAACTTCATTTGTTATCTTTCAAAAATAAAAAAACAGAAGGAACATAAATTGTACAATACTCTTGTATGAATTTTATAAATTCACTAGAGTGTAATCATGATCCAAAATTTTTGCGAGAGCTTAAGCATTGCCTTAGCACCCTTTTGTAAAAGTTTCAAAAATTTATAAACCTTTTTTGGTTGCTCAAGCAAATCTATGTATTGATCGTCAGGCTTTTATTTTCAGAAGTTTTGACAATTACTCATGATTAATCATCGTCTGGAAATTTTATAGAAACACTGCCATTTGCGAAGCAGACAGAAAAACAGAATCAGGAGGGACAGGACAGAAGGATACCTTCAGCGTTCAGTTCGCCCGACGGAAAATAATCGAAACAAAACTAGAAGGTTAAATAATCAAGAGGGACAGGACAGGATAACACATGCTTAGCGTTTTGTTAAACCGGAGACAGAGAGACCTCTCGCACCCTAAGCAAGAATCATACCACTACACCAAATGCCCTCGCGATAATAGGAGGGTATTTTATGATCCAAACACCTTATATATTGGCGTTCTATGTTTTGTGTGGAGCCTATACAGGGTTCACATTATCGACGAAAATCGGTCGAATCGTCACGGTTCGGTTTCTAAAACCACTCGATAAACCGGTCAATTCAAAAATTTGAAAAAAAATATGTTTTGTAAACGGTTGAAAATCGGTGAAAATCGAGCGATTATCCACAAAAAATCGCTAAAAAAATCGACCGCGAGAAGAACACAATCGGTCTGTCGATAATCGGTGAAAAATCGACGATTATCGGTGAAACTCGATTTTTTTTTATTTTTTTTTTCAAAAAGTTTGATTTTAAGTTCATTCGATTTTCGACGATTTTTGACGAAAATCAGTACCGGTCAGGGCGATTTTCCATGCCAAAACGATAATGTAAACCCCGAACCTATGTTATACAAACTAGTAATAGTTTGGTGGGAACTCGGGTCATCTTTGACTGGATAGAGTTTCTGTATATTTTTTACGAAGACGGCAATTTAAGCTGTCTCCATAGTCAAGTGCTTTGGAATAGTATTTTGATACAGTGCTGTTACAGTGCCAAAATCAGCGAAGCATTTTTTAACATTATTTTCGAAAAATCTGGACCGTCGTTTTTTATCCAATAGTACACATACAACTGCTTAAGTTGCAGTCTCAAGAGGACTACATTGGATCTCTGTCCTCTTTGAGTATACTAGTATAGTGCCAGTGCTAACGCTACGACGATAATACATCCGTTTATCAATTAAATGAGAAGATAAGTATGAATATAACACTTAATAGTAAATAATCTTGTGGTCACATTGTACGTACTACATATTTGGAAGGAGAGCGAATCAAACAAGGAAATAAGTAGGGAAGATCCGCATGCAAAGAAACCAGAATTGAATTTTTTACTGTCCTGATCAAAACTGTATGTACTACATATTTGGAAGGAGAGCGAATCAAACAAGGAAATAAACAGGGAGGATCCGCATCTAAGGAAACCAGAATTGAATTTTTTACTGTTCTTGCTTCGTGATCGTATTTCTTTTCCAAATATAACCTTTTTCGAGATTTTTTTACGGATCTAGCCCCATATAGCCTAGTTTCAGCGTACAGAGAGCGCTGATTTTTTTTCATTTTTTATCCACGGAACCAACGGTTTGTGAGTCTTTATTTAAATTTTTCAATTTTTTCTCGCGGAACGGTAAAAGCAGCTACTGCTTAATTTTTATCTTTTTCCTCGGATCCAGTGATCCATGAAACACGCTTATTTTTCCATATTTTTCCAAAATTATTCAAAGGATCGCACCGCTTGAATTTTTTTCCATTTTTCTCCCACGCTTGAATTTTTCAATGCCACCAAGCATTTATTTTTTTGCCAAAATTATTAAGCGGACGAACACCGCTTGATTGTTTTTTTTTTTTTTCGAATTTTTATCGTGTTGGAATTATCGTTATAATTTTTTCTCGAATCACTCGCGACGATGAATTTACGATTGTAGCCTCGAGTAGGAAAAATTCAATGAGCTGATGGCGCATATTATTTACCACGCTCGAGCTCGAACTTTTACTATATTAGTATCGTCGTTATAATTTTTCCGAATCGGGCTCTCGGGCGATGAATTTGCGATTGTAGCCTTGAGACGTAAAAATCAGAGAGAGGTGCTAGAATTTTTTCCCGCGGTTTCCTTTCCCAAAGACGTAATATATGGTCCTTTCTTTTCCGGATGTTTGTTTCTTTTCCTTGATTCCAAGACGTTTGTTTCCTTTTCCTTGTTGATCTTTGGAGGTGAGAGAAGGTCATTTGTGGGTCATAGGGATGATTTAAGAAAAATATGGAAAAATAAATCTGCACACCGAATCGCTTGGATCCGCAAGAAAAAAGATAAAATTAAATGATGCTTTCACGCCGGCCGGTTCCGCGAGAAAAATTGAAAAAATTAAGCAACACTCACGACAGTTGGTTCCTTACATAAAAATAAAACAAAAATTCAACGCTCTCCGTATACCAAATTAGGCTCTATGGGGCTAGATCTCAAAAAAGTCTCGAGAAGGGTCATATCCTAAAAATATACGATTACAATGCCAGACAATAAAAATTCAAGTCTTGTTTCCTTGCATGTGGATCCTCGTGTTTATTTCTTTGTTTGATTCACCTCCTTCCAAATATGTAGTACGTACAATTTTGGTCAAGAAAAATTCAAGTCTGGTTTCCTTGCATGCGGATCCTCCTTATTTATTTCCTTGTTTGATTCGCTCTCCTTCCAAATATGTAGGTGGGAGGTCATTGTGGGCCACAGGGATGATTAGACACACTAAATAATGGCCATCGGATGTGGGTGAGTAAAACTGAGGAAAGATCTGAGACGTTCATTTTGATGAATGCAAGTTTATGGGGACGTTTTGCTGGGTGCACGAACATTAGGCCATCTCTAATGAGGTGCATTATTTAGGGTGGACATAGAAAAAATTGCTTAGGTGCATTATAAGGGGTATTGATGCACGTTTTGAAAAGTTCTTAAATCTCAATGGATACAAAGAAAGGGATATTTAATTAATGACCACGCATTTTCTTTGAAACAAGGCAACCCTAGAAAACTTGATTGCATTTGGGAGAGACAAAAAAGGAGACTTCCTAAAAGGAGTTGTAGTGTTCAAACAGTAAAGCATGATTAAAACTTAATTTTGTCTTTTTTCTTCCGAATGAAATCGAATTTGATCATGGTATTTTTGCAAAATAATTTTATATAGCGCCATTTTTCCCCTACATCCACCAATACATGGAGGTTTTTTTTAAAAAAAACTGACACACAAAATTAACGCGTATTTACATTGAATTTTTTAGTTTACACCTGATATATTTAGCCATTTCATATATGCATACTACTCTGTGTTGCAATTTTGTAGCTCTTGAATGCCTGCGCATGCAGTGGCTACAGCTGTAAATTGCCAGCTAAAAGCTAAACTAATCTGATTTGTGAATGTTTATCGGTGATCGATGGTCAAGAGATATCACTTGTGTATCCAAAATCGGTACGCTTATTTTGTAGCTTCGAGCAGAAGTGGCTTCCATGTACAAGCAAGAGTACGATATACAGATTAAGATCATATGGATGATCGATCGAGGAAAAAAAAAAGAGTCGTATAGCAACGCAGGCACCAGCAGGCCGGATGTGTATATTTATTCTGCCAAGCGCCTAAAATAAATTGATTCTTTCACCAGCTGCTACTGCTATAGCTGTACGAGCAAATTGCTGTCAATTATAATCAACTTGCACGCCACTAATTAAAACGAATCAACAAATCAAATTTCATGAAGTGTTTCAAATATTACGTACATTGTAGAGCAAGAACCAGCACCGAATTAAGGCAAACATACAAGACGAACAAATAGAAGACAATTCGATCTCTTCACTTTCAGCAGCCATGGCGTCAATTCTTGTTTGTTGCTGTTGTAAAGCCATGAGATCGAAAGGAATAAAGAAACCTACAATATCTACTGTCTGCTGAACTTACCAGCCTATACATGCATGCACCACGATGATTTAACCTCTATCATTTCGATGATCATGCGTGCAAGATCACGAGCGCATGCAGAAACCCTAATGGTGACGATGGCAGTTATGTCACTCCAGAGATATATCATTGGTGGCTGTGCTAAGAGGACAACGGCCCGAAGATGTCGAGGAAGGCGGACGGCGAGCCGAGCGCCGGCGCGCCGGGGCTCAAGAAATGATCGCCAACGTGGTGCAGCCAGCCAGGGGAAACCAAGGGGGCCACGCCGCGGAGTGGGCTGAGGTCGTGGAACAGGAACCCCGACGGCGGCGTTGACGGCCCTGTCCCCGCCGCCAAGGGAGCGGCATGCTGCCTCGTGGCCGACACCGACACTGACACCGCCGGGCCAGGGCGGTTAAGGGCACGCGCCTTCACGCGCACCGGCGCTGCCCTCCCCGCACCCTTGGGCAGGCCCGACAGCCTCGGGGACGACGGCGTCGACGCCCTCTTCTTCTTGCCGCTGGCGTCCGGGCCAGTCAGCCGCTGCACGAGCGACATGAACTCATGGGCCTCGACGTGGATGACCTTGGGCGACACCATGTAGATGATGACCGGCTTGCGCTGCTGCAGCGCCTGCGCGGCCGTCTTGCCGATCTTACGCGACGCGCCGTGCACGCCGAGCGCCCCGCCACCGGCCCCACTGTGCCGGACGTCGCCGTCGAAGCTCGCGGCGGCCATGGACGGACGACGATGGATAGCTACTACGACAATGGATGGGTGCAACTTGAGGTGGACACGAAAGATTTGAGGGGGACAGCAAGATGCTAAATCGGTGTACCAGGCAAATGGCATATATAGGCAAAGACGCTCTTGGCATTATTAGGCCTCTTGGTCAACTGGGAAATCGAATGGGACAAGAGTGATAAGACGTGGCACGTGCCCCTTGGTCCATCCAATGTGTTCACATCTCCGTGGCAATCGTTGTGGTGCATTGTCCGTTCAGCGCAAATTGTTAATTGGCTTTTTATCTTTGTTGACAACTATAACTTGTTATTATTTCAAAGAACCGTTGCTTTAATCTTATTCACCCTCCCTAACATGACTCATACCTCTTAGCCTCTCGTACATCAAGTTAACATTGCTACGTATTAGCCGAGATTAGATAAGTAGATATTGTAACTTCTTGGACGAAACTAATATCACGTAGGTTACGGTGAGACAATAAAACCCGTAAGGAAACCATACTTTTCTAATTTTACACCCAAATTAAGATGATCTCTGACAGCCACAACAGATCTCAGCCACATGTAATGCTTCCGTGTCATGCAACCGACCCTTTGACAATGCAGCAGCCTGGCAAATTAAATTAGTACGAAAGCACCTCTTTTTAGCAACCGGCTAAAAAGAGGTTTTATTAATTCGGGCCCACCTGCAACTGCATGCAAGAAAGGGCGACCTGGCAAGAAAGCCCGGCCATTGATAAAAGTAAAACCAACCATCGAAAAAATAATACAATGCCACGGCCCACGGTCAACCCTTTTTTATTTTCTATATCCATCCTGTCCATTTCGGCTGAGCCACGGCCGGTTTTGGTTCACCTCACCTCACGCCATTGGCCCAGACCCAGAGGCTGCGAAAGTCAGCTCGCAGCCTCGCAAACATGGAGACGATTAAGAGATCGAGTTGAGGCCGTGGTTATCTCGCCGGCAGGGTTCACAAAACCGAAATTGGAAATTCGCGTCGAAATTCGCGGTACGAAAACCGCAAAAACCGCTCGGAAAACCGTCTAAAAACCGAAGGGTTAATAAATCAAATTTTTCTGAAAAATTCAAAAAAAAAACAGAAAAACCACGGTTTTTCGCGAAAAACCGCTGCCAACTAGATGTTCGTCGCAAAACGGTTTTTGTGAGCGGTTTTTGGCGAAAAACCGAACGCATAAATTTTTTCAAAATTTTTAATTTTTTTTTTGAATGGACCGATTTACCGAATGGTTTTTGATTTCGAACCTCAGCGGTACGGTTTTCGAGCGGTTTTCGTCGGTTTTGTGAACCTGCTCGCCGGCGAAACAAGTTGAACTTCTGACATGCTATCGCGGTCGCGGCAACAGCCGGCCGGCCGGCGAGGCGACGTGGCTTCAATCTGCGCAATTCGCTGGGGAGACCGAGAAGAAGCCACGGGCGATTCTGGTCTGGTGCGGAGCGTACGATGTTCGTACGCGTACGTCAAGCACACAATCGGAGACGGGCTTGCTTGACGGGAAGGAAAACGAGACCAGAGTGACCATGAGAAGCGCGAGCGCACGAGGGGGAAGGCTAGCTTGACGACATTTTGGCACGTTTTCTGCTCGCCTAAGGCCGCATGCATCCAGCTTCATCAACTTACAGGAAGGAGCTGGAAAATAACACGAGGCGCCGAGGTAGCGTAAAACTTGACGAAATGGGGTGGTTTGACTCCATTACATTTGGTGGTAAAAGCTAATAATACTACATGTGTATGCGTACGTGGATACGCACCCGATTTAAACCTCTTGGCGCGAGAGTATTAAGATTATTGGATGATTTTTTGGATAGTGAGAAAGCTATACATTCACATGTTCCATATTCACCTTTAAAGAAAACCATATACCGTTTGTACAAGGCTAATTTTCAATCAGGTACACAGCACCAAGGACCGAAACACCGGATTTTTAAAATTTATCGGAGAAAGGCCAGCCACGGGCATTGTACCGATCTCTTTCCGGTTCGGTACTTCCTTCTCGTCTTTATATATTCTTTTTCTATCCTCAAAAGTACTGTCTTTGGTGTTCTACAAGAACTAGCATCAGGGCTTTCTCAAATTAAATTAGTACGAAAGCACCTCTTTTTAGCCGGTTACCGCCCAGGTTTTTTTTATATCCATGCACGCCACACGGGCCTGAACCATCATATCAGCTACAACCACTGGACAATACAGTAATCCGCTCTCATAACACGGCTTAAAACGCGACGTACGATGCGTCATTGGTGACCAAAAATCAACTCCAAAAGCAAAGACACTTTTCGGCACCTTTGGGGCTGCTTCAATATGTATGCAAGGCGATAGCCACCAGGTGCAGGCAGGACTCATCGCCGAAAAGATTAGCAGGCAAAAAGCGGAGCGTAACACGTCTTTCTCACAGCCGCCATCCATCACAATTCCCCCATCTGACAATTATTCGGCAACAACTGAGTGAGTACATTGTTCAGAGACGCCATCACACTCTCCCGGTTTGACAATGCAGCAGCTGCTGGAGGCATGAACCATGACCTGATTCAGACTGCTTTGCCTTCTGCTCTGGCCCAGCACACCATAGAAGCGTGCAAGAAAGCGGCATGCATTATATGCATATAAACAAGGAGGTTAAGACCGAGTCGCTGGTGTTAACAGGTTCATAGTTTACTACACTTAATTTGAAGGGTTCCAAGAAGATACCGGGCGACTTTAAAGGCGTCCAAGATTTCCCCCACAGGTAGCCTTTCCAATTTTAGTTAAACTCCGACGATCAGTGAGGATTCGTCTACAGATAAGGCTGCAAATGCTGCACAATGTAACATAAGTCAGCATGATAGCATTGACAATGAAACATGGACGACCTGTGTATAGTTGCCACATACTATACAAATCACCTCATAATTTTGACTTTAATAATCCAGGTGAAAGCGAGATGAAACTTTCAGTTGGGAAGCAATGCTAGGTTTCCCCTACAGTACCATCAATGTGTTGGAAAATTAACATAGCATAATATTAATTTAATTCCAAAGATATGCAATAAGAACATGAAGAAAAATATTGCGTCTACAATATGGTTACTAGCAGCCAGCAAATTGAAAGAACATGCTAATAAAGAAAACATGCCTACATATGCTAGATAGCCCAAAAGATACATAGATGTAAACAAAACTATCATAGCAACATGTATTCTAAACAGATCTAATCACAAAAGGGATCACTTGGACCAAGAACAAGTTAGTCCAGAGCACTCACTGAAGGCTTGATGAAGAACAGGAAGCAGCGCAGAAGCGATGCGACGATCGAAGAAGATGAAGACGAGCAGTCACGCGGTGCGGCGCTTCCTAGAAACCTGATCGTCGGTCTCCCGTGCAGGGCGCAAGTCACCGGCATCGGAACAGAGACACTGCTCAACCCTCACGCTTGTTGCACGACAAGCGAAGGGATCAGATGACTCGGAAGTAGCAAGAACTGGAGGAAGCGTCGGAGAGAACGAGATTGATTTATGTCGCGTGTCTCTTCACGAATAGGGGCGTCTCCCTTAAGAAACCGAGAACCGAAACCGCCTCGCGAAAAACAGCCGAACTGCCACGATTCCAGGAACCGCCCCCTAGAATCTTGCAATGCGGGCGAACGGACTAACCGCACGAAAACGTGCGTCTCCTTGAGTCCGCGGCACCACGTTAGCAGTCGAGGTGTAATGTGATGTGACATAACCGGTACACATGGCAAAAGGTTAAGTACACTTAGCATGTCATCGCAAGTCACAAGTCACGCGATAAACACGCGATATTGTGTGCGTGTGTACATAACTTAGCAAAACCAACCATGTGTACCTCTATCCTTACCACCAACTCATACTAGAGTCCATGCATGAACTCCCCTTATAAATTGGTTGCACTCCACCTAGCTAAACGATATAGCACTAAACACCATACACTCAACTCAACACTCCTTTGACTTCTTCTACTGAATTAATTCAGCATTAATTCCAACACAATGTACAATGTGGAACTCTGAATAGTTCATTAAAAAAACTCGTGACGTGCAACAGCGCATTGCAAAGAGATGCAATCAGGCAATAGATAACTGAAAAAGAAACTAATTAGCCTTGCATAACAGTAGGCTATAGCAGCATGACAGTGCATTTTTGTATGCTCAGACCATTCATCGCATACATCCTTGGGCGATATGAGATTATGATCATATGAACAAAATGAAAGCACAACTAACATGTAAAGCAAATGATAGTACAAATTATACAGGTACATACAAGTCAACTCCCACATCCTTGGACAAAATAATTCTCCGAGGGATGCTAAATTGTAGATCAAGTAGCTCCTACAACAGTACGACTTGGCTTAACAGGAGCTTATCTCGCTATAAGTCCATGTTAGATGGTGCCTTCCATACAATATTCAAACTACAAGATACAGATTATCGCAAAATCTGGCCTGGCGTAAAATGAAAAGAACTTACAAACAGCTACACCTTCCCTATCTGCATGATTTATGTAATTTGCCAAGCTTTATCCTAACATGGCCAAAAGTATCTACCGAGTGAAGAACGTTATGGTTGTTTTTTCAGTTCTAATTTACAAAAGAAAAACAGAAATTGGAGAAAATATTCTAAAGCAATTTCCAAAAACAATTTTGGAACATTATCTCCAGCATGCCTCTGGCCTCCCTCAAGTTGACTAAGGATTGAGGAGATTTTATAAAATTATTTTGACAACATTATGAGGAACAAAAATACAACAAATCTCAACATAACCTAATGTTGCACAACTTCGCTTAATATTCAAATCTTAAATGCCTATAGCCTTGAGAGTTGTGACACATTTATGTAGTTAGGTCAACCAATTGTACAGCATAAACCCCACCGCGCTCCATCAGAAAAAAACAAAAAATGACCATGTTTTCTCTTTTTCCAGGAATAGTCATTTTCAGCACCTTTTAGAATACATAGATGAAGATAAGCAAGAGAAAGTACATAATCCAAATAAGCAATATCACAGTTGTGATGCAGTTAAGGCTCTGTTTGTGCTATATACTCTTAGGAGAGTCCGAGTCTCAGTGCACAAATATTTTCATTTAGGTGTCAACATAGCTATTTGGGTTGGCTTGGAAGTTGGAAGTGAATCAAAACCCACCAGGAAAACATCCCATTCCAATACAAACTGAGAACGATCTCATGAGGTCCTCCCCATTTACACTACAACACATCAAGTCACAAGAACCAAAAATACAACCAAGCATGCAACAAATCGAGCCCTTCACAACAATAAAAGTGAAGTACAATTAAGCACCAGTGAAGGCAGATGAACTATATTAAAACTGCTGGCAAAATTAACATGCAGGGTACAAAGTTGATCATGTGAAAGGACAACGGGCTATACTGCAGATGACAGATACTACAAGACCATACCATCAATTAAGGGATCATAGTAAGTAACTTAGTTCCTACCAGGGTTCAGAAAACCGACATTCTGAACCCTGCCCTGGTTCAGTGTTGTAGGCCCCTCGTTCACTGCTTGCAGAATATATGTTTTATGACTAGTTGACTAGTAAGTCACATTCCAACCTCAAGATTTGGGGGGAGGGGGACTCAAAATTGAAATTCAAAACCTAAACCAGAACAGTGTTTGGGACGGAAACAAGCTTTCCAGCTGAAAACTGGAACCAGCCAGGTTCTAGATAGTTAATACTCCTTTGAGATTGCATACAACGTAAGTTCAATGTTAAGTACCATCTCACAAATCACAGGACTACAAGCTAAGGACTTTGGACGATAAATGTTTGACTAGAAGGCAATCACAGCGGTTTTTGAAAAGTAGAACTGAGCACTGTCATTGACAGATAGCTGAAATCAACTGAAATGATCGAAACCTAGGTAGTAGCACAAATAAAGAAAAAAATTGCATCTTGTTCATGTTCACAAGAATAATACAACAAGATATCAGCTCATAATTTGTAGGTTAAATATGTTATGAATAACATGTGTATTCAACATAAGGCCAATGAGCCAGTATATATACATGTACATGAGGGTATAGAAGGAAAGTCTATATAAGGCAATACATATACAAGGCAACTAGCAATCTCTGATATAAGGTAACAAGGATACTGCCTAACACCCCCCTCAAACTCATGGTGGATCAACAACAATGAGTTTGGAGAGATAAAAGCGATGCTGAGCTCTAGTCTGTATCTTCATGAAGAAGTCTGCCAACTGAAGCTCGGAAGGCACATACTGAAGAGCCACAACCTGATCCTGTACCTGTGTCCGCATGTAGGAGCTCATGCTTCACTGGATCTCGAGCAATGCTAATAGCACATGTACTGTCAGATAAAAGAGGAGTCGGTGTAGAAACAGAAACACCAAAATTCTCAAGTAGCCACCGTAGCCAAGTAATCTCTGCTGTCAAAAGAGCTATAGCTCGCAACTCAGCCTCAGCACTGGAACGAGAAACTGCTATCTGCTTCTTAGTCTTCCAAGTAATGAAAGAACCACCAAGAAAAACACAATAAAAAGAAAGAGACCGATGATCGGAGGGATCACTAGCCCAGGTAGCATCGGAGTATGACTGAAGCTGGAGGGAGCTGGAGCGAGGAAAGAAAAGACGGCGAGAGATAGTTCCACGAAAATATCGTAGAACACGAAGAAGATGGCTATAGTGAATCTGAGTGGGAGCAGAAACAAACTGACTCAAGATATGAACTGGATATACTGCTCACTGAGACGTGCCTTCAAAAAGGCAATATACTGATAATCATCGCCAATAATGATCATGTCATCAACATAGAGAAGAAGAGTCCGTCCACGAGGTGAAATGTGAACAAAGAGCACAGGAACATGAGCACTAGCAGAAAAACCAGTAGCAGTGACCATAGAAGAAAAACACTCAAACCAAGCACGAGGGACTTGCTTGAGCCCATAAAGAGAGCAACGAAGGCGACAAACCATACCCTCAGGAACATAATACCCCGGTGATGGCTGCATAATGACCTCCTCACGTAGCTCACCATTAAGAAAGGCATTCTTGACATCAAGCTGAGAAATAGACTACTCGCGAACAGAAGCCACAGCAAGAAGAGTGCGAACAGCGGTCATATGAGCCACATAAGCAAAAGTCTCATCATAATCACGACCATGCTCCTGCTGGAAACCATATGCCACGAGACGAGCCTTGTAGCGCTCAAGAGAACCATTAGAGCGAGTCTTACCCACTTGCATGTAATGGGACGGACATGTGGAGGAATGGGCGCAAGATCCCACGTGCCAGTGCGGTCAAGGACAGCAAGCTCCTCTGCCATCGCATGCTGCCATTCCTGATGAATAACAGCCTCGCGGTAAGAAGTCAGCTTGGCAAGAACAGCACCAGCAAAGCCAAGGCCGCTCAGGAGGCCGGACCCCAAACATCAGAATGAATAAGATCAAAGGGACGCTAGGATACAGACTCACTGGAAGGATAGGGGAGTTGTAGCTGTTTACCAAGCTTACAACCCGCACAATCTAAAGAGATATCACCAGACACAAACCCTAAAAGACCACGACGAACTAAAGAAGACAGACGTGACCCACAAAAATGCCCTAAACGGTGATACCACTGAGCAAACGACCCGGTAGAAGATGCAACAGAGGCGGAAGCAGTAGAGAAGACGGCGAGACTGGCAGAGGCAGAGGAAGGAAGACGAAGCCAGTCAAGCTCCCAGAGGTTCTGAGAGTCACGGCAGCGAGGGTCAATACCAACCAGAGACCCCGTCCGGCGATCCTGAACACAACACGAGTCAGAATCAAGGATAACATGACAGCCATGATCAGTGAGCTGACCAGCGGATATAAGCTGCATGGTTAGTTTAGGAACATGATAAAAAACAGAAACATGAAAAGAGGAAGACAAAAGAGTACATCGTTCTGCAACAGAAAAAGAGATACCATCTGCGGTCTGCACAGTGATAGGAGCAACAAGAGGACTAATGGAATGGAGACTCGTGGGATCTGATGTCATATGAAAAGAAGCTCTAGAATCAAGAATCCATGGTGTGATACCTGATGAGGAGGAAGGTGCTCTCTCACTGGAAGACTGAGTAGCAGAACCAGTAGAACCCGACAGTGCAAAGGCAATCATGCGACGTAGCAGCGCAAGAATCTCCTGAGTGGAGTTAGAACCAGTAGAGGTCTACTGAGGGGAGGCGCTTAGAAGTCCAGTGAGAAGAGCGTCCACCTCGACGAGCAAGATCATTCTTCTTCCTGTAGCAAAAATGCTCTACGTGTCTATTCTTATTGCAGTAGGTGCAGTGGAGCCCTCCACTACCAGTAGCCGACACTGGAGGAGATGCCGCTGATGGAGGAGTAGCACGAGGCTCCGCTAGAACTGAAGCAGATACAAGCAGGCCCGCACCACGAAGACGAGTCTCCTCAGTACGAATAGCTGCAAGGGCCTCTAACAAGGTCACACGAGGATGGCGAACAAGCAGCTGGGCACGAATCTGCTCAAATTCAGCCCGAAGACGTGTCAGAAAGTCATAGATGCGACGAAGCTCCATGTGAGAGTGCTGATGTTGGCAACACTGACATGTGCGACAAACCCCCGGTCCAAGAGAATCAAGCTAGCGCCACACCGAGGACAGCTGAGCATAAAACTCATCCACGGTAGAATCACCTTGCTGCAGCAACTGCTCCTGTCGCACAACAGCAAGGTACAAAGAATCGCCAACAGGCTCATAGCAGTTGCAAAGATGTGCCTACATCAACTGCGCTGAAGACAAAGCGATAATATCACCAGTAAGATGCACCTCCATGGTAGCAACCAAAATAGAAGAGGCATGAGCATCTCCATCAATCCATGTCTTACATGTTGTAAATTGAGTCTGAAAAGATTCCACAGCATCAGCATAATTGTCGGAGGCCTTCTGTTGAGCAGCCTCATCTGCATCCTTGAGAAGGATAGGCGTGGGAGGTGGAGCAAGACGAGGCGAGCATAATAGCTCGCCGGTAAGAAACTCCCAAAGACATTGACCGCGCATGTGGAGGCGCATATGAAGAACCCAGTCTCGATAATTGAGGCCATCGAAGATAATTGGGCAGCGAGGAACAAAAACAGTCCCCGAAGAAGAACCAGAAGATGACTTTTTTTTTTTACCCGAAACCTAATTAATGAAGCCGATTAAGGAACAGAGCTCCGATTGGATTTCAAATCCGATCGGCTCTCTGGTCCAGGAGGAGGCGGGCAGAAGGACGTCGGCGGCAGGCGATCGATGGCTGGCTAGCCCGAGGCGTATGCCGGTCGGTCGAGAAGCTCGTAGGCGCGCCACGCGGCAGCGACAGCTCATGGGTGCGGCGGCCGAGAGGAAAGCGACCGATCGGCGGCCGGCGAAGCGATCTGCATAACCGGGAGCGGCCGGCGGAGAGACGGCGGCGCGTCGGCGGCGAGGAGGAGGGCTCGCGCAAGCAAAAGCAAGCGGAGCGGCCGGGAAGCCAGGTTCGATGGAGATGGCGTGGCGGGTGTCGGCCGGCAGCGAGGAAACCGTGCTCGACGGCGAGGAAGCCAGGCTCGACCGGTGGGCGTCGCAGAGACCAGAGAACGTCGGGCGAAAGCTGATGAGCGGCCCGACCAACCGGAGTCGACGAAGACAAAAGCCGACGGGAAGAGATGGCCAACAGTAGGAACCGGCCAAGCAAGGATGACGCAAGTGCACGGTCAGAGAGAAAACCCTAACTCTAAACCTAGCTCTGATACCATGTTATGAATAGTATTCAACATGAGGCCAATAGGCCAGTATATATCATGTACATAAGGGTGTAGAAGGAAAGCCTATATAAGGCAATACATATACAAGGTTAGATTTCTCTATACAAGGAACTAGCAATCTCTATACAAGACAACTAGCAATGTCTGGTATAAGGTAACAAGGATACTGCCTAACAAAATATAGCAAGCTCAAAGCACAACTCATAAGGGTATAAAAAAGTAGAACCTCCATAAATAGACAACCAAGTTTGGATACATACAACACAATCCACCGCCAACAAAAACATTCTGCACAGAAAGCTATATATTGCCTCCATCTTATTGTACAAAACAAGATATCTCACCATCAAATCCATCCAGAGCACTTCTTATAGACACATAGGTATTAAAGGCTCTAGTGCTCTACACTAACATTTACACCACAGAACATGCGTGAGCACTCCAACTACTCTACAGTTCACATCAATTACATAAATTTAACAGCAGATAAACCATTTCGCACAAAAATTGTGGCATACAAGTCCATCCAAAATCAATCTGGTAAATCTAGGTCACAAAAGGTCTCCACGGACTGCAAACCTGATATATAACATGCAGGCTGCTGGTACAAATACATTGGCTACAAGAACAACACACTAACATACGTATAAATGACACTAGTGAGTTGTGATGGATTAAATTTAGTCAAAGCTTACAATACCCAATTGAATTGTGCAATGCAGATACTGTAGGATTTGCACATGGTGACTTCTGATTACCACAGCCATTGGGGGTTTCCAACTGTACATTTGCTAGCACGATAAAACTGTATATTTTAGCAAACTAAGTTCCAGTTCATTTCAGTTGAATAGAAGATGCATCTTTGTCTGCCAAACAGTATACCTGTGGCTGTCAAAAAGTTTTTTTTTTTTGGTGCCACTGCCCAGCCCCAGAGTATGACTGGAGTATAATAGCTGAACCTGCCAAGTACGCAAGCATTTGGGATGCTGATATTGACCAGACTTTGTTGTGAATAAATATATAAGAAAGATCAGTAAGGGTAAAAAAAGCAAGTATTAACAATTATAGGATTGATTCTTAATATAAATACCGAAATCAGGTACATACTACCTGACATGTCTACTCTATCTGAGATCACACACAATATCATAGGAACCGTGGCAAGTGTAAACAGCGGTGCCAATTGAGCAATCTGAAACTGAATTCGCTAATCAATGCTACCAGAATCCGCAGGGGAAGAGGGCTCACCACCTAGAAGTCCATCTGCAGCCACTTCTTGTAGTAGACGCAGGTGGTCGGCGAGATGACACCATCCGGCGAGCACTCATCAATCCTGGGGCAAACCCCGCATGGGATTCCCTCCATCATGCCGCCCTGCGGCGCAGCGCCCCTCCGGTAGCACACCCTCCCAGCCCTGATCAGGTCGAACTCCCCCACCCCTGTGCTCCTGCACTCCTCGAGGACCCTGTCGAGCACCATGGTCCGCACGATCTCCCTGATCTGCTCGATAGTGTGCCCCGCCCTAGGGTGTTCCTTGTGGACGCCGTCGTAGATCATGTCAGCGGTGGCAAGGCCGAGCCGGTCGACCTGGTCGAGACACCTGCGGCGCGCGGCGGCGACGGCGTCGGAGTCGAGCTGACCGTCGTGGTACCAGGTGCCGCCGGTGATCTCGGGGGAGGGCTCGATGCCAGCGGCCATGAAGATCTTCTTGCTGCGCTGGCGCACGTCGAGGACCTCCCTGAGGACGCCCTTCGAGACGAGGGTGCGGGTGTGCTTGGTGAGGGTGTTGTTGGCCAGCCCCGTCGCCTTTCGGAGGTCCTGTATCCACATGCCCATGTTTCCCGCAGCCAAGACGAGCTTGTAGACCTCCCGCTCGGGCCCCGGGAGGTTCTTGACGATGGCGTCCGAGATGGTCTGGTCCGCGGCGGCGGCTGCGGGCGCCGGTGCGGGAGCGGGGGCGGTGGGTCTGGGGGGCGGGGAGAGTCTGGGCTTGACGTCCGATGGCGGCGCTGAGGCCGGGGTCGGCTGCGGCGGGCGCTTGCGCGGCGGCATGGCGCGGCCGATGAAGGGTGGATGGCGGCGGCGCGGGGGGTGGGGGAGGAGGAAATGTGGGTTTTGGTTGGGGCCTTCGCGATTGTGATTCCACTTGAGTTCATTTGAGGCTTCTAGCTTACTATAGGCCAGGTCGAAAGGCTAGTAGAGCTAATTTGTGGGCCCGATTAACCCATATATTTTCCATATTTTTCTTCTTCTTTTTTAGTTTCCTCGTGTTTGCAAATTGCAAGGCCAGATATTTTGAAGACCCAAAAAGAGTGTCAGTTTGATCCTTTCAAAACACAAAAAGCGCATCAATTTGAGATCAATACTTCCCGTTTTGAGACGACCAAATCTATACCCCTTTATAATGCACCTAAGCATTCTTTTCTACGTCCACTCCAAATAATACACCCCACTAGAGATGATTCAATCTTTGTGCACCCAGCAAAACGTCTCTAGAAACTTACCTCCATCAAAATTAACCTCTCAAATCTTTCCTCAACTTTACTCACCCACATCTGATAGTGTGTCTAATCATCCCTATGGCCCACAACAGATCTCCCCTACCTCCAGCATTATCTCAAGGAAAAAGAAACAAATATCCTGGAATTAAGGAAAAGGAAACAAACGTCCTAAAAAAGGAAAAGATTATACATTACGTGCTGAAAAAAAGAAACCAGGAGACGGGGCACTATACTAGTAACCATCTAGAGGAGCTAAGGTCAGGCACAACCCTCACCCAACACATTTCAGACTACATATTTCCTTTATTTTTCCTTGCAACAAGCAACCCCATTTTCCAGGAATCAAAAAATTTCCGTGTAACACATAATAAGGCTCGTAATTTGTACCGACCGTTAACAACAACATGTAGTAAAGAGGCTACAGAAATCTCTGGGTCGACTAGATCAAAATCAAATGAGTGTACATAAACCATTTTTGTTCCCAAGACCGGTGCACAAGCTATAGATAGATCAGCAAAAAAGTACAGAATTTAATTCACAATAGTGAATAAAATCACCTCGGTTCTGTCACTGTCTGATGGTTATGCTGGGATTCTAGCAACGTATACTGAACATTTCCACCATTTTACAACTGTTAGGAATCCTGGAATCATACAAATTACTAAAATATACGACAGGGATTGTGAGATCCAGGTCCCATCTCCAGCGAGTGTCAAGATTTAGGTCGTCGCAAGTAGAGGCATTGCATGTCACATGTTGGTCCTGTCATTTAGCGACCTGCTCGATCACAGCTATCTGATTCCACCTCTCCTGCTCCTCTGGTGCGTTGTTGCCCTGAAGAGGTGGCAACGAGAACGCGCTGACCGTCGAGCTTCCGCTGCGGATCTCTTTCAGCGACCTAAGCGCCGCGACCGTGCTCTTCATGTACATGCTCTCCATGTACTCGATCTCATCTAGCTCTGGAATACCGCCGCCGTTAACCAACGACGAACTGGGCTTCGAACGTTTGTCCTCACCGTTTCTTTCTTCTTTTCCATCTTCACTTGATACAGACGGTTCGTTTGACGGTAGAAGCTGGTCCAGCATGGCCTCACACTCCTTCACAAGCTTGTACAGGAGGTCAATGGTGAAGAAAGGCTGCTGCAGCACTTTCTGGATGAAGGGCAGACGGATCAGAGCCCCAGTTCTCTTGTCATACTTCTTGAGAATCTTAACCAATCCTGTAAATGGAAATAAGCATTGCTGGTGACGACAAATATAAGAAAATTGGGTGTCTGCACTAGCTGAGACACGGAGAACAGTAACCCATGAGGATAAGCAGCTAAAACAAGCTACAAGTTAGACATAATTCAAATTTCAAATGGCATACGGATCACTGCCCATGTCTCCCCTCCTCATCAGAAAGTCTTCCCTAAGAGAATAGGAGGATGGCTGATCTCTGCTTTTATAAAGCCAAGAGTAATCATGGAGCTTAAACTTAATAAACAAGGTATCATCCGTAGTAAAATTAAACAAAGAATTTACATGAGATGAGATCTGAAGAAAATGACATACAGAAAATATGTGCATTTGACAAAGAATTTGTTTATTTGTATCATGAACAAGATGCAACTTATGAAACAGCAACAACCATGTGCGCAACTTATCATGTCCCTCAGAGTGAACCTGATTTCTCAGAGGGGCATGACCCAGAAAATTTTTGCTTCTGGAAAGCTAACATGATAGCACTGTGTAAAGGATGCAACTGAAGGCACCTGTAGCCAATTCAGATGAAATAAACCATAAAACCAACATTACATGGGGCAAAGATGATGACCAAAAAATTTCAAAACGGTTGAACACTGATAATAGAGCCTTGCTCACAAAAGCAGATGAAACAGAACAGCACCACACGAGTAAAAAATGGCAACAGAAAAGTATCAATCAGTTACAGAGTGCAAATGATGAAGCATTCCAGTTAAGGTATACAAGAACCAAGCATCTTGCATGCTATGTTGATAAAGCAAAACATACTCAGTTTGTCATAATCCAAAACAACAAAAACTTTAAAATTGCAAGGCTTTTATGTGTCACAATCAGCAAGTCAACTAAACTTTGTGGAAGTGTCCAGACTTCACTAGTTCACTTCCCAAATTTAATCAGAAGTTTTTATTAAGTTACTTTAATCAAAGTCCCAAACTTTATCTCCCTTTAGTCAGACGACAACATGAAAAAAAATAAGATGACACTTCGCATGGGGGGATTAGTGGTGTACTTCTTGAACATCGATAGATTATAGCATGGCAAATAGCTCTGTGATGCCATCAACTTGCATCGTTGTAAAGGCGAATAGCAAGAGTCAGAGGCAGATATTAGGGTGAGTGGTCACAGCATGTCCACTGAAGCCATTATGCACAAGCACATAACAGCACAGCAAAACGAGATATTCATTAGCCTCAAGTTCATTACAGCTAGTAAAAAGCTGACTTTATAAAAGTAGCCTACCAAAGTAGCACCAGAAAATAGATCACGCGTTGCAGGGGAAGTTATTACCGTTCATCACAGCTAAGCATAAAGGAGTCAACTATAAAGTTTGTGAAAATGGATAAGCAGTTACACGCATTTGTGTTGATCTGGCATCTCTGCATCTGCGTTGCCAAATAAAGAACAGTACTGTATCTTCAGATGATTTGCAAAACTGGAGCACTTTTTAATTTTGAAGATGAACTAGAGCACTTTTTATATTGAACAAGACCCATAACATGCAAATTGCCAAAACAACATATGTTACACATTTCTCTGAGGCATGACTCTAGTCAGTAAACTTTATCAAACTAAAAATGTTTGGTTGAGCAAGGGGGCATGTGCCCCATTTTATAAACTTTGCATGACTCCAAAAAAATTGTGGATGTATATTACATATAGTTTTAAGTGTACTTTGCAAAATTCGTCTACAATAAAGAAAACAAAAAAACAAGTTGCAAATTAATAGTGCATGACAATTTGCTATTTTTGTTTATCATCACTGCAGATGATTTTGCATCCAAACTTCTGCAAAGTGTGGATAGATATATGTAATGGATCCATTAAATATTGCGAAGTGATTTTTTTTGTATTTGGCAAAGAGGAGCATATGCCCCCGTGTGCTTTACATGTTCACAGTGCTGAGGATGAGAACTACTTTCACAATAATCTGTAGAGCCCAAAGAAAAAAAGATGAACCGATACAATTTCTCAATGTTGTAAACAAGACCCACAAAATAATTATGAAGATTAAGATGGTACTATATTCTAATATATCCTATCAAGGTTAGTAAAAAAGCAAACACTAAACCGATACTTAACTGTTTAAGCTATATATTATTTATTAGCAACCCCACTGACTAGGAGGCCAGCTTTCCTGACATTAGAAGGCAGCGGCGCTGATAAAGAGGAAACCAGATTACCCAATAGTACATCCTATGACCTATCCAAAAAAACTAGCAAAACAGTTCTGGACTGCTTTGTACACGCACTCCATATGCTGCCACAAGACAGGCTGGCAAGGAAGCGGGTAATCTACTGCATGATACCATGTCACGATGTGAGTACGTGACTTTCGAGTTGAACAGTATTTTTAGTGTGAAATAATTGTCAAGATAATATCTGATCTATTCTTCCCGTTAAAAAAATACCTGATCTACCCCACCAATGAATTGTCAAATCTTTCTTGTAAAAACTACATTCTATGAGTGACAAGTTCAGTGCACCATGTGAATTTTGAACCCTATTACAATGGTTATACTTGTCTAGATCCTCCGAATGAATATTTCCTTGATTTGCATAGCCAGCAAAATAAAAATCTGTTCACAGAGAAAGATGCAGAACCTATTAGGACCATTTCAAATCGCAACAGACAGAAACGCAGTGTGCTCCAAAATGAGCAATATATTTGCACTCATGCCAGAAATCGGTAATTTCTCGCGAGAAATCAAACTGTTAATATATCACGCCCAGTCGATTTCTCGCCAAGTATCTATTTGTCAATACCGAGGAAAAATGCACGTGCAATTTCAACTGCGCCACAAGGATCCGTTCTCCTTGACAGCGACACAAGTGCTCCGTCACTGAAGCGAGCCATAGCTGCCTGGAGGCACGGCAAGTTGTCCCTTGCTTGACCCATGTTCACAGAAGCTGATGCTTACCTCCCCCGATGATGCACGCTAAATTACTTGAATACCCATTTAATATAAAGCCTATAATTTGAATGTTTTTTTTAGAAATATAAGGCTTGCAGGTAGATTAAATAAGGGTTTTTCCTAGTATACTCCTATTTATTCTCTCAACCATATGCATTTATTCATTACCACCTACATAAAGTATTCTCTCTCATCAATTAAGTGGGTATGTAAATCATTTTGTCACGTACTTTTCTCAATTTCATCATAACCTTAATCCTTATGCAAAGTCAAAATACATAGCAACAAACCCTTACAATATTAATTAATGAAACGACATGACAACTACAGGTGATGCAATGAGGCGAGAGGGGAAAGTGCGCCGCCTCACCAGTGTAGTTGAGGGCGCTGTAATTCTCGAGCAGCACCATCTCGCCGTGGAGGTCGACGATCTCCTTGCGCACCCGCATCAGCTCCTCCTTGGACTCCCTCCCGGCCGCCCTCGCCACCCTGTCCTGCAGCTCCTGCTCCACCAACCCGCAATCCCAACCCAAAACGACCCAATCAGATCAAGAAACGCCATGAATTACAAAGAAAATGACGAATTTGATGGAGGTTTGGCAGGCACCTTCTGGCGAATGATGTAGTCCTCCTCCTTCTCAACGAAGAAGGAGTTGAACTTGTCTAGCTCGGCCGCCAGGAGCCGCATGAACTCCGCCTCCTCGGACGTCATCGCCGCCGCCTCCTCGCCATCCCCAGCGGCCGCGACGCGGGCCCGCTTGGGCTGCCGCTCCCCTCCGGCTCCTCCCGCTCCGACGCCAATGAGTTTGAGGCGCTTCTTGAGGTCCTTGTAGGACAGGAACTTGTCGCGCCACTCCGGCAGCGTCTCCACGATCTGGCTGCTCAGGCTCTTGCCGAACTTCATCCCACCTCACAGAAAACCTCGCTCGATCTCCAGTTGAGAAGAAAGAATCGATTGTGCAGGATCGAGTTCTTGCGGCGGACGGGGTGGTGAAATAGAGGGGAAAGGGAGGAGGAGGATATGCGGAGAGGGGAAGGGGCAAGAAGGGAATATTCGCGAGGAGGAGGATAACTGCTACGGTGTATGCGATAATGCGACTGATTATTCCCTCGCTTCGCTTGCGTTTCGGTTTTCCGCTTTTCCGGGGTCGAAACGAGAGTTGAAGAGGAGAGTGGGGCGCGGCACTTTTTTTAGATTAGCGTGGCGTTTAGACGAAAAAGATATGCACATACGACTGCTATATCATCTAAATATAAAATTAGAGATAATTTTTGTAATAGATTATATCTTAAAATTATCTTTATAAAATTCTACAATCTTTTAATTATGATATAAAAAATATTTATTATAGATAATAATCCATACAATGGTGCTTTATGTTGTCTATACGATGCTTATTCACGAAGAGATAGGTGCTCTTTTCTTCTCCTTCTCTCTTCCCCGTGTCACCAAAAATCTTATATGGTGAAGTGCATAGACCACTGATATTACATTACTGTATATATCTTTAAGCACGCCGGAAAGCTACACTATTGAATTGTGGTCTTATAAGTCAGTTTTGTGCCAGACTGTTTCTTGTGTGTCAAAGTTGTTGAATGGTTTTTACATTAAGTTGATATAGTATTCAGAGGTACAGTAAGATTATTATTGAGTTGAACATAGTTTGGCAAAATAAGTTGAATCTTCCTTTGTTGGAAGGGTCGGAGAATGATATATAGGACCTACGAAGGCTGTGATAAGGTTTAAGTGAAACCAAATTATAGTATTATTGACTTGTTGTAAAGATTCACAATAATATTGTTTCCAAAAAAAAAAGTTGGCGTGTCACCATATTTTACGTTTTTATTTTTTTATTTTCATTGGTAACTATGTCCTGCACCAATTTATAAAATTTAATAGTTAGGTGCTTCAGAATATAATGGTGAGAAAATTGTGGCTTGTACTTATTTTTTTCATGCTTAAATTTGAATCTATTGTAGTTTGTCTCTTGCCGAGATATAATTTTATAATTAGACAATGTGAGCACTAAGAAAATGGCATATGCTACTTAAAAATATAATGTGGGTGGTGCAAATTAATCTCATTTTTTCCTAAATACCTTAATCACCAAACCAGCACCAAAACCGTTCACTCATCACGTCATGCGAGCAATACTATTATGCGAAATTGGATCAAGGTATTATTTGAACCAGATTATAGAGTTTAGAGGGTCAAATATCTAGTTTCATAGTTTAGGACGCCGAACAAACTTTCGAATAAAGTTTAGGATGTTATATAGACTTTTTCTAATTATATACGATTCTACCTAACTACTATATAACATATTTTGGCTCTGTTTCGAACGTGTGCAGATTAAAGGAAAAAAAAACTAAATAAGGATCATCTTGGTGGAAAAAACATAATTTGGACTCATGTCAACTGCCTCAGAGGGAAGCTGAAGCTTGGAAGTGGTAAGCCCTGCCCGACTGCTTAAGAGAATTATCAAGATTTTTTCAATGTTGTTAGGTGGCCGTTCAGAGATATCCAACAGAATATTCGTAGCAATTAATAATTGGCACACGACGACATGTACAACTAAGGGCAAGTACAATAACAAAGTCACGTACTTACTCCATCTCCTATTCATATCATCTAAAGTAAACACTAAAATCAATTTTTACAATAATTATTTTTAAAGGTTGACTCTAAATGCCATGCATTAACTATCTCTTCTCTCTTGTATATAACTAATCTACCTATGCTCCCGTACAATGCTTACTACTAAATAAGAGCCATCTCTCTTCTCTTTCCTCTTTTCTCACTCTTTCGTATAGGACAAAGCTGATGTGAACATACTAAGAATAAGTTGAGGTGACCTTATTTTAGCTGTTTGTTAATTGAACTAGAGATTGTATAAATATAAATTATTGCGTTGATAATTGTGTATAAGAAACGATTTTGTTGGTAAATTTTTTTTAGACAAATATGTACCTCAATATCTCATGTACATATGAGATGTAAATAGAACTACAATGTACCGTTAAATTGGACAATTGAGATTCTTTTCTTCAAGTTATCAACAAGAAACTTTGACACTACTGGTCTCCTACATTCGGTGAAATCACCAATTTACCTATTATTAAAAAATGAACTGCACATCAATGTATATTTTCGCTACACAGTGCATCGCGGGTGCTTTTGGATTATCGGCCATTATAATATCACCTCACCACCGACTATGCATGTTATAACACTGTTCTAATACATTCTAGCCAGGACTACACGCTATGCTGCGTCGTGCAAAATTTAGAAAATTCGGTTGCGCGACGCTGCGCCGAGTGAAATTTGATCTGATGGATATTTCTAGAAAAAATGATTAATTTCGTTTTTCTTAGGTTTTTTTTTTAAAAAATAGGCTGTTTTTTTGGTAATTCCGGTAAGAACTGTTGGCGAATTAGCGGACTGCTATAAACCATTGGCGAATCTTTTTTTTTTTGTGTAATTTCGGTTTTCTTTATTTTTTAAAAAAAAATTGGTCACCAGGACCCGGCTGCGAATCTATCGACTGCTATAAACCGTCGACGAATCTGTGTTTTTTTTAGAAAACAACGGAGAGACCTAATCTGTTAAAAACCGACGAGAGGACCTGAACGTAAATCGTGGAGAGACCTAAACATAAATTTATTTTTTTCGAGTCCTTTCTGTTAAAAACCGATCGGAGTTCTAAACATAATTTCGAATTTTCCGAATGACTTTTTTGCGAATCACCGGACGTGGCACCGCTGGCTGGGCTTCAAATCTCGCCGCTTTAAAGATAGTTATTATTATTATATTATTATTATTATTGCAACACTGCTATATTTTAATCACCATCTAGTATATTCCATGCAGGTACGATTTCTATTCAAACCAGTGAAGTGACGGCGCGACAATGCCCGCATGACCAGGGGGACAAACGAACCCGCTACACGAAGCAACACAGTTGGCAAGGCGCAAAAGATCGAAACAGAGCTCCAAAACTCTTCCTCTCCTCCCTAAGAAAGTAACTCCTACCTGCGGCAACGGAAGATTCGAAGCATAATTCCTTGTTGGGAGTGGAATATCCAACCGGATATGTCCCAGATCCTCTGCGCGTCGCTGTCCTGACTTGAAAGCCCCGCCCCTTCTCTCTCTCGACTGGGAAAAAAAACACAGATGAGTTAACCCTCGAAGTTATCTTCTCATGAGAAAACCTGGAGAGGGAAGGGAAGAGTTTATCGTGCCCCTGTGCATCACTGAACGAACCAGGCATTCGAGCAAGTGATTAGTCGATCCTCTCGAGTCTTGAGTAGTGTAAGTGCTGTCATTTCACATTGGCAAATCGCAGGCTAAGCTAAGGCGCCGGTCAGATGTGCACTCTATTTTTACTGTTCCTTGGGCAGCATACTCTTGCTTGTTAAAACAGTGATGTTCTGACGAAATATTGGATCGAATTCGCTTTGATATGACAGTGTACTTCTCACGAGTTCTAGAGCTTATGGTAATCCACCTGGCACCGAGTTGCTGTCTGGTTATTTTAGGGAAGATTGAGTGGCTGTATGAATATTTAAGGAAGAGACTACAGTTGAAATGGGAATTGAAAATGACGACGAGACCAATATTGGGGTTGGTTAGAGGACAAGTCAAGTGCTATTGGTCAGTGAGAAAAGTATAATGTCATGGTTGGTCAGTAATGCGGTCCACATGAGGTGACCATTAGATATGTCTTTTTTCTCTCAGTACGGAGAAAAGTACATATCACTATTGGTCAACTTTTCAGTCCATGTGGAATGACTATTACATGTGGCTTTTTCTCCTACTTTTGAATTGTTAAGTGATAGTGGTAAGTGGGTCATGTGGATGTATTATTTAAACATAGTTTTTACATTTATACTTTCGGTATGCACTATTTTACTGAAGTAATTACATCGAGAGTTAAAAAATGTGTAATTATGGTCTCGTTAATTTATAAAAGACACATATCATGGCGCTAAGTTGTTGTTTGATTCATTACCACATGTTACCGTATATTTTTTTTCACGTTAGTATTTTTGTTTAGTATAGTTTACCGTATCTCGTGAGGTTTAGTTCCACCTTAATTTTGTCACTCTTTACAAGCAAGATGTGCAGTGAAAAATTGAGCACCAGACTTTTTCTTAAGTATGGTCATACACAACACAGTAGGAATAATCTTTGTGCTTAAGGCAAATCGTAGGAAAGCAGCTGGATAGCCTCGGAAGAATAGAACCGTGTTGTTTTTCCAACAAAGAATATATCCATCTTACACCTTTGTTATTTTTATTTATTATCTAAGAATTTGCACTAAGAGTAAAAGTTGTAAAACATCGGTTATAAAGATGATAAGATACCATCACCAATTTTTTTGTGAGGACACATTGGATGTTGTCACATGGAGCCCCTACTTTCACTCTCCCTTCTCTTCCCCTTTCTCCCATTCCTTCTTCTTTAATATAAAAAATTGCGATCCAAAATTTTCGATTCAAAAAACTTTTCGTCAAAATATTTTGATTCAAAACACTTTCGGTTCGAAAACTTTTGACTTAAAAACTTCTAAGGGAAAAACAGGATGAAAGGGGGATGCCGTCAAGTGTCGCGATAAGAGAGCCTTTGAGAGAGGAAAAAGGAAGTGAGGAAAGAAAAGAGGTGCTGCCACATGTCACAATAAGAGAACGTCATTACTAAATATTTTGCGAAATCGCTCTCAAATTAGCAATTTCGAAGATATATTGGCTTTGATAGGCTGTCAAAGTGACAACAATGTCATAAAAATTTCTTGTGCGTTATGCTTGCTCAGTTCAAATTTCAATCTCGTAGTAGAACAGGAAAATAAACCAACCGGTAGTCCATCCGATTGGCCATCCATTCCGGCAATTAAGCAAGCAATATCTGGTGCACAAAGGATCCCTCTGAAAAAAAGGACTCACTCCCCTTCTCGATTTCTGATCCGGGAGAAGTCTACGTGAAGAAGAGGCTGTCCTGATCTGAACTGTCAGAATCAACAGCAACCAGCCTAGCCTAGTTTTGAATCTCTTGGCCAATCGTATGGACTCTGGGAAAAATGACCCGAATCTAAAAGAGCACCTCTTTGCATATTCTCACGCAGATGCGTATAGTACTAGCCGCTTTGTCCGGCTCTTGTCTACTAGTGGTATTTTGATGCCAAAATACATCTATATATTTTTTCCACAGTCGATATACATTTCGGGGAAATAAAATTTGCATGTATAACTCGTTCTTGCCAGTCGTGCTTGGGGTTTTAAAACGAACAACTTGTCCTAGATGCTTCTAAAAGATGGCCTAGAAAGATAACCCGAGATATGATTTTCTTCATGAGAATGGGGAGCAATAATCTCCACCTGGCATTAATCGAGCATATTCTTGATGGTTTTTGTAATTGTTTTAGACTAAGAGTAGCATAATCTTTCTATGTCCCCGCGAGATTTGTTAATTCAGTGCATGTCCTACTCCTACTTTCAAATTGCATCGCAGGAGGGACAATGCGTCGATGACAAGCGACCGCTTTTTGATGCAGCAAGGCTCAAGTAGTAATTCTTAGAATTTAGAATAACAACAAGCCACCACATAAAAAGAGGGAAGCTTCCTTCGAAACCTGAGGCGCTCTAAATGGACGGATTTTATTGATTATTTTGTAAGCATGCATTCTATCGTAAGTCACGCCATATATATACGTAAGATATTTTGTGAGACTCTCTACCGCGTGCCATAAATCACTTGAGTAGAATGACACAATTTGTGAGTTGTATCTAATACTATATCATTGCGTGGCATCGGCACCGCCCATATATTGGTAAGAATATGCACCAATGAAAAAGCCACATTGAATTAGAAATCATAAACTAGAATGAATCCTTAGAAATTATAATTAGAATGAATAACCTTGCCTTTTTTTTCCATTTGATTCAAGTTATAGTCACATGGACCTAGTGCGTATCCAACAGGTGGGCTCGGTTGGGCTCGAGCCCACCCTCTGCCCATCGGATCCTATATATCTTTATTTTTTTTTGCATAGCAATGATGAATGTACGCGTACTTAAGCACGCCAAGAGAAAGAAAAAAAATACTAGGTGGTGAGCTACTTTTTAGACCATGTGGTTTCGTGGGTTGTTGTTTGTTGAACGTCTAATTTTACAATTGGTAACTTCACTTGCTGCCTACAAAACTGGATTTAAAACTTCTATGCACGTGAGACCATAGAGAGGAAGGAGGTGACTCGACACCTCTCGTTTGTGAGGATATGGCAGCCCACCGAGTAGAGAGTTACTTGATGCACGTGGTTGGGAGTCGGTGATTGTGAGGGTACGTCGAGGACGTCGAGTGAATGTCGGGGAGCTAACAGGGCGTGTAGCAACAAACAACCCGCTGCGGTGACAGTAAGCAGATTGTGAAGGCGGCGTAGCGTGAGTTGGCGAGTGCCTAACCGGCTGAGTGAACTTACCATGACAATAAATAGACAATGTGAGCCCCTCTTTTAATATATGATTTTTTTATCAATTATAAATACGTTAGTGGGTTGAGAGAGATAATAGCCGGTTTGTTTGATTGATTGATATTAACTTATTTATAGATTTTCAAAAGTTTGAAAAGTGAATGTTCAAATAATGAACTACTATTAGTAACACTCGAACCCGATAAGGATACAATACAAGCTGTTTAACATGTTTATCTCAATTCAACCTAATTTTTTTAGTCCACCGTCTATTTTTATCTTGGATTCGCCACTGCACGGACCTTGACCGATTATCTTCTTTCTTTGAAAAATCATCATTAACCTTTTGGGAGAGGTTTTTTCCAACGGAAATTTTTTTTCAAAATATTAGCGGTATAACTTTGTAAAACCGTACTATAAAGAACGCAGTAAAACAAAACCGTAGGTGTCTTATATGCGGGCATATTATACTTCTGGATACTATATCATTGGCAGCAAATGTAGTCTACCAGAGTTCACGGGCGAACTCGTTAGGTTTACTGGCTTACTCAACATTAGATTCTAGGCTGTCAGTAATCTAGTAGCGGGCAGTAACATGCGACGAGGCAAACAACGTCGTGTCATACTTGTGTGCTAGACAGCCATCACCGGATAGACAGAGTTGCGTGTGGTTTAATAGGGCACCTGATTTTATGTCTACCATTATTCGTCATGGTTGTAACCTTGATTATAATGAATAAAGCTTAGGTCCGCAGTGAGTCTCAACTGAAAAAACATGCCGGCGATTGGCCGACGGAAAAGGTCGGGCCGTCGGACGTTGGAGGGTGGCTGGTAAAATGTAGTTTTGAGGGACAAGTTAAGGCGGCCTGCGAGCATGTTATAATCCCAACGAGAGATAAAAAGAAGGCCCAGCCATCCACACATAAGGCATAAGCCCATACTGAGCCCAACCCGATGACACAACTGCAAAAGCAAAAGGGAAACCCGCAAGCACGAGCCCACCACGATTCGAGAGCTCGCCGCGTCGGCGTCTCGCATCGCCTCCTCCCCGTCTCTACCCGTGCTGTGCTCGCATCGCAGGCGACTCGAAACCCCTCGCCGGCATCGCTCTCCTCCGCGGCGCGAGGTAAGCCGAAACGTCTCCTCTCGTGGTCAGAAAAGCCACTGCTTACGACCTTGCTGGAGTGTGGGGGAAATGGGGATGGTTGTGCGACGAGTGGCATGAGTCCGCATGCCGTGCCGATTGGTCGTCGATCCCAACGAATCCAAAACGAAGCCATCGACCACGGCTCAAAATTCCCAATCCTGACCGCTTCTACCACGCACCACGCTTGCCAACCAACCACGGCCCGTGCGCCGCAAGCGAACATCGCACCCCGCGCGCGGCACGGCCGCAGCACCCAACGCAGCCGCGCACCGGGGCCGCGACGGAACGGCCAACTCAAAACTGTCATGCGATTCTTCTGTGTTTTGGAGGTGTAGACTCGTGATCAGGCCACTTGCTTTGGTCTGGAATAGGCTGTATCGAGGTGGCTGCGTGGAAGCCTGGCTTTTGTGCAACTGCGATTTTTGTTATTTCTATCAACTTTGAGTCGGTTTGGCTGGCGTTTGTCTGTTTGTTTTTCTAGACAGAATTGCTGAAAATTTGTTGTTTCGTGCTAGTATTATTTAAATTGCCTTTGAATTGTCATGGATGTGTAATAAGTGTAGGGATCCATGTTAATATGCTTCATTGCCCTGTGTAGTTAAGTTTGCAGAAAAAAAAACTTTATCTGTTATAAACGTAAGAATGTTCGTATAAAACTTAGTTCAGTTCTACGCCACAACAAAGGGGGTACTAGAGTTGGTTTATCTGTTATTGTTCCAGCTTTTCTCTATTATTTGCGTTCCGGCATTGTCACTAATAAGTAAGTTTGGAAAACTATTTGCACGATGCAGGTGCTCGTCATGCTTCATGCATCTGATTCAGGGGGAGCTGGCTACTCCGCTACTGCTTTGCTACTTTTAAGACTTCCCTGCCAAAGTATTTTGAGGAGGGAGAAGCCTTCTTTAGGAGCCCCATTGTGTTATATGTGGGTGATATGCCAAGTACACATGTGGCCAGACGATGATGAATTCAAGAGCATTCCCCACGCTGGCCTTTCCTCTAAGAGAAAGCTGGCAGTAGAAGCAGAAAAATATGCTGAACTTCCAATTGGTGATTAGAGCTTCTGTACTAGAGGCAGCAGCTCCCCTACCTTACCCATTTCACATACTGGTGATATCACTTAATTGAGAAGTGCAATCACACTGTGTAAGTATGTACCATCTTGTGGTCTCCCAGGGAAGGTTTTGCTCAATCTTTAGACTTCAGGATATTTTATGCCCACCCCGTGCAGATGCAAGCAAGCCATGCAGCGATGCCAGCAATAAATAAGGAAAGCTTTTGTTTCTGTTAATGCTAGATATCAGCTAAGGAAACAGTTCTCTTCCCGGTTTACATGATCTCTAATTCAGATGCGCAGTTGTAGCATTTATTGACCAGTGAGGGCCATTTGCAGTTCCTCTTCTTGGCGGAAAGACAAACAACAGTGCTTCAAAAGGATTTACCTTTTAACTGCTCTATGGAGATCCTTTGGCTCCAAAAGTACAGAATTTGGAATGAGAGTTTGTTGGTACCATGGAGGTTTGGTACGCTGATTACGCTGATTGATCATACAACGTTGACCCTTATAAAGTTCAGCATATGTTTTTGGATGATGTAGGCTGCTTACGACCTAGGGGGTTTAGATATCAGGCCATGTAACTCTTTAGAGCATTTTCACAGCCCCAGGTTGTGAGATTTCAGCATTCAGCAACATTGTAGTTAGAAATAAGGAAGATGACAAACTCTAGGTAACAGTATGATGTGTACTTGTGGGAAGCCAAGTAGAAAATCAGTTAAATAGCTTAACAGGTAGTCGCCATTGTTGAGTCTTAGCAGAAGAAGCAGAGGTTTCAAGAGAGTGGCTAGCAAGCCGCATTGTAAGCCTCCAGCTGTCATGTCTATTCATTTCATAATAAGATCTGCCTCACATTGCAGCTATGGTTGCTAAATTTAAAGCAAATGCTTGCTACTACATTGAAAATTGCTTCAATCAACAGTAAGAAGATGATAAGCTGGATATAAGACAGTTTAAAAGACTCTGACAAGGTAAATATCTTTTATTGTTTCTACCGGTTCTTGGGACATGGTATGGATCATGGATCTTGAAAGTATGCCAAGCCATGTTGTTTAACCTGTCGAATTCCACTGAGGAATATCTTGAATGGGTGAGGAGGCTATGAATATTGTCTTTGTGAATGAGGAACACCAGAAGCTTTTTTCAGAGAGCTTGTTCAGTCTCTGAAGGCTGCGGGGGGCACTCTTTTGCAGGGGCTTCTATAGCATAAATTCATATGACAAATTTAACTATATGCCACATATGTCAGTGTCAACAATATACGAGTCGATTACAAAGGGTATGATTTGCATTTTCCTTGATTATATTGTTCAAGTTATATAAAATCTGTTAAGAGTTATATAAAATCTGTTAAGAGCTATATCATAGCTTTAGAACTTTTGGTTTTGTACTTGTATGCTAGCTCCAGCACAGGCATATAGTTAACTTTCATTGACTACTTACCATATATAGGAGTGGCTCTATACTCTCCAAAAGAAAGCTGCACAGATCTTGGTTGCTAACAGTTTGGTGCAAATCAGCCCTTCAACTCCTTATTTTCTTTAGGATATTTGCTGTTTTTTCCCCAAAAAGCATGAAATCACTTTCCTTCCGTACTTTAAATTATCTTGGCTGTCAACCTGTTCTCAGTTGTCATTCTTTGCTGGGGAGCAACAATAATTTGTTTGTTTGCCTCATTCTGCCTATATTTCTCCCTCTTTTTTCCACTTCATTGAGTTGCAATAATCTACTTTTATTTGCACATGGGTCAAATTTGTGGTCTTGATGCTCTTGGATATGTCTATATTATAACAACTAAGATGTGTGGTATAGATTGATTACATTTGCTAATATGGGCTCTTTTGAACGGTTCTTTTCATATGAAATGATATGTTTATACGGTATTTGATTGAAGTTGGTTGGCAACGATATTCTAGGGTCATGTTTTAAACTGTAAGGGAAGTGTACAGTATGTGAACAAATTACTTTGCCATTTGTTAATTATATGAAAGCAAATAGCCAAATACATGATGGCAACTTATAAGCAATACAGGCATGGTACATGCACACTTTTACTTTTGAAATTGTTCACTTGGGTTCTTGTGCCCTAAATGTCGCTGCTCGAATCATTGTAGTTCTTGACTATTCATATATGGGTCTATGCACTCAAGTCTGTTAGTCAAGGTTTAGGTTAAGGATCATATATTGGCAAATAGTATATGAGCACAATGATTTAGGTCGTGAAATAATAAGTATGGGATTAAATGAACATTTGCAAAGTTTAAAAAGGAATTGAAGGGATGAAACTGAAACTACAGCTATCCAAATAAACAATTCATAGAAGTACCAAGCCCACACCATGGCTTGGCCTTTTTTAAAAAAAAAAAATTTGCAGCCCGGTAATATTAATGGCAAGCTTGAACCAAACCAAACTGCACTTGTATGTATTTTCTTTAAGTAGTTTTAGGTTTGAATTATATTTTAAAGGAAATTCTTTATTTGCCATTAGAAGTTGGGCGGTTCCCTGATATGCCATCACGAAAATACTCTTCCCTTTATTGTCATTCGATCTCAACTTTATCCCTTATTTGCCACTGCCGTCAATTCTGTTAAGCCTGATCGCCGTTAACTTCTTAAAAGCTATTAGATTTTTCTCAGTCTACCCAAATTGCCCCTGTCCCACATGTCATATTATTCATTTATACTCCCTTTCTCACAAACACCTTTTTCCTCTTCAATGTCCAATGGCATGCCCGACGATGACCACCTGTACTGGTGCTGGCATCGCCTCCACTCTGACGCTGACCTCGCTTCTGCCCCCACCTCCCGCGCGCACCACCTCCGGCCTCCGCCCCCACCACCAGCGCGCGTCGCCTCCAGCCTCCGCCCCCACCTTCCGCACACGCCGCCTCTAGCCTCCACCCCATCTTCACACTACCTCAGAGATGAGCATCAAAGGTAACAGACCTCTCACAATTTCTTCCCAATTTGAGATTTCGCCTATTCCTTCCACATCTCTCCTCTTTCTTGTGTATGTATGCATGTATATGTGGATGTGTATGTGAATGGCTTGATTGGATAAATGTGCTCATAGGCAACTAGGGAGAAGAGGGGGTGCAGGAGGCCGACGGTAGGAAGAGGGAAGGAGGTTGAAGAAGGGAGGAAGAAGAAGAAGGGCATTTTGGTCTTTTCTCGGCTCAGTTAACAGTCTTTTAACTGGTGATGAATCAAAATGGCAAAAAAAAGAATGCAAATCGAACTCCAATGGCATATAATGAGGATCAAAATTTTGAGTGGCATATCAGGGAAGTGGCCAACTTCCAGTGGCAAATAAAGAATTTCCTCTATATTTTGTTTCCTATAGCTCGACGAGATATATTCGTCCAAACTAAGTTCACTTGGCATTTTTCAAAATTGTTTTTTATTTCTAGTAGGCCCGTACTGCATTTTTTTCTGGTAATGTGCATTAACCAGACTAGCTAGAATTAGTCAAATCTGCCACTTCTTGCTCAAAGGTACAGAAGTCAGCTGGAACTATCCAAAAGCTAGTTGGTTGGTTTTGGTCAAATAACGTTTTTGTTTTGCATTTTTCTTTGTTTTTTAGGTGAATACTTTAGGTACTCTTCACATTAAATTCTATGAATTTATGCTCAATAGAAGTAAATCAAACTTGGCTCAAATTCAGTGCATATTGCTTTTTAACCCTGTAATGCTTTTTACTGGTTTTATTTGGTTATTGGTGGTGACAATATTTCTATGCACAAAAAACATTGTACTTGAGAACAAAGGTAATGGATCACTTGTCATTTTTCTTGTATTGTTTTATGGTGTGGCATTCATTATAAATGTATCAGAGATGAGTATTTATCTTGAAATTTCTATTCCATGTAAAGGGCCTGTTATAGAGTTTTTTACTTCGTTAAAAATGTATGCCATTTTAGACATTTCAGTCCCTAAGGTGCACCTTTGGGTGTTAGTTTATGTTATGTATATTAGCAAAAGCTTGTAGAATTATATTTTGTGTAAGTATTTTGCAGCTAATCAATTTGTATCATTTTTGTGTGTCCAATAGATAGTTACAGTGGTCGAAGTTGGGGAGTTTGTCTGCATGCGCACCACGGTGATATACATTTGTAACTAAGATATAGTTTTCGTTCAAGGCTTTGATGCAATCTTTGTGTAAATTATAAAAGAAGAGTATATATCTTTGATTTTTCATTCCATGGTAGGGCTTGTTAAAATTAATCAAGATAATGATACATCAAGGCATCAAGCATCTAACCATTTCGAGTGGCTGTAATAGTGTCAAAATCTAATTACTAGCTAGGAGCCTAGGACCACGAGGCCATGGTACTAAGCCCTCCTCAGAGGGGCAGGGCTTTGATCATACACTAGCAGTTGTACTTGCCAACACTTTGCAATGGGTGGTTGGCTGGTCTACAGCTAGCTAGTTGCTTGCAGAAATGCTGTGTCAGACTTGATTTATCTTTGATAGAAGTATTGATGCCAATAAATCCAGACAGTGTTATACACATTGAGTGCCGGTCAGAGCATTCCGATATTTATTAAGCAGGTCCATTTGCTATGTATATTGCGAATTGATGCCTATACCATATTTCTTTGGCATCTTCTCAAATTTCGATAGACCAGTGAATAGATCTTGTATAGTGTGGTGTGTCTCTTTTACATTATAGTTTTGAGTAGAATAGTTTCTTCACTAAATATTTCAGCGACCACTCATCTAACCAAGTTTTTGTGACTTGTGACTAATATCAACAGCTTTTAAGCTAAATTTAACTTACCAATTAAATAGAAAATATGTAATAGCTGAATAGTGGAATGTTGTGCTCTTCAATAGTTCAATTGCTTCTTCACTTTTACATGCTGAGAATGTCTAGTTTTCTTTGTTTAATCATGTACTTGAGCATCTTTCTCAGTATTCAGAATTGAAACAAACCAGCTTTCCATTTTTCACTCATTGCTAGGGGGAACTCCTGCGCAAGACAATATACTTCTACCTTTACCATCCACTTGGCAATGTCATCAATCAATTAATTGGCATGTACAAGTACTATAATTTGAGCCATTTTAGATAGATCTGGTGGATGACAGTGTCAACATCCCAGAGTAACTTAATGCAATATGCTTTACAATCTTAATTAAGATGACATCACCAGATTGGTCCAAATGAGATTGAAGCAAATGGCAAAGTTAATGTTGAGGGACCAGTACAGCTATCCTACTGGACATATTTAATGCACGCTTTTGCAACATGGGAGGTCCTTAACGAGCTACTTTGGCACCACAAGCCAAGGTATCAAGGCAAAACTAGTATGACTTTTCCAAAATTTAGGAGCAGTAGTGTCACGTCCCTAAATTATTGAAACATTATATATCTAATAATTTGTTCTGCAGGACATATTAGGAACATTATTTGTCATATTTCAGTTTGCGTTTTTTTATGCGTGGAACCAATTTATTATGTTTTGATAGATGGAGACCCAAATGTGAGCACCTTTCTGCTATAAGGACATGATGAAAAAGGCAAACTGATTTGTTTATTTTAAGCATCCAAATTAAACAGGGAGTTCACTATATAGGCATCTCTTTTGTTTCTGGCCATCATTGAACTTCACTGAGGTCTTAATCAGGAGCTATTTTATCATTTTGTGTACTACTAAATTTAGTGTCATTGTTGTTTTCATCAACATCCTAGACCTCAGACTAGTGTATGCATCAGCATCTCGATGGCAGCCTAATATCCTCATATTGTTAGTATTCTTTTCTTTCCTGACATGATCGTACTTTATGACTGGCCAACTAACTGACTGGGCCCTTCCGCATTTACTGCATGCTTTACCAACCTATAGAACCAACCGTGAAGCTGATTCGTGCTTCATTGCTCCTATATGTGTTGTGAAATTAAGAAAGGGAAAGAATATGGGGATCATGATCTTTGTCATACATTTCAGTCCTTCCTTTTTTTTCATTTGATATTTCATATATGGTGTTATCTTGATTTGTTTTTTTGGTTATCATGCTGGATTAGCATCACAATTAAAGACACCATAGCTTGAAGCTGACATGGTCTCATTTTGCCTTTACTGCATACTGCTATGTGGATGGACACCCATATGTTGTCTGTGCACTGTCTCAGTTTAGTTGATGGCTATCTGTTTATTGCATAATCATTATGTTGAATTATTAGTTAAGCCCCCTAGGCAGATATCACCGTATCAGTTATTCTTAGCCTGACGACAACGGTTCCGCTGGTTATAATGGTCTGAGCTGGTCGTAGGCTAACATAGCTACTTATTAATTATCTCTGTATAATTGTATTGCAATTGCTTCTTGAATGAAAAATACAAGTCTTGTATCTTTCAGTTATTTGTTGTTAACATATGTTGATGGTCCATGTATTGAGAGTTTACTAGCTCTTGCATGATCTGTATTTCTAACTTTCTATACAGCAACGTTTGAGAGCATTTGATGGTTCCCTGATGATGAGCTCTCATGTATTACATGAAAGTGAGGCTGACAGAAGGGAACATCCAGGAATATGGCCTTTATGCCAAATTGTTTTCAGTAAATTATGTTTTGCATCTCGTTTGTCTTACCAAATGGTTTCCAAGTTTGGATTTCGTTTACTTTTCATTCTCACTGATGCACTTGGGTTAAACTTTTGCTTTAAGTTGACTAATGAAGTTGAGAACGTCTATGTTGCCTGCTTGTGTTGTCTTTCATGTGTGCCTTCTTCTGGCTGTAAATGTACATACATGGCATACATGTGCAAAAAATTGTTTTATATTCACACGACAAATCACACATATTATTGTTTTTCAATCTCGGGGTACTACTAGTCTACTAGTAGACAAGAATGAACAATGCTTAGAGATGATTGTGGTGTTTGTCTTTCATTTGTGCCTTCTTCCGGCTGTAAATGTACATGGCATACATGTGCAAAAAAAAAGTTTATGTTCATATGACAAATCATGCATATTATTGTTTATCAATCTTGGGGTACTACTAGTTTGCTAGACAAGAATGAACAGTGCTTAGAGTTGATTAATTGTGTTATAAAAAACGTCTTATTCACAAATATGGCCTTCACCATGTTCCTGATATCCTTCTGATGAAAATCCAACAGTGGTCTGAAAGCAAAAGGAAAAGGCACAATAGTACACAATTACAAGGTTATTTCCATTTATTAGAAAGTGATACCACTGATATATATATATTGTCTGATGATATTGATACATAGCAAAGCTTTCACCAGTGTGGTGACTATCATGACGGGGAGGGCGTATACATAGTTACATACAAGTAAGCCTTTAATAAATACACAGAGCTTCACACAGTAGTAATTAATCTTATAATTGTTTCCTAAGTTGGATGTACGTAGTAATAGAGAGATACCTATCATATGGAGCAAACTTAACTGCTTGTGCACCAACCACCCTACCAGATCCCTGATCTGGGATGGTGATTTGATCACACCATTTTAACCATGCATTTTCTGCATTTTTTCTTCAGATGACGAGGCTGCCTGCTTCTCCACCCTGCAGCATCCCATGTGACAACGGCGAAGCTGGGCTGCTCCTGCTCAGCAGCTCCTCGATCATCTGCAGTGCGATCCTCTCCTCGTCGTCCATTGCCGGTGGCGAGTCCGTCGTGGACGTCGTCGTTGTCGTCGCCGGGCTGTCGCTGGGCATCGGCTCGTCGCTGGACGCTGCTGATGCTGCCGCCGCCTCCTTGTTGAGCTCGACGGTCATGACCCAGCCGGAGTCAGCGCGTGCGCCCGCGCGCTTCTGCCAGACGCCAATGTGGGACTTCTCGGGGTCGAGGCGGAGGCAGGTGAGGGACGGGGACGGCGTCTTGCAGCACTTGCGGAGCTTGGCGCTGAGGATCTGCGACAGGTTGCCGCCGGCGGTCGAGGACGAGCCGCCGCCGCCGCCGCCACGGGCGTCCCGCGCCGCCGCGGGGGCGAGCTCCCCGTTGGCGCTCCTCGGGACGGGGAAGTTAGTCTTGGCGTTGCGCCCGCTCATCAGGATGGCGGCCTCGTCGTACGCCCGCGCCGCCTCCTCGGCCGTCTCAAAGGTGCCCAACCACACCCTCCTCTTACTGAAACAACGTTGCAAACCATTCATACCCATGCATGCATGCATTGTGAGTACTTCATGAACACACCATGAAAAAGAAAGAAAGAAAGCAACAACAAACTAGCTAGATAGCAAAATGTATCTATCAAGACAGTGGGATAGGTACGTAGGAGTAGGAGCAGCCAGTGAGACTTACAGGAGAGGGTGCCTGATCTCGGAGACCCATGAGCCCCAGTGGCGCTGCCTGACGCCGCGAAATTTCTTCTTCGACTGTACCATGTTTCCTCTGCAGGTTGATTCTCTGGCAGGTAAGGACAGCAGAGGAGAGGGAGTGAGCAGGCCGGCAGGCAGTGTGTGTGAGCCTGCTTCTGCCTCCAGAGGAGTGGGGTGGTGTAAAGCCCTGGTTCCAGTGAATATAAACTACCCACCCCCTGTACTTGCCCCTGCAGCGCAGCGTTAAATGTGGTTAGATATATAGATAGATAGATGCATACGTATATATGGCTACATGTGCGCGCGAGCGTGTGTACGCGCGTGCGGAAGCGGAAGAGATGAGATTGGGGTGGCCAAGTAACTTAACTGGGAGTACTTCTGACTTGCGTTCCACGTATCTGTCAATGGCTGGGCTTTGCATGCTAGATTGTTGGTTGTACTCTACTAGGACTTTGGAGTACAGTACTGCCATTGTAAGTTCCTGGTCAAATTTGCTGTGGCCATCATCCAGTACACGCTGAATTACTACTGCTAACTTGAAATGTAATCCATGCATGCAGGGAGGTTGGGGCTGTGGGGTCAGCAGCAGTAATAGCAGGCGTGTAGCAAGGGATAAAGCTGAACTGGAGAGGAAGAGAGAAAGGTAAGCTTAGAGAGAGAAGAGGAAGACTCTTTGGTGAAATGAGAGAGAAGGGACCCTCATGGGCTGCTGGGGTGGGCTGTCGGTGAACTGTGGCGAGTGGCATAACCACCCCCGCTGCCAGTACTCCGATAATAAACTCCCCCACCTACGCCCTTGGCGACCTCATTTATGGCGCGGGAGTCCTCAGTGGATCGAGCGAGTCCTTTGAGTAAGCTGAGCTGTGGTGATTCATGGATCCATCCATCACTAGCTCGTATTGCTTACTAGCTGGTTGTCACTTGTCGTCTCTAAGCGCACTCACTGCATGCATGGTGAATGCATTCTAAACTAGTAACTAGTAACTGAATCTAACTTGCTGCGTCCGTTTTGGCTGTACATTTGCTTCAGATGTGACGACTGACGACTGAAGAGTGTGGACATTACAGTACTGCTCCTCTTCCTCCAGAACTGAACATGATGGATATGGTAAGTTAAGCAGTTAAGCTCTAGGACTATAATCTGTGACATGCACTACAGTTTTACTACTTCTAAAGCCATGTCCATGGGACACTTGCAACTGCTGAGCAGTTGGCCGGCAATAACTGCAGGCTTGTGATCCATCCATCCATCCATACACAACCCACCAGGCACTATCAATCAATCAAGCAGCCAATCATCCATCCATCCATCCATCCATGGAGCATCGGCAGCAGAAGCTAGCTTCGTAGAAAGGTGAAACAAAATTAATGGCGGCGTTCGTTCGTTGCCCTTGTCAAGCCGAATTGAATGAGCACCCGGCACTTTTACAGTTCGATCGGCTCCACTCAGATACGTGTGTCAGTGAGTTCTTGCAGGATGGAAGCTTCTGCTGCTGCTGCCGCCGATCAGAGTCGCTTGATCTGTCGTCGTACACACACGCGCTCCTTTCTTTTCCCCATGGAAAGTGCAGGCAGGTTAAGGTGGTTGTCCAGGACTGTCAGGACCTGTCGTGTAAGCACAGTTAAAAAAAGGTGAGCAGTTACACACTCATAGCAGTACAATGTCAGTACTCCATCCTCTAATGATTGATCAGTCTAGCTAGCAGAGTAGTAGCATTAGCATGCACACAGCGCTTGGCATTTTGCTTCATGTGATTTCTTATCTGTATATGCTTACATTGCTGTTAATATCATTGATGATTTCTCATTTTCTGCAAGTTCACATTTCGCACGTAAACGGTGGGGTCGAAGCCGAGCTGGCGCCGATCGTTACGGGAAACGGAAGACGATCGGATCTGTGACATCCTGGTCAGGGAAGTCTCCAAAAGGTACAGTATTAGTATGCATACATCATTGTTTCAAGAAGCTACATACATGGAGTGGTTGGCAACTTCCCAAACATACATCTATGAGTTAATCCCTGGCTTATCTTGTTCCAGCGCAATTAGAAGGCGGTCGATCGTCATCGTCCTGTGCCTAGCACTCAACGTCAAGTGAGGTTTCGGTGAAGGGAGGAAGAGTACATGATGGGGAAGGAAGAGTAGTTTTGCCATACTGGTACTCGCACTGAGCTCTCCACTGCGACTCAGCCCTTTCCATGGCTGTTCTTGACTTAACCCTTATTTTCTCTAAAGGCATATCATCCAAGTGGGGCAGGTTTAGAGACAGGGCAATAAAGCTTCTAGTAGTAGTGTTTTACTGACCTTTAAGCAGCCTGTATATTAACTCCAATGGGGGCTTTCTCGTGCATTGGTAAGCACCAAACGCCACTCACTACCATCAACAGTAGTAGTACCACCACCTTGGACACACGAAAAAAAAGGGACGATCGATCCATCTTGTGCTGGATTTTCTGCGCCTGTCCGCTTGTTCATGGGTCCGGTTTTGATGCATTGTTGATCGCACGATTTAATGCGATCTTGATCGGTTTTTGAACATTGCTAGTCAAGGTTGCAAATAGCGTATATTGACATTTAGCGGCGGTTCCGCTTAGCATTTCGCAATATAGCGTGATATATCGGCCGATAAGATCATTTCCACTAAATTTTGCATAGTTAAAAATTTTAATAGAACGCACAAGATAACATAATACATCTACAATATATAACTATTTTTTATCAATAGTAAGAGTGCAAGAATGGCATGAGTTCCAAACTCATTGTATCATTATGAATAGGCTGGCTTAAGTTCAACGAGATAGCATCACAGATACAAATAGACATGGTAAAATAATTTTAAAAGAGTCACAGCTCACAAAAAAAATTAGAGGGCAACCCCTAAGTAATTGTTGGCGCTGAAGAATATGATGAAGGATTGATCGGCTTAAACACATGCAAACACCGGGTTTAAGTTGGTTTGTGGTGTGTCAGCCGATTTGATCCTGCAATCGACAAGATGAATAGGTGCAAACAGATATAATTGGTTTAAACCAAGATAAATAAAAAAATAAGCGTATCAGCCGATTAGATGGTACGATTGGCTAGATGGATCTAAACGACTATTACAGTCAATTAGATGATATGTTAAAGTATGCTTTCCTCAAAAAAGGCGATGCGCAACAAGATCGGTATGGAAACAAACTTGGGATAACTGGCGTAATTGAAGATGACCAACAACCGGCGATGCACAATTTTATTGATCAAAATCGAATTACAAAGAAATTCTAAGTTACAAAACTTATTCCTAGTCGACAGAAAATAAATAAAAAGCATATACGAGTTGATTGATTGGCTCTAGTCACTTTTTCTTATCACCTCTGGACCTCTTATATAGCATTTAGGCCGATTCTATCCTCCTCCGATTCTTGCAAACACATGATTCGTATCGGCCTCACCAAATATGAACTTTCTCTCCGAGCCGATATCGGCTAAGACTATCCATGTTTAATATTATCTTCCTAAATTGGCTACACCTGCTAAATCTTGGTGTCAATAATATCATTTAGGCCGATCGTATCTTTCTCCGACTCACGATCTACAATGCGTATCGGTCTTAACTTCTGAGAAATAAATTACTCTCTGAACCGATATCGGCTAAGACTCTCTATATTGAACTCCATATCGGCTATTGACGAATACTCATACCAGGGGTACCTTAACGGCCCAGGATGACAAGCAGACTGCGTCAAGCCCAGCTCCGACCTAACAAGCCGCCCCCGGGCCCAGCTCCGACCAAGGGACCTGCGGGGCCACAAAAGGACGCTCGTCCCTGACCAGAGTAGGGCGAGCAATCCCGACCAAGTGGGACACCGACCCTATCACAGGTTGGGCTCGGGGGGCCCGACCAAGCTGAGGCAACCTTCGCCAAGGGCCACGTGTCGCCTCCGCGATCATGCCACGTGCCCCACTGACGTGGTCATTCGTGACCGTGACGGCGGTGGCCCTTCCGAGGCAAAGACAAGGGTTGCCCAAGTCAAAACTCCATCCTATCGCCTACCACACGGTATGGGGATGCGCTCCCTCCCGAGGCGTGTCGGGACCACGCCGCAACATCAAGACTGACAGTTCCCAAAGGAAGGTGCGCGCTTCCCAAGGAAACGGCGAGTGCTTCTGCTCAAAGAAGCCTACCAAACCCGGTGTGGGCGAGGCCGAATGGCGACCAATCACCAAGACGAGGGACTAGAGCTTCTAGTATAGGTTTCTCCTTCCTTCCTTCTCCCATTTCTCAATGTAACCTGCCCCTCCTGACTGTATAAAGGGGGGCAGGGCCCTCTGGGAGAGAGAGATCTCCTCTTCTCACTAAGTCTTCACGAACAGACAACGAACACTCTCGTGTTCAAGCCCTCAGCCCCCACTTGTAAACGTGGTGCAGTCGACTGCATCCAAGGCAATACAACACCACCACACGAACTAGAGTAGGGACATTCGGTCCGAACCAGTATACATCTTGGGCTTTTGAGTCTAACCATTCAGGGAGAGGGAACGCGTGACCCCTTAGACTTACAAATTTACTTGCCGGTGCTCGAAACACCGACAGCTATAATTCCAATTGTAACTTATCTTTTTCCTTTTTAACCGATATCGGCCAGAAATATCTAATTTCATATTTGACCTAACAAATCGGTTATGCCTTACCAAATTTAGGTGCTAACAATAATGAAGTTACAATTCCCAAACATCAAACATCCGACTCGCCACCTCAAGATTCAGTAGATGAGCTCCCTGACTCAGCCATTTGATTATCTTTAGCGTGATGCAGCGATGAATATAAGCAGCAGGCAGCAATGGACTAAGTAGGATGGGTCAAAACTCAGTCAGGTTGGAGAAAGGAAAAGTGAAGTGCCTAGAGTTACAAAGGAGAAGTTAACCTTATATATCGATATATTGCCATTGTGCCTTAGTGGACTAAGTAGGATGGGTCAAAACTCCTCCCACAAAGCTGGAGAAAAAAAGATTTGACAAAATGATATATTGTACGGCACACGATATATCGCTGATAAACATGATAAATCATAAAAAAAATTATCGGTGCAATATTTACATTAAATTTTAGCAGTGGGTCTAATTTTAACGATATAACGTCATATCACCACTATTTGCAACCTTGTTGCTAGTATATATGATGATGTATCCGGTGAAAATATGACAAATTCCATTTTTCACCTAACTTAGAAGTTTCTAAGAAATCTCAAATTCTAATTACCAAGTTTACAATTTTACCTAATATTTTGTCAGTATATTGACTGACTGACACTTTTATTGCCGTGTATGCATTGGCATCCCAAAATCCGGAAAAATTCGTAGAGATTAATTAGCTCTTATTCGCTGAATGTAAGGTGAAGGAAGAGAAGAACATGGCTGCATCCTCAAGGAAGAAGATTTTTGTGTGTGTGTGCGGAATAGCGTGCGGAGGACCGAGCATACGGTGGCGCAACATGGTACAGCAGCGGGAGACAAGTAAAGCCGCATGCAAGCTGCGAAGAAGAGGGCAAGAGCCCAAACTCCCAAAGGGGTAGATGCATAGGCAAATGGCAAATCATAATTCTCTCGAACTTAGCTTTACACAACACGAGTTCTCTCATTGTTCTCTCAATTTGGTTTTGGGAATTTCAATTTGGAATCTTTGCAACGCTGTGATTGAAAATTTGAGAATTTTTTGTGATTTTTGAATGTACAATCGTTGAAACATAAAAAGACTAGAGACATTGTACAAGATTTCGAATTATACATCTGCACACTTTAAGTGTGCAGGCCAAGCCATCGATCGCCGATGGAAATGTGAAGTGAGTGGAGTGATCGCTGGTGGGGATCTTTTGCATGGATTTATCACCCGCTTGCTGTCCTCCTGCAGGATCGGATCGGAGATCCAATTGACGAGGCCGATCGCATGCAAGAAGGTGAGATCGACGCATGCAGACGCAACGCTGTCCCAGGCACGTAGTCAATTTCTTGGTGGCCTCAGTGGCTTATTAATGGTCGAAAAGGACGGTTTAATTGCTCTGTACCGGTGTGTTGCATTCGTTCGGTTCCGTACTCCGTAGGCGAAGGAAGAATACGACCGACGTCTCGGCCAGACAGTCAACTACGCATCGCGCTAGAGCTCGTTCGCCGGGTCAGTCACGACTCACGCAATGAAAACGCCTGGACCAACTCAGAAAAAAAAAAGTTCCGAGTGCCTGATTTTCCCTCGATAATGGAGATAAAAGACTACATCTCCGGCCTCTACTTTCAGGCAAGGGAGTAGTCAAGCCTTAGGCTATCCGGGTCTGAACCCGAGGCCTGATCCAAAAACTTCATGCAATTCTATTTAAATTCTATACAAATTCATAATTTGATCCAATATTTTTTAAGTCAATCTAGACCGACTCGAGGCTTAGGTCTAAGCTAACTCCGCACTGCTTTCAAGAGAAGGCAGAGACAATCAAAGTCCCACTAAAATTTGATGCATTTTTAGATGGGTGGCTCGGCGAGGTTTTGAGATTTGCCCTACACGCTCAAGGAGCGTCTAATTACAAGTGACCAGCGGCATGGGGGACACGGAAACGGAGGCATGGAAAAAGGCGCCACTTTGACAGAGTTGGCTGGGCACAATAATGAGGCTGTCCCCGGGTGGTTACGTACAAGAGTGGTGGTAGACTGGTAGCTGTAGGTTTGGGCTGCTTGACTTCGGCTTAGCCAGGTCGAACCTGAGCTCTTGGACTGAAAAAAGAGAGAGTAAATTCTACAAAACTAGGTGTGTTTTTTACAAACAATCAGAAAATTATGGATTTTAGCTTCTATTTTATAAAATTACATATTTTAGAAGAATTTATTTCATAAAACTATATATTTCTTGTACAAATTATCATAAAACTACAGATTTTAGCTTCTATTTCATAAAACTATAGATTTTACAAGAAATTGTATCACAAAACTACATGTTTTAGAATTTACCGTTTCTTGTAACGGATTTGACAGCCTGGGCTTATATGACAGCATTAGAAGTGGGTGAAATGGAAAATGAAGGCGTGTGAGACCGCCATATGGGCCCATACTGTCAGACCCGTTACAAAAAACAGTCAATTCTAAAACCTGTAGTTTTGTAAAATAAGTTTTTCTAAAACCTATAATTTTGTGATACAAGTTCTCCTAAAATCTGTAATTTTGTGAAATAGAAGCTAAAATATATAGTTTTCTGATAGCTTCTACAAAAAACTGTAGTTTTGTGAAACAATTTTTTTCTAAAATTTGTAATTTTGTGAAATAGAAGCTACAATCTGTAGTTTCCTGATAGTTTGTAAAAAAAACCTATAGTTTTGTAAATTTTACTTTTTAAAAAATCATTCAAACACGCAGATGGTAGATCAGATGGCGCTAGCTGGCTCTCCTCTTCCATTTACTTGTGCTATCATTGTATGATCGATTGGTGATTTCATGCCTTGGGTGGTCTTGATAGCCCAGCCTTTCTCGACATCTTGGCCTAATTGGACGTGTTGCCATATTTTTAAATATAAATTTGACCTCCTAACCAATATAATTACAAAAATAGTTTGATTTCTGACGGCAAAAACATCGGCAAGTGACATGTGTCACCAACCGCGTCCATATATCGTGGCAGGGGTTCAGACTAGCGGCAACAGCCGATGGGGCCATTGCAGCTAGCTTGCTGTCGCACTCCCCTAACTCAGCAACAGGGTGCCGAGCTCCCCAGTCACGGAAGTAGGTCCTACCGAGCTTCTCTAGGTCAGTAGCCAGCTCATACCGCACTCACCCTCCTCCTACGCTCGGGCGTGCTGTCGTGAGTGCTATCTCCTATCGCGGTATACGGACGCGACATATAACACTTGCCACATGATGGTTTTTCTATAGTGAGAGAGTGTGTTATGTTTATAATTATATTAGCACGGGATCTGAATCTTTTTTAAAAAAACGTGTCAACCAAGCTAGAAAAGCCAAAAGCCAAGGCTTCGCCTCCCTCTCGTGCAGTCTCACCTGCTGCTCGGCTATTCCGGTGACTTGGGTCCGCGTCGAGGTTGCAGATGACTTGTCTATATAGCTCCCATGTGTCAGTGTGGCTAGCTGGGCAGCCTGGGCTACAATGGCATGCATGCTTGCCCGGCACGGGCATTCATTATTGGTGCGCGCCTGGGCGACAGGGGTATCTAGATGTTGATGTGATCTGCTGTTCTACGTTGCTGCTGCCTGCTGGTGCTAATAAAAGTCGATCTATACCCCAAATTTGCCGTGTGAAATATCAGTATCCATCTCCTCCCAAAAACATGGCAAGATTTAAGACAAGTGGACCATTTTTTTGTCCTAATTTTATGGAGTGTTGTAAGGGCATCTACAGTGACTGAATCTCTTCTGATACCAAGGTGGAACACAAAAGCGATGACATGTGACGAGGATTAAAACTCTATTTTTCAGTTAGGCATTTTTTTATAATAATTTGTAACTATGCGCTATTAAATAGGCATGTTAAAATTAAGCCCATAATACATAGAGATAAAAGTCATCTCTATTCGATCAGCTAGATCTCCGACAAGTTTAGTCAAAGATGGTCAAAATTTAGCTTCAGATTGGTCGTCACCGACCAGCAAACTGGTCGGAGACAAGGGGGTTTTCCCGCACAGGTCTCCGTGCGGACAGTTATCTGACAGAAACACGCAACTACCTGGAAGTTATCATCAGAAAAGGCGCCCTTTGGCGAGAAGACACCGTTTGGCGGAAATGCGTCCCCTGGTTACACGACACCCTTCTGGAATTCAACTGTCGCCTCTTCGTCAAGGATAAATAAGGGGCCAACCCACGCTGTTGGAGATATCTAGCATCATCTACAATCCCGCATTCTGACATCAAACATCATCTGTAATCTGTGATTAATCCTCTGTAACCACGTAGATCATCTTGTACTTAGAACATTTTGTCACAGCCGCTTGGCTAAAAAAGAAGCATTCTCATTGTCTCCATTTTGATATCCAGGAGCTCACATATTATAAATTTTATGTAACCTTGGTTAAGAGACCTAATGTCTTGGACATCTACAATATGTCTATAGTTTCTTTTGCTGATTTTTTTTACTGTAGTGGCCTCTTGGCTGAAATTTTTCTCGAAAATAGCCCTTATGTCGAGCAATTTGCGGATCTAACCCCCTGATGTGTATTTTCAGCGGTCGGTGAACGCTGAATATTTTTTCTCAATTTTTTTACACCGAAAACAGCAGTCGGTGAGCGCTGTAAATTTTTTTAACATTTCCTGCAAATTTAAGCTATCTGGTACCGCTGAATTTTTTTAATTTTTTTTTGCGCGGTAATAATCAAGCAGTCCGACGCCGCTTAAAATTTATTGTTTCTTTAATATTAAGCGGTGCCTTAGTAATTTTGTTTTTTTCTCTCCCTGCACAGGTTATTTTATTAAGTAGAGGAGCTGGATCGCTTAATTTTTTTTAATATGCAGAGCCCTTGATTCGGGTCCAAATTGAGAGCAGGCAGCGCAGCTTTATTTTTTTATCATTGCTGTAATTATATAAAATTTTTATCGTATTGTCTCCTGTCAAAAATTTTATCGCGGGAGTAGCGAACTTTTTTCAAAAATAACTGGTCTTGCGACAAAATTGTAATATTTCTCTATTTTTTTCACCGCGGGAGAAAAGTTTTTTTAATACCCAGCGGCCGGAGCAAACTGATAAAGCATGCACAAGATACCGATCGATCGAGATGGACCATGCAAAATGGCGAGAAGAGATGCAACAGCGACAACTGCCGATCGATTCAATGCTGGACATAGGCCACCTGCGGCGCTGTTCATTTAGCCGAAAAATATTGTCTTCATCTCTCTCTCTCTTTTGTTTGCTCTCATTTAACAAATCTATCAAGCTAATTTGGGCCTTGGGCTATGAGAATATTATTCTCTCTCTCCATTGGGCTATGTTACCGAATTCGTAAGCTCTGACCGAGTTAGGCATTATATGGGCCTTGGTGATTGCCTCTCTCTCTATATATATCTTTTACTCCAGGTGTAGTTACTCCTACCTCTGAAATACTATCTAAGTAAACTTGAAATACTCCTTTTATCACTTTGGGTACACTCATATAAATACTCCTTTTATCACTTTGGGTACACTCATATACTAGTTATAAGATATTTCAATATGGACCACATGAAAAAATTGCAAAGGAGTACATAGTTTTTAGCGTATTTTACAAATACCTTTATATATATCATAAAAAGGAGTATGTCCAAAAAAATATACATACCACCTCTGAAAAAATATAAATACTACCTAGATAATCTTATATACTCGTATACTATACATACATACCCTCCGTTGCTCGAGATACTCCCTACGTTCTGAGATACAACGTAGGGAGTAGAAAAGAGGTTTCCTATATATATACACACACAATACAATTACCTAGGGCACCCAAACAAGTTTGAACTGAAATTCGAAGTAAAGTTTCTTTTTTGATGATAGTTTGATTGTAGGTATGTGCTGATTTTATATATAAATCAGCAAAGCATGTGATCTAAATTCGTTCAAATCTTTGAATTCGAGTGTATTTTTTCGAAGGTATTTGTTTCATTTGAATTGTTATAGATGGATATATGCTCTAAAACTGAAATTTTCGAAAAGTACAACTGAATTTGGCTTGAATTCGCGCATTTAAAATCTTGATGAATCATTTTCTTATATTTATATATATATAGCACGTTTTGTCTCACTTAACACGCATATATATAAGTTTTGAAAAATTCTCAAAAAATTACCATATGTAGAAGAGGTGAGCTTCTACAATCGTATAAAATTTGAAGACCAAACTCAATCGCATTTGAAAGATATGAAAAAGAAAAACAGCAAAATGAATAGTGCCAAATAGTAAAAAATCACTATTCATACTGAATTTGTCTTTTTCATGTTTTTCAAATGCGATTGAGTTTGATCTTCAAATTTATATATATATATGGCAACATATCCAATGCAAACCCCTCTTACCGTGCAAACTCCATGAAATCCACGTGTAGAAGTTTTGAAAAATTCTCAAAAAATTACCATATGTAGGCGAGGTGAACTTCTACAATTTTGCAAAATTTGAAGACCAAACTCAATCGCATTTGAAAGATATGAAAAAGACAAACGGCAAAATAAATAGTGCCAAACAGTAAAAAAGATACTATTCAGGCTGAATTTGTCTTTTTCATATCTTTTAAATGTTATTGAGTTTGGTCTTCAAATTTTTCTTGATTGTAGAAGCTCACCTCCCCTATATATGGTAATTTTTTGAGATTTTTTCAAAATTTCTACACGTGGGTTTTACGGAGTTTGCACTGGATATATCGCATATATATATATATAATCACTATTCATGCTGAATTTGTCTTTTTCATATATTTCAAATGCGATTGATTTTGGTCTTCAAATTTTGCACGATTGTAGAAGCTCACCTCCTCTACATATGTTAATTTTTTGAGAATTTTTCAAAACTCCTACATGTGAGTTTTACGAAGTTTGCACAATAAATAAGGTTTGCACTGGATATATATATATATATATATATATATATATATATACTCTGTCTCTTTGTCGAACCGAGGATTGGAATGCGGATGGGAGCGTGCACGGCTACGCTCGGTCCTCATCCAGTCTTTCATTCTCAGGAGAAAACAAAATCAGTCTTTGCATCGGGCGCTTTGTTTGGGAGGCTCGAGCTGCGTCTTCTCGTTGTCGTCAGTTTGTGCTGCTTGTGATTTATTATCGTTGTCGTCAGTTCTGCATCCAGGGAATCCCACGTGATAAAAGGTAAAGCGGACAACTTCGGTTTGGGCCACTCTTATAATTGTACCGTAAGATCCTTTCTTCTGATTTGTGCGGTTGAGATTTTTTGTCTCCTTGTAGTGGGATATGGCTAATCCCATGTATGCGTCCTCAGTCCTCACGTTTCTTTGTGTTGTCGTCATCTAATTAAAAATCAGTGCTGCAATTACATCGTAAGAAGTCCAAAATATCTTTGGAAAGCATCGCGCATTCGCCCCTTCATCCTAAATCATCTAACCACAGAAAGGCAGAATTCATATGGCGAATATATAGACAAAATATTCTGAGTTGGCAAGCCTCCGTTCATTTTCACCCTCTTACCAGCTTCGTTTAGTCCTCCCCTTTTTTACATCCCTTGAGTGCTACTCTATGTGCCAGCATGCATTAGCCATTACTTTGTACACTCTTACCAGCTGTTTAGACGCAAAGCTCCCGGTCAGGTGCGTGGTTTTTCTCTACCAGAAACCTGATGCTCTTATCAAATCATTTCTCACGGCTGCTCATCGGGGCAAGATCTTGTCCAGATCCAAGGTCTTTCACGTGTAATAGAATTTAGCCGTGTAGAGTGAGTTGGGTTGGAATCCTATTGCGGTATATAGTAGTAGAGATGACGGTATACTCTTCCATATTATCTAAAGATAAAACTAAATACAACTTTTACAATGGATGACATCTTATCTCTATAGATCCTATAATCTTTTAATTATGGTATAAAAAGGTGTTATTGTAGACAATAGCTCATATAATAGTGTTTTATACTGTATATATGGTCGTTTCCTCACGAAGAGACAATTATGATCTTTCTCCTTCATATTAGCAAAAATCTTACGTGACAAAACATATAGACAGCTGACACTGTACTATTGTATCTCTACTACTTCTAATTATGAGTTGGTGGCAGTGGTCCGTTCTCCTTTAGAGTATCTGATTCGTTGGATCTGACATGAACAGCTGAGATAGAAGAGAATTTAATCATATTTTAGATGGAAGGATTTTATCATATCTTTTTTGAATAGAAATAATATTTTAGCATATCTCTATTCACATGTTCTTACTATGGAAGGATGTTATTCATATACCTTATAAATGGAAGGATTTTCTCATCATGTCCTGCATGGATAGAAGGATATACTCAGTATATCCCATAATACGGGAACTCTATCTCATCATATCTGGAAATGCATAGATTAAAAGGAAAGAATCACGCAACCAAATCACGTACCAATCATGAAGATGTCGGGGAGATCTGGCTTCCATCCGCCTGCGTACGCTGTTTTCTGCTTTCATCTACTCCCTATTAGAGGGCACCCACTTCATCTTCAGGAGGATAGACCGGTCGGTAGTAGAGACACACGCAGAAAGAGAAGAGAAGAGAAAGGTTGCGTGCAACAAGTAAGAAGATTTCCTGCAAGAGAAAGGCAATAACTTTCTCCTCCTTCAATGGTAAGAATTGATATCTCTCTACTAATTCTAATTAAGAGTTGGTGGCGATCGTCCGTTCTCCTTCAGAGTACTTAATTCGTTGGATCTAACATGAACGGTTGAGATGGAAGAGAATTTAACCCGATAGTCAAATCTCTTCGGAGTAACAAACTTTTCCTACTATTGAAACATAACTAAAGTTAATGTTCTTTGCAAATATTTTTTTTTGTCACAAATTGAGTTTTCGTTGCAACGCACGGACGCATGACTAGTATCCCTTAATGTTGGACTTTTACTCGCAACTTGCAACATCTCAGCGATAATCGTGAGGAGGTGCATTTGCAGTACTGCAAAAATGGTGAAACGGGGGAATTACAAAAAATTTATGTAAAATTATGTGCTCTACCCCGGTAGTGGAAGGTTGTGGAATGAACATTTTGAGCACACCGCTGAGGGTTGATAGGCTAGGATCTGTAGTTAATCTTAGGGTGAAAACAGATTGGATCTGGAGCCGGATCTTATCAAGACTAAGGGTGTGTTTGGTAGAGCTTCAGCTCCATCAGATTCGTGGATCTGGTGGAGCTGGGTATTCCTAGCTTCACTAGATCTGTGGAACTGGGGCTGTGAGTACATTAAGAATGTTTAGATGGATCATCTTGTTTACATTTTAGACCAAAAATATAAACTTAATTCACTTTATTTTAGCCTACAAGTTTCAGATCTCAGGTGAAGCTAGGATCTAGAGCTCTACCAAATAGGCCCTAAATATGGGAAGTTACTTTGCTATTTAATCGGATTCGGGGTAGATTTATCGAATTCGGAGCGGAACTAGATTTTTCTCATATTATGCCAGATCATTTCCCACAGATAATTTTCTATGTTGAGGAAGATGAAGAATAATTTTAGAAAAGATCTGTAGCCTTTAAAAATAGCAAAATGCACTAAAAAGTTACAAAAATCACAAAAGTATTTAAGAATATTTGGAACCTGGATAAAATATATTATACTTTTCAAAGATTTTTATCAATTATGTTTCTTTTAGTCTTGGGGAAAATAGAAAAAAGCTTTTATATATTTAAGAAATTTCATAGGTGGCTCAAAAAAATCAATAATAGATAAAATCATTGTTTTAAGCTAGAATTTTAAATTGAGTTTTCTACATCTTACGTCGCTGTTATTGTGTCAAATTTATATATGAATTTATGTTGAAGCGTACTATGCCATTACGTGAATGTGATCGTGTATTCGTGTGCGAATGCAATCGTGTTGAAACGTTTAAGCTATGTATGGAATGGTTCAACAATGTATATTCCGTCTTGTGTGCGCAACTGTGTACTATCCTACTATTTTATCTGTTTTCGATCTGAATCCGCCATATATATGCCCTATGTCCGTATCTCGAACACTTCGAATTCGTATTCGTATCTATCCTGCCCATATTCAGATTTAAATTTGAGAAAAATATGGATTAAGATACGGGATAAGCAATATTCGTGCATATCCGCCCCGGTTTAGGGCATGTACACCATGCCACCCCAACTAGGTACCCTGCAGATCCAGGTTGGCCTGGATGTCACCGTGGAGACGAAGTGAGTGCTTGCGGAGCGTCAAAGCAACCTGCAAAGGAGGCGGTGCCCTGAGGAAAGTGTTAGTGGTCTAGCGAAGATAGGAAGGGAGAGAGAGAGTAGGTACCTCTTTCCATTGCTTTCGAAGCCAAAGTGGTGGGAGCTCGACGGTAGCAGGATTCGGGTTGGGCGATGTATGTAGTACTTCAGAATTCAGATGAGGAATAGGCTTGTAAAATCCATTAGGAGTAAAAAGGCTACCTACCAACCTACAATGGAGAAAGGTTTCCAATAAGAGAATGAATAAAGAGTTATGTTGTTAAAATGGTGCATGTGAATTACAGGTGCACAAGAAATAAGCTGGGAAACGCTTCTTATAGTAGATTTTGTTGCATAAAAATGGTTACCTATACACTGGTTTTAGGAAACAAAAATAGATGGATGTACGTATTTATCCCCTGAAATTTGCCTAACATGTGAAATTCTGAAGGTAATTTACACAATTAAGCTATGAATTCTGCTTGCTCATGGGGTGCCATAAGAATATGTGTGGGACCTTTAGTGTGTATTCGGTAATTTGGTAAGCATGAATCCTGGGCTGAGCATTGAATTGTTTCTATTCCCATTGTGCAATAGGTCCTTGATTTTTACCTAATTTGTTCAGTTTCTCAACTAGAATGATGTGGTTTGCTTTTCCTTTTTAGTTCGAGCTATATTTTTCCCTGTTTGGTGTCCTAAAAATTGATACATCTAATGTCGGTTGTTCTGCACCAATCAGTCACTTGTGACAATTCCACCCGATGTGTGTCCTTCCTACCTGGATGTTTAAATGCTTAAAAAAACATGTCTATGATGGAGTCATAAACTTCTTCATTTAAAGATTCACATTACCATACATATAAAATATAAATTAGTACATAATTGAAACACTACTGAATTACACCCCTCCATAACGCTGCCATAAGTGCACCACTAGATCGTCTTGAAGCTGGTAGTGAGTTTTCCTGTTCTGAATAGAATGATGAGTTTGAATAAACTCAAAGAGTTTATGTGTATGTTCGTGTGACACCGAAACTGTCTCTCTCATTCCTTCATAATTGTAGTCAAGTGGTCCTCCGTCCCGCTCATCTTCAACTATCATGTTATACATGATGACACATGCTGTCATGATATCGCTTAGTGTTTGTTGATCCTAGAAATGTGCTGGTCCTTGAACAATTGCAAAACGAGATTGCAGAACTCCAAAGGCTCGTTCCACATCCTTCCTAGCTACCTTTTGAGCTTGGGCGAAATATTTCTTCTTATTCCCTTGGGGAGTTGGTATTGCCTTCACAAATATTGCACATGCAGGATATATCCCATTTGCAAGATAGTATCCCATTGTGTAATTGTGTCCGTTGATAGTATAATTCACTTCCGACGCTTGTCCTTCTGCTAGCTTTGCGAAGAGAGCAGAACGGTGAAGAACATTAATATCATTGTGAGATCCTAGTAAACCAAAAAAGGCATGCCAAATCCATAGATCTTGTGAAGCAACAGCTTCTAGAATTATTGTTGGCCTGTGTATATTCCCAGTATACAATCCTTGCCATGATGTAGGGCATTTTTTCACCTCTAGTGCATACAATATGTCGGCGATCGGGACCGTCGACCGCGAGGGGGTGCGGAGGATCGTGTAAGGACGGAGCCTGAGGTCGTGCTTGTCCGGGAAGGGCGTCGTCGCGCGTATGTCGATGAAGAACAAGGGGGAGAAACAGCGTCGTGGACACGATGATTACACTGGTTCGAGCCCGCAAGTCTGAGTAAAAGCTCTATTCCAGTCTTGCCCTCGGGCGAAAGATGAATACAATGCTCTATGCTAGAGTACAATAGGAGCTCAAGCTCGGTTCTGTTCAAGCCAGAGTGTACATGGGAGAGTATCCTTCTCTTCCTTTTTTCCCCTCTTTTGATCGTGCCTGGACATCCCCTTTTTAGAGCCCCTCGGGAGCTTCTGTCGTTCTTTTCCGAGACCGACGTCATGCAGTCGCTGTTGTAAGATCGAGGATGCCGACTAGAGGGGGAGGGTGAATATTCGGTTTTAATATTTCTTCTCACTAAATACACGCTCTATTGATCTCTATGTCAAAACCTAAATAATAATCAATGTGAAAGCGATAACCTAAGATTTTGACAAATAAGAGCCTAAATCAACTAGGCTTTCTAAATGCACTTGCTAATTATGTCTCTACTAAAGAATATACAAACCTAAAGACAATCAAGCAATTTAATTCTAGGAATGTAAATTGCAACAATGTAAATAGAGAATTGAAAGCAAACAAAAGGAGACACACCGATGTTTTACCGTGGTGTTCGGAGACTTGCCGGTCTCCCCTAATCCACGTTGAGGCAAGCCCAAACCACTTTGGACCGACTCCACGAATTGAGCACCCGCCTCGATTCCACTAGTGGTAGCTCTTTCCCCCTCCGGGTAGGCGAGCTCCGACCTTCACAACTTTGCCGGGCCTTCTCACAATCTCCTTGAGAAGGTCACCGTGCACGACGCCTGCACACGCCGTCTAGGTGTCGGCAAACACCAAGAGTAGTAAGTCAAGCCCTCTAGATTGAACCTTACCAAGTGCAACACATGCACAAGGATGCTCAATCCTTCTCTAGATGCAACACATGCAACTAGAGACTTCTCTCCTTGCTCACAAAGTGCAACACATGCACAATATGGAGGAGATACTCACACTAGCTCAAGAGAAAGCAAATCAACACCAAAGAGATTCTACACAAGAAACTCTAAATCAAATTCATCTCAAATCACTCAAATATGGCTCTATGAGCTCTTGGGGTTTTGCTCTCACAAGAATACCTCAAATGGGTGCTAGAACAGCCACAAAACCCTCCTAGCTTGGCCCCTTTTATAGCCCCTCAAGAAAACTAGCCGTTGGAGGGTGAAATGGGGTAAAAACGTAGCAAACCCGGTGCTACCGCCCTACTAGGACCGGTAGCACCGGCCTTTAGGCCAACGGTCACTTCTGTGCATTAAAAACACCAAAACTAGCCGTTGCTACAGTACCCCGGTGCTACCGCCCATCTAGGACCGGTAGCACCGGCCATTTCCACCAAAAAACACTTCTCTGGAGTTTTTACACCGCCTTTGGGGCCGGTAGCACCGCCACGAGCGGTCCTACCGCCCATCTGGGGCCGGTAGCACCGCTCGGGCGGTGATACCGCCCATGTAGGGGCGTTGCTACCACTGTCAGAGCCACTAAAACGCTCATAACTTTTTACTCCGAACTCCGATTTTGGTGATTTTTGATTCTATGCGAAGCTTATCATGAGGGCTACAATCTCTACCCATTTTCAAGATTTAAGCAACCATAGATATTTTTAAATATCACAAAAATAGAGACTCTAATGTAGTCATTCAAGTCTAAAATCTGATTTCTCGAAATCCCTTACATAGACTTGATTAAGAGCATGACTACAAGCTAGAGGGAATCAAATAAGATCAAATCTTATGCCATTTGGTGATCAACTCATGATCAAAATAATTTGCAAAACATATTTGCAAATAAACCGAGAATCCATGAGATCAATCCTCTAGCCATGTAAGGATCAACACATAATCCCGACACTTTGCAAAACACATTTGCAAATGCCAACACATGCTCTAGGATCAAAACCATAACCTCTAGATTATTTGCAAATAGAAAAATCATAAACTTTACTCAGCCTTGTGATGATCAACACATGATCAAATCACAAGCTAAAACACCGATGCATGAGCTCTCACCTTTTGCAACATATGCAAAACTTAGTTCTATGCAAAAATCATATAAACCAAATTACATGAGCTATCTCCCTTTTGCAACACATGCAATTCCATAGCTCCATGCAAAAACCAAATCGATTAAGATTCAATAAGAAGCAAGCATGAGCTCCTTATTTGCAACACATGCAAATACTTAGCTCATGCAAGAACCAAATAGAGTGAGCTAGAGTGAACGGATTGAGTTCATCAACACATGATGAAGCTCAAGCTATAATACTTAACCCTCTTAATAGTACGGCACCTAACTAGCAACCCGGTCTCCCATTCAAACATCGAGACCAGAAAAGACTAGGAACACATCCTTAGCCCTAGCTAGTTATACCTTTGCCTCTAGCACATCCACTTGGAGCTTTTATGATTTCCATCATCTTCTCTCCAAGTCGGGATCTTTGTCTTATTCATCAACACATGATGAACTCCCTTGTCTTAGCTTCGGATCCTCTCTTGATGCTCATCAACACATGATGACGTCCTTTTCCCGTTCATCCATCTCAAACTTGCACTTAACCTATTTCAAACTCATTGAAAGTGTTAGTCCAAAACACATGGTTGTCTCAATCATCATTGCACTCCATTAACACATAATGGATGCTCTCAAGATCCTTTGATCTTTTCCTTTGATGATTGACCACAACCCAAAGACAAATGATTGAAAGATTAATTGTGTCTTGAGTATACTAATGCAACTAATACTTCATATACACAAGAACTTTGGATTGCCCTAGGATCAACAAAGTGAACTATCAACACATGACTAGTTCTTTGTTGATTGAATGGCAACCGAACACAATTTAAATTGTCATGAGTATATATTAACTACACAAGTTTCATATACCCAATATGATGGTTAGTAATGATCCATATATGTTTGAGTGATAGAAATAGGATCAATACATTTAAACCATCAACTATAGAATAAACTCCATTAGGTATGTGCATATAACAAATTGATCATAGAATCAATACGCACATAATCAATCTTAGATTGCATATGAGTTTATCCTATATTTGCATGAGTATATTACAACTACACAAGTTATATATACTCTAACGATTGTTTCAAAGTCTTGATCCTTTATATGTTATTTAGTAATAAGACATGGATCAATACTATTGAAACAACAAGTTAAATTATAAACTCCCCCTAGATGTGTGCATTCATGTAATATATGAATTAGGAACATAATGCACATACTTGGACTAAAGCAACGGAATAGTTCATACTTTAATTTGAATCCTAAATATGCATTCAGATGATAGAGTGCATACAAGTGCATACCTTAGGTTTTCCATTTTCCATCCAAATATGAGACTAATAAGAGTTAAGCTCAACAAAAGAGTTAGTCTTATAAACGATTTGTCATTACTTAACAATTGAGACTAATCAATATTATGATTATCAAAAGAGTTAGTCTCAATATTAGATTTGTCATTAACACCAAAACCAACTTAATGGAGCTTGAACTTTCAGCTGTGAGCTGACTCGAGTTTATTGTGAGCCGACGGGAGCAGTTGTGAGATGATAGGAGCAGTTATGAGCTGACGGGAGTTGTTGGCCCTAGTTCCCTCGCAGGGGATGGGTTAGCCCTAGTTCCCATGCAGGGAAAGGTTTCTACTTCTCCAAAAATGGACCGTTACAAGAAAAGAATCGGTCTGGAGGGTACGAGTGTTACGGGCTCGAGCTCGGATTGGGGTCTTATCCTCTTGTCCGAGCTCGAGCTCACCGGATACAGACTCGAGCCCGGGAGGCGCATGCTCGAGCTCGTACGCACGAGCTCGAGCCTGGGGACCCGCGCTTCGGACTCGAGGGAGATGGGTTTGAGTCCGAGGGGTATTCACCCCTGCCGATGCTACCAATCCCCGAAACAATCTATTCTTCCTAGCCTTTTAGCAAAAACCTCTTTTCTCACCGATTGCAAGTAATCCTGTAGTATCATTCTTATTTGGAGATATCAAATACTCATCTCCAAAGAGGACAATAATAGCTGGCACAAACCTTTTAAGATTATCTATGGTAGTACTTTCTGCAATCCGTAGACAATCATCAATAGCATTTACTGGTACTCCATAAGCTATCATCCGGAATGCTGTAGTTACCTTTTATAAGAAGATAACCCGATAATTCCAGCATAATTCCTTTTTTGAACAAAATAATCATCATGGGCTTCTATAGCATGCAATATGCAAAGAAATAGAGAACGACTCATTCTAAATTTGTGCCGAAAAGAAGAATGAGCCGTAGACAAGATGATCAACTACAAATACAAAGAAATAAAATATTTCTCATTGTAAACCTGCGGCAAAAGAAGGTTAGGCTGTAGATCGGAGGATCAACAAAATAGTCTCGGTATAGCCTGGCATGCCCTTCCTCTCTATTGCGATGTATGTATTAATGGCTAAAAATAGAACCCCTACGTTGTCGAGCATTCACACACTTATCTTGCTCCTGTGCTAGGTATGCTACTATAAGAAGAGATTCATCGTCGTCATCCAACGATGAGTCCTCTGAGAGGAAATGCTGAACTAAACTCTGACGACTCATTAAAATATGCTAGATAGTGAATATTCAGAAATGGGCAAGGTTTGGAAGTGCAAATGGCTATGTATATATAGCCTAAAAATATAGCCGTTGCAATATAACCGTTACGCTAGCCGTTAGTATAAAATTTAAATTTTAAATTTTCGCAACTAAAAATAGCCTGTCAAATTTTTCCCAGTAAAAAATAAATGAGGCTCATATGGCGGTTATGAAATATCATTATAATATAGGAGGGAGAAAATAAAGAGTGAGATTTAGGGAATGCTGTTGGAGAGTGAAGAGATATAGGGAAGGAATCTTTTTAATGAATTAAGTTGAGGATATAGAGATCTAGATTTAGAGAATACTGTTGGAGATGCTGGTAAAGTTTCTATCGAAAAATACTGAATAAAAATACGATTTGAGGACTCAGAAATATTTTAGGACTGGCATGCAAGTCCAGTGAACCACGGTGCATTGCATGGGTGTGGGAGTTTTGAGAGCTGTCTTGAGTAGCTTGCGATGATGTTGGAAATAAAACTAGCAATAGAGGTTATCATGCAGTAGCAGCACATGCCCCAACAAAAGCCCACTATACTAAGAGTGCGCACGTGATCATTTCTTTGCCGCACGAGTTGTACGTAGACGGCATCTTTCTCCGAATTCTCGTGCACGAGCGCTGCAATCTGCACAGCAGTGACGCCATGTGATGTCTGATCGTAGTTTAAAATCTTCGAAATTTCTGGAGATCTCGTTTTTCACGTTCGAGATATCGGTTTTGGAACGTGAACAATTTCCGAAGTATTGATTAGAGTAAAAAAATTTAAATTACTATAGTAATCCTAAAAATCTCGACGAGATTTGGCGTAGAAATTTCTCAAGATCTCGGTTTCCGGATGTGGACGATTTTTGAAATGCCGATCGGAGTAAAAAAAATTAAATTACTACAGTAATCTCGGAAATCTCTGGTGTTTTTTTGACTTTTTATTTACCGGATTTGATCCAATAACCTTTAAGAAAGTCATCGCCTGGAAGCTGATTGTTTCCCCAAAGATTCATTTTTTTCTTTGGCTTCTTTCTCACAATAAAATTATGACGAAAGACAATTTGCTAAAAAGAGGTATGGATAAAGGGAGTGCTTGCTATTGTTGTAATGAGTTTGGTCTCGGAGTCTTTCGGTTCGAGGATTAGTTATAAATATGAATATATTACAATCTAAAAGATGACAAGTTCTAAAATGACAACAAACTGAAGCGCATATAATCAATTTTGCCCCAACAAAATTCCTCCTTGATTTCTCCCCGCATTTCCTGATTCTCTTCGTTTCTAGTCTCACGTGTGGGGAAAGCACTCTCTCTCTCTCTCTGTGTCCTTTGCCTTCTTAGCGCATTGTTTTCTTCGTCTTGGGCGCTGTCTTGCGCAAGCCGAGTGAGTTGAGGCGGCGGCGGAGGAGGTGGAGCAATGGCTCACCACCTGCTGCACGGCACCCTCCACGCCACCATCCTCGAGGCCGACAACCTCACCAACCCCACCCGCGCCACCGGCGGCGCCCCCGAGTTCTTTCGCAAGGTCAATTATCCCCTACACCCATACTGCCATAGTGCCATGGGAGTAGTAGATGGCGTCCATGGAAACGAAAAATCTCACTTTCTTGGCGCACAAAGATCAAATATGTTTCGTCACTGGAGATTCTTGGTTTCCATGTCGCGAGAAAAGAAGCGATTTTTACAGTCCGGTGTGCAATACTAGCTTCTTCTTGGCTTGTGTTTCGTTAGGATTTAAGGATCTTGTCTGGTTTTTCTCTGTGCTCGTGTAGATTGTGGAGGGGTTCGAGGAGACGATTGGGCTCGGCAAGGGCTCGACGCGGCTGTACGCGACGATCGACCTCGGCCGGGCGCGCGTCGGCCGGACGCGGGTCATCGACGATGACCCGGTGAACCCCCGGTGGTACGAGTCGTTCCACATCTACTGCGCCCACTTCGCCGCCGACGTCGTATTCTCCGTCAAGGCCGCGCAGGCCATCGGCGCCGAGCTCATCGGCCGCGCCTACCTCCCCGTCCCGGATCTGCTCGCCGCCGCCGAGCAAGAAATCGAATGCTGGCTCGACATCCTCGACGCGAGCAAGAAGAAGCTCCCGCACGGGCCCAAGATACAGGTGCGGCTGAAGTACTGCCACGTCACCCGCAACAGCCGCGAGTGGGGCGGGGGCGTCGGCAGCGCGCAGTACCCCGGCGTGCCGTACACCTTCTTCTCGCAGCGGCCCGGGTGCAGGGTCACCCTGTACCAGGATGCGCACACCCCGGATGCGTTCGCGCCCAGGATTCCGCTCGCCGGCGGCGGGCGCTACGAGCAGGGACGGTGCTGGGAGGACGTGTTCGACGCTATCAACGACGCGCGCCACCTGGTGTACGTCACCGGCTGGTCGGTGTACACCGAGATCACGCTGATACGTGACGGTGCCCGGCCGCGCCCCGGCGGCGAAGCCACCCTCGGTGAGCTCCTGAAGCGCAAGGCGCGCGAGGGCGTCCGCGTGCTCATGCTAGTGTGGGACGACCGCAGCTCAGTCGAGTCCCTGGGCTTGACGTGGGGGTACATGCAGACGCACGACGCCGAAACGAAGGAGTACTTCCGCGGCAGCGGCGTGCACTGCGTCCTCTGCCCCCGGAACCCCGACGCCGGCAGCAGCGCCATCATGGGCGTCCAGATCTCCTACTTAATCTCTCACCACCAGAAGATCATCGTCGTCGACCACGACATGCCGGTGAGGGGCACCGGCTCCGGCCACCGCCGCATCGTCAGCTTCGTCGGCGGCCTGGACCTCTGCGACGGGCGCTACGACACGCAGTTCCACTCCCTCTTCCGGACGCTGGACACGGCGCACCGCAATGACTTCCACCAGCCCAACCTTGTCGGTGCGGACATCGGCACGGGCGGACCGAGGGAGCCATGGCACGATATCCACGCCAAGATCGAAGGCCCCGCCGCGTGGGACGTGCTTTACAACTTCGAGCAGCGGTGGAAGAAGCAAGGTGCTGGCAAGGACCTCCTCGTTGATCTCAAAGCGTTGGCGAACCTGATCATACCGCCATCGCCGGTGATGTTCCCCGATGACCGGGAGTCGTGGAATGTGCAGGTGTTCCGGTCCATCGACGGCGGTGCGAGCTTTGGCTTTCCTAACACTCCTGAGGCCGCTGCTCAATCCGGCCTTGTCAGCGGCAAGAACAACACCATTGACAGGAGCATTCAGGACGCCTACATCCACGCGATACGCCGCGCAAAGCACTTCATCTACATTGAGAATCAGTACTTTCTCGGCAGCTCGTTCGCGTGGAAAGCCGACGGCATAAGGCCAGAGGACATCGAGGCATTGCATCTGATTCCGAGAGAGCTTTCACTGAAGATTGTGAAGAAGATTGAAGCCGGTGAACATTTCGCAGTATATGTTGTGCTGCCAATGTGGCCAGAAGGCCCTCCTGCAGGTGAATCTATGCAGGCAATACTGGATTGGCAGAGGAGGACGATGGAGATGATGTACTATGACATTGCCATTGCACTTGAGGTGAAGGGGATCGATGCAAACCCGAAGGATTACCTTACATTCTTCTGCTTAGGGAACAGGGAGGTGAAGAGGAGTGGCGAATATGAACCTGCAAGTCGCCCAGCGGATGAGAAAGACTATGCTCGGGCCCAGAAGGCGCGGCGGTTCATGATCTATGTTCACTCCAAGATGATGATAGGTATGCTCAAACACATTGCTGAATCTAACACTTTAGTCTAGAAACTGCAAGTTCACTCTGATGTTGCACAAAATTCCAGCAGCCACATGATTTCTGTTTGAGAGGTGCTTCCATGCTTTTCTTTTCTACAGTTGTACAAATATTAAAGTATGAATGAAGGATAGATAGTGATTACTTACCTCTTCGTTTGCTTCAAGATTTGTGCAACTTGTATTAGGAGGGAAAACATTGAAGCACTGCTCTGGTTTGTTTCACTTTTGAAAGTTTTTAGGTGTTCACAGGACATTTCATGTTTCTAGTGTTCCATTCTTTGAAGTATACCGATAATTACTTGTCTAATTCCGACACACCCATGTTCATGAAATTATGAGAAGGCTTCTGTAGGGCAGGTCAAATTTGGGTGTCACAAAAGAACATATCTCCAATGTCCATTCTTGCCAGCAGAACATAGCTGATATATTCACTTCTGTGTCGATCCCTATACTGTCATGACATGTTTCATACTTTCATGTGGTTGAAGTTAAATTCGTTTGTTTCAGTTGACGACGAGTACATCATTGTCGGATCTGCCAACATCAACCAGCGGTCAATGGATGGGGGCAGGGACTCCGAAATCGCCATGGGCTCATACCAACCATGCCACCTGAACACCAAAGACCAGGTTGCAAGAGGTCAGGTCCACGGTTTCAGGATGTCGCTGTGGTATGAGCACCTCGGCATGCTGCATGATGATTTCCTGAACCCGGGGAGCCTGGAGTGCGTTCAGAGGGTGAACAAGACGGCTGACAAGTACTGGGACCTCTACGCTAGTGATGAGCTCAACGATGACCTCCCCGGCCACCTGCTCACCTATCCGGTTGCCGTGACGAAAGGTGGTATAGTGACAGAGCTACCTGGGGCAAAATTCTTCCCTGACACGCAGGCTCCGGTGCTCGGGATAAAATCTAATAGACTGCCCCATATTCTCACCACATAGGGCATTAAAATTCTGCAAGTGCAAATTGCAATCTCTGCACTGTTAAGTGCTGCTCCTAGATATTTATGTGGTTTCAGCAGTGTAAGCTATTCTATTGTTGTTAGCTCTATGCGATATTTCTAGTCTGAATTTGGTTTATCAGCTTATCTGAAATCTGAATATTTCAGTTGGTCCGAGTCTTTGCATGATGCATACTTAAGAGTACTGAAGCTTGAAGATTTAGGAATGTTTTAAATTGATATTTGACTAGTTCATTAGCTGTTTCAGACTTCAGAATTGGACGGCTAGGTTAATTACTCTAAATCCTTAGTGTGACACAATCTTGTCAAATATTGTTAGTTTGACCTCTTGGATTCCAGACAGCTTCTGAAAGGTTCCTGTCAGCTAACACATGGCCAATGTGCCTGATTGGTTCCCCACTTCGTTTCTGCAAGAACTGCGTGTCCTTTTTCCAATCTTTGAATTGGAGAAGTATGCAGAGCAGACGTGTAGTCTTCAGTCTTCCTTCCAGTTTTGCTGCTTCTAGGGTACATGTACCTGAACTGCTACTTTGTCCTATAGAATTACTGGTACAACTTGGACATTGTTATGCCACAGACAGTAATAACTAATAACTGCTACAGTTAAGTAAAATTTACTGAACCACTTTAAAAAAATGTTGTAGATAGTAGTAACTTTCAGAAGAATGCTTTTCCCTACAATACCTAGAACTATACCTGAAAATCTTAAGCAGACTATGTAATGTTCTGGAGATTACACGGAGCATTTCCTAAAGTTACAGCTCATGTTCAAAATGGAGGAACATTCTTGTCACATCCAGCTGCCGCTTGTTCTATTAGGTTTGTGCTGGTCTGGTCTTCGGTGGAAGCTCTGGAAATGGTGATCACTGATCTGCTTTGACCAGTCGATGCTTTCACCCTTTCTTGCTTTCCGATTCTTGAGTCCTTTTCCTTTCTTGTGCATTAAGCCTGCTCCAGTCTAATTTATTCCCCCATTCCTTTGTGTCCATCCATTTTTCCTAACATTTTAGGCCAAGCACTGACATGATTGGGATGCTGAGATAAATATATTCATGGGGCTAATTGGCCAGAAAACACTACAAATGCCATTCAAGGTGGAAAACAACTTCTGTGGATCATTGGCAAGCGGCCACATGACCAACCTGCCTGCCTCACAGTGTATGTTGTTTTTCTGTATACTTCAGCAAACAAGTTTTCCCAACGCTGAAGGTAGCGATGAATGTAAATCAGATATTGGTCATATCATGTTCACATATTTTTCTTCAATATTGACGCTAGTAAATTGTTAATGATATTTCGCCGCAAAAAAAATGTTGATGATATTGGTAGGACCTGAGCCTACACTACACCTAGATACGATTCTTGTGCCAGCACCATGCCATCACAGCTCATCTTCACAGGCTCTAATGGTGGAGTACAAAATAAGCACGAGGTTGTTGGCCAGGATGCTCGGCATCAAGTACAGTACTAGAAATTTAACTCCAAACAAATCTCGTGGATCACACCATCTTTGCATCCATCAGTCCCAAATCGCAATCACTTGCTCAATCAACCACCGTCCCCACCTCAAATCGGCATTGATACCACGAGTAGCTTTGAACAATGGGCATTCATACCATATCACCACACCAAGTTGGATCAACCATTGAACCACCTATGCCAATGGCAGCGCAAGAAAAACGTTATGAGACATGGAATAAAGCATTTTTTGTGTATCCTCCCACACAAACCGCCAATTTTTACGAGACATGGAAAGAAAGTAGTCTTAAGAAAACAACAGACTAGCTACGGCTTAGAAGACAACAAATGCGCGACTGATGACACTCCAAAAATCTAATGCAATTTTAGAAGCAGATCGAGATCTTCCGTTGATGTCTTATTTTTTTTCCTCGGGACAATTTATTCATTCGAGTGGAAATTCGCAGATCTGAGATGCAAAACATAAAGAGGAATTTTACGGCGCATGATACTAGTAGTATATCGTGGAAGTTGTTTGCACTAAAATTTAGTAAGATATATGACTGATTTGTAAGGTAAGTTAAATTTGGATACCTAGCCGACATCGATTTAAACAAGGAATTTGATCTATGGGAGATGGAAATCGATACGGTTCATAATGACGGATCAAATAGGATACTATCGGCTTATGCGCTATAAAAAGGGATCAAAGACGAGCTGAATAGATAAACAACCATCAATCAAGTAACTCGTATATATTTTTATTTACTTTCCGTCGATTAGGGGTAGCTCTTTTAATTTAGACCTTATAGTTCGTTCTTGATCCATAAAGTTGCGTATCGCCGATTGTTGATCATCTTCGATTACATTAATTTATCTAGGTTTCTTTTTCTCCGATCTTGTTGCGCATCGTCTTTTTGGGAAAATCTATCTTTACCGAATCATCTAATCAACCGTACCAAGTTGATTAGATCTAACGTTACGCACGGTTTAATAAGCTAAATAGTTGTTTATATCATACCTATATTGAAAATCTAATCGGCCAATATAGTTGTTTAGATTATAATTTTCTTACCGACTACAGGATCAAATCGGTTGGCACGTTAAGACCAATATTAAACCCGGCGTTTGCATGTGTTTGAGCCGATCATATCCTTCATCAAATTTTCGAACAGCAGTATAAATCAGATTTAGCTGTTAATTTATTAAAGGTATTTTTTGTTTGAATTTAATGCGGCGTGAAAGATCTCAAAGTAAAAGGAAACAGCCCCTATTTTCCCACCGTTTTTTTAATAAAGGATCTCCACGTGGATCACACCGTCCGTCGCCCATCACACGGCGCGCGCAAGGCGCAACCCATACGATCCAGCCACGCTCCCATACATACGGATTCCCGTACCCGGTAGGCCTCAAACGCACGCGTAGATTCGCTCTCCTCCTCCTCCTTCTCTCCTTTCCTTCTCCATTCCCCAAACCAACCCAACCCGCCACCACCACCGTCTCCTCTCCCTCTCATTCCGCCACGCCGCAGGCGCCATGCCCGGCGCGGCGGCCCACGCGGTGGGTCCCCGCGACGCCACCGCTGCCTCCTCCCCTTCCCCCGTGGCCGCGGTGGCGGCGGCGGCGGGAGGGTGCGAGCCGGTGCGGAAGGCGGGGCCCGTGACCATGGAGCACGTGCTTCTGGCACTGCACGAGACGGAAGCGGAGCGGGAGGCACGGATCCGCGGCATGTTCGGCTTCTTCGACGCGGCGGGGCGGGGGCAGCTCGACTACACACAGATCGAGGCCGGGCTCGCCGCTCTGCAGGTCCCCGCCGAGTACAAGTACGCGCGGGAGTTGCTCCGCGCCTGCGACCGCGACCGCGATGGCCGCGTCGGGTACGAGGATTTCAGGCGCTACATGGACGACAAGGAGCTCGAGCTCTACCGCATCTTCCAGGCCATCGACGTCGAGCACAACGGCTGCATCCTCCCCGAGGAGCTCTGGGACGCGCTTGTCAAGGCTGGTATGTATGACGTAGCCTCGCCTCACTTTCGCCCGGCCTGTACGACCGCAATTTGATCGCCTCGTGCTCGGCTGTCACATGTCGGTCTCAGCGGTTTCCGGATTTCGACGCGTTGTACGAAATGTGGTTGCGGTAGCATATTACTACTTGGCTGTTGGATGCTTGCAGCAAATTAGTAACCAACCGTTGGAGGTCTTTTTTTCTTCTTCCCTTTTGTGGTTTACTTGGTGAGAAGATGGATTTGAGTGTTGTCATGCGTGGAGATGGGAAGGATTCTCTGCTATGGACTTGATAGCAATACTAATTATGCTTAATTGTACTTGCAAGGAGCGTATATTTGATTTGAGGAAATGAGTGGAGAAAAATAATGAATTCCAATATGCGAATAAAGCAATGCTTGAGTTAGGCATCAATTTAACCTTTTTTGCTATCTAGATGGATAACTTGGTTAATCTATACCGGTAGAAAAAAATTAGACGATAATGTTGTAAAGAAATCGCTACAGTATCATCTTGCAATATGCTAGCAGCCTTCTTAAAAAAATGGCCTCAAAGGCAAAAGGTTCACTTGGGCCGTTCGGTCTGTAAATTATTTGAGGTGTAGTTACCAAAGAAACATGCACCTGAGTACCTGACATATATCTGGTGCACAAATACAAATTATTTTATTTTGCTACAAACGCCTGCAGCCCCATTGAAGTTTTGAAGAAACTTTAGAAAAAAAGTTGTGCGCTTGATACTTCTAGCTAATATGTACGACAGTATTCTACCATAAAGTTGGACCCTCACAGGTCATCTTTAAATGAAGATTTGCGATGTTCATAGCATATATAGCACATCCAAGTTAATTCTTTACTAAATATTGCCACTGAGAAAGGTTCCACTGCTTGTCTTTGTCGACTCTGACAGGTCACTGCTAATAATTTACTGAATCTTGGGAGTTAGAACCACTTGAGTGTCTGATTGGACCATTGTTTGATCCATGAACCGTTTGGCTTTGGTTTATTTTCCATCTTTCAATCCTAAACCATGTTGTGCTGAAAGGCGTGTGCCTCAGCATGCCTTGCACCTTGCTTTAGTGCCTTGCATCTTGCTGCTAAAGGTGTGCGCCTAGCTTAGCATGCCGTGCCTTATGCAGAATTGCAGATTGAGGTGCTTTTGTCTCCCTGTGGCTTAAACGGCATTGCATGGCGCATAATAACTTCAGAGTAAAATGGATTGTTGCATTGGTGCAATGCAAGTGTCATCAGCTTTTCTAATCCTCTAATATGACTATCTGCACAAACGTCCATAGCCATCCTGTTTCTCATAATTTCTTGACTGTTATATGCAATGAAAATTATGAAATACTACGGAAATTATCTCAATTATCAGCATTTTTTCGTGGTTGTACCATTAAGTCAAACTTCTGTATCTTTTAGTCTTTCTAAACGAGTTGAAATTGGGCATATGACAACAGTTGCTATAAATAATAATGATGGGTTGACCATGTATTATATTTCCCACCACTCACAGGACTTTCATGTTGGAGGTGTTCATCCACCAGATGTAGGCGTTGAAGATCATATAGATCAGATCCTTCTGATACCTTGCATGGCCCTAAATCATTTCTTATCAAACAGTTCCACATGGTCACAAAATGATCCTAAACACAGCTGATGGTGTCATCCGTGTGGCATTCTCTCCTTCATTTGAGTGTATGTTCCTGCATGATAATACAATTTACAATTGGTACGCATTAGTTAGTGTACCACATTAGGGAATTTCAAATTCCTTCAACTAAATCTACACTGTTGTAATCTGGTTCTACCAAATATGTGGAAGAAATTTCCCCCATTTTTCTCATGATTAATGTTGGACTTTTTCTCTCTCTAATTAATGTGGTAATTTGTGGGTCTCAGAGAAAACATGCAGCCTCAAATCTTACCAGTTTTTGTTAGATATTAGATTATTACAGGTTCCAAAAACTCAAGATAGTTTAGAGTGTTAGCCTATTATTTATTTGCCTCAATCCTTGCCTTATCTAGGGGGCAATTCTACTATTCATCACTAATTGTCTGAATTAATACCTCATCCAATGTTTATGTAGCTTAGTGAGGCAGCCCCAAGGCTACGTACCCCATACTAAAAGTTGCATAGCATAGGCAACCAAAATTGAGTGCCTCAGTTGAAGGTGTGAACCACACATGATAAACAGCAATCATTAGCTTTTTAAAGGAGGGAGGCTGAGGCAGCTTCCCCAGCCTACCAAGTGGGTTCAAACTTTGGGCTTTGCTTAATTCATGAAACATTGTCATGCTAAGTTTCACGTTCCTTTTTTTAACTGCTAGCATGGTATTTTAGATTTCAATTTAGAGTTACTTGTAAGTTGGCCGATGCATTGCCTAAGTGGAGTTCATGATACTGAACAAAGTTAAGCAATATAATTTAGGTAGGTTTCATACTTATGAGTTGTGCTGATATATCAGCTTGACATGGGAACCAATAATGATCAACCAGGTATTTTAACTATACCTTTTTGGGCCAAAGATCTGTGTGGATGACTTTAGAGGATAAATAATTCCCAAAAGGCTGAGAAAATAGGTTGAAGGGGTTGTAATGGTAGCTATAAGTTTTGGGTATTTGATTTGGGAATGTTTGTGCATTGAAGATTTAAGCTGGTTTTAATTTCCAGCAAGGTAGCAAGTTGCGGAGCAACTCATGTTAGATTGTTAGCTCTTCATTTAGACTCAACTTTATCACAGATTCTGTTCCTCCAGTATCACCTAAGTTCAAGGAGTGCTTTTCTGTGGATTGTTAATCTTGTAGGGAATACACATTGATCTAATTCCCGCATTAGCTTCTGTCAAAAAAAGAAAAAAATGAATTCTATTCAAACCCCTGTCTAGATTTTAGAAAAAAGCCCGTGTAGTTTGCTTTCTTGACAGTGCTTTGCCTGACGCCTTAAAATATCTTCTCAATCAAGTTAGAGCTCATCATTTTTGTATCCATAATATATCTTACAAGCAATGCCAGTTTGCTGTTGGCAGGTATAGAGATTGATGATGAAGAGCTTGCACGATTTGTTGAGCATGTGGACAAGGACAACAATGGAATTATCACTTTTGAAGAATGGAGGGACTTTCTTTTGCTTTATCCTAATGAAGCAACCATTGAGAACATTTATCATCACTGGGAAAGAGTCTGCCTTGTAGATATAGGTGAACAGGCTGCTATACCAGAAGGTATAAGTAAACATGTCAATGCAAGCAAATATCTGATTGCAGGAGGGATTGCTGGTGCAGCATCTCGTACCGCAACTGCACCTCTTGATCGCCTTAAAGTGATCATGCAAGTACAAACAGCACGTACTACGGTCATGTATGCAATTAAGGATATATGGACTCAGGGTGGTCTATTGGGATTTTTTAGAGGGAATGGATTGAATGTTGTAAAAGTTGCTCCAGAAAGTGCAATAAGATTTTATGCCTATGAAATGTTAAAAGAATATATTATGAAGAGCAAAGGAGAAAATAAGAATGAGATTGGTGCTTCTGAACGTCTCGTTGCTGGTGGTTTGGCTGGTGCAGTAGCACAAACAACAATTTATCCCATAGAATTAGTAAAGACACGGCTACAGACTTATTCATGCGAGGGTGGTAAAATTCCTAGTCTTGGTGCATTGTCGAGGGATATATGGAAGCATGAAGGTCCTCGAGCATTCTATAGAGGCCTCGTTCCATCATTGCTTGGTATTGTTCCTTATGCTGGAATTGATCTTGCTGTATACGAGACTTTGAAAGATGTGTCCAAGACATACATACTAAAGGACAGCGGTAAGCTCTCGCTCAGACTTTGTTGGCATTTCTAATCGTTTTTCTTATAAATTGTATGGTTCTTGATTCTTGAATATATTGTGATCATGTAGATCCTGGTCCTCTAGTACAACTTGGCTGCGGGACTGTCTCAGGGGCTTTGGGAGCATCATGTGTTTACCCTTTACAGGTCATCAGAACAAGGTAAGAAATGTATATTGTACAGACAGGAATCTTTCTCTCTCTCAACTGTATTTCTAAATATTTGTAGACTGCAAGCTCAACGGGCCAATTCAGAGGCCGCATACAGAGGAATGTCTGATGTGTTCTGGAGGACCCTACAGCATGAGGGTATTTCTGGATTCTACAAAGGAATCCTACCAAATCTCCTTAAAGTGGTGCCTGCTGCAAGTATTACCTACCTAGTTTATGAGGCGATGAAGAAAAACCTCTCTCTTGATTAAATTCTGGAGTTGTTTTGAAAATCGGCCATCATTGTTGACATGGCTGACTGTAGAGATAATGACGACACATGAATTTACCGGTTAAATAGTTCCCTTTTTTTGAAGTGAAAGATGGTGCCTTCAGGATAGAATTGGAAGCTATAGCGGCATGTTCTCCTAATTTTCATTCGGCAGCAATGAAAGAATAATTATCAGATCATTGAGGCACCCATGTTGGCATACTGGTAACACTTCCATCAAGTTGTATTACAGCAATTACACTTGATATGTCTTTTTTGTCTTATAATAGTTCTTTGTGCATACACAAGTACCTTCAAATTTCTGCACATATTTGAGATATGGGAATCACAGGGAAGAATTTATATTATGTTTTGAGCCTTAGATCATTTTGGGAACTGGAGATGATGACGATGTTTTCTAGTAATTTTAAGCTAATAATGAGCAAACAGCAAATTTGCAATGGTGTCACTATCTATCTTGGTACTTTGATTATTGTGTATACCTTTTTTAATCGCTATAGAGAGTACTAGAGAATACCGGTGGCAGCTAAATGTTGCTAATTTGGTGCACAGTTTAATAATGCTAATATGAATAGCATTAATCCATAACACTTCGACTTCTAGAAGTGGCATGGAAAGTGACAAGTGATCGCATAAACGTCGGTTTGGTGCCGTATCGGTGTCTAACACGTGCTTGATACGGATACGACACCGACACGCCACTCGACACATATTGGACAATTAGATAGCCAAAATAAAAAAAAATTAATGTTTGACACGGTTTCGACACTTCATCAACACGTATCCAACACATATGATGACACAGCTCGGCCCAGCTCAGCAACTTAAAAGGTAACCCCAGCTACCCGAGAGGAGCAAGACACCAACATCAAAGCTTTTTATTGTGGAATCATGTTGACCTTCTACATAAGGGTGGTCCCGTCTCCCGTCTAGAGGAAATGTGAAATGGAGATACAAGTATTGCAAATATGTTGGCACTAGTATCTACTCTAGAGTCAAATTGCACTTGTTGAAAATTACTAATGGTGATTGAAGGATATATCATAGGGTGATGATACCTATTCTTGCTCAGTTTATAAGTGAAATTGTTAAGTCCGAGGTACATATTTCCTAGTTTACGTTTTACATTATTTCAGTTTGACAAGTACGTAGAAAAATGGAGAATAATACATATGCATATTATTATTATTTAAATATATATAGCCATGTCACCGTGTTGGCATTTTTGGAAAAAATGGCGAATTCCGTATCGATGTTGTGTCGTGTCGACGTATCCGTGTCTGTGCATCATATAGATCGCATACACATTGTCATCTACCACAGCTGAATATTCCTAGGTCTCATGCATAAGCAAAAAAGAAAAAAAGACTCAATACTTAAAGGAATATGTTTAGTTTATTAGTTAAGTTGTAGGGTAGCAAATGTGTAGAAAGAAATATGGTACTGGTATGAGATGGTTTTTTGAAGGTCAAATGAACCTTTCCCATAGAGAACAAGTTTATTATTGGATCAGATCAAGTCTTTGCGATAAGGTGTTTAAATACAAATGGCCAAATCAGATTGAAATTTGGCTGATATTAGGTTTAAAATTGAATATTTGTGTAGGATTAGCATCTCAAAAAGTTGCAAGACAAAATGCGAAATGCACTGCCTCTGTAAATTAATGAAATTAAGTGTTGTCGGCTCTGACTGAAGAAACATTATTGGCCTGAAAACATTACCTAAGTGAGTTTAAACCTGCAGTCCAATTGTGTTGCTCTCAGATATGTGCTGTCTGCATTGGTGTCCTAAAATGGTTTATGCTCACATTTTCTTATATGCAATAGTGTGTTATAATGGAAGAGGGAATTAATAATGTGGAACTTGTTTACAGATGCCTTGAGTGTGAACCTTGGGTTTTGATATTCAGGAATCAGGACTCATGAGTCAGGAGTAGTTAAATAAAAAGTATGTTTAGAGTTCAACGAAACTTAGCTATCACTCAGTGTCTCGTACAATTCTTGCATCTTACATAACCGATCTGGTTGTCTTCCTACAAAAATAAAATAACCAAATAAAAGTTGGCAAGGATACAGGTGGTTTTTCCCAGATGTTAAGTTCTAACAGTATTGTTGGAGCTAAATTCTTCGATTATTTCTACCAAGGTACATGCTCCGTAGTTAGGAGCAGGCTTCTGATGGTAACTGCATTGATCTGCCATGATGTCACTCTGTCTTGTATTGTATCCATGGGGTAGTACCCTTGATGGGATGCTTTTCAGCTTTGTATTACCATTTCATTTTTGTATCATGGTGCGTTCTTGTCTCCAAAGCATATATTTGTTTGGTTTTGTCTCTACTTTGCCATTTTTAGTTTTGCTCACTTCTCCTGTATAAGCTTAGTACTGGAAGTGAATAATATTTTTGTTTGTTCTCTCTGGCTTTAATTGATCTGAACATGATTATGCTTGAGGTTTGGCAATACTTGTCATTTCACTTCTAAATGTTCTATGTTACCTAGTCATTGCTATTGTCAATTAATTGAATCCCCTTCTGCTGGTTAAATTATCACGTCATTTCAGCTGATGACTTACTTGCCGAACTGGACAATCTCTGCAGTTATTTTAACTTGCAACTCATTTTCTGATACATGTTGTTTGATTTGGATAAATTCTCATCATTTTAATTCATGACTCGTTGGCTTCGCTTTCCACATTTCAGTTAAATGGCATCATCGGCTCGGAGTTTGCTATTTATCACGAATTTCTGAAGGCTTATTTTGCCCCCAGTCCTGGGGTGAGTTTTGTTAGTCAAACTGTACCACACAGGAAAATTCCCTTCATCTTAATTTACGATTCCTCGTGCTCCTGAATTCACAGGAGCTGTGACCTTTACTGACCGCAAAATTGCCCTGCAGAAAGGGTGCTGGTTATACATGTATGTATTTTCCTTGGCTACTTGCCAAAAGTCAACGCCTACTGTATGTAATAATCTGCCTGCATTGCCGTTCCCGATATAGCTTTTTAAATGGTTACCCTGTTGCATACATACGCAATTACGCATCACCAACGCAAACGACCTGGAGGCATGAGTAATGTAAAGACGGTACAGTACTACAAGTGTGTGTATATCTGCTTAGCAGAAGTCTCCACTGGGGTGTTTACATGTTAGCCCCGTGTTCTTGTTCCATAAGCAAGTTCAGTTCAGTGTGTGCAGCTGGTTGATGCATCCATACAGATACAGGTAAGCTCTTGCGAATGGGGTAAGCAGCTCTTGCCACGTACTACCACTGGACACTGGTTATTCCATAGTTGCCGAATTGACATTGCCAGAAGAGGTTATGGTATGCTACATAGGTAGCATATACTTCTGCAGAACGAAAGGAAAGGTGCGCTGTCAGCTGTGCCCAGGGACGGATCTAGGGGGCGCGCTAAGAATGACCAAGTACCCTAAAAAATTTGAGAAACGCGATAAGATTATCTCTTCAATAGGCTAAATTTGTTGATTGAATTGGTTTAGTTTTTGGTGATTTGGGATTTTTAATACCTTACAACTATTTGTATTGTACTTTTAGTAAATTTCAAATATATGTGTTGGATATACGATGTTACGGAATTATTATACAAGACTGTAGAGTTAAACTTGTGAAGTAGCGCCTCTTATATATTCCGCCGCTGGCTGTGCCCGTTGTTTACCTGTTATCGGTGATCATGCGAGACGTGATGCTGTGGATTTCACTATCAGACTCAAAGCAGCCATGTGTTTTCTATGATGCTATGAAAATAAGCTTCGTGCAAAGATAAGGCTAGGATTGTAGGAAACAAAGGACAGTTCAATGGTTGAAATTTTGCAGTCTCTAGGGTTGTCATGGTCTTCTAGAACCTCTCATAGTCGAAAGATACATCCCAACAAAGAACGGATAATGAAGGGAACTGAAAGGGGCAGCCGGGAGAGGGTGGAAAGAGTTGGAAACTGGTGAAGCTGCGTTTGATGTGGGTGTGCGACGCAGTGGTGCTGGCATCCTTTTTCTTGCCCCTTCTACCTCGCTTTTTATAAATCTAGCCCCCGGGGGTTAATGTATTTGTAGATTTGGTCCCCTCACCCACTGCGAAAGGCAACACGTGTCATCTGCCAAGCCTGGAGAGCGTGGAAGCGGGCCTACGAGTGCGGGAGCAAGCACGTGTGAGAGCATCTAGGCTTTCTATTTTTGTCAATTATGCTTATTATATAGGTTTTGTTGTTGATGATCTAAAAGGATACTAAGAAAAAGCCGACAACAATTGCATTTGAAGATCAAAGCTAAGGTATTTGTTTCTAGTTTTGGCTTGGGAGTTGATTCAAGCCATATAGCTAGAATCACCGTACTATTAAGAGGGATTATACATAAGAAATGATCGTGGAGTTAGGACATTTCATATTTCTCACTCAAAAATTACTAAAATTACTTGGAGCATAGGACATTTCATATTTCTCACTCAAAAATTCGGATCTTTCCTTAAGCCAAAAAGAGTTCTCTCTCAGACCAAACATCTTGTAACTCATACTCCTTAAAATTCTTATAAAAAAGGTAGTAGTTGACCTACCCCATCTATCTTACTAACCCCCAACGGGGTAGGTACAACGGTTATTCCTGTTCAGGCTCTATATACAGAGTGCCTGGGTTCACAAAAAAAATAAAAAAGAGAGAGCTTTGCACATATACATCCTTGACATCCTGAACACCATTGACATCTTTCAAATCATATACAACTCTTTGATCTTTAGAATTCCTGAGCTTCATTTCATCAAAGAGTTTGAACTTCAACTCAAAAACTACAAACATTCATTCTGAATAGTTAGAAGTTCTTGCTCCAAGCTAAGTCTAGTTTGCATCTAGCTACTGAACCAAGAGACAGGGCTTGTGGATAGTTTATTACTCTTGGAACTAGCTTTTTCTAGACGGTTGGAGAAGTTGTTGGTGCGACCTATCCAACAGAGATTGTGGAAAGCCACCTGACGAATACTCATACCAGGGGTACCCCAACGGTCCAGGGTAACAAGCAGGCTACCTCAAGCCCATTACCGACCAAAGGACCCGCGGGACCACAAAGGACGCCCCTCCCCGACCGATAGAACTAGCGTCCCCGACCAAGTAAGGCTCCCGACCCGCGGCGGTCGGGATCCTCCGACCACCAAATTAAGGCAACCTCGCCAAGGGCCACGTGTCAAAGCCTCCACCATCACGGCCACGTGCCGCGGACGGGGACAATCGGTGATTGTACGGGGCGGTGGCTCTTTCCCAAGATGGCATAAATGGTCTGCCAGTCAAGCTTCCATCCCATCAACCGATCCACGCATAATACGAAGGCACGCTCCCTCCAGAGGCAGTACCAACGTTACGCACTGCAACGTCAACCATCATCAGGTTCACAGAAGGCAGGTGCGCCATTTCTCGACGCAGCAGCCAACTGCCCTGCCCACCAGGACTACCGACCCAGCGTGGGCAAACCGGACGACGACCCATCACCGAAGCAATTTTCCTCTCCCAACTTTCCATGTAACCTGCCCCCTCTGGCTGTATAAAGGGAGGCAGGGGCCTCTGGGAGAGAGAAAGGGGGAAAAAGGAGAGGGAGACCAAGAAGAGGCGAGTAAAGTAGAGTCTCCCCTTTTCGCTAGGTCTTTGCGAACACTCTTGTGCTCAAACCCTCTGCTCTCATTTGTAAAATGTTGTGCAGCCATTTGCACCTAAGGCAATACAACACCACCAAACGAACTGGAGTAGGGACATTCGGCCCGAACTAGTATACACCTTGGGCTCTCGAGTCTAACCATTCAAGGACAGGGAACGCGTGGCCCCTTTGACTTACAAATTTACTTCCCGGTGCTCGAAACGCCAACACCACCATTGCTGTGAAAGATTGAGACTCACCTCACTGGAGTGGTGAAAGAGTCAAGATAGTGGAAAACCAAAAGTCATTGAGATTGACTGTTTGGAGGAGCAATACTTCTGAAGAAGTGCTCTAACGGGGACATAGGAGTTTTTTTTTAGCTCTGAACCTCGGTGAAAAAATCTTTGAGTCTTCCTGTTATTGGTTTATCTTTGGTTGTTCCTCTTATTGTCAGTTCTCATTAAAATTCTTCTCTTTACAAATCTTACTTAAACAGAGTTGTGCTGAATTTTATATTATTTGTTTGTTACTACTTTTATTAAGAAAAGTTTTTCATAAGAATCAAAAAGTTTTTAAAGTTGCCTATTCACCCCCTCTAGGCCAACTTGATCATTTCAACGTGTTGTCTCGGTCAAGTAGCGGGGAAGGAGCCTCGGTGGCCTTTCGCGGCAGGGGAGCGCAAAAAGTAACACATGCCACATTCCAACACTTCCGCGGTTGAGGATGTGTGTTTCTACAATTGCGTTCGGAACAAGGTTAGATTTGCAAAAAAAACAAGGCTGAGAGGCTAGAAAAGAGATTATTTTGCCATTGCACTCAGTCCTCTAGCAGTTATGCCACTATCCACGTGGATTTATTCTTTGTCTTCTTTTTTTTAACTGAGGATGATTTTCTGGAACCCCGAGGGTTTTTTTTTGCAAAAGGGCATGGTGTAAGACTCAACGCAATTCTCTTAAACCGTGAGGGTTTTTGACTCGAACTTGTGGAACCACCTATTTTTTTTGGCAAAACAGGTCGTGGGAAGACTTAAATGCATTTTGGAAAATTTTCGAATCGAAAGGGTCTTTTGCGAAATAGCCGGTGGGGAACTTGAATGCAATTTTGGAATTTCCGGAGGAACCTCAACGCAATTTCAATTTTAGAATTTCCAAAGGGATTTTTTTGCAAAAAAAAACCTAAACGTATTTTCGGAATTTTCAAAGGGGTTTTTTGCGAAAGAGCCTTTGGGGGACTTGAGGGACTTAAACGTAATTTCAAAATTTTTGAAGGGTCCTTTTGCAAAAAATACAATAGAGGACTTGAACGTAATTTTAAAACTTTCAGAGGGCCTCTCCACGAAACCGGTGACGTGGTGTGCTACTTCCTCCGGAATCCCCCATCTTTAATATAGGAAGTATGTTATATTGGAGGGAGATGAGGAAAGCAGCAATGGTTTATCTATTTAAGGCCCTGTTTAGAAGAATTTTGTACTATTTCCACAGATATCGAACTTTTTCATATGAAATTTTGGTATTTCAAGTAGGACTTTAACGATAGCAGGCGCAAGTCACAGTATGCACGTGTGGGTTGGTTGTTGATGTTTTTTGGATTTGATCTGCGAGCTTCTTCTTGAATTCTCAGGTACGTGCTATGACCGCCTCTCCCTACTCGTAGAAAGAAAAATGCAGTGTTTTTTTTTTTTTTGCTTTTGGTCTACTCAGAGAGTGAGGAGAAAACACGAGGGTATTGACAATTTACTTACTATTTAGAGGGACTGTTGATCGAGACCAACATTGCCTCCAAATGTAGGCTGCCACATCAGGCAAATTGACATTTCCAGGCCGGGACAGATCTTGTGTTTTGCCGTGACGGCGTAAAAGAACTGGTATAGACGTAAAGTACACTTGCGTACAACCATTTAGATCAGTGTGTGTGTTAGGCCATTCAGGCAGGCGTAGAACTAGTAAAGTACACGTGCTTATAACTATTTGGGTGTACAATCTACGACTATACCGGAGTCGTCGTTCTTTTTGTACTACATCTATTATATACTAGGCGCTAGTACACCATTACCGGACTCGATATTGTGAAGCTTATCCAGGTTCTTGATAAGATTTCTCGAGTGCGACATATCTTGGCAGTGCAAAGTAAAGCCCCGTTTGCAACTAACTAGGCAATAGGCTGTGTATCTTTCTAGGCTGGTCCAGTGGTCCTTGCCACAGTTGACAAATGATGGCTATACTGTGGCTGAAAACCCGGCACATATGTGGCTCGTGTTTGGGTCGGTTCGACGTGAAAATAGTCTTTTCATAAAAAAAAAAATCATATCTACAGCTCATCACATCATCAACTACCTCACTTCAGCAGCCTAACCCATCATCAAACACTACCTTTCTCCTTCACCTCCTACCATGATCCATCTGGCGTAATGCCGTCTCCCTGCCCCTCTCCAGCCCTGCTCGCCACCCGCCCCCCTTCCAGGCTATACCCTCCTCGCCATCCCTCGCCGCCTTGGTGCCAGACCCAGTGGCCTTCTGCCACACTGCTGCTGGGATACGACTTTGTGGCACCGCACCACCAGCGCTCTTTTGCCATGTTGTCGCTAGATCTGGCCTTCCTGCACCGCGTCTCCACCATTTTCGGCCACCATGCGTGCTTTTTCCCCAACACTAGCGCCTTCCTCGTCTGCGATCGAGCTGCAACCATGACATTAGGTGCCCCGCTCATCCTAAGCTCATTTTCTCTCCTCTACAATAGTTCAAATGGATCGAACCTGGATCGACATGGCACGAATGTGACACGATGTGCCAATGAGCTGTGTTTAAGCTCGCCGGAGACGAGTCAGGCTGATCGACACAACACGGTTGGCTAGTTGGGTTGTATCAGCACGGCAAAATTTAGACCCATGGCCTATAGGACCTGTGCCGGCTGGCATGGCCCAATGCCCAGATCTATTTGTAACCGAGGAACTGAGTAAACTTGACCAACAACACCAGCCCAATCTCTCTATCAAAGGAGCACATGAGTCTATTGTCAGTCATATGGAGCGTTCGATACATATCGCATGGCCAAAAAGAATTGAGATGACGTGACTACACTAGAGAAGAAAGAATTAGCACTAAAAATTATAGCTAGTCGGAACTAATTGTACTGATATAATATAGGATAACTTAGAAATTTTGCCATGTTTTTGGCAAAAGAGATTTATGGAAATATTGTATTGGAAGTCAGCCATAATACGGTCACGCTTGAAGCGGCGGCAGTGCAAGAATCCAGGTGTTGTTTGACTCTAGTAGAACTTGGGTTTAGAGATAGACCAAGTTGACTAAACTTGTACAGTTGTACTAGTATTTTTTTCCTGGTTGTCGAGCTTCACCTACTGGAAGTCTGGAACCTGGCTAAGATGGTTTGCATTGGTTCGGCGGCCGAACTTCGGCCAAAGCAAATGCAGCTTGGTCGTCTTTCAGTCCCAAGAGGCTCCCAGCTAGCTAACCCAACAAATATGGTCAGATGTGGATACTATTTTCCTCCATTAAATCGTACACAAGACAACAGGCGAGAAGCATAAAAACAAAAGAAAAGGTTAAAAAATGCATAACCAAGATAAATAAAGACTAATTTTTATATTAAAACCTCACGAAATTTTAAACAATGATACATAGAATCCAGCAACAAGGACCAAATGGTACACCCTCAGACCTCAGCCTCACCACAACGGCGACAGAAGGCTTCGATTTTCTAGTTCTGACATAATTTTTTTTTGTAAATATGGTATTCTTTCGAATAAATTTATAAAAATAACCTCATATCTAACTGTGAAAGACGTGTTACCTACCGCGCTCTCATACCACGACAACACACTAGAGGTTCCTACCGAGCTCCCCTTCATTGTTAGGAATGTGCCCATCAAATCAGTTAACTAATCGCTTAACTATGGTGACCTGCATAATTAACCTAAGATAAAGACAATAACACCGTTTTTACTCTGAGGTAATTATACTTATCTCCGTATATTAGCTAACAAAATATCGGGAGCATCTGATACTTTATCAGTTAATACACCGTGTTCAGAGTACTGTAGCAGAACAATAATTAGAGACTGAAATAGAAACTTATTACAATCCATTGCCATGCAGGGCTATAAGCCCAGTAACATAAGTCATACATAATATACAAGTACAACCAAATTAATACACATAAATACTAATATACCCAGAAGATCGACGAAAACTGACGTATGGTCTCCACTCACTCCTCCTAGTAATTCTCCACCTCCTTGTACCCCTGATCATGCGGATGACCCTCATGTCACGCCTCGTAGGCGAGTCCATAAAGGTCATTTTTAAGCAAAAGGGAATTAAGCAAGAGTGAGTACAAGGTACTCAGCAAGCATTAATAACAAAAATACATCGTATGAATTTCTTCCACTTCCATCCCATACACATCTCTCTCTCAAATCCTTTTTTTTTAGAAAATAGGGTCTTATTAGGAAAGAGTGGCTTTCCGATTTTAATTATTGAAATTACTGTTAGCACTCATATATGAGGCAAACTTAGCTTCCGTAGCCTCCAATCCAGAAGACAGGCATAAATTCATGATTTAACCCTACACAGGTTTGTACCACTTTACCCATAGTGATCCCAACCTATGTTGAGACTTCAGAATATTTATCACTACTCACACATTAGATTTCCAACCCTGGTAGCTGACGATTCGTGGTGTCCTTCACCAATGTTTCTCACCCACTCACAGCATACCACTTGTACCACAACTTTAATGCACATCGGCGGTACTCATCTTATGACATTTACATATAGCGCCCCGGAATCATCAACCGCATCTGAGTTCCAAAATCATGTTCCTCACCGAGCCTTTCGGTCTACCCGGTTTCTCACTCTTAATTATCTACTCATATCCAATGTGAAGATCATAACATCCTCATGGGACAACCTTTTTTTACCGTTTCCACAAACTATGGTTGATACGTAATTACGGCTCATTTTCCGAGTGTAGTGGTTTATTATTATATTCTAGCCTACGTAAAGGGCTCCACCGGCGATATTCTTCTCAAAGGCACCCTCTACCCACCTCTTATACACACATGCGCGCGTCGCCGACTCTATCATTGGACGAGCCATCCCTAGCACATCATTAATCACTACCTTAGCAGTTCATAATTAAACCATCTTTCCAACACATCCAATTTACGGTTTTCTTAAAAAATATCTTTTTCAATGCATCGGTGACAGCACGTATAACCAAATACATTTAATTAAACATTATTCTAAATATGTTCAAGAGATGCCTGACTAGAATTGTGCATAAATAAACGTCCTCACTCAGGTTCTGCGTGTGGCCTCCTGTTAGATTTAATCCACTTCCTGAAATTATGGCATACTATAATTCAGATGGCTATCAATTTTTATTTGTTTTATGGCATCCAACCTTTTCCTAACTTCTGTTAAATTGATACATGTATACTGCATATTGTAATTTAGGGTACTTTAATTTGATATATTTTAACTAGACATATTTTAATTTAGGATATTTTATCTTACCGTATTTTAACTTAACGTATTTTATTTTTTGCTATGCATGACCAGGGTGTGGTTTTCCTTAACTTAATCATTATGGTGGTTACTAATCGTTTTAAATTTCTTATCTAGCACCCGTTCATATTAGTCATTATCTTGATATTATTAATTATTTTATTTTATTTTACTCGATCGTTATTATCCTCATTCTTCTCCTCCCTTCTCACCTCTCTCTCTCTCTCTCTCTCGACGTCGACACCCGGTTGGCTCTCCCCTCCATTCAGTTTCCTGGTCGTGCCACCGCTCGGCCCCTCAGGCCGTTCGACTCGGCCACGCCTCTTGGTCCCCTGGGCCACCCATCTCAACTCCACCTCTCGGTCCCCCAGGCCGCCCGACTTAGCTCCTGCTCCTCCGGCCCCGTTGGCCCTGCCACCGATGCGTCCCCTGCCCAACTCTCCTACCTAGGGTTTGCTTCGACCACGGTTGACTCCCATGCTTTCTATTGTGATCTATTACACGTTTTCTATGCTGTGTCTCCTTCTAGTTGATTGATGATGATTCGAGGATTGACATGTTCGGGTTTGGCTATGCTGCGATGATACTCGTGACCTCTCGTACATTGGGGAGTACGAGGGGGTTATCGGGCACACACGGCGCCACTCCTGTGACTATCATCCCACTAAGACCTATGGGGTAATCTCTATACTAACTGTTGTCTATTCTGGTTCTTGACTATGAGTACCCTATGTTGCTAGTATTGGCCAAGAATGGCAGTGTGATTACCTGGAATGTGGGGAATGGTGAGGGTTGGGATGATGCTAGATGGTGAGGTCGGTGATGGCCGCCTGGGTTCCCTGGATCTAGCTCGGTTGGATTGGTGGTCCTGGCGGCTACTGGCTTGAGGGTCTTGGGAAGCTCTTGGCTTCGGTTGGCTTGTGCTTGCCCTTGCTCTCAATTGCCTTGGTGATATTTGCCTCTGGCCTTCGGTTGGCTCTTGCTCTTTCCTCTCTGTTGCCTTGGTTAGGTTTGGGCGTCGATGATTTATAGGTGTAGGGAAGGAAATGGACTAGGGTCTGTTCTAGCTTCTCCACCCTCTTTAACCACGATGGTTTTACTTTTTATTATGTGGGTTTATCTTTTTACTGAGTGACATTTTGTCACTATTTCCGTCTAGCTATGGTTACCCGACAAAAATAGGTTTGTGTAACACCGGATGATGGAACCATATTCTAGCGAGAAGTGCCAACTGACCCCTGACGGTCTGATATCTCGATGAGCACTCACTACGGATCTGATGGCACTCACTTTATCTTTTAACGTCCTTATTGATTGGCTTTCATTTATATTTATAACAACTAACGATTGCAAGTATTCGAAGCCGAAGGTCTTCTGGAGATTAGATTGTAGATCATTTGTGAAAGCCTTGTATTTTATGATCTCTTTTGTGTTTACTAAACTTTAGGATTGTTTCATTAACTTAATTAATCACCTACTTATCCAGCTGAGCTGTGAATGCTCGGCAAGTGCTGCACCGATCTCCTAATATGCAGTAGCACTACTGCCTAACTTCTGCTGCGCGGTAGCTCTAGGTCTGCCATGTATGTTGCGATGGACTATGCTGTCGCGGTACGGGAGGGCGGCAGATGATACGTGTCGCCTATTGCTACTACCGCGATAAGGGACATAACTAGTTTTATAAATCCATTAGTACGGAGACTAAGTTTACAAAAAAAAAATGTCAGGAGGAAAAGCTAAAGCTAAAGATTCACATCGACAAGCATCCCAACGCCCCACCATGAAGAACCGTAAGATCTTACAACGTCACACCAATACATAGAAGAGCCCAAGCGTGACGGCAAAAGCAAGGCGAGGGAGGGAGAGAATCGAAGCAGAAGAAACCTTCGCTTATCTAGTCACCCTAATTTTTTTGAATCTAGCCTCTAATACGTACTTTTGTAAATTTGGTCTCCTCTCTCATCGTGAAAGGCGCGGTAGGCGATACCTGTCACTTGCCACACCCATGGAGCGCGGAAGGCGATCGACGGCTCGGGGACCGGCCCAGCGTACAACATCTCGCTTTCGCGCTCAGGGAGGGCAAAAGGAATCCTACTGCAATTGGCTATAAGCTGCTCCTGCGGTCGGTTGATCTCCCGTGACGCTGGTCACCTTCTGCGCTCCCCAACCGCTGCAGGTGACAGGTGTCGACGGCTGCCGCGTCTTTCTTGACAAGGAGGGTTCTAAATTTTGAAATGGATAGAGGGAGAAGCTAGATTTGGAAAAAGAAATACAGAAGGACTGATAAGCGACGGACTCGAAGCAGTAGTCCTTGTCGGTTCCTTTGCTTTGCTCTTTCGTTCTTTCCCATCTGCTGGCACATGGTCGATACAGCCAGCGGTCGGCCATGTTCTCCCCAATCAGGCACGCCTTTGTGTTGTGAATCTCGGAATGGATAAGCAAAAGGACGCCTGGGAGCATTAAAATGGCAGATGCTACGTGCACTGGCAGCCAGTGTTTTAGATTTCGGTTTCGGATAAAATACCGTTCATGTCCGGAAAACGAAATTTCGGCGAAATTCGGTAATTTCGGACAAATCTCGTCCGGAAATTCAAATCCAAATTTTGAATCCGGTTTTTCTACGAAATGCCGAATTTCGCGAGAATTGGCGAGATCTCGCGAGAAATGGCGAAATTTCACCAGATTGACAAGCCCAAAATTGGTCCAAAAGATGGAGAAAAATTTCGAATTTTTTTGGAGAGTTCGACGTATTATTAATGTTGTCATAAAATTTCAGATTTTTTGAATCATGTAAATTTTTTAAAATTGAAACATTGGTACTGTCGTAATGAAACGCTCACGACAATTTTGAACTGAATGAAAAATGGGACAAAACATGTTATAAATATTTGAAATTTTAATAGCATGATTCGACATGTGAATAATGTTGCCATAAAATTTTCAGAGTTATTGAGCTCGAGGAATTTTTAAAATTGGGAATTCGGGTATACGTCGTGAAGTATGAAATTTCTGAAAGATTTTGATGAAAATCAAGATTGAGAGTCACAATTCGAAACAATTAATGTATATTGGCATGACAATTATTAAGAATGTAATAAAATCGATACACACAACAAGTCTTCACATATGTAATAAAATCGATACACACAACAAGTTTTCACATATTTGCATATGACAACTAAATGAATGTATGTTTGCATCACATACCTATGAGTAGTAAAGCGCCCCTGGTGCAAACTCCACCTCCGCGTTGTCGACAATGATCTCGTGATACCTCCTCTCGTGTTGTTGCTTGTATTCCTCCTGTGTCATGTCTCGTGGTAGCCAGCGGACTTCCAATGTTGGTAATGAGACTCCTGTATCGTGTTTCTGACCGGTGAAGGTACATGACATTAGCGGATGAGTGCCGTGCGTATGGATCGACATATGGATCATTGTAGTCAAATGGCAAAGAGATGCTCGATCCGTCATAACTCTGTCTGTAACCGTACCCACCCTGATCCCATCCGTACCCACCCTGATCCCATTCGTACGGCATTTGACTATACCCGGTATGTTCAACTGGAATGCCCAAATGGCCGGAGGACTCGCTGCTACACCATAATTGAACACCATATACAGAATTCCCTTATGGCAAAGTTATGGAGGGGTGTAATTCAGCAGTGTTTTAATTATGTACTAACTTATATGTTATATATGTTGTAATAGGAATTTTTAAATGAAGAAGTTTATGACTCCGTGACCTACTAATCTTATTGTATATGGAAATCTTATTGTATATTGAAATCTTATTCATATGACCTACATTGATCCTACTTGTGTTTTGAAAAGGTTTTATCAAAATATCACATTTAGGGGGAGTCAAGTTTGCTACATGTGCAAATTTCGTCCCTGTTTCTTCTATATGTTTTCTTGAAAAGGTTCATCGAAAATGTCTTATAACCAGTTAGAATTAAATTTCTCATAATTCTACGCCGGACCACTTGAATTCTTTGTCCAGAAGTTTTTACTTCTACGCCGGACTAGTTAGCGATACTAGTCGTTCACGCCGGACTAGTTAGCGATATTAGTCGATTCACGCCGGACTACTTACAAGTGGTCCGCGTGAACGAAGTATACTTGGACCACTTCCAAGTGGTCCGGCGTGAACAATGTTTATCCTATTTCGATTTTTATTTTTAAAACATAACAAATGATGTTAGAATATTTTCATAAATTTTATGTATTATCCTACATATCTTATGATACTCCCATAAATTTTTCATAGCATGAAAATGCATTCTCAATTTTTTAAAATTCAGAGAGTGTTTCAGCCGAAATGCCAAAAAGTCTAAAAAATAAACTTTTTCAAAACATTATCATTGAAGATCACTTCCTGAGAACTTATTGATATAATTCGGTCAGATCCGCCAAAAAATTCAAATTCGGTTTAAAATTCCGAAATCTCGGCGGTTTTTGCCGAAATCTCGCCGAAAAATAAAAAATCCGAAATATACTGTAGCAATTTCAAATTTTTTTCGGATTTTTACATCCGGCCGGTCTATGCAAACTCGCTGGAGTCCGAAATCCGAGATTTCGGCGAGATTTCACCGAATTTCGGCGGTTTTTGTAACCTTGCTGGCAGCACCCCTCTCTGATGATCGACGTACGATGGGAGAACCTGTGCCCAGCGTTGTGGTGATTCACTTCTCCTTTGATCGGTGTGTAGTAAATGGGCATCTGCAACGAAATGTTAGGAAATGCGTGGAGAAATTATGTTACTTATAGTGGATCCTACATTGGATCTGTTTGGCTAATCGCCACATCTTGCCAAATAGGGGTGGAAAAAAACTCGTGAATTAAACGAGTACTCGTAAACTCGGTTTGACTCGACTCGAACTCGTTACTTAATGAGTCGAGTCATAATTTGAACTCGTTTATATAACAAGTTAAATGAGCCAACTCGTGAGTTTAACGAGTCCTCCAAGTCGATAAATATAGCTGTATATGTGTGAGACGAGGATGATAACACATAGTATATCATATAGTCTCAACAGCAATCCTCCTTTCAAATGACAATGTCGAGTTTAACGAGCTAACTCACGAGTTTAATGAGTCGAGCCGAACTGAGATTTAAGCTCGTGACTCGTTATCTTAACGAGTTTGATCGATCCGAGTTGACTCGTTATCCACCCCTGTTGCCAAGGGCCCAAGCCTAGCTACTGAGTAATACATGGTACAGACTTACGAGAGGTGATAACGTGCATCAGGACAAAAGAAACATAGTACAATCTTTCCAGTTCAAAACAGCTACAGTAGAATATAAGCTTATGTAAAATCAAAAGATACCTGAACAATTCTAAACCATAAAAACAACCCTCGTTGACATATATATACGCCAAATCAAATTTGGCATATGAAATAAGAGAGGTGCTTCAATGCTTTTCTTTTTTACAGTTGCACAAATATTAAAGCATGAATGAAGAGTAGATGGAGATTACTTACCCCTTCGCTTGCTTTAAAATTTGTGCAACTTGTATTAGGAGGGAAAGCATTGAAGCACTGCTCTTTAGAGAAGACTATTTACCAAGCTGTGCAATCGCATGGACGAACTGATCTTGTTTTCCTAGAACAAGAGAGATGTACCTCACCCATTTTATCTATTATATTCACCCAAGATGTTAGACAAGAAGCACGACAAATTGGTTCGTCCATACCATAAGCCCCTCCATAAGTACATTTACAAATAAAGAGCGGCAAAAGTGCATTTTGTTTGTGCTAGATTGCAATTAACCGTAGCTATATAAAACACCAGCCCCCCTACGTCATTCTAGGAATCCAGGGTATTCCAACTGAGTTCACTCACAACAAATCTTCCATTAGCTATGCATACGTGGGTCTTCTGGCATCTCCGTCGATGTGCGTCAACTCTTGTTGTCCCTCTATGCAAGTTGCAATCTATACTAGAAAATCGAGCACGGCGTGACACGTCGCTACCGTCGCTCCTCACGTGAGAAAATTTGAGAAAACGTGTTACTGTCGCTCTCTACGTGAGCAAATCGAGAAAACAAGTGAAATGGTTGAAAGAATATAATATGGAATTTCGCTGGAACAGAAGGCTCGCGTCGGGAAAAACGGAAAACAAAAAGTGCCGGGAAAAACGGAAAATAGAAAAAAAAACATATATTTTTTTCGAGAAGGACCTAGACAATTTTTTTTCTCAAAAAAGGGCTTAAACGTAATGCTAAAAAAATAAAAAAAGACCTAAATAAAATATATTTTCTTTTTCGAAAAAAAGAATCTAAACGTATTTTTTTCCCAAAAAGGACCTAAATGTAATTTTGATTCTATGGAAAAGGACCCGAGCGCAAGCTCTAAAAACGCATAAAAGACCTAAGCGTAATATATATTCTTTTTCGGAAAAAATGATCTAACCGTAATTTTTTTCCCGAAAAAGAACCCGAACGTAATTTTTTTTCTAAAAAAGGACCTAAACATATTTTTTTTTCTGGCTCGGCTCGTCGGCTCGAAGGGACACGTGGGCTAGCTCCCTATCCAGGAAGTCTTCTGGAATTAGGAAAGGTAGTATTAGCAGCAGCACATAACCATCGCAAGAATCAGCGGTTTCCGTCAACACCAAGAACAGGATAAGACGGCATATTGCCTTGGAATATGCACGAGGATTCCACGATTTTATGCCGTCAGATACGGTAGGATGACGGGTTGGATCCAAACTGCGAAACGTGCGCTTCCGGACGGCGGGAGGTGGCGGATCGCGACTTTGCCCTACCGTGTCGCTTGCCGTGCCGGAGCGAAATCTGCTTCGTCCTGCGTAGTTTAGGTTTATTTGCGTAGAGTTTTTATTACCCTTAAAAGTTATCATGACATGAACTTTTGATATCACTTTATACTAATTCAGTAACTTCCAAAAATGATAAGAGTCACTTATTTGTGTGGATCAATATAATCCGTGTAGCTTCTAGCCTTCCTGTACCTCTCGTTGTGCGCTCGACTGGAATATTTGTAATCATTGCTTGTGAAATTCCTTAGCTCAAAATGGGCTCTTAATAGGATTGCACATCCTTCGCCTTTACTCCATAAAAGGCACGGCCTCGTGGACTGTCTGGTCGGGAATTGACACCACGCGAACAAATCAACAGAGAAATCGAGGGCTTTGAAACTTCTCGTCGAAAAAAATGGATCATCTTGTCCGCTTGATCCGAACTATCCGACGCTCGATCCAACGGCTAGGCACGTTACTGCGCTTCGCTTCCATTCAATAGCTAGCTATCGCGGGAACGAACGATCAACAAGCTAGCAATGCAAAAGAGATGGATATAGTTAACTATGTAGTGGGCAAAAATACAACTAAACTACGTGAAAAGGGAGCTGCGAACACAGTTTTTAGTCAAAAGAAACAAGTAATACTCCGTCGGTGAGGTTATCCTCTTATACTAAGAGCTTACCTTCACCATGTTTTAGTCATAAAGCATGGCAAGGCTCCTATATTCACTTTGCTCACGATAATATCAGTAGCACTGTGCGTTTCACTCTATTCCATACGTGTAACTCTCGTTATTTCGCGAATTCTATTGACGACAACCTGCCATGTGCCAACGGCAGAGCAAAATGATGTTGCCTGCAGAAACAGGGGCAACACCAACATGGAAGCAACGAACCTCACTCATCACTGTATTTGGCGACTGCATATTGTTTTTCAATAAAATTACAAATCTAATTTCTCTTCCTGATCGTAGAAACATTAGCAACGACACGTGTCAGCTTCCATGACATGTCATCGATATCGTAGTGTTTCATCTGCTATGGCAGGCTGGCAACTCTCCGACAAGAGCGGCAGGTGACGACCTCACCTTCCTACCAAGCTCAAGTACCGTGACATATACCTATCGAGCTCGGGCACCGCAGTACCCTATCATGCCAAGCTCGGATACCACAACAGCTCCTTTGTTACGGTGGATACGGTACTGACTACCTACAACGGTAAAGGAACGTGGTAGGTAATATATGTCGTCTACCTATGATTTTACCGAAAAAAATAAGGTTAGATTTATAATTCTATTTGAAAAAAAAAATAAAAGATAAACAACGTGTGAGGGTGTACCAAACATATCAAAAGCTTCGGAAGCAACTAGCAAGAGCTAGCACACAGGAGACTGTTGAGTGTTGACCGTGCTGGCAAGCAGTCGTTTGTTCTTGCTTCTTGGCCTCAACTAATCCAAGGAATTTGATCCGGGAAAATAAGGCCAGTTAATCTCGGTCACCCCACACTTCGACGAAGAAAAAAAAAGAAATCTTTTGTTGATATATGATTGGGTGCCCATCTTGTCTAATTTCATGTCACGGCTAGCAGAGACCGACATCAATAGCTGTTGGTGCCGTGCCGGATAATACCACCAATAAGATTTACTGGTGTTGCAGCTCGCTAGAGTGAAAAGAGTGTAGACAATTGTATGTACAGAATAGACTTTCTCGCCGCCGACAGACCACCGGTTGAACCGAATTAGCCGATAAAACCCTCAGGTAAACACAAATGTTTAGGCCTCTTTTAGGAGACCGGAATTTGATGGAAATTTTGCGGAGATTGTATCGATTCCTTTAAAATCCATATGAATTTTTTTAGTAAATTATACGCAAAAAAGTTTAAGGGAGAGTCTAATGAGTCGTTCGTTTTTCTATAGTCTCCCTGAAGACATTTTATTTTAAAATTTGTCTCTATTTTAAATAAATTTATAAAAATAGCCTTCTTTCTGATATATCACCTGCCGCCCTCGGCTTTTCGAGCAACTGCCAAGCAAGAGAGCTAGGTAAAGCTACTACCGAGTATCAGAAGCTCGGTAGGAGACCTGCTGAGCATGAGGCTAAGCAGACGAGCTCCTTCTAAGCTAAGTGCGGCAACGAGGTAGGCCTGATACTGCTTGCCGTGGTCAGTTGGCTTGTCGTGGTTACGGAAAGATACCAAGCTCTCAGGTATGATGTATAACAGTGTCATCTATCGCACTTTCCGTAGTTGAGAAGAAGATTTTTTTACAAATTTATTTAAAAATATATGTCATATTTAAAAATAAAAGATTGCGAGGGGATAGAAGGGGGCCTATGCTTCCGGTCAATGATTTGTCCGGTGGCACACTACGTGCCTCGGTGCTGAGCTGCCCCACCGTAACTCCCTGTGAAGAACTCCCTGGAATCTAATATAGGGGATGAGTGAGGAACTGGTTATACATAAAAATCTCGAAGCACAAACACCATATAATTTTCAATAAAATGATCGCTAATAAGCTCTTCAACTTTTTTTTGAAAAGTACCGTAAACGGAGAACTGCAAAATGACCATTATGCCCCTGCAGGCTGCAGCAATTATTTTAGCCCAAACAGATCTTTCCAACTAACTTTTGGAGGTTGATAAATCTACTAAACAAACTTGACCGCCTCAACCCAACGGCAGGTAAGGTCATAGGACCCATAATAGGTAGCAGCGTGCGTGTGGTGTGCGTGCCTACAGACTCTGGCACTACTACACGGTCGCCTCAGCTCAACGACCAACTACCTCCCACAATAGTCGTCGTCGCTCTGCTCCCTCCTCTCTCGCCGCCTCGTCTGCTGAGCTGCCAGGGCCTTCAATCTCTGCGCTGCGTCATGTCGTCGTCGTCGGCGGCAGGTTCCGCGCTGGGCGGCTCCCACGCCGGCCTCGCCCTCGCCGCCACCGCCATGGCGCTCTCCGGCACCCTCGTCCTCTTCTCCCTTTGCCGCGCCAGGCCGCACCAGCACCACCTGGTCTCCTCCGACGGCGGCGGCCCCCCCGACGCTGCCGCCACTCCTCCGTCTCCTGCTCGGCTCCGGCCCTGCCTCTCCTCCGGTGAGCACGACGCGGCCATGGCCGTTCTTGCCTGTCTCGTCACGTCCGTCCGTGCAGTTCTTGATTGCTGGTTCTTGCGTTTCTGCGTGCGTGCGTGCAGAAAAGCGGAAGCGGGAGAAGGCGCGGCGCGGGAGCAAGAAGCGGGTGCGCTTCGCGGTCGACGTCGTCGACAATGGCGCCGCCCGCCCTGCGCCGGAGGAGGAGGCCGAGCCGTCCTACAGGGGCCACTCCGCGGCGGCGCTGAGAACGATGCCCGCGAACCGGGAGGCGCTGTACCGCGGCATGCTTCGGGGCCGCTCCATGCTCAGGATCGCCTGCTCCTACTAGCGCTAGCTGCTAGCTAGCTAACCACCACCCAATCCGTCATTAATCTTTAATCCCCGCCTTAATCTGTAGCTTGTCTTTGCTTTTCTTGTTCATTAACGACGTCGCTATTTGGGAGGTTTTGTAATTAGTGAGCATCCCATCCCGTACGCGCCGCCGTGCGCGCGTGCGGCGCGAGCGATCTGCAGTGTGGTGTGCGTTGTTGTTCTACTTGCTGTACATGTACATTCTGATTTCTTAGTGAGTAGTGAATTAATCGAACAATTCTAGATTCGATCTTGTTCTTCTTGCTCTTCAGTCCAAGGTTTAAAATCTCGACGGAATTTCGCGAGATTTCGTCGAGATCTCCGTTTCTGGACTGTGACGGTTTATAGGACTATTAGTCGGATTTGATAATTTAAAAAAAATTGAAATGCTACAGTAATCTCGTTTTTCTCGGTGAGATCTCGGCATTATTATCCGGAATTTGTATTTTGGAGGCCGGAATGGACTGAACGCAGGTTAATAACCCTTGGTGAAGTGATATTGCATGATAATTTGTCGAAAAACTATTTTTTTGAGATAATTTTTAAAAACTGCATAAATACTGTTTGATTTTTATAAAATTTTACATGATTTATCCTAACGTGAAAAATTTATGGTACCATCCTAAGAAGTTTAGGATCATACAGAAAATTTTTAAAAATAATTGAATTTTATTTGTTATCTTTAAAAAATCAAAAACTGAATGAATATAATTGAGACAGTAACATTGTCAGAATTTTATAAATTTTCTCGTACATGATCATGATCCAAATTTTTTTTGAGAGTTTAATAATTGACTCACTAAAATTATTTAATTTTTTTTAAAAAAATAACTTTTTTGTTTGCTCAATCAAATCTATGTATTTATTGAACTTCATTTGGTATATTTCAAAAATAAAAAACAGACAGAACATAAATGGTACACTGTACTTGTAAGAATTTTATAAATTCAGTGGAGTGTGATCATGATTGCAAATTTTTATGAGATCTTAATAATTTTCTTATAACCCTTCTGCAAAATTTTAAAAAAAATTAAAAATTTATATTGCTAAAGTAAATCTATGTATTGATCATCAGGCTTTTATGAGAACGTAGCACTGTCAGAATTTTTAGAACTCCTTGAAGTTTGATCATCAGATGAAAATTTTATTGAAACGTTGATGATAAATCAGGACCATCTAAAAAAATTTAAAAATTTTCTAACGTGGTTTGTACCATTTTTCATTTGGTTGAAGTTTGCCGGTAAAGCTTTTATCAACATAGTGGCACTGTTCGAATTTTTAAAAATTCATGAAGCTTGATAATCATCTGAAATTTTTATGGGAACATTAGTGATGCATCACAACCATGCACAAAAAAATTCAAAATTTTCTAACTTGGTTTATTTCATTTTTCATTAGGTTCAAACTTGCCGGTCAACGTTTTATCAGGACAGTAGCAATATTTGAATTTTTAAAAAATACTCGTGTCTGATAATCATCTAAAGTTTTTATGGGAACATCACCGATGTGTCAGAAACATACAAAAAAAATTTCGAAAATTTTCGACATCTTTTGATCCATTTTTCGCTCGGTGTAATTTTGCCAAAATCTCGGCAAAACCGTCCGAAATTTCGGTTTTCTCAGTAGAAAAAAAAGGATTTGAATTTTATTTTTGTATTTCGTCTGGAATTTATCCGAAATTTTTAAATCTCGCCGAGATTTTGTTCTTTGGCCATGTATGAAATTTGGAACGAAACCGAGATTTTGAGCCCTGCTTTAGTCTCCTCTATGATTTTCTTTTATTATCTACTTTCGTTTCCTCTCTTGGTGAGCAGTTTCTTGGCAATAGATTTTTCTCCCTCCCCAATTTGTGTGCAGTGCTGTACAGGAAAGCTAGATTTGGATTTCCTGAGAGTATCACCATATCATATCAGCAGTTGTGGTCAGGCGTTGATGTCCTGATCCAATCAACAACGAAAATACAGCTTTTTTTCCCGTCTCTTCATTTTGTGAAACAGCCATAAATACGACTCACTACCGGCTTCCATTTTTCTATTAGATTTTCCTTTACTTGCTTTAGTACCTGGCGCCAGAGGTGAGGAGAGCGAGAGATACCGGGGCTCTGGATTCGTGGCTGTGAAAGCTTGGTGACTTTCCGAGATTCCGGCAGCGACAAATCAACCGAGCGCCAACGGCGGGAGGACCGCGGACGGATGGATAAAAAGGCGGGCGCGATCGATCGGGAATCACATGCGCGGAGCGCCGGGTTGAACGAGCGGCGCCCCTGCGCCTCACATGGCATATCGGCGGCCCGTGACTGGGACGGCCGCGGCCACGGGCGTCGCGGTGTGTGCGTCCCGGAAAACCCCCGTTGGCATGTGTGTCAGCGACTTGTTGTGTGACCACTGACCACCTGCTGCTACTAACTGCTTATGTGACAACGGTAGGAGATTGCTTGCTCATCTAGAAATATATAAGTAAGTCTTATTTTGTCTCTATGCAGATTAGTGAGATGTTAAAAATGATTAAAGTAATTCTAATTATTATATTTAAGCACTATGTTCAATGTATGTATATAGGAAATGTAAATCAAAGCTGAATATTTATTAGAGATATGGAAGGAATAATACACTTATTTTGCATTGGAATATGAAATACGCACCATATTTATGAACAAGACCATTAAAAAATATGTCTTATATATGTGGATGAAGAGAGTATTTGATACCGTAAATGTCTATTCTTAATCTGCCAAACTGTTGCCCAGATGAACGCATCGCAATCCCATACGAAGAGTAGTTCGAAGTTTTGGATCCGTTTGGAAGAGAGTTCCAGGCATGACAAACACGGTGAAGTTGATGGTAGTAACTTGAAATCGATTCGCTAGATGAATATAGATGGAATTACAGGAGAAGGATTCTACTAGCTACAAACTACTCCTACAGTACATGGTAAAAGTAAAACATAAGTTTTTTTGTTGATTGAGTGTCTTCCCATCAACCGGTACAGGGTTCATATAACCCATGCTACGACTCCTCAATGCAGCTGACTCAATCATAAATTCTGTTTCGAACTGCTCTTCGTATCAACCCAACTCCGTCTTCCAGGAAATTCCTTTCCATCTACTTCATGATCTCCTCGTCTTCATCTCTACCTCTGCATCGGATTTTCCTTCCATTGAGGAACCTTTCCGTATCGGTCAAACTATTTCTCAATCTTTCTAACCCGGCTTCCCTGTCCTGTTGGTAACTCCATAGCCAATTTTAGCGCCTCTAGAATCATCTGTGTTGACTTGGTCGCCTTGACTTCCCCCTTTTATATATATATATATATATATATATATATATATATATTGCACACACTAACGTGGCCGAGAGCCGACTATTTTGCCTGTTAAAACTTGACATCAACGAGTTTGTTGGGAAACCCTAAAGGCTCATGCTGGTCCCTTAAACCTAAACCCTAAGAGAGAGCTATAAAAGGAGGAGGGGGTCCCCCCTATGTACCAGAAATCATTAGCAATAAAGAATTTCCGCTGTTGCTCTCCCTAAACACGTGTCTCTCTCTCTTTCTGTTCTCCAATTCAGATCTGTTTGGGAACCCCGGACTATTCGATAGCGAGGTTCCTTAACACGTTATCAGCACGAAGCTCTACCGGAGATCAGAATTGAAAAGGTGAGAAGAGGTGGGTTTCGGCGATTGAATCTAATCGTTGTTGTTTTCTATGCATGCATCTAACCTACGCGCCGATCTGCGTTAAATCACGCGTGCAAGAAGCTACACGACATGAATTTACTGATACAGAATTATCGTTCATACGAAAAAAAAGATGGCGCTCGGCGCCACGCATCGCCTCGGCCTTGGCGCTCGCGACGTCGTTGCCTTGACCTCGGCGCTCGGCTCGCAGCGGCCGCCATGATCGTCGCACCCTCGCCGCCGCGACGGTTAACGGCAGACGCCGCCGCCGGCCACCGCCACTGCGGCCGGCGACGCTCACTCGGCTCGAGCCGTCCGCCGCCTCGGCCGTCCGTCGAAAGGCGTCGCCCGACCTCGGTTTGAGCCGTCCGGTTCATTGCTCCGCCGCTTCGGCGACACTCGACGCAGCCGCCGCCGGCGCTCGTCCGCCCAGCCGACGCGCGTTACGAAGCCTCGGCTGGACGCGCTGCTGCTTCGCCGGCTCGCCGCGCCTCGGCCGGCCGGCCGCACTGCGGTAGAAATCTCCGACCGTGGCGCATCCCGCAGACGGAGACCGCCGCAGCCCCCGCAGCGATGTCGCGGCCGCCTCGCTTCCGCCTCTGCGCCGCTCGCGGCCGGCCGAGCACCTCCCACCTCCGCGCCGCTCGCGGCCGGCACGGGGTTTGCACCATACTCGGCCTCGGCTAGCGACCATCATCGCCTCCGCCGTGCGCATCTCCGCCTCGACCTCCGGCCCGTCTTGAAAGCGAAGGAGAAGAGGCATCGGGAAGCGGAGGCGCGACGCACCGAGCGGAAGAGCAAGTGTCTCGAGCGAGGCGGAGGCGAGCCGCACACGCGAGGAAGAAGAAACGCGCGACGGGGAGAAGAAACGCGCATGGGGAGAAGAAACGCGCATGGGAAAAACGCGCACGAAAAAAGAACCTTGGCTGGCTAGGGAAACCCTAGCCACAGCGTCTTATGGGCGGAGGAAGGCCCACCTACTGGGATTCTACTGGAAAGAGAAAAAAAAGAAAAGAAGAAAGAAAAGAAAAGAAAAAAGAAAAAATTGCGGAAATTTTGAAAAATTTCCAGAAAATCAAGAAGATTTATTTGGCTCTGTTTTTAATTTTTCTTGCTCTATTTCTCTGTTTTATGAATTTTCTTTATGAATTTTGAATCATTTGCTTTATTTTATATAATGCAATGCATATGAATTTATTTTTCTGCACTTTATACTTTTTGCAACCATTTTCTATCGATTACACGCAGTAATCTAAAACCGTAATTTTGAAATCATGCGGATGTCCGCATTGTGAATCGTGAGTTTGAAGAACCGCCCCGCACGGTCGTAACTACCTCACTTGGGCATCGGACGTAAAGATCGCCCTTGAGGGCAAGAAGCTCGCCCGCGATTGGTCTAGGGTCCTCGCAGGACGCAAAACCTACCGCCGAAAGCGAACGATCAAGCCTCGCATTTTCTCGAGCACCACCTCTCGGCCACTCAAGAATGAATACATGGTCAAGAGAGTGCGTATGAGCTTTGGACGCACTTGAAGCGGTTCGAAAAGCTCAAGTACACCATCTTGCCCCAAGCACAGCAAGATTGGGTACGCTGAGGTTGCGAACTTTAGAACGATGGTCGAGTACAATTACGCCTTGCACGAATTTGTACCAATCTCTCTCTATGTGGCAAGAAGATCAGCGATGAAGAGAAGATTGAGAAAACTCTCTACCTTCCACCCTAATACTATCCAGTGCACGCACTATCGTCGACGCATACAAGGAGTATAGCGAACTGATTGATGTAATGCAAGTTGCGGAATCGCAAGACGATGTTCTACGCAAGAACTATGTCTCGCAGCCACCTGGACGAGGCACTAGCACAGAAGTCAATGCCAATAGCTACAAGGTGAGAAAGCCCACTCATAGAAAGAAGGGCAAGCAGGGAGGAAAAGAGAGGCCCCAGGCCAAAGGAAAGTCCAAAGCCCCTGTGAGAGGGATGACAAAGAAAAGACGCACGCCAAGCCGTATGGACAGCAGAACCAGACGTGCTTCAAGTGTGGTACTTGGGGACATTGGTCGAAGATATGTCGAGAATCCAAAGAAGCGATCAACGCATATCAGGCTAAGAAGAAGGCAAAGGAAAACGCCCCCGCAGAGGCGCACTTCGCCAACATCAGTGATGAAGATGCTATGGATGTAGATACCCCTCTTACCTCATCCTCACAGAATAGCCTGGACATCGATGCTGCAGCCATTATTATGGCAAATGAAGAGAAAACTTCTGCAGATGACATAGAAGCAGAAATTAATGCATATTTTACAGATTCTGTTTAATGCATTTCTTTTAGATTATGGTTGTTAGCATTTTCTTTGAATAATGAATTGTAAGCTCTAGAAGAGCATACTTCTTTCATGAATAAATACGCAATTTATTCTTTATTCCAGTATTATTCAAATTTGCAAGTAATATTTGGATTGTTTTGCCTCTATCTGATTAGAATTATATTTCTTTTATCTAGAAATCGTGTAGCGCCCAAATGGAAGAGATATGCATTGTTGATAGTGGCACAACAAATACCATCTTAAGAGAGTCTAAGTATTTCCAGTCGATCACGAAGAACGCTGGAAAGATTACTACGATCGCAGGAAGCGACTCATATGTAATCGGCTCAGAAAGAGCCACTATTATATTGCCTATGGGTACAACTTTGGTAATTGAAGAAGCCCTTTTGTACCCTGAATCAACGCGCACTCTCTTAAGCTTTAAAGACATCCGCGCCAATGGTTTTCACGTAGAAACCAATGAAGAAAATGGCAAAGAATACTTGTGCATTGTGAAGCACGCGGTATGTGGAAAAATGGTATTAGAAAAATGTCCTCATATGAATCGGGTTGTACTACACGAATATTCATGCACCAAGAAGTGTATACTTCCTTGAAGACTGTTTTTAGAAGCTCTGAGTTATTTTCTTTATGGCATGGTAGATTAGGCCAACCTGGTCTTAGAATGATGAGAAATATAGTGAACAACTCACAAGGTCATGGCATTAATGTTAAAAATTTCCCGAATCATGAAGATTTTGTGTGCCCCGCATGTGCCACCGAGAAATTAATAACTAGACCCTCCGTTATGAAAGTGCAAAGTGAAATCCCTGCATTCCTGGAACGTATCCAGGGGGATATTTGCGGTCCGATTCAGCCCCTGTCAGGGCCGTTTCGATACTTTATGGTGCTCATCGATGCTTCCTCGAAATGGTCGCATATATGCTTGTTGTCAACAAGAAACCATGCTTTTGCAAAGCGATCTCGCAGATCATAAGAATTAAGAATGCTTTCCTCGATCATCGTGTGAAGTCCATCGAATGGACAATGCCGAGAATTTACTTCAAAGGCATTTGATGACTATTGCACAAAGAACAGGATAGCGATTGAGCACTCCGTCCGCACGTCCATACGCAGAATGGACTAGCGAAGCACTAATAAAGAGGATTAAGTTCATTGCGGACCGCTTTGCAGAGTTGTAACTTGCCCAACACTTGTTGGGGACACGCATTCCTGCACGCAGCAGCTCTTATCAATCTTAGACCGTCGGCCTACAACATCCATTCTCCTATGCAGCTTGTGCACGGGATCATCCCGAATATCTCCCATCTTAGAAAATTTGGGTGTATGGTATATGTACCTATACCACCCCTCAATGACGCAATGGGCCCTCTCCGCAAGTCCGGGATATCGTTGGTTATGAGAGTGCATCCATAATCGTATTTGGAACTCATGATTGGAGACTTGCATACTGACCGATTCGATTGATTGCATTTTTGACGGGGTCGTTTCCGTCATTAGGGAGGAAATCAACCTTTGGATGAAAAATGCCGGAAATCATATGGCATTCCACCGATCCCGCACATGACCCCGCACTAATGAAGCAAATCAAGAAGTCGAAGATAATTGATTTGCGAATTTAGCAAATGAACCGCTGATCATTTTTGTGATCCAAGGGCGTGGTTAAGTCGCATGTACCCGCAAGGAATGCACCAGAGAGTGGAAATACCAAAGAAAATAGAAGGTATCCTCAACCTGCTCAGAGGCCTCAAAGAAAAGAACAGAAACTGGCTCCTCAAACCCAAAGTACCGGAGACGTCTGGAGAAAATCGGGCGAGAGGACTTACCACAACCAATCACAAAAATGCCTCAAGGAAAGAAGGGAGCGATTGAGACCAGCACGGAAAGAAGCCAACAAAGAAAGGCAATTCGGACTTGAATCTTCCATCAAGGAAGCCGCGAGAAATAATGTGTGCGCACACATAGGCGATGAAAGCTAAAGGAACTTGCTCTGCGATAGGAATAGCGATTAAGAGCAAGTAGAAGTGCATGAAGCACCCCATGAAGAAATGGCCATAAACTTTGTAATAACAGGAGAATCCTGAATAGAGCAACGACCAACATTGATGCATACTTTGCAAAGAAGATTGCCTCGATCATTGATCATGATCCCGAGCATGCATCTCTCGCAGAGTGCAAGAAAAGGCTAGATTGGGAAGAATGGAAAAGGCAATCATCTGCAGAGTTAGTCTCTCCGAACAAGAGAGAGGTGTTTGAGCAGTATCCGCACACCTCCCCATATAAACCTGTAGGTCACAAATGGGTCTTTGTTCTAAGAGAAATGAAAACAACGGTTGTAAGGTACAAGCAAGGCTTGTAGCTCAAGGTTTCACTCAACGTCCCGGAGTTGATTATGAAGAAACCTATTCTCCGGTCATAGGAGGAATTACCTTTAGATATTTGATCTCAATGGCGATCAACTTGAAGTTGAGAATGAAGCTAATGGATGTTGTCACAAAGATATTTGTATGGAAACTTGGATTCAGAGATATACATGAAAGTACCTAAGGAATTCCTATCCCAAACCAAGACGGAGCAAATAGAAACCATACATTGTGAAATTGGAGAAATCACTGTATGGGCAAAGCGATCAGAAGAATGTGGTACAATCGCTGAGTGACTTTCTCTCGCAAGAAAGGCTACACAAACAATGAAGATTGTCCATGTGTGTTTATCTGTGATCCCGAATGGATTCAGATAATCTCCGTCTATGTAGATGACTTGAACATCATTGGGACGGATGAAGAAATTGAAGAGGCATGCTCATACTTGAAGTCCGAGTTTGAAATGAAGGATTTGGGTAAAACCAAGTTTTGTTTATGCTTGCGGCTTGAACATGTCCAAGGAGGAATCTTGGTACATCAATCAACCTACACACGAAAGTGTTGGAAAGGTTTGGATTTGAAAAACATATCCTGCGAAGACTCCAATGGTCGGAAGGTCACTCCAGCGCACCTAGACCCATACTGCACCTAGAGAAGAGGGAGGAAGTCACGGGAGTAGGATTCTCATATCCGAGTGCGATTGGAGCGCTCATGTACCTTGCGAATAGCACTAGACCGGACATTGCGTTATTGTGAATTTGCTAGCTCGATGACAAAGGCAGAACCCACCAAAAGGCATTGGAAAGGGATCAATGACATCTTTCGTTACCTCCAAGGAAGCAAAGACCTCATGCATTCTTGAAGAAATAATGAATTGAATTTGGTTGGCTATGCAGATCTTTGGGTACTTATCGGACCAAGATCTTGGCAAGTCCCAAACCGCTATGTTTTCCTATGTGGAGGAACAGCAATTTCTTGGAAGTCGTCTAGCGGACTCTTGTCTCGACGTCGACAAACCACTCGGAAATCATTGCCTTGTATGAAGCATCTCGTGAATGTGCATGGCTCAGAAGAATGGTTCACCACATCCAGAAGTCATGTGGTTTGAACATTGAGCAAACTCCCACAATAATTTATGAAGATAATGCAGCTTGTGTTGCCCAAGCACAGATGGGTTATGTGAAGAGCAATTTCACGAAGCATATCAACCCCAAGTTCTTCTATGCTCACGAATTGCATAAGATGAACGAGATCAACATATTGCATACTAAGTCATGTGAAAATCTTGCAGATTTGTTCACCAAATCACTCCCAGCATCTACCTTTGAAAGGTGCGTGAAAGGAATTAGGATGATGAGACTTAGAGAAGTGCAGATTTCAGGGGGAGATATTTCACATACTCCCACATGAATCTCGAAGATGAATTATGAATACCCAACATGAATCTTGAAGATTAGCAATAGAAGTTGGGAGAATTGTACTCTTTTTCCTTAGCAAGTTTTTCATGAAGTTTTCTTGCATAAGGTTTTAACGAGGCAATTCGTGCAACATAGTAAGCGTATGCTATGTACTCTTTCTCCAAGTATTTTTCCCACTGGGTTTTTCGGAGTTTTAATGAGGCATATGCATCTCATGCAAAAGGGCCAAGGGAGTGTTGGGAAACCCTAAAGGCCCATGAAGCGCCTACGCTGGTCCCTTTGCCTAAACCCTGGAGAAGCGCTTATAAAGGAGGGGTCCCCATGTACTGTAAATCATTAGCGATAAAGAATTTCATTGTTGCTCTCCCTAAACACGTGTCTCTCTCTCTTTCTGTTCTTCAATTCAGATCTGTTTAGGAACCCCGGACTATTCGATAGCGAGGTTCCTTAACAGAGTTCACTAACACCGTAAAATTATATAAGTTTCATTAAGCTAGCTTGTCCTGTTAACAGTGGCTATATATGCACTACTTCATGGTACTAAGTCCATGATTAGCTGCCTGTCGGCTGATTATTCGTTCCAGATTCGGTCCCCTCCCACTGCACGCTCGTGTATATAAGTTGATCAAGGACCTTGGTCCCCCGCGCACCCCACACACAATGCTCGTGCCGTGTTGATCAATCAAGCGCGCAATTTTGTATTGCTCGACGACCTATCATATTCTATGAACAAGATTCTCTATCCAGTCTTACTATTGTTGTGAAGAAACTAAATAAATCAATGACCAAAATTTGGATTAGGGGCACAAGGTACACAAACATTACAGCTCCAATGAATATTGTGTTGCCATGAATCATGCTGCCATGTGGATTAGGGGCACATGGTACACAAACATTACAGCTCCAATGAATCATGAACCAGCTATCATGTGAACCATCCAAGAAGAAGAATTCCATGAAATGGTCCTCTTGTGAATGATACTAACAAACAAATGAGGGATAATAAAGGCTGGAAGTTGATTAGTCGAAGGAGCCAGCGAAGGTAACCTTTGGAGGTTGTGAGAGGGTTTTTGGACAGAGCAGGGATGGGCCCTTATGGCGTTTTGTTTTCATCCAACTCCCAAACCTATCATCAGATCAGGCGCAGCAGTAAATCAATGATGACCTTATCTCCTGCTTCTTTTGCAGCGTGCCAGGATTCAGATCCTTTTCTTCTCCTACCTGGAGTACTAGTCTTCAAGGACACGGTTAATAGTGGAGAAAATGAATCTCTCACTGTGTGTAATTTGATTGAAATAAGAGTAGTGGTTGAGCAAATTTTGGGGAATTTGTCAGGAAGCTTGCATGGCTAACATCATTTGTTCTACGACAACAAGCAGACTGTGTGTAGATTATCTTCGAATCCTTTCTACTAGTCTCTAGAACATGCCGTGAATGATCGACTCTATCTCTCTGGTTCTGCTTTCTGAAATATTGATTTTGTGCTTCTTTCTCCCCAATTTTGTCGGTTTTGCTACCTCATTAGCTCACAAAGTTTGGTTCCCTGGAGTGCTCCAGTATCTTCACGTAGGCTACAAATATTTGTTTTGAGAGATTCACGCAAAATCATCATTCATATTGTTCGTGAAAACTGTACAGCTACAATGGAGAATACTAAAAGAAAAGGATAATCAAAATGGGAAATATCGTATGGATGGGTGGTGAAAGTGTTGCTTGTCATCACCTTCAAGCGTATTGAAAATTGAAATAGAGATCGGACCAGTACGTGTTCACCACACAAAATAGGTTATTGTTTTTTTTTCTGCTGAGTGAACGGTTCAGAATGAATTTCCTCCTCCTAAAAAAAGCAAATTATTCTCCATCTTGGCCATTCAATGTTCCATCCTTTCTGACCTGAATCTAGAAATCTACTATGCAAATTTAATTCCCGAGAAAAAAAAACCGACCTAACGTCAGCACTTGAAATTTCTGTTATAGCGTAAAACACAACATGTCTACGATCTAAATTCCTCAATCTTTGTAGAGAGAAGATCATGAAAAAAAAGGTCTTAACTCACAATGGTCAAAGCATAGACAGGCGCAAACAAGGTACTTTACATGGGCCGCTTGGTCCAGTTCAGGTTACGGCAAACCAACGCATTTCCGGGCCAGAGTGGAAGCACAAATGATGGTCCGGTCAAAAGCACATCGTTTTCTCAACAAAGCAAACTATTTCTTCTCCTGACATGAGATCTCGCAGAGACCAAATCAAACAATGTTTCGAAATCCTCTCCCTCTCAATCCCAAATAGATTATGTAATTAAACATCTATTATGCTGGTTTTAGGCATAAAGTCCAAAAAAAAACATCTTTGTCAGAAGTGGGATTTGAACCCACGCCCTCGTTAGAGGACCAGAACTTGAGTCTGGCGCCTTAGACCACTCGGCCATCCTGACACGGATGCAGAGTTTTCGTTGAGCAGATGATAAGTCAGATATCTGTTAGACCGCTACTAGCACTACAACAATGCCTTCCGTACTGCTAGAGTGCTAATACCGATGGTATCTCGTTTCATCCTTATGGGGCTTAGACTAGCAGAGGAGGCGCCGATGCGCCAAGGAGAACGCATCTATCGGTTGCCGACGACATTGCGCCGTACGTCGGGCGCGGGGATCCGGCCGAACGCTGCTGGTCGCGGCGTGGTGCCGCCCCCGAGATGGTGGTCGGCGAACGGGAGCGTACGTGCCGGCCGTTGCCAAACGGCGGGAGCGTGGCGCAACGCAAGGTTTTGCCGGCACGGGGCAAAGTGGCCACGCGGGCACCGGCAAAACCGCGACGTCCGACGGGCCGTACGCCGTGCGCGACGGGGGAGTGGAGTGGCGGTGTGCCGGCCCCTACCCACCCACCCGTGGTGTCGCTTTGATCATTTCTCGATCTTGCTTTTCTGTCTCGGTCTGGTTTTCCGGGGAAAAAATGAAAGTGAGATAATTGAGCTGGTCACCTGTTACAGCTTTAACAGAATTAAACAAGAAGCACAAAAGCGATCTTACCAGGACAATCTCACATCATGAGCACTGATTACCCGGATTACCCACTCCACTGCCCAAAACAAAATCAATCACCATGCGGGACAGTTGGCAAATGGCCGGCTGACTGGTCGGTCATTTCTGGCCCATCCAAAAGGCATCGTTTCCTTTCCGCTTAACTCCCTTGCAAATCTAAAATCAGATATGCACATGTACATATTCAGTTAGACAGCGTGTATCTACGCTCTAAAGACCCTAGCGCCTCTAAAAAACTTTGTACCACGTGTAAGGGACGCGCACACGTGTATAAGTGTGTGAGGTGTGTATAGTGTGAATTATGTTATATGCGTCCTTATATCCTTAAAAAAAAACTCCCTTACAAATCTCCATCAATTCAGTTTTCTTACTGGGACCTTTGAAGCTCACTTAATCGAGTTATCTCGACGGTGGAAAGAGTCACTAATGTCAATAGACACGCCTTTTCTTTGTTTGGCATTTTCGGTAGTAGTAGCAACTAGCCAGGGTCGTGCGCAACGCTGTATCGTGTAAAATTTGATCCGACAATTATTTATGAAAAAAAAAAGATATGATGACCTAAATGCAAATTCGTTTTTTTCTCGGGGATTTTTTCAAAAATGTGCTAGCTAGGAGTCATCAGCGAATTTGCGGCACCACAGGTCCTCTTTGTACGGTGCGAAATTTGTGCGACGGTTACCTATGAAAAAAATGTATGAGGAATTTCGTTCGACGTTTACCTATAAAAAAAAGGTACGACAACCTGAACATAATTTTGATTTTTCTCGAGAGTTTTTTTTAAATGTGCTAGCTAGGAGTTGTCGGTGAATTTGCGGGAGGACTTCAATGTAATTTCAGTTTTCTCGGTTTTTTTAAAACGGGCTACTAGGAGTCGTTGGCAAATTTGCGAAACCGCGGGTTCCTTTTTGCATAATTTCAGTTTTCTTAGGTTTTTTTAAAATGGGTTGCTAGGAATCTGTAGGAGGACCTCAACGTAATTTCGATTTTCTCATTTTTTTAAAATTGGGTTGCTAGGAGTTGTCAGCGAATTTGCGAAACTACGGGTTCCTTTTTACGTAATTTCGGTTTTCTCGTTTTTTTTTAAATGGAATGTTAGGAGTCGTCGGTGAATTTGCAGAACCGCAAGCTCCTTTTTGGGGAAAAATCGTGGAGGGGTATAAATGTAATTTCAGTTTTTTCGGATACATTATGTGAAAAACCGACAGGACCTACACAATTTCGAAATTTTTGAAGGACTTTTTCGCGAAAACCGTGACGTGGTGCAGCTAAATTTCGGCTGATTTTCTCCGTTATAATATAAGTTACACATCGGCAAAGTAGGATCTATCGAATGACTAGTACTATAGAGTTCTGTTTAGAACACGGGAATTTTTTAATATTCATCTAAATTACCTTGCGTTTCAAATATACCGTTAAGTCCTGCCAAGCATATTGCTAGTTGCGGATTTTATATCTAAAAAATGATAATGAATGACGTGCTGGCAGTTTAGCACCTCCCAAGTATAACGTCTGCTCCTGAATCCTGGATTCCTAATCCCCTCCTCCCCCAATCCCAAATTCCCAACCACCCCGCGGAATCCCATTCCGATTCCTCCCCTCCTCACCTTGCCCCCGCAACCTCCCTCCTTCCCCCGTTCGCCGTGGGAGTTAGGGTTTGCTCTCGCCGGCCACCGCGGCGACTGCTCTGGACGCGCACGCCCCCGCCGCCTCCACCGGCCGGCCTCGGATGCTGCTGAGCTGCAGGTCCCTCTCCTCCTGGGTGCGCCGCTTCGTCGCTTGCATGGGGTGCGTGCCCTCTCTCTCTCTCTCTCTCTCTCTCTCTCTACCCGATTTGTCCGTACTTGTTGTATGTAATGGCTACGCGGTCGATCGGATTTAGGGATTAGAGTTCGTGTTGTGCCTAGGATTCGTAGATGCTAAGTTCTTTTCGTTTTGGCTCCGGCTCATCCGCAATGTTATGTTCTGATTCCGATTCTTGAGCTGGTGCTGTTTATATATAAATAAATAAGCATGCTTTGCTTATTGGTAGAGCTGTTCAGTTTATAATTTATTTACCCTGTGGAGATTGCTGTGTTGAACCGTTATTTTCGTCGTAGCCTCATAGGAGGTGCTTCAGGTGATGGTTATCTTATCCTTGTTTAATCTACATGACCTATTTTCGGTATAAAGGACACTTTTAGTCTGACTTTGAAATTAACGTTGTATGGAAATCTTACGCCTTATGATTGCTGAGGTCATAGAATAATTTGTTGGTCAGACCGATGTCGAAAGCCTTCTATTGGTTATTCTGGAAACAAATAGTCATGACTTTTACTTTTAGTTTTTCCTGCTTTATTATTCAACATGACTTATCTCGACTCTTGAATACCTGGTGCTAATCATGTACTGGCCAATCCTGGTTTGCTACAGAGCAGAGGTTGTCTTGGATGCTGTACTAAGCCTACTCCAATAATAGCGGTCGACGAGCCTTCAAAAGGTTTGAGGATCCAAGGACGCTCGATAAGGAAGGGTAGCTTGCCCGAGGACTTTTGGAGCACGAGCGCGAACAAGATTGAGAACAGCGGAATTCAATCGCAGAGGAGCATGTCTTCGATCAGCACAGCAGCGCAATCCAGCGATCAGCATGGAGCTGGAAGCAGCAGCAACCCGAACGAGTTTGTAAATCAAGGTAAACGACATCCACCTGAGATCATTCTTTGCGTCGCGATGCATGTTCCATTTCCTTTTTGGTTTTTTATTCCATCATGCTAGTGTAATATACTGTCAAATAAATGCAAGTCTACCATTGATTATTGGAGCCCCATCATACATGTTCATGCAAGTTGAATTCAAACATTGAATGCTTGTGATCTGGAATTTATAGTGCTTGTTGTGGACCCTTAAAAAAACGATGAGATGCTATAGGCTGTAGATATGTGCAAAACCATAACTTGCATTTACCATAGCAGTGGGTACTAACTTCTCTATGAGAACTATTAGTTCTGATTTTTTTTTAAAAAAAAGCTAAAAAATTTAGCCGATGTGGATGGTTTAAATTGTGATCTGGAGTGAGAGTTGGCATAAGACGATCATGCATCTGAACTCATAGGGATGACAACCAAAGAAAGCCTCTGTTGTCTTATTATGCTTTCTGTTCTATGCAGTTTGGCACACTGAATGTAAATGCACAACTATAATGAACTTGATAAATTTATCGAGAATATTAATTGTCAAGCTTAGTACTTTTGTAGCATATTCATATGGTGAATAAATTTGGACGAATTATTCTCCATTTAATATTCTGTCAATCTTATTTGAAGTTTTGTTCTGCCTGTATTCCAGGTCTTATACTCTGGAACCAGACCAGACAACAGTGGGTTGGAAACAAAAAACATAACTCTCGAGCTCAACAGCCTCGAGAACCAAAAATAAGGTGAGTTATATGTGACCTTCTCTTACAGCACCTGAAATGTGTGGAGTTTCTTATGCTATGGCACTTGAACCAAAAGAGTATCTCAGTCTGTTTCTTTTTTATATTCTTACAATCTAAGAAGATAGTTGCAGTGCCTACTTCCATGAAAGTATACATGACATGCTAGTAACAATTTATGACAATTCATACATTGACTGCTTATGACAATTCATGTTAGTAGCACATTTTTTTCATACAATTTTGTAATCAATGTATTAGCAGTTTTTTGTGTTTCCCATGAAGTAATAATTTGCAGAATCAGGATGCTTTATGTTTTAGTAACTTCTATATACTTATTTCAAATTTGATTTTCCCCATCATTTGTAATTTTCTTGGTGATACAGTTGGAATGCAACATACGAGAGTCTGCTAGGGAGCAATAAACCATTCTCCCAACCAATCCCCCTTGCTGTAAGATCCCATGCTAATTAAACTACTCATTTCCCATTGTGGAGTTTCTCTTTGTTTTAGAATATTCTTTCTCATAGTTATTTACTCAGAAACTAAATTTCTATTTGCAGGAAATGGTAGACTTGCTTGTGGACGCCTGGGAGCAGGAAGGCCTGTATGATTAGGCAGCGAAAGAGCATTGTTTTAGTCACATTAATTTCTTAAATGTTTTCAAAACTTTAGATTGTCAGGAGCTCTAGTGTGGTGAAAGCATAATATTTCCTGAGCTCGTTCGTGTTCCAAGATTATCCTTGAAACAATACGGCATCCTTATATTAAGCAATTGTAATATATATATTCTAATCAAGTTATGTTCATGAGAACACTTAATATTGTACCTTTTATGTGATAATGTCAATTTGTACAGAAGGGTAAGAAGCTGGAATATAGATAACCCTCATTGAATTTCACTATAAGAGTAGGAAAGCAAGGGAAGAAGGTGCAATGTTCCTAAAGATGCAAGCGTGAAATGGAAATAAAGGCTCTGGTTGGAAGTGTGCGAAGGGTTTGTTTTGTTAGAAGACATGTTTTCTGGACAAAATTCTCTTGCCACAAGAGGGAAATTTTGGCATGATCGTGCCTGACAGGTGGACTTGCTAAGAAAGTAACAGGTGGACAGGACGCTAAGGAAGTACAAAACTTAGCCAATAAAAATCAAACTTCCAGTGAAAACTGAAACGACAGGGTCATGATGGCAGCAGGCAAAGTGGCGAACCTATGCTATCACAGGTAAGCGCCGTTGGATGGATGCTATCAAAAACGAGAGGGTCCAACTTTTTGATAATCAAGACACTGACTAGATACCACACGATAACTCCCTAGATACTCCACTTCAGAAATGAAGCTATCATCATTTCAGGTAAAAGAGTAGTAATCAGAATGGCAAATGGTTCACATTTCAGGAGTACCTCAACATAATCCCAACTAAATCCTTTTGACAACGTAACATTAATGAATGAAATAAGGTCACCACCAAACAATGATATCCTTTTACAGTGTTCAGCAACTCACCGCAACAAAACAAAGCAAATTAACTTCTAGTTCCAGGACAGCAGCTCCTGGGGGAGCAATGCAAAGAGACCAGGAATCGTAACTATGAAATAATATGGCAAAGCATATGGATCTGCAGTTTTTCGCCACAAATTTATTGGACGACCTAGAAAATCAAGGTTGTTGAAAATATTGTTCTTAGTTCCTTGAAAGGAAATGCCCTGATGTGCCCAAAAAAGAAGCTGGCATTAAAGACAGACACTGTAACAGTGTCTGGTCATAGATTTCGAAATTCAGACATGCCACAGGCACCAGGCATGCTCTTCCAGGGGCATGACTCGAGAACAGGTTGATGGCCGTGACCTGCAGCTGATAGCCTGGCCTCCTCGCAAGAATCCCCATCAATGAGCACGTTTAATGTATCACTGGACTGGTCCTTTGAGTGTGGAGACACTTCATTTGAAAAAATTGCTTCTAGTGATGCATCAGTCGAAAAACTAGCTTCTAGTGATGCGTCAGGCATCCAAGAATCTTCCCAGGCTGAAAGATACTTGTCGGGAAATCCAGTATCTGTATGATGTTTGCTGCCAACAAAAAAAGCATCCAAACCTGCAAAGACCAGTAGTAAGTTCTCTGTGACATTGATAACATTAAAATAAGAGTGAGCATACTTAATAGAAGGTGATTTTGAAGTTTGAAATTCATCCAAATAACTGCTCTCAAAGAAACTATTACCAAGGGCTGAAGAGGAAGAACTCATAGGGCCATTTGATTGCAACACTTGATTATATGAAGCAGGAGGGAACGAAACTTCAAATGATCCTTGGGAGTTTGTAGGGTCCCCTAGAACATGACCTTCGGGAACCAATGCATCCAACAGACCAGTGTTTTGTGAAGAAATATGTTCTGATTTCAGCAAGACAGATGCTGGAGATTGAGTAAAGGTGTCAACCTTTTCAATGGGAGACCCTGAGGGGCAGTTATACAACCAGTTATTGCTTAGGTCATAGTTGGGACATTGGAGTGAAGGGAGCTCCATCTCCATGGGCCTTTGTATGGTCCCAGAAGCAGAGAAATTGCCATTTACTATTGGATGCCCACTGGCGATGGCACTACCAACAGGTATTGACTGATTCTTTGTAATTCCAGAGTTGAAATCAGTGGAATGACAGGTCTTCTCAGGCTCACCACGAAGTTGTTCACATGTGAGACCGCCGTTGCAGCCTGATATTGTGCTGTCAGAAGATGCAAGGCGCATCAAAGGGTTCATGGCATCGACGGAAAGAGAATTTGGAACAACGATTTTGCCTGCATGTTTTTTATAGTCTAAGTTCTCAAATACGATCTCATCAAATTCAAGACCATTTCCCTGTGACAACTCATTTGGATGTTTCTTGCCACATGGTTTGTCAAGACTCTGACAATTCATGTCTTGATTTGACACCTGAGATAGCACGCTATCTGGATAGAGAGGTATACCAGTTCTCTGAAGCCTCTTACTCCTGGTGTTCCAATAGTTCTTAATTTCATTATCTGTGCGGCCTGGCAACTGAAATAACAACAATAGAAGTTCAGTTTCTACCAAGGCCAAGTGGCATGAGTAGAAGAAAATGCTTTTCAAATGCAAGGACTGGATGCTGAGAGTGCAGATGAACAAGTGAAATGTAACTAGAAATGCCTTCACAAGCCAAACAATATGACAGAAGATATTGAAATCTCAACAAAGAAACAAAACAAGCAAAGAAAAAGGGATTCCAGACTTGGCGACAATCTCAAGTCAAAGAGGGTTACTCTATGATCTAAGTTTGACTGCAATGGGCAACCTCTGCTGCAGTGCTACCGAATGCAAGGACAACAATGACCCTTTCCTTTATTATCGGGAAGGCGAAAACTAATGCATCATAGTTTGTTAAGACCCAATGCAGTGATACACTTTGTTTGGCTTAAGACATAGTCACATGTGCCTTTTGAAGTTACTAATATGTGATAAATACTAAAATACCTGATCATCTGGTTCTAGTTCCAGATTAAGAAAAAACAAAGCTAAGATCCTAAGAATCATTATTAAGTCCAATTCAAGAACACCACTGCAAAATGTGATCTTGATGTATATTATGAAACCTAATGAACATAAAAGTACAGATACATATCACAAATTAGGCATCAGTAAATGGCGTGTCATGCATACTAGCAGATCCATTAGCCAATAGTAATGTCAGCTCTCCTAGTTTTTATTGTCTTTTCCCCATCAAAGGCCTGATACATAATTAGTCACATACCCACATGCAAGTTATGACACATAAGCTATGTACCATCCACAAATGGAACCGGTAAGAAAATAAATGAACAGTGTCCAAGAAAGCATATCAACTGACAAGCATAAGGGACTGGCTAACCAGGTATATGCCATGACCAATACTATTATAGACTAGAAGAACAGCAGCAGCAACTGTGGTAAGAAAAAGCACTGTTTTTTTTTTTTTTTTGAAATAGCGGCTGGAGCTCTGCCATTCATTGAAGGAGAGAAAAAACAGGGTTCTTACAATGAGCACTGATACTGTAAGGGCTTGATAGGGATAATAATATCTGATATATGGTAAGATATCTCACCAATGATATTTAAGTTATAAGTACATGACTCCCCTCCAACTGCGAAAACATAATACTGTGCATGTTTTTGAGCCATATGATATTTGCTCTTCTCCAACAACATACGATTTATAAGGTTTTTTCCAGGCAATTAAACTGAAGAGTTTGAAGATAGTAGCTCAAACAAAGATACTTGCATTATAGCTAGGAGACTAGGATGGTGACATGTATAGTACGTAGCAGCATGTATCATAGTGTACGCCAAGATCGTAAGATACAGTACGTATCTCGGAAATCAGGATACTAAGAATGCATTAACAAGAATTAAGCAATGTCTGATATCGTTTTTACACAAATGAAAAGACGAAGAAAAATTGACTACAGAAAAAAAAATGCGACAGCAACATGCATAGGAATTGGCCAAGAGGCAATAAACCCTCTCGATAAGAGGCAAGAAAAAAACCAGAAGAAGAAAAGTTGTGAATATGGCAAGATACTTGCAAAATAAATGCAAGGCCCTTGACCAAAGGCCTAGCAGCAAAAGGCCCCCAAAAAAGTATTTCTCTAGTTTCCTTGTAAAGCCCATTAAACTGAATAGAATAAATCCTGTGTCTCCAATAGAGAGAGAGACAGACAGAGGTATTAATGTTTTCTGGCTATGTTAACTGGCAAACAAGTACCATATTTGGACAAAACATCATAAATTCGATGCAGCAGCCAAACTGTTGGCAGGCTTTAATCCAGGGAAATTTTTTCCTCCAATCTCATACACCAAAGCATCCCCTTATCAATCTTTTTATTATAAATCCAAATTACCGTGATAAGAGTAACAGATTAAATCACTGCACAATCTAGAAATCTGCAAGAGCATATCGAGCAAACTTACACAGGCCGCCATCTTAGCACACTTGTTCCCCATCATCGCATGGAGCTTGATAATCTTCTGCTCCTCCTCATCATCAAAGGGCCCCTTCTTGAGGTCCGCCCTGAGGTGGTTCGTCCAGCGGAGGCGGCAGCTCTTGCCGCACCGGTTCGCCTGGCGTTTCTCTGGACCTGGTTCCAGTTCCCCTCGCCGTGCGCCTCCACGTACTCACTCAGGCGCTTGTCCTCCTCGGGCGTCCAAGGACCCTTCTTCACGGCGGGCGCGCCATCACGGCCTCGGCCTCCGCCTCCGCCGGCACCAATCCCGACCTGCTCGTCTTCGCCACCGCTGCTGTCGCTGGCATATTCAGTTTCATCATCATCATCGCTAAGCGACAGCAGCGGCGAGTTCGTCTCCTTCATCAGCAGCTCCAGCAAGTCCAGCGCAGGCTCCTCCATCTTCACCCACCTCATTTTGGACCCCGTGATGCGAGGCCACAGGACCCCACCCCCCACCCCACCCCAACTCTGCACAAGCAAAGCCGCAAGGATTCAACGAAGCAAACGCATCAGTGACAACCTCAAAACGAATCCAGTCTGCAGCAGATTAAATCCAACCGAAACCAATCTAATCCAATCTAAGAAGGGCGGATGGATCTCTGGGCCAGGGCTTGCCGAGGAGAAGGAGGCGGCGGCGGCGGCGGCGGCGGCAGGGTGAGAGACTCGCGAATCGCGATGGACTTTGGAGTTTGGACTGCTGCTGTTACGACGGCGGCGCACGAGCAGTATGTAGTCCAACTGGCCGGCCGCGTGGAAGGGCTCGCGAATTCGTCCCGACCCGAAACCAGATGAGAATGTGGCGGCGCTAGTGCTTACCGAAACGCCAACGCGATAACGAATGGTCTAGCATTTTGGGCCTATTTCTCCAGCCCGCCCATCTTCTTGCTTGACTTAAACTGTGCCCGTTTATGTGGTTTGCAGGCCCGAGTCGGACTTGTGAACGAAGACTTTTTTTTGGTATTTTGAAACCAACGTGTAAACAGAGACTTCATGGCACAAATTGGACGCCGTTATCGTGAAGTTCTTTTGTGAGAGTAGATCGACTGGTCGACCGGTATAGATGCGTTGCATATACTCTCTTCATTCAAGTTTACAGGAAATATTTTTTAAATAGTTTTATCCATAAAAATATAAATTATTTTATATTTCAATGCAAAAATTAGTATGGTATTTTCTTTTATATCCTTAATAAATATATGTATTGAATGGAAAATTATATGACAAAAACTAGCACGGGGTGAAAGAATGAAAGTAAACAAACAGGGAAGTTAGATCGGTCTCGAATGGTCTAGATCCAGGCGAAATCCCACCTCCTCCATTTAAATATTAAGCATGTGCTACTAGCTTTCACCAGGGTCGGACCCAGCGGGAGTCAGCCCCGGCTGACGCACCACCCTCTACAGCCGGCCAACCCATGGGTACCCCTCGCTGGCACCCCCAACCTAGAGAGCGGTGAGGAGGCGAGAGCAGTGGCAGGACGAACGGAGGAGGCCTGAGCAGCGAGGCCTGTTGCTGCCTCGACGCCGCCCCGAAGCTCGTTGAGCACCGCACCAACCTCGCCCTGCTACTGCCTCGGCACTGTGCCCGTCTGCACCACGCAGCGTTGCCCACGACGCCGCACTGGCCGAGCCGCCCCGGCCTCGCCGCGTCTGAGCTCCGCCGCCTCACTTGTCGGCGTTGCCGCTAATGAAAGATGCAGCTTCAGGTAAAGCTTCAGACTTTCGTCTTCTGTCTTGCTCTGAAACTCTTGCGTCTCCTCTGCTTAGAATGCAACTCTGTTCTGGAAAAACTGAACACACAAAACAGGAAACAAAACGATGACGGAAGGAAGAAACATAAGTAATTTTGGTGTTGCAATCCAACCGCAGATTTTCTGATTTCTCATTGCTCATATACAAGGTTTCAAATTTCGATTTCGGAAAAAATTTCGTCCCTGGCCGGATCGCGAAATTTCGGAAATATTTCGAACGAAATTTGAATTTGAAAATTAAAATCCAGTACATTCCGGAAATAAAAATCCGAAATTCGGCGAAAACCCCCGAAATTTCGGGTTTTTGCACTGGCCAAAAAGTGGTCTAAACGTTATCTAAAAAATTTTAAATTTTTTTGGAGGTTCCTGACACATTATTGATATTCTCACAAAAATTTCAGCTGATTATCACATTTGAGGAATATTTACAAATTTGAAGAGTGGTACTGTCCTGATAAAACACTGACCGACAAGTTTGATCCGAATGGAAAATGGTACAAATCAAGTTATAAACTATTGATTTTTTTTTCATGGTTATGATCCATAACTAATGTTCTTACAAAAATTTCAGCTGATTATCACATGTGAGGAATTTTTAAAAATTTGGAGAGTGGCACTGTCCTGATAGAACACTGACCGACAAGTTTGATCTGAATGGAAAATGGTACAAATGAAGTTAGAAACTGTTGAAATTTTTTGTGTATGGTTATGATCCATAACTAATTTTCTCACAAAAATTTAAGATGATTATCAAGCTTCATGAATTTTTGAAAATTCGAACAGTGCTACTGTCATGTTAAAAGGCTTACCGGCACATTGAAACAAAATGAAAAATTGTTTTAACGATGTTAGAAATTTTTGAAAATTTTGGTAGATGGTCTTGATGTAACATTAATGTTCGTATAAAATTTTGAGGTGTTTATCAGATTTAAAGAATTTTAAAAAATTATGTGAAGTTAGAAATTTCGGCAGCATGTTGACTGAAATTCGGAGTTTGAGAGTAACAATTCGACACAATCAATGTATATTTGCATAAAAATTAATAGACACGAAATAAAATCGATACATATGAGAATTTATTGCATATTTGCATCACAATGCCTAAGACTACCATAGGCCACGCGAGGTAGGTGCTTGTTGTAAGGTGCTTGTTGTAATGCTTCTGGGTAAGAGTGCTATATGACCACCGTATGCATGCCAAGTCCAGCCAACATGATCAAATTTTCATCACTCTAACCTTCAAACGAGAAGGGCCTAATTAATTCTTCAAGTGTACCAACAAATGCTAAGCCTTTGAGAGACCACTGCATATGAGAATAAAATTAATATATATTTGCATGACGTACCTACGAGTAGTAGTAGGCCTGTGGTTGAAACTCCACCTTCGCGTTGTCAACAATGACCTCGTGATACCTCGTCTCATGTTGTTGCTTGTATTCTTCCCAGGTCATGTCCCGTGGTAGCCAAGCAGACTTCCAATGTTCGTAATGAAACTCCCAGGCACTAGGTTTCTCGGATTGGAAAAGATAACTGACACTAACAGATGAGTGTCGAGCATACAGATCGGCGTATGGATCAGTGTAGTCAAACATCGAAGACATGCTAGATCCATCAACACTTTGTCTGTAACCATACACACCCTGATCTGCTCCATAGGGTATTGAACCATACCCAGTATGCTCAGTTGAGAACCGCAAATGGCTAGAGGACTGACTGCTATACCATGAGTCTGCGTCATCCTGTGGTTGTGTTCCCTGTCGCTCACCCCACCACTCGACGTACCTTTCCCCTTACTACGGGTCTGCCTCTGTGAGCCCCTCCTCGAGAGGCTAACCCCATGTTGTGATGTTGGTGGAGATGGTGGCTGTGAACAGAAGCGCATGGTATACCGGTCAATTTTTGTTCCATCATCGCTCGAAGAGTCTGACTTTGTCGTTGAACCACTACTGAGGTTGTTTCCTCTTCGCTGCCGACAGCACGCTCATCATCAGCTAGCTCTCTTCCTTTTCCCTTGACAGGATGGCTTCCCGATAACTTCTCCAAACCGCGTAAAGCTCCTGCCAGTGCGTGGTCGTTGTCGGTGTTGCTAGCACGCTTTCTCCACAAGTACAGACTAGAATAATATGGATGTTGATTGTTGATCCAAATTCAGAGAGAAGGCCAAACTTCTGATGAAGCGTAGCGGAGGCCCGTCGCCGGTAGGCTTGGTATGGATCGTTTTTGACCTAGGTCACAGCCGCCTATATATATATATATATATATATATCCTCTTGTTCTGTTTGTGGTTTGATCTTCTTCATATTTTGTTCGTCATTGATTTAACAATGGCTTCAGGGCTCATGACTCATTAGAACTTGATAATTTTTTGCTTTTGCTATCTTGGCATTGTACTGGATCCTAGTTGGCTAAACCCTTATGTTTTTGTTATCGATCGAATTCGACATATACACGGCATCGGGAAATTACCAAGTTTTTGTACTGGATCATCCTCATGTTTTTGTTGGTTAAGCTCTTATGTTTTTGTACTGGATCATCTTCATGTTTTTGTTGGTTAACCTCTTTTATTTTCTACTGGATCATCTTCATTCTACAGACTAGAATACATGAATTGAACCGAAAATTAAACAAGTTTGCTCGAAAAAATTGACCTATTGGCGATTCGATGATTCGGCCGAAATTTCGCCAAACCAACCCGAAATTCCGCTTCACAGGTCCGAAATTTCGCTACTTATGCCCAAAATCTCGCTGCAGACGACCGGACATGGCCGGATTTGACCAGATTTTGGCCAGATCAGGGAGAGGCGACGTCGCTCCGGCTTGGAGAGGCAGAGAACTAGAGGAAAGTGAAATGAGTGCACAGTGCATGCATGTGAAACGAGCTCTTCCTGTCTTCTGTAAAGCAAAGACCAATTATTGAGCTCTGGCTATCTTCTGTGAAGCAAAGAAAATGTGCTGTAAAGTAAAGACCAATTATCCTAGTCATTAGGTTTTCTTTCAAATTTTGTTTCTCATAGTTATAAGTACGAAAAAAATTATGGAAAATGTTTTGGATGTTCTTAAAGCATTGATCATATTCTCATAAAATTTTGAGATCATGATCAAACATGAAAATATTCCCAAGAAATGAGAATGTCGTACTTCCCAGTTTTCGGACTTCACAGCGCGTGTTTATACCGTTTACAATTTTTGATTGAGTAGCCAAAACAGGTTTAAATTTTCTAAAACGTTTACAGAAGGGTTATGAGAGAATTACTAACTTGTCATAAAAATTTAAGGTGATGATCAAACATGAATAAATTTATAAAATTCTAACACTGTTACTGCCTTCTTAATGCTAATTCTGTTTTTTATTTTTAAAACATAATAAACGAAGTTAAAATATTTTCAAAAATTTTATGTATGATCCTAGGTGTCTTATTATGGTACCATAATTTTTTCATAGCATGAAAAGGCTTCATCAATTTTATACAATTCCGACAGTGTTTCTGTCCAAACTTTAAAATGTCTCAAAAATTAACTTTTTGGACAAATTATCATTAAAGATCACTTTCTTATATGTTATTGATGCCATTCCGGTGAAATCCGGCCACAAAACATGCAAAACCGGTCAATAAACTCGAAATTTCGGTGGTTTTCCCGAAATTTCCGAAATCACTGTAGCATTTTCAAAAAAAAATCAAAAAAAATAAATTTATCCGGTATTTCCAATCTCGGGGGGTCCGAAATCCGAAATTTCGGCGAAAAATCGCCGAATTTTTTGACCCTGCTCATATATATATAATCTAAAGATTACAATCTCTTCTATATAAGATTTTAACTGACAAAGCAAACAACTGAGTGGAACTAAAACTCCTAACAGATAAGTCTGGCGTGCAATACTGTAGCACAATCGAAAACAAAAAAACAAATCGCAACAGGCAAAAACTGACTCTGGACTTGACGCTAGACTCCTGAAACCTGGAAACCTGGCTTATCTACAAACTGTATAACTTCTCCTAATGGGAGAATATATATTGATAGTTGTCAAAGGTTTAACCAATAGCCGCGCCGTTTTCGGTGAGCGCCCACTAAAATTTTATCCTGGGTCCGTCACTGGCTTTCACCGTATACGCTGCTGCCGTATTGAATATATCGTTTAGATATAATAATTAGAGTTAGCTTAATTATTTTTAATACCTTATTAGTTTATATATAAAGAGAAAATACAGTAAACTTAGACGAGGAGTACAATTTTCTAGCTTGGTTGCCAGACGAAACGAGCTTGGTTCACTGTACAGTCGAGTCTGCGAGTACGCTCTATCATTACTCGAGCGTGCGCATCTCGCGCGATGATCACGATGAGATTTGAGCCGATCTCGACGGGCGATTCGATCGGCGTCTCGTCCTGTTTGCTTGGTTGGCAACCGGCCCGGGGTGGTGCCAACTTGGTAACTTGGTACGGCGCTGAGGTTTGCTACACTATAGCTTATGTAGCCTTGTGTGTAGCCGGATCAGTTGCCCGGCGCACACTCGAGTAAAAAGTGATGCTAATTCCAACTCCTCACACTTGATGAGTTTCGGAGTACCCATGATTGAACATCTCGTAACTGCGTGGAAAAGTATGCTTGACAAAAGGTACCTACAGCAAAGCTTGAACTATCGGTCTAGCGAGTGACCCCTGTTGGTAGCTCATTCTTACTGGCCTGCCAACAAATAATCCTCTCTACCAAAGCCGCCTGAAGGATTCTAGATAGGGAGCTAGCCCACGATGCGAGCCGAGTCGAAAAAATATTTATTTAGATCTTTTTTAAGAAAAAAATTACTGTTAGATCCTTTTTCTCAAAAAGAATATATATTACGCTTAGATCCTTTATGCGTTTTTAGGTCTTGCGCTCGGGTCCTTTTTCATAGAATCAAAATTACGTTTAGGTCATTTTTCGAAAAAAAAATAGTTCAGATCTTTTTCCGAAAAAGAAAATACATTTCGTTTAAATCCTTTTTTTCGTTTTTTTTAGCATTACGTTAAGCCCTTTTTCGAAAGAACAAAATTTTGTTTAGGTCCTTCTCGAATTTTTTTTTCTTTCTATTTCTCGTTTTTCCCGGCGCTTTTTGTTTTCCGTTTTTTCCCGACGCGGGCCTTCTGTTCCAGCGAAATTTCAGATTATGTTCTTTCAACCGTTCGCTTGTTTTCTCGATTTGCTCACGTAGAGAGTACGACGAGAGCGACAGTTGTACGTTTTCTCAAATTTGCTCGCGTGGGAGCGACGGTAACAGCGTGTCACACCGTGCTTGATTTTCTAGTATGTCAAATAATGGCACGTAATCAAGTGATTTTGGGCAGGAGCACCTCTTTGTTACTACGAATCTAGATGGGGTGAGGAATTGACTTGACTGTTTTTAGGGTTAGGAATTGACTGATTTGATTGATTTTGCGAGATGGCAATTAAATATTTATGGTCCCGGACTCCCGGCCATGAAACGCTTGACTTGACTGCGTTTCAGAATAGGAAATATATAATGCATCTATTATAGATAGAAGAGTTCACGCCTTCAGAGGCTTTGAGCCGGCTCGTTCGCGGCTTAAGTCAAGCTGCAAAAAAAATTTACATTTAGATCTTTTTTAGAAAAAATTACGATTAGGTTTTTTTTTTTTGGAAAAAAAGTACTAGGTTCTTTTTTCGAAAAAAAAATATATTACGTCTAGGTCCTTTATGCGTTTTTTAAGCATGACGCTCGGGCCTTTTACGGAAAATTAGAATTACGATTAGATCATTTTTAGAAAAAAAAAATACGTTCAAATCTTTTTTAGGAAAAAAATATACATTGTCATTTTTCTATTTTTCTAGCATTACGTTAAAGCCCTTTTGCAGAAAACACAAAAATCTTTTTAGGGTTTTTTCGCATGTTTTCTCGATTTACTCGTGTAGGGAGCGGCGATCGCGTGTTTTCTCGATTTACTCGTGTAGGGAGTGGCGATCGCACGTTTTCTCGATCTGCTCGCGTGTGGAGAGGCGTCCGCGGCGTGACACGTCGCGTATAAGTACCTAGTCACCTTAATAATCGAAATCTTTAGCATTATCTCGGTGTTTTCTGTTGGATATGTGGCCAGTGTTTGTTTAAACTTCTCACCCATGTGGATTCGAGCTCTACAATCGACATGGATGCTTGCCTCTTTTTAACAATTTGGCAGAGCGTCTGCTCTTGTTATAAGAAAAAGAAGATAAGAGAAATCTTTTTTTCTTCTTTTAATAGCTCAAAAAACGAGGCACAAATTTTGCCCAAAGCCCCAAACTCAACTTCCACACACACACACGGGTAAAAACGGGTCGGATACGAACGGATATTACTCTTTCCGTATCCTAACCTATATTTTTTTTTTCGGATTCGGAACCGGATACAGGTTAGCCGGATACGGATCCGAATCCAGGTTATTTGTGATACGGACACGGGACAGATACGTAACGGATTCAAGTCGAAAACGAATAAAGATATACGAATAGTGCACACGTACATAGAGTAGTATATATTGAATCAAACCACATGAGTACATGATCATAACAGCAGGTTACTCCCTTCAGTCTCAAATAGTTGTCGTTTCGGAACTTTAGTTTAAATATTTTAAAAGATATCGATAGTCAAAAGTTTTCAAAGTTTGATTATACCTATGTTCAAAACGACAACTATTTATAATCGGAAGGAATGTAACATCAAGCAAACTGAATTGTTCCACAATAACCAAGAGATCCCCATTGATTCTTGCAATTGTACAGCCATAGAAAACACTAATAAAGGGTGAGCACTGCAAACGTTTTATTTGGCATGCATGTTCCTTGTTGAAGTAGATTTGAGTTTGCTAGCTCTTAGATTAAAAATCAAGAAGCTCCAACAGGCTGGCGAACACATACATGTTATAGCACAAATTTGTAATCCCTCCTTGCATCATCCTAAGCATTAACTTAGAAAGCACAGTAGCAACTTGGCCAAAAAACTAATGTGGAAATTAATTCTCAAAAATGAATGTGTAGGAATCGATGAACCAAGTGCAATGGACTTTGGTCAAAAACCCATTTGATTCAATGAACCAACTTATTTCTTGAACATCTTGATTCTTAAGAATATGGTTTCACATTCAAGCCAGTGGAGACAAAGGCCATACAGAGCATGTCACTAGTAGATGAAACCCAAAGCAACGGAGATAAAGGCCATTCATGTTGCCAGGCATTAACACGAATGATTAAGCAAGTTTATCTTTCCCATCTCATGTTAGCGCATAGGGGTCTCCCAGGTCACTATCCTAAAGCCGAATCAAGATTTTCCCCAAACTACTGCTCCCAAGATCTATTTCAAGAATCAAGATACCGCATCTATGATATTTCCATAAAAAGATCAATTCTTGGGTTCCATAATCTTCAGAATAATACTTAGATGGCGCAAGCTCTCACAGCAATAATCCACTTTGGGCAATGAAGCGTGAACACACCAATGGGCAGAGGAACAGGTGAGGCGGAAACATACGTGGTCGCAACAGTCGCAGGTGAAGGGGAGGAAGTCAATCTATTGCAGTCACCGCTGCAGACCTGCAGTGCCGTCCTAGTCTGAGAATTCCCGCGTGCCCATTCCTCCAGAACCGCACGCTCTCTGGGGGATCCGAACCGCTTCTCGCAGCTGCGCCTCCTCCGCTTCAGTGGCCGGGGGTGGATATGGGCGGCGTTGGGCAGAAAACCGGCCCAGGGACGGGGGACCTAGGCGGAGACCTGGCTAGAGGAGAGCACGTTGCAGGAGAGCTGCTGGGGGAGCACTGGTTGCCGGGCTAACACGCGACCGGGGGAGATGGTGGCCAGGGGGAGAAGCTGTGGGGGAAGCGCTGGAGGCCAGGGGAGAAGCTGCCAAGGGAGCGCTGGGTGCTGGGGAGAGAAGCCGCCGGGGAGCGATGGCGCCCGGGCGAGAGTCGAGCACCGCAACGCGACACGGCCAGGCTGGTGATAGAATTCCAACCGGAGGAAGACAACACCCACACGAAGTGGACACACAAACGTTTATTGCTGCAAGTGACAGCTTTTTCTATTGATTGCTTTGACTATAAAAAGAGATACATGCAACTATATATGGCTACTAGAAATCAAGAAATCACAGACGCTAGTGATCGGCTACTGCCATCCCAGTGATCTACTTCCTAAGAATAGAGATAAGCTAATCTGGGCTTACCATAACATTCTCCTCCTAAGCCCAGTTTACACAAGATTTTTCATGCCAATCTCACCACGGAGCTCTTGAACCGACTTGACCGAGCGCCAGAAGAATGTCGCCACCGCAGCTCGGTCCCGACGAACTCGACGTCGATCGGCTTCTGTCGCAAAGATTCCGGATGAAGTGGAACTTCACGCCTATGTGCTTGCTCCGGCCATGATGCACAGGATTCTTCATTAGTGCGATGGCGGACTTGTTGTCCACCTTGAGCTTGCGCGAGGGTCGCTCCTCCGACGAGCTCACCAAGAATCCGCCAATTAAATCGCCTCGCAGACGCGTGCGCGCGGCTGCGATGTACTCTGCCTCGCATGAAGACAGAGCAACCACTTTCTGTTTCGCCGATTGCCAAGCAACCGGCCCTCCTGCCAGGAAGAAGATGAGGCCACTAGTGCTCTTCCGGTCATTGACATCTCCGGCCAAGTCGCTGTCGGAGTAGCCCAGCAGCTTTGGAGCGCCTCCATTCTTCTTGCCCGGATGGTAGTGCAAGCCCCAGTGCAGCGTGCCTGCCACATACCGAAGAACACGCTGATCGCAACAAGGTGTTCTTGACGTGGCGCCTCATGAACCGGCTAAGATATCCCACCGGATACGCCAACCGGCCGAGTTACACAGTATCTAAGATCGCCAATGAGATCATGCAGTATCTGTGGCATCCACGCCGGCGTCGTCCCCATCCTTGAGCGGCCTTCACCGGCTCCATGGGCGTGGCATCGGCATTGCATCCGCCCATCCCGCTTTCTCGAGAATCTTGGCGGCGTGGCGGCTGGCGGCGTGATCCCGCCGCCTCGTGTCACCTCCAGCCGAGGTAATAGGAGAGAAATCCGAGATCGCTCATGCGAAAAGTGCTCATCATCCGGGCCTTAAATCGCCACGGCCCTGCGCCGCCACCGGTGATGATTAGATCATCAACGTAGACACCACGATCAGCGTCCCGCGCTTTTCCACGTGTACATCCCATGCTCGCCGATGCATCGGGTGGCCGAGCCCGATCGGCCGAGGCATCAAGCTTCGATTCGGTGCCCGTGGAGCTTGCCGAGCCCGTCTGACGCCTTGTTGAGGCGGCACCTTGTGCTTGTTCTTGTCGCCGACGGCCGGGGTCATTGGACGAGACTTCTCCCGAGCTCCCGCTCAAGAACGCCGATTTGACGTCCATGTGGCGGACGCCCACCGTAGAGTCTTGCAAAGAATGGCGAGGCGGCGCGACCGACTCGGTCGCGCGACAGAGCGAATGCCTCTTCATAGTCGATGCCGCCGCAGACGTACCTTCGCGACGAGACGCGCCTTGTACTTGACAATAGCGCCGCTTCGCCCCGCTTCACTTTATACACCCATTTTAGGCCGATGGCGTGGTGACCACGCGGAGTTCGCCAGCGCCAGTGTCGTTGTCGCGATCGACTTTAGCTCCTCCTCCATTGCGGCGTTCAGCTTTGATCACCGTCGGCGTCCTTGAAGGACTTGGGCTCCTCCACACTGACGTTGTGCAACTCGGCGTCCTCGACGTCGCGGTGAGCCTGCCGGGCACGATGTTCGTGCGAGGATGTTCGCAGCGTTCTATACCGGTGCTCGGATCCTCGCCATCATCTGCACGAGGTTTGGATCGGTGGTGAGTGGTGTCGCGAATCGATCTCGAGTTCCACCGGTGGCGGTGTTGCGAATCGAGGCGCTGTGGTGTCGAGCTTCGGTCAAAGAGAGCGATGGTGTCGCGCGTCGCGGATGATGATCGCCCGCGAACGGTGAAGAGGAATTCGGCGCGCCGCTCGAGACGCCGCTCTCGCCCGCGCCACAACGCGATGACGGCGTAGCTCGTAGTCGTCCGCTACGGTGAAGGGGTACTCGTCGGAGGCGGGTGAGGCGTTCCCCCAGTCCCACCGCGCGCCTTCGTCGAAGGTGGCGTCGCGGGAGACATGGACGCGCTCGGTGATGGGGTCGTAGAAGCGATACGCCTTCGACCCGTCCTGATAGCCGATGAAGATCACCTTCTGACCGCGATCGTCGAGCTTGCCGAGATGCGAGCGCAGGCGCTTGATGTAGGCCACGCACCCGAACACCTTGATGAAGTGCACGGACGGCTTCTTCCCATACCACGCCTGGTACGGGGTCATCCCGTCGAGCGCGCTCGTCGGCGCCCGGTTGAGCAGGAACACGGCGGTGTGCACCGCCTCTCCCCAGAAGTGTCCTGGCATGCCGCGGGCACGCAGGATGCTCCTGGCTGTCCCCACGATCGTCTGGTTCCGGCGTTCGACGACGCCGTTTTGTTGCGGCGTGTCGGCGCCGAGTGGTGGCGCGGATTCCTTCACCGCATGATTCGCCAAATTGCACGGAGGTGAATTCACCTCCATTATCCGTCGGAGGACCTTCAACTTCTTGCCGGTTTCACGCTCCACCCGGCTTGAAACGACATGATCGCCGCGGTGCATCCGCCTTGGAACGCAGGGTGAGCCACATATAGCGACTCATGTCGCCGACGAGTAGCGAAGTAAGCGTTCTCGGCCGATGTTGGTGGCGAGATCGGGCCGCAGAGGTCGCCATGGACCGATTCGAGCCGCTCCCGAGCCCGTGCTTGGCGGCCTTGGGGAACGACGTCCTCTTTTGCTTCGCCAGACACGCCTTCACAGACTTGGTTGATGTGGTCGATCGCCGGTAGCCCTCGCACCATGTCCGCGCGCCCGAAGCTTGCGCAGCGCTGAAGTTGAGGTGGCCGAAGCGCTCGTGCGGCCACGCACGCCACGCCCGAATTCGCGGCGAGAGGCACACCGAGCGGCGATGGTCATGTCGAGAAAGTACAGCCGGCTAGGTGAGCGATGCACCTTCGCCAACAGTTGGCGCTGCACATCGTAGAGGCGCAGCACGCCTGCCTCGATGTCGACCTTGTACCCGTCCTCATCCATCTGCCCGAGGCTGATGATGTTCGTGGTGAGACGGGGGATGTAGTAGACTCCATCCAGCCGGCGATGCTCGCCGGACTTGCACGCGAAGAGGACGGTGCCCTTGCCTTGTATGCCGACTACCGACCCGTCACCGAACTTGACGGTGCGGTGACGCCGCTGTCGAGCTCGGCGAAGACGGAGCGTGTTCCCGTCATGTGGTTCGTCGCCCGGTGTCCAACACCCGGCGAGATCGCAGCTCTCCTCCGGCCGAGGTGGAGAAGCACCTTCGTTCGTCGAGGTGGACGTGAACCGGCGGCTCGTCGAGGCGCAGCGGTGACCTGTGATGAGAGCACGCCATATCCGGCGTTGTTACCTCGGCATCGGCGGCGATGTACATGAGCGCGTGCTCATCTTCCTCGGCCTGCGCGACATGAGCCGCGCCCTTCTTCTTCCCACGGCAATCCTTGGCCCAATGGCCAGTCTTGCCACAATTGTTGCAGCGATCGCCGGGCGTTGCCGCCATCTCGGCCGTTGCGTGTCAAGGATCCCCGCCGCCTCGTCGCGTCCCGCGCCCACGGCGCTTGCCGCGGCCACCGGACCAGATCCGCTCCCTGAGCTCTCCTGCTCAGGGCGAGCTTTGCGGCGGGCCTCCCAGTCCTCCTCGCAGAGCATCAGGCGCCCCATGGCGTCCGTGACCTCTTTGGGCTTGGAGCGTTCCTCGAACACGCGCAGCCGTCCGACGACCTCCTCGATCGACACCTTGTTCAGATCGAGGAACATCTCGAGGGAGACCGCGGCCTGGGACAGGCGCTCTGGGACTACCTGCAACATCTTCTTCACTACCTCGGCGTCCGCGATGTTGTCCCCGAGGGTGCGGAGGTTGGTGGCGAGCGTTGTGATGCGGATCCCGAACTCGGTGACGCTCTCGCCCTCCTTGAAGGCGAGCATACCGACTCGCGGCGGAGTTGTCTGCTGGCGGCGTCGCGCGATCGCCCCGATCCGCAGATACCTTGACCGCGCCCCACGCTCCTTTACGGTCCGCTTGCGGCGAGGGTGCTCCACATCTCGGAGGGGACCGAGCGCGAAGACCCGCCATCGCCGACGGTCGTCGTGGTACTCACCTTCGCCGGGTCTTCCTCGATGCCGAGGTCGACGGCTTCCCAGACACGGAGCGTCTGGAAATTCACCTCCATCACCAAGGCCCATTCCGGATAGTTAGTCCGGGTCAACATTGGCCACGCGACGTTCGCGGACGGCCGCTCGATGACGCTGGCGACGACGCGCGACCGAGTCCCGGCCATGCGCGCGCGGCTGTTTGAGCGACCACGGCGACGTGGCGGCGAACGCGACGGCGCACTTTCTTCTCGCCGAGTCATCACCATCTGCGGCTTCTTGAAGGCGATCGCGATGCCATGACTTCGCGGAACTTGGCTCGATACCAATTGATAGAATTCCAACCGAGGAAGACAACACCCACACGGTGGACACACAACGCTTATTGCCGCAAGTGATGCTTTTTCTATTGATTGCTTTGACTATAAAAGAGATACATGCAACTATATATGGCTACTAGGAAATCAGTAAATCATGGCATGCTAGTGATCGGCTACTGCCATCCCAGTGATCTACTTCCTAAGAATAGAGATAAGCTAATCTGGGCTTACCATAACAGCTGGGACCGACTGAGTCACCAAGGACTTGATGAGGTGCCGGTGTCCGGATGGATTCATTATCTAAAATCCAGGTCCTGATCCGTGTTTTTTGATACTGGATACTCCGAATCTGATCCGATATCCAAATTCAATTATTCGAATCTAGTCTTGGATCCGACCGGATATCTACTTTTCTTCCCGAATCCAGTCTAGATCGGATCCGAACCAGACAGGAAATATTCGATCCGTTTTCACCCCTACACACACCCATGCCAAATCTCAAAAAGGACAAAGAGCTGGTTTGGTTTGATGACAAATTTGCCTTTCTAAACCTTACTAAAATTTGATATTACCAAAATTTGGTCACCAAATTGGGTACCAATATTTTTTGCTAAAAATGAATTAGAGAACCAAGAGAGAATACCAAAATTTGGTAGCAAATCAAATAATTACCAAATTTGATCAATACTACTAAAATTTAATAAAACAAGTATTAGTAATCATTAGAAGCAGCCAAACAAGCCCAAAGTGTAATGAAGAAGAGAGTTAAAAGCGGGCATGCAATACAGGCACAGGGCCCACGGTAAAACCAAAAAAGAGAACAAAAGTGCAGCAGATTCACCTAGGCCATCCAGATCAGCCCACCGCAAACCCGGCCCAAGCAACACACACACGGCCATGCCCGCCCATGCTATCTCGAGCTAGCAGACGCGTCCCACAAGTTGCGGCTAGTTTTTGTTTTGATATAATTGGGTTATTGATCTTAGATGTTGAGATATGTTTAAACTCTTCGTTTTAATGAAAAATTCTGAAACTACCTCCGAAGAATTATGGATATAAATATAGCACTTCATTATATAAAGAGAATCAATCTCTACAGATCAATCGATAAAGAGATAAAGGAGTTGATTTTTCTGTATCATATGATTATTTATGTACGATTATTTTTTTGTTATTGTTGATTGGCATGAGGATCGTAGTAGCTTTACAAAGTTTTGACGTCTCGATTGGCCAGGTCCAGATGGCATCCCCGTGATCACCCGAACCGAACGAATGAAACAGCTCAGCTCCCCCTGCCAAATGCAACGCACCCGCCTCAGCCTCACGACCGATCCGTTCGTTGGTTCGCTTGCGCGTCCCGATCCCAGCGTGCAAGTGGGAGGATGGGATGGGATCCTGGGAGGCGTGAGCTCCGGCGTCCACGTCCGACGACGCCGGAAATAAGGGTACGTCGCGGCGGGGGTTGGGCTCGCTCGTACTTGGTTTTCGGCCCCGGTTCACGTCGCTCACTACGTGCACGTGTCGTCCAACCTCCAACGACGAATTGGATCGAAAATTTTGTTTTCCTCCCTCGTGTTGTTAACGCTACGCCTGTTGTGTTCTTTTCGCATTGTACTGCTGCATAGATCGAGCAAGTTTGGCAGAAAACGCTCGAGGGCTCGATCGAGCCAATGATCAATAGCACATGCATGTGCGTACTGGATGACAGCAACCAGGTGCTCCATCATCCAAACAAAAATGTCCTCCGGTGGAGTCCGTGGATTTCAGCGGTTTCCAATCACTACTTTTGTGGCGTAGCCAGCGGGAGCTCCGTTAGCCGCCGTACCTTAAATACCTTTTCAGAATTAGTACTTAATTTTTGATATAACGATAGTGAATACATACGCGTTTGAACGTGACTGGAGGAAGAATAAGTTTTGATTGGTAGATAAGTTGTTTTATATACCATGTGATGGTAGGCCACTACTTATTCGAGACCTAATTGGCAATTGGTTACTTCACTTACTGCTTTCACAATTAGACTCAAACCTTAAGACACACGCAAAAACCATAGAGAGAGGAAGTGACTCAACATATCTCTTTCGCGAGGATATGACAACTCATTGAGTGAAAGCTATTTTGCCGTAGGACCTCCTTAGAGCATCGTCACCGCAGTAGAGTTTAACCACCAAATTCGGGATGGAATGGTGTGGTTCGTCTACACCAAATATCGAACCATGAACGAGGAAAAGTCGCTTGACGCGCGTCGTGGAGAGCGGATGCTGGGGAGCCTGCGAGGGCGTAGGTATGCTGCGACGGGCAACCCATCGCGACGATGGCAAGTGGGTAGGAAAGGCATCACGACGTGAGTTAGCGAATACCTAACCAGCTAAGTGGGTTGACAAAAACAACAAATAGACAATGTAAGTCTCTCTTCTGATTTATGAGTTTTTTTGGTGTCAATTGTAACTATGTAAATGGGTTGATATAGACAATAGCTAATTTATTTGATTGATTGATGTTAACTTGTTCATAGATTTACAAAATTTTAACAAGCGAACATTGTACAAGTATTTCTCAAATAATAAAGTATTATTAGTAATCCTCGAACCAATAAAAATACAACACAAATTATTTGACACGTTTATCTTAATTTTGACTAATTCTTTGAGGGTTTTTTTTTCTCGCTTCGCCACTGACTAGTGACTACCTTGGATTTAGCTCCACGCCCTCGACCAAGTGAGGAATCTTTGGTTAAATGGATTTGAGCCGCTCGTTCATTTCACACAATCAAATGTCTCCACTCTCTTGACGCCAATCCTCTCAGTCGGAACCCGCTCAGTGTGTTTCTTATCTACTGGGTGATGTTTCTTATCTACTGGGTGAGTTTTGTATGGCTACAGCTACACGTTTGACCAGAAAAATGCGTATACAGCCTTACTTTCTGAATGCATATCATTCTATTTTTTAATTTTTGTTTCTAAATATATATTATTCTATAAATTCAAGATAATTTTTTAACTATTTTTATCTTTACATAGCCTTGTTATTCATTATTTCCAACACTATTTATTTACTATGAATTAGAGTTTTCAATGTTATTTACTGCTATACATTAGAGTAACACGCGGTTTAAAGTAATAAGTGAGCTAATAAAATAGATTAATTATTTTTTTTACACGTATCTGGATTGGAACGTGGAGAGTACACTGCATGGTAATTAATCGTCTACTGAAAAGTCACCTCCATGTCTTCCAATCGGTTGCAGCAGCCAAGGTAAATAAAATCGGCCTAGCTGTCTCGTACGTAGCAGGCACCGAAAACGACCTGTTGGGAGAAGAAAAGGTCCATGGAAATGTTCTGTTGCAACTGCATTGGCCAGCAGAAACCCACACGGCAAGCACCGTCCGGAAGTTCATTGAACATTGGGGACGTCGCATATTGCTTCTCTTGTGCGTACGCCAGTGTACCACGTACGTGTGTGTTCCAGCGATGGGAAAAGTGCAACCAAACCGCGACACGTCCGTAGACGCATAGACTAGTTGATGTGCCCACAGTCGCAGAGACGCAACCTGTTGCTCTCTGCTTTCCATGAATATTCTCGCAAGTCGCTAGCAGGATAAATTCGTAGATACGACGGCAAGAGCAGGCTCAGGCGCTCAGCAGAGCCTCTCTAGAACAAGAAAATCATGTAGCAAAAAATGTCTAAAAAGGAAAGATTATGTCAAAACTCTAAAGAAGTCAAAGTATTTTATGTGAAATCCTTGAGAACTTTATGCATTCCGGTCTTGTTTGTAAGAAAGAAAAATAAAAGACCAACAAAGTATACAATCTTTCAGCTGAAAATATCTTAGCTCATGTTCTAACGTTTTTTTAGAACTGCTCATGTTCTAACATGAATTTCATTTAAACTGATAAAAATAAAGATTTGCCGCTCTTTTTGTTAGTGCCGAAGTTTATTGCTTCGAGTAAACATGACACAAGGAAATACTCATAGTAGTTTATTGCAACCAATATATCATCTTATACCAACCGAAGACTAACACAAATATTTAAAGCGATGTGACTAGGGATTAAACACCTGGTAAAGGTTACATGAACTAAAAATACACCTTTCGTTGTTTGGGACACTAGGACATAAAATAGTTTCGTGGCTGTTGCACTAAAATACATTAAAAAAATAATCCGTATTTTAAAAATAGTTATATAAATAATACGTCAAAAAAAACAAAAAAAAAACAGATACATAAGTTAGAGAGCTCACCGACTGCACCAACATAGGCTAAGGAGCCCACCAACTGACCAAGATCACCAGACCAATCGGTCCAACTGTATTAATAAAGGTCTAGCTCACTGCATATAAAGAATAACACCCAATTGATTTTTAGTGCATATTGAAAGAATAAAATATTTTTTACATAATATCACCACAAGGGGCGGAGTCAGCCTAGCCCAAACCACAAGGGGCGGAGTCAGCCTAGCCCAAAGCCTCGGGCTAGGCTAATTATATCGGGCTGTTTTACAAATTTTCAAGAGAGTTTCATAAATTTTCATTTGTAATAGACCGCAGCATTTCATGCCAAGCCTCAGGCCCAGGCCAAAGCTTGACTCCGCCCCTAATCACCACCATAGCATATATCTATAGACCTTCACTAGAAGTTGGGTATATGCGTTAGATCTAAAATTACATTAATACAGCGTCTAAGGTAGGACATTATTTTGTGGTATGCTATCAATAAAGATCTAATCTCAGTATTAAGGAGAGAAAATACCAAAAGTAGTCAAATGCCTAACCAAGCAAAACAAGTTGTTTAGTTCATATATACTTGTATAAACTAGAAGCGAGAGGTTGCCAAGTAATTGTTCAGGAAATTGTAAAGGAGAAACCAAGTTTTGTTTCCATGAGGCTAAAAACTCTTCACTAAGAGTGGTATACCCCGGGTTATAAATAGTATAACCACCTAGCTGGAATGCTTTGTCGGTCAATGATCTAAAATCTCCGGGGGGACACCTATAGGTTCTATGGTTTTAATGACACTAGTTAAATAATGGTTAAACACTTTTAAGACAGATTTTGTCTAGAAGGTGAGAAATACCCCACGAAGAGGCTCATCATGAATATCAAAACCTAGCAATATAAGGATTTTTTTAATAATATACATATTTTAAAAAATTACAGAAAATAATATGTCATTTGAAAATTTTGCAGAACTACCCTACTGCCGCCAAATGGAACGACGACAACGCCCAACAACACACTGTCGACCAGAACAGCTACATTTCGCATCTACCAGCCGAGAGAGAGAAAGAAAGAGGGGAAGGAGAAGAAAAAAAGGGAGAAAGAGGAGGGGAAGGAGGAGGTGGTGGAGGAAGGGAAGGATAACGAGGAAGAAGTCGACTACGTTACAGGTATAATTTTTGCTTCTATCGCTTTAGTGTACAGTAGACAAAATGACGTTATGTTGTGCGTTTAATAACAATTTGATGAAATGCTTGACAGGAATGGATGAACGAGTGCAATTTGAAATACACTATAGAGAAAGGGTTTCGCGCATGGGTGCACAAGGTGTGGAACTGGACTATTTTTCAAGTGTGGTGGCTGATCTGTCACGTGCAGGGGAGCATCCATGGGTAGGGACGATGAAAACGGATCTGATAGTTTTCGACCGATCCGGATACTTTCGGATACGGATTCTGTCGGATTGGATATTTGTCGGATAGTATCGGATCGGATACGGATACGGATTTTTTTTTGTCGGATACGGATACGGATTCGGTAGCTCACTATCCGTCGAATACGGATACGGATTCGGATAATCCGGATATTGATGGATCGGATATCCGGATATACATATGGGCTTGGCCCAAACTACTCTTCTGGTCCAAAAATATTTCTTAATTTCATAATTATTTTCTAATTTAATTAATCCATAAAGTAAGTTTCAATTATTAAAATTAGCAAACCAACTCCAAAAATTACGAATTTTTTTTGAGAAAGTTCCAGAAATAATCTAACATTTTAAAAATTATTTTCAAGATTTTATCAGATTTTAAATTTTCTCAAGAATTCAAATATTCCTATTCTTAATAGGAAAATATTTAAATAAGTAGCTAAAAATCATAAAAACTCATAAATACATAATTTATTATTTTTAACATAATTCAACAAAGAATATAAATCTTGGATCATTACTTACATACTTTTTCTAGAGACGTGATATTTAAGTATTATCAAACTTTTAGTGTGTTATATGTTTGCCTCCATTTGTATCTTTGAGTAAAGATTACCTTCATTTTTGTGTTTTGATCTACGTGTATAATGAACTAATTGTATGTGTGTGATAAACTAAGTCTTATATAATTTTATTTGCGACATGGTATCTACTTATTGTCTAAGTGAATGAAAATGCTTATATTTGTCCAATTTTCAATAACATTTTCATCAAATCAACTAGTTATGTGTTTTCGTTGACTTTTTATATACAATCTAAGGGGTTATCATGTTCTGATAAAATATTCGAAACCGTATCCGATTCGATTCGTATTCGATCCGTATCTGTATTCGTATCCGGACTATCCGTATCCGTATCCGCATCCGAGAAAAAAAATATGAAAACAAATATGGTAGAGCTATTATCCGTCCGTATCCGATCCGTTTTCACCCCTATCCATGGGGCATGGTAACAAGAGGTTGTACCACCTGTTCTCGTTGGACCGTGAGTTGTATGATCCGAAATTGTATGGGGTAGGCTGTCGAAGACGGGACTGCACGTACTAGGAGTTAGTGGAACTGAGGGTGCCAAAGTTGTGGAGCTCATATGTAAGATTGGCTAATGAGAAAGGATGGCCATTAGTGTTGTTGGCTCAAACATTTTAGAAAGTCGATGCCGTCCACGTGATGCAGAAGGAGGCTATTGCTAACGAGCCAGAGGAAGTTGAGGAGAGCCATGTATGGAACTTGACTGTTGTACGTATTTTATTGTTTTGAACAATTGCATTACTATGTCGAATGACTGTACTAAATTATTGCATTTCTACATCAACTTATTGTGTTCATCTGAGAACATATGCTACCCCCCATTTCTCATAGCAAAATGACAACACAGTGTCCACTACTTTGTCAGCCTAATTTGACAACACGCTGCCCCAAGCTTTGTGAGATGAAATTGACAACACACTGCCCATACGCTGCCGGTCGTTTTTCTCAGAGCGAAGTGACAACACATTGTACATTACTTTGTCAGACCAAAGTGATGACATGCTACCCTCACTCTATCAGCCCTGCATGGACTATAGACTGCCTATAAAACCACCGGTCACCCAGGCAGCAATTCTTCACTAGCCCACCTCCACCGCGGACACTCCATCTGTGCTAGCTTCACACCCAACACTCACTTACAACATCGGAGTTGACGATGTCCAGCTACGCGGAGCTTGTTCGAAAGCGAAGAAGGAATCTTGATAATGCGGCATCCTACCCTGATAGTTCTTGCAAGGATGCACCTGTGCACCTCCGAGTTTCCTGGCCACATGTCATGGTATCAAGTTGATCTTGAATTGACATATCGTGTTGATTTTTGAGAAAATGATATTGTTTTAAAACAAATATCAATGTTTTTTCTCAAGTGTTATCCATATGCAAAATGATCTTTACATGTAGTTAATATATAATTGTAACAATTTAAATTTAATTTAAATTGTATTCGGTTGCCATTCAATCAACAAAGAATTAATCATGTGTTGATGGTTTACATTGTTGATCCTAAGGCAATTGAAAGTTCTTGTGTATACGAAGCATTAGTTGCATTAGTATACTCAAGACACAATTAATCTTTCAATCAATTGTCTTTGGATTGTGCTCAATCGATCTCGAGGGCATCCATTATGTGTTAATAGAGTGCAAGTGATGATTGAGACAACCGTGTTTGTTGGACTAACAATCTTCCATGAGTTGTGAAGTATGTTGAGTACAAGAAAATAAAGAATCGGGAAGAAAAGTTATCATGTGTTGATGAGCTTCAAGAGTTTATCCCGAAGTGAAGAAGAAGATAGAAAGTTCATCATGTGTTGATGAATAAGAAGAGATGACCCGGTTTGGAGAGAAGATGATGAAAATCATAAAAGCTCCAAGTGCATGTGCTAGAGGCAAAGGTATAACTAGCTAGGGTTAAGAATGTGTTCCTAGTCTTTTACCGGTCTCGGTGTTTGGAGGGGAGACCGGGCTGCTAGTTAGGTTGCCGTACTATTAAGAGAGGTCGAGTCTTATAGCTTTAGCTTCATCATGCGTTGATGAACTCAATGCGGTTCACTCTAGCTCACTATCTTGGTTGGTTGGTTCTTGCATGAGCTAAGTATTTGCATATGCTGCAAATAAGGGAGTTCATGCTTGCTTCTTATTAAATCTTGATTTGGTTTTTGCATAGAGCTATGGATTTGCATGTGTTGCAAAAAGAGAGATAGCTTATGCAAGTTGGTTTAAATGGTTGTTTGTATGGAGTTAGATATTTGCATGTGTTGCAAATAGAGAGCTCATGCATCGGAGTCTTAGCTTGTGACTTCATCATAAAGGCTAAGATAAGTTTATGCTTTGTGTTTGCAAAATGAGTTTTTACAAAATATGGTTTAATTGAATCTTATCCTATAGCATGTGAATAGTGTTTGCAAATGTGTTTGCAAATTAATTTGATAATATGTTGATCATTACATGGCTCAAAGATATGATCTTGATTTCTCTTGTTTACAAGATTTATATTTGCAAATGTGTTTTGTAAAATATTGGTGTTCATGCATTTGATATTAGAGCATGTGATTAGAATTTACAAATGTGTTTTGCAAAATTATTTTGATCATGAGTTGATCATCACATGGCTCAATATTTGATCTTATTAACTCTCTCTAGATTGTACTTACGCTCTTGATCAAGTCTGTGTGAGGGATTTCGAGAAATAAGATTTTATACTTGAATGACTACATTAGAGTCTTTATTTTTGTGATATTTAAAAATATCTATGGTTGTTTAAATCTTGAAAATAGGTGGAGATTTTAGCCCTCTTAATAAGCTTCGCATAGAGTTAAAGATCATCTAAATCGGAGTTCGGAGTAAAAAGTTATGACCGTTTTAATGGCTGAAACAGTAGTAGCACCGCCCCTAGATGGGCGGTCCCGAGGACGGTGTAAAAATACCATAGAGGTGTTTTTTTGGTTGAAATGACCGGTGCTACCGATCCTAGATGGGCGGTAGCACCAGGGGCACTGTAGCAACGGCTAGTTTTTGGTGTTTTTATTGCACGAAACTGACCGTTGAGTCTGGGGTCGGTGCTACCGGTCCTAGATGGGCGGTAGCACCGGGTTTCGCTGATTTTTGGGCATTTTGCCCCCAATGGATAGTTTTCTTGAGGGGCTATACAAGGGCACGAGCTAGGAGGATTTTACTGCTGCTCTAGCACCCATTTGAGATATTCTTGTGAGAGCAAAATCTCAAGAGCTCATAGAGCCATATTTGAGTGATTTGAGAAGAAATTGATTTAGAGTTTCTTGTGTAGAATCTCTTTAGTGTTGATTTGCATTCTCTTGAGCTAGTGTGAGCTTCTACTCTACATTGTGCATGTGTTGCACTTTGTGAGCAAGGAGAGAAGCCTCTAGTTGCATGTGTTGCATGTAGAGGAGTATTGAGCATCCTTGTGCATGTGTTGCACTTGGTAAGGATCAAAGAAGAGGCTTGACTTATTACTCTTGGTGTTTGTCGATACCTAGATGGCGTATGGAGGCGTCGTGCGCGGTGACCTTCTCAAGGAAATTGTGAGAAGGCCCGGTAAAGTTGTGAAGGTCGGAGCTCACCTACCCGGAGGGAGAAAGAGCTATCACTAGTGGATTCGAGGCGGGTGCTCAATTCGTGGAGCCGGTCCAAAGTGGTTTTGGGCTTGCCTCAACGTGGATTAGGGGAGACCGGCAAGTCTTCGAACACCACGGTAAAAAGTATTGTGTATGCTTGCAATTTCTTATTTACATTATTGAAATTTGTATTCCTAGAATTAAATTGCTTACTTATCTTTAGGATTGCACTTCTTGTTAGAGACATAATTAACTAGTGCACTTAGTGAGCCTAGTTGACTTAGGCTTTAATTGTTAAAACCTTAGTTCATCCATTCCGCATCTATTATCATTTAGGTTTTGACATAAGGGTACTTATACGAGATTTTAATTAATCAAAGAAGAAATTTTTATAACCGCCTATTCACCCCTCTCTAGTCGGCATCCTCGATCTTACATCCGTACTCTACTGTTATGAATGAAAGTATATTATGCCACATAATATTTCTAGCAAATGGGTATGAACAATAGTTATGCAATTAATCCTTAAAGGACTGAAAATTAATAATGAAAAGGCAAAGAAAATCACTACATATATAAATAATCTCATACCTATTAATAATAAGTCTCAACTTTAAGAATGGGCATTTTCCTTGAAGGAATAAGTAAATAGGTGACTTACCTATCAATATCTGAAATCACACGAAGGGCTACATAATCCTTATAAGTGGACAAAGACCCAAATAAATCCAAGAGAATGAAATGAGAAACTATAAGGATAGAAGTGTGCCAATAAGCATTTATTACTGTATCTCTACCATGAAGATAGTGAAAGTGGTGGTATCCTCTGGTACCATGAAGGTACAAGTATTGGTGACATTGTCAACATGATTAATCCTCTAAATGCCAAAGTTTAGAACAAACCAATTGGATATAAATTTGAAAATCCACTTAGAAAAAGTTGCAAAGTATACCCAGAAAGTATGTGACATTATAACTAATTTTACCCCATAGTCCTATGTAAGGACAAAAATATTTGTTTGTATTGCACAATTAAATAGTGGCTATTTAAATAGTGTAAAGCACATTGCTCCAAAATTAGTTTAACCTCATAATCTTTGGAAGAATAATGCGATAAATGTCTAGAAGACTAAACAATTTGATAATCTAACAGATTTACTCACTATATCATTACCTATGATCATTTCTGAAAATGGGATTATGACATTAGAATATGAAGATTCCAACTTATGTTGTATTGATAGGGAGTATATATGCTAAACTTTAATCATCATACTTTAGCCCATAAAAGTCTTAAAATTTGATTTACTTAAAAGGAATCAATTTAATTATCACCACCTAAATTTACACAGAAGGTTTTACCACCTAAAGTGGTGTAGAATTCAGGGGAAGCAACTCCCTAGATATTAGCCCATATATACATTTTTTTATTTTGAGGATCAAATACTATGCAGAAGGATAGTAATCTAGAAGATGATATGATCAATAATATCAATTGTTGTACTCTATCTGTTGATAAATATAAGGCCTATAGTTTGAATGATCTTGTTCAAAAATATAAAACTTGCATGTAGATTTAATGAGCAATTCCTACTATACTCTTATTTATTCCCTTTCAATCATACGTATTTATTCATTACCACGCACACAAAGTATTATCTCTCATCTTTCATGACAATTAAGAGGGTTATGTAAGTCATTTTCTCTTATGTCTTTCTCAATTTTACCGTAACCTTAATCCTTGTGCAATGCAGCTTTTCTCTCAATGAGTTTTTTACTAGAAGGTTTATCACACGAAGGTTTTTAACGAGACAACTAGTGCAATACAGCTTGTGTATGCGTATTCTTTTTTTTTTATCTCTTTTCCACTATATTTTTAGAAGAAATTTTTAACAAAACATGTTACAGTATTCACTCAAGAGAGAGTATTACGAAACTGTCCCCATACGGGGAGGGTGCGGCTACCCTGGTGGACCCACTTAGGTTTCTTCTTCTTCTCCAAGGAGATGCCGGAAATTCTTTGTAGGAGTATTAGAAAGTGTTTAGAATAGGGGTATTTTATTGGAATGTTTTAAAATCTAGTTCAAATTTGAATTAAATCTTAAAAACTCTCAAGAAATTACCACTCATTCAAATAGAACCTTAGTCTATAAATATATAAGACAAGATTCTTATTATACACGCGAAGAATATCAATAAAGAAGATCACCTGATTACTTTCTCAAATGTCTTTATCTCTTTTATTCATATATTTTAATGTTTGCTAATTATTTGTGATTGTTTTCGTTCTAGTTGTTGATTATCTACTCGAGCGCTTGACAAATCTAGGTATTTAAATCGATCGATCAGTGACATCCACGTGCGCGTACCTCGCCGTGCCGCCAAATGCACAGCCCACCCGGCCGGGCGGCGCGCTGGCCACGTGCGCACTGCCTCCGTGCCTCTCGCGCGAGACTGGCCAATCCGTTCGTCCGCGCGTCCCAATCTCGCGAGCGCGCACGGCAAATCAATACGCCAGTCGAGACAAACGGTGCAGCAGTGTACGCGCGTGCAGGTGCAGCGCGGTGCGGTGCGGCGGGCGGGCTGCGGGCCTGCGGCTGCTTAGTTTCGCGCTCCGGGAATACGGGCGCGGTTGGGTGAGGCTGCTGGGGTTCGTTGATTCTTTCCGGCGCGGCGCTAGCTACGCAATTACGTTACGTGCAACTTGCGCGGAGGAATCGAAAGACGGGTACATGCGGCTAGCACGGGATGACGGGGCACGCAGTTGAATAGCCGGCTGGCGGCAGCGGGTGCGTTTGTGCGTGCATGTGCCCAACGAACGTTGATAAGAGGGCCAGAGGCGATGGATTGGCAATTGACATTTGTTCCGTGTGTTGTACATGTTACAACTTACTAGTGGTTTCTACGGTTCTACCTATGTTGGATCTACCGTTTAGAGGATGTCTGTAGAGCTGATGTAGTTTAGACTGAAATCCACATATTTTTTTTCCGTGTGTTGTCCATGTTGCAACTTATAAGTGGTTTCTATCTATGTTGAATCTGCCGTTTACAGGAAGTCTATAAAGCTGGTGTAGTTAGGCTTAGCTAGCAGCTAGCCGCGCCTCCGATTCTCGGACACGTAGTACATGCCACTGAAACCCACGTATACTAGCAAATACTCCATGGTAATCAATCATCAAATTGAAAAGTCATTGCCAAGATATTCAATCGCTTACGGCGCGGAAGAGTAAACCTAGCTAGTTGTCTCGTACGTTCCGGCATCGAAAGCAACCTGTGGACGAAAGAAGAAAAGGTCCAGCGAGCGAAATGTACGTGTACTCCTGTACAACTCCACTGGGGGCCAGCAGAAGAAACACGCACGGCAGAGACCACCCAAGAGCGCCGCAAGTTCACTGAACGCGCGCACGGAGACGTGTCATACGTACGCCAGTGCGCCGAAGACGCGAAAAAGAGCACACACAAATTGCGACACGTACGTACGTGGACGGATAGATAGATCGATGCAGTGTCTGCAGCTTGATTTGCCATGCAACCTCTCGCAACTTCACGACTCGCAACACGCAAGCACGCAAGATAGTCCTCAGTTTCGCTTTCTCTAACCGTAGTGTTTAAAAGTATCCGTTTTAATATATTTATTCAGTATAAAATATGAAATGTAATTATTTTAATTTTTTCTTTCTTTACCTCTACTTAAATATTTTAATAGAGACAAAGTGACTATCGTATGTTATTTAATAAATATATGTATGGTTATTTTTTATTAAATATTTTTAAAATTTAATGTTTTCTTAGTTAGTGCCTATAGTAAGTTTTGGACAAATATATAAGTCGTCTGACCAAACGGACACGAGGCGGTGGGCTAAACGGTCTTAATTTTTTTTTTTTTGAAAGGAAAGGCAGGAGCACCGTCTAATTCATTAAGTCGAGAAGAAAGCAAAATCAGTTCTGTGATCAACATGAGACGGGGAGAAACGGTTTTAATTTTCGATCTTATCTTACGATTTGAACTTGTAAATTACTAAACTAGACGTGTAGGTCTACTTTTCTCGCCCCTTGCCTCCTTGGTGAGGCCTTAATTAAACCTGTGCACAAGCTAGAAAAAACAGTTCTGGGATCAAGAAGAGACGGGGAGAAAAGCTCCACATCTCTGCTAGTTCGCTCGTCCCTATTTTGCTACTCCTGCTATCAAGTGAGCAAAATCTATGCAAGGTTTTTTTTAATATTTTTTTTCCATATGGTAGCTAATTTGTGCCTATAGATTATTTTCGAGCAACTGAAGGCGTCAGCACATACAATTTTTTAGAAAGGTCCTCCAATTTATATTAATAACTATAAATAAAGAAAAATTAGCTAAAAACTCATCGGAGAAAAACTAACTAGAATAACTTGATCTAGTAAAAAACAGAAAAAACTAAAGAGTATTAATGTTACTCTGAAAATCAAGGGATCTGTTTGCACCAAAATTCGGCAAGTTAGTCTAAATCAGGCAAATACAAATTAAAGATGCGGGAGCTAATAGAAGTTTGGAAAGAATCTGAGATGTTTGGTAAAACTAAGATTTTTAAGGAAACAACCTCTAAAGATAAGGCCGATACGGATACGGACCTTGAAGCGTGTTGGAGTAGGACACGATCGGTCAAGGGTATAAAAGAAGAACCGGCAAGTCTGCAAGGACATCATAAAAACATATGCAAACAACTAGCTTTACTTTTCATCTATTTTTTCTGTCGACTAGGAGTAGCTTGTGTAATTTAGCCTTTGTAATCGATTTCGATCAATAAAGTTGCGCATCGCCGATTGTTGATCTTCGTCAATTACACCCGTGTTCGATTTGTTCGATTTTGTTGCGCATCGCCTTCTTCGTAATTGATTCGCTTTATCATCTGCTTAGCCTTAATCGCTAATCGGACTTATCTGTTACTTTGATCTTGATCGGTTTCAAGTCGATTGAGTTTAAGCCGATTGATCTTGATGATCGGCTTGAAGTAAATTTTATTGTTTTTACCTTGTCGATTCCGTGTCAAATCGACCGCACGCTCAACAGTGTTTCGCCCCGTGTCTTCGCCGTCGAAACCCCGCATCAAGTTTTTGACGCCAACACACTCTTGGCACGCCAGATGGGACCCGTAATGTCTTCATCGGGAAGTCGATTCCGCCATCGGATCTCAACTCGAAGCTATAATCGTCCCAACAATGGACGATTTGTCCGCAGAACAACGCCAAGAAATTGAAGCTCGGAAGTCGCTCTTGAAGAGATGATGCTAAGTTGCTATCGAAAAACAAGACGTGGCGTTACTCAAAATCCGCCCTACCGACGGTCAACGCCCGGTGATGCGGGCATACCGTAACAAGTGCCGATATTCACCGCCAAGCCGAATTATCGGCTATGATTAATCAATCAGACACCACGCCTTGATAAATCAATCATCGGCTCTAGTGACAACCCTCAAGCCGATGATAGCAAATAGCGTCAAAACTATAGCCCAGGAGTTGGCCTCGTCAGGAAGTTTGCTAGATCCACTACAAGCTCTGCCAAATTATCCCGTTTTTTCAGTATCACAAAACACGCAGAGCACACCAGTCGATCCTAAACCATCGGCTATAACCTCACCTCCCACGATGATGCCCACACAACCCACGGTCATATTGCCTAGGGATCCTCGGTCAAGTGGGGTAAGCCATTACCACGCCTATACCGACGCTGCTAAGTTAGATTCGTCCATCAACCTACCGCCGTCGGCTCCTTTTTACGCTTTTCCCCAATCGGTTTCACAACCGATTGGATCCGAGAGATATCCCCAAGAGCCTACCCTGCTTAGAAACCTGGGTCCACACAGGGTAGTAACGTATTCAGAACCGTTTATCCCGGTGCCGGAACCACAAATTAGGCATAATCGGCACGATCAGTATAATCGAATGCCGACGGCACGGCGTAATTGGCAACCCGAGCTTGCACTCGGGGGGCAGGATGCAGATTATGATCGACATTATCGGGGCCTGCTTGTGCGGGCCGATAATGCCGATTGGACGATCGATCTGCACTGCTTTGAGGATCGATTTGGCATACAACCGAAAGGAAAAGTGATCGGCTATAGAAAGCCGCACCCGATTACATAGATCGTATGCCCTACCCTCATAATTTTAGAGTCCGGACTTCGCCAAATTCTCCGGGATGACTCGATCACAACCTTGGAGCATATTGGGCGCTTTATCGCACAATGCGGTGAAGCGAATCATCCGACGGGTTGAAAATTAGATTATTTCCGTTATCTTTGTCAGGGCAGCATTTACTTGGTTTACTTGTTTGCCTCCGAATTCGGTCCATCTGTGGAACGATTTGGAAAGCCGATTCCATGAATATTTCTTTTCGGGCAGTCTGGAGCTTAGAATTTCAGATCTGAGTTCGGTACGTCAAAAATTTGGGGAATCGGTAACAGATTACATCAAGAGGTTTAGAGAAATTAGGAATCGGTGTTTTAGTGTCACGTTACCTGACAACCAATTGGCCGATTTAGCATTTCAAGGTTTGATCCCGCCACTTAGGAGAAATTCGAGGACAAGAATTCACCGACCTTAGCCATTTGTTGCACCGTGTATCGGCTCAAGAAAGCCGATTTACTGATCACAAAGTATTTAAAGACAGATTTAAGAACAATAATAGCAATAATAAAGAGAAGGATAAGGCCAAGGTTAATATGGTTGAGTATTGTCCTAGTGATTCGTCGGAGGATGAGGAAGCAGAAGTAAACATAGCCGAATGGATAAGAGGGTCTAAGAAATCCTTAGTCTGTTCTTGGCTGAAGCCGACTAGGAACAAGTCGGAGGCCAAATACTCTTTTGACGTTTCCAAGTGCGATCGCATTTTTGATTTACTCGCAAGAAAAATAATACGGTTGTCGGAGGACATGTAATACCATCAACCGACGAGATCAAAAACGCAGTATTGCAAGTGGCATCATTCTTATTCACATAACACTAATGACCGCAATATCTTCCGTCAACAGATCCAATCGCCATTGAAGATGGTCGGTTGAAGTTCGCCGATGAGCCGACCATGCGGTGGACGCGTCGATCCATTTCCTATTAATGTGGTACAATGCTCGGCTAAAGGAAAAGAGCCGATGCAAAATGAGCGTAAGAAGGATCGACAAGACGATATACAATCGAGCTCGGACGGCGGCGACACTAAAGATTACCATCGGCTCGTACAAATAGAAGCCGATCGAGACGGAAAAATTCAAGGACCATTAAACCTAAGGGAATGCCCAGATAGGCAAATGGTACAAAGCGAAAAAGGTTCCATTAAGGCAACCAAAAAAAAGGCCAGTCCTACGCTCACAATTAATGGAGAAATATGAAAGGATGAATAGCCGACCACGGTACCACACCACGGTCGGATAATTTGTACCGCACGAGAACGTGGAGAGGCACATAGAAGGTGTCCTTTGGCAATTTTGTCGGAGAGGAGAGTAGCGTTGCCATCACCGTATACCGCCGATGGAACATTATCCTCGAGACGATTAGCCAACACAATCGGCCGACACGAGCTATCTGGGCCGATCGAGAGCAAGACAGAAGTCACGTAAGGCGGTCCATGAAAGATTATCTAAACCGAATCAAGAGCAAAGCCAAGCCAAGACACACACAACCGCTTCTACTCAAGAAGACTTGGTGGTCGATACGAAGCCGGTGGAACCTAAACCTGTGTGGTGCCCATCGAGCTGAGCAAATCACAACGACGACGGCTTCAGAGGCTAAGGACACAAGAAATTCGTGAAGCCGATGCCGAGAAAGAAAGAGACGGCGTTTAATGAACTTCGTCCAATGAGATGCGTCAGAAAGAGTGGAGAAGAAAAGATCAAGCGAAGAAGATTTCGATCGGTGATGACCTGATTCTCCCATGATTAGGGACAATACACCTCCCATGGACGCCAACATGGTGTTCACCTTGCCTACCGAGTTCAAAGTCGAAGAGAATCGCCAATGAGGCCGCTGCTCGCTTATGCTCCGGTACGTAACGCCATCTTTGAGAAACCCAAAGACGATCATCGGCATCTCAAACCATTGTACCTAAAAGGATATATAAATGGCAAGCCGATATCAAGAATGCCGGTAGATGGAGGCGCCACGTTGAATCTAATGCCTTACACGACATGTAAAAGTCGGGTAAGTCCGATGAAGACTTAATTAAAACTAACATGGTTCAATGACTTCACAAGCGACCTACGAAGCAAAAGGTGTCATGGTCACGAGCTAATCGCCGGTAGTAAGACTTTGCCGACGCCGTTCTTTGTAATTGACGCCAAGGAAACTATAGTGTCTTTGCTTTCGGTCGAGATTGGATTCATGCAAATTGTCAGTATCCCATCGACCATGCACCAATCACTAGTTCAATGGAACGGAGAAGAAGTTGAAATCGTCACGGCCGATACATCGGCACACATCGCCATGGCTAGCTCCGATGCAAATTGGCAACACGAAGAAGTCGGTCGCATATCGGCGAGGCAATCGGGCGATTGCGACTTCATATGCGTGAGCAAATACGACTAATGCCGATCGATGTCAAGCTCGGCACTTTTGATCGGGCAAATGAAGTATTGCGCCGATGGGGACAAGAAAAGCATTGAGGTGCTACAAAACAAAATGCAAAGCTATCGGCAAACAACGGATAGCTACGAAGTCATAGAAGACTATGAAGAAATCGAAAAGTTAGGTCAAGGATTCACGCCCACCGACTTGCTTGAAGAAGTCGATATAGGTGAGGGTGATAGAAAAGACCAACTTTTGTCGGTGCAAATTTAGATGTAAAGTACAAGGAAAAATTAATAAAAATACTTAGGAATTATAAAGATTGTTTCGCTTGGGAATATCACGAGATGCCCGGATTAAGCCGTCACCGGTGGAACATCGGCTACCTATTAAATCGGCTATCGACCGCTCAAACAAGATCCTGAGCGTTTTAATCCAAATTGTACCAAGTCATAAAAGAAGAGATAGAACGATTGTTAGAAGCAAAGTTTATCGGGCCTTGCCGATCGTTGAATGGGTTTCCAACATCGCTCGAAAGAATGAAGAAAATGGAAAACTTCGAGTATGTGTCGATTTTAGAGATCCGAACAAGGCGACGCCAAAAGACGAATACCCTATGCCAATAGCCGATATGCTTATCGATCTTGCATCGAAATAAGATCATAAGCTTTTTGGGCGGTAATGCCGATATAATCGAGATACTCATGGCGAAGCCGATATACCCAAGACAACCTTCGATGTCCCGGTGCAATAGGTTTATTCGAGTGGATCAGAATGACTTTCGCTTGAAAACGCCGTGCAATATATCACGGCAATGAATCTTATTTTCCACGATTTAATCGGCCACACTTTGTTGAGATTTATATAGATGATGTAGTGGTAAAATCTGCAAAAATCTCCAACATCCGCCGATTTGGAGAGGTGTTCAAAAACATAAGAGCGCATGGTTTGAAGATGAATCCTTACAAGTGTGCGTTAGCGTGTCGGCAGGATGCTTTTGGGCTTTATGGTACATGAAAGAGGAATCAAGTCACCAAACAAGGGTCAAAGCCATAGCCAATACCAAACCGCCAACATGTAAAAACGAATTACAAAAGTTGATCGGCAAAATTAACTATCTTCGTCGGTTCATCTCGAACCTCTCTGGTAGGATTCGTGCTTTTACTCCGTTCAAGTTAAAAGACAATGAAGAATTTATATGGGGAGCCGATCGTGAGAAAAGCATTTGACGAAGTAAAAGGTATTTATCCAACCCTCCATCTGGCCGCACCTCAAAAAGGTGTTCCTTTCAGATTGTATGTCTCAGCTGAAGAAGATACTATTGGAGCTGTTTTGGCACAAGAAGTACATGGTAAAGAGAGGGTTATCTTTTATTTAAGCCGACGGTTGCTAGATGCGTAAGTCGTACCCTTTCATTGAAAAATTATGTTTATCATTGTACTTTTCATGCACAAAGCTAAGGCACTACATACTAGCATCGGCTTGTAAAGTCATCTCAGAAACCGATGTTATAAAGTATATATTGTCGGCTCCAATTTTGCGAGGTCGACTTGGCAAATGGGCTTACGCCTTGGTCGAGTTCGACTTATCATATGAATCACCAAAGCGCTTAAGGGACAAGTCCTAGCCGATTTTATAACAGACATGACATCTGCGGCAAACTTGGTCTTGATCGCACCATGGCGATTGTTCTTTGATGGATCGAGATGCGAGGAAGGGTATGGTATCGGTGTTGTACTCATATCACCTAGAGGACATTGCTTTGAGTTCGCATTTCGGCTAAATAGCCGATGTTCAAACAATCGGGCCGAGTCGAAGCATTACTCAAAGGCTTACGGTTGTTGGAAAATATCGAGTGAGTCTTTGTTGAAGCATACGGTGATTCACTATTAGTGGTACAACAAATAAAAGGAGAATACCAATGTCGAGATGAAATGCTATCAAAGTATTTAGAGCAATGCGCGAAATCATCGGCTCTTTTACATCATTTTCTATCGGTCATGTTCCTCGAGAATTGAACGATAGAGCTAATGCTTTGGCCCAGCAAGCATCGGGATATAAAGATGTTGGCCAAGTCGAAACCGAACTAGTAGATAAAGCAATAATGTGCACGGATATTGCCGATTGGAGGACACAAATAAGAGACTATCTAGTCGATCCATCTAAGCCGACGGAACGAAGGATACGGCAACAAGCATTGAAGCACGTTATCATGGACGATATCTTGTATTATCGAACTCTAGAAGGATTGTTGCTAAGATGTCTTGAGGTCAAGAAGCCCGAGTGGCGATGGGTGAAGTGCATGAAGGAATTTGTGGTTCTCATCAATCGCACATAAAATGAAATGGATGCTTAGGCGACAAAGTTACTTTTGGCCAACGATGCTAGAGGATTGCTTCAAATATTACAAAGGATGTCGACATGTCAAAAGTTTGGCAACGCATAACTAGCACCAAAGATCGACTTTGCATCCAATTGTCAAACCTTGGCCATTCGGAGGTTGGGAATAGATATAATCGGCCAAATTTTTCAACTTGAGTAAAGGCCATAAATTTATTTTGGCCGCAACCGATTATTTTTCAAAGTGGGTTGAAGCTATACCGCTTAAGAAGGTGACTAGCGTTGAGGCGATCAGTTTTGTGAATGAACATATCGTCCATCGGTTTGGAATACCGCAAACAATTACGACCGATCAAGGTACGGTATTCATGTCTAACGAGTTTCAAGGTTATGCAACGAGTTTAGGGATCAAATTGTTAAACTCTTCGCCGTATTACGCTCAGGCTAATGGTCAAGCCGAGTCGTCTAATAAAACGCTTATTAAATTGATCAAAAGAAAGATTGATGAAAAGTCAAGAATTGGCACTCGACACTATCGGAGTCATTGTGGGCCTATCGGCTATCTTATCACGGAGCGACGAAGCTTTCACCTTACCAATTGGTATATGGACAAGAAGCCGTTCTACCTGTGGAGATCAATATTGAGTCGATACGAGTAGCCAGTCAAAATGGTTTGTCGGCTCAAGATTATAATGATTTAATGATAGACAACTTGGATGAACTAGCAGAGTTACGTCTGTTTACACTCGATCGACTTAAGAAGAACAAGATCAGAGAAGCAAAGGCGTACAATAAAAAGGTCATGCCTAAATCTTTCGATCAAGCCGATTTAGTATGGAAAACTATACTACCTGTTGGTTCTAAGGATAACCGATTTGGAAAATGGTCACCTACGTGGGAAGGGCCACATAAAATTAATCGGCTAGTCGGTGGAAACTCGTACTTACTGGAAACGCTGGAAGGGCATGTCTTGCCAAAAGCAATTAATGGGAAATACCTAAAGAAATACTATCCTAGCGTTTGGATCGGAGCATAGCCGACTAAAATCGTGTTCAAAGCCAAGATTAACACGATGTTGTTAATCGGCGGAAAGGGTTGCAAACTCAAGATATAAGCAAGATAAAATCGGTTAAACAGCCAATTGTAAACATAACAAGTTTGTTACAAAACATTCAGATTGAGCGTTCAGAACAAAGTGTTTTCAAAGCAATCAGCAAAGTTTTACATATCAGAAGTTCGATCATGGAATGCCCGATCCAGGGAGAGTTGCGCCTAAAGCCGACAACGCGCCTGCAGCCTTTGCAATCACGTCTTGGATATCATCAAGGATTCGCTCGTCTTCTTTGGCGCTACCCGGGACTGGTACCACTTTAGCCGATTGCTCCTTCACACGTGCCACAGCCGTTGCAATCTCAATTTTTTCACCCTTTATTTCCGACATTATTTCTTCCATGGAGACTTGGCCTTCTTGAATTTGTTTCTCTGTTTTGACCAATTCTTCCAGAAGAAATTTCTTCGTATTCTCAAGCTTAGAGAGGGACTCCTTGGTCGATTTCAGCTTCTGCGCGTTGGCATCAAACTTGCGTTTCTTTGCCTTTGCATCTGCGACCGCCCATCCAGGAGTTTCTTGTCGGCTTCTTGGGCTTCACATTGGTGATCCTTGCACAGGCCGCCTCTACTTCAGATCTTCTGTCGTCTAGATGGCAAACATTGAGGAGAGCTGCCATGGCTTCTGGGGGTAAGTCGGCTTCAACGGAGGCCATGGCGTCTCGGATCGGCTGGTTATTTGACAAAATTTCCGACTGAGGCCTTGTAACCAAGTCGAAAAGCTTGTTAAGTTTTTCTTTCATGCCCGGGGCAGAGGTAACGACAGCCGATGCTTTTTCTGATACTTGAAGAATTTTTCTGAATTCAGCACCAGGGTCGGACGCCATGATTTCTGGATCTTCAAGATCAGCCAAGGAAAAGCCTAATAGCTCAGTCGGGTCCGATGGCTCTGGGGAGAGAGTGACGACAGGCTCTGATATCGGCTTTGGTGGGGAGACAGGCGTTGTAGTAATGTTTGGAAGGTTTGCTAAGATTTTTACAACTTGGGCAAATTGAGTCGGCTGCAGGAGATGCACGGATGGTTAGTCAATATATTCGAAGAAATAATAGCCGACACATATAGCCTATTGATAATATGACAAGTTCACATGCGATGGCGAAGTATGAGGAGAGCTCTCGCCACTTTGCTCCTGAGGTTTAGGCCCTTTCTTTGCTGGAGCTTTAGCGTACTTTGTTTTCTTCTTTTCTGGAAACATAATCGGATATAAGTTAGTTGAAAAAAGCAAGGATAAAATATCAGCCGATTATTTTTACTTACTTGGTTGCTTCTTCTCAATGTCCGATAGAGATGGACTTTGAATTCCCGTGGTACCGAGGTATACCTGTAAGGCCAGATCATCCAAGTGACCTCTTTGCTTGGCCACCGCTTGATTGGCCGAAATCGCTTTTGCCGGCAGCTTTAGTCCAAAATAAGAAACAAAGAATAAGAGTATGCTTAAAGAAATTAATATACAAAAGAGTATTAATCGATCCGATACCTTATCGAGATCTATAAGACTTGTGTTAGTATAACCCAAGAGTTAGTTTCATCGCTTGAATCATTGTTAGTCTCTACCGTCGGCTCGTAAAGATTTGGAAGAAACTCATTAACAATAGCCGATGTGACTTGTCGAATATAACGATTTGCAACGGATGACCACCATAAAGAGAAGCGCCTGAGCGACGGGTATTCAACACAAAATGAGGTAAGTCTTTGATCCGAGCTCGTCGGCAATCTCAATCACAAGGTTGGTCGCGGTGGCATTGCGGACCCTAGCTCTTGGTCAAGCCGATCAAGCAATGGCGGTCGGGATGACTGACCGAAGCCTAACTGCCGAGCATAAACTGAAGGATTATAGAATTCATATGAAGGTTGGAACGTCCGATTCCTGGTGTGCAGACCGACATGTAGAATGCTGGGCGATATGAAAATCTTGAATAAGTTCAAAGTATTATGCGGCATCAGAGTACTGTCGGCTTCAAGGTGAAGAAAAGAAGGCCGCGGAAAGTCGGTACATGCTTTGTATAATCAAGAAATCATTTTGTTTGAATTCATTGCTATCAAGTTGCAGGAAAAATAACAGATATTTCTTAGAGCCGATGGGGGTTACTTTTGTTTCATTTCCAGAACACATCATGAACCTTTCCCCGTACGATCGGCTGGCCATGAACTGAGGTACCATGCCTTCTGGGGTATCTTCTCGGGGGAAAGCCGTATCTTCAGAAGGATTTAACTCAAACGATCGGCTGAACAAACAATATAACCAAATATGAATAAACCAAAGTGGTCCTCCTACATTTCCGACGATGAATTTTGAAAACCCAGTAAACAGCCGACACCTTATTATGTGCATCATCTGATAAACTGCGCCCAGGAATATCTTTCCAAGTGCTAGCCGACGCCCCTCTACCAGTTGTTCTGCTATAGTTTGATATACTTGAGTTGGTCCTAGAGAAGCGCCACAAAATAAAAATCGGTCTAGCCAGAGATTCAAGAAAGCAACATGCTCCTCATCCGACACTATCCCACTGACCTTGTTGTTTCTGATATATTTCACCCATCCTTCACCCTTGGATTTAATAAGTTTATACTTGGGCTTGGCACTGAAAGCCGATACTTGGTCTCCATCGGGTCTCAAGCAACACAACTGAGCAACATCCAAAAGGGTTGGGCCGACGAGACCAGTCACGGAACATAAAAGCATTAAAGGTATCCGACTGTATAACAAGCCGTGGCCACTAAGGGCTCATTGGCCTCTGGATCGGCTAAAGAAAGTGGGAGACATTCAGCTATGCCCATTTTTTCCCATTCGACCCTCTTTTGAGCTGCTACACGAATGTACCATGATCTCCACCCTTTAAGAGCCGTCGGCCAAGCCCTAGAACTCTTAGTCCATCCCTCTATATTGTGCCCCGAAGCCGATAACGGAAGACGAGGGATTTCTTCGTTTATCACAGAATCAGACTCTAAGTTTCCTACTGGACCCAGATAAAATTGGTCTTTGCTGTTTGGGATCGGAATGAATACCTGGGAAGGGTCCATGGAAGCAAATCTGACAGCCGATTGAAAGCAGTGCGCAAAAGCCGATTGGAACCTCGAAAAAACAAAGCCGATTGTGGATGAATCGAGAGCTTGTACGCGTGAAGAATGGGTCCCTGGAAGCCATATATTTATAGCACGGTGAAAATTTGAAAAGGCGGGAAGTGAATTTCAAAAGGCGTGAGCGGTTAAAAACGCACTACCCGCATGTCAGAGATTTACGGCGCGAATAAAGCAGCAGTTAATGGGTGAAGATCAAACGTTAGCCGATTGCACAAGCCGATAATTGTGATTTTTGACAGATGACAAGTCATCTCTCAAAAATGGGGGGCATATGTTTGCACCAAAATTCGGCAAGTTAGTCTAAATCAGGCAAATACAAATTAAAGATGCGGGAGCTAATAGAAGTTTGGAAAGAATCGAGATGTTTGGTAAAACTAAGATTTTAAGGAAACAACCTCTAAAGATAAGGCCGATACGGATACGGACCTTGAAGCGTGTTGGAGTAGGACACGATCGGCGAAGGGTATAAAAGAAGAACCGGCAAGTCGCAAGGACATCATAAAAACATATGCAAACAACTAGCTTTACTTTTCATCTATTTTTTCTGTCGACTAGGAGTAGCTTGTGTAATTTAGCCTTTGTAATCGATTTCGATCAATAAAGTTGCGATCGCCGATTGTTGATCTTCGCCAATTACACCCTGTGTTCGATTTGTTCGATTTTGTTGCGCATCGCCTTCTTCGAATTGATCGCCTTTATCATCTGCTTAGCCTTAATCGGCTAATCGGACTTATCTGTTACTTTGATCTTGATCGGTTTCAAGTCGATTGAGTTTAAGCCGATTGATCTTGACGATCGGCTTGAAGTAAATTTTATTGTTTTTACCTTGTCGATTCCGTGTCAAATCGACCGCACGCTCTGAACCGTGTGTTCGCCCTGTGTCTTCTTTGTCGAAACCCCGATCAAGTTTTTGACGCCAACAGGATCCTACGCACTCTTAACACTGGCGAGAACACTTGGTAAAGCCCGTTTGGGTAGAGGCTGAAGATTGGATCTAAAGGTTTACGTACATGCATGGGTTTTGATAAACGTCACCCGGATGTTTTCTTAGCAAAAAAATATCTAAATTTTGGAGTATTAGATCTGCGGTGAGATCCGTAAGACGTGAAGGGAGATGAGATTATGTTTTGATGGATGATTTGATACTTTGATTTAAAGGTCTAAAATTTAGATATTTGTAAGAAACAAAATATCCGGATAAAAACCAGATACCTCACCTTTCATTGTTTAGGGGTAGGTCATCGAATGATCGATTCCCCCGTCATCCAAGATAAGTACAATGCATATGTATCTATTGGTATTTGGTACACTTCACCTGGACAACCTAAATAAAGGTCATATATAGTCCAAGAAGATGAGTACAATTCTGATCAACTTGCAAGCCAGAGCTGAGCTTGAGAAACAGTTAACATTTCATTGTTTAGGACTTGATCAAGTGGTTCGTTGGTCATCATTGTAACTATAGAAGTGTACAAATCTAACCATGGATTCGACTCCCAATGCAACCTGAATAAAGTCATGGACCAAGAAGGTGGAGAGAAATAAAAGCCAAGTTGACCGCACGGTAGGTTAAGGTGGGAAAAGAAGAGTTGCAAGTTGTATCCTTCCAATGGGTATAAGATGATTGATATATGTTCGCGCCTTCTGTGCACACTGTCTTAGATCAACACTGCTGACCTATAAGGAGTTCAACAATTTGTAAGAAAAATAATTGGAGCAGTCACAAGTTGAGTTTGGATCGAGAGTTGCATGCATGTCTTCTCCAGTGGTTCTTCGAACGAAGAACATATATAAAATGGGAAGGCACATAGTTTTTCTAGTTGACAGGAACTCTCCGTAAATGTGATGTCACAAAAATTTGAAGTACATTGATGGTCATATTTGCAACCATCCACTATCCCACTACGAACAGTGGTACTTATACGCTTCATTTGCACATTGAGGAGAGTTTCGTATTTCTGGCAACACAGATATATACCATGATTCCCTAAACTTTAAGATAAGAGGAACTGGTATTCTCAATGACCTTTCCAAGGCAAATTACGAAAGTGTTGACGTCAAAAATTTGAAGTAGGGTTTCTGACAGCAGCACACCAGACGAACACCTGATTCAAGAGCGTACCAGTCGATTTGACCTATAATCAACAAGGTAAAAGATATAAAGTTCACTCGAAGCCGATCGTTAGGATCAATCGGCTTAGACTCAATCAGCTTGAAGCCGATCAAGATCAAAGTATCAGAATAGATCTAATTAGCCGATTAAGGCTAATCAGAGGATAAAATTCTCTCAAAGCCGATCGTAACGATCAATCAGCTTAAACTCAATCAGCTTGAAGCCGATCAAGATCAAGGTATCAGAATAGATCTAATTAGCCGATTAAGGCTAATCAGAGGATAAAATTCTCTCAAAGCCGATCGTAACGATCAATCGACCTTAAACTCAATCGGTTTGAAGCCGATCAAGATCAAGGTAACGGATAAATCTAATTAGCCGATTAAGGCTAATCGAGAGATAAAGCGGATCGATTACAAGAAGGCGATGCGCAATAAAATCGTAATAAATCAAACACAGGCGTAAACAATCGTGCGCAACTTTATTGATCAAGATCGAATTACAAAGACTAAATTACAAGAACTACTCCTAGTCGACGGAAAAGTAGATGAAAAGTAGACGTGAATTGGTTGGTTGGCTCTGGGCAGCTTTTCTGATCACCTCTCGACCTCTTTTATACCCATTGGCCGATAGAGTCCTGGTACAACACGTAGGAATAGAATCCGTATCGGTCTCCATTTGGATGGTGCTTTCCTTAACAACCTGTTTCGTTTCCAAATATCTTGATACGATATCTCAATCGTATCTTGTTGATCTTGGACTGCTGATTTTGATCCTATCTGCTAAATTTTGGTGCAAACAGAAGGATATGAGTCATTTTCCCATATCTCACTCCCCTGAATCGATGACTTCAATTCCTGCCCTTGATCAAAATAGCTCGTATGTTTGCACGGTAACACAAGATAACAAGGTGAATATCAGCTCTGCAAGCCTAGATAGCTAGCCACGCCAGCCAGCCCACCGCACGCGTATGGGGGAAAACCGGCCAAACGTCCACGCTAGCGCGGCCGGCGTTGCGCTCAGTCCGTCTTCTCCGCGCGCGCGCCCATACGCACGCACGACCGTACGTGCGCTTGCTCGCGGGGCTCGCGCGGTGCAGACGTGCAGTTCGGCAGTGCACCCAACCAAGCAATTACGTGCTCTGACGTCCACGTCCGATGCAATCAAGGATATGCGCGGTTGTGTGCTGTTCACGTACGCAATTGCGTGCAACTTGCCGCGCGGAGCTAGGAATCGAATGGAACGAGCAACCAATACCACGTACAGCACGGGATGTGATCGAGACTGACCGGTGATCGAGACGATGAACTTACTGGCATAATGGTATTTCCCCTCCCCATGAACGTGCTGTCAATGTTAAGCGTGGTTCATTCCTTTCTTTCACTTTCTACTTGCTAGCTGCCTAGCACCCCGATGATCATGACCAGCTAGCTCATGTGTTTCTCCGTTTGATCAAAAATAGTTATCGTTTTAAACATCGATATGGTCTCTGAAACACAACTTTAACAACTAATTTCTATTATAATATTTTATAAATCCTAATAAAATTATAATATTATAAATGTACTTTTTGAGACAAATCTATATGTATATTTTTCATGTATCCAATTTAAATATTTAAAAATATATTTATAATCAATAAGTTTGACTGTATCTATATGCAAAACGACAACTATTTATGATTAGATGGTGTAATTTACTACATGATTGCCAGGGGGCGTTTAATTACTGACAACGTACGGGGGATGTTTTATTTCTGGTGATCAAATGGCACTCAATGTCCTCATGCCAACAGATCGGCATGCCCAGTATGAGGCTGTCATCGTTTTTCATCTGTTTATTGCAGTTTGTATGGCCAACTCGTCTGACTAGCTAGGAAACTACGTAGCATTCGAAGGTCGTACGAGTACACGATGGCAGGAGTGATTCATTGTCTCGCCGAAGAGTCTTATAATTACCAAGTCTTCCAATCGATTGCAGCACCGTCTAGTAGACCAACCTCTTGTACGAATTGTCTCGTACGTTGCCGGCACCGAAAACGACCTGCAGTACAACGGAGAAAAAGTCCAGCGACGTGTGTGTGGATTGAAATGACCTGTTTGACCTACACAGTGGGTGACACGAAGAAAAGAAACTCACACGGCAAGAACCACCCAAAAAACGACGGCGTCACAGCAAGTTCCTTGAACGTCGGGGGCGAAGGTACCTACGTGCGCGGCCGAGGACTCCAGAAAAGTACGCCCGAATCGCGACACGTCGTACGTACGCGGACGGATAGATCCAGTCGTTGATCGATCGATGCGCCCGCCGAGACGCAGTTCCTCAGCTGCTTTGCCAGGAACGAATTCTCTCGCAAGTCGCAAGCGACTGAGCAAAGCTTCTCCAGAACTTCCACGTTAACTTTAATAGATAAAAAAATTATCACGTTATTCGAAGGAAAATAACATAAGAAATTCTCATGTCGCGTCAGATTCGAATTCGTAATCAACCATACAAGGATCAATGTTACATATATTGATTTATTCCCTCCGGTTGCGTTGCTATTTGGTTGTTACGCCAAATTTCATCTCGCACGTCCCTGCTTGAAAGGTTGCGTACCTTTTAGGATATGCCAAATCCATCTCACTTGGTCATGTCGAGGCCCCTTTCAGTCGGTTGCCAACTCCCAGGTATAAGATAAAAGAAAACTCCTCTCTTCGAACCAAGAAGCAACAAGGTTTTCAGTCAGCATGCAGATCTTTCTAACATATTTGTTCCCTCGTCTTGCTTTGTTGTTTCAGTGGACACAACTGCAATGGCGTGCAGTACCTCAACTGGAGTCAAGTCTAAGCAAAGGCCGGAATTACGAAAAATCAAGTGAAAGGTAACAAGACTTTGGGATGCAATTATGCCCAGCACCGGTGACGTTACCAGTCTTGACATGATCCTTATCGATCAAGAGGTATAGTGATTCTTACATTCTAATTACAATATTTTGCGATCAATTCCTTCATAGCCGCGAGATTAAAACATGTACATGATAACAAATGTGAAGATCACACCAACATCAAGTTATCGACCTGTTGAGAATGACAAAGTACTCAACTTCTTACCCGTGACAACCATAGAGAAGATCGAAGATACAGAGGCATGGTTTTCAATTTACAAGCATAGATAAGCTTTCTAAAAGGACAGGTGACAAGGTTTCTCTCAGGTATGATATTATTGAAAGTAAAGCCTTTTACTTTAATAGATTATGTCTATTTTATGGCAATTAATTTCTATGTTCAACAGATGTTATAGGAGTTGCAGCTAGGATCAATTGAAGAAACTATAACAACTTTTGGAATATCCAACATCCATGATATTATGTTGCAAATCGAGTAAGTTACAAAATTTACCGATGACACAAATGCTAATTTTTGTATGCTTTGTATACTAACTAGAGGCTCCTTCAGGACTCCCAACATTAATTTTAGAGGTAAAGTATAGAAATTACCACGTTCTTCGATGAAAAAGAAAAAGATCAGAAATTTTCATGTTAATCAGAAAAAAAAACCTTTATCATCCAATTACGTGACTTGTGTTGACCTACGGCTTGTACTATATGTATCTACTATGCCACGCAACAAGTGGAGAGAAAAAAAAGAAAGAAAGATGGCAATCCCATTCGAATCCTGTAATTTAACAAAGGCTGATACAGTACATCGGGAAGGAAAATAACAAAGATGTCAAAGTCCTAATCCAATTCATCTATTTAAAACATTCGTGACAGACTCGTAATCAGATAAAATACCAAATGTATAGCTACTCAGAATCATGACATTGATAAGTTCACGAGATGGAAAGAAAACACATTCACATGCCACTTGCTAGCCGGGCAAATCAAACATTAATTATTTGGTTTAGCTATTTGGAATCATTATGTTGACGAGTGTATAAGGAACCAAAAACACTTTCACCTGCCAATTGGCTGATGTAATTGTGCTAGATTTCAATATACCACAATACATATTCAGGTTTTAAGAAAGGAAAAAAAATGAAATTTCTATGTGTATGTCTCCCTCTGTTCCACAATATATATATAACTCTATTTTCTTATAAAAGATATGATATAAGCCCATTGAACATGCGGCACACGGATGCACGAGTTGATGGCATAGTGTTTAGAAAATGTCAGCGAAGAAAATAAGAAACCAAAAGCGGCAAAAACATCCAATGAAGCCGATAAGGTCTGGTGCTAAGCAAGGTTTTGAATTTTTTTAAAAAAAATTGGCACCCAATAAAATCACTGAAGTTGGGTAATTTGGGGACGAAATGATTGTTCAAAATTTTGATTTTTTATACAAAATTTGAATTTCAGGACAAAATTTGATCAAAATCTAAATTTTTAGATAAAATTCAAACAAACCCACCGAAATGTAACTGGGATAAAAATACTTTGAGACCAACCAAAAGGACCGATTTTGATGAAGTTCGAAAACGTAGAGCTAAGCTGAAAATGTATTGCTTTTCTTGCTAGTGCATGGTTTAAACCTGTAAAATTCTACATTTGTATCACTTGTTTTCTTTGTCCTCCGTGAGGCCTTAGACCGATGTGTGCAAGAGAAATTTGTTTACGGGGTTTAGGCCCTGCTTGGAAGTTTTGCAGAAATCTTTATAGTTTCTTCGTTTTAAGATTTGTTTGGAAAGAGGAATTTTTTCCAAGTGAAGTGAAGTGAGTTTAAAGTTCACGAGTTCTGAACATGTCCTAATTACGGGCCTTAAATTAGATGGAGGAAGGTTTTCCTCCCCACCAGCTCGTCCTTGTTGCCATCCATCCTACCAAACATACTAAATTTTGGGAAGGTGTTACTTAGCCCATGGCTTATTTGAATCCATAAATTATTTTCGCACCAACCGAAGACTTGAACGAAAATAATTAAACCGGTGAAGTGATGTAGCTAAAGATTACATGAACCGAGAACAACTCCTCTTCAAGCAGGCAATTGTTCGCACGGGGTGAAAGAATTACTTACCTGATTTCCAAGAGATAATATGGCTGTTTTGATCGCGATTTTAACTGTAACCAAGGGATAATGCAACCTCTGTTAAGTGGTGGGCCTATCAGGACAGGTGTCACGGCCTGATTCGGCCTGCACCTTACTACGTGATGTGTACCTGCAGGTGAGCGGATTCTGTTACTGAGTCGTAGCTAGAAGCCTAGAACGGCTACTAAAAATAGTAAATTACATATGTATGCTTGGGTTCAGTTCACCAGGACAACCCAAATGCATGAAGGTCATAATAATCCAAGAAGATGAGAACAGTCTAGAGATCGGAGTCGGCCATTTGCTAGAAATACTTAGCAACTATCTGACAATTTGCTAGAAATATTGGTACTTTATTTTGCCTTTCTTAGCAACGTAGTATTTTTCTGAGCAACTTGAAGCAAGAGTTGAGCTTGACTAACAGCTCACACATTTCATTGTTTAGGACTATATCAACTTGTTCCTAGGTCATCAATGTAGTAAGGCGCAAATCCATCCATGGATTCAGCAGCTCAGCTCTCCAATGTAGAGCAGAATAAAGGTCCTGGTCCAAGAAGATGAAGACTGGAGAGAAAAAAATAAAACCCAAGTGGGTGCATGGCAGGGCATGAAGGAAAAATAGGAGCTGCAAGTAGTATCCTTTGCAAATGCTTTGCTGCAGTGGTGCACAGGGTTCAAAAAACCGTCGAAAACCGCTCGGTTTTCGTGAAAACCGGCCGTACCGAGCCGGTTCGGTAATTAAAACCGCTCGGAAAACCGGCTAGATGAACAGTAAATTCAAAAAATTTGAAGAAATTTAGCAAAAAGTGTCAAAAAAATTTAATTTTTTTTTGTGAGTTCCTGAGGTAATCCTAATGATTCTATAAAATTTTTAGATTATTATCAGATATGTACATTTTTAAAAATTACAAAGCGGTGATCTTGTCACAATATATGCTCTTCATTTTTTATTTTCTAGGGGCACAAAATGAAGTCTAATATTTATTAAACTTTTTTGTGATGTTATAACGTCATCAAAATGATTATGTAAAATTTTGAGATGATGATCAGATATGTGTATTTTTTAAAATTACGAAAGTGCTATTATCATTGTATATGCTCTTCTGTTTTTGATTTTATATGGGAAATAAATGAATTCTAATATTTCTGAAAATTTTAGTACATGATCCTTTGGAATTATTTATATTTTCAATAAAATTTTAGAATATAATAAATCATTTTACTATTTATAAAAATCTGACAGTGTATTTGCTCCTTTTCATTAATTTCTGTTTTAGATTTTTTAGAAGAAATAAATGATTTAAAAAATTGTAAAAATTTCTCTTAGGTGTTTTATAGATTAATTGGTTTTTTTTTTACATTTTAAATTTTTTTTTGCAATTTTTTCAATTTGTTCTTCTATTTTAACTATTTTTCCTTTTGTCATCGGATTTCGATGTTCCGTTCATGTAGGTCGAACATGTCATTTTTGCGATAATGGAAGAGTGACGAAGCTATGCTTATGCCTACTCCACAACTTCAATTTAAATGCATTATAATGTAAATGGTGTTGATAAGTAAATGGTAGTGAAATTGCAAATGATTTTGCTTTGTAGTTATGTAAATGCTGATTTTTGCACTTATGTGATTGTAGTATTGTAATGAAAGATTATTTATTGATATATTATTGCTAAATACATAACTAACAACTTCTAATTCTCTAAAATATAGCAAAGGCCATGTCGATTTTTTTCCAAATTTAGAAGAGATCATTCTGGAATTTTTCACGTTTTCACATACCTTATTTATATATTTATTATATTTTTACTCAATTTTAACCTTCCCTGTATTTCTACAAATTTTACAATATTTTTTTGCATTTTTTTTCCCAATTTTCCAACCTCGGGCGGTTTTTGGCGGTTTTCAAAAAACCGCTCGGTTTTTCGCGAAAACCGAGCGGTTTTTCGTCAAAAACCGCGGTTTTCGCGATCTCATTTGACCAAATTTCAAAATTTTCAACTTTGCAAATCGTTCGGTTTTTCACGGTTTTCGAGCGGTTTACCGCGAAAACCAGTACCGCCGACTTCACGAAAACCGCCCGCGAAACGGTTTTGTGAACCCTGGTGGTGCATGCATTTGGACGATTGATATATGTTCACCACTTCTCTTTGACGTCTGTACAAGTACACAATTAGCCCCCATAAGTTGAGTTTGGGTCTAGATTTGCACATGAATGCATGGTTCTTCAGAAGATGAGCATGGAATCAAGTATATTGGTTGGTGCATAAAACTAAACCAGACAGACGATCGAGGACAATTTGTTACACCGAGTGTTACTAATGATCCTTAGTAATTCAAGGCCATAAACGATGCAAATACAATGGATCTTCCATATCAACGAAGATAGACAAAACACCTCCTCTTGATAGATTGATTATAGCATGCGTGCCCGGTTAATTGACACAGTTCGGCGGTCTAAAGCTGCCATATATATTTATATATATTACTATATAATGCCGAAAGGAATCAGGCGAAGCAGAGGCGCTCCGTGCTTCTACCGGCAAATCCGTACGTGTCGTGTGTTTGTTTATGTTTTGAAGCCGTCGAATCAGAATCTAACAGCCAGGGGCGGGATCAACGAAGGCTATTGTGTAAATACATTGCCTAATCGAATGCTCTTTGCAAAATGAATCTGGAGAATTACTTGAAAAGATTCTATGAAAAATCACTGTGCAAAAAGGTATAAAACTATAAATAATGATGTATATGTACTCTCAACAAAACTTGCACTAATAAGTCCCCGTTTAGAAAACAAGATTTCTGCATAAATTTCATAGTAAACACTTCAATTTGGGTAGGAAATAGAAAGAAAGAAAAAACAGCTTTCCAAACTTATGTGTAGGTTCACGGAACTAGAACAGAAAAGCAAACACTTCCCCTATTGGACAGCTTGTAATTATAAGGCAGTCGATTATTTAGGCCTATGCCAATGGAAATAGCTATAACGATTGAGTCGTCTCAGCATCTCTTTCAAGAATTTCCCTATTGGAGAAAAGCGGAACCTGTGCATAGTACAGCTTACCTGGACAACACACCTACCGCCGAAATACGCCTCGTTTGGACATCTATGCGTTCGTTTACCCAGTGTGATCGAATGCACTTCATTTGGACAAAATGATATCCATTTAATTCCATGCTTTTTGTATTTTTTTAACTATCCTAACTTACTTCAGAGAGTATATATACAAGACGTCTACGAATTTATCGAAGTCATCAATGCCTCCCAAAGCACAGACATGCGATTTTCCACGGAAGGTGCACCCATGATGTAATTTTAAAATTGATAGAAACCAGCGCTAAATTTAGTGCTCAAACCCTAATAGACTAGGTACACATTCACATGCCTAACCATACGACCACGTACCAGCTTCCAACTTCCAAACCACCCTAACTTTGCCATTTTGGTATAATGTAGCCATATCAATCCTTATAATTTTGAGAGTTTGCGAGACAACTGCTTACAAGTACATAGTATTCGACTCAGGCCACATGCCACAACAAGAAAATCGAGTGTCAGGATTTAAACTCTTGACCTGGATCATTTAATTTGCATGAGTACACTGTACACACCTTAGACCTGCCGGATGCACATGTGAGCTCTAGACCCTTTTAGAACATATTTTAATTATGTAGATTCTGAATTATAGAAGAAGTTGCTTCTGATTGTGAGAGAGTATAACCGAGCTGGCTACGTATAGAGGTGGATGACTGGGCTGGCGATAATTAGCTGGAGCCCGGATTCTGATTCTACTTAAAGGATAGCTTCTGATTATAGGAGAAACTATCTAGAATTCTCCTTGTTGAACAAATAATCTGATTTTCTTTTAAACAAAAGCCGTCTCGAGGGAGCCTTAGGGCCTGTTTGGGGGAGCTGTGGCTGGGCTGAAAAACTGCTTTTGGTTTGTTGAATGTAAAGCAACAGAATGACGCAATGTGGCTTTTCTTGTTATCTTGTTTGGCAAACTACTCTGCAATTGTAGCTTTTGACTACTAACCGAAATGGAAGGTAGCAACATAGTGAAGTACATCAAGATCCGAGCGGGAGGTGGCGTGGAGGCGCGAGGCGAGTGGCAAAGATTGGGAAGGCGGGCGAGCGAGTTAGGAGGAGTTCAGTGAAGCCACACCGAAAAGCTTCTCCTCAGCAATGCAGCTTTTGGGGATCTTCCTGCGCGTGCTTACTTTGCAGTACTTGCTGCCATACTTTGTTTGGGGAGCTTTTAGCCTAAAGCTGAAGCACAGCTCCCCCAAACAGGCCCTTAGTCTCCTGCAAGGGAGGAGTCTACGTGTACACGCATGATTCAAATTCAAACCGTATTACGTAGGTGCATTGTATTGTACCAAACCTCACTAGCTCGTTGAAGAACACAACATAATTGATCAACTTACCGGTCAAACAAATCGCAGCGTCATCATCATGCATGATCGGCCCACGGTGGACTGGAAACCCGTAGTACGTGCTTTGTTAGCAGAACACACGGTCATACATACGGATCACGATCAAGGCGATTCGATTAGCGCGAAACCGCTAGGAGCAGCCACTGACACGTGGGCCCGCATACAGGCACGGTTTGCTGGGCCCACATGTAAGCGTCTGCTTTGTGGCGAGCTCGCGAACGATCGGCCTGTGCATACAGCAATTCCAACTCTGTTAATGTAATCAAATTAAGTTAAGGCCGTCACAAAACCGCGTGGATTAGCGTGATAAGACAAGGTGGCCGTATGGTGAGAAAAGTAAAGCGCCGGTTAGGAGAGAAGAAACGAAAACAAAAGCCACTGGTTGATGAGCGAGATTAGATAAGATCCAGGGAGGAATTGAGAAGGAAAAAGGTGCGTGGCTACATGCGATGCACGCACCTGGTTAATCTTTAATTAATTGTCCATCAAATAGGTTAACAGCAAAAGGGGTGGGCCCACCCGGCCCGGATGGGGACGTCCAGGTTCGCTGCACACGGAACACGCAGTGCATGTACGCGTGGGTGGTGGGTGGGTTCATGAATCTCGCTCGGTTCGATGGATTTGATTTGGATGCACGGTCGCATCGCATCGCATGCCTCCACGGATGAAGCGGCTGGCTTCGCCGTTCCAGCTTTTCTGACCTGCCGAGCTAAACGTGACGCCCAACGGAATTTTATTTCTGTTCCGGAAAATTTCGAGTTACCCTTTCTCTTTCAGAACGCAGAAGGATCAGATCGCGTATAGATTTGGCATTTGTAACTGTTTGATATTTGGCTGAATATATTTTACGGGATCGGAGTCTCTGATATCTGTGCGGTATTTGTTCGATTATTAGTACGGAGATGATCACGCAGAACTTAATCAAAGGCAAATGTATCCAAGCTGCATTCACGAGTATCATAATTACGTGGATTTGTCAAATGCGTAAGCGAATCGCTACAAGCTTTAGAAGGAAACCTTGGCCACACAGGTTGGAGCGGTGTGCAGGGCACTGCTGACCATTCTAAAGCATTGCCAATTGCCATCCATATGGCAGCCGTACTTGTTAAAACACAAACACCGGTGATATGATATCCAATTCTTTAGGAAGCACTTTGTTCTGATTTTACGGCTTTCCTCGTTCAAAGAATAGGGAATAAAAGAACCACCCAGAGATCAATATTCAAATGGCATTCCTCTGACTGTACAAAGTACCAATCCAGTAAAAAGAAAAAGAAAACAGGTCCATGCATCATGCATGCACACACAGAGGCACAGGAACAGCACAGCAACAGTACAGTATGCAATTGTTTTTTTTTTGGACCCTTGTCTCAATTATTTTACCGGTTCGGCTCCCATCTAATCGAACCCCCATCTAAACGAAATGACAAACTTAGCCTCTTTTTTGACTGTGACAAGTATCTATCGTGTGTCTATACCATGGTAGGTAGAACTACCGTACTCCCGCACAGTGACAGGTGACATATTATCTCGTGATCTTTTCGCGGGTGAAAATAGGACTAGATTTGAAATTTTATTCATTGCAAAAAAATTGGACTAAGACAATGTAGTCACTTTGGCAGTTACATGTGAACCATTATATTAAAAGATGATAGTTTAGATTTTTTGGAAGCACAAGTAAAAAAACAGTGTCTTTTTTTTTACTGTTTTGAGTATTGTAGCTGTTACATTTAGATAATTCAGACCATTTATTTTCTCTAACCAACAGTTTAGACTTTAGACAGATGAGGCTGCAACCTGGAACCCTTCCCCTCCAAGCTCCATCCCGCTCTGGTGAAGAGATTCAATGAATCCAAGCAAATCCAGCGAATCCTGGTGACAGGGAGGGCAAGCAGAGCAAGAACCTGCCCCTTGGGAGCACCAAGGGTGCCCATCCACATAAAAACCACCCCAATTCCTACTCCTTCCCCAACCCCACCCCTCCCTCTCCCACCACCACCACCACACCCACCTCCTCTTCCTCGACTCCTCCGTTTTTTCCTTGTCGCGGCTCGGCTCCGACCGTAGTAGATGCTCTCCGACCCCGCGGCGGTGCTACTGTTTCTCTTCTTCCTCCTTTCTTCGGCGGTGTTGTTTTCCTTCTCTTTGTCGTCGTCGTCTTCTTTTGCTGCTGCGTTCTTGCTGTTGGGTGAATCGACATGCCTCCGTTCCATGACTACCGAGGTGAAGATCCTGAACTGGGAGCCTTGGGGTGCTTTATGAATTGTGTGTGGGATCTGGAGAATTTGTTGTAGTTGCAGCTGTGTGGTTGGGTTTCTTGGTGTGCGCTTATGTGCTCGTTTCTTGGACCAGATGGTGGGCTGCTTGTCCTGGAGCCGGCGGCGGCTGCTCTGTTCGGCGGCTGCGTCCGGCCGCGGAAGCGCGCGCGCGTCACGGCCATGCCCCCCTGTGCCTTCGCCTCGGCTGCTGCTGCGGCCGAGGAGGGGTTGACGGTGGCGGCGGCCAAAAAGCAGAAGCGGAGGGAGGCGCCGTCCCTCGACGCGCTCCCGAACGAGTGCCTCTTCGAGATCCTGCGCCGCGTGCAGGGCGCCCGCGCGCGGGGCGCGTCCGCGTGCGTGTCCCGCCGCTGGCTCGCGCTCCTCGGCGACATCCGCGCGTCCGAGATCAAGCGGACAGAGGCCTCGGCCGTGCCGGACCTCAACCAGGAGTTCGTCGGCGAGGACGAGGACGAGGACGAGGACGCCTCCATGCGCCCTGGCTGCCCCGAGAGGAGCCTCGAGGGCGAGGAGGCCACGGACGTCGCTCTCACGGCGGTGGCCGTCGCCGACGCCCTCCGCGGCCACCTGGAAAGCGTTGTTATCCGGGGGAGCCACCCGAAGCGCGGCGTCACCGACGTTGGCCTCTCCGCGGTCGCCCGTGGCTGCCCGTCGCTCCGCTCGCTCGCCTTATGGGATGTGCCGCAGGTGACAGATGCAGGCCTCGCTGAGATCGCCGCTGGGTGCCCCTCGCTGGAGAGGCTCGACATCACTGGCTGCCCGCTGATCACCGACAAGGGCCTCACCGCAGTTGCTCAGGGGTGCCTGGACTTGAACACGCTGACCATTGAGGCATGCTCTGGTGTTGCCAACGAGGGCCTCAAGGCAATTGGCCGGTGCTGCTCGAAGATGCAGGCGATAAACCTCAAGAACTGTTCACGTATTGGTGACCAGGGTGTGTCCGGCCTCGTCTGCTCTGCGACCGCGTCGCTTGCCAAGGTCCGCCTCCAGGGTTTGAGCATTACTGATGCTTCACTTGCTGTGATCGGGTACTATGGAAAGGCGATAACGGATCTCACTCTAGCTCGCCTCCCTGCGGTTGGTGAGAGAGGTTTCTGGGTGATGGCCAATGCCCTTGGCCTGCAGAAGCTCAGGTGTATGGCTGTCACCTCCTGCCCAGGAGTCACGGATCTGGCACTTGCGTCTATTGCCAAGTTCTGCCCGAGCTTGAAGCAGCTTTACCTCAGGAAGTGCAGACAGGTCTCGGATGGTCGTCTCAAGGATTTCGCGGAATCAGCGAGGGTTTTGGAAAGCTTGCAGATTGAGGAATGCAACAGGGTTACTCTCATGGGCATTCTTGCTTTCCTTCTCAACTGTAGCCCGAAGTTTAAGGCGCTCTCTTTGGTCAAGTGCATCGGGATCAAGGACATCTGCTCTGCACCTGCACAGCTTCCGGTGTGCAAGTCAGTTCGTTCCCTGACTGTAAAGGATTGCCCGGGTTTCACAGATGCCAGCTTGGCTGTGGTAGGCATGATCTGCCCTCAGTTAGAGAATATCGACTTGAGCGGTCTTGGCACAGTTACAGACAATGGGCTCCTTCCGTTGATCAAGGGTTCCGAAAGTGGGCTGGTCCATGTTGACTTGAATGGTTGCGAGAATCTCACAGATGTGGCAGTTTCTGCCCTGGTGAAGGCACATGGCAGTTCTCTTGCACACCTTAGTCTTGAAGGTTGCAGCAAGATAACTGATGAAAGTCTGTTTGCCATTTCTGAGAGCTGCAGTCAGCTTGTCGAGCTTGATCTTTCAAACTGTATGGTCAGTGACTATGGTGTTGCAGTCTTGGCATCGGCAACGCAGCTCAAACTTCGTGTCCTCTCACTGTCTGGCTGTTTGAAGGTCACCCAGAAGAGCGTTCCTTTCTTGGGCAGCATGTCTACATCTTTGGAGGGCCTCAATCTCCAGTTCAACTTCATTGGTAACCACAACATTGCATCGCTGGAGAAGCAGCTCTGGTGGTGTGACATCCTTGCTTAGAAGAGCAAGAAGGTGATTAGTTTCTGGAGATGCTGGGTCATCCATCTCCAGATGCAAATATACGACCATAGCAGTAGTACTTAAGTCAAGCTTCATAGCAGTTGGGTTTTTGGCTCTCGTTTGAGTCATGGTGGGCTTCCTTTGTCGTAGGACCAGCTGTTTTCCAGGGGACATTTTAGCCAAGCGCTTGTTTTTTTGCAGGCATCCTCTTCGGAGGATGTCTGTTCCTTGAGCCTTCGGCAGTCATTAGTGTGGCGCCTGTCCCTCTATTCCAGCCTAGGTCCTTGTGATTACAGTCATTACACCATGCTATTTTTTTTTCCTTAAGTCGTATTTGGAGCTCAAATGTCGTCAAGTGTGTCTTCTTTTCCAGTACTTCTGGTTACAGGGTTGCAGATATCTGAATATCTGGGCTGTTGGGTTCATATCAAGGTCTATTTGTCAGCATCACCTGTCCTATATGCTTAGCTCCAGTTCTTCGATGTCTGGGTGTCTGCAATCTCTTCCAGTTTGTATGGTTGTTCCAGTTCCAGTCTCGTTCGAGTCTGCGGTATCCTGTAGTGTGTGCTTGTCATGGATGGTTGCTTTTTTACAGTGTCTGTAGGGGTTGCCTGATGTCCTTGGGGATCTGGCCTTTGCAAGGTGCATGCTAGAGGGCCTTGCCATGACAACCTTGTGTGGTTGTTTTTCTTCTCCAGATCCCTGGTTTTTCAGGCAGATGGTTGAGTACTGTAATCTTTGCAGCCTTCCCAGCATAAATAAAATCCGTGTTCCCTTATAAGTTCTATGCTTTGTAATTGTATCATATTATCATTACATGCCTTGTGTTGTCTCAGAATGTATGATAGTCCTGACTGTATATAAGGTGCAGCTCTCAAGTCTTGAGGAATATGTTATGACCCTGTCAAGACTAGACATCGTCGCTTGATTTCACTGAGATCAAGATCTTTCTATCATGCTTCCTTATAGACTACGAGGACGTGTATCCTTGTTGATGACGAGTCATTGACTGTGTTTGAGTATATTGTGTTCGAGTTTGAGTTTGTTTTGAATTCTGTTTTGACTTTGAAACAACTTGGGAGTTGTTAGGTCAATGGCGACACTATCAACAATTAATGCTGGCCATATGGCACTATCGGCCAGAGATGGGCCTTGGGAGCGGTAGTCGTTTTAAGATGTGTTTTCTCTAGAGTTAGACACAAGTGGTACTACCGGCCAACTGGGAGTGGTAGTACCAGTCTTGCGATACTACCGGTCTCAGGAAACGGTAGTGTCGATTTTACTGCGATTTGAGTTTAATGTTTACATTAATTGTTGATTAATGCATATTATTGTGAACAGTGCTATGTGACGTATTTCTTGTTTGTGTTGGTTGCAGGATTCTAGGACTAGGTCATGGTGAGGTGAAGATAAGATCAGAACTAGACTAGGAGGACTGAGATCCAGAACGATCAAAGGACGCCGAAAAATGATGAGGCTGGGAAGTGGTTGTAAGCTGGGAAGACAAAGAACCAGAGCGTGATGCACTGGTGATGGACATTGCGGGTAACTGGTAATGCAATGGTGATGGACCGGGACTAGGTTCAGGGAGGGGTCGAAGTCCAGATCGGTTAAGGAAGCCGATGCTGCTATGGTGAAGTGGTCAAGGACATGTGGCGTGCCAAGTGACTTGGGTTCGTTTGCAAGCGAGGATCGTTCAGGAGAGTCCGAACGCGTGAGAGGCTTGGCGGGAAGTCATTAGGGCCACGTGGAAAGAGGCGAAGCATGGCGATGCTTCGAGGAGAAGGAAGACCGATCATTGGGGCAAATTGATAATTTGTCTAATACTGACGGTCGAGACGGTTTGGAAAACCGCGACGGTGGTCTAAGTAGTTTAAGTCATGTCAAAGTAAAGTTGGACGCAAATTCAAGCTCGCGGAGCGGATTTGGCGTCAATGTAATAGCCGCTTTGAGAAGCATATTTATGTAAGTGTAAAACTCGTTAAAAGTGTTAGTTTTCGAGTTAGCCTATGTAAATATGGATGATATTTGCTTGTGTGTCTAGGTCTAGGATAAGGGTTGCTTCCACTATATAAGGAGATGTAAGGGGAGGAGAAGCCTTGAAGCTTTAAGACTAGGATTAGGGTTTCTACAAGATTTTGGTGTTTTTGTGTTGTATGTGTGCTCCTTAAGAGTTTTGCCCTTAAGTAAGGCTTTGTAATCTATCCTCATGCTCTGAAATGAAGATCAAAGATTTGGATTTTGTTCTTGCCTTTCCTCCTTGATTCTTAACCTTTCTTGTTAGTTTTTTCTCTCTTGATTTTGTATTGATGTATACTCTGGAGATCATCACCCAATCATCTAGACAAACTCTCTTAGAATCATCAAGAGATTTCTCAAGATATTGGGTTTTGGCTTGAGAAGGAATGATTTGAAGTAGATTTTGATCTTCCACGTTTCGGGGCAATCTCTTTAGAGTTCTTGTCTGCTGGGACATGTGGGAGATCATCTAGGATTATCTTGATCATTAAAATCCTCACGAGCAACCTCGAGATAAAGTTTTGGATTTTGACCCAGTTTTTGTATAACCTTCGGTATTTTTGAAACAGTTCGAAACTTTGACGTCAATCCTTGCGATTGAAGGTTAGAATAGATTTATGACATTCTTACAGAGCTGTATACAAAGTTTCACGAGTTTTGGACCGTCTAATCAAAAGTTACATCATTTTTTAGATTTAAATTCTAGTTGAAATTACTGTTCATCTGGCACCACCGCTGCAGTATCGGTAGTACTGGGTTACTATTTATCCCCGGTATTACTAGCCATATAAGAGAGGTAGTGTCATCCCAAAGCTGATTTTTTTTAAAAAAAATTTGTTTTTTCGCGTATATTTAACTTAGTGAGGCTTTGGCTTGATTCTTTGAGCGTAAAATTTGATTAATAATCATTCACCCTCTGTTTGATCGTCGTTTCGATCCTTCACTTCGTCATGCCTTAGAGGCTACCAACGAGATACAGCTGCTTGAATTTCCTGGATTTTGGCCTGGTGAGACCTGACTGAGAATTTTTACTGAATCTGCACTGCCTGACTGAAACAGTGTGAAACAAAATTCTAAAAATGCCAGTGTATGCTATTTGCTTGGGAGGCTGCCTGGCAGAGCTAGGTGCTCGGAACTCAGGTGAGGTCCCGTTCGAGACAAAGGTTTCCTGTTAAATTCATGTGAAATTCCTGCGGTCCAATCATACCCCAGAGGTCTATGCGAGGCCCGCCGCACGCCTCCGACAAACTCCAGGCCGGCAACCAAACAACCTTCAGGTAGGGTCGAAGGCAGGTAAAATCGCTTCCAAAGAGAGCGGCCCCTGAATCCCTGATGAAGGTCTGTCATTCAAAGTTCCTGGGTATGAAGGTTCGCTGGCTGATTTCTCCTTTTTCCGGTGAGTAGAGTCTGCTGCAAAGGCTGGCAACCGGTGAGCATGTTCATCCTCTCTAATCTATGATTACTATCCCTTTCTTGTTGCTTTTATGCGCCCCTTGTACACGGTTCATGCACTTGTCCCTGATTCGACTCTTAGAGTTACGTCATCGGGGTGACGAAATTACCAGTCTTTTCTTTGAACAAAGGTCGATCGATGCTTTTGCGTCCCAGGCTTGACCTTTTGTGGAGGAGACCAGGTTCATCTGAATTTTGGACTGGCCAGATAAATAAGGAACATACATGAAAGGGTGCACTGTTGAAGGTCTTGTTTAGATAACTGTTCACTTATCTAGTCTCATATATCACGTTTTTTACAAATTTAGCCTCACGTATATATTTGCAAGAATTACCTTATACCCCACCGCGGAAGGTTGTATCTTGTCGTGACCCAAGCCTCGACTCTCCCGTTATTTTCACCTCCACAACAACTCTCCTCCATTATCTTGTCCCAAACCATTCTCTCTCTCTCCCCGATGCGGCGGACAGCTCCAATGCTAGTCTATCCTCGGGGTGGCATGCGGGCCCTTGCGGGACACGGCGGCCCGTGTGCCTCGCGCCACATGCGCATGCGTGGGTAGTGCCGGCCTCGCAGCCCATGCTACTCGCCCCGCCATACCCTACCCATGCAGCCCAACTGCCCGCCTCACACCACGTGTGCATGCGTGGGTAGCGCCGGCCTCGCAGCCCACGCTACCCGCCCTGCCATACCCTGCCCACGACACGCATGGCATGTTTACTGTCGTGCTGTCGTGGGGGCAACCACTTTTCGCACTTCTTGGGCGCGGCAGGAGACACGTGCCACTTGTCGTGCTTTTCATGTTGAGAAAAAAAGGTAATTTTTACAAATATATACGTGAAGAGGCTAGATTTGTAAAAAATAAATAAATAATAGAGAGGACTACATATGTAAATAGTTATCGTTTAGAAGCAGTGACATTTTGTTTAAAGCAAGATGCGTGGATAGTATGGCCATAGATAATTAGAGATGTTGCAAAAGATCAACCACTAATTTGATTATAGATGTAATGCATGACTTCCTGTTTGCTCATCATCCTTTTATGCACCGAGTTAGCACTTTGCAATACAGCGCCTACAAATGGATTTTCACTCTATGCTTCACCTTATAATTATGATAAACTCTGCATTTTTAGGTTTGAAACCATTCCATTTCATATTTTTTTTCAAAGGATTGAATGTTCACAAGTCATTCTGGAGTCAAGGCAGCAGGACGAATTGCCCTTCACAAAATCGGATACTCTTTACAAACATTTACAAAATTTGGGATTAGCACTTAAACCACCTTATTGCCTAGAGACATAATCTGGTGGAGATTTTATGTTCCTGTTACATACAGACTGCATAATTGGCACTATACAAGGTATTTACACTAACAATACTACCATGCATCTAGTGCAGTAAGCGGCCTTATCCGATGATCTGATCTACTACTGACTCAGCTATATGGTACATTCGGTGCCTCCAAAAGCAACTTAAAGGGACAGCAAGAATCCCCCTTTGAAAGAGCAATGCAAGGCTAGCAAGTGGTCGTCCTCAGTAATGTAGATTTTGCAGAAACCTCTATTGGCCTCCAGATTATGCTGTCCAATTTGCTGCATAAGTTCTTGTAAAACTGCAACGAGTTTAACATCAAGTTTGCAATCATTAAGGGAGGATCAGAAGGCAGAATGAAGGAAAACCTCCATTAAATCAGAGCGTTTTGTTAATGAAATAGCTATATCATTTTTCAAATTTCCGAACTTCTCTAGGATATCGAACTGCTCATATTATTATAGCCATTGCTTTCTTTTGAGGCAAACTTCAAGCCTAGCACACATGCACAGGGATGCACGTGTGCTTATCCATACATTGATAATCGATATAGCATCCAACTTCTCACAACATCATATTTACAAATGACATACGGTTTGTTGTGGCAAATTTATGTTAACTAGTCACGATTCATCAAGTTTACTGTATTTTGCAACTAAAGAATTATTTTTTCCCTGTATAGATACCCTCTCGCCATACAAACAGCCCTAATTGGGAAAGCTATCTGGTGATACTAATTTTTTTCACAATGATGTTCTTCAACCACAATAATGCCCAACAATTCGATTAGGAATTTAGGATACAAGATGAGATGCAAAAGGAAAATACCCTGTGGTATTCCAGAGTGTCACCAGCAATCTTTCGAACATCAACCATGAACAGAGAAGGAGCAACTTCAAAAACCTGAAAATAATGCACTTCAAAGCATGGGAATTGTTAAAGTATGATCCGAATTCGTTTCGGTTTCGTTTCCTACTATAATTCAGAGCTCTACTCTATACGGAGTCCTTTATGTTCTATTATAAATATGTCCCCATAGTCCTTGCGATGGTGTCCAAGGTTGATGGTGACGCTTTAAGCCTACTGGACCTTCCTTGATGGTTGCTTAGAGCTCCCCTTGGCTTCTTGCTTGGTCTTGACTTTGCCTTGCGTGTATGTGCTCTCTAGTAGCTTGGTCTCTTGGTGGTCTTGCTCCTCCTTGTGCTTCCTGTGTTGGATCCTTGCTCTTGGGGTTTGACCTCCTGGTGGTCTTGTGGTGGCTAGCCTCCTGGTGCTCTTGCTCTTCGGTGGTCTGGTCTTGTATGGTTGTGCTCCTAGAGGTTTGCTCCTGAAAGCTTTGCTTGGGCTTGTGGTGTTATGATGATTTGCTCTCTTGGGAGCTTTGGGCATGTATGTGTGGAAATGATGGAGGTGTGCTCGGTTGGCTTGTGGCTAGCTCTTATCCTCTTTTACAGTGGAGGTTTTGACCCTTTTACTATGAGGGCTTTACCTTTCTACCTTGTGATCTTTTGGTCACTGTTTGAGATTGGCTACGGTTTTTCGATAAAAACAGGTTTGTTGATGCATGATGATGAAACCCTAACTAGCAAAGGTGCCGGTTTAGCCCTAGATGGACTAGGTATTTCGATGAGCGTGCTCTAAACACATAAGGGTCTGACGGCAATTAATTTCTAACTCTTTATTAGCTTATATATACATGCACATGTTTGTGTTTGTTGCTATTGTTTCAGGTGTTTGAAGTTTAAGAATCTTCTGAAGAATTAGATTGTAATTCATTGTAATCTTTTTGTGAATTCCGATTGTTGTAATTATTGTTGTACTTGATTCCAATGTATAAATTATGTATAACATTAGTGAATTAATGATATGCGTCATTACGTGATGGACTTGAGAGCCTCTCGTACCACTGCATTTCGCAGTCGCAGCTCGGGTGAAACTGTGCCGTAACCATTCAGAGTTTCAGAACGCCTCTTTCTCTGCACTTGCTAATATCTTCCATTCGTGAGCAACACGGGCAGAAAAACTGGAGAAGATCTCCGTGCATAAAGGTCGTGAATAGGATGGCAGAAATGGGTTCAACTATGGCGGTTGGACTCGTCCAGGGCCATGCAAATCTGGCCTTTCTGGTGAGGGGTTTAGGTCGATGGAACGAAGAGACCTAGTACTCTGCAGCCTAAAACATCTCAACAAATAATTTTCTTCTTTCATTGTCCTTTTGTTTTGGTTTTTCTTTTCTTAATATGAACTGAACCGATATTCTAAATCAAGTTTGTACCAATTCATAATGTGACAAAAGTTTACATGCAACCGAAGCACCGCCTACTCGTGCTATCATTATTTAGTAGAAAATAAGCTCAAAGCTACCCAAAACGTAGCAACATGGGGCACTGTACCATTTGCACTGATAATGGCCAGAGGTAAGCAGCATCATGCCTGCGATTTCCCGTTCTTAGCCTTCTGGTCAACGAATCAAAGAGTAAGATTAGTTTATACTGTACCGATGAAGCTACGCTAATTTAATATTTTACCGCTCCACTGACGGTACTGCGATAACATATTAACAGAAGATGCGAGCTTATAAGGGTGTGTTTGGTTGGTTGGATGATATTGAATATGACGGGGTGGTTTTGTACTATTTAGGGTGTGTTTGGTTGGTGGGATGAGGTTGAATGAGATGTGATAATTCTGTACTATTTAGTTTCATTGTTTTTTGTGAATAGAATGGTTCAGTATCTATAGGAAATATTACTTAAATTTGTATCCCACCATCCAGAACAGGATGGTTTCATTCAAACAACCAAACATATGAATGAATTTTTTCTTAAACCATCTCATACATATACCACTTGATACAAACAATTAAACACACCCTAAAACATGGTGCACAGTGCATTAAAACGAGCCAACCCTGCGTTCTAAGGGAAGATCAAACCCCCCATCTTCCGATTTGTCTTCGTCTTAACCATTCCATTCCTTCACCAACTAGGTGTGTTCCACGCCAACCCTCTCACGCCGCACACATATTTCACCTCCAAGTTGTCGATTACTCAATTCTTGAATAGATATCATTATATGTTTTTGATCTTTGATCAAGGTACATCTACAAAAAATTGTATTGTAACTCTTTATTATATCTTTAGATGATATATTTTACTCTAATCCATAGTAATAAATACTCCATCCGTTTACTTTTATAAGGCTTATTTTTTTAATAGTCTTTTTCACAAATATAAGATTTGCATGTAGATTTTCCTTCCATACACCTATTTATTCTCTCTCAACCATATTCATTTATTCATTACATCCACACAAAGTATATCATTCATCTTCCAAGACAATTAACTGGGGGCATCTAAGTCATTTTCTTTCGTATCTTTCTCAATTTTAACGTAACCTTAATCCTTGTGCAAAGTCAAAATATGTCTTATAAAAATGAATGGAGGGAGTAATATTAAAAAGAGAGGTGAAGAGAAAAGGTATAGAAGGAAAAAAAAGTAAAATGCCATTTTAAAATCGTAAAATAACATGTATTTAAAAATAAAATTTAAAAGCTTGAATGAAATGTATTCTTACATAGATCCAATAAAGTCATAGAGTGGCTGAAACTTTAGTATTTACATGAGGACCGTTAGATAAAAAGCGATGGCTCAGATCTTTCAAAGTATTATTTAAAAATACTATATCAATAGTTGCTTACCACTATTGAATGACCCGAACTGTTTATTGACTTGATTTAACAGTTCAGACGAATGGGGACCGACATTCCCCTTCGAATTACATGGGAATCCTTTCCTATCTATTCGTACTCTACTATAAACCAGCCGGTACTATCTACACGCCGTCGCGCTTGCCCACCCCGGTTTCTATCATGTAGACCGCAGCCCATCAAGGTTCCAATAACGGGCGAGATTTCGGAAATCTCGGCCGAGATCCCGGATTTCGGCTGGGGACGGGATCCAAAATCCCGACCGGATAAAAAAATTTGAAAAAATAAATAAATTGCTATAGTAATATCGAAAAATCTCGGCAAGATCTTGCCAAAATCTTGGGTAATTTGACTTTCTTTAATCGGATTTGGCCCAATAACCCTTAAGAAAGTCATCTTCTATGAAAGTTTGTTGAAAAAACAAATTTTTGAGACATTTTAAAATTTTGGTAGAAATAATTTTAGATTTTTATAAAATCGTAAAAGTTTTATCATGCTCTTAAAAATTTATAGTACTATCTCTAGAATATTAGGATCATAAATTAAAATTTTAAAAATAATTTAACTTCATTTGTTATCTTTAAAAAATCAAAAACAGAATCTTGTCAAAATTTTATAAATTTGTTTGAGTGTGATCATGATCCAAAATTTTTAGAAGAGCTTAAGAATTTTCTAAGAACCCTTCCCTAACATTTTTAAAAATTTTGAACTTTATTTGTTTCCTCAGTCAAACTATGGATGCATTGAACTTCATTTGTTATCTTTCAAAAATAAAAAACACAAGGAACACAAATGGTACAGTACTATTGTAAGAATTTTATAAATTTACTGTTGTACAATAATGATCCAAAAAAATTATGAGAGCTTAATAATTTCATTAGAACCCTACTCTAAAAGTTCCAAAAATTCTAACCATTTTCTCGTTGCTCAAGCAAATCTTTGTATTGATCATCAGGCTTATATCACGACGTAGCACTCTTAGAATTTTTAAAAATTCTTGAATCTTGATTATCATTTGAAAATTTTTATAAACATTTATGATACATCAGGACCATCCACAAAAATTTTCAAAATTTCCTAAAGTGATTTGAACTATTTTTCATTTGGTTGAAGTTTGCTCGTAAGGCTTTTATCACGGCAGTAGCACAATCTGAATTTTTAAAAATTCCAGAAATTTGATCATCATCATAAAATTTTATGGGAACATTAACGATAAATCATAACCATGCACAAAAAATTTTAAAAAAATCTAACATGGTTTGTTCTATTTTTCATTCGGTTCAAATTTGCGGGTCAGTGTTTTATCAGGACAATAGCACTCTCTAAATTTTTAAAAATTCTTTAGGCTATATAATCATATGAAATACTTATGGGAGCATTACTCATGTGTTAGGACCCACCAAAAAAATTTAAATTTTTTTTACATCGTTTGAACTATTTTTCGCTCGGTTCAATTTCACCGAAATCTCGACGAGATTTTAGCAATTCTGGGCAAAATTTTGGTTAAAAAAACGGATTTGAATTTTTATTTTTGTATTTCATCCATAATTTATCCAAAATTTTGAGATCATGACGAAATTTCGGATTCCAACCACCTCCAAGATTTCAACCAAAAACGAGATTTGAAACCTTACGGCCATATGGTCCGTCCGTCCCTCCCCTCCCCCCGGCCAACCCGACCACCCCACACCCGCGACAACACCCTAGGTGGGCCGGAGGCCCCACCACTGGGCAACGGCCACGTCGGCGCGTCACGTGCCCACGATGACATTGTTCGCCGCCCGCGCGCCGTATAAAGCCCCACCGTGTCAGTGACATACGGACGACGCAAGGCGCCACTTGCGAGTTGCGATACCTGCGGAAGGAAATTTTTTAAAATAATATTTTTTAATGAAAAATTACATAAATAATATGCGGAAAATAAAAATTGCAAATATACCTTCCTGTCGCCACTTGAAATGGCGAGAGAGAGTCTGTCGCTGTTTCAACTGGTGACAGACTCTCTATCGCATTTCAAAACAGCGACTAAGACTCTGTCACCAATCCAAATAGCGACAAAGATTCTCTCACCAGTTTCTCTGCCGCTATTTGGATTGGCGACAGAGAAGCAACCATTGCCTTTCTTACCCGCTTTACCCTGGTTTTGCTATTCGGTCAAGTAGTTCCATATATCTTCCCTTCTGTAAAAGGTTTATCAGTCCTCTGAAGTAGTTAACGGTATACAGGATGGACTAGTTCCCATTGGAGTCTCTTTTCTTTCAATATTGTATTTAATCTATTCGGCTTGCAACAAGGTCTTTCAATAGTGTATTATAAAAAACAAGAAATAAAAAACTATGAAATTTTAAAAAACAATTGCAGAATTAGCCCGTGTTGTTTTTGTTGGGAAAATAGCCCCTTGACCCACACGTGTCGTGCCAGTTATTTGCATGTTCTATATTATATGTGTTGTCACATCCGTTGATGTTATTGTTGCAACTGGTACAGTCATTGCATGTTTAAAGTTCGAAAACAACATAAGGAATGAAATATAGCATTTCATAATAAAGGGGGACGACATGGCGCATACATTTCGAACGGTACAAATGGCGGCACAGAGCAGCCACGAACATGGACACAAATACGATACTAATGTGCCTTTTGGAAATGTAAAAGAGCGGTATGGACTACGCTTTATGGACGGAGGACATTAAAGCTCGAATGGGTAACCATAAGGCACCCACAGGGACTGTTAATCGCCAGGACGGCGTGGACGGGGCTGCTGGTCATGATAGTGGCAAGCACAACTACAACTAGCATTGCCGCAACAGTAGTAAGTGTGGTAGTCGCTGTCGAGGTGTACGACCTCCTCATTGTTCCTCTCCCTGAGCCTTTGAAGATGTAGGTCGTCATTCTGGGTCTGAAGCTCCAAGTTCGCAATACCACGAAGAACACCCTCCACTATAGCAACCAGGGGAAGGTGTCTCAGGCCTCGCATGACCCAATTGTAAACCTCAGCCGGATTTGTCGTCATGACCCCATACCGAACACCATCGGTGTCATAAAGCAGAGCCTATTTCTCTCTAGGCTCATACTCTATACATTCGGAGAAGCATTTTGTGGCCCTTCCGTTCCTCCGGACTAAGTGCGGAGGGTCCGTGGGTAACACTTCGAGCACTACTGGGGCCTCCACTATGCCAGGCATTGCCCTCTTCACTGCCTCCGCTGTATGCCTTGATGTCAACTCGTCCAACTTCTTCCACAGTGCATCAAACTTTCTCTGTTGGTTCTGGTCGCACAACCTCTTAACAAGCTTCGTAAGCTCCTTATTCCTGAACTGCTTGTAGAAGTTGGTACCCATGTGATGCTTTTGCACCACCTACTTTATAGATCAGGCTATGGATGTGTTTCATCTGCACCTTGCTGCAACTGCACGACCGCCTTCAACAACCTGGGATACCGATCGTATATAACACACACTCTAAGCCGCTGATCCACGACAACAGCTTTCACGTTCCTTAGAAACCAGAGCCAGCTTTCAGTGTTCTCGCCCTCCACAAATGCGAGCACTACAGGAAGAACCTGGTTATTGTCATTTACTCCTATGGCAATTAATATCTAGCCTTTATACTTGCTAGTCAAAAATGTCTCATCCACGCGTAACAACAGACGACAATATTTGAACGTGTTGACGCATGCACTGAAAGCAAATAATGCCCGCTTGAGTACCATCATCCCAGGGAAGCGCTGTGAGGGCTGCTCACAAATATCGATATAAGTTCCAGTATTCCTTTCCTTGATCATCTCAAGCATACCTAGCAGGTTCTGATAGGAGTCTTCGTACGTACCAAACCTTGTTTTCAGTGCCTTCTGCTTCGCACTCCATGCCTTGCCATAGCTTATGACGTATTGGAACCTCTGCTCTATTGCAAGTATGATGGCACGTGGCTCTAAATCCAGGTTCCCCACAATCTCTTCGTACATTGCATTCGTAACAAAACCTGAAGATATGTTTCTATGCGATTGGGTAGACTCCGTCAGCACGCATGTGTGTGGGACAACTATAGAACATTTCCAAATGGTATCCCACTTAGGCTGGTACACATGCACATGCCATGGGCAACCCTCTATCTGGCATCTGACATCATACACCCGCTTATCTGACTTCGCAACCTTAAAGGTTCTACGCAACGACACTACCCATGCTGTCACTGCTTCCTGAACCTCAAATTTATTCTTGTAAATCGAACCTTGCCTCACCTCATTCCGATCGGACTGCCATGTGAAGTGTTCACCCTTGTTGACCACCAACCTATCGAACTGACACTCATCCCACTCCGTAGGAAAATACTCTTCATCGTCTTCGTCGTTACTCAAAGCCTCGTAGTCCTGGCTCTCTACCTCCATCGCTTGCACTAACGATTTAATATGTTCTCTCTCGTCTGTCACACCCATTAGTTCCTATACCTCTGCCATTGGAATATCAACTTCCTCACCTTGCACACCATCATGACTCGAGCTAACATCCTGCCTCACTAAGCATTCTCCAGTTTGGCTGCTCTCCCCAACTTCCTCCGGTTCATCACCAATAACCTCCTCCTGCGTCGCATGGCTAGCATTGGTTTTCTGAAATGCTTGCGCCAATAACACTAACAGTCAACTTTTCTCAGTTGCCAATCTTACATACGAGCTACAGGACTTCGGCCCCTTCAGTTCCACTAACTCCAAGTATGCGCAATCCCGTCTCTGACACCCTACTCCGTGCAGCTTGAGGTCATGCGATTCACGATCCAACGAGAACATGTGGTACAACCATCTGGTAATCGTGCCCCATGAACGCTCCTCGGCACGTGACAGGCCAGTCACAACACTCGGAAAATAACTAAGTTCCACCCCTTGTGCACCTTTGTGCGAAACCCCTTCTCCGTAGTGTATTTTAAATTATCCTTGTTCATCCATACCTATCAAGCATTTCAGGAATTTCTTAATATGTGCACAACGTAACGCTAACACATTTTAAATTCTCAACCTATCCATACTGCTACACCTATGTACCACGACGATGTACTCTACACTACTTCAAACAACTGCTTCAGCCATACAAAAATTATTTTTTTCAATTACGTAGTATCTCGCATAATTCTTGCAGTCTTTTTTGTTCATAACTATTGTTACTATATACAGCTAATTACTTACAAACCTAAATAATCCAGTCGCTAAGTTATGAATGTAAAAAAACTATTGGCAGTCTACACTGCTAATTACTTACAAAACTAATTAATCTGGTCTCTAAGTCATGTGCATAAATAACTATTGCTACTCTACAGGACTAATTACTTACAACCCTAATTAATCTGGTCGCTATGTCGTCTATCTAAATAATTATTACTCTACAAACCTAATTACTTACCAATCTATTTAATCTGATCACTAAATTGCATTTCTAAATTTTAATTCAAAAGAATAATAAAAATTTTACATGCACAAACGACGGCCTTTCTTCCTCCTACCCCTCCTCCTCCTCCACTCTTCTTCTTCCTCCTCCTCCCCTCTCCTCTCTTCTTTTCTCCTGCACAGTGCTCGGTCGGTGAAAGTGAAATGTGCTCGGTTGAAATGACGCCGAAGGCCTGGAGCCACCCAGTTAAAGCGTCTCTGTCGCCATTTGGAATGGCGACAGAGCTCAACCGTTGGCGACAGGTCTATGTCGCTAATCCAAATAGCGACAGAGTCTTAGTCATTGTTTTAAAATGTGACAGAGAGTCTGTCATCAGTTGAAATGGTGACAGACTCTCTCTCGCCATTTCAAGAGGCGACAGGTAAGTATATTTTCAATTTTTATTTTCTACATATTATTTCTGTAATTTTTCATTAAAAAATATTATTTTAAAAAATTCCCTACGGGAGGGAGGAGAGGGAGCTAGAGGCGTGACACTGCTGCGGAGTGCGTCCTCCCTAGCCCCGCTGCTCAACAATGGCTACGCGGCACGCGTGCCAGCGGTGGAGCATGGAAGCGGAGGGGGGCACCTCGTGCTGGTGGTGCTAGTGTCACCGGCGGGGCAGCCTCCGAGGCAGGGGGCACTGTGCCGACCATTGTTTGAGGGGGACCTGCTGGCAGCGCCGCTCCCGGTTGTGAGGGTCAGGAAGGACAACGGCCATGCGCTCTCCACATTGTCGTCTTGTCCGCCTCCATCTCCATCGAGGAGGAGGAGGAGGAAGAGAGCGGTTGTGCCGCTGCGCCGGCTGCTGACGAGCACGGGACTGGAGGCTAGCGTCGCCCTAGCGCTCGTCGAGGGCTTCGGGGGAGGCAATGGCGGCGAGAGGGTGTGCCATGGTAGGCTGGGCGAGGACCGCGGAGGCTGCAGCAGCCGCGGCGCCGCAGACGCGCACTATTATCGGATGATCCAGGCCGACCGTTTCGGCCCTATTAATTAACGGGACATGCCATGTCGGCCCACGTGCCGGGGACACGGCTCAAGCACTGCCCGTTGGCCTCATGGGCTGTGCCGTGTTGACACCGAGTGCGACTCGCCTAAACGGGCCGGGCTGGCCCGTTAGCGCCAAAAAATTCAAAAAATCAGAAAAAAAAAATGTTAGAAAAGGTACGAAAAATACAGAAAAAATTCTAAAATGATACAAATAATTGGTATTAAATAATGAGCTTTATTGATATTTAGCTGCATTGTTAAAAACTTTGCCAAGTAAAAACTCAACACGAGAAAACCTTGACAAAGAAAAAAGAGTACAACCTATAGCTCAGTGATACAGAAAAAAAGTGAAGATTACAATTATTCTTCCTGATTATCTAAATAAATATTTTGAAACGCCTCCACCAGTTGAACATTGTCTGTAGTATGTTGAGCTCGTTGATTAGCTTGTTCCCAATCTTTCACAGTGAGAAGTATTTTCACTATCTCACTTGTCAGATTTGTTCTTCTCTCATCGATTATTCTTCCGGATAGACTGAAAGCAGACTCTGAAGAAACTGTGGAGATAGGAACTGTTAACATATCCCGTGCTAATATGGAAAGCACTGGATATGTTACCTTGTGCTCGTGCCACCATTGCAAAATACTGAAGTCCTCATCTTACTGCTCTTGGTAGTTGACAGTGTCGCTGTTGAGATAAGCAGCTAGCTCCCCACCACTTGTTGTATCCGCACTTAATGTTGTTGTAGTCGAACTCCTTGAGGAAGAGCCACCTGCACCCCATATCTTTTCCCACACAGTTTTCTTCTTACCTGTTGTGGGTGCTGATGGAGGTCACTGCATGCGAACTCCAACAAACTTATGATCATACTTAGCATAAACTTAAGATAAGTTAGCACAAACATTTAACTAGAATAATCGGTACCTACCTCATCACTTAGAAGTGAGAGAACATTAGATCCTCTAACTTTAGCTCTAGGATTTAAAATAAATGATAATGCATATAACCTAGGAATTTCTTGTCAATATTTTAAAATTTTAGTTTTCATAGTATAAACAGTTTCACGCAAGATATTATCATTTTCGTGGCTCCTTAAGTGGGTAGCAATTTCTAAAATATGATGCACAATTAAAGAAGAGGTTGCGTAATAAATTCCAGATAAAGCAATAATGGAATAAAAAAGTTCTAAAAATGACAGCAAATATTTAGCAACATACAATATTGCTCTGTGAGTAGCGGTTGACCATCCTGTCTATGATAGTACGTGTTAATAAAAACAGAAAATGTGCTTTCATAGGGATGAGAGACTTAAGCATCAAGTAAGTAGAGTTCCATCTAACAGGCATATCCAAACCAAACTTACACGGACGCACATCCATTGCAATACAAAAAGTTTTATATGCTGCTACTCGTTGATTAGAATTATTTAAGAAAGATATTGTAGTGCAAAAATGTTCAATATACTGATCTAACATTTTCAAACTGGATTTAACTATAAGATTAATAATATGGCAAGCACAACGCTGATGTAATAAGAAAGATTCAGCATACGAATTGAAAATGGGAGTAAGAATGTTTATAGCAGAAGTATTTGCTGAAGCATTATCTAATATTATTGCAAAAATCTTATCCCTAAGGCCAAAATCTTCCACAACTTTTACAATAAATCAGCAATATTTTCACCAGTGCATGCTACATCAATTAATTTGAATCATATGATTCACTTTTCTAGTTGCCCATCATTGTTTACATAACGAGCAACTACACTAAGGTAATCCTCTTTATCCCTACCACTCCATATGTCAGAGGTACTAAATTTCTCTTTTAGCTTATTACGATAGTTATTATAGTATTTAATTAAATATCTAGTTGTTGTCTATCTAGAAACCGAAGAAAACCTAGGATTATCAGCTGTTTTAATATAGTTTTCAAATGCAGATGACTCACCAAAGTTCAAAGGAAGATCTTGAGAACTAATTAAACGACAAAGAGATTCACGAGCTAACTCAGGATTGTAGTCCCAGCTACGTACCGTACCGTCAGGGTTGTACTGTAGCTACGTCTGTCTCATAGCCACCCCGCTTTTCTTTTACAGCTCTCAGCATGCCTCTTCAAGTGCCCCGTTCCACCTGTAGATTTCGCAGTTAATTTGTGTTTACAATATTTACAAATAGCATACCTGCTCTGAACGCCGTCTAATGTCTCAAAAATTTGCTCGAAATCTTCCTAGACTCCGAATGTACTGCACCTTGATCTTTTCGCCCCGGTGCTTGCCGACGCAATAGCACATGTAGAGTCTGAGGATGGTATAGCTTCTCCAGCTTCATAGGATGCAAGAAGCTCCTCAGGTGAAATCCCGAAATCAGAAGCTGGGAAGGACGGAAAATCGCCGTGCTCCATAAAGAAAACTGCAAGAAATAGTTATGCTATTAGTACTTTAATATCATTTAAAATACTAACAAAATAAAAAATTAAATCACAATTATTACCTTAATTTCTTGAAAGAAGCTGGAAGCCGAATTTCAAATTTTTGGATTTTTGGCAAAACTAATTTGAATTTTGCCAGATTACCACCAAGAGCAAAAGAATTTTCGCAAGAGAATGAATAGGAGAGAAGGCAAGATTGCTGGTGGAAATGAGGGGGCAACCACCTATTTATATGAAAAAAAATCAGGATTTTTTGAAAAAATTTCAAATTTTTTTTGAATTTTTTAAGCATCCAACGGCTAAAAACAGTTATTTTCAAACTAAACGAGCCGTGCCGGCCCAAGCACGACACTGGCTTGCGGACCGTGCAAGCACAGCACAATTACCGGTGAGCCGGATCATACCTGGATCGTGACTACAGTAGCGTGTTTCGAACTAGCCCGTTAGGCACGGCCCAGTTGACCATCTCTGGTTCTCTACTGAGGATGACGTTGAAGACGACGCCAACGCCACCGTTCTTTGGGGCAGCTCAACCTTCTTCCGTCAGAGCGGCCTCTTAGGTGAACCGATCTCACCAACTGTTACACACACTGGATCTGGAAGAGCAACTTGCGAGGAATCACCGCAGCCTCTCAGGCGAACAGCCGCCGTCGCCGGCTCGGCACGCCTCGCCTTGCCGCGGCTTGTAAACTGAATCCGGCTACATGTAAAATGAATCTGGAAAGAGCACTACGCGCCTGAGGTTGTCATCGGTAGAATCTGCATGCCTATATGATGGTATCTAGCTTAAGGTTTTGCGTTGCTTGTACATATACAATATTCTTGGTCACTTGGTGTATCAGACTGTCAGGATCACCTGTGAATTAAACGTCAGAACCGTTCAAGCTAGTTCAGCAAAAGCAGATCCATCATCCATGCAGAACAATTACAAAGAATGCAGAAAGTTAGTTGCAAAATTCGCAATAATTTTGCAGCGATGGAAGGCAAGGAAATTCATATGGAAAAAGAAGTTTCTAGCCCTGGAAATAGGAGATAGTCACGTGTACTTGTTACCAACTACAAACAGCAATAGGTGCCTCCTCCCTGGTATTGTGATCAAAAACTGGGAAGATAAACAATACAGGGGTTACTTGCCATTCATCAAACTCCTGGTGATGAGACTAATTTTAGTACATAATACCAGCCAGCAGTTTACTACAGAAATAGCAAAATGTAAATATAGGAAGCTGAGGCACAACTCTCGTGTTTCATAGGACTCGACTCAATGGTTTTCTAACCACTGAGTTCATGTTCGTCGGGAGTAACTTGAGCACGGATTGGCTCCCGAATGAGATCTGTCGTTGACTCGCTGTTTTCTAGCTGTTCTGCAGAAGACTTTGTCACGATGGTGTCGACAGAACCTGTTTGTTCTGACGGCAATTTGGGCAGAGACTTCCGTTGGGGCTTCTTCGTTGAATTCGCAGCAGGTGCTTTCTTGATGCCATTTTGGGAGGCTCTTTCATCGAGGCTCAGACGAGCTGGATGGCTTGAAGGATTGGTACTTCTGCCCGTGTCTGCTGAAGTTGTGTTCTTTGAGCGGCCAAGCTTTGGTGATCTAGCTCTGGTGGTAGGGATCTAAGAAAATGACAGTAAATAAGTAGTATCCTTCACAAGCTGGGAAAAACCCAATAAGCGAAGATCTGTGACATGTTGCCATGTAAAAGTGCTAGTGCAATATAGTCATTATTAGAATTCGGGACCAACCATCTAGTGGAAACAAGTCTAGAATTGGCTTTTGAAACCATGTAATTTTTGGCTTGCATGACTTTGCTTCTGGGAAATCCGAGGATCTATTTTTCAAAATGCTCTTAACTGCTTAACCAATTACGGATGGTGAAACTTGCAACAAACTCGTCAAATAAACAGATCAACTAAATTTCAAATTCATTACAATAGATGGGCCAAAAGAATACATGAATCATGTGATGTGATGCTGGGGATAGTCATTTTAGTTCTTAGCCATCAAAGTTAGAATAGACAAGAAATAAAATATATTGAACAGTCGATCTACAAGTAACTATTACCTCTACTAAAACTGCACTAGCTACAGAAAATAGTAGTTTAGAAAGTTCTCCAAAATTCTCGAAAAAAGTAGAGCCATGCATGACTGTGTGAGTGCTGTGCATAAAGCTACAAGCAACACTGGAATTGGAATTTAGCTATAGTGAAGTGTGATGTCAGATATAAGTACAAGATCGCAAAAGTTCTTCTGTTGTAAATCAAGAAGGTAAAATTTTGATCTAATAATAATTGAAAATTTTCCTTTGATAACATGGCAAGGGGTATTCTAGCAGAACTAAAGTTCTTGCTTTACAACAAGGCAAACTTGCATTCAGAAGTTCCCTACTTTTACAGGTTTAGGTTGTAATTATATTAACAGGAATATGACAAGGACGATTATGTTCAACAGAATCCTTTCATGATGAGTTCGTATTGCCAGGAGCCAAGAATATTTTGTGCCGTAGACACAACATACATATTAAGTATTAACCCATGAATGCACTTGAGGAAAAGGAGGATGAAGAAAGATGTTCCTGAACAGCGGTTAAGAGAATTACCTTCTTCAACTCAACCTTGGGAGGAGGTGGTTCCTTATAAAAGCTGGGAATCGGTGTTGCCTTGAAATTCAAACTCTTCCTTAGCTGTTTAAGTTCAGCTTCTTCTGTTTCCTGCACAGTAACAACGAAACAATAAAGCAGACATTATATGCAATGAAGCATTGAAAAAAATCATTGTTCATTGATTCATTTCCATGAAGAGAAATAAGAACATGAACCTTTGATTTCGCCTGCAAGTTGCTTTTCTCCAATTCCTGTGCATGAATCTTCTCCTCAAGTTTTGAGTAGAACTATTTGATTGCAGAACTCGGTAAGCAAAGGAATGATATCCATATGTTTTGAAACTACATTGAGCACAAAAAATTATATATCAAAAAGTTACCTCTCTTCTTTTTTCAGCTCTCTCATCGCATTTGAAGCTAAAACCATAAGCAGGTGTGCTACCAACCCTTTGAGGTTTTGTTCTTTCACAATTAGATTCTTCTTCATCATTTTTGACAGAACGTGGGTTTGCTGCCTTCTGAGTTTTCCTCTTTTCCCTGGATTTTAAGAGAGAATACGACAGTGTAAGAAACTCATTCCAAGTGCACTAGGTAAGTAGTAGAAAAGTTTATGGCAAAAAGAAAAAACAAGTCTTTAAGATAATTCTTAGTTGGAAAAGAATATAGACAGACTCGTGCAAAACTAAAGTTGACAGTATTGAACTGAGTTTGAACTGCTTGAGGTTTCACATGATGGAAAATGCAAGCAAACACTGGTTTCTAATTTGCCAAGTTGGCATTTGGCAACATGTATAAGCTAAAATAATACCCACGTGTTGAAAAGCGTTTGGTGACAACCGACAAGTCAGCAAAAAAACAAGCAATGACCGCTTAAATAAGAGGAGACTAAGCGAGAAAATAATCCTTTTTACGTAATTTGAGGGGTCAGGTCCTTTAAGAATTGCAACAATCATATACTCCATTTTTGGGACAAAAGGCTTGGTTGTTGTTGTATATACTCCATTGCGGTACTACAAAACTAGCAACCTCAGATGTACCAATAAATACATAGCATTTTTTTTCTCTAAACTTAAAATGTGCTTATTAACCAATACAGCCTAGCTTAACTGAATATATAGGTCATAGAAGTTAAATCTATCTTGAGAAAACAGACAGCTAAGCAACAAAAAATACACCGAGAACAAACAAACAGCATACTTTGGGTCCTCGAGTGATGAACTCTCCTTGGTAACTGGGCGAAAATTGCCCTTTTCAGCCTTCTGAATCGAAACATCACCAAGCAATTCGTGTAAGATCAAAATGCATTAGACATAGTTGTCTCCTAACGTTGTACATAGCAGGAGTAATGCATTTCAGCACTGTAGAAAATATGTATATCATAATGAAAAAACTTACTTTCTTAACATCAGCATCACCATTGCTCAAAGAGCTATCAACTAAATCTGGACCAGACACCCGTGCAATGGGTGCCTTAGGATAAGAAGAATTGGGAGTACTTTTCCTAGCTTGACTCTTATCTCCGTTTCGAGGGTTCTGGCGCTGAGATTTAGTAACCTTAGGGGAATGGCTTTGACTTCCCTACAACACATGAAAATGGCAGAAAGCGCACATCTGTCACCAAACCATCAATAGAAGACATCAGCAAAGCAAAATGTGTTCAATATGGCAAACTCTTACCTTGGAAACACGGGGCTTTACGTCCTCTGAGTGCGAGGTGGCTTCCCCACCCACCTCTTCAGATGGGTTGATCACCTCACTCTCGCCCGAATGTGCCCCATCAGCCAGGGCTTCATGTTCTTCTCCACGCTCCTCTAAACTAGCATTCGACAGCAACTTCCCACCAGACCCATTGCCAACACCCATAGCATCGGCAACCTCGGCGACCGCATCCATCTTGCGCTATCACCTCAAGGCTCGCCTCTCGACCGGTTTACCAAGACTCCCAGCTCAGAAGCTTGCACGAGAGATGTCCTTAGCTCATCATTCCTCAAACCTCACCGCAGGATCATGCTCTACGATCTCTACCCTACCTTAAACTCCCCCAAGAACAAATCTGCAATGTCATTGCGAAAGTAAAGAAACGGCTCAGAAATGTACAAGATCCGAGGGGCGGCTAAACATCAGGCATGGGGGTTCAGCTGAACCCCCAAATTTTGGGGAAACAAACTGCTATTAATGGTGCTAGTTTACTAAGTTCAGGGTAAAACAGACTGACACCCTAATACAAATGTGAACTTGGGCATGGCCGGATGCATCTTGGGCTCATGGATCTTGCGGGAGCGGCGCGCTCGTGAACCGAAATCAAACCACCACGCAGCAAAGAAATCCACAACTAAGTGGGTGGACGAGAAGAAAGATTTCGATTTGGTTACTCGCAGCAAAGGAAAGATACCGCAGAACAAGACTCAACCTTAGAGCAACGAATCCAAGCAATCTAGGGTTTCGTTACCGTCAAATGGAGGAATCAGTCCGAAATCCGGATGGATCTCCACTCCACAGCGCAAGGCCAGTAGAGGGGAGGAGGGAGACGACGACCAACCTTCGCTTCGAGGTGGTGGCGGTGGAAGGCGGCTTTGCCTGCAGGCGTGTTCGGGCAAATAGGCTGGTGTCACTTCGAGACGCATTGCTATTTATAATTTTTTTTTTTTGTTTTTCTTTTGTTTGGTAGAACTAGATGTTCAAATGGGCTGATCAACGGCGTGATACTATTGGTCCGGCCCGAGCACGGCACGGCCTGGTATAATTAAGATTTTGTTTTTGAATTTTTTCTGCATTTTTTTGATATTTTTTCATATTTTTCTACATTTTTTCATACTTTTTCTATTTTCTAATTTTTTTCGGATTTTTTTAATTCTTTTTGTGCTAACGGGCTAACCGGCGTGCTTGGGCTGCCTCCTCGGTATGTGGGCCAGCACGGCACGACCCGTTTATTAGTCGAGCCAAAGCGGGTCAGTCTGGATTTTTAATCCGGGCCACCGTGGTCGGCCACTCATTTGGGCAATCACGATCCCACCACCTTCGGATCTGGAGCTTGTAGGCTAAAATAAAGTGAATTAAGTTTATACTTTTAGTCTAAAATGTAAACAAGATGACCCACCTAAACACTCTTAATGCACCCACATCTCCAGTTTCATAAATTTTTAGAGCTAGAAATACCCTGTTTCACCAATTCTACGGATTTTGGTGGAGCTGAAGCTGTGCCAAACACCTCCTTAGTGCCCTCGCTTTGTTTTGGTCCAAAGAGCCAGTACAATAAGCGTTGAAAGTTCAAGCTCTATTGGTTTTGGTGATTGATTTTAGATTAATACTTAATCATTATTTAATGACAAATCTGATCATTATGAGACTAACATGTTTAATTGAGCTACATTCTTATTAGTCTCAAATTTGGATAGAAAATGGAAAACCCAAGGTATGCACTCGTATTCTTTCTATTGTCTTAATGCATACCTAGGTTTCAAGTTAAAGTATGAACTCTTCCATTGCTTTAGTCCAAATATGTGCATTATATTCCTAATTCATATTTACATGAATGCACACATCTAGGGGGAGTTTATAATTTAACTTGATGTTTTAATTGTATTGATCCATATCCTCTTTCCATATCACATAAAGAATCAAGACTTTGAAACAATCGTTTTGAGTATATATATAACTTGTGTAGTTGTAGTATACTCATGCTAATATAGGATAAACTCGTATACAATCAAAGATTGATTATGTGTATATTGATTCCATGTTCAATTAGTTATATACACATACTTAATGGAGTTTGTTCTATAGTTGATAGTCTAAATGTATTGATCCCTTCCATCACTCAAACATATTTGGATCATTACTTTCCATCAAATTGAGTATATGAAACTTGTGTATTTATATATACTCATGTCAATTTAAATGAAATTTAAATTGAGTTCGGTTGTCCTTCAATCAATCAAAGAACATTTCATCATGTGTTGATGGTGTTCCTTGTTGATTAAAGACAAGTAAAAAGTTCTTGAGTATAATAAAGCATTAGTTGCATCAAAGTACTCAAGACACAATTAATCTTTCAAATTGATTTGGGTTGTGCTCAATCGATCTTAGAGGCATCCATTATGTGTTAATGGAGTGCAGTAATGATTGAGACAACCGTGTTTGTTGGACTAACATCTTCAATGAGTTGTGAAGTAGGTTGAGTCCATCGGTGATAAAGATTTGGATGGCATCATATGTTGATAGCCATCAAGTCAAGAATCGGGTAGAAGAAGAGGTCATCATGTGTTGATGAGCTTCAAGAGGTGATCCCGAAGTGAAGAGAATGGCTAGAGAAGGTTTATCATGTGTTGATGAACAAGATGAAGAAGATGTGATCCTGGAGTGAAGATGATTGGAAATCATAAAAGCTCCAAGTGGATCGTTAGAGGCAAAGGTATAACTAGGTAGGGCTAAGGATGTGTTCCTAGTCTTTTACCGGTCTCGGTGTTTGGATGGGAGACCGGGTTGCTAGTTAGGTGCCGTACTATTAAGAGGGGTTGAGTCTTTTAGCTCGAACTTCGTCGTGTGTTGATGAACTCAATCCGGTTCACTCTAGCTCACTCTCTTATTTGGTGTTTGCATGAAGCTAACCATTTGGCATGTGTTGCAAATGGGTGAAGCTTGTGCATTGGATTTTGTATGAGCTAAGTATTTGCATATGGGTGCTCATGCTTGCTTCTTATTGAATCTTATTTGATTTGGTTATTGCTTGATGCTAAGTTTTGCATGTGTTGCAAAAGGAGAGAGCTCAAGCTATTTGATTTAAAAGTGGTTGCATGGAGTTAGAGATTTGCATGTGTTGCAAATAGAGAGCTCATGCACTTGAGTTTGTTTTGTTTGTTTGCATGGAGCTAAAGATTTGCATGTATTGCAAATAGAGAGCTAATGCTTTGGTGTCTTAGCTTGTGATTGGATCATGTTTTGATCATCACAAGGCTAAGCTTGGTTTGTGCTTTGAGTTTGCAAAATGTGTTTTTGCAAAATGTTGAATGGATTTGTTATTTGCAAATGTGTTTTGCAAATAAGCTCGAGAGTGTGGGTTTCAATTCTAGAGCATGTGTTGGCATTTGCAAATGTGTTTTGCAAAGTGTCGGGATCATGTGTTGATCCTTACATGGCTAGATGATTGATCTCATATGTTCGTGGTTTATTTGCGAATGTGTTTTGCAAATAAGTTGGAGTTATTGATTTGCAAATGTGTTTTGCAAACAAACTAGAAGTTATGAGGTTTCTATCCTAGAGCATGTGAATAGGGTTTGCAAATGTGTTTTGCAAATTGACTTGATCATGTGTTGATCATCACATGGCTAAGAGGATTGATCTCACAGGTTTGTAGTTTATTTGTGAATGTATTTTGCAAATAAATTAGAGTTTGAAGCGATTCTTTAGAGAATGTGAATAGGGTTTGCAAATGTGTTTTGCAAATTAACTTGATCATGTGTTGATCATCACATGGCTCAAAGAATCAAATCCTTGAAAAGTGTGGAGAAAAGATCACGCGAAATTGGGCTTTCGTCAGAAGTGGCGGTATGACCGGACCTCCTCCGATCATACCGGTGAGCGGTATGACCAGGTGGTCTCCGGTCATACCGGTAGTGTATTTTCGAGGGTAATGGCTAGTTTTCTAGCCGTTGACTCTGAGGCCGGTCCCCGGGCCTCCTGGACCTTTTTGCCCGAATTGCCCCCCCAACGGCTAGTTTTTCTTGGGTGGGCTATAAAAGGACCCTATGGGGGGCAAGGGTAAGGTTGCTGGTTCCATTGAGCATTTGAGTGAGGTGTTGCATGTGTTGCACACTCACATTTGGTTTTTTAGCTAAGAGTAAGCTCTAATTGCATCTGTTGCAATTAGAAGTGGATTGAGAGCCTCTTGTGCATGTGTTGCACTTGAGGGAGCCATTGTGCATGTGTTGCACTTGGTGATCACCGGAGTGCATGTGTCGCACTAGGTGAAGTTCAAGCGGGAAGGCTTGACTTGTTACTCTTGGTGTTTGCCGACACCTAGATGGCGTGGAGACGTCGTGCGTGGTGAGCTTCTCGACGAAGGTTGTGAGAATCCCTAGCAAGTTGTAAAGGTCGGTGCTCGCCTACCCGGAGGGGGAAAGAGCAACCACTAGTGGATTCGAGGTGGGTGCTCAATTTGTGGAGCCGGTCCAATTCGTTTCGGCTAACCTCAACGTGGATTAGGGGAGATCGGCAAGTCTCCGAACACCACGGTAAAAAGTATTGTGTCTCTTTGTGCTTGCTTGCAATTCTTATTTATATTGTTGAAATTTACATTTCTAGAATTAAATTGTTTGATTGTCTTTAGGATTGCATATTCTTGTTAGAAACATAATTAGTTAGTGCGCATAGTGAGCCTAGTTGATTTAGGCTTTAATTGTCAAAACCTTAGCTTATCGTTTCCGCATTAATTATTGTTAAGGTTTTGGCATAAGAGTAATTAGAGGTGAATTGATTTGAAGAAATTCGTAGAGTAATTTTTTAAAAGCCGTCTATTCACCCCCTCTAGTCGGCATCCTCGATCTTACAAGAGTTCGTTTGATTCAAGGGCAAAAGGATAGATCAGAGATGATGGGATGAACTAAATTTTGTTTGGTTAGAGGATGAGAGTTAGATGGTGGATCCGATGAGAGTACAAATTTGGTTAGTGAGATAAAAGTTGGATGGGCTCATCTAGTCAAATTTATGAGATGGCCACATCTAGCATCTACGAGGAATATTCATGAAAGTTGACTGCCCTTATCCACCCATCCATCCAACCAAACAGTGGGATGGGTGGAAAAAGATGGATAAGGCCATCCTCTTCACCCTTTGCCCTTGAACCAAATGCACCCTAACAAAACCTACTACTTCACTCTTATCCATGTCATCTAGAGTAAGCAATAAAGTCAACTTATACAATAACTATCTCTAAAATTTGTCTCTAGAAAAACACTAAAGCATTTAATTTGAACATTTAACACTAATTTCATCTTTGTAGCTATTGGCAAGATACTAACTTCAGCACTAATAGTCGCTCGCACCAGCTCTAACCCCGGCTTTTAGACGATAATAGCACATATTTTTTCGTATGATATTGGCTACTAAATAAGAGCCGGCTCTCTTCTCTCCTCTTTTCTCACTCTTCTACGTAGGACAAAGCGGATGTGTACATGTTAATAGTAAGCTGATGTGACCTTATTGTACATGCTCTAAGAGCCTATTTGGTTTGATGATAAATTTATCTCATTAAACCTTACCAAAATTTAGTGGTTGTTTGGTTCTAAGCCTATTTATGCTAAAATCTGGGTTACGGAAGGTTGGTAACTTTGACCAAATTTGGTACCTATTTGGTTTGTTACCAATATGTTACTAAACTTTGATAAGGTTCTTTTTACATTGCATTCTTAGTTCATTTTGATACCAAAACTTGAACCTACAATTCCACGAGTGCCAAAATTTGAGACACATTGGAAGGGTTTGTATGGGTAACGAAGCAAACAGCCCTTTGGTCATCAAATTGGCTACCAATGGCAAGAAAATAAACTAAATAAACCAAGGGAGAAGAGAATCTTGCCAAAAATTGGTAGCAAACTAAATACTTGCTAAATTTGATCAACGCTACCAAAATTTGATAAGTCAAGCATTGGTAACCATTGGAACCAAACTAAACAGACCCTAAATCTTCATATTACAGAAGAAGAGAGAGTAGTTAGAAGAAAATTTAGAAAAAAAACTATTCTAATAGTTTGATCAAGCACCCTAATAGTTAAAAAAATCTTCCAACTAGAGAAGAATAGAGAGCAGTTAGATGGAATTTTAAAAACAGTAAAAGTCACATGCCCTTTATATTTACGGACATTTCAAGGTTTTTTCATTTTTTCGACCCATTAATTCAGTTTATCAGCTGTTAACGTTTAACAGATTTATTTTATCGGGTCGTTTATTTCGGCAAAGTTGCAAGATTGCCATACGACAAGGAACATTATGACATACATAAGATAAATGCTAGTTTTTATTTTCATTGCTACTTGAGCTATTCATTCATTCAATTATGATTTTATAATTATATTCACATTATGTCATCTTTTTTCTTCATGTTACCGCTATGGACAATTATTGATACCTGGTAGTTCTATTTTGTATGCATGAAAGAAGATGAATTAGATGCTTATTTTGTTACTCCAATTGCAAAAACATATATTTCTATAAATTTTAAATAGTAAAACCGTTTACAAGACCGCTTACCGTATAAACACTAAAAGACGGGGTGATCGTTTGTTAACATTTAATGTTATTTAGAACATTGGAAACCTTGTTGGCCTTCTTCCTGTGCACGCGTATGGCCTTGTTGTCCTCCATTGATGCGCGTCCAATTTTGGATAAGGATCAATCTTATAAGAAACAATGCAGTGTAGTTGTCATGCCTTTTATTTTTATTTTTTGAGAATCATTCCTAATCTCATTCATTGTTTGATGCAAGCTTTCTCGGATCTTACAAGAGTTTCCATTCAGTAGGCAAGCTATTTGATGATATTCTCAAGGAGCATATACTGATGAAAAGAGGGTGTCAATAGAGTTTGTTGCTGGTCAAAGATGAAACTTGGTCATTTTTCAGCAAGTATTAACTCAAACATGAGTAGGTTTCAACAAGGATTCGTGAAGGGAGCTGCTACACAAATGAGATATCACTAGAACTCAACATAATGGGATAGCAAGTTTTGAGTTAGAGCATTCAAGTTTTAAGCTAATTCCAAAAGATTTCATGTTTTAATATTTGAATCAAGTTTCAGTAGGTTTCAAGCAAGTTTCAAATTAATATTTAAGTTTTAGAGCAGTTTCAAGAAATTTTCAAAAAAAAGAACTTCGAGTTTCAATATGTTTGAAAACTCAACAGTATAGCAAGTTTCATGAAAGTTTCAACCATACATCAAGTTTCATGGAAGGATTTGAGGTCAAGTATTAAGCATGTTTCAACCATACATCAAGATTCATGGAAGGTTTCGAGGTCAAGTATCATGTATTGTTCAACCATACATCAAGTTCATGGAAGGTTTCGAGTTGAAAGTATCAAGTATGTTTCAACAAGCTTTATAGAAGTTTCAAGTTTTAATATCGAATTTTTAAGTAGGTTCCACGAAGTTTCACAAAAAAATTTAAAAGTTCCATGTAGTTTCAAAAGGTTTTAAGGAAGTTTCGAAATGTTTCAACAAGTTTCAGAATAATTTATGTGAGTTTCATAAAAAAATGAAGTAGATGAAAAAGTACTTGCATGAATCTAGAAGCTAGTTTCGAACTCACACCAAGGTCATCAAAGCTAGAGCTCACACCAATGCCAATGCAGGCCAACTGAGGTACTACTATGCCTTTCATGGCGCCCGTGCGGGCTACCACTTGCTAATGATGCTCTAGCGAGTCAATAGGTAGCAGGTGCCATGCATCTCGCTATTTTCATGTAAAATATTATACATGTCCCTATGATGGCATGAATTAGACGAAACACTAGCAAGTTAAGATAGATTGCTTGTAAAAAAACAAAGCTAAGCTAGATTGGCCAATGACCACTGAACAAATATTCATGCATGTTGCCAATGTATCAAGCACTGATCAAGCAACCCAGCATAACAAAAACTGCAACTTGGTTCAAATATACAAAAAAATCTAGCAAAACATATGTGCAGTTAGCATACCATTTACTTGTTGGTATAAATCAGTTTACATCCATCCATAACTCGCGCCAAAACTTCTTGTACTATAACAGTGCAAGGGTAATAATCTGAAAAGAATCACACAACATGAGAAAAATTATCATAGTAAGATAATAAAACAATTAAAAAACAACTTTGTTTAAAAAGAGAAAGAAATACAACACAAATTATGAGATCTAAGAATTAACTGTGTTGCACATCCTAGCTGCATATTTTGACGAACACCTTTGTGTGCAACTATGCACTCTAAGAAACTCTATCTACGCCATCGGCCGTGCTTCATGCATGCCACCGTGCTCACATGGTCCTCGAACCACCCTGGCAACCATAACTCCTTGCCAGTTGCTGGCTCCTCTACCCACAGCAGCCACTCTACCCTGCTGCCTTCGTCGCACTGCTCTTGTTGCGCTGCCATGCACGCTCGTGGCGGCAGCTCTCTGTACACCACCACTCAGAGGTGGGTTCACAAGGAGATTTGCTAGCAGTGATAGCAGTTGTCTCGGGGAAGCTTTGCGAGAGGTACTATATGGTGCGCTGAACAGATGGGGTCCAAAGGAAGGAGGCTATCCCGTCAGTTTTGATTCCAACGGTATACCATTAGGTAATTTTTCTGTTAGAATTTTGAGTGAGTTTTAAAGCGGCGTGTCTCCCATTTTGGTTAAAGCCTTGTTTGTTCGTGCTTTTTCACCAACTTAAAAGCCAAAGCCTAAATAAATATATGGCTTTTTATCTGATACTTTTCAAAAGTCATAAGTCTCATATAACTAAAAGTCAAAAACCATCGGAGAAGTGATTTTTTGGCTTATTAAAGGTTGGTCTTAGACTAGCGTCACTAAAGTTATAATAAAATTACCCACATCTACCACGTATAAAAGCCGATTGCTTTTAAGCCAAAAAAAAACTAAATTTAAGCTATAGGGCAAAGGAAAAATCCATATAACACCTTAAACTTTACTCAAAAGTCCATCAAACACCCTAAATTTTGAAAAAGGTTATCTAGCGCTATAAACTTTCCAATCCCCGTTCGTTTAATACCATAAGTTGTTTTTTAGTGTAAAGTCAGTATAACACCGTAAACTTTACTCAAAAGTTTATCCGATACTATCTATACCCCTTTATAATGCACCTAAGCATTTTTTTCTACATCCACCCCAAATAATGCACCCCACTAGAGATGGCCTAACCTTCATGCACCCAGCGAAACGTCCCCAGAAACTTGCCTCCATCAAAATTAACCTCTAAGATCTTTCCTCAGCTTTACTCACCCACATCCGATGGCCATTGTTTAATGTGTCTAACTCATCCCTATAGCCCACAACAGATCTCCCCCCACCTCCAGTATCATCTCAAGGAAAAGGAAACAGATATCCTGGAATTAAGAAAAAGGAAACAAACGTTCTAGAAAAGGAAAAGACCATATATTACGTGCTGGGAAAAGAAAACCGAAAGACAGGGCACTATACTAGTAAACTTTAAAGCTCTAAATTTTTCAATCCCATTCGTTTAATACGCAGAAACCTGTTAAATTACTGTAACAAATAGTGCTTACTGCACGGCTACACGCCTACACCTACCAAGTACCAACAACCTACCGGCTCCTCTCCTATTTGGCTCTCGGCCGCCGGCTCTCTAACCAGGCGGCGCACGCACGGCACAAAACCCCAACGAGAGCGAGACCAAAGGGAGGAGCACCTCACCGGCGAAGTGGGAGAAGTGGATGATGGATGCACGGCGGTGGAAGTCACCGGCGGCTGCGGCGGCGGCCGTGGAGGCGGCGGAGGAGGACGCGGGTGGCCCGTCGAGGCGGCTGCCGCGCCGCGGGCTGCACCGCGCGTCGCCCTACGGGCTGGGGCCCCGGCGGTGGCTCCCGAAGCTTCCCGTGGCTTCTAGGATCTTCCCCACCGTGCCCCGCGACCACACCGCATCCGGTAATCTCCCCCCTCTACCTCCTCTCCCCTCTGTCCCCCGTTGTTTGGTTGGCAGCTGCCAATGTAGAAATGGAATCAAATGGGGGAATCCGCTATTTTTTACCTTGCAAATCTGTCGCCATCGGTATTTGGTAGAATGGGGATCAACTTGGCTCGCGTTTTGCTTCCGCAATTGGCACTACTCTAGGGTTTTAGGGTTGATGCACTTTTTCACTAGCTCAACCACCTCGTACCAAAACCTAGGGTTTAGTGTATTGCGCTAGCTGTATTGTCTTACTATGGCCTGCTTTGCTGAATCCTCTGCTTGATTCATGGTCTTAGCGTTGCAGAAGCTTACCGATGCGGTCAAGTTGAGCTGATGTGTAGGTCTTGATAACTTCATATTATTTTGAGGTAGATGTGATTTGGGATGCATGTTTTTGCTCTTTGGAATGGGCATAATGGTTGGTGTCTAGTCAATATGGGTGAAGTTTGGGAGCAGATTCCTTTTTGTGGGTGTTCTGGTGTCTAACCACTATTGTAGTAGTACTGGAGCAAGCAGAGTAGTTTTCATGAATCACTATTGACCAGTGGATATTAAGTTTTTCATGTGCATCAGTGAAGTGGTTTCTTATCTGATATGGGTATTGAGGAAGCTACTTCTGTTTGTACCCGTTGATGTGATCTTGAAATTCTGATGATGTGATATGCTTGTTTGTTAATACTAGAATGATCATTGAAATGAGTTAGTATTAAACCAGTTCCATTTTTCTCTCTGCAAATCATGTCCAACTTTTGACATGGATCCCTCTTTGGCACTTGTAATGTTTGCAGACAATAATACATTGGATCAGTGTGAATTGCTGGAAGTAACAAATGAAGTAAGCAGAGTACCTTTTCTTGAATGCATCAATTGCCATACATTGTTACATTATCTCAAATGGAACACTACATCAGTTACAGGAAAATGTGGATCATGTTAAATAATATGCACACAGATCGATTGAATTAGTGGAAGGTAGATGTTTTGCAGTAAAAAAATTAATATAACATTTCACCCCTGAAAGGTAGAATAGTTCTGTTTAATTTCATAGTAAAAGAACCCAATGTTCAAATCCTTTTTCCCCATCTGTCGAGCTCATTAGAAGAGAGTCCATTTTACATTTCCCTCATCTGGTTAATGTTCTACTCCCTCCGTTTAGAAATATAAGGCTTATAGTTTGAATGGTATTGTTCAGGAATATAAGGCTTACATGTAGATTTAATGAGATTTTTCCTACTATACCCCTATTTATTCTCTATCAACTATATGCATTTATTCATGACCACCACACATAAAATATTATCTCTCATCTTCCAAGACAAATAAGGGGGGGTGGGGGTATCTAAGTCATTTTCACTCGTAACTTTCTCAATTTCATCCCAACCTTAATCCTTGTGCAAAGTCAAAATACGCCTTACATTTTTGAACGGAGTGAGTAATCAACTAATCCTTTCAAGTCCATATACTGGTGGAACTAAAGGATTATAACCATATTCAATTTTGAGCTGTGTGTATTACTTGAAAACTACAAAATCAATTATATTATCCTAGATTTACTATGTTAGCATGGTTGGCCAGTTGTATTACATTTCATTTCATATCAAGATAGATCTTTTGGTGACTTTTGGTAAGTTACTGTCTAACTTAAACTGCAGAGTCAGTCTATGGAAACAAACACCAATGCTATAGCCAACGCAGTTCCAACACCTGTGAACAATAAAGTCAATCTGCTGCTGGAAGGTGATTACAGAAGTCGAAATGATGGCAGTGGGCTTGCTGAAATTGAGAAGATCATCAAACAGAATCATTTTTCTAGGCAGGTTTTTTTTATACTCCTAGACCTTATTGTAGTCTGATTTAATTCAAAATTTCAAATAGAATTCGTTGGAGCCACATGTAAATCTTGAAAGGTTAGGAAACAAAATCATATTTGCCATGCAATATAAATACCTTATAGTTGTAAGATGGGGGAAGCAGTAGAAACTAGAATTAGAACCACCCTTCCAATCGGTTGTTTGTGTTAGGAGTATAAGAGGGGGAAGCAATAGAAACTAAAACTAGAACCATCCTTCCAATCGGTTGCTTGTGTTAGGAGTATATGTACCATTCCAATCTCTGTACAGGTGTTTTCTGCTTATTTGCCATGCCTTGTCCATGACCATATCTTGGCCACTTGGCCCATGGAATAGAATCAAGTGTTTATTCCAACATGGTCTAAGAGCACATGACTCTCTCCCTTGCCAACCCTAACCCAAGCCACTGTTCACTGCCGTCGTCCTTTGGCAGCCGCGGCCTTCCTCTTCTCCTCTCACCCTCCTTGCTCGAGTAGCTGGCGCCGTCCTCTCTCTGAACCGCCGCTGCAACTCTATTGGAGGACTGACGCTGTCGGATCTGCTCCGGCCATTGCCCCTATCGTGCCAACGTGAGCTTGAGCCCGCCTGCTTCGATGGCCGCCCCTGCTACGTCGTCCTGAGTTCGAGCCCGTCGGATTCCGTCGCCCCTAGTCAGCTTCTTGGTCCATCGCCGCCTCTGAGCTTGAGTCTACCGGATCTCACCACTCTGCACCAGATCCCATCACCTTTGAGCTCGATCTACGTCGCTCCGGTCTTCCTTAGCTCTGACCGCGCCGCACCGACCTCCATTCGCAGAGGACAAGAGTGGCAGAGAGTCCAACAACAGTGTCTTCTCAGATCCAGTAGCCGGCCTTGCTCTGCTTCTGGCCACCTCTTCCACCAAGAGTGTTGCTGCCTTGCTCTACTGCATCTACCTTTGCTTAGCCACCTTACGATGACAGGGGATGTTTCAGTCAACTGCATTAGTAGTGTGTGCGCTACAGGATATCGCCATAGTTGCTAGCTCTGTCGTTGAGTTCTTCTCCAACTTCGAACCTTCTGTTGAGCGCTGTCGAGCACGACGTGAACTTCCCCAACTCAAGCGTTTCCTACACTGCACCACTATTGAGCTTGGATTCGGTTGGGTGCGGACGACGGCCACAACTTGAGATGCTGGCTCTACGTCATCGCCGCCATCATTGGGCGTCGTTGTGCTCCTTTGCCATGGGCCTTCTTGGATTTGCGTTGTTGTTGCTTTCTCAGACCGTTGTGCCCTAGATTTGTTGGGGACCTGTGCCTGTAGCACCTACTGCTCCCATATTATCGGGAGTTGCTCTGACGGTCGTTGCTGACCCTCCTCGCTAGTAGGACGTCGAGCATCAGTTGGTCTCCCTGCTTCAGGCCCTTGTTGATGAGCTTGGGCTAGACATTGCATAGGGTGATGTCGATCTGCTTCAGTAGCAGTTGGTCTCTTTGCTTCAGTGCCCTGTTGTCGACGGGTCCTCGAACTCATTTGGGTATGCATGCCCTGCTACTCAGTCTCCATCTCCTTGGATCTTGGATTTTGGTGCTTCCTTCCATATGACACCAGATTCCATCCAACTCACTTCTGTGAATCCTATTCTTCCTGTTTCCATTCAGACCATAGATGGCAACCCCTTGTCACTGCCTCACTGGCCAAGGCACCCTTTCTACTGCTTACTTTCATGTTCCTATGCTTGTTATGCAACTTATGTCCGCCGGCTAGATTGTTGAACATGATTGTCACATCATTATTAAGCCTGAATCGTGTTGTGTTCAGGATTGTTGCACAGGGGCTTTGGTTAGTGCTGGCCATTGGCACCCTTACAGTTCTAGCGGCTCTGTTTTTGCTTGTCTTTTTGATTTGATTTAATCTGATGCCTGGTTTGGCTCCCGTCGTTTTGAAAGGCGGTCATCGATACTATGTGATCTTTGTTGATGATAATTCTCAACACACTTGGATTTACTTTATGTCTTCTCGTAGCCAGGTTTTTTCTATTTATCAATCCTTTGCTATCATGGTTTGTACTCAGTTTGATTCGACCATTTGTGTTTTTCGTACTGACTCTGCTGGCGAGTACTTGTCTACTGCCCTTTGTTGGTTTCTTTTCGTACATGTCACTCTTCCACAGTACGCTCAGAATGGTGTTTTTGAGTGCAAGCATCATCACCTTCTTGAGACTACCCGTGCTCTGATATTTGCTTCTTTTGTTCCACCTCACTTCAAGGCTGAGGCCGTTTCTACCGCCGCCTACCTTGTTAACCTATAGCCCTCCACTACTATTTAGGTTTGCACACCTGTTGAGAGTCTCTACTGTAGGTCTCCTCAGTACAGTCACCTTTGCACCTTTGGCTGTCTGCTATGTTCTTCCACCTTGCGAGCACACGAAGCTGGCTGGGTAGTCAGTTTTGTTTTCCTTGGCTACAGTGTTGAGCACAAGGGTTATCGCTACTATAACCCTTTTGCTCGTCGGATGTGCATTTCACACGATGTGACTTTTGACGAGTCCTGGCCTTACTATCCTCACGACACCACTGCCAGTTCATACTCTCTTGCCGAGTCGATATCGTTTTTGACATTCCATGATCCTCAATTCACCACTCCCATTGTTTCGCTTCTGCCTCCATCGGCTCCTCCAGCTTCACCGGTTTAACCTTCAGCTCCTTCCCCTTGAAGGTCCCTACCAGCTCTTTTGTTGAGAGGTCTCTTCCTTCCTGTTTCACTACACTCGCCGTCCTGGTGCTCCTTCCACTTCAGCTTCGTCTTTGTTAGGTCCTGCTCCAGTGCTTTCTCCCTCCTTGTTGGATCCTTCTCCTAATCTTATCTTGCCTCCTACTGCATGATACAACTTTCGTGATCGTGTTTCTTCGGCATCTCAGCCTCCCACTCACCTTGGTTTTCGTCCTCCTGATCCTATTAGGCAGCCTCCTCATGTTCAAGCTGATCCTCCTACTTAGTCTGCCTCTTGTCCGGAGTGGCAGTTTGCCATGGCAGAGGAGCTTGGTGCTCTTCAGTGGACTGGTACTTGAGATGTTGTTCCACTTCCTATTCAAGTTACTCCTATCACGTTCAAGTGGGTGTATAAGATCAAGACCCGTTTTGATGGTTCCATTGAGTGCTATAAGGCGCATCTTGTTGCACATGGCTTTTCAGCAAGAGTATGGTAGTGACTATGATGAGACTTGCTCTTGTTACTCATATGGGCATTGTTCACTCTTGTCGCCGTTGCCTCTATTTGCCAATGGACACTCAACTTAATGGCATGTTGCACGAGGTATATATGCAATCGCCTTGTGGGTATTTTGTTCCCAACGGTCATGTTTGTCGCCTCCATCAGTCACTCTATGGGCTCAAGCAAGCCCCTCATACTTGGTTTAACGTTTTACTTCTGTTGTCACCACTGTTGGCTTCTCCGCTAGTGACCATGACCCTGCACTCTTTGTTCACACTAACTCTCGTGGTCGGATGCTTCTTCTTTATGTGGATGACATACTCATTGGAGATAATGCTCAGTATATTGACTTTGTGAAGAGGTGTCTCAATGAGCAGTTTGAGATGTCTGATCTGGGTCCCCTTAGCTACTCCTTGGGATTGAGGTCACCTCCACTCGTGATGGCTACTATCTCTCCCATTAGAAGTACATCCGGGATCTCCTTGGTCATGCTTGTCTCATTGACCAGCGCATGGTGGACACTCCTATGGAGCTTCACCTTCAGCTTTGGCCCATTGATGGTACTTCTCTCAAGTCTCACTCGATATCGTCATTTTGTTGAGAGTTTGGTTTATCTTGCCACTACTTGACCAGGCGTTTCTCATGCTGTTCACATTCTGAGTTAGTTCGTTGTTGCTCCCACTCAGATCCGCTATAGTCACCTCCTTGGGGTTCTGTAGCATCTTTGTGGAACAATCACTCGACATCTCTTCTTCCCTTGCTCCAGTTCCTTGCAACTTCAGTCGTATTCTGATGCGACCTGGGCTAGTGATCCTTTTGATCATCGGTCTCTTTGTCTTTTTTTGTGTCTTGGTTCTTCATTGATTGCCTAGAAGACTAAGAAGCAAACTGTCTTTTCCCGTTCGAGTGCTGAGGTAGAGTTGAGGGCTCTTGCGTCTGTGACAGTTGAGGTCACTTGGTTACGGTGGTTTCTTGAGGACCTTGGTGTTTCAATGTCCGCACCTACTCCGTTATTGTCTACTAGCACTGGTGCGATCAGCATTGCTCGAGATCCGGTGAAGCATGATCTCATGAAGCATATCGGTGTTGATACTTGTTACATGCAGTTGCTAGTGCAGCAGCAGATTGTTACACTTCAGTATGTGCTTTCTGAGCTTCATCTAGCTGGCTTAACGAAGGCGCAGACTAGGGCACAACGTAGCTTCTATCTCACCAAACTCAGTGTTGTTGACCCACTCCGAGTTTGCCGCGGGTTGGGGGGTTGTTTGTATAGGGTGTTTTCTGTTCATTTTCCATGCTTTGTACATGACCATATCTTGGCCACTTGGCCCATGGAATAGAATAAAGTGTTCATTCCAACAGTGTGCATGGGACAATAAAATTGAAATATATAAGAATAGGGCCGAGTCATTGAAAGAGACTCGAAATTTACAACTAATCTAATAGATGAAATGTTTGGGTAATTGATTCTTGCCTTTAAAACTAGTTTTTAGTTTTTTACAACTACTGTAATAGATGAAAATGGTTGATGGATATCAGAGCATGGCATGTTTCACCCACTTCTCATATTATCTTTTTCTTTCCACGGGGGTTCTTAAATGGACAAAGAACACATCAGTTGGAGATATATCTAGGTCTCTTGAGCTGTGGACTAGCCTCATAGCACACATCAGTTGGTTATCTGGTGTCTGTCCTAATTCTTATTGGCTGAAATCACTTGAGTTTTGCTTTTGTTCATTTAAGTTTGAAATCTCAGCTAAATGTGAACCTTTGGCCTTACAGGGATGAAACAGAACGCCTAATAGAGATCATGCGTTCGAGGACTCCTGATCTTTGTGATGAAGATCAGAGTGCTCCAAAGTCTTTTGCAAAAGGTTTTGGTGCCACACCATTTTCAGAGAAATTGCCAACCCCTGCAAAATCAGTTGACCTTCGATCATCTTTGGGGACCGATATCTTTGCACTATCAAATGTAGGAAAATCATATCTCTGCAATATAAACTCCTGATTATTTGTCTGTAACAAATGATGTTCTTGAACACCTGTCAAGGCTATTGTCCTTGTTATTTGTATGGGATGTGAATTCTGTCTATATGCTTTTGAAATTCAATTATGTCTGTAATTGTATAATAGTTTCCTGAGTTATGCTGCAATTGTGAAAATTATTGCAATTTAATCTGCAACCGCAGCAATCCTATCACCTTTTTTTGGTATAATAACAGAATGCTATAGTGCTTAGGAGCAAATTTTATGCACAATGTTTAAGAAACACCAAATTATTCCTTCCTCCCATGCCTGATTTGTTGTTGATCTGATCTCATGCTTTTCATTGGCATGCTAGGTGCATGATGTTGGTTCTTCACCAATTGAACTTGCAAAAGCTTATATGGAAGCACAGACCTCAGCATCTGTACATGGGTCTCAAAGGAGAAAATACAGAGCTTTGAGTCATGGAGTTGAGGTTCATAATTCATCGTCAAAAAATTTCCCTAAAGTAGCTACGGACTCTCCTATATGCTGGCCAGGTTCGGCTGTCCAAGATTATCCCAATTATCTTACACCACAAAGTAATAGAGGAAGGAGTGTGCCTCCAACTTCCTCTCGGACACCTTATACTGGCTCAGTTTTCCCAAGATCTATCAAGGTCTAAGTCAACATTCCTATGGTTATGCTTGATTTTCACTTGAGCTCTGGCTTGTGTCTCATTTGTCATCAACTGTGTCTATCACTAAGTACATGCACTGAAATTTCAACTTTGGGTGCTATGAATTTTACTCTTTATTTTGTCTGTGACTACAGCACACAGGACACCGTGATACCTACAACAACTCATCTGGACAGACACAAGTCTCAGCTCCTTTTCCTGTTGGAAGTAAGGTATTGTAAATGAGGTTCATGGTTTTTCACTCTCACCATGATATATCACTTTATCTTTTGCTTCATAGTGTTTGGCTGTTTGCTTTGAGGAATAGCCTCATCTAGGATGGGTTGGTCCATCATGAGGTCATCCTAGGTTTCTTGTAGGATGACATTATTTCTCATCTTAAATTGACATAGAGCCATATGGAATGGGATAGTGATGGACCAACTCATTCCATTCTCAAACTAAACAAGAAGGTTAGGATCGGATGATCTTAGTTACCTAGACCAATCCACTGCTCAATCCAACAACCCCAAGTGTCAAGTAACCTCAGCAGATTGAAGGCCAGATAACTGCATTTATGTTGAAAATGTTGTGAGCTGTGAGCATTTTTTTTTAAACAGGTGGTTCACCACCCAGCCACCCTTGGGGATCAAACCTGGTTGGTGGCTTCCCAGGCCAACCTTCCACCACATAAAACTCATCCTGGTGGTTATTCATTTCTATCCTTCTATGGAATTTAGTGACACCATCTTTCCTTTGAAAGGTTGAAACCTGAGTAGATTTCGACATGACACATTCGTGTAGTTCATGCACTGCATCCTCAAAAACTTTGAACTGTGATTCACAACTGAAAGTGAGTTACAACATTGTTTACTATGTTTAGAACTTATAATTGGTGTCATCGCAGCCATTTTAATTTTGGTACAACTTATAATTGGTGCATGCACTAGTGTATACGCATCTGCTTCTCCTATTCTCAACTCCCTGTTCAAAATGTAGGCAATACTAGAGGATAAAATGGCATCAGCTGGTGGCGTTCTTGGAGTGCAACCATCAACCTCTTCCAAAGGAGCATATATAGATACCGTTGGTGCTACTACTCCATTCTTTCCAAGAGATGGTTCTGTTTCTACGAAGAATCTTACATTCAACCTGCAAGGGCTTCATGGCAAAGGCACCATAGAAAGTGGCTCAACTCTTGGACATGTTTCAGTGGTAGACAATATGTCCAAATGTGCTGCTGTATCTGTTCATCCCAAGTCAAGCGATACTGCTCACAAAATACTCAAGCATCTTGAGAGAACTATTCCTTCCCCTACAGCAAAAACACTAGAGCTAAGACAGACTTCAGCAAAGGGAACTACTCCTTTTGTAACCAACAGCCAGTATAAAATGCCTGATTCCGGTACTGGTAATGGTCATATACAGGGCAGCATGAATGCCAGTGGTAGTGCTCACCTGGAGATTTCAGATGCGAAGAAGGTATACTTCTCTTTGCTTTTCTACCATAATCTGCTGTGATTGCTATTTGCTAAATTTATCTGTTGAGTTTGCAATGGGAGATTCCTAGTTATCTGTTGCCAATGGCTACTCTGCATTTATTTGAACACAAAGTCTAGTAGTTACATGAAATTATACTGAATTACAGAGAGAATTGTGGGTAGTGCATTGCCGAACAGTGTTCTGTATTTTCCTCTAAATACTTATTTAAGTTCGTTCTGTATTGCTATTATTTGTCAGTCATTAAGTATTGACTGGATATAATAGTCTATTTGGCAGATGCTTGGCGGCATCAAATTATGGACGATTATTTAATCAGTTAGCTGTGTTTACTTTTGTTTAGGTTCAATCACCTCCAAGCTGTCTAAAGATTCAGAACAGCGGACTCAACTCAGAAGTTACTGAAATACCCAGTTCTCAGCATCCTTTGAAATCTGATTCGACATCCACGTCGGCCGCTGAGGTCTTGGGCAAAAGCAAAAACAACGGTTTCACCTTCACATTTCCTGTTACTACAACCTCGAGTTCTCTCCCTGAACCGCCACCTACGCCTACTTTGGCCTCACCGCCAGCAAGGAGCCTGCCAACCGACACTGAGGATATTCCCAAGTTTACTTTCGGCTCATCAAGTTCTACCAATAACCTCGTTTTCTCCTTCGACTTGGCAGGAAGTTGTGTCAGTGCAGACGAAACGGTTCCAACCTTCAAATTTGGGTCTGATAAGAAGCGTGAACTGTCTTTCAATATAGGTGGCAAAGATGCAGTTTGCTTTTGAGATATGCCTTCTGTGCCTTTTGAAACCAGTCATGCTTGCTATTTGGTGTGGCGATTGTGCGGGCAGCGCCATTTATGACAGGCTATATTGGACATATACACCAAAACATCAGTCTCGTTTATCAGTATTTTGTTTTTCATATTTTCGTATCCTTGGTGCTCCCGAGTCCTGTCCCGTTAGCAGGATCTTTCCCCTGTGGATTTCAGCCGTGCCTGTGAGTCGTTAGGCATCGGCCAAGCTGGTATCTATAAAACCTCAGAAAATCGTACCTTTTTGGTCCAGGGTATGATATATAATCTGTTGAAAAATCTTTGCTTTTCTCCTTGAACCCGTGTTCGATCCTGCGCAATTTGCAGTATGCTTGCACGATCATCTTTGAGAACCAAAAGAAACAGCCATGGTGGTCTGGCTGCTAAAGGCAGGAGTAGAGTCTGAATCATGGAAGTGACCGGCTGATGCTGAAAGAAATTAAGCCTGATTGGTTGCTTCTCCATGGGCCAAACAGTTTCTTGACTGATGGTGCTTTTGAACTAAGCATGGAAAATGTCACCAAAGAATGGTGTAGATGTGCATCACCAGTATGTTTATGATTGCACTGCCACGTGAAAAAGGTTAGCCTGACACGAGTCCATCAGGGTGATCCAAGTGGCGATGGCCGTAAGAGAAGGAATGGTCCAGAGAGAGAGAGAGAGAGAGAGAGAGAGAGAGAGAGAGGGGATGGCGTCGCCGTCGTGCCAGTGGCGTCGCTTGCGTTTGAGACCTGAAGAAAATGGAATCTTGTCCTCTTGTCCGTGCCATTATTGTTATCCCCGGCACTGCAGGCTGCAGGTACGGCTGGAGCAAGGTTGTATCGTTTCGGTTTGAAATTCAAAACCAGTCGATAAACCGATTCGATTAAAAAGAATTAAAAAATTTATACAACGTAAACCGATCGATAATCGGTGAAAATCGAACGAAAATTGGCTCTAAGAAATATTCAATTGGTCGGTCTAAAATTGATCGGTTTTCTTGTTTTTTTGAAAAAATTTCCAAAAAATTTGATTTCTTAACCTTTCAGTTTCTGATAATTTTTAACTCGATATTTCCGATTTTCGAGCGATTTTTTTTAAATCGATATTGTGAACCCTGGTTGGAGCATCAAACCATCCGATTAGGGGGATGCATGGTTTGATGCTTAGTCCCAATGACCAATCACTAGGTGCAAGCTGGCCAAAGCTAGTGATGCAAAGTGATTAGATTGATATTATTTTGAGCAATACTAAGGCTGTTCTAGAATGTAGGAATTTTGCATAAAACAATCTAGTTCTTATGAAAGTCCAACAGATGCTTTTAAAACGGGTCTAGGTTGTGTGCAAAGCAACTGTACACTACTACAGAATCAATTATCCTTACTGTCATATCACTGTCGGTTCATCAAAAACCGACAATAATAATATTATCACTGCCAGTTTGGATGGAAAACCGACAGTAACGGTTTTTTTCTGATGAACCGGCAGTGATAAATCCCTTATTACTGTCGGTTCGTGTCCGAACCGGCAGTAATACTATCACTGCCGGTTTTTAGAAGAACCGACGGTGATGATATTTTTCGAAAAATCATAACTTTTTCATACGGGGTCGGACGGAGATAAAATTTATATGAAAATTGTAGCTCTCGACGAGATCTACAACTTTGTAGTTGACAACTTTTTCATTTGAAGTAGTTTAAATATCCAAATAATGGTATCACTGCCGGTTGGCGGTTCGTATTCTCAACCGGTAGTAATAATGCTACCAACCATTTTTCGAAAAATCATAACTTTTTCATACGAGGTCGGATGGAGATAAAATTTATATAAAAATTGTAGCTCTCGACGAGATCTACAACTTTGTAGTTGACAACTTTTTCATTTGAAGTAGTTTAAATATCCAAATAATGGTATCCCTGCCGGTTGGCGGTTCGTATTCTCAACCGACAGTAATAATGCTACCAACCATTTTTTGAAAAATTATAACTTTTTCATACAGTGTCGGATGGAGATAAAATTTATATGAAAATTGTAGCTCTCAACGAGATCTAAAACTTTGTAGTTGATAACTTTTTCATTTGAAATAGTTTAAATATCCAAATAATGGTATCACTGCCGGTTGACGGTTCGTATTCCCAACCGGCAGTAATAATGCTACCAACGTAACCAACCATTTTTCAAAAACTCATAACTTTTTCATACGGAGTCGGATGGAGATAAATTTTATATGAAAATTGTAGCTCTCGACGAGATCTACAACTTTGTAGTTGACAACTTTTTTATTTGAAATAGTTTAAATATCCAAATAATAGTATCACTGTCGGTTGGCGGCTCATATTCCCAACCGGCAGTAATAATGCTACCAATTATTTTTCGAAAAATCATAACTTTTCCATACTGAGTCGGATGGAGATAAAATTTATATGAAAATTGTAGCTCTCGATCAGATCTACAACTTTGTAGTTGACAATCTTTTCATTTGAATTCATTTAGATATCCAAATAATCATCAAAAGGTTCAGAGACAAAGGAACAAAAGGAAAATATATCCTATATTGGTTGAGTAATGAGTGATAGGTGAGATGGCAAGGTGGCCTCACGTGAGGCAACAGATCGTGAGTTCGAGTCCTAGACAGTGATATCAGTTTGGAACCGGCAGTGATATAGTGTTTTGTAGTAGTGGTAGCGAATTAACTATCTTTTGCAAGTTGCTTGGATTTCTGAACAAGATGATGCCTAGTTGACCCCGCAGTTAGTAGTTTGACTATAATTTAAACAGTTGTATTGCCGGTTTGAATCGGAGGGTGGCAGCTCACTGTAGCAGAAAATCCGAACCGTTGATCATGGAAATGGACGGTCCAAGTCGCGTGCAGAGATCCCGATCGCTGGTTATAGCATAAGTGCCGGCTTAAAAGTTGGGTTTCGACAACTACAGTTTACAGCGACTAATTCCGCACACGCTTAGTTTCAATAGCCACTTGGGTGCCAGCGAGGTGTCCCGTAAATCAGTTCTATCGCTAAAACCGCTTTAGTATGACACAAAAGATAAGCTCGACTTTCATCAAAGAGTTGAGACAACCGTAAGGAAAAATTTGCGAGATTGCATATAAAGTTTGGTCTGGTTTGGATGTCAAAACCTATCTTGTTTACAGAATTGTCATGGCCATCTCATTATTTTTTTCTCTCAAATTTTTGTACCAGCAAAACCTCTACAATTCATAACAATAAAAAATTGTAGGGGTTATACTTAATAGCAGTCATCATGGCCATAACCAAGTAAACGATCGCTATTCACCAGTTTTCAGCATCCTAGGTTTTTTCTCTTCTTCAAATATGACATATACAATAGTCTAGCCCTTAAGGTCATCTCTTAACGTCTTCATGTTAACAACCTCTCCAATATATTTTCTCTAGTACATTCTACAACATCAAATTTTTACAATTTTTCTTAGCTATGGGTCCACATCATTTTTTTTAACAAAGTCATAGTCCAGTCCCACTCCCCACCGAGAAAGATTTCTTCTTATTATAAGACGTGATTTGATCCGCATATGTTTGGTAAAAGAACAATCTTCTCCTTTAATCATGAATGGAAAGTGTTCAATTAGAACATAAAAACGTGACTAATACATCTCACCACCTCAAACATCACCGCCACATCTCTCCCTACCTCACCACCGCCGACAGCCGCCATCCCCGAGCTTGTGCACAACACTCACAATCTCCACCACCAGCTCCCTCTTGCCACCGGCCACTAGCTCCCTTCTCCCTCACTACCGCCGGTCACCATCTCTGAGCTTGTACTCGCCAAGCTCTGAGATAGCCACCGGAACGTATGGAGCAGATCGATTCTACCACGATCCCGCCTACCATCACTTAGATTCGACGTAATTGAAACTATGGTTGCCATATCCAGTTAGGACATGACACCCCAAATCCTGAGTTATATAGCCTTGACCATCTCCGTCACGATGGGTTGCCATGACAATGTCGATCTCTAGTCGCCGCCCTTTGTCACTGGGCTAGTCGCTGCCCTTCGTTGCATCAGGGTCACACCATTGCATGCCCCCCGTCTAAAAAAAAAACCACGTGGGGAGCGAACGATGCTATTCCAATAGCACGCTCACTCATCCCTTCTGCCTTGTTCCACATGGAACGCTCGTCGCATGAGGAGATGGCAACCTTCCTTCTCTCCTTAATTGTTATCTCTCCTCCATGTAGAACTTTATTGATATGATAAGGTTAACTAACGGCTGACATGGCATTATTGGAGATGCCCTGGCTCCTGCTATCTAGCTCAAGATTTTACAAGAAAGTTACTGTTTGAATATTGGGGATGCATTGTTACTCACTCATTGTATCAACTACTCCAGGTAGGCATCGGGTTCGAGCCCGAGTGGGTGAGTTCAACAACCCTCCACCAATACATCAAGCAGTGCTCCGCTCCTCCCTCGATCACTGTTTTTTTGAAAGCCGTGAGGCTGAAATTATATTAGGTAGAAAAAAAGAGGGGTACAGAGAGTGCAGGAGTCTGCACTAAAGAGAGATACAGTTCTGCACTAAAGAGAGATACAGGGTCGCATAGCAAAGGAGGAAGCAAAAGGAAAGAGAAAGAGAGAGAAAATCAGTTTGGCCGGTCGACTAGATTTTTTAGATGAATTGCTCCCGCAAGAATCCAGTTGGCAGCCTCGTCCTTGATGGATTGAGAAATCTCGTCGTTGGTTTTCCATGTGTTTCGGAAGATCCTGTTGTTTCGCTCTCTACACCAATGCCAGCATGTTAAAATGATGAGAGTTTTAATGCCTTTTCGCAATCTTGGCCGATGGTTTACGTAGTACAGGTTTCAATCCACCATGTTGAGGGTTGCGGCCTGATCCCACCGATCTGGTAAAAGAGATGGTAACCTTACCCATCCTGCTATGACCTGCCACAAACTTCGAATCTGGGGGCATTCTATGAAGAGATGATGCACGGTTTCTAGGCTTCGGCAACACATTGGGTAGAAATACTGATTTGGCCACCCCCTATGCAGTAGTCGTTGTGCCGTCCATAAGGATTATGGTGGGCTAGCCATAAGAAGATTTTGCAACGCAATGGGGTCCACGCTGGCCAGATCGCGGTATGGAAGGATGTGAAGGTGCTTCCTGTGAACTACATTCGGTATGCTGATGAGGCCGAATAGATGCCAGAAGAAGTCTGTGTCCAGGATATGACGTCTTGGGCCTGTGACTGTAGGTGTACGGATTGTACCTTCCGCCGTAAATCAATATACTGTAGTATAAGATTGGGTGTTAGGTCGTGCCGAATATCTCAAATCCAGTTGTTGTTTGTGAGGGCATCCGCCACGGTACGTAACTTACGCTTGGAATGTTTGTAGAGATCTGGGGCATGTTGTGCAGGTGCAGTACCCTGGAGCCATCTGTCAGTCCAGAAGGTCGCTATGCACCCATTTTCGATGGTTATCTTTGTGGCCGCGGAGAAGAGCTGATGATCGGTTTGATCACACGGGGTAGGCAGTCCAATCCATGGTTTATCAGGAGCTTTCCATCTCAGCCATAGCCATCGAAGTCGAAGCGCTCTGGCAAACCTATGCAGGTCAAGAATCCCCAGGCCCCCCATGTCGAGAGGGCGGCAAACCGTTGTCCAACGCACTTTGCAGTTACCACCATGTAGTTCACCGCTGCCGCCTATAGGAATTTCCTTCTCAGCCTGTTAAGGTCCGAAATGAACTTTTTGGGTGCCCTGATCGCTGTAAGTAAGTAAATTGGCAGAGAGGTCAGCACAGATTTGACCAAGGTTAACCGCCCCCCCATTGTGATATGGGTTGCCTGCCAGTCGTCGTGCAGCTTTATCAAGGATTGGCTGAAGATCCGCGCGACGCAGGCGACCAAGGGTGAGAGGCATGCCCAGGTATTTGATTGGGAAGGACGATATCTTTCCCTCGAAGGACTGTAGCATGATTTGCAAGTTTATTCCATGGCCTCTTATTGGAGCTATAGAGCTCTTTTGCATATTGACGCAGAGACCTGAGGCTTCTCCAAAGAAGGAAAGAATTTCAAAGACCGCATCTAGCTCTTTTTTGACTGGATTCAGGAAGATGACTGCATCATCCGCATAGAGTGACAACCGGAGTGAGGGTGCACAGTCCTTCATGGGGGATAAAATTCCATCCTGAATGGCCTTGGCGAGGATATGGTGCAAAGGGTCAATGGCTAGGAGGAAAAGATAGGGCGATAGGGGATCACCTTGCCTTAATCCGTGGCGATGAGAGATGTGAGGCCTCGGCACCCCATTGAGGAGGGCAGACGAAGTCGATGTCGCGAAGGAGATTGATAGCCATTCCCGCCACAGGGAGCCAAAACCACGTGCTTGTAGTAGATCAAGTAAGTATTCTCAAGAAACTGAGTCAAAAGCCTTTTCAATGTCTAGTTTTAGCATAAGGACTGGGGTTTGGCTTCGATGATATGCTCTTGCGCGGTTTTGAACCCACAGGAAGTTATCCTGTATACTTCTCAATTTTATGAAAGCACTCTGCGAATTTGATATGAGCGAGTCTATGTGTGTCGACAGTCGCAAGGCTAACACTTTGGAGAGTATTTTCGCCACCGAGTGGATGAGACTGATCGGCCGGTAGTTCGCAACACAACCCGATACCTCTTTCTTGGGGATGAGCGCAATATAGGCTGTGTTGATATTTCCAAAATGTCGAGCAGAACGATTTTGGACGCAAAGAAGGGCGGCCATGATGTCTTGTTTGACGATTTGCCAACAATGCCTGTAAAAAGTTCCAGTGAAACCATCAGGACCTGGGACTTTCTCCGCGGGAAGTTGACGAATCGCCTGTAGTACCTCGAGTTCAGAGAACGGCGCATCAAGCTCATGAACGTCGTGTGTAGGAATGTTGAGGCAGTGCCAATTAATAGCTTTTGATCGAGTGGATTTTTTGCCCAATAAGGTCGAGAAATGGTGTAGCAGTACCCTTTCTTTGTCTTCATGAAGGGTGGCAATCCCTTGGGCTGAGTTTAGGGATTGGATGAAATTTTTTTGTCGCTGGCCATTTGCCCTGATGTGGAAAAAACGGGTGTTTGCATCCCCTTCCTTTAGCCAAGAAATACGGGAGGCTTGTTTCTTGCATGCCTTTTCAATTGCTGCAAAGCCAAATATCCTTATCTTGAGGGCTTTTCGAAGATCACTCTCGTCTAGGGTCAGATCCCTCAAGTCCTGAGCCATGTCAAACCGCATGATAAGAGAATTAGCGAGGTGAAACTAAAGCTTGGCATCACTCAAGATTGAGACGCTCCATGCACGAAGAGCTCTTGCAGTGTTCTTGAGCTTGCTCTCTAGCCGCCGCATAGGGTTTGAGTGCGCGAGCGGCATGTTCCAGGCCCGCTGCACAGTGTCAAGAAAACCGGAAGGCGGGGCCAGAAGTTTTCAAATCTGAAGGATCGCGGTTTGCGAGGCCCAGATTGACCTGCCAGCAGCAAAGGGCAGTGGTCTGACATCGATGTAGAGAGCGCCTGCAGCAAGTGATCCGAGAACATGGCATCCCATTCATGATTGCAAAAAACCCGATCGAGCTTAACTAGCGTTGGATGACTTCGCTCGTTACTCCAAGTGTACCTCCGATTTTGAAGTGTGACTTCCTTGAGGTTGCATCGGTTGATCGTTGCACGGAATTGAGCTATCAACCGATGATTGAGGTTATTATTATTCTTATCTGAGGCCTGGTAAATAAGGTTAAAATCTCCTAGGACAAGCCAAGGCGACTGCGACACCGGGGCTAGTGAGGCAATTTCATCCAGGAAGGCAGGCTTTTCATGGTCTGCAGATGGTCCATAAACAGTCGTCAACAAGAAGGATGAGCCGTCCCGACAGAGGGAGATTCGTGCTGTTAAGGAGAAGCGTTTTACGGAGTAGTTTAAGACTTGGACCTTGTTGCTGTCCCACATCATTAAGATTCCACCTCTAACACCTTGTGCTGGCAGATAACATGCATTGGCTAATCGTTGGCCACCAATTTGAAGGAGAAGCTGTTGATCTATGTTCTGGAGTTTAGATTCGAAGGCAAACAATGGCCGGGAGGACTGCATCGAGAGTCTGTCGCGCGCACTGTTGATCGACGAGCCGGCGCATTGAGACCGCGTACGTTCCAACTGAGCACGGTGCAGTCACGCATGAGCAAGTAAGCAAACGATGAACGCACATAGATAGATTAACTGAACCAAGTTACACATGCAGGAGAGGAACAACAGCAACGACATGTAGGTAGCAATACAGCAGGTTGCAACTAGAAGAAGCAAAAGGTAGTTCCATAAAGGACACAACATGCATGGCAGCTGACAGACCCAAAAGAGCTGCATGGAGAGACGCTGGGGCTTCTGGCGTGGCGTTAGCGGCTTCAGGCAAGGTTTGGCGTGGGTTCAGGCTCCAGAACAGAGGCCAGAGCCCGAGCTCCCTGCTGACCCTGGTCATCAATACAGCAGATGGCGCGCAGGGCCGCAATTACATTTTCTGACAGCGGCTCCTTAAAAGTTACCATTAGCAATTTACTTTACTCCCCAATTTGGCTGTATATCAATCGGTATCCTCTCTCGTGCATTGCCTAGAAAATATATTTGTTCTTGCAATACTTGAGTCTAACAGAAGGTTGCATTGCTCTTTCTATCCACAAATTAATAAACTTGCTCAAAGAAACGGAAGGCATGAATGCTTAGCCAAAAAGACACATGAGAACAGCTAGCAATGCCCGGTAATCCGACAAACCAGCCAGCATGGATGCATCAAGCTGATGAGCACCTCCAAAAAGAAGGAAGCAATGAATTATTGATTAATGCACATCCTAATATTTAGTAATACTATAGCTATAGCAGCAATAAATAGCTGCTCGTTAAGTCATTCCCTCAATACACACTTGCCAATTTACCACTAGCAATTTACTCCAGCTTGCATGCATTAGCTAATACCCAATTCAACTGCAGTGTATATCCTCTCACGTGACAACTCATACGCATTTGATCATCTCATCCCTTCTCGCCTATATAAACAAGGGGATACATAGCTATATGATCCAGGGCGAAAGGAACACATATCCGTCGATCCAACATTAGTAGTACATCTGTGACGAACGTACATAGCTAGGTAGGTGGCAATGGCGAGGAGGCGGCCGAGCATGGGGCGGCAGAAGATCGAGATCCGACGCATCGAGAGCGAGGAGGCGCGGCAGGTGTGCTTCTCCAAGCGCCGCGCCGGCCTCTTCAAGAAGGCCAGCGAGCTCTCCATCCTCTGCGGCGCCGAGGTCGCCGCCATCGTCTTCTCCCCCGCTGGCAAGGCCTTCTCGTTCGGCCACCCCTCCGTCGAGTCCCTTCTCGACCGCTTCCTCGCCTCGTCATCCTCCTCCTCCCCCGAGGCGGGGGCGGGCCTTGCAACCGGCGCTGACACAAGAACCATCGCGGAGCTGAACCGGCAGTACGGCGAGCTGCGGGCGTTGCTGGACGCGGAGAAGGCGCGGCGGGAGCGCGCGGAGGAGGCGATGATGAAGGAACGCGCGGCGAGGAGCCCCGCGGCGGCGTGGGTCGAGGCGGAGGTGGGTGACATGGGGCAGGACGACCTGGTGGCGTTCGGGGCCGCGCTAGCGGACATGCAGGCCGCAGTGGCGGCGCGCGCGGACCAGCTGCTGCGCGACGCGCTACTCGCTGGGCGCAGGAGCCGGGCGGCCCAGGTGGTCGCCGGGGGTGGGTTCGACCTCGGCGCCTTCGGTGGCGAGCTGCCGTCGGGATTCTCCGAAGTCGGCCTGCAAGGATTCGAACACGCCTTCTTCGGCTCCCCGTTCTGAAACTGAAACGGGCCACATGCATGTGTATGTGCATGCGCTAGCGTCCAATTTATACTAGTCGTCTTTTCGCTGTTAGGTGTGTGCGTGCGTCGTGCTTTGGTTTGGATAAGCCAACGACACAACAACGCTTCGTTGTATGTTTATTTCTCCCTTTGCATGGTGACCATCATGTACGCTGATCTTGCTGTGCTGCACGGTGCGCGCCAAACTGCTTCCTCCAGTCACCAAAGGTCGTTGTTTTGAATATTAATATGCTCTCCAAAACATAATTTTAACCGCTAATTTTTATTATAGTATATTTATAAAACCTAATAAAATTGTAATATTACAAAAGTATTTATCGAGATAATTCTATTTATATAATTTTAATATTTCTAATTTAAAGTGATATTGATCGTAGAGTTTTGGAGGAGTATCAGATTACAGGTTGGCAACTTGGCGCGCTACACTGCGCACGTCCGGATGGTATTGGAATAAGCGTGAATCACTGTGATCGTTTTCTATTTCTTTTTCCCTGACCTGTCGTCAGTTCATATGTGGCTAATTAAAGGCCGTGGGACGTACGAAGCAATAATGTTGCTCGTGGACAGACAACTGTGAGGGGAAGCTTGTTGTGTTGACATTAATGGTATTTTCGGAATGAAGTGATGGGCATAACTCCAGTTCAAGGAAAAGGAAAATATGTGTGCTCATTACGTAATGGAATAGGACCTAAACAGACAGCAATACAGCGTGTGTGTATAGAACCCATTCGACCAAATCTTTTGGTATAGAGATAGCTAGGCAACTAGACATAGATCTAATGCAGTTGTTGTAGTAACGACTGTAACTTCAACAATTGCATATCGACCATTAGATTAAAAAATAATGACTCAGATTTTCTATAGGACTGTTGGATCAAGGAGTGAGTAACGTAGCAAAGCAAGTACTGTAGCAATGTCATGTACTTGAGCACTGTTCTATGACCTGGATGTCTGTTGCTTCGATTGAACGGTACTGACGGCCAGTACTGCTTAGGTTATAGTCTCTGTTACAAACTGCACAGTAACTTTAGCCATGTACACAGCCGCGTAAAAACTCGCCCATACAAATGTACAATGTAGGCCACCACAAGCGGTAGTCCAGGCCTCCAGGGGAGTGTGCTTCACGTAGGCAAAAAGGCACTAACCCTTGTTGTATGGATCTGGAATTTTCTTTTTGCATTTCGGCCCTCACCTTTTCTATTGTTGTCCAGATATTTTGACAAATTACTTTGTAGTACAAAATTTTGCATTAAAAACCCGACAGCAATTCCAAGGCCCACCGGCCAGAGTTTTATTAATATTATTTCTCAGCGCCTTCCTCATTCCTCTGCATCAACTTTACCAGCTATTCCTCCTCTTCGCAAACACCCAAACCTTCTTCCTCACCAGTCACCATCGATGGCCACCGTGCCATCCGCCTAGTCCCGTCGTCGCCCTCGCTCAGCCTTGGCGTCGCCACCCACGCTCGACTCCGGCGCTGACGCTCTCCTCCCATTTCTCGCTTGACCCTGTTCGCCCTCCGCCCACGCTGCATCGCCGCCGCCGACCTCGCCTTGCCCAGATCCGGTCGCTGCCTTCACCACAGCGCACAGCTCCAACCCAGGCGACCGCCTCTGCTCTGTGTCAACGAAGCAAACGCCTCTTCTGCATGCTGCTCTGACAACCAGCTGCAAGCTATCGTTCAGAGTGACATGGAAGCATGCATGGTGCCGACGTGGAGACTTGGGGCACTCAGTCAGCATTGTACATGCTCTAACACGTTGTTTGTTTCAGAAACACTAAAGAGTGACATATGTTTGCACATGCATGGATGTCTCATCAGCATACATATGATATGCAAGCAAGCAACGGACCCATAATAACCTATTCCAAAGAAATCAGCATCCATGCATACAACAAATGAATATACACATGACTTTTCTGATGCCAGACAAATGGTAGAGCTCCCGACCAAAATATGGAAGGTGCACTCTTTACTTTCTTAAGTATTCGCAGAAGCTTGCAAGCAAGGCTGATTAGGAGGAGAGCAAGTGTAGCTCCGCTTGGAGGAGCTGACGTTGTCCCCTCCATCTACCTAGGTTCGAGTCCAAGACTCCTCCGAAGTGTTTATTTTCTTCTTAGGTGCAAGCTAGAGCTCCCGGCTAAAAATTCAAAATCAAATGGGCTTCAAGCTTGCAATGCTGTGCATGGAAGAAAGCAGCCTTTAGGGGGAAACACCAGGTGAAAAGCGGTTGCAATGCATGGCTCGACATGAGATGAGATCAAAAGTAGCATTCACAACATCTTGAAAGCAAAGTGCATAACATGGACAATTAAATACACAAGAAGTTCTATGGATAATTAAATGCAAAAGAAAGTCTACCTCTAATCTACTATTACTAACACAATTGACTGCAAAAAGAAAGCTAACCTAAGTTAAAGCATGTACAATAAGGCCACCTTAGCTGGCTCTTAGCCTGTACACATCAGTTTTGGTCTATGTGAAAGAGTGAGAAAATATGAGAGAGAAGAGATCTGGTTCTTATTTAGTAGCCAGCTTTGCACGGAAACATGGATAGATTATTTATGTACAAGAGAGAAAAGATAGTTATTGCACAATATCTAAAGACAATCTTTAAAGACAATTATTGTACGAGCTGACTTTTAGCTTACTATTAACCAGTAGTGAGCTTTGCTATTGTACTTGCCCTAATGCGTTCACAATGTTTAGAGGCAGGGCAGGCTCTAAGCTAGGACCCACATACATCCTATAAGCTTACCACAGTTTTTTACGGCATATAGTGGTTAGTACTGGCTCTAAGATACAGCCCACAGCTATAATTATTAAGAAAGCAAATATATTCTACGGTTACGCGTAGTCTATGCGCTAGTCGTAGATCGACCGAATCATGCCATTTAACACAGACCATCTTCCAACTAGTAAATGACTAATAAATACTACTTCTTGTTTGTACATGAATATTTCTTTTTTTTATTTAGACGTAACTTTCAAATGAGATTGATTTTGGTCTTCAAATTTTATAGGATTATAGAATCTCACCTCCTTTACGTACGGTAAATTTTTTGAAATTCTTTTGAAAATATGTACATTTGTTTTTCATGAACTTTTTAAAACACTGGATTTGTTGCCTTTTACTATTCAAACAAATTACATGTTGCTAGCTATTACACAAGATATTACCAAACTGAAACAAAGTGTACAAACAGAACCACTCATACTGTGTAAAATTCATGAAAACCACAAGTACAAGTTTTCAAATATTCTTAAAAAATTAATATTTATAAGGGAGGTGAGATTCTACAACCCTGTAAAATTTGAAGAACAAAACCAATATCAACTAAAAGATATGAAAAATACAAATTCGTCTAAATAGTGATTTTTCACTGTTTAGCGCTTCGCTTTGTCAATTTCATATCTTTCAAATGCGATTAATTTTGGTCTTAAAATTTTACAGAATTGTAGAAGCTCACATCCCCTAAGTATGGTATTTTTTTTAGAATTTTTAAATATTTTACTGGAGATCCGACAAACAGAACTAAATTTTTATTCATGAAAATCACATGTAAATATTTTCAACAATTCTCCAAAAATTACCATACATAGGGGAGATGAGATTCTACCATCGACTAAAATCAATATAATATAAAAGATATGAAAAAGACAAATTCGGCTAAATAGTGATTTTTCACTGTTTAGCGCTTTGTTAATTTCATATCTTTAAAATGCAATTGAGTTTGGTCTTCAAATTTTACAAAGTTGTATAAGCTCACCTCTCCTACGTATGATAATTTTTTAAACAATTTACTATAGGTTCGACAAATAGAACTTAATTCTTGTTCATGAATACCACATGTACAAGTTTTTAAAAATTCTCAAAAAAAATACCATACATAGGGGAGGTGAGATTCTACAATAATGTAAAATTTGAAGACTTCACATATCAGCTGAAAGATATGAAAAAGACAAATTTTGCTAACTAGCGATTGTTCACTGTTTAGTGTTTTGTCGATTTCATATCTTTCAAATGCAATTGAGTTTGGTCTTCAAATATTACAGGGTTATAGAAAATCACCTCCCCTACATATGGTAATTGTTCAAAATTGTATATATAATTTCTATGGATTTTACACTATAAAAATGCTTTATCCAGGATACAGTAACACCTTAAGTAATAGACAGTAAAATGATATTTTTTTAATAGTAAAAGATAGCATATCCTACTGTTTAGTACTTTATCAATTTTATATCTTTCAAATGTGATTGAATTTGGTATTTAAATTTTACAAGATTGTAGAAGCTCACATTCCTTACGTATGGTAATTTTTTGAGAATTTTTCAAACATTTTATAGCATGTTCGACAAATAGAACTAAATTCTTATTTATAAAAACCACACGTACAAATTTTCAAAAATTCTAAAAAAATTACCATACATTGGGGAGGTTGGATTCTACAACCCTGTCAAATTGGAAGACCAATATCAATCTCAGCTGAAAGATATTAAAAAGAAATTTTTGGTTGAATAATGATTTTCACTGTTTAGCGTTTTGTCAATTTCATATCTTTCAAATGCGATTGAGTTTTGTCTTCCAAATTTTACAGGGTCATAGAAGCTCACATCTCCTACGTGTGGTGATTTTTTAGAATTTTTTAAAATTTGTACATGTGAGTTTTATGGGTTTTACACGAAAAAGATGGTTTACATAGGATATTGTAATAACGAGTAATATGTTTGACGAGTACTCATACCATGGGTACCCCCAGCGACCCGGAATGACGAACGGGCTGTCCTAATGGCCAAATGCCCCCGCTGGGCCACAAAGGACACTCATCCCCGACCAAACCAACCAGGGGGCGTTCGACCCCCGCCATAGGTCGAACTCCCCACAAGCTCCGACCAAGCCGAGGCGATCTCCGCCAAAGGCGCGTGCGCGAACGCCCATGGTCGTTTGCCCACCAGAACCGACACTCGAAAAAGACCGCGACGAGGCGGTGGCTCCTTCCCAAGGTAGCGAGGAGGTTGCCAGAGTCAAAGCTCCAATCTCATCATCCAGTCATGCGCAGTGTAAGGATGCGCTCCCTCCCGAGGCAGCACTAGAGCCAGGCATTGTGACGAACGTACAAGAGGGTAGGTGCGTCATTTCCCGATGACACGGAAAAATGCGCCACTCGACGAGTCCACCGACCCGGCGTGGGGTAAGTGGACGCCGATCAAATCGCCAAGACCAAGGACCAGGACTCCTAGCCTAGGACACCTCATCCTTTCTTCTCCCAACTCCCTGTGTAACCTGCCCCCTCTGACTGTATAAAGGGAGGCAGGGTCCTCTGAGGAGAGGGAGAGAGCCCCTTTTCTCGGTTCTTACGGGCAAACTGTTCTTGCTTCCACGGGTTCGAGTCCTTAGCTCTCGCTTGTATCTGAGTGCGATCATCGCATCCAAGCAATATAGCACCACCACACGAACTGGAGTAGGGACATTCGGCCCGAACCAGTATACATCTTGGGCTTCTTGAGTCTAACCATTCAAGAATAGGGAACGCGCGGCCCCTTGACTAAAAAATTCACTCGTCGGTGCTCGAAACACCGACAATGTTATTTTCTGGATAGTAAAAGTCAACATATCCAGTGTTTTATAAAATTCATAAAAACTACATGTACATATTTTCAAAATTCTCAATAAAATACCATACGTAGGGGAGGTGATATTCTACAACAGCGTAAAATTTGAAGACAAAAATCATCCTCATTTGAAAGTTATGGCGAAATAAAAAAATGAAAGATTCATGTGCAAACAAGAAGTAGTATTTATTAGTCATTTACTGTTTTGTCATGTGGGAGATGTTACTGATTGTCTTACGTGAATGGTTTGAACATGTTTATGCTTTGGTTTTACATGACGTCGAGTTACGACCGGATTACAACCAACGCGTAGTGCGCATATACATATACATACATACATACATACATACACACACACACACATATATATATATATATATATATATATATATATATATATATATATATATATATATATATATATATATATATATATGTATGTATGTATGTATGTATGTATATATAAATAAGTTTACCTCATCTCTCATCCATGTCATTTAAAGTAAGCTTAAAGCCAGAACTTGTATAATAACTATCTCTTCTCTCTTGTATATAACTAATCTATCTTATTTTACGTGCCATGCTAGCTCTTGCAAAAGAACTAGCTCTCTTCTCTTTTCTCACTCTTCTACGTAGGATAAAACTTATGTATATAAACTAAAAATAAACTAAGATGGTATATGTTGTAAGGCATTCTATCTTCCCAAAGGCATAGAAAAAGGGGGGGGGGGTGTCAAAGAGTGGATGCTCAGCTTTCAATATGCGGGCAGGGGATGAAAAAGCGGCGCTTGGTGATAGGACTAAACGTACAGCTCACAAAGCTTGACATTCTCACCGAGTTTAGTATTAGGATAAGTATCATGTGTTTTTTTTATGAAAGAAATAGTATCATTATCATGTGATGATCCCTGTTCCTTTCTCCGTAGCTACAGGGAATCAGAAATCCCTTTCTCCTGCGGGTTCGGATTGACATAATAAAGGGTTCGAATTCCAGTGCACCCATGCGGAATGGCTGATCACAACGTGATCCTGTCTCCATCGCATCTGGGCCCTCCGTTGGAGAAATTTTAGCCGTACCAGTCAGCCTACGGTGCACTGCAATGGTCGCCATCAAGCAACCGGCCAACTAGGGTTTTGCGACTGCTTACACCCACCGGTCGGCTGGCCTCCAGGGGCGGGAAGAAGACAAGATGGTGCTTCGAGTTTTGTTTTAGTCCCCTGGTTCTTCCTTTTTTTTTATCAGCTAGATTTTCGGTTTTGTATGTGTGTCCTAACTCCTAAAAGAGCCGTATATTTGCGACTTATCTCCTAGAGTGAGAAAATTGGTATGGACTCTGCAAAGCCAATATTGTCGGTCAGTTTTACACTTTGTTTAAAACACAGAAATCTTTCTTATTTCCTATGAGAATTAAACTGGTTTTTAATTCCTACGTTTCAAAAATACCTTATTTACTTTTCGCAATGCCTATTTTATACTGTACACAGTATTCGAAAAAGATCTCAAGAGCTGCGTTTTGGGCAAGTGGTTGAGTAGGAAAATTAAGTACCGTAACTTTACTACAAGATAGTAGTAGCAATTGGATTTTTCTTCTCTCGTTTGTCATGTGCTAGTATTTTTTTTCCCCAAGAAAAAAAAACAGCTTCTGTTCGAGACTTTCAGTCAACGGGCAAGTCTTCGGTTTGCAAAGCCAGTCGTGGGAAATAACTTTGGGGGAGTGAGTGACGACCACATGTACCACAAGCGCTAAGGAAACAGCAAAGATCGGACTAAACCATACAAATTTAATTTTTTTTAGCCCATCAACATTTGAATCTTTAGCTATCGATATCTTTTAAATTTTAGATTGGATGCATAAAAATCATGTGTAAATACTTCTTGAAATGTTCTTTCATAATATTACAATTTTATCAAAAAATTTAAATATATCATAATAGAAATTAATGATTAAAGTTAAGTTTTAAGAACCGTGTTGATGTCCACAACGATAACTATTTGTGATCGACGGAAGTATATAACTAGTCCGAAAAGTCACAATATGTGGGCCTCAACGGGAGGTCAATCTCGGAACCAATGACTTTCCTAACCGATTATTGAGAGATTCCTTTAAATGCGGACTATATTTCTATCAAGAACAAAATCTCCCCGCGAGAACACACATATTCTCCGTATAAACATCTAGGCCACGATCTGAACGCGGGAATTTTACAGAATTCCTGTGAGGAGAATTATACTGGTTCGCATAAAATTCGTGCGAAACTCGTGTAACACATGATACTGCGGGGCATTGTACTACTCGCTCGCAACCTCATATATGCCTTGAAAGCGAATCTTTGAAACCACACCATGGCAACTACAAGAAAATGCAACACAAGGCACCTTTGGGGGTGCAATCGGCAAAAACCTCCGAGAAAAAGCAACGCCCCTCCACCAGACCACCACCGGTCCACGACGCACAGTACACCACCGCCCGGTTACTTCGTCGCTTTGCGTTTCAAAAATCGAAACAACACGGACCCTTCTCTCTCGCTGCGGTGGCGAATCGGGAGTGGAACGCGGGGTCGGCGCGGCGCTGGCGGCGAGCTCCTCCGTCCCCTCCTCCTCCTCCTCCTCCTCCACACCAATCGACCCCTCCTTCCTCCCCGTCCCCTTCGTTGGGTCGCTAATCCACCTCACCAAACTTTACCCCAATCTCCTCCTCGCTAAGCAAACCCTTAACCCCTCACCCATCCATCCATCCACCAAAGATTAACCGAAAAGCTCCCCACTTGTGCTAGGCATCCCACTACCCGGTGCTGCTTTTCTTTGCTGATGATGCTTGGTACTGCTGCTACTAGGAGTAGAGTGCTTGCTACTGGGTGGGGTGGAGTATAAGAGGCCAAATGAGAATCGGGATTCCTTCTTGGCTCGGATTGGGTTTGTGCAACTTCTTGGCTTGATTGGTTGTGGTGGTTGGTGATTGCGGCGGTGTGGGGATCCGATTCTTGCGGATTCCTTTTCCGTTCTTGGCAAGTCCGTGCTACGGCTGAAGCGGCGGCGGGGCGTGGAGAAGGCTTGCAAGATTGCCCGGAGGCGCGGGAGTAGCAGCTGCCGGTACCCGGCCGTGGAGCGGCCGACCCGGTCCGTCTATGGAACTTGCCGCCCCGGCGCCATGCCCGGGCCTGGAGGCAAAGTGCCCTGTGAGACGGCGCGGTTTGCCTGCTGTCCCCCTGACGCTGCTGCTGGCTGTGGTGCCCGTGGTCGTAGCGGTCTGCGGCTTGGTTCTTGCCCCGGACCGGCGGACTGCGGAGCTGCTATGATAACGATGAGGCGGCGCGGGCGTGCTCACTGGATGTCGCTGCTATTCTGCTTCTGCCTCCTCGCCTTCCCCTCACATGGTACTGACAGTTTTTATCCAATTCAATTCAGTGTTGTTGTCGTAATCAATTAACGAGCTTTACACGCAGTCGACTGCGCTAGACGTTCTTATGTTAACTAAATGGCCACCTTCAGGCATTCCTTTGTAAATCGAAGCAAAATATCCTGCTTTACTGTCGTCAAACTGAAATTTGATTGGTGGTGTTTGTTGTGACAAGGTCCTCTAGAGGTGGAAGCGTTCGTTGGGGCTTATGGAATAAACTATGGGAGAATAGCGAACAACATCCCTTCTCCGGACAAAGTAGTGGCGCTCCTGAGGGCTTCAAAGATAAGGAATGTCAAGATATATGATGCGGACCACAGTGTTCTTGATGCATTCAAAGGGTCTGGGCTCAACCTGGTCATCGCAATCCCCAATGAATATTTGAAGGATTTTGCTGCAAATGAGAGCAGGTCGATGGACTGGCTGAACGAGAATGTGCAGTCTTATCTTCCTCAGACGCGCATCGTTGGGATCACAGTGGGGAATGAAGTGCTGGGAGGTCAGGATCTGAGCTTGGCCGAGCCCCTCGTTACAGCTGTAAAGAATGTGTACAATGGACTCAAGAGACTCCATTTGGAAGACAGAATCGAGCTTTTCACGCCTCATTCTGAGGCTGTTTTTGCTACTTCCTATCCACCCTCTGCATGTGTTTTCAAGGAAGACATCATGGTGTATATGAAACCGCTGCTGGACTTCTTTTCACAGATTGGCTCTCCTTTCTATGTTAATGCATATCCCTTTTTGGCTTACATAAGTGATCCGGAACATATCGACATTAATTACGCTCTCTTTAAACCCAACCCTGGAATCTATGATCCGAATACTAGTCTGCACTATGATAACATGTTTGACGCTCAGATAGATGCAGCTTATGCTGCCCTGCAGGCCGCTGGGTATAATGACATGGAAGTCCGGGTAGCAGAGACTGGCTGGGCTTCTAGTGGAGATCAAACCGAAGCAGGTGCTTCAGTTGAGAATGCAAGGACTTACAATTTCAACCTCCGTAAGCGGCTCTTTCTGAGGAAGGGAACTCCTCTCAAGCCAAAGAGACTAGTCAAAGCATACATCTTTGCCTTGTTTAATGAGAATTTGAAGCCTGGAGCTGGCTCTGAGAGGCACTATGGGCTGTTTAATGCTGATGGAAGGATTTCATACGATATTGGTTACTCGGGTCTATTACCTTCATCTGCACCCTCATCCTTATTGTCCACGAAGGTAAGCATTTGCTTCTTACCCTCATACTTTATGCTGTTGTTCGTCTCTCATGAAGCCTTATTGCCCACCCATCCTCGTTTTTATTGTATTTGATAATTAGATTATTGGCTTATATTAAAGTGAGAATGAGCCTGCCCAGTTGTTGAGCCATAATCCAATTTAGGAGCCAACCATATTATAACTATTAGTAATGAGCGCATGTTTGATCGCCCGCTCTTATTTCCATTTTTCTCAAATAGAATGACACAGACCGAGTAGTAAACACAGAGATCCTCAATAAAGTAGATAATGGTGAGAAATTAAAATTAACTCGGCTGACTTTTTTTATGATTCTAATGCCAATAGCTTCTCCTTTCTGTCGGGACCGGATTTCTAAATCCGAACCCTCTGTGTATAACCTGTGCTAGTCCAGGAAAAACTAGAACACACAGTGGAAACAGTGATGACAGCACATCCATATCACAAATCAAATAATATTAATTAAGCGAAAGGGTATTAACCTTATGGCCAATTATTACAAATAAGAAGCATCATAGCTTGAGTTCAATAAGAAGCAATGAAACGAAATAACAATGACAAAGTAAGTAAGCCCGTCCATTTGCCCAACAGCAATCGATGGGGTTCGCGTCCTAGCATTCGGATCACCTTCGTCGTAACCACAAGCGTAGAAATCGTAGTCACCTTGACCTGCGAACTCTTACGTGGAAGGTTGGGGATGTTGCAAGAGTGAGCACAAAATGTACTCATAAGACTTGGAAACATAATGCATGATAACTATATGCAAGGCTAAACAATTGAAGGCATAATATGGCTTTTTTAGCATAAAGCAAAGTTCAACTGTAAATACCAGTAGTAATTTCATAAAGCATCATTTGAACAAAATGTAATAGCATAGTAATTGAATTTGATTTGACAATTAAAGCAGGTTCCATCTACCTGTCTGGCTCCATCCGCCAAACCATAACCCGAGAGTTCCATCTACTCTCGGATTCCCAAACAACCATTTTCCTTTAAAACAAAACCAAGAAATCTACAATGTGCAAGCGTACCTACTTTGCCCTTGGCCAGTAGGCACGTCTACTTAAGTAGTTTTAACTCTGCGAGTGTGTACACTTTACCCACAAGACATGATCGACTCTTGTTGCCATGCACTTAACGCTTCCTTTGGTGTGTCGGCGGAGAGATCATGACAAGGCCTTTACAATGCACAACCCGCTATTAACCTCGCTCGCTAAGGTTTCACCGTTGTTAGGGTTCTAGGCCCGATCTGAAGCCCCTCTTGCGTCTGCCAACATCGCACTCACCAACCGCGAAGCTAATAATGAGACGCACAAATTATTTAACAGTCGTACCCATATAGACTTGTGGTTGTACGGTAGTGCTCGGTCCATGGTAACACACGCCGGTCCTTAATTGACTAGGCGGAACATTCACATACCAAGGTCTCGTGCTTTACGCACCCGCCAAACATCCATCCGCGGTCTAAACCATTTTCACTTTATTTCATTTAAATCACAGCAACAACACCAATTGCCATACTTTCACAAATAAGTTTGAACAATATTTGAAATGATTCCCATAATGGCACAATCTGAAAGCGCTTAAATTGGACTAAGCAATTCTCTGTTCCATGCTAATCTCTGGTTATCACCAAATAAAATAGCTAGTATATATCATCTAGGGTGTCAAAGGTTCGACATGATCAATACCAATGAGGGTATAACAAAGCTGGAATTTAACTATACTCAAACTATGTTTAAAGTACATTGCATAAAGTAAGCATGCATAATTTAAAAACAACATAACATTTTCATAAACTTTGGGTTCAACATGTTCAAGGAAGACTTGCCTTGACGCCTCTTCTTTGGTTCTACCTCGATTCTTGATTCGATGATCTTATTGCGTAAATCTACACGCAAACGAGCAAATAAATAAAACAAATTCAAATAAAATTCAAAAATTGAAAATAATGGTCTTGGAAGATAGATCTTGAATTTAGATGAATTTAGAAATTTGAATCACTGGAATCGGGCTCGAGCGAAGGAGAGCGGGCTCTGGAAGATTTGGATCGAAAAAAGAGAAAATCGAGAGGTGACACGTGGCAACACGTCATTGGTGGAATTTCGGTTTTCGGAAAATCGAAAAAGAAAAAGAAATGCGCGTGACACGTGGGGCCCACGAGTCGAGACCGGGTTCACGATGGGCCGGGTTCACCGGAGGAGAAGCCGCGTGGCGAACCACGTTGACGGCGTCCACGCGGTGGGCTAGGTGGCGTGGTGGCGACCACGCGGCGACCACGGCCTTGCGCTAGGAACGGCGGCGGCGCGACGCGGCCGACCGAGGCGACGCGACCGATCGAGTATCCCACGCGGGCGGGCATCGGCGGCCGAAGGCGGACGGACGGCGAGGCAACGCGCGGCGGCAACGGCGTGGAAGCGATCTGGGCATCGCGCGCAAGATCGAGCAGCCACGGCTCATCGACGGAGCGAGGCGGCAATGCGCAGCGGCGCTAAGCCGGTGAGGCCGGAGGCGAAGAAGAAACCTCGGCAGCGCCGCAGCGCGACAGAACGCCACGGGCGTAGGGCAAGGAGAGAGAGAGCGGGGAACTCGGCGAGACCAATAGAGCGGCGAGGCTCGGCGAGAAAGAAAAGCGGAGAAGTGCTCGGACGGCGGCGGAACCAGCGAGTTCGTCTGCGAAGACAGGCGACTTCGGCGGCGAGGCTTGGGCAAAGCGGCGGAGCGGAGCGGGAACCTCGGGATGGGGCCCTCGGGCTTTAAATAGCCTCGGGAGGCGGCGCGGATTCGGTTAGGGTTTGGCGGCAGACAGCGACGCGGCGACATCTGGCCGTCCACGTGGCGCGATCGAACGCAGCGGCAGGTGAATTTGCCGGTAGGGAGGAAAAGCGGAGAGAAGTGGGGAAGGAGATGGTAGGAAGCGGGCGAGAAAATGATTCGGCCCGAAAAGGAAACCGGAATAAAAATTCATTTTCGGAATTTAAGAAATTCCAGAAATTCAAATAAAAGCAAATAAATTCAAATAAATATCAAATAAATTTATAAAAATCTCCAAAAATACAGAAAAATTCCTTGCAGCGTAATGAAGCCAACAAAAACTGAAAATCTTATGTTTGATGAATAGATTAGCCAAATTAAATCATTTTATAAATAGAAAATTCATATTAAGCTGAAATTAATTCAAGAAAAATTGCAAATGGTGAATTTTGAAATTCAAACATTCTAAAATCCAAATTTTTGGAATGTTACACTTTCCTTTTATATTATTTTGAGACCTCTTCTTTCCAGTTGGGCTATGCCAATTATGCTCCTTCAATAAATCACTAGCAAAAAATTATGGATGACCTTTTTTAATCTCTTTTCTACGCTAAATTATTATTAGGAGTGCTGAATTCAAAGTCCCTCAAACCGCTAAGACAGTTGTGTGTCAAACTTACTAGAAGAGCCTTGATGCGTTTAATACTCAATTCTGCCTCCACGTGCTTTACCCTGATATAATAATTGGCCACAATTTTTTTTATTGAAATCACCTTGTTTTGGGCATTGCGTAATAAAAAAAATTGATCCCCAATTGCATTATATTTTTCTAGTTTGTGTTGTCATTTTATTCTGATGAATTTGGGTGCTATCTATGTCTTTCTTATGTTTGGTTTTTCCGATAAATTCGGGTGCTTTCTATTTCTTTCTTATGTTTGGTTTCTGATACCACAGCATTGCCATAAAAAGTAACCTGACTTGAAGTCGTTATTTCTATTTGCAGAAAATTCGAGCTGGGGGTTGGATTGTACACTATTCGGCTACAGTTTCTTTATCTATTTTCATTTTTTTAGCTTTAGTGACTTGATTACAGAATAGCACATCTGTACTTGATTACAGAATAGCACATCTGTACTGAAGGTACAATCGAGCACAAGAGTAAGAACGTTGTGATTGAGAAATTCACAATGAAAATTCAAATAATGGTTCCATGCATACCAGTGTGCTTAGTTTCTCTTCACGACGTCATTCCCTCCTTTACTACTAAAAATCATACTCGGTTGTTAGTAAAAGACAGCTCAGTTCTAAATATTCGTTATATATTTATTTATTTATTTTAGGACGACAAAAGAAAGGATTTTATTGTTTTTCTTATGGGATGGTGTACATAAAACTGGTATCTCACACATACCAGTGATACCACACATCACTCTCGAAGCATCTGCTGTTACAGCCGAAAGATCAGAACCACTAGGCTGCAGGATTACATGCATACATGTGCTGTGGTCTGCTCGTCAAAGTCTTAAAAGTAACTGTAGAGCATCTAAACACGAATATGCAGATATGGAATACTATTTTACTTTATTGTGGAAACTACAAAACTACGATATTATGAATAATGTGATCTGCAATTTTTCCCTGTTGTCAAGATGTGCTATGCGCTGCCTGCTGAGGGGTTATAATCCATTGATGGAAGTTGTGTAGAGGAAAATGTCCTTGCTACTCATCTATTCCCGGTCATTGATTTTTTTTTAAAAAAAACCAGGTTCATGCAATAGCAAATATGACAAATGTGGTCGTTGATTCACTGAACTATTATTCTCTGTCCTTTTGGATCCACCAAGTAAGCATCCGTCGTTGCTGAAGCAATCATATCTTAACAATCTTTTTCTCAGCAACCTTTTTTACCAGGCCTACTGCTGTAGTGGTCACTCCTTTATTTTCCCCCTTATCGTTTTTCTTGTATCTTTTGAGCTTTTTACAAAGAAGAATGTATCAGGGAGATAAAAAAAGAAAGGTAAAACTTTTTTTAGATATCCTAACTTTTTAGCCAACATATTTTTCTCCCCATGGAATCTCTGGTGCTCTCTTGCTTGTCAAGTAGTACTAGTGTACTATACTATGTACGCGTTTAATCAGTGTGCAAAGCATTGGATCCCACTGCATTATCATGTGATGTGAGGTTATTAGGTTATTTTACCCAATGAGTCCCTTTCTTTTGTGTACTGGCCTTTAACGTGATTGTACTTATAATTTATACTAATTCAATTTGTTTGCAATGGATCGGTGCCACGTACCCGAACTCTGAAGGATCAAAGGAAAAAATAATGCGTAAAGGATGTCGTCGGCACGGCAAGGTTATCCTCAGGTACCATTGGTTTTTGGTCCCAGAAAAGCAGCAGGCAGGTGTGGGCCCTGTGCCGTGTGGCTGAGCCTCTCAGATAGTCAGATTGCCTAGGGATTCAGGATGTGATGAATGAATAAAAGCCCATCCTTGAAAAAAAAATCTAGGGCATGGCAGTGTCCTTAAAAATTGTGCCTTCTTCTATGGCAGAGCCGCAGATGACACGCGCACACACACACAATACTTATGTTCTAAGCCTTAGGCCCATACATGTTCTCAAGTCTCAACCATAGGCCATCCGCCATCGTATCTGTTCAACCGCAAGCAGAAACAGCTTTCAGAGGGCTCTGGGCTAGGTCCAATAGTCCATGGTATAGTACTAGATTAGACCCATCGAAGTTGAGGAAGAGGAGTGAATCACAAGAGGCAGCAGAGATGGCAAAATATAGTGCCAAGCTGCCACATGATGTGCATCCAGGGAGGTATTTTGAGGTTCAAGTAAAATGACATGGGCAGTATAAGCCTGTTCGAAACGCATAAATCACACAAGACTAAAGTTATTTCCCACGTAACAAGAGAAAATTACTGCGTTCTATAGAGCCCAAGAACGGTGAAGTTGGCAAACTGAGTCCAAAAAGATCTGGACAAGGATCAACCCTAACATGTACTGGCTGCAACTCTGCTAGTACACGTACTCGTTGACGGTTGGCAACTTGGCATCAGACCATCGGCTGCCTGTCCTGCCTACTCTTGCAGACCATTTAATCATGCTTAGTTATGAGCTTGCAAGAGTCGGTCAGTGTCAGAAAAGGGTACCTTACAGTACGAGTCAGCCTGTTCATATGATTAATCATGCATTGCCCAATCAAAACACACAGTTTTTTTAAACTCTACAAAGACCTGCTGAAGAATTGGATCAATACTGATACAGCGCAGAAAGAAAATGAAAAAAAAAGCGAGCTCGATTGAAAGGAAATTAAATACGGAGTCTTAGTGATTATCAGAAACGTGAGATTCACCACTTAATTAATTCCTAGTATTATGGTACGCTGAGAGTATAGGCCTACTCGGAACGAAGAGCAGTATCAGAGACATATTTTTTTTCTGAAAAGGAGGCATAGGAACGGTTCGATTTCTACATCAATACAAGGAAACTTTCAACTTGCATAAGCAGCTAGTAGAACAGAGCAGCTCTAGCTGTGCAGGACAATACTGTGTCATGCCCATTCTAAATGGGAGTTGCGACTCGTCGTCTGAGTCCAAACAGGGCAGATTAGAGTATTACGGTGATAGATGTCAGTTGTTTATAAATCTACACGATATAAAATTTCAAATGATGTGGATCAGAGAGAAATATGTCTATTATTTAACATAGAGTCTTATAAATAGCTTTAGAGCAGTGCTTCATTGCTTTTCCTTCTAATACAAGTTGCACAAATCTTGAAGCAAGCGAAGGGGTAAGTAATCACCATCTACCTTTCATTCATGCTTTAATATTTGTGCAACTGTCAAAAAGAAAAGTATGAAAGCACCTCTCATAGCTTTATACTGTGTATACTATTGAATAGATAATCCATTTATTAATTATATAGACCATTCAGACAAATACATAGGCAATCAATTATATAAATTGTTTTTATTTCTATGTATAGATAATATATAGATAATATAGAGATTACAAACCACCGCTGTCTGTACCACACGGCAACTCCAGGGACATGTCCCGTTCAGGGAAGAAGGGGTTGGACCTGACCTGTGCCGACGGAGGATATTTTGGTCGGAGATGTACGCGGTTTGGTCAACTGGTCAGAACACTTACCCTCGCAGGCCCGTGCTAGCAAGCTAGATTATACGGCAACTTAGTTCATTCAACCACGCATTTATCTATTGATAAAGTCAGTGGAGCACTCCATCTCGTACTAATAACTTGGCCGGAATTTGGAATTGCTGTTTCTTCCGTGTCCGCGTCAGTGTGTGGCTCGCTGTGTTTTTCCAGCTTAGTTGCGTGCGAAATGTGAAATGTCCTTCGATTCTCCTCAAGCACGATGAAAGTGAGTGCTTGTACGACGGTTTGAACCTCGGTGCCCGTCTCCTCTCTAGTGAATTGAGAATTGATAGAGCTCTCTGTGCTTGCGCAAAAAGAAAATGAATTGATTGTTGTTGGCTTGTTGCCGACAGAGCATGAATATTCAAGCAATAAAATACAATTCACCTATAGAGTCACGGAATATTCCCTCGATCACAAAAATATATTACTGGAGCGTGGTCCCTTAAAAACGTAGATTTAACCATTAATTTCTATTATAATATATTTTATAAATCTTATAAAAATCGTAATGTTATAAAAAATATTTTTTGAGACAAATATACATATATGATTTTTCATCTATTAAATCCAAGTATTCGAAAAGATACCGATAGCTAAAGTTTTAAAAGTTTACTGTACCTAAAATAACACGGTTTTTTGTGACCGGAGAGGGTATCTTGGTTAATTACTTAATTACACATATATCAAACTTTAGCTGCCCTAACCACCGCCATAATCGTGTGTTAACCTCACCGCCTCTCCCACCAGAGACCAGACCACTACACTGTGGTATGATGCTACACAGAAAGAGAGAGAGAGAGTGTGTGTGTGACGCTCCAAAGGTGGTTTCGTGTTGAGTGTCATGGTTGTTCAATCTCCCCTCGTGATGAAACATTTCTTGGGGTCATTTGGATACCATGTCGGCATTACTACGAAACCCCGGGTCATGAAACAGGAAGACCTACATGTGGTCCTTCGGTTCTCTAAAAGACAAATCATATTGCCAGTGTTTTATGCTAAAAAAGTGCCTAGGTTTTGCTACATGAGTCATGATAAGAAAAATCACAAGAAATGTACTTTTCTTTTAGCACAAGTCACAAATACAAATAAAGTTCAAATTGAAACATTTGGCCGTTGCCAACTGACGCAAAAGTGACACCCAGTTATGGCACAACAATATACATTTTGTCTCAATTAGAGAGGACCAAATGGGCGACACGACACGGCACAACACGGTTCGTTCAGGCACGGCTACTAAACGGGCCATGCCGTGTCGGCCCACGTGTCGGGGTAGCGGCCCAGGCACGGTCCGTTGGCCTCTCGGGCTGTGTCGTGCCAGCCCGATCCTTCACGGGCCTAACGGGCCAGGTCAGCCCGGTAGTCTGTTAGTGTAAAAAAAATTAGAAAAGGTATGAAAAAATGCAGTAAAATAAGAAAAAAAAACAGAAAAAATAGGAGAAAATCGGAATAATTAGAAAAACTCGAAGTATGTAGATTTTTTTTAAATATATACAAATTAAGAAAAAGCTAAAATAAGAGATAAATTCTAAAATGAGACAAATAATTTAAATCAAATAATGAGCTTTATTGATGTTTGGCTGCCTCGTTAAAAACTTTGCCAAGTAAAAACTTAACACGAGAAAACCTTGGCAAAGAAAAAAGAGTACAACATATAGCTCAGTGATACAAGGAAAAAGTGAAGATTACAATTATTCTTCCTCATTATCTAGATAAAGATTTTCGAATGTCTCCGTTAGCTCAGTATTTTCTGTAGTATGTTGAGCTCGTTGATCAGTTTGTTCCCAATCTTTCACAGTGAGAAGTATTTCCACCATCTCACTTGTCAGATTTGTTCTTCTCTCCTCGATTATTCTTCCGGATAGACTGAAAGCAAACTCGAAAGAAACCGTGGAGACATGAACTGTTAACACATCTCGTGCTAATATGAAAAGCACCGGATATGTTATCTTGTGCTCGTGCCACCATTGCAAAATGTTGAAGTCCTCTTATAGTTGCTCTTGGTAGTTGACAATGTCGCTGTTGAGATAGGTAGCTAGCTTCTCCACCACTTGATATGTCTGAACTTGTCGCTGTTGCGGTCGAACTCCTTGAGAAAGAGCCACCTGAACCCCATATCTTCCCCACGCAGTTTTCTTCTTACCTGCTGTGGGTGTTGGTGGAGGTCGCTGCATGCGAACTCCAGTAAACTTCCGATCATACTTATCATAAACTTGAGATAAGTTAGCACACACATTTGAAAAATAACTAGAATAATCAGTACCTACCGCATCACTTAGAAGTGAGAGAACATTAGAGAATACTCGAACTTTAGCTCTATGATCTAAAATAAATGCAAATGCATATAACATAGGAATTTCTTGCCAATATTTCAAAAATTTAGTTTTCATAGCATAAACAACTTCACGCAAGATATTATTATTTTCGTGGCTCTTTAAGTGGGTAGCAATTTCTAAAATACGATGAACAATTAAAGAAGAGGTTGCATAATAAACTCCAGATAAAGCAACAGTGGATTCAAAAAAAAGTTCTAAAAATGACAGCAAGTATTTAGCAATATACCAATGTTGTTGTGTGAGTAGCGGTTGACCATCCCGTGTACGACAGTGCGTGTTAATAAAAATAGAAAATGTGCTCTCATATGGTATGAGAGACTTAAGCATCAAGTAAGTAGAGTTTCATCTAACAGGCATATCCAAACCAAACTTACGTGGACGCAAACCCATTGCAATACAATAAGTTTTATATGATGCTACTCGTTGATTAGAATTAATTAAGAAAGATATTGCAATGCGAAAAGGTTCAAGATACTGATCTAACATCTTTAAACCAGATTTAACTATAAGATTAATAATATGGCAAGCACAACGCTGATGTAATAAGAAAGATTTAGCATACGAATTGAAAAGCGGAGTAAGAATATTCATGGCATAAGTATTTGCTGAAGCATTATCTAATGTTATTGCAAAAATCTTATCACTAAGACCGAAATCTTCCACAAATTTTACAATACAATCAGCAATATTTTCACCAGTGTGTGCTACATCAATTAATTTAAATCCTATGATTCTCTTTTCTAGTTGCCAATCATCGTTTATATAATGAGCAACTACACTAAGGTAATCCTCTTTAGCTCTACCACCCCATATATCAGATGTCAAAGACACAGAAAAAGTACAGGTACTAAATTTTTCTTTTAGATTATTGCGGCAATTATTATAATATTTAATCAAATCTGTAATGTTGTCTGTCTAGAAACTGCAAAAAACCTAGGATTATGAGCGGTCCTAATATAGTTTTCAAACGCAGTTTACTCACCAAAATTTAAAGGAAGATCTTGAGAAGCGATTAAACGACAAAGAGATTCATGAGCTACCTTAGGATTGTAGTCCTAGTTATGTACCGTACCGTCAGGGTTGTACTGCAGCTGCGTCTGTCTCAAAGCCATCCTCTCTTTTTTTCTACAGCTCTCAGCATGCCTCTTCAAGTGACCGTTCCACCTGAAGATTTCATAGTTAATTTGTTCTTACAATATTTACAAATAGCATACCTGCTCTGGACGCCGTCTGATGTCTCAAAAATCTGCTTGAAATCTTTCGAGACTCTCGATGTACTGCGTCTTGATCTTTTAGCCCCGGTACTTGTCGACGCAGTAGCACTTGTATAGCCTGAGGATAGCACAGCTCTAGTAGCTTCTTGCGCTTCATAGGATGCAGCAAGCAGCTCCTCGGGTGAAATCCCAAAATCAAAAGCTCGAAAAGAAGGAAAATCCCCGTGCTCCACAAAGCAAACTGCAAGAAATAATTACGCTATTAGTACTAAAATATGATTTAAAATACTAACAAAATGAAAAATTAAATCACAAATATTACCTTGATTTCTTAACAGAAGCCGGAAGCCGAATTTCAGATTTTTGGATTTTTGGCAAAACTATTTTGAATTTTGCCAAATTACCACCGGGAGCAAAAGAATTTTCACAAGAAAATGAATAGAAGAGAATGCAAGATTTCTGGTGTGAAAATGAGGAGGGGGAAGCCACCTATTTATAGGAAAAATTTCAGGATTTTTTTTAATTATTTAATCTTCCAATGGCTATAAAACGGCTATTTTTCAAACTAAACAGGCTAAACGGGCGTGCCGAACTAATCGGGCGGCCGGGCGTGCCGTCACCGACCGCCGTCTTGAGCCCAAGCACGCACGACGAGAAGTGGGCCGTCTTGCGTGCAGTCTGCGTTCTGGCGGGCAGATTACGTGCTCGGTAGGAACAGCGATTCGTGCCTCGGTAGGCCGTTTGGCCATCTCTAGTCTCAATTGTCACGTCTTTTTCACTCCCAGAATTTGTGAACCAATACGTAGGCCAACCAAGCTTGTCTCGTTAAAATCATGTACATGTCATCTGTTTATAAACTTTGTCATATAAGATTTTTGCAGAAATATAGGAGAGAGAGTATCGTTATCTTTTTTGAAGAGACGACTATACAGACAATACGCAACATTAATGTATGAGTTACTGTGCATAACAACTATTTTTTTCATATCATAATTAAAAGGTTACGGAATTCCAAAGAAACAACATAAAGATATTATCTATTGTAAAAGTTGTCTTTAATTTGTTTTTAGATAATACGAAAGATTAAATAGACAACAGTCGTTCTACTATTTTACACGCTTTAACCAAAGAGGAATGGTTTTGCTTACTCTGAAAAGAGATGATTTTTTTCTTTTTTAGCCTTTTGCGATTTTTTTTCAAATATAGCCCTCCTCCGTTTGTAGATTTGGCCTCACGAGTCATCTCTCGTGCTTAGGGAGCTCGACAAGTCGCCTGCCACTCAAAGATTCCTACTAAGCTTTGCTTTCCTCGGCATGAATCAAATCCACTAATTAATCACTAATTTAATTATACTACTTAATTAAATCACTAATTAATAAATTTCAATAGTTAATCTCCATTGTTGTGAGCCAACAAGGCTCGTTAGGTGGCTGCCAATTCCTACCAAGCTACGAGAGATCAGCGCTTCTTATCAACATTTTTATCAAGCTCCTCTTGCTCGATAGCTTTCTACCCAACTTTCCTGACGTGGCAGGCGACTCGTATCACCTGTCGTGTCTTCTGAGCTTATTAAGAAGGCTAGTTTCACAGATTCAAATGAAAGAAGACTAAATTGATCAAAAATATATTTTAGAGACGTAGAAAAATGACGGTTTCCAAAGAGATACTACTCGCATAGTGTAGTGTCGGCGTTTCGAGCACCGGCAAGTAAATTTGTAAGTCTAAGGGGTCGCGCGTTCCACTCACTGAATGGTTAGACTCGAAGTCCAAGATGTATCTTGGTTGGGCGAAGATCCCTACTCCGGTTAGTGTGGTGGCGTTGTATTCTCTTGATGCTGATGGTGTACAAGGTTTACAAGCGAGAGTGCCAATGACTTAGCGAGATGGGTTTGATGGCGCTCTCGCCTCCGCTTTCTCGGGAGTTCCCGCCTCCTTTTATCTGAAAGGAAGGCGGGTTACATCGAGAATTGGGAGAGGGCGAGGCGACCTACACTAGGAGCTTGGTCCCGTTCTGTTGACCGATCATCGCTCGGTCTTGCCCATCTTGGGTCGGTAGCTTAGTCGGTCGAGGCGGTTAGGTATTTCCCGGAAGCGGCGTACACCCTCTGCGAACCTTACGGGTGTTGACGTTCTTTGCGCCCGGCGTGGGTGTTGCCTCGGGAGAGGCGTGTCTTCGTCTTGTATGTGACCGGTGATGGGGTCGGGAGCATGACTTGATCGATCATTAAACCCTCGGGGAAGGAGCCACCGCCCTTGTATAGTCACTTTGATTGACCCGTTCGTAGAGTGCGTGGCGGTTGTCCGGTAGAGGCTTCGACACGCGGCCCTTGGCGGGGTTGTCTTGGCACGATCGGTCGGGGATCCCGACTGCTGCGGTCGGGAGCCTGCTGGTCGGGCCGGGCCGTCTCGGCGAGGAGGTCGGGAGCTTAGCTCGGTCGGAGACATTTCCTTTGATTGGTCGGGAAGGGATGTCTCGTGGCGGGGTCGGGAGCCCGCTTGTGAGACATTCCCTCGATCGGTCGGAAGGAAGTCCGTGTGGCCTTGCAGTGCTTCGGTCGGTGAGTAAGTGGAGGCGGCACTGTTGGGCTTGAGTGTGCTTGAGGCCGCCATTTGGTCACCTTGGGCGTTAGGGTACCCTGTTATAAGTATTCGTCGATAGCCCGAACCCCGAGTGATTTGGCGATTCGGTCGGGGTTGATCTTGATGAGAATGGTGGCCGGGCCCGAGTGGTTGGCCCGTCAGATTAGGTCAAGCGATTTGTGCAGTGTGCCCCAGCGCATCCGACGGCTGCCACGAATTCGCCTAGGGCATTGAACCGCCGGGGCTTTGAATTACCTCGTTGTGCATGCTGCGTCTGTTGGCGCGCCTCGCCGCTTCGTCTTGGATCGCCGGGTTACAGTGGAGGCGCCGTTTCCGATGCTTGCATTCATTCGGAGATGTTCAACCTCCTCCGTCCGGGTATATAAGGGCGCTATGGCTTGTTTGAGGATAAACCATTAGGCGAAGCTTCTTGCCGTTTGGGGCGCGACTTTTAAGCTGGGCCCCGCCGCTCCACGGAGCTTCTTGCCGGTTTGAGCCGCGGCGCCGATGGGCCTCTGCGCGTGCCGAACAACCGTCCGGCCTCAAGGCGAGACCGAGAGGTTAGGGCGCCTTGCCGGGTGGCGGCTTTATGGCTCTGCCGTTTTGTCGATTAAATGCGAGTAGAATTGGAAACCGGAGTTACCAGTGGCGTGAGTGGGCACGACGCCGCCGCTCGGCGCTGTTCGGTCGGCGCTGCTCGTCTTCTATATATCGTTCTTGGGCGCTTTGAGTGGTTACGCTTGCTTGCTTTCCTCGCCTCCTGTCCCTAAGACAAAAAGATCAACAAAGAGCCAAGGAAAAGAAAACTCAACCTTCTCTTCTCTCGCCTTTCGTCGCCTCTTTCGCAAAGATGTCGTGGCGGAGTGCTCGCCTGCACCGATCGCGCACTTGGTTTGGTGAAGAAGGGCTTCCTCCTGCGCAAGATCTCTCGGTTGGAGGTGCCGACGGCGCCCCCTCAGCCCGGGGGCGACGAGGTCATGGTGCTTGCCTCTTTCTTGGCGCGGCTTGGCTTGCCGTTGCATCCGTTCGTCCGGGGCTGCTCTTCCATTACAAAGCGGGGCGCACCATCTTAACCCCAGCGGGTCCTCCACATCGCCATATTCATCACCCTTTGCGAGGCTTTCACGGGAATCGAGCGCATTGGGCGTTATGGAGGCATTTCTTCAAGCGAGGCTCTGGAAGGACAAGCCGACGGAGCCATGGGCGCCATTGGTGGCTGGCCCTCCGGCCGGTTCGGCCGAGCACGGAGTACCTCGAGGTCAAGGCTGCCGTCGTCCAACAAGGGTGGCGCTCGAGTGGTTCTATGCTCGAGCGTCGGAGACAGCGCCCGCCTTCACGGCAATCTTCCGTGGCGGGGAGGAGTGGGCCGGGCGCCGAGAAGCGAGAAGAACAAGGTGGCCACGATCGTGGAGCGGTCGGGGCCCTAAGAACAAGGGCTCACGGGGACATGGTCGTGCGCGCCTTCATGGGGATCGCGTGCAACATCTCGCGCCGCAGACCCGCCCCTGTTCGTCGAGGGCGTCGGCCGGATGAGGATGGCGGGCCCGAGTGACCGCGATGGTGGTGGCCGGGTGGCCGCCGTCATGGGAGGAAGCGCCACGGAGGCGGCAGGCGGCCACCCGGAGCCATTCTCGGCGGCCCAACCTCCAAATCTGGTAGGTCGGCCGGACTTCTTCCTGCCCCTCTTTTCTTTGCGTTTAACGCCTGGTCTGACCAGTGCTTTTTATCTTCTAGGGACTCTTGGGCATGTCCTCCCGGGCACCGCTCCTGGGAGACAAGGAGGTGAGGGCGGCCGGCGAAGGTCATGCGGCCTTCGACTCCTCCGCGCAAGCGGAAGGAGGAGAGGAGGAGGAGGAAGAAGAAGAAGAAGAAGAAGAAGAAGGAGCGCGCGGCGAGGGCCGCGCGCAGCGAGGACGTGTCGGAGGCCACTGCTGTGGGTGCAACCTCCACCGACAATGATGGAAGTACCGATCCGCAGCGTCTTGTGGGTTTCCTTCGACCGCCGGCCGTGATGATCCGTCGTGGACTGCCGGAGGAACACCACAGTACCGCGGTGAGGGGCCTCGGGCGGAGGGTGTGGTCGCCGCCATCGTCGCACCTTCAGTGGAGGCAGCTTTAGGGAAGCGACCGGCAGATCTGCCCCTCGGAGGGACCGATGAAGAGGCGCGCTGCCGCGCACCGCTTCGGCTTCGATAAGTACTTCTTTTCTTTTGTTCAAATATTTTTGCGAAAAAGCCGTTCGAACCGCTTTTAGAGTTTTGCCACGTCGCGCGCCTATCTTGGTGTGACCGTGGCGCGTCCGTGGCGGTTCCGCAAGAAACAACGCCGAGAGGTTCAGAGCGCCGATCGGGTCGGCGATCGTCGTGTCTTGCGGCAGAGGGCAGCGTGCCCATGAGGTCGGTGGCGAGGAGCTTAAGCGCCTCGATTGGGACACCGTCGTCCGATGTGGTCATCCTGCGGAGGAAGAGTTGGCGGCGCCACGGGCGTCGTGCCCGTAGAGGCAGCGGTGCAGTGCGAGGTGCCCGACCCTCCCGTGGGAGAGGTGCGACCGAGGTCCCGCGCGGAGGTCGCCGAGGGACCTGGGGACCAATCTTACCATCGTTCTTGATGGTGCTCGGGCGAGTAGCGCCCGCGAAGCGAGCGACGAGGCTCGCTCAGGGAGGCCCACGAGTCGGGTCGGTGGCGAATGTAAGAGAGCGAGTGGGTCGCTCTTGATGGCGTTACGGGCCGAAGCGGAGATGGAGCCGGTCCGAAAGGGCTTGACTCTTTGTGCGGAATCTTCGGTAGGCGTTGGGCGCGATGGTCGGGAGTCAAGCCGATCGATCAGTAAGTTGGCGAAAGAACCCAACTTATAAAACTCGACGTCTGTACCGTGAGACTAACGGTTAGTCATCACCTTGCGACATCTGCGGGCTTGCTCGACAAACCATCGGGCGGTGTCGTGGAAAAACAGCGACGGTGCGCCGCCAGTTGCGCTTAGCTCAAGAGGCGGCGTGAAGCGGTCGGGCGGCGAAGGTCCGCCAGAGCTTGAGGGCGCTAAGGCTCTCTTCGATGGCGCTTGGGCCCAGTCCACGAGGATGAAGGTGGTGGGCTCGAGTCCTCCTTGGCGAGAGGCCACCGTCGCTAGGGATCGCCGCCACCACCCCTGGGGCAGCAGCGCAGCAAACCGTCTGCGGACGGCGAGACCGGAGCTCGGAAGGGCGCCGACCGAGTCCGCTCGGCGGGAGGCCGCTCGGAAGGATCATCCTCCTTGAAGACCTCCTACGAGGCGGTCGGGCAAGAGGTCGGCAACTGGCGAACTCGCGGCGGTAAGGGTCTCAACTTCTTATTTAGTTCGTGGGCACTTTTAAGTAAGTCGTGATCATCTAGCGCCGTTGTCATCTGAGAGCCTTGAGAAGAACTGGGCCTCGCGGTTGAGAGCGAAAGGGCGCCCAGCAGAGCGTGTGACGGCGGTCACGGCGCGGGGCGTGGCTCTGGCGGCGCCGGAGGTTGCAGCAGTCGGTGGTGGCCGCAGGCGAGCCGAGGCCCTTCGCGGGCGGCCAGGGCGTCACGCCTCAGTCCTGGAGCCGCAGCAAGCTCGGCGCTCTGGCGCCCTCGCTAGCCCGAGTTCGGGCGCGCGAGAAGGCGATGATTGCCGTGCGGCGCTGGAGCTTCTCCGTGTTGGTCAACACCATCTCGCACTCGATGGTATTGACCTCGCGGTGGTGGCGATGGCGTCGCCAGAGCCGGACCGACGGAGAGATCGGCGAGTTCGAGCTCTGGTAGAGCCGTGCGCTTCGAGGTCGCCACCACGTCTCGCCGCAGTCGCCCTCGAGGAAGGGCGAAGCAGTTAGATTTAACCTTCTTTTAATTTGTAAAGACTATCATGCTCATAAGCAATTTTTAAAGTTAACAAGTTCGATCGCCCCTTGCCCTTTTGTGTTTTTGGCGAATGTTTGACCGGCCATAGCTCTAAGGACAAAGAAAGGTCACTTATCGTGGGTCGGGTTGCTTGAGAGGGCTAAGAGGATAGGAATCTTGGTTACTCAATTTATTATTGCACTTGTGAGGGATAGGAGTGTTCTGGATCGACAAAAGATCGCTCCACTTGGGCATTTCCCTCTTTCGCAAGTGTCGAACCATAGCCGGGGGCGTAGGCCATAGCACTTGGGTCGAGAGGATTATCGCAGGGGAGGACCTCGTGACGGTCGGGTCACCGACCCGCAAGCCGCGTGAGCTAGCCGAGTTCTTGCGGGGGAGTGTTCGTGACTAAAGGTCACTCCACTCGGGCACTTCCTTCTTCGTGGCGCTACTTAGCAACCATAGCCGTGGGCGTAGGCCGTAACGCTTGGGTCGAGAGGTTCTGCTCGGGATTGACCTTATGGTCGGTCAGTCATCGACCACATGAGCGCGAGCTAGCCGAGTTTCTTGCGGGAGGAGTGTTCCGATCGACTAAAGGTCACTCCACTCGGGCACTTCCTTCTTCCGCGGCGCTACTTAGCAACCATAGCGTGGGGCGTGGTAATGTAACGCTTGGGTCGAGAGGGTTACCGCTCGGGATTGACCTTATGGTTAGTCAGTCACCGACCCGCATAAACGTCGACTAGAGGCGGCTGAGCAGGGTGCCAAGGGGTAGCCCGCGAGCGTCGCAGGGCGACCAGGTGCTCGGAAAGATAAAGGTAAAGACTACGCCAGGGAAAAAGAAAAGAGTTTAGCGATAGAATCGCCTTAACTTTTCTATGTCCCAAGCGTTGGAAGGATCGACCGTCGGCGTCCTTGAGTCGAAAGGTGCGAGATCGGAGAACCTCTACGATGGTGAAGGGGCCTTCCAAGGGCGGCGATAGCTTGTGCTTGTCTTTCTTGGTTTGGATCCGTAGCGAGGACCGGTCGCCCGGCGTTAAAGGATCGCCTCGAACTGGCGGTGTGGTAGCGTCGTAGAGCTTGTTGATATTTGGTGATCGCGGGATGGCCACGTCATGTGCCTCGTCGGTGGTCGATGGCGTCTTGTTGCGGGCGAGCCCGAGCCTCATCGAAGGCTTGTAGTCTTGGGCGCCATACTCCAGTGCATTGGCAAGGCGGCCGGCCGCAGAACACCATGAAGAACGGTGTAAACCCGATCGCTCGGGTGGGCGTGGTCCGCGAGCTCGAGAGGGCGGAGGCGGCTCGGCCACCCACCGCCCATGAAGTGCTTGGCCGATAGAAGATCCGTGGCTTGAGTCCTTGAAGGATCATGCCGTTTACGTTCGACACGCCGTTAGTCTGCGGATGGGCCACGGCGCCCAATCGACACGGATGTTGAAGTCGTCGCGAACTCGAGGAACTCCTTTCACGTGAACTGCGTTCGTTGTCGGTGATGATAGAGTTGGGGACTCGAGCCGAAAAATGATGTCGCGGAAGAAGATGGTGCTTGTGCACCGACGTGGCGTTCACGATCGGCAGCCTCTATCCACTTGGTGAATTTATCCACCGCGACTAGGAGATGAGTAAAGCCCCGGACGCTTTCTTGAAGGGCCCGACCGGATCAAGTCCCCAAGCGCAAGCGGCCAAGTGATGGGGATCGTCGCAAGGCTTGGTGGCGGATGTGTCTGCCGGGCAAAGAATTGGCACCGCCGCGGTCGCGCACGATCGCTTTCGGCGTCGGACACGGCGGTCGGCCAATAAAAACCTTGTTGAAAGGCCTTTCCAGCGAGGATCGGGGTGCGACATGGTGGCGCGGACCCGCCATGGATATCGGCGGCAATTGCTTCCCTTGGTCGGCGAGCGGCTCTGGAGGACCGGAGGACTCCTTTTGTAAAGGTGCAGGCCGACCGGGACGAAAGATTTTGCCGCCGGCGAGGCACGGGCCTCGGTCGGGTCAAGGGGAGCGACCCATCCGTCAAGCGATTGATGAAGAGCTTCCTCGGTCGGATTCACCACCCGACCGCAGCTGCGGTTTGATCCGACAAAATCTGCGCTGGACTGCGGCGGTCGGGGTGGCCGTGCTAGGTGAATCGGGAGACCGCTCGGCCCCGAGTCAAGCTGGATGGAAGGTTGCGGAGGTCGCAGACGAAGATCCGGGTGGGGCCCGACCCTTTCTTTGGAGGCAAGATTGGCTAGACAATCGGCCTCATTTGTTAATGGCGTCTGTAGGCGTGGTGGAGCTCGAAACCCTTGAACCGCTCCTCGAGCTTGCGCGCTTCCGACGATATCACGACCATCACAGGCGTCTCGCGGCTCAAAGCCTTCATGACACAGTCGACGACAAGCTTGGAGTCCGCGCATGACGCAGAGTCGTGGCCAGTCCGTCGGCGATCCGGAGATCGTTGGCGAGCCTCGTACTCGGCGATGTTGTTGGTCGCGTCAAAGAGCAACGATGGCGTATTGAAGTTTGTTCCGAGTGGAAATGATGATGACTCCTGCGCGCGCCGTTCTTAGTGTAGGATCCATCAAAGTACATTGTCCGATGCTCGGGTCCTCGATTCACGGTGGCGCTGGCTTGGTCCACTCGGCGATGAAATGCGCAAGGGCTGCGACTTGATCATTGTCAGGGACGTCACGTTATCCGTGAATCGTGAGCTCGGCGCCAGCTTGCTATCCTCCCGGCGTCGCGGTTGTGGGCGATCTCGCCGGCGAGATCACGGTCACCACGATGATGGCGTCTTGGGTCGAAGTAATGGGCGAGCTTTCTCTTGGCGGTGAGCACAGCGTAAGCGGCTCTGCACTGCGGGTATCGAGCCTTGGACTCGGAAAGAACCTCGTTGATGAAGTAGATTGGCGTTGTACCTTGAGTTCACGGCCTTCCTCACTTCGTTCCACCACAAGGGCCGCCCGCGACTTGAGCGATGGCGGCGATGTAGAGGAAGCGGTTCGCTGATGCGAGGTGACGAGGATTGGAGGTGAGGATAGGAAGGCCTTGGCGGTGAGGGCTTCTGAGCCTCCTAGGTCCAGTGAAGCGGTCGGTTTCTTGAAGCGACTGTAGAAGCGGCGTGCGCTCGCCGAGCGAGACACGAAAGCGGCTCAAGGCGGCAAGGCACCTGCTAGCCTCTGGACCCCTTTGAGATTAGGAATCGGGCCCATTCTTGCGATCGCGAGATCTTCTCTGATTGGCCTCGATTCCTCGCTCGAAACGATGGCCGGCGGCTTCCTTGGGGACCCCAAGGCGCATTTCTCGGGGTTGAGCTTTATATGGAACCGTCGGAAATTCACAAAAGTTTCTTCGGTCGGCAATAAGGTCGTGCGCATTCACGGTCTTCACGCGATGTCGTCAACATAGGCCTCAGCGTTGCGGCCGATCACGGTTGTTAAAGCACGTTTGCATACATCGATGCGTGGCGCCCGCGTTCTTTAGGCGAGCGGCATTGTAGCGTGCGAGCAGGCGAGCGGCGTGATGAAGGAAGTCGCGGTGGTCGGACTCCTTGATGCTATCTGTGGTAGCTGAGTAGGCATCAAAAGGAAAGAGACTCGCACCGCGGTGGAGTCGACGACTTAGTCGATCGCGGGGCAAGGAGCAGGTCCTTGGGACACGCTTTGTTGAACTTGTGTAGTCAACACACATTCTCCATTGCCCATTTTTTACAAATCTGAGGTTGGCGACCACTCGGGGTGGCGGACCTCTTTATAAACCCTGCGGCCAAAAGCTTGGCGATCTCCTCCCCTATGATCCTGCGCCTCTCCTCGGCGAAGCGGCGCGGCGTTAAGCGGCCGGCTTTGAGCACAGTCGGATGCTCAAGGAGTGCTCGGCGACTTTCCTTGGGATTCTGGCATGTCGGAGGACCTCCATGCGAAGACGTCATTGTTGGTGCGGAGGAAGCCGGCGGCGCTTTCTATTTGGCGGGGCGTGGCTCGGCCGGACGGTCTTGGTCGGATCGCGAGGATCGACCGCGACCTTCTTCGTGTCCTCGGCGGACTTGAAGGATCCGCCCGACTTCTTTGGACTCGGGGCGCACTCGAGGCTTCCCTCACGAGGTTGTCGAGCTCGGCGAGACGCGATGGCTGCCGAGGCGAGCTCACAGCTAACTGCGCTTCGCGATTGTAAACAAGCTGGAAAGATGATGCCACGGTGATGACTCCTCGTGGCCCGGGTATCTTCAGTTTGAGGTAGGCGTAGCTAGGGACTGCCATGAACTTGGCGTAGCATGGCCGCCCCAACATGGCGTGATAGGGCCGGAGAAATCCACAACCTCGAAGTGAGGGTCTCGGTGCGGAAATTCTGGTTCCCCAAAGGTGACGGCGGTCGATCTGCCCGGCGGATGGGCTTTGTTGGCGGGGATGGCGCCGTGGAAAGGAGCCTTGCTCGGTCGGAGACTCGAGCGAGAATCCCCATGGCGTCGGCGTCTCCGCGTAGAGGATGTTGAGGCCGCCGCCATCCATGCGCGCCTTGGTGGCGCTTCTTCCCACGATGGGTCGACCACCGTGGTATCTTCGGTGGGGGCGTGGTCGGGTGATCGGCCGATCAAAGGTGGCCGAATTCTCACCGGAGGTATTGAGGGCGGCTAGTGAAGCGGTGTGGACCTCACGGTGGCGGTTGGCCGGCGGCTTGTCGGCGTAACCGCGCGGTCCGCCAAAGATCATGAGGCGGCCGTCGAGTTCGGGAACTCGTCGTCGCCTTCTTCTCCACGGCCCGTGGGGCGTGGTAGCTCTTTCCTTTGCCCGTGGCGTCGTGGGGCGCGAGAAAGGAAGTGCCTCAGACTTCGCGATCCGGTACTTATGTTTGACGGGAACCCGTGGTTGAACCTGGTGTCCATCAATTTCGAAGTGGTCGGTAGCGGCGGTCGGTCGCGCCGCATGGCGAGGCGGTCGGCGATGGCGACCACACGGGCTCGCGGACCTATTTTCCATGCCGCTTAAGCAGCCGGAGCGATCGGAAGGATCCGATTCGGACGCCGGGCTCTTCTTTGAGCCTTTCCTCGCCGAAGATAGCCCCACACCTCCTCACCGGGCGTGGTTGGTGGCGATGTCGAGGAGTTCCTTGGTAGTCTGGGCTTGAGGCGGCCAGTTTGTGCACCGAGGCCTTGCGGGAAATACAGTAGATGAATGCTCCACGACATCGGCGTCGGAGATGTCGGGGCTCGTTCTGTTGGCGGGAAAACCGCGGATATAATCCGGAGGTTTCACTGGCTGCTTGCTTGCGACCTTCGAGTCCCGGAGTTGCCGGGGCTTGTAAGTGCCCTAGAAGTTGCCGACGAAGAGGTTCTTCAAGTCGGCCCGATTCTGATGGTTTTGGCGGGCAAGTACTCGAGCCAAGCTCGGTAGAGTCCACAAGGTAGATGGGGAAGTCTTGGATGATGAAGAGATCATCGTCGCTCCCGCCCCACATCGAGCCGGTAGTCTTCAAGCGGACACACAGGGTTCGTGGCCCGATGTACTTAGCGATGTTAGTGGGCGCCGAAATAAAGGCGAAATCGCTGTCGGATCCCTGGCGTAAAGCCGTGGTTCGGGACCATCGGGGCTTGGGCTGCGGCGGTGGCGCCGCGTCCACTATCGTGAGTGGGCGGCCTCCTCCGCGCCTTTCTTCGCGCCTCGAGGTGGAAGCGAGCGTCGTTAGCGTCCCCGAGGCGCTGGCGCATCGAGGTGTCGAGGCACAGGGCGGCTCGTGGTGTGGCGCCGCCGCCAGCTGACCCAATGGCCAAAGGCGGCGGTGCGGGCCCGGTCGCCCGAAGGTTCTTGCCGGGCGATAGGAGCGGAGGCTGCATGTGTTACCGGCCGCCGCGCTCTACCGGCCGGAGGTTACAGTGCGTGGCCTTGGCCTCCGGGTCGGCCGGCCGGAAGGCCTCGAAGCGGCATCGCGGCCACGCGTTACGGCTTACATGGGGAAGAAGCCGGGGCCGTCGGATTCTTCCGCGGCTTGTGGTGTGCACGCTGCGCGCGCTCATCCCGCTCGAGTTGGCACAGTTGGTCGGCTTCGACCCTTTGCCTATCCGGCTCTTGGCGTTGTCGCTGAGTTCGGCGGCGGGCTTGATCGCGTTCAAGCCGCTTCATGCGGGTGTTCCCTCCCGTGCCTCGGTCTGGCGGGATGGGGGCCCGTAACGCGAGGGTTATGATTAATCGGCCGTGCGCCATGTTGCACTCGCGAGAGTCTGCCGTCCGTGGCGGTACTCCGTATCGGAGCTGGAGTCGTGGTGGAAGAGTCTTCCAACACCTCGTGAATAGAGGCCGGCATATGGCCGGCCATAGCCCTAATCGCGAGCTGCGGGGTGACACGGTCACTGTCGAGCCGCGGAGAGCTTCGCCAGGGCGTGGCGGGCGCTCCTCGGGATCCGCTCTCAGGACTCGCGAGGGCACGCCAGCCGGAGCTTGGCAAAGTCGTCGGAGATGGCGCCCGGGCTTCGATGGTAGCCGGAACTCGGTGTGGCGAGGATGGCGTAAGCCCTCCGCCGAGGTGGCAACAAAGTTGAGGAGCCGAAGCGGATCGGCTTCCCATCGCAGACCATGCCGTCGCGGTGGAAGATGCCATCGGGGAGGCAAGCGGAATCCGGAGATGGTGATGAAGGCGCACGAAGACCCTACTGGCGTGCCAAGCTAGCCGGCGTTCGAGCACCGCAAGTAAATTTGTAAGTCTAAGGTGTCGCGCGTTCCACTCCTGAATGGTTAGACTCGAAGTCCAAGATGTATCTTGGTTGGTAGAAGATCCTACTCGATTCGTGTGGTGGCGTTGTATTCTCTTGATGTGATGATGGTGTACAAGGTTTACAAGCGAGTGCCAATGACTTAGCGAGATGGGTTTGATGGCACTCTCGCCTCGCTTTCTCGGAGTTCTGCCTCCTTTTATACGAAAGGAAGGCGGGTTACATCGAGTGGGAGAGGGCGAGGCGACCTACACTAGGAGCTTGGTCGCCGTTCTGGCGACGATCATCGCTCGGTCTTGCCCATCTTGGTCGGTAGCTTAGTCGGTCGGGCGGTTAGGTATTTCCGGAAAGCGGCGTACACGCCTCTGCGAACCTTACGGTGTTGGCGTTCTTTGCGCCCGGCGTGGGTGTTGCCTCGGGAGAGGCGTGTCTTCGTCTTGTATGTGGCCGGTGATGGGGTGGGAGCATGACTTGGTCGATCATTAAACCCTGCGGGAAGGAGCCGCTGCCCTTGTATAGTCACTTTGATTGACCCGTTAGTAGAGTGCGTGGCGGTTGTCGGTAGAGCTTCGACACGCGGCCCTTGGCGGGGTTGTCTTGGCACGATCGGTCGGGGATCCCGACCTGCTGCGGTCGGGAGCCTGCTGGTCGGGCCGGGCCGTCTCGTTGAGGAGGTCGGGAGCTTAGCTCGGTCGGAGACATTTCCTTTGATTGGTCGGAAGGGATGTCTCGTGGCGGGTCGGGAGCCCCGCAGTGGAAGACATTCCTCCGATCGGTCGGGAAGGAAGTCCGTGTGGCCTTGCAGTGCTTGGTCGGTGAGTGGGTGGAAGCGGCCTGTTGGGCTTGAGCTGTGCTTGAGGCCGCCGGCTGGTCACATTGGGCCGTTGGGTACCCCTGTTATAAGTATTCGTCATGTAGTATTTGTCTCCAATCTCAACCTTAACTAGATGCGCAACGGGCCTATGCGTTGCTACGGGCGAAAGGAATCGCCGATACAGCAGAGATTTTAACAGAGAAAGAAAATCTTTTTTGGGAACACCTCCAAAAAAAGGAAATCAAATCGTCATAATTTTTAAAAATCGTAAAAGCTTGAACATGATCCGTTTTTTATGGTAGCTTAGGCATGCTTTCAGGACCCTTCTCACAAATTTTAAAAAATTTACCTATTTAGCAGCTCAATTAAATCAGTGAAGTTGCTTTAAGTGCGTCAGTAGCATTGCCAGAATTTTTAAAGATCGCAAAAGTTTGATCATGATTTAACATTTTTACGGTAGTGTAGGCATACTCTCAGGACCATTCTATTTTTTTTTCAAGATCGCAAAAGTTTGATCATAATTTGAATTTTTTATGGTAGGTTTGGCATGCTTTGAGGACCCTTATAAAAAAGTTTCAAAAATTTACAACATGATTTAGAAGCTCAATCAAATCAGCGAAGTTGATGTAAAAAAATTCGAAATAATGGGTTTCCATGGGATTTGAACCCAAGACGTCGTGTACACAGTCCAAGCCATTCGCCAATTGAGTGAAAGACCACTTGCGGAATATGATACGCAATAAATATATGAGGCTAGGAAGCACTCGACTGTAGAAACTACAGGAAAAAAACACCGCGTAACGTACAGACAGACAGGATGTCGTACCTCCGATGATTAGTAGTATTTGAGTGGCTATTAGGGATACATATGTACCAACCGGCGGTAAGAGGTGCGTCAGGCTCAGCTGACCCCGCTGGGTCCGACCCTGTCATCATCAAATTCGTGTGAAAGATCATCGTCGTCGCAATTTGCAACTCTCAAACCGCAACGCAGCGCAAACAAACCCCACCATCCCCATCGCTGCATTAACTGCACCGCCCCCTTGGGATCTCCGCCCACACCTCAACTAAAAAAAGGCTATAAAACCACCAAAACACGGCGAAATCACAAATCAGGCGCATTTCCGCACGACCGACCGCGTCCGCGCGTACGAAAACCACCCCACCTGCCGAGCCCCAACCCAAGCAACCAAACCCACGGCCGCGGCACAGCCGACGCGGGCGCGCGCATGCCGCCGCCCAACCTGCCCGCGGCGCAAGACCAGGCCGCCACGGGCGGCGCCAGCGAGTCCGGCGCGCTCGCGGGGTTCCGCGTCGTCGGCGCGCGCGCGGCTACCGCGCGCCAGCGCGGGGGCAAGAAGATCCATCCGGTGCCGCATCTTCCGAGCGGTGCCGAGGCTGCGGAGACGGGCGCAATGAGCTGTGGTGGGGAGTGGGGGATGAGGCCGGAGTGGTGGTCGGTGGCGGGCGTGGGCGGCGTCCTGCGTCGGCACCCGCTGGCGGCGCTGTTCGGGTGCGGGCTGCTGCTGTTCATGGGCGTGGAGTACACCATCCCCATGGTCCCGCCCGCCGCGCCGCCGCTGGACCTCGGGTTCGCCGCCACGACCGCGCTGCACGCCGGGCTGGCCGCCCGGCCGGGGCTCAACTCGTTTCTTGCCGCGCTTAACACGGTGAGCACCTGCCTCCGTCCCTACCCACCTAGATTCAATGAACCTGCTGCTCTGCCCACCACCCCACGAAGTAGTGCTAGTAATTTTCAGGTTATTTTCCTGCTTTGACCTGCCAAATCCAATGTTACTTGCATTGACCGAACGAGTAGAAACGTGCTCGCGCAGTGGAGTACTACGGACTACGTAAGCCATACATTCTTGGTTAAATTTCCATTTTCTGGAATTTTATGGCTGGTCAAAACCACCGGTAGGATCTAGTAGTACTCCTCGGTTGCTGCAATCATACCGGATTATCTCTTCGTTCTATCTTTAGACGGTCTATTTTATTCTAAACTATGATAGTAAATAATATTAGAAATAACTAAAAATATATACAGAAAAGGTAGAGATATATTAAAATTATAGAATAATATGTATTTTTGAATAAAGTTTGAAAGCTGGAATAATATATAAATAGTGAATAATAATTTAGCACCTTTTCCAATACCATCGAGATCCTTAAAAACGGAAATGATACTGAGCTTACGTCCGATATGACATGTGGCCTTCGGACAGCCAATCTACCTTCAAATCAATCCAACATCCAATATATGTGCATAGCCACTACCCGGGCGTAGAACTTTTTCTGTCCAAGTTCGTACGCGAAAGGTTACGTCCATAAATGTAGATCCACTCGAAGATCACTGGAGGTGTGTACACGTGGCCATACACGAAAGCTTCATAGGTACTTCGGTATGACCTCTATGAGAAGCGTCGAGCCCGCTGTCGTGGGGGCTTCTCACCCCAACCTCTTTCTCCAACGTAGTTTTCTACTCATCGCCATCCACTCCTGCGGGGTAGGATAGGTGCTTTCTCAAATTGTTGCATCATCTTTTCTTAATTGTTGTATGAAGTGTTTTGTTTTGTTGCAACTTATCGACATGGAATCTTGTGGTAAGAACATTTTGTTGTGCAGGGTCGATGAATTGTTGCATCAAAGTATATTTTTGTTGAAACAACTTGTTGGTTTTGTTGCACTGATTGTTAGGATAGGTTTATTTCAATGGAGCAGGATTTTGTTGCAGATATAGTGAATTTTGTTGCATCATTACAAATTTGTTGCACATATTCAATTTCAATATTTCATTTTGTTGCAAATATTTTATCCAATTGTTGCAACTATTCTTTTCAAATGTTAAAATGTTGTTTTCTTGTAACTTTTTTGTTTATAATGTCTAAACCGTTTTAAAATCTAGTTACGTTCTATACTCATGGTTTCATCTAATTTAGATTTTTTATTGACATTTCTACCGTTATTGTGCGTTTTTGTTGAGCGTGGTGATTACAATTATTGCGTATTATTAAAAATGTTGCGTAAGCAGATTCGATGAAAAATTTTCCATCAGACGTCCGATTCCTAGTCCCACCCTTTTAAACCACGAAGCCAAGTAGTACTATAGTAATTCATATGTACTAATTACTACAACGCCAGGCACAAATTTGTGGTTTTAATTAAGATGGATAGTTGCATAGTACTTTCTTCATCCTATCCAAGTTATACGATGTATTTTCTTTTTATATAGACTAAGAAGATATTAAAATAATTTATTATCTCTAATCATTATATTAAATGCATGTATGATATTGAATTTATGCATGCGGAGTATAGCGAGTAAATATAGATATTTATTAGGGTACAAAAGGAGCAGCAAGCTAATTTTTATATTAAAACGTGTAAATACATTTTATATTTATGGATAAAACCATTTAAAAAGAACGGATGGAGTTCCATCTCTCGTTTTGATCGAATCGAAAGTATTATGCTTAAGTTCTTGTGATAACGAGTGGTCAATCTTTGGAAATCGCCGCTCGTAGCGAGGGAAGCAAAGCTGGCCAGCCTTGACCCCATCTGTGCATGTGGCTCGCACTTCCCAGCAAAAAATACTCCTACTAAACAGCGAACCACACTTCTGTTCATCCACAAGTCTGTGTTAGATTAGACTTTAAACTGACAGGTTTGTCTGTCCCTGCAAGTTGGCCAGAAGCCAAGAGCTAGCTGGAGGCACAGCACAGGATTACAAGAAACCGATGGTGCTGGGTCACCCAACACCGCCAAACAAACAAACAAAAACTCCAATCTTTTCCGATAAGAGTTCACATTTAACAATGTCAGCAGCGCACATTTGCGTACCCATGGATTTCCTGATAAGATCCTGCATCCATGATCCAGCTGGTCCCCGGACATGTTATGGCAGAATCCATGCTGAGTGGGACGTGCGTGAACTGACAGATTGTCATCGTGTCATGTGCAGGTGTTCGTGGCGATGCAGGCGGCCTATATCCTGTGGGCCATCCTCGCCGAGGGGCGGCCGCGCGCCGCCGTGGCCGCGCTCATGATGTTCACCTGCCGCGGCCTGCTCGGCTGCTCCACGCAGCTGCCGCTGCCGGGGGAGTTCCTGGGGTCCGGGATGGACTTCCCCGTGGGCAACGTCTCCTTCTTCCTCTTCTTCTCCGGGCACGTCGCCGGCGCGGTGATCGCGGCCGCAGACATGCGCCGCGTGGGGCGACGCGGGCTGGCGGGACTCTACGACGCGCTCAACCTGATGCAGGGGGTCAGGCTGCTCGCGTGCAGGGGCCACTACACCATCGATCTCGCCGTCGGCGTCGGCGCTGGACTCCTCTTCGACATGCTCGCCGGCAGGTACCTGGACGGCAAGAACGTCGACGGCGGCGACAGCCGTTGCTGCAGCAGCTGCCACAAGGTTCTCTTGTCACAGTAGCGTACATCATAGGACGCAGGTCCCGGCCATCAATGGCCGATACTGCAGCTGGTTGGCCATTAATCCATGTCATTTTTTGATGTAAGAGAAATCAAATGCTACTTACTGATTCGTGAAACATTGTTCGTCTTGTTTCATGTGAGCTGTAACATCCTCTGAAATGCAAGTATCAAGTTTTAAGCAATAGGAGGACCAGGCAGAATCAGCACACGATCTAGGCTAGCAACAGATGGCAAGGTTTTGATGCTTCATTTATTTCTGTATGAATAGTGGTACTTTTCTGAAGATGGTTCCTTGATCCTTCGTCCAGTTGCTAGGATGATTTCTTCGTAGCAGTTTTAGCATATATATAGGACAATGCATTGCAAGTTTACAACAGGTGAATATGTGATTATGTCTACCTAGTATACACCGAGTTCTTTTACAAGGCTTGCACCATGGAACTGCAGTTTCATCAAAAGTGGCCAGCGACGTCTGGGTAATCTGCGGCTTGTGGAACTTGCATAACTCAGTCTACTCTTTACGATCGCCATTGATGGAACCGTTCTGCTCACCGAGCTTGTGGAACTCGGCTTCGATGGCCTCGATGATCTTGGCGTCCTCTGGGTCTTGATCGGGAATGTTCACATGTAAAGAACCCTGCTTGATGAGCTCCTGGTTCAATGCTTGCTCCTTGATGAAATGGTAGAGCTCTTGGTGGAAAGGGTGGTCAAGAGAGAAGCAATCATCACTTGAATTTTTATACGAGCCAGAGCCCTCCCGTCGACAGAAATGGGGAAGGAAGAATCGTCCATAATCTGCATGGTTCCAGAAATGCAGATACTGATCATCATATTGTGAACGCCAAAGCAGAAAAATGCTATGACCTACTCCGATCGAGTTCCATTATTTGACTTGGTTTACAGGAATGCAATAATATCTTGCTCAGTAATGAATGATCAATGTGAGGATAATCATGCCATTTGCAAAGAAAAATAGTAGTAGCAAGAAATCTTGCCTTTAGAAGCTCATCTCTCCCACAACCGTGCAAAACATGAACCTTCTTCCTTGTCCTCTCTTGCAATAGAGGCTTCACAACCTAGCAGCAAAATTAAATTAAATGTTAATGAGCCTTCAAAATAAAAATTGGTTAATTACTCGTACAATGACAATCTTAGGCACTGTACCTTCCAACATGCTGAAAATATGTATGGAGCATTTACTATATAATAGGTCTCGGTCTTTTCAGGGTAATTCAGGTCATCAACAGCAGATATTGCAGTCAAAATCTGTAATCCATCAATAGGTATCTAATCAGTAGCAGCATAAATAATGGACTAACATACAAAAGATGCAGATCTTGTACAAAAATTTGAGTTATTTAAATAGGCCCATTCTTGTCCCAATCAGTTCTGAATGCTATAAACATCCATTTGTGCTTATAATCTGGGGAACAGGATACTATTTCCACTGGCAATTGTAGCCACAAAAGCATAAACAATGGGAAACAGATAAACAATGCCATGCCCATGTAGGCCGTACCTTCATTTGGTTCAGTGCTGACAACTTCAAACCAGTCATATCTAGAACCTTTATACAGGTGCTAATAGGCCGCCCAAACTTCTTCGTCACGGTAGGCTAGATGGAACATAAGCAAGCAAATACATGTTTTATGAAATCTCATAAAAGTTCTCTGATTGAGCATGGAAGATTAGTTGTTTAGTTATGCACTCACCAAAATAATACGATCACGGTACTCATTGATCTGAATATGTGATTGCACATAGTAATGGACCTGAAAATTCAGTTTATTTACCATTTTAATGCACATAAAGAGCGACAGATTCAATCTTCATGCTTATCAATCCAGTAGAAAGACATTCCGATTCTATTAATATCGCAAGTTGGTAATGCAGGATGATAAGGACATCCCTTCCACTGATACAACCACCACACCTACTGCTTCTCATCAAGATGTACATGGACCAATCACTAGAGCACGTGCTCGTCAACTTAATTATCAGATAACCGTTTCGAGTGCGCTGATATTTTATAAACTCTACGATACTGTTTGATGCATGTGATATTATTCTAATTGGGAATCAAGGTCCTTACATAGTGATAAGACATGAGAGTGGCAAGATAAGGAGCACCAATGGAGATAATAGCAAAACCAAGTTTGGAGGAGACTTGCAGAATGACTACTACACCCAATTGAAGCCACCATAATGCCACAATGAAGGATAGCCGAACCATGACTATTTGCTTCGGCTACTACCTTCAAACTTCTATATTTATTTTTAATTAATAGTTATGGTGCTGCGTCACCTTATTTGGGTCTAGGCCCATGTATCCAGTCAGAGTCCAAGGGAGAAGGAGTCCTTTTCGAATATGGCAAGAGTCCTTTTCGTTTTTCCCTATTTTGGTCACACACCCCTTTCTCCTCTTCCTTTATAAGCTGGTCGCAGCTCTTGGGAGAGGTGAGTTTTTGTTTAGTCGTAGTTTTCCTTGGTGAAACTATTTGATATTCTCTTGTTTGGCTAGATCAACAACAATACCGTGTTTCGGAACCCCACATCAATACTTCAATTATATTTGCAATTTCATATTGCTCTTTATTTTGTTCTTGCTTGTTCTTCGATTGCTTGCAGAAATTGATCTTCGTGATCAGGTCAATCGCGCTTCTAGCTAGATCGATAACAATCCCGGAGTTGGTTCAGCAATTGCTTGGCGTACGAGTTGTGTACGGTTGGTAGCCGGATCGCGAGAGCCGTCACCACAAATCAAAGTTATCCTTCTCATCGAAAGATCGGGACCCCAACAACCCGCATCACAGGAGTATTATGTGATCTCTAATTGGCAGGGATGCAACCTCACAAGCTATTAAAACAACCATCCAGTTTGCATAAATAAGAAGTGTATGAGCAATTACCGAAGCTTTGTCATATGTGCTCAGCCCAACACCAATGGCAAAAACTGGGAGGCCCTGGCAAAGGAAAAAGGAAAGCGTAGAGTATAAAATAAATCTATTAAATTTATCTGAATTACATTTAACTACAAACTGGACATGAAGAAATATATGGCATGAAGACCCACAAGGACTAATTGGTAAAGCAAATTTGGAAATGTTAGGTACAAAACTTATGACTGGGCCTGCATCTGGTCTATGATGTTGCACCAAATGAAAAGCACATCATAATGAACTGTCATTTGGCAGAACACGATAACAGAAATGAAAAGGATAGTAGTCAATAATGGAACAAATAAAAGAAAACTAGCTTAAGATACCTCCTTTGAGTATCCCGATAATCCAACAAGCTGTGTTTCACGTATCGATCTATACAAATCTGCTGGGATTATAGGTTTCTGCAATTGTCCAACACATGTAGATGATCAGTAATAAGAAAATATAAAACAATACAGAAACTCCACTTTATCTCTGCCACAAAAATATATTGAGAGTCAATATCCAAGCTTGTTCTATAAGAAGGATCACTCACCTCCAATATACTATCAATTTCATTTTGTATCCTCCAATCCAAAGAATCTACAAGCTAGAAAAAAGAAAATATCCTTACGTAAAGAAGCAATCTATGAAACATTTACTCCATCATTCATCAAGCTGGGAAAAAACTGTAATGTAAGATATTACCATTTTGTGAGCCTTAGTCACATGCCAATCTCTAGCTTTAAGGAAGCGCACTAGTGTCTCTGTTGGATATCCTGGTGCACATTCTGAAAAGGAAACTCATATACTTAGGAATTCAGCTCCTAGACAATCTCCTTAGGGTAACACAAAAGCTACTTCACAACCTCTAATAGACTAATAGTAACAGATTCTTTCGAAAGTTGAAACAGCTGAAATGCACCAAATATGGTTCATGGTTCTTCCCGATATGGGATCAATGAGATTAATTAGAAATCTTAAAAAACAGGTTATTCATATCCAATAAATAGAAGGATCACATTAAGGCCCTGTTTGGTATAGCTCCAGATCCCAGCTCCACCTCAGAGCTGGAGTTTGTAGGCTAAAATAAAGTGAATTAAGTTTATATTTTTAGTCTAAAATGTAAACAAGATGATACATCTAAACACTCTTAATGTACCCACAGCTCCAGCTCCATAAATTTCTGGAGCTAGGAATACCCTGCTCCACCAACTCCACGGATTTTGGTGGAGCTGGAGCTGTCCCAAACACCCCCTAAGTGTTCTCTTTAAAGTAGAAATGAACTATACAAATAGAGGTAAGCCAGGTAGGATCAGATTCTAGTTCAATCATAGCAAGACAGTATTTCAAAAATAGCTGAACATACATGCTTATCTTGAGTTGCTTTCTGTTCTTTTTCCATCCCAGAATCTTAGCCCTTAAAAGTCAGGTTTTATTATCAAAGAAGGAATAAATATTCTTTTCTCGTACAAAGCTTGCAAAAATAGATTATACACAGTATGAGCATCCCATGGTAGGTGATTATAGATCTGCAAGCTCTCTCAGAGTTCATGAAAATAATAGAAGGAAGTCACAGGCATTTGTTACTTATAGTACCAGAGATATTCTTCAAAAGCTAAAACATAGAGAAAGGGAAGATGCGCCAGAGTTGATTCATTTGTCCTGTTAAATAACTTAGATATTGTAGCATTTCAAGTGAAAATAGTAGTTCCTTCCAATAATACTTTGACTACCTAAACATAATATCTACAGTACACAATAATTCCAATGCAAGCAGCACTGTCCTTCTTGATTCCAACTCCACTAGCCAAGAGATTCTGCTGTGGAGTAAGTTGACATCTCCTACTCAGCACTCAGTGCACGCAAAAGCCTTACTTCTAGAGAAGTAGAGAGCATTTCATTAACCGATAAAACATAAAAAGCAATCCACAAGTGCTGTGTGCTTAGGATGCGTATCAGCGTGTGCCATCCCATCAATCTGAGACTACAAGAATCCAGTGTCATCAAATTAACAAAGTAAAGGGCAAAAAAAAAATGATGCCAAAGAACTTGGAGGAGCTGCTGGAAGAATGTGTAGCAGCCAAAACAAAAGGAGAAATTACTGATGAATACATTATTACCAACAAATCAGGAGGTTTGATTTCCTTTAAAAATAAAGATCAGGAGGCCCGAATGCCGAATACCTCACTGTCCACTAGTTGACTCAGTGGACATGAGATCAGAACAATTCCCTGAGACCATCTGCTGGGGAAAATAGCACAGCTCAGACATACCTCACCCCATTGTCAAATCACTCAAAATTACGCCCAAAAATCCCAAATATGTGGCCTACACCGAACAACAGCAGAACACCTTGCATCCAATCAACTGTGCGCCAACTTTCCCTACCGTAAATTTATCCATAGACCCATCATCATCCTCCATAATCCATACACAGAATTGACTAGCACTGGGTACATCAATACATCACCCTAGTTCAAGCATAGATTAACTAATTATATATAAGTTTATAACAAAGAGCATGAGCAGAAATGCTCTATTCCAAACTAAAGTACCCAACACATCTCAAGTATCTCACTTCGTTCATCCGAACCAAATTGGTGCTGAAAGCTACTGAATTGAACTAAGCAATGATCTGATCCAACTGTACAGCAAAAGATCCAAACATCACACAAGAATCAAACTATGAACTATCCAAGGTAAGAACACACCGACAGATCCGTACCTGAAACGTCTCCTTCAACGGCGCCTCGACTGCAAGAACCCAAACCAAAAAAAACATTAGTTAGCACCAAGCAAAACGCATATAAAATCGACCAAAAATCCAGAAAGAATCGCGACACCGAGCAGGCCCGCCCTCGTGAAATCCAAAAAAGATTGCGCACTTTAAGGAGTATCTTTTTGAGCACACCTCAAGGAGCATCACGCGCACCTTGGTCCAAGAGGCGGGTGAGCTGCTCGACGGCGCCGTCGCAGGCGGCTCCCATTGCGGCGGCGGCGGCGGCGGGCGATCCGGAGCTCGGGCTGGTAGTGAGGAGGGGAGGCGGGAGCGGCCGCTTTGACTGGTTTGGCGCGGATTCAGGAGCGGCGGTCAAGGGGAGAAAGATTCGCGGGTGCAGGAAGGAGAGGAGATGGCTCCCCCGAGGCCCCGAGTTCTTGGTCGGTTGGTCGTTTTGCAGGTGACTTGAGGAGTTGAGGTGCAGGCGTGCAAAGGCCACTTCAAACAGGCTGCATGTTCAGTGTCCTATATACATAGATACGCCATTGCTGGCTTGCTGCATGCCTCTGCAACTGCTTGATGCTTTCCTGTACTTAATATTTACTAAAAAATTTGTTAGGATATTTTAAAATTTGAATATCCACTTTTGTAATTTTGGTGTAATTGCTGCTATTCCTTCACGTCAGAGAAACCGCCACTGTTGTTTAGTCCACGCAATTCTGATGTCCCGATATCTTGATTTCTTGGTCGACGACTAGAGTTCAATTTATGAAACTAACCCTCGGATTTGGATTTGATACATATTATCGTATATGCTATGAGTCTTAAGATAACTATATTAGCCCTTTGTTCTCGCTCTATCTGAAACCGTTTAGACGCAAGAATTCCAGGTGAATTTTTACTGAAATTCCTATGAAATAAGGCAAATCCTTCGGACAACCTCCAATTCAAGTATAACTCTAGGGCCCTCCTAGATTCAGGTAGGAATTGAACTGTTCCGTATAAAATTCCTGCATTTCAGATAAGCTCTGGATTTTTTGAGTGGCTAAAGACTGAATTGTTGATAATTTATCCTTTCTTCCTTACCACACAAAGAGTTGATTGGAACATATACCAAGAATACACAGAGTCGATGTATGCTAATCAAGCAACAACGCTAAAATGTTGGAGTTGGCTAGACACATGCCAAGTTTTACATATAATAAGTTAAAATCTGACGGGTTAGGTGACTGCCACCTTCGGAATTTTGAGTCGAGTTAGGCTCGTGAAACTCATGTTAGGGCAAAGCAAAGTTCCTTTTTCTTATACTCACGTACCTTTTTTTTTTGTTATGCGTAATGTGAATACTAATAACGAGGTACCCAATTTCTCGGCGGCGAGCCGGTGACCTCAAGCATATCTCCATGAGCAGTGGCGCCCATTCCATGCCGCCGAATCGCTGCGAGACCACACAAGACGTCCATTCCGGCCAGGCGGGAGGCGAATCCGGCCGGACGGCTCCAGAGCCCACTTGGCGGGCGGGATCTCCGACTCCGCCAGAACCAAGGTGGCAGACCGAGGACGCGTGTCGGGGCCTCATCGACCTACGCCACGTACCTCGCGAACAAGGTCAATCGGGTGACTATACAAGGCGGTGGCTCCTTACTAGAAAGGTTTGGTATTCTTGAAGTCGAGCTTTGGCCCATCAACGATCGCGTCTGATACAAACACGCTCCTCCGGCGGCGCCAGCGTCACCTGCCGCCGCGTCGGCATTCGTAAGGATCACGGAGGGCAAATCGCTATTTCGAGGAATACCTAACCTCACGACCACCAAAGCTACCGACCCGGCATGGGCAAGGCGTGTGGCGACCGGTCCACGGGACGAAGGACGGAGCTCCTAGCATAGGTCGCCTCGCCCTTCTCCGGACTCTCGATGTAACCTGCCCTCCTTACGTATAAAAGGCGGGACTAACGATTCTAAAGGAGGAACACATGAGAACGGGAGGAGCTTAGGTAATTTAGCGCCTCATCGTAAAGCGTTGTGCAAAGCAATACAATCTGCCATCCATAGGCTGGGTAGGGACTTTCGGCCCGAACGGTATACATCTTGGACTCTCGAGTTTAACCATTCGAAGTGGGCAGCGCGACCCTTAGACTTACAAATTTACTTGCCGTGCTCGAAAATGCCGGCGGTTGGCGCGCCGAGTAGGGGCCAGCGTCTTCGTCACCATCTCGGATTCCGTTTGTCTCCTGATGGCATCCACCCGCTGCGGCGGCATGGCTGCGCAGGGGCCGGATCGCTTGGCTCCTCGACTTCGCCGTCACCGGCGGGGGCTCGCGCTCGTCCCGCGCCTCCGGAGGACAGGCGCCCGAGAGCACTGGCGTCCTCTCGGCGACCGCTAAGCTCGGCAGGCGCCCTGCAGGCCGGCCGGAACCGGAAGTGCTCCGCCCGCGTCTGGCGAAAACTCCGTAGGCAGGCGGTGACCATGTCACCCCGTGAGGCTCGCAACTTGTGGCGATGGTGGCTACATGCGGCCTCCATCCACATTCTTGGAAGACTCTTCCGACCATGACTTGGCTCAGGCACGGAGTACCACGCCGCGGCGGCACTCGCGAGTGCAACATGGCGAACACGGTCGATTTAGTGGCCCCAGCTCTGGGACCTCCTATCCAGCGCTTTCGAGCGCGGGAGGAGGAATACCAGTATAAGCGTCTTGAGCAGCGCTTCGGGCCCGTGGCCGCCTCAACTCTTGGCGCAAAGAGTTGGAGGAGCGAAGAGGTGAGCTCGACCGGCTCGAGCCAACTGGGCGGGAGGAGCTCGAGACCCGCATGTGCTGGCGGCCAGCGCCGCCATGCGTCGAACCACCAATGACGGAAGAGTCAAGCGGTCCTCGATTCTTCCCATTACAAGCCAAAAGCGTGGCGCGGTGCAATCTTTGCTTGAGGCCTCCGGGCCGGCCAAACCCGGAGCCAAGGCCATATCAAAACCTCGGGGTTTGGTAGGCGCGGCCGTCACGGCACATGCGCCTCGGCTCTATCGCTCGGAGCCACCTCGGCCACGAGCCCGTCTGCGTCTGGGCCGGTTGGGTCCGGCACGGCGGCGCCCGCCGCGCGCCACACGAGCCTCGCGCGCCCCGGTCGCGCAGCGCCTCGGTGATACCCTCGACATTCGCGCTACCCTTGGCGCGAAGAAAGATGGCGGAGAGCCGCCCGCTCCACAGTGCGGGCGGCGGACACCACCACGCGGCCGAGCCTCGGCGGTCTGGACGCGGCGTTCTGCCGAGGATCGCGAGCGGACTTCTGCCCGGTCCGGCGCCTACCAACATTGCCAAATACACGGGCCACAAACCCGGTGTACGGCTCGAAAGATGCTGCGGCTCGCATGCGGGCGGGAGAAACAGCGGATGACCTCTTCATCATCGAGTACCTTCCCATCTACCTCGCGGACTCGGCGAGCACAGGCTCAATGCTTGCGCCAAAACCATCGAGAATTGGACGACTTGGAGGCCCTCTTCGTCGGCAACTTCGGGGCACCTGGCGCCACAGAAACTCTGGACTGAAGGGCAAGCGGCGGCCCGGAAACCCTCGGGACTACATCGGCGGTTTTCCCGCTTGATGCAACAAGCTCCCGACATCTCCGGCCGATGTCGTGGGAGCATTCATCTGGCACCTCACTGCAAGGCCTTGGTACACAAACTAGGTTGCCTCAAGCCCGGAACTACCAAGGCTCCTCGATATCGCCACCAACCACGCCTCGGCGAGGCGTGGGGGAGCCATCTTTGAGGAGAAAGGCCCGGCTAGAATCGGCGTCCACGCCGGGTCCCCTTGGCCGCTCCGAGCAAGCAGCGCGCGCAAGCGGTCCGAGACCCAAGTGGTCGCCGTCGTCGTATACCCAGCGGCCAGTGCGGCCGGCCGTCGCGCCAGACCACCGAAGTTGATGGGCGGCACTGCCCAAACCACGGGTTCTCGTCAAGCACAATCTGGAGACTGCGAGGTCTGGCGTTACCTCTCAACGTCCCATAGCCGGCGTGGCAAGGAAGAAACTGCTGCTAGCCCAGTGACCCAGCGAGAAAAAGCGACGGCGAGTTCCACGAACGGCCAGGCGCCTCATGATCTTTGGAGGACCGGCACGCTATGCGGGCAAGCGCGGCTCAAGCTTCGCTTATCGTGAGGTCCACGTCGCGCCATCGTCCCCGAATACCTCCGGTGGTCGAGTTCCCGATCACCTTTGATCGGACCGATCACCCGACCACGTTCCACGGTAGGGAGATACCCCGGTGGTCGGCCCGTCGTGGGAAAGCGCCTTTCAAAGGTGCTTATGGATGAGGCGGCGGCCTCAACATCCTCGTCGAGGCGCTCGGCGCTATAGAGTCCGCGCTCAACCCTCCAGAGCCCGCAAAGGCGCCTTTCCATGGCGTCATTCACGGCGGCGAGCCCATCCACTCAGGCGGTCGACACGCGGGTACCTTCTGAGGGCAGGAAACTTTCGCGAGACCCTCGCTTTTGAGGTCGTGGATTTCCCTGTTCTTACCATGCCATCACAGGAAGGCCGTGTTACGCCAAGTTCATGGCGGTCCCCGGCTCGCCTACCTCAAAGTGAAGATGCGGGCCACGAGTCATCACCGTGGCATCATCTTTCCGGCTTGCATACAAGCTGCGCCGGCGGTTGTGAGCTTGCCTCGGCGATCATCGCGTCTGCCCGAGGCTCGACAACCTCAAGAGGAAGCCTCAGAATCCGCCCCCACAGTCCGGCAAGTCGGGCGGGATCATTCAAGTCCGCCGGGACACGAAGGAGGTCGCGGTCGATCCACATGATCCGACCAAGACCGTCGCGGATCGAACCACGCTCCCGCCAAATAGAAGCGCTTTCGTCGACTCCTCCGCACCCAACAAAGGCGTCTTCGCATGGAGGTCCTCAGACATGCGGGAATCAAGGGAAGTCGCCGAGCACTCCTTGAGCATCCGGCCGGGCTCAGCCGGTGCGTCCAACGCCTGCGCCAGCTTCGACGAGGAGGCGCGAGGATCATAGGAGGAGATCGCCAAACTTACGGCTGCGGGGTTCGTAAAAGAGTCGCCACCCCCAGTGGCTAGCCAACCATTACTTGTAAAAAGAAAATGGGCAATGGAGGATGTGCGTTGACTATCGAGTCTCAACAAAGCGTGTCCCAGGATCCGTTCCTTTACCCGCATCGACCAAGTCATCGACTCCACGCGAGTGCGAGTCCCTCTCTTTCTGGATGCCTACTCGGGCTACCACGGTTGCGCTAAGAAGTCCGATCGGCTCGCGACTTCCTTCATTACTCCGTTCGGCTCATTACGCTCACGTTACAATGCCGTTCGGCCTAAAACCTTGGCGCTACATACGGCGATGTATGCAAACATGCTTCAATGACCGGATCGGCCGTAGCGTTGAGGTGTCGTCGACGATATTATCGTAAAGACCAAGAAGGCCGACGACCTTATTCCCGACACGGAAGAGACCTTCGTGAACCTTGACGATTCGCATAAAGCTCAATCCAGAAATCGTCTTGGGGTCCCAAAGGAAGCTCCTTGGCTTCATTGTCTCCGGCGAGGCATCGAGGCCAACCGAGGAGAAGATATCGGCAATCGCAAGGATGGGCCAATCGGCAACCTCAAGGGGTCGGTGGCCGGATGCTGGCGGCTTTGAGCCGTTCGTGTCTACGCCTCGGCGCGAATGCCACTCTGAGCTACTCAAGAGATCCGACCAGCGAATTTGGACCGGAGGCTCGGGAGGCCCTCGCGCTGAAGGCCTTCTGTCCTCGCCTCGATCCTGATCGCCCGGCACCGGGTGAACGGCTGTTCTCTACATCGCCGCCGCTACCCAAGTCGTCAGCGCGCCCTCGTGGTGGAAGCGGCGGAAGAAGCGCGAACTCAAGGTACAACGGCGGTTTACTTCATTAGCGAGGTCCTTCCGGAGTCCAAGGCTCGAGTACCGCAGTGCGAAGCTACTCTGCGCGGTGCTCATTGCGAAGAAAGCTCGTCCACTACTTCAATCGACACACCATCATCGTGGTGACCACGTCCCGCTTCGGCGAGATCGTCGCCGCGATGCCTCGGGAAGGATAGCCAAGTGGGCGCTCGAGCTCGGCCGACCCGCGACATCACATCGTCCCTCGGACGGCGATCAAATCGCGAGCCCTAGCCGGGGCCGTCGCCGAGGTGGACCGAAACCGCAGCACCACGGTGATCGAAGACCGAGAAACCTTGGACAATGTACCGATGGGTC